>CM042010.1:109666261-111093761 GCA_023525715.1 Cichorium intybus
TTCCTGGCCAACCAAAGAGACTCCAACATTGCAATGCCCACCATGATCAACACCCTTTTGACCAGATTGCCCCTAACTTCCTTTTCCAGCGAAAGCAGCCAATCCTCCACTGTCGACGCCCTATGCTCACCGAGACCCCACCATATACGAATGAATCTCCAAACCTCCTTAGCCCCTTTACAGTCAAGAAAAACGTGAGAGATAGATTCATCTGCCTCTTTACATAAGTCACATCTAGAATTAACAATCCCGATGCCAAATTTTTTTAATCTTTCTTTCACTGCTAGTCTTCCTTTTCTAATCTTCCATACTAAAATGTTAGTTTTTTTTGGAATCCAACTATCCCACCTGCTTCTTTCCTGTTGCTCCTGGAGTTTTTTTCCAATTTTCTGTCTCATCCACGCCACTTCAAACCTCTTCTTAGGACCTTCTGGACAGACCCATTTATCATCTCCATCAGTCAACGTGAAGCTTTCCATATTTTTTACAAGAATCTCGAGTTCCTCCTTGCTTCTTCCATCTCTAAGGTTTTTCTTCCAGTCTTCACTCCATCTGTTATTGTTCAATTTTTCCTCCACTGTGATTTCTTTTCTAATCTCCAAGTTAAACAATCTTGGATATTTCTTCCTTAACGGTTTGTCTTCCGTCCACCAGTCCATCCAAAAGCTTGTATTTTTTCCGTTTCTAACCAGTTTTTTTAATCAACATCCTTGGGTCAAGGTCTTCTTCTTGTAACTCGTCCCATTGTTGAACTATTCTTCTCCAATTGTGACCACAATTAATCTCTTTATAGCCTTTAGCAATACTATCCTCGCCATGAATACTGTCCACGACTTTCACCCATAGCGCTTCTTTTTCCGTCTTATATCGCCAACACCATTTTGAAAGAAGGGCCATATTTAGTTCTCTTAGAGACCCTATACCTAAACCTCCTTTTTTCTATATATATATATATATATATATATATATATATATATATATATATATATATATATATATATATATATATATATATATATATATATATACATACATATATATATATATATATATATATATATATATATATATATATATATATATATGTATATATATATATATATACACACACACACACACACACACACATATATATATATATATATATATATATATATATACATATATATATATATATAATTCTCTCTCATGAGCGACGATTTTCGACAGCCAGGCGATTTCCGGCAGTCGACTGATATTGGCCGGAATACAGTCAGTGGGGAGGTAAGAGACGAAATCAAAGGTCTGGAAGAGAAACAACGTTGGGTATTCAAGGATGCTACATCATTCTTCATCTCTAATCTCCCTCTATGGCTATCCAGTGGGGAGATTAGGAAAGAGTTGGAAAAAATGGGAAAGCTGGTGGACCTATTCTTATGCAACAGACGAGACAAGTATGGACACCGGTTTGGCTTTGCTAGATTCGACAAAGTGGCTGATGTCGAATTAATGGAGGAAAAGCTTAACCTGGTGCGAATTGGAGGAAGGAAATTATATTCTAAAATGGCGATGTTTGCAAGACGGGAAATAAAGGACGAAGAAACTATAAATCAGAAATTTATCCAGAAGGACTTCAAGAGCGACAAAGGTGTTAGAAGACCGAATACCTCTTTTGCAGACGCAGTGAGAGGTTCTGGCAATTCTCAAGAGATGGGATACATTAAAAAAGTTGAGGTGATTAAGCCAAGAAATATGTCAGAAGTTAAAACGATTGTTATTTCCCCGGATGATGGAATTGCAGCGGCTAAAACTTTAAGCACGAAGCTTATAGGTGAGGTAAAGTGCTTTACTAATTTATCGTATATGACAACCTCTGTTTAAGTGAAGGTTTAAGACCTGAAATTACAAAATACCTTGGTGGGCTTTGGATGTTATTTGACATAAAGAATGAACAAGAGGAAGGTATAATTTTATCAAGCATTGAGATACGAGCGAGTCTTAAATCTTTACAGAGGTGGGAAGATTCAATGGAGGTAAAAGATAGGTTCATATGGCTAAAAATTGAAGGAATCCCTATTCAGTTTAGAAACCCAAATACTTATATCAAAATTGGGACTCTATGGGGGGAAGTGATCGTTACAGACCCCTGTAACGAGGATGTTCAGGACTGTTCATATGGGATCATATGTATTAAGTCTGTTATTCTTGAACATATTAACGAAATGGTGGAGGTTACAATAGGTCTAAAAAATATCAAAGTAAGGGTCACTGAGGTTGAAAGAAAGCTATTTAATCAAAGTAAAATGGAGAAAGAAACAAAATGTACTATAGAAACGGAGGAAGAAGAAGATTCAGAGGACGAAGAATTCTTCATAACGTCTGATGAAGAATACCAGGCGACATTTTCCGACGAGGAAGTCGAAGAGGATAATGGACAGTCAAACGTCCAAACAACGAGTTATGGAACAGTGCTGAAAAAGCAGACGCGTGAAGAAAAAACACCGAAGGAACAAGACGTGTCTAGGATTTCATCCGACGACGGTGCAAAGCTTGGCTTCTCCGATGAAGAAGACGAAAAGTACGACCTCGACGATGAGGAAATTTCGATAGTTCAAGAAACTGTTCCCGAGGTCGCTTTCAACGAATCACCCGTGCAAGCTGGAGACAAAACGGAAGGGCAAGCTCAGGTCGATGAGCTGGCCGATGCAGGTGATACTCCCAAAACACAAAAAAAAACGGTGGAGAATGTTTCACATTCTGCACTAAGTTCGTGCGCATGCGTTTCGAAGCACGCAAACAGAGACTGAGTGTGCTTACCGAATTTTGCAATCAGCCTGAACGTTACAAAGGCGCATGATGGAGACAAAATGGAAGAACATGATACAGTTGTCGAGGTATACGATGTAGATCGAACTCCATACGCATGCGTTTTGAATCACGCAAACACTTTGCGCACGTGCCCTTCAAATCCGGTAATCACTAAGAACCCTTCATCAACGCATGATAAAGACAAAATGGACGAGCATGTTACAGTCGGTGAGGTCTCCGATGTAGGTGTAACTCCCAAAACTAATAAAAAAGTGGAGGATAATATTAAAGAGAATGCAATCAAGTGGTGCACATGCCTATCGAACTCAATATCCACTTTCTGTGAGTGCGCTTTGAATGGAGAGCCTGGCATCCCAAAGATGAGACAACAAAAGTTTTCAAGTAGTTTCCTAATGGATAACTCTAGCCCAAACGAAGTTAACCAGCCCACTAATAATTCCATTGAGCCCACAATCAAGTCCGGTGAACAAAAGTCATGCGAATCCAACGATAATAAAGTTTTAAAGGAGAATGTCGTTAACCCAAATCTACAAGGAGTTACAGATAGATTAAAAATGCTACTTGATAAAAATAATCCGATAAAAGATAAACTTGAAGGTGGTGATGGCATGCAAAAATCGGATAACAAAGTTTTAAACAAGAAAAAGAAGAAAAGTATTGATGTTAGTTCGGGAAATTATCTGCAAAGGATAACAAGGAGTCAATTGGCGGAACAATATTTATAATGACGATGCTGGAAACAATGAAGTGGTGTCTTCTTCGGAAATTTCAGAAAATTCTTTTATTAGTCTTGGAATTTTGCAACAAATGGAGGAAAGGGGAGATTTTTGTGGGTTCTCAAGGCGAAACGGAAAGGGCAACGGTTAATTTTCCTAGAATCTTTAGGAGTTCTTATCGGGGTCTCGTCTTTCTTTGGTTGACTAGTTGGCGTTGTTTTAGTCTTTTTTTTAGTGTCTGTTTGGTGTTGGTGTGTTAGTGGTGTGGTGTGTCGGCGTTTGTTTTGTAGTCGTTGTTTTGGGGCGCCCTAACGTCTTGCTGGGTTTTGCCTTTCGTTTTATAAAAGTTGCCTTTCAAAAAAAAAAAAACATATATATATATATATATATATATATATATATATATATATATATATATATATATATATATATATATATATATATATATATATATATATATATATATATATATATATATATATATATATATATATATATATAGTAGAGTCAAAAAATTGGAGATAGATAAATCGTTATGGGTTGATAACCCAAAACTAGCCGTCAAACGTTTGTAATTGTCTTGAGCGCTTCAGCTTGTTGCTGGAGTTTTAGCTCCGTTAATCTTAGTTGCCTTTCAAAAAAAAAAAAAAAAAAAAAAAAAAAATATATATATATATATATATATATATATATATATATATATATATATATATATATATATATATATATATATATATATATATATATATATATATATATATATATATATTGCCCGTTTTAATCTAAGTTGCCTTTTCAAAAAAAAATTATATATATATATATATATATATATATATATATATATATATATATATATATATACATATATATATATATATACATATATATATATATATATATATATATATATATATATATATATATATATATACATATACATATACATATACATATACATATACATATATATATATATATATATATATATATATATATATATATATATATATATATATATATATATATATATATATATATATATATATATATATATATATATACTAGCTGCGTACCCACGCAATGCGGCGGCGGATAATAGTTTCTTTTTGGCGATTAATTACTATCGATGGCGAACATTAGGTTGTTCCGGTGAATAGTTTAAGGTGTCGATTTGTTTCCTTTTGGCGAGTAATTTTTTTCGGCGAATAGTTTTTTTTATGTGAGTGGTGCTTTTTTAAGACATATCATATTCCAAAATATGGATGAGCATTTGTCCAGAAGAACCGGACCGGACCCGGACCCGGACCCGGAACCAAAAGAGACTACAGATTCACCAATCTATAAACCGAAATCACCAACCTCTAAATAGAACGTCTAAAAGCCAGCTGCACCTCCGCAACCAAGCTGAAACCATCCGAGACTTATGTAATAAACAGGAAAAGTTGCATTTTGTTTTCTATATCGACTGCAGTAGATCCAACACTACTTTTCAAACACGTACAAGAGACTAATGTAATAAACATTTAATGTGAAACATACATTAAAGGAAATCTAAACTAAGAAACAGGAAATAAAACCCAAGAGGGCTGAACCACATCAAGAGGTCAAAGATTAAGAACCAATCATGTTGTAGGGGCCAACTCGACCAAGTGCAAAACCCGGAAAAAAAACCAACAAATCAATAGACTTTAACCCAATATATCGCATGGGCTAAAAGTAGGTTGTATTTTAAATAGGAAATGAAAAGTAGGTTGTATTAAAATGACTAAAATGAAAGTACATTGAATTATAAAAGTGCATTGTGTTGAAATGTGATTTTCTTAAACCGACATCAGGTTTCGTTTTACACAGAATCTGAGAAGTAGGTTGCATTATAACGACTAAAATGAAACAATATTGCATTTAAACGACTAAAAATAGTGTTAACCCTCTCAAGGTAACTGGTTTTACAGCTTGATTAAGTTGGCTCTTTGTTGGGGTTTGGACGAAATTGCCCCTATGGTGTGGTCTCACTCTAAAGAATGCATTTGGTAAGCTGAGTGCTTTTGGTTAAAGTGATTGGTGAATTGGCTTCTTTTGGGGTTTTGGACGAATTTGCCCCCGGAATTTGGTCTGCTTCATACCTGCAACTCGTAAAGTAAACACACACTCACATTGAAGAAGATAAATAGAGATTTATAAGGATGAGCTTTCGGTTGTTAGAACCTCTACTACCAACAAGCTTTGATGGTTGAGATTCAGCTGGAACTCCCTGAAAAAAAATATAAAATGAAGCATAACAAAAAATCAAAAATGTAAATCAAATTTAAGAACATAAAATCCAAAGTCATACCTTCTCTCTAACATATCTTGGTAATGCAATTGATGCAAGATTACAGACTGCAGTTTCTATTGGATTTGTGTACTCAATAATCTCAATACACAGATGTGAAGACTTGATTGTACCAAGATTTTGTTGATTGCCTTTTCATTACATGAATCCTAACAAAAAAGGGGAAAAAAAGATTAGTTTATTTACATTACAAGCCATGACAAAATAAGAGGAAAAATCCACGACAAAATAAGGGGAAAATCCAGAAAAGAAGGGGAAAAAACCTCAATGACATACAACATTGAACCACAATGCTTTAACAGAGATAAAAATAATTCGTTTTTGCAATTTCAGTCCCTTATAACAAATTTAAGAAATAAAACTTGTTTTTCAAGGAAACTGGAAAAAGATGATTTTTTTTTTTTGCAATTTTGGTCCCTGATTTCAGAAAAAACAACGTAAATTCCAATGTAATCCCAAGAGTGGTGTTTTAGAGTCAATTTCAAACAGGTAAACCCACACACAAAGTTAGAGGCAGAGTATAGAGAGAGTAAGAGGGACCTTGATGGTGTTGAAGGTCGTGTTTTTTGTGTTTGTAATCAGTAATTCAGTAGTTGAAGTGCTATGGTGGAACTATTGCCACAGTGAAAGAAATGTCTCTGTTTACTTGACTTCGTTTGATCTCAACCTGTAAAAACTACAAAAAATGCATATCATCAGTATGTCACTATTTTGGTAAAAAAAGAAAATGTAAAGTATGTCACTATTTTACCTATAATAGAATCAAACTTACACTTATTTACTAATAATAGCAACATACTTTTGTTTCTTTTTGAATAATAGCTAAATTCAACCTACACTTGTAACATCTTATCTTAAACATATGATGCTTTTCAATTATAAAATATGGTGATTTGTTCAAATAAAGTTTAAAACTGCTAATCACATCAAATTTGGTTTTTATGCTAAAGGAAGACTTCTAAGTTTAACCATCCCACAGACCTAACAGTATGATGCTATTAGTCCACATCAGACAATAGCCGAAAAAAAAACCAAAAATTATATTAGTCCAACATCAAAGGAGGATGCCATTAACATAAAAACTAAATTTTATGAGGGCCATACTTGAAAACATCACCAGAAAGACAATCTGTACCATAAACTTTTCTCTCTTCTTCACACTACAGTAAAATCCCAAGCAAAACCCTGTCACAATAAAAAAAGCTCAGGTACAATAAAACATACAAAGTACAAACCTGATTCAAGTAAAAGAAGTATCAAACACACACACAGGCTACAATGGAGAAGAATGAAGACTTATATGTTTCCCAACCATTGTGATTTTCTAGAAAGATGCAATGAAGAAATCGAAAACTCTTTCTGGAATATCGTCAGCAGAGATGGCTTCTTTCAGTGATATGCTCAGAAGCAATAGTGTGAAGAAGCCAGCAGCAGCAGACGGACATGGGGGTAAAGCTGGAAAAAAAGAAAGGTAAAAAGGGGAGATACAAACATAAAGCCAACAAAGATTAGCGAACCACCACCATCAGCAACCTGTGGATTTCAATGTTAATGTACCTGATCAAAACACGAAGGCATCAGGAACAAGTTCCAGTTTCATCTATGATTCCATTCATCTCCTTCCCGCATCTAACCTTTTGGACTAACAGTAGCAGCAATTGAGGAACTGAAATAGATACAATTGAGGAACTGAGATAGATACAATTGAGGAACTGAGATCGATACCACTATCATTCAATTCGGAATTGTTTTTAATTCCTTCTTCCGTATCAATTAGAGAATCAACCAAGCAGTTAGACAAATCGGTAGCCGAATCAACCAAATCCACAAGACCTCCTACAAATGTGAACTTTTGAACCATCTGATTCTTTCTCACAGACTTACGGGACGAAGTACGACCATCAAAAGGAGTGATTTCTGGTGATTTCTGATACAACCAATTTAGTATTGGACTTATCACGCTTCCGTCTTAACCATCGATTGTAGAAATCAGTATCGCGATTGACAAACCTGAAATAGCGATTGCAGGAACGACGATGGCAGAATCGTGTGGCTGGAGGTGGAGCACCGGCGTCGGCGAGGGTGGATGTTAAATCGTCGGCGTGGAATTGGCCGGAGAAGACAGCTTCGATCGTTGGTCACGGGATTTCGGCAATCGTAATTTTGGTCGAGGCGGTGGTATTACGGTAGGCAATAGTTATGCACATAATTTTTAATATTAAATTATCCCCCCATCTCGCCTGGATACAAACATAAAGCCAACAAAGATTAGCGTACCACCACCATCAGCAACTTATGGTTTAGAGAAATTAGCGTACCTTGGATTTGGAGATACCGAAAGTAGAAGAGATACAAATCTACTTTGAAGGAGTGAAAGTAACCGTAAAATTAGATCTACATCTAGGTTTTTGGTTCCATTTTGGATTGCTTCCGTGCCCCTGCATCATTTATGTTGGTAGAGAGAGGTGCACTCGATGCTGGTGAACACGATGGCGTAGACGGTGAAAATTGTGGTACCAATTATAAGGAGCTGGCCGGTGGTCACAGCGCTAGATTTAAATAACGAACAAGGGTTTTTATGATACAGGTGGTCATAACTTGTTGTAGCCGTAGGGATGAGTTTGGTGGTGGCGGCTGGTAATCGGGGAGGTAAGGGTGGTTGTGTACAAAGGCAATTAGGGTTTTTGCGAGAGACAGAGAGAATAAACTTTCACATTTTATCCTTTTTCCATTTCATTCAAATTTTGAATCAACTGGCCAAATTTTGAATCAACCGCCCAAAGTTTCCTCCATCTTTGTTTGAATACTTTGTCTTTAAAATTGTGGGCCCTCATGAAATGAATAATCAGGAAACAAAGACACCGTGGAAGATATTTACCCAAGTATATTCATGCTTAAAAGACTTGTACAGTCTTAAAAATTAAGACTTCTATGCATTAAGAGTGTTGTAATTTATATATGGTTTATAGTATAGAAGTATAGAAGTATAGATATATATATATATATATATATATATATATATATATATATATATATATATATATATATATATATATATATATATATATATATATATATATATATATTTTTTTTTTTTTTTTTTTTTTTGAAAGGCAACTTTTATAAAACAAAGGGCAAAACCCAACAAGGAGCTAGGACGCCCAAACCAACGACCATAAACACCAAACTCAACCACCAACGTAACCTAAAGAACAAAACCCCTATACACCTAGTAAAAAAAACGCTACCTTCTCCAAAATAACATTCTAGAAAAGAAATGAAACCCCTGAAAGAACTCCTAAAAGACCAAGGGTAATTAACCCTTGCCTTTTCCGCTTCTCCTCTAGAAACCACAAAAGTCTCTCATTTCCTCCATTTGTTGCAAAATCCCGAGGCTAATAAAAGAATTTTCTGAAATTTCTGAAGCCGACGCTACTCCCTTGTTCCCAATAACACCATTATAGTCATTCTTCCGCCTTGATTGACTTCTTGTTAACCTTTGAAGATAAGTTCCCGAATTAACGTCCAAGCATTTCTTCTTTTTCTTAATTATAGGATTCTTTTCCGCTGTTTGCATGACTTTACCACCTTCAAGTTTAGCTTTTATCGGAGTGTTTTTGTCCAGAAGCTTTTTTAATCTATCCGAAACTCCTTGTAAATTTGAGTTAACGCCATTCTCCTTTAATTCTCTATTTTCTTTGGACTGACATGATTCTGATGTTGCCTGCCGCATCATTCATTTCGCATGCGTGAGATTTACTTTCTGCTTCTGTAGCCTTATCTTCCAACATATTGGGACCATCACAAGCATCTTTGACCTCTTTAATCATATCCAAGGAATCCGTCTTTTCTTCTTCACGCTGCGAATAAACTTTAATTGGGTCCACCAAAAAAGTGTCTTGAGCTATCGATTTGTCGTTTCCATCGAGATCTAATTCTGCTTCTTTTCCGTCGGAGGAACCCACCTCCGTACCATGGTCGGACGACAACAACTGGTTTTCGTCGGAGAACTGACCGTCACCCTCCAAATGTTCCTCATCTTCTTGAAAATTAAAATTAAAATTTACATTTAAATTAGATCCTTCCTTGTCATCGTCGGAGAGCCCCTCTGATTGCTCGTCGTCTTCCGATGATTCTACGGTAGCCTCCTCGTCGGATGAGAAGTAGTCAGTATGCTCGGAATCTGCATTGCTTTTACAATTTATTCGAACACCAACATTCCACAGATGGCCATCCGTCTCCTTCACCCTCACGACGAATTGTTTGTTTACGATCCTAATAGAAATAGATTCATTGATATGCTCCAGGTGCGATGTTTTAATGCAAACTTTTCCGTACGACCAGTCCTTAAGCAACTCATCGCATGGGTCCGTTTTCATGACTTCTCCCCATAGTCTGCCTATTTTGATGAAAGTATTTGGGTGCCATGCCTGAGTTGGGACACCCTCGACTTTCAGCCAAACGATTCTTTCCAGGATACTAAAGTCTTCCTCCCAATTCTTAATCGAGTTGAAGCAAGCTTGTATTTCAATGCTGGATTGAATTTTCTCCACCTCGTCTCTGCTTTTCGTATCGAATAGTACCCAAAGACCTCCTAGATATTTAACAGAGTTCTCATTAATTCCTTCTGCAGCACACAGATTGTTGATGAATTCCAAGTTACTTAGGCACTTCACTTCACCCACTAGCTTGTCTTTTAATCTTTCCGATGTCCTTTTAACCTCCTCCATCTCAAGTTCCACCGATTTAATCTGAAGAACTTCCTCTATTTGGTCTGCCTTCTGGATTGTTGCTGACTTATCATGCGTAACTTTACTCCTAACTTCTCTGTTTCGTTTAACTATATCAACGAAGGAGACATTATTCCTTGTCACAGATATCTCCTTGTCGAAATATTTCTTCTCCTGCTTGAAGTCTTCCTGCAAAGGCTCCTCTTTTCTAGCGTACTTCGCAACTCTAGCAAATAACTTGTTCTTCCCCAACGAGATTCTATTTAACATCTCTTCTTCCTTCTTAGTGTCTTGAACCCTATTGAATCTCACAAATCCAAAGCGTAAACCGTGTTTGTCCATCCTGGTGCTGATGAAAAAATCCACCAAAGTCCCCATCTTCTTTAATTCTTCACAGATTTCTTCTCTTTTCCATTCTCTTGGTAAGTTTGAAACGAAGTATGTAGTTGCTTCCTTGAAGTTCCATCGTTCCGCCTTCTCCGTTCTCGTTCGCTCGTCTCTAGCCACCCAAGTGAGTGTGCTCCGCCGTGCCCTATCCTGCCGGAAATCGCCGCTCATGAGAGAGAGGTGTTTTTATGTTATATATATATATATTATATATATATATATATATATATATATATATATATATATATATATATATTATATATATATATATATATATATATATATATATATATATATATACACACATATACATATATATATATAGACACACACACACACACACACACACACACACATATATATATATATATATATATATATATATATATATATATATATATATATATATATATATATATATATATATATATATATATATAATTATTGAGGCCGGATACATTGGCCGACAATAGTACGATAAATTATTAACTTTATTAAAGAAGATTCGCGACTTCTGCGGTTCTCGTGAATGGAGGGGACCACCATCTTTAATCATGCACCATATTTAATCATGGGCTGTGATGGTTTATGGCATTTTGTCTTTATTCTTGGATGATTGAGACTCTTTGAACAGAGTAGCTTCCATTTCTGTGAAAATATCTTCAATAGGAATTGTAGGGAGTTCTTCATCAATTGGCTGGGATTCTCCACTCAGCATATGAAATTGATTTTCACTATCAACAGAGGTCATAGATTCATTATCCGAGTGACCTTTTATTTTTTCTGCATGCTGCATAATGACAGTCTTCATTTGATGAATGTACTCCTTGAGAATTTCTTGATCTGTTGGGTCCTTATGATACCGGTTCTTTAATTGTTCAGCGATTTGCTGTAGGGGCTCCTTTTTAGCTTGTTTTTGTCGGAATTCTTTCTGGGAAGTATACTTCTTAAGTGTTTCTCTGATTTGGTCAATTACTTCTTTGGAATGCATTTCTCCAGTTTCATGATTTTTCGCAATCATCTTGGGCCAAAATTTTGTAAGAAAAATCCTTTGAATCGAAGGGAATTGTTGTGTGGTATAATCAACTTCAGGGATCCATTTTCAGATCCATGGAATTGAAAATTCAGTGAAAAAATGATACGAAGGTAAATGTTGTTGACCACCACTATATTTGGTGATATCATTTATTAATCGAGGTGAAATTGTTACCCATTCCTCATATAATGATTTGAATGGTTCTGGTAGTATTTCAATCGATGGACCATATGATATCCACCATTTCAAAAACCAATTAGGAATATCTTTATTATATACTTTGGAACACACTTTGATAAACCAAGAATGTTTTCTTTTTGAATTTTCATATAAGAACACTTTATAAAAGCTTTCAACATAATCCCAATAATTAAATTTCACAGGGATTCTTTGTTCAGGATGTATAAACTCTTTTTCTTTCAGGGTACTTATTCCCCAATCTTCTGCTGTTATAATCTTTTTTATTATAATTTTGCTAAAGTTATAAACTTGATTCGAATTGGCCGGATAAAAGTGTAATATTTCACAAGATTCTGTGGCCTTTAAGATATTTTCATAATATGATCTTTGTTTATAAGATCCAGCTGAATATGAAGCAGTATCCAAATATCTGGACATCAGTAACCAATCATCATTATTGGCATCAAAATACCTCATTATGTCTTTCTCTTTAAGAATTAGTATTAATTCTTGATGTGGATTTCTATAATAATCCTTTGAATCATCTGGTTCTTCTGTTATTACAGTATTTGCGTATGAATTGCCAGTATTACTGGTTTCACCTTTCTTTGCTTTTAAGAATTCCATAAATTCTCCATATAATGGATCATCCTGTTTAATTGAGGAAGATGATGAAGATGCAGTATTACTGCTACTTTTACTGTGATAAGGTAATGGAGGAAAATTTCCTGGACCTTGTCCCCTATGAGGGTACTGGCCTCTTCCTCTTCCTCTGTCACGAGGAATCATTCCTGTAAGATATAAATATGAAAAGATATTTCTTTATTTAGAAGTTTTACAACAAAAGTTAACAAGTAGTTTGGTAAATGAATTTTCTAAAGAACTGTATAGAATTCTTATAGTCTTCAATTTCTCTTGCTGTCATTACAACTTTTATTTTCTTCTTTTGCTTGAATTCTCTCTCTACATGTTTTAACATATAAACATATACATTGTCTTTTACCTGTAATTTGGAATCAGTCATTGTTCCTGCATAAAATTGTTGTACAATTTAAAATTCTTTCTAAAGATTTTATTTCTGAATTAATTATTATATAAAACATCCTATAAAATATTGGGGAGTATTCCTCAATTTCTTGTAAATCCCACATTATAAATCTCATTAATTGGTGGTTACCATTTTTTATAGCTTTTCCACTTTCTTTTAATAAATGGTTTAAATATTCTCTATCTTCTAAATAAAATACTTCTCCCTTGATATATATTCTCCATTTATTTAGAAAATCTTCTTTGGTTTTAGAATTGCTAGGTTCACTTGATTCACCTGCTTCAAATTTATTTGAAATGGGACCAAAATTCATTTGAAGATCCATCACTTCAATTTCATCGAGGCTTATTTGGATAGTAGAATTATCTGATTTATCTGATTCTGTACTCATTGTAAATATTCTCTTGTTAAAAAATCAGGTAAATTATTATCTATTCATTTTTTGTATTGAACTTCAAAATCGAAACAAGCTAAGTTAGCTTGCCATCTTGCAAACATTTGTTTAGAAACATCATGTTTAAAATCTTTATTTAGAATAAACTTGGCTGCCTAACAATCTGTCTTTACAATGAAATGCTGATTATATAAATCATCTTGAAATTTTAAAATACATTTTACTAAGGATAATATTTCTTTAGCAGTAGTAGAATAATTCTTTTGTGCTGGATTCCATTTTCCAGAATAAAATCTTATTAAATATTCTTTTTTTTGATTCTGGGCTATTTTGTTTTAAAATTCCTCCATAGCCTATATCTGAGGCATCTGTTTCAACAGTCTTTTTCCAATTTGGGTTAGCCAAAGATAAACATGGCAAAGTTTTAACTTTTTCTTTTATTATTTTTACCGCTTTAGTGTGTTCTTCACTCCATTGGGGTGGGTTCTTTTTTAGCCTTTCATATAAAATGGCAGTATCTTCCGCTAAATTTTTATAAAATTGAGAAATATAATTTAAGCTTCCCAAAACCTTTGTAATTGTGTTTTATCTGTTATTTTATTAGGAAATTTAGAAGCAAATTCAATACTCCTATCAATTGGAATAATGCTTCCTTTTTCTATATTATGACCTAGAAATCTTACTTTTGTCTTAAATAAATCCATCTTTGGTTGAGATATTACTAAACCATTATTTATAATTATTTGTTCAAATATGTTTAGATGATGAAAATGTTGTTCAATATTTTTAGAGAATACTAAAATATCATCAATATAGACTATTATAAAGTTACTATAAGGATAAAAAATATCATTCATTATATTTTGAAATTCAGAGGGTGCATTTTTTAATCCAAATGGCATAACATTCCATTCATATTGCCCAAATGGGACATTAAAAGCAGTTTTACACCTATCATTTTCTGTGATTTGGATTTGCCAATATCCTGATTTTAAATCAAATTTAGAAAATATAATAGCATCATGTAATCTATCAAGTAAATCCTTTTTATTAGGAATTGGATATCTAATCCATTTTAAAACTTTATTTAATGGTTTATAGTTAATTACAAGTCTAGGAATTTCTCTTTCTTTTTCTGCATTTTTATTGACATAAAAAGCTGTACATGACCATGGTGATTTAGAAGGCCTTATTAACCTTTTATCTAATAGGGATTGTATTTCTTTTTTACAAATTTCTAAATAATTTGAATTCATTTGGCATGGCCTTGCTTTTGTTGGAATATCCTTTTCATTAAAAGTTTCTTCATATGGTAGATTTACCATATGTTTTTTTCTATCCCAAAAAAGCATTTGGATGGTTATTACAAATATTGTTCGAGAATTGATTTTGTAATAGTTTAATCTTATCCTGTAATTTAGGATTTTTAAGAGTATCTTCTATAGTATGAATATTGATTTCTTCTTTTATATAATTAATTTGATTTAATTTTGCTATCAACTGATTTTTTATTTCGTCTACCCAGATAGTTTGAGGGGGACTTATGAAAGGAAAACTTATTATTTGTCCTTCGTATAATCCTGTAATTTTTTCTTTATCAGTTAAGAAAGGTAATATCATTTCTAAAAATGGGTTTCCTAAAATCATTTCATTACTTATATTTTTTACAATAGTAAAATGGACTGGTAAACATATACCATTTGTGCATATTTTTGCATTTGTTAATTTATATGTGATATCTAAATTTTCTCCTGAAACTCCTTTTAATTTATTTGAAGTTTTTTGAAAATATTTAGTAGGGATTATTCCTTCCCTTATACAGTTCATATCTGCCCCACTATCGACTAATGCGGTAAATTCTTTTTTATAATTATAGCCTATTAAAAGATTGATTTTTACATACCATTTTCTAAAAATTATCTTTTCAATTGATTGTAAGAATAAATTTTCATTACTAAGATCTTCATCTTTTTTCATAATATCACTATATGATTCTGTAATGGGTCTTTTTTCAAGTTTAGTTATTCTATTATCTTGGATTATAAAATTTTTCTTTAAACTTTCAATTTTTGATTTTAAATTAGTGATTTCTTTATTTAAATTTCCAATTGTTATTAAATCAAAAGTAGGTTTAATATTTCTTCTTTCTTTTAACATTTGATATAATTTTTTCATGGAATAAGGTTCTTCATTAACCACTTGTTTTCCTTTGTCATTAGTTTGTAATTTGTCTATAATTTGATTTCTAATTTTATCATCTGATACTTCTTTGAGTAATTTTGCAATATCACTACTAATCATATTAATTTGTAAATTATTTTGGAATTGTGATTCAATTAGATATATTTCATCTTCAAATTTATTATTATATGATTCTAATTCTGTTTTAGTAATACAATTACATTCATCTTCACTTGAAGTAATGTCTTCATCATAATAATTTTCTGAGTAGTTTTCTGAACTATCCGATTCTGTGTCTTCTATTAGACTAATAAATTTTTGTTTAGTATTATCATCTAGATCTAATTTATTAATTTTCTTTTTTATCTTCTCTTTATTCTTCATTTTACATTTATTAGCATAATGACCAGTTTTTCCACATTTGTAACATTTAATATTCTTATGAGATTTAAATATTTTTCTATTACTTTTAGAATTTTCTTCTCTTTTGTGTTTTCTAAAATTCTTTTTCTTAATTCTTTTATATTTTCTGTCTTCAGGATATTTTCCTATTTTAGATTTCTTACTGGAATTTTTAAGATTCATATCCATTCCAAATTGTTCACAAAATTCTCCTAGTTGTCTTTTCTCATTAAGATGTTGACTTTTAATTTGATGATTTAATTTTATTTCATTACATAAAGATAATCCTTCTTGTATACATGTTCCTATTAATCTTCCATAGGTAAGGTTTTCATATAAAATTGTAGGATTATTACCTCTTAATTGTTTTCTTACTCTTTCTGCAAATAAATTAGGTAATCCATCTATAAATTTAGCTTTCCAATAAGGACTATTACAGTCTGGTAATTCCATTACTCTATTAAGAAAAGTATCTTTATACCATCTGAATGATGTTAATGTTCTACATTTTAATCCGTTTAATAAAACTCTTATATGTTCTAAATTATCAGTCCATCTACCAGTAAAATGTTCTACAATTGTACAAGTTAAAGTATATACAGCATTTGAGACTTTATTATCTCCTTCTATTTTGGTAACACTGTTATATATTGATTGTTGTTGTGTGGTGGTTAGATAATTATCCCACCGTCCTTTTAATTGCCCGGTAAATCCTGAGACTATCATTTTGGCTACTTTTTTATCATCATTTCCAGCTTGTTTAGCTATTGTACTATACATTAGCATTCTATGAACAATATTATATATTTGACTTTCAGTAAATCCATTTATGTTCCATTCATAAATATTTTTACCACTATAACTATTGCTAAAATCATATTCCTGTTTTTCATGTAGGACATCCTGAGGACTTGGTCGTGGATAATAATACATCCTTTAAACTGGTTTTCTAGCAAATTTACTATCATAAGATCCAATCTTAGTGATTTCCATATTATCTTCTGTTTCTTGTTCACTTTCACTATTTTCTGTATTACTTTTATTAATTGTATTTATATTTAATTTTTCAAATTTCTTTGATAATATGTCTTCTAAGTCTTTATAATCTTTAAGTTTAAAATTATTAATTTGTGGGGGTGGCTGTATGGTTGCTGTTATTAAATTTTTGTTTGATAATTTACTATCTTCTTTTTATCATTTATTTGTGACTGTGATATTACTCTATCTACTTTCTCGTGTAGAGAAATCATCTGTTCATTTATTATGTTCGAACATAAATTGTTAAAATTTAACTGTTGAACTAAAGCATTTATATGATCTCTTATTATAACCGAATTGTTTGTAAAACGTTTTTGAAAAGATGAAAATTTTATTTTAATACCATCTTTTTCAATAAAAAATGGTTGTTGTGGTGGAAATATACCTTTTACATATTGGTCATCAATTATATGATAAATTCTTTCAAGAGCATTTATAGTGCCTTTTTGTTCATAGACATATTTTTCTAAAAACCATGGGGCAAAAAATCCAATTTTATTTATCGAAGTTAAATAGTCATAAAATTGATTTTGTAAAATTTCTAATTGTTCAGAAGTAAATTCTTCAAAAAACTATTTTCGAAATGTTATCCATTTATTACTATGAAATTCTCTACTTATTAATTTTCTTGTTTGTGATCCAGGGCTAAAATCTATTTTTTCTTCCATTAGATATCAGAAATATTAGTTGTTGGAAAATCCATTTCAGAAAGAGTAGGATCTTCTTCTTGAAAAACAATATTATTTTTTATATTTAAATTTTTTATTTTGTCATCTATTTCAGATGTAGATGCCCTAGAAGGCGTTTCAATTTTATAATCTATAGGTGAGATATAAGAATAATTAGACCTATTTGAATGACATCTTTTTATTAATGATGTATTACCAATTTCTCTTGTTGGTTTTTCAAATTCAATTTTTATATTTCCATATATTGTTTGTATAATATCTGTTAAATTGTGTTGAGTTATTGGTGGTGGAGGAACTACTCCTTCTATTATCCAATTTTCTGGAAATTCTATTTCATCCCATTTTATAGCTCTTCTTTTTGTAATTTTAGACATATCGGAATTACTTTCTATTAGTATAGTTTCATTAATTGATTTATTAATTCTTTTACATCTAGGATTCATAGTGAATAATGGTTTATAATAAATCCTATAACATATACATATTAATTCTGATCCTGACATGTAATTATAACCATGTGTTTTAACATTTAAAGTTAAAGCATCTAATATATTAACATCAGATAATGATAATTGCAAGTTAGGATAAACATTAAAATATACTGGGCCATGAGCCAAACTAGATTGTATAATACCCATTAGAGACTTTTTATAATCTAAATTTCGAGCATCTCTTAGAACTGCGAAAAAGCTTTCAGGTAAACCTTGTAAAGTTAGGGGTTTAAAACCAATTTGTACTAGACCTATATGAATGTAATTATATTTCTGATTTTGATATATATTAATATCATATGCAGTTAATAACTTTGTAATCATTTCTTCTTGATTTAAAGTTAAATTTTTTTCAGTTGTTTTTACTGTATGAGTAAATCCTATTTGTTCAAATGTTCCTAATTCATATATTATTTTAGGATGTATTTTCGGAATTGTCCATTTATTAAGTAGATCTAAATTTTTTGGAATTTCATATTATATACACACACACACACACACACACACACACACACACACACACACACACACACACACACACACACACACACACACACACACACACACACACACACACATATATATATATATATATATATATATATATATATATATATATATATATATATATATATATATATATATATATATATATATATATATATATATATATATATATATATATATATATATATATATATATATATATATATATATATATACTGTTTGAGGAGTTCGTTAGAGTTTAGGTTTAGGGTTTAGTGATTTCCGTTTAAGATTTACTGTTAGTTTCTTTTGCTGTTGGACGGGAGGCAGTAAATAGTTTTTGTGACGAATAATGCGGTAATTATTTACCCGGAAACATGTCAAATTCCATAATAAGCACGATATATCAACATATATATCCGTGTTTTGGGCCTGAAATATTTTTGGCTAAATTGATAAAAATAAAATTTTTAAAAATTAAAATATAATTCAGCATCTTCATTAAACATGGATAAGTAAATAAAAATCAGAAGTAACTTATGATAGGTAATCATTTCATTTGAGGTTGTAATTTTATCAAAAAAGATATATCAAGCTTTTTATTACTATTTTACACGAATATGTATAACTGAGATAAGAAGTTATATATTAGTTATCGTGTTAATGTTTAATGTAGTAAATTTGTTTATCAAGTAAAATTGGAGATTTTAGTAATAAGCTTTATTATAACAATGGTGAATTGATATTTTATCCGATATTCAGTGGAAATTTATAGTACACATTTCCAGATTTAGTATGAAATATTTGGAGGGTATTTTTGTAATTTCAGAAAAAAGGGACAAACACTACCCTATCTTGAGTAAGGGGCATATTAGTAAAATTCGATTAATATTGGGACCGGAAATAACTGATTTTCCCGTGTTTTTTTTACTGTTAAAAACGGGAATTTTACAAAAAATAAGATTTTTTTGATCATTTTCTAGCCGTTTAAAACCCATAAAATACCATATGGTTAGTTAAATAGGTATTGATTCATTTGGTTTCAACAACCTATAAAAAGCTGTCACTATCCCCTACGTTTTTCGCCCCTACAAGTTCAGGCAATCTCTCTCTCTCTCTCTCTCTAAGTAGAGAGATAAGTATTTCACATTACTTTCTTATCAAATGTTATTTGCGAACTTGATAACTTGCACGAGTATTTCAACGATATTATGACGAGTAAAGAATGTAATGGGATTCAAGTCAAACCAACCAACAACTATGGAAAAGGTACGCTTCCTTTTGCTTTTGGTGGCAACCAAAACGACAGCTTTTTAATATTTAAGCATTTGTTAAAACCATTTAGGAATAACCTACATTAACTTTTGTTCCATGTGTGTATGCTAATGACATTTATCTTAAAATCTAATGATGCTCACAAGGAACGGCATTTATTTATTCTTTGACACACCACCTGTTTGATATATTGCATGAGAGAGATTAATTTTCATCTTTATATTCATGTGTAGAGAAATGCTCTTTTTGGTCTGTAGCATCCACCAAGTTAACAAATCCTAAACTCTTGGTTGTCAATTACTTGCAACATAATGCTTAAAAATGGAAGAAACTTACAGGTGTTTATGCTGACATGGAGTTTGAAGAAGGGGACCTTGTTTTGAAAGACCAATTGCTTATCCGTATGCAATATTTCTCAAATAAGGTGGTGATTTTAAACAAATTTTGTTGTTTGAACATTTCTCTTACACTACTAATCCCTTCTTTTGGCTTTCACATTACTTTCTTTCAGATTGATTTCAGCTTCCTATTGAAAGTATAGAATCACTATTGAATGAGAAATTAGCGTTGCCATACTCAGAGAAGAAGTTTCTATTGCCTTCAGTTATCAAATGGCTTGATGGATGTAAAGAAGTTTACTACTGTATGTAAGTATCCTTATAGCTTTCCTCGGTAAAATGAATTTTTGCTCTTATTTTTATTCTTGATTTTAATCATCCATTAATATTTCTCTATCTCTTCGAATTCAACCGACAAAGTCAAAATCATTGAACACAACTCGTAAGTTGTAATTATGTGTAGTCATAAAAACTAGACATATGATTGACTAAATGGTGTGTCTTACTGTATTGTTTTATTTTTGAATTACTGGACTTAACAGGAGTATAAGACTAGAATATATGCCATAAGCTATGTATTGTTGTCTTTTTGGACTTAATGTAGAAAAACTTAACTTCCTATTTTGTCTAATTGTTGATTCATTAATTCTGCAAATCATATTGTCATTTGTTTTTGTAACTCAATGTGTGGTATCTGAGTAGGATCTGTTCATATTTTCTAGAAATTTGATCGTGTTTCTTATATCACAAATCAATATCTATTCATTGATTTGATTTTCATGTCGTAAATCATCGATAAGTTTCCGATACTGTTCAAATTTAAATGGCTAGCTACAATTAACAAATCGTCTACAATCTCTCAAACAACATCAAATACAACCCAAAAGCTCTTATCCTCATCCCTAAAGAGTAGTATCAATAGGCGAATTGTATGGAGGATTTACCAACACATGTTTGATTTAGATGTTTGGCATTCAATTGAGGTAGGTCCTTTTGTGCGTTCGAGATCCAATTCATTATCTTACTCTCGAGCACTGCTTGTTTCATCAGAAGACTATGATGAAGTTACTACTATAGAGAAGAAGAAGGTTTCTAATGATTTTTGGTGTCGTGGGGAATTAAGGTATGGTTTACCACAAAATGTTTTCTCCTTAATTAAAATAAGCATGATATGGCATACGAATTTGTAACATCCCAAAATTTTAGGGTAAATTTAAAAAAATTTTAAACGAAAACTTCAATACAAGAAAAGCCACTTAATTAATTTTCATAAAATTCCATAACTTATAAGTTTAATGAAAACACCCCAGGATTAACAGAAGTTAACAAAATCTCAATATAGCGGAATATTAATTCAAAAACAGTCCTCCAATGAAGCAGCACAGTGTATACACGTCACGCCTTGCCATCCATGGTACCTGATGTACCTGAAACAATAGTTTATATAGGGAAAGGGTAAGCACGAAGCTTAGTGAGTTCCTCAAAATACCATACGATCCATCACATAACATACAACACATCATAACCATTCATATGTCTGTGAGACTCGCGGGCTATCCCTGTTCCGCTGAAGACTCACGGGCAATTCCCGTTCTTGTCTTATCGCTCGCAGGCTTCTCCCGTTCCGTCTAATGACTCGCAGGCTATTCCCGTTCCGTCCACAAACAATCATTATCATAGCAATAATTCATACAATTATCATAACAGGTAAGATCACCTTAGTCTAACATATCTTCCTTCCTACGCATGCAATATCACCTATAGTATAGTGAGAAGACTCACCTGATTATAGTTGACTATATCGTTTATCTTTCTCGGCTTTGTATTTCCTTCAACTTTAACTGTTAACATAATAAGAAATCTATCATTTCTTAATACTTAGCTATATTGTAGTCGCATCATTAAACTCTTCAATAATTCCAATATGATACTCCATGATTTATCAAGTAAAGAACGGCCAGGTAGAAGATTAGATGGGGTGGCAGGATCCTTTCAGCATTTTAGCCTTTCGAAAAATCCAACAACCAGATCCCAAGTAATCGGCCTAGTCACCGTCCTCGTAAGTAAATCAATCGGTATTATATTCGGAAATTACGAATTGTTATAATAATGACATTTTAAGGTTTTTGTTTACTATTGTTAGAAATTAGTATAATATAACATATGTTATACTTATTAAATATTCTACTTCTTAACACAAAAACTATTTTACAATACCTAATTAAGCTATAGAAAAGTTTGTAGTTACCTTATGACCAGTCGTCGGAACCTATAACTTCTTCGCTAGGCTTTTGAGCTTCCTTCCGCTCACTTCTTACACTCTAGTGCTTAGAATCCTCTATATATTGGATTGAGATTTGTTGGTGTGGTTTATGAGATGTTTTGGGGGGGTATTTATACTTGAATTCTTGAATAAAAAAATGGCATGACACTTTTGACAAAATATTTTAATAATATAATTTTGTTGAAATTAAAGGCCTTCTAGAATCAGTCTGTTCAAGACTGGTTTAGCCGATCTTAAACCCATTAAATTCACGTTTTTATTTGATATTCAGAAAATTCATCTCAATACCTTTCCAGGGATGTATTTTACGTATTTATACGATTTTTCTATGATTTATTATGAATTTTTGAAAACAGACTATCTAATCTGTCAATTCCGAACTAATCAGTAAAGATTGCATTTTTTACCATAGATAATGTCATTTTCAAGCTTACTATTATTTTTGGTAATTGTACTAGACTCAATTTGTAAACTTTGTGCATTGGTTTGAGGTCCAAACGATTTTTCTAGAATTAATTATGATTTTTCTAAAAACGACACAAAATGCTGATTTTCATATGAAATTGTAACTAAAGTTTTTCTTAGCTTTATAACTACCAATGATCATATAATTCCTAACACTCTTATTTTAAGTATATGTTATAATCAGGATACGGGTCTTACAAGTCTCCCCCACTTATTTGGATTTCGTCCCGAAATCCGCATTCTCGAACGCCTCTATGTATTTCCCATCGAGTCCTTGTGTCCTTCAAAAATCCTCCTCGTCTTATTGCCGAAACTTTACAAGATTTAATTATCTTTCTCTTTCAACATTCACATACCTCTGTAATAATGCTTAAGGTTCTATTATTCTCATTCACTCCATACTTCTTTTTTCTAATTACTCTAGATGTACAAAAAAACTCTAACTGTTTCTCACAGTCCCACACATCGACTTGACCGGCTACTATCTACAGTACATATTTAGTACTTTCTAATCTACCTATATACATAGTTAACTTAGTTAACTTGCAATACCTAATTTTTAATACTATTTCGTATTTATATGAATTCGTCATATTTCAACACACATTTGCCTCAATTCAACATTTCTTTTAAATACTTTTTGGCTAAATAAGTCTATTTTTGTAGAATCTCCAAATTTTTGTGTTTCACCGAAATATAAAATTTGCATCATCTTTTGTAAGTTTTTTTTTTTTTTTTTTTTTTTTGAAGAACTGAACACTCTTTAAACTATTTCCATTATATGGAGACATAAAATTTTGTTTTATTTCAAAAGTCTCTTTATTATCTCGTTCTCACCAGAGTCAAGCAGGGAATTTTGAAAAAATGTCACTTGGGGTAGTGAAAAGTCGCATCTACTGTAGTTAGTTTGAATTTCGGTAATTAAAACGTGAGGTGTCCTTTCAGTTCCGTGTGACCTTTCGGTTCCAGCCGCAAGATACTATATATACAGGTATGTAGTATCATTCATTTCCACATTCATTTTCAGTCTCGTCCTCTCTTATCACTAGTTTGTTCATAAACGAACTCATATTTAAAGCCGAGTCATGGAAAACAGATCTTCAATGGGCGATCTGTCGAACCCTGGACTTGGTTTTCCGCAAGGAGAGGGTACTTCAAACCAAGAATTCTTAATAGAGTTCGGTGACTCTAACATTCGAGACATCTATCATCCATACTTCGATTACCTTTCTAATGTTTTGTTTGATTTTGAATTATGGTACAGTCTTCCAGATATACTACCAATAGAGCATCTCCATGATGAGCTGGAAATTTTTCCCGAGTTGAACATTAACTCAGATGATCCGGTGCATGCATCTGACTTTGCACTTGATCAGACTCCATGCCTTCTACCAGGTTAAATTCTTTTGAATGATCCATTTATAAGTATTCTGTTTTGTTTTATCATTTGACATGTGTTATTTGTAGACCCATTTGTGGATGGTCTAACTGAGTACAATCCATTCATCGACGTACCCTCAATGAGCAGTGAGATCATCCCCATGAATCAAGGATTTATGGCTGACATTCAAAATGACAATCAATTACAGACGATTGATAACATCAATATTGATATGAATCCCGAGTTTGGGGTTGGTTTTCAATACCAAAATCACCTTCAGGTGATTCAAAGGAACCTAGAAGGATTTCAAAATCCTGGTATTTTAGTTGAAAACCAACAATTATTACCGATAGAGGCCACTAATTTTGATGAATCAATGTCCATCTTTGGGTCAAAAATCAGGATCATGTTCAAATGATCCAGAATGATAACAATACAATTGGATTTGAACCTTCTAGTTCAGAAAACATAGCAGGTGGCAGTGGAAGAGGTTTCAGACATTTATTAAGTAGGAAAATAATAGCTGAACACTTTAACAAACCAATTGAGAAAGCTGCGAAGGAACTCAACATTGGAACGACACAATTAAAAAACGCTGTAGAGAATTAGGTATCAATCATTGGCCCCAATGACAACTTACGAGTTTGCAAACCCTTATTGATCGTGCTGTGGTATAGAACTACAGTTTTTAATTCCTTTATATCATAAGGTTGAAATTACTAAAGTTATTTGTGCCACAGGAATTTGGTAATGAATTTATTGAGGCAACAGAATTATCGGGAGATTTAATACCCAACCTAAAAAAAGAAAAAGAAGCGATAATTGAAGGGTCACAATCGGGTCTAACAGACGGCACAAAGAAGCTAATACAAGCTGCTCATAAGGTTGTATTTAGGAAAAGAAAAATTCAGGAAAAGGGGGAAAATTCATCAAGAACTCATACACAGCAGCAATCTCCGCCATCTAATTCTGGTATGAGTAGTATTAACCCTGGTTTACTCGAGTCTTCGAGTGAGGAGAATTTTTGAGGCTTTGTAGATGACCTAGCCTGGTTTCCTCCTTCTTATAGCTACCCCCAACTGGTTTCGAATTAAAGCCCTTCCTCATCACTGCCCTACTTACACACGCCCCATATGAGTCAATATTTAGCCCCTAATCATGGGGTTACAGGTTCCAACCCTATCGAGACCCCATACCTTGGAGCTCCTCCTCTAATAACTGAAAGCATACCACTTCCAAATCCTCGAGAAGGTACAAGTCAACCTAATGATGACAAAGATTGGAGTGTAGAAGATCTTTTCTCACTTCTTTCTGATTCTCCGGTTTAGGTTAGTAGTTCTGTAAACTTTTCTTAATGTATTAATATAAAGTTGTAGTAATGAATTAAATATATTGACATGTTACTATAATTTTAATAATTTCATCGATTCAATATAATATTCATGTTGTTCCCTTAATTTCGTATTCCTCCCCCACTTGGACTAAAGTCCAAGTCTGTTTATTCGATTTATAATTTTTTTTTACAAGCCCTTACTCTCGAACAAAAACCAAGCCCACTCTGCTCAGCCAACAACTTGCATCAGGGGAAAACATCATTTCAATAAACATGTTTCGATAATGTAGCGACGTTTACATCAACCACCATATGTTACTCATCCGCTTGCGACCCTAGTCAACACCTCTATCGTCAGTTACCTCAATCACGAGCGAGTGATCCAAACTCTCAACCCACACGACTTGATCAATCACTCAAGCAAGATCAATACAAGGGTAGGTAGCCCCACTATTACACAGCACTAGGCATGTACAGAGTCAACTCAAAAATACCCGCTATCATCTCAGGCGCCGCTTTCACCTCTTTGACCGTGAGTTGGAAAACTCACCCTTGCATCCTCTAGTCCCTGTCTGACTTGTGCGCCCATTAGTTGTATGAAAAATAGCTACCACAATAGCACTTTGACATTCTCCCTTTCAACAGTCTTTAAGCTCAGCAATCAATTTAAGCATGATCGGTCCAACCAAACTGGTATGATTACATCTTAATTGTTCCTACTGAACCTCACAATCAACATTCAACAATCGAATGGATAAAGGTTTACCACATTACACTAGCATTTAAGTCAACTATGCTAGACACTCACATACTCAGCTCCTTGGATCCTTCGTGACGAACTCCCGACTCGAACGTGGATCCTGTGCTTTCGATAGTAGGAGCTCTACTACTACCTTCCACACCTATCCATGTTCGTTCCAAGACCCGTCTCGAAATATCCAATTCGCTTCTTACCGATAATTTTAACACATATGCCCTTACAAGGCATATGTCAACCCTTCTAGGAATACTTGGAATCCCACCCCCACCCTGCTATTCTAACTAAGACGGAACTTCCTCCAGTGATGACAGGTTGTTTCGCGAACGTAGTTGTATACAATATCGAACTAAACAGTCTTTCAAATAAGAGAATCTTCCCTAAGGCAACAACCAAACAAGGAACATGCAATAAGGTCAACTCACACATTCTATGACTATTCAGTCCATATTGTATACAACTTAGTGGAAATCTCTAAGCAACCTATCGGCACTAGCATACAGTTCTATTAGCAAATAGCAGATAATAATACAACAATATGTGATCTCTACCAGGCATTTCAGCAAACATATACCATATGTTTTTTTTAACATCCACAATATTAAATACTTAACCCTTTTCTCATACTGGCGTCGGCTGGCGGTACACACTGTGTCTTCAGTTCACCCTTCATAAAACATCCTTCTTTCGTAAAAATGTTTTAAGAAAACTCTTAAGCCTCAACTTGAGTCCAGAACTCACTAAGTGAGCCTGATTCTCTCAAGCTATGCTCTGATACCAACTTGTAACATCCCAAAATTTTAGGGTAAATTTAAAAAAATTTTAAACGAAAACTTCAATACAAGAAAAGCCACTTAATTAATTTTCATAAAATTCCATAACTTATAAGTTTAATGAAAACACCCCAGGATTAACAGAAGTTAACAAAATCTCAATATAGCGGAATATTAATTCAAAAACAGTCCTCCAATGAAGCAGCACAGTGTATACACGTCACACCTTGCCATCCATGGTACCTGATGTACCTGAAACAATAGTTTATATAGGGAAAGGGTAAGCACGAAGCTTAGTGAGTTCCTCAAAATACCATACGATCCATCACATAACATACAACACATCATAACCATTCATATGTCTGTGAGACTCGCGGGCTATCCCTGTTCCGCTGAAGACTCACGGGCAATTCCCGTTCTTGTCTTATCGCTCGCAGGCTTCTCCCGTTCCGTCTAATGACTCGCAGGCTATTCCCGTTCCGTCCACAAACAATCATTATCATAGCAATAATTCATACAATTATCATAACAGGTAAGATCACCTTAGTCTAACATATCTTCCTTCCTACGCATGCAATATCACCTATAGTATAGTGAGAAGACTCACCTGATTATAGTTGACTATATCGTTTATCTTTCTCGGCTTTGTATTTCCTTCAACTTTAACTGTTAACATAATAAGAAATCTATCATTTCTTAATACTTAACTATATTGTAGTCGCATCATTAAACTCTTCAATAATTCCAATATGATACTCCATGATTTATCAAGTAAAGAACGGCCAGGTAGAAGATTAGATGGGGTGGCAGGATCCTTTCAGCATTTTAGCCTTTCGAAAAATCCAACAACCAGATCCCAAGTAATCGGCCTAGTCACCGTCCTCGTAAGTAAATCAATCGGTATTATATTCGGAAATTACGAATTGTTATAATAATGACATTTTAAGGTTTTTGTTTACTATTGTTAGAAATTAGTATAATATAACATATGTTATACTTATTAAATATTCTACTTCTTAACACAAAAACTATTTTACAATACCTAATTAAGCTATAGAAAAGTTTGTAGTTACCTTATGACCAGTCGTCGGAACCTATAACTTCTTCGCTAGGCTTTTGAGCTTCCTTCCGCTCACTTCTTACACTCTAGTGCTTAGAATCCTCTATATATTGGATTGAGATTTGTTGGTGTGGTTTATGAGATGTTTTGGGGGGTATTTATACTTGAATTCTTGAATAAAAAATGGCATGACACTTTTGACAAAATATTTTAATAATATAATTTTGTTGAAATTAAAGGCCTTCTAGAATCAGTCTGTTCAAGACTGGTTTAGCCGATCTTAAACCCATTAAATTCACGTTTTTATTTGATATTCAGAAAATTCATCTCAATACCTTTCCAGGGATGTATTTTACGTATTTATACGATTTTTCTATGATTTATTATGAATTTTTGAAAACAGACTATCTAATCTGTCAATTCCGAACTAATCAGTAAAGATTGCATTTTTTACCATAGATAATGTCATTTTCAAGCTTACTATTATTTTTGGTAATTGTACTAGACTCAATTTGTAAACTTTGTGCATTGGTTTGAGGTCCAAACGATTTTTCTAGAATTAATTATGATTTTTCTAAAAACGACACAAAATGCTGATTTTCATATGAAATTGTAACTAAAGTTTTTCTTAGCTTTATAACTACCAATGATCATATAATTCCTAACACTCTTATTTTAAGTATATGTTATAATCAGGATACGGGTCTTACAGAATTTCAAATCTTTTATCTAAAAATATATTCTAATTTCAATAAGTTTTCATAATATAAAATATTTTGAAAATTAAAAGTAACTTGTAACAATTGTTAAGTTTTATTGAATTACATAATACTAAAAAATTGTAATGTTATAACTACTATATTAAAAATATATTGATTTGATGCTTTTTTATATGTATTGTAGATTATTTACTTCAAATATATTATATATTTCTTAAAAATCTATCTATTATAATAAAACAAACCACTAAATGTCATGTGGCCTTTTTTTAGAGTATTCTTTTGACACGTGTCACAATATTAAACATGCTATTTTTTCACGCCTAAAGCATTAAGTGTCCTTAAATTCTAATGTTTTATAATCTCATCCTTAATTTAATTTCAAATTCATTCCTATCTATTAAAATATTTTAAATTTTAAATAGCCTAAAGTTTTTGGTAAATCCCATATAATAAGGCTAAATAGGCACAATCACATTTTAAATTTACAGAAATCATATTAATTATCTTCTCATACCATCAAACAAAGAAATATTTTTAATTTATTGTTGTGTAACACAAATGTTTGTAACCTGGTATTCTAAAATATGAATAATTGATATATCTTTAACATGTTTACTCGAATTATATTATTAACATAACACTTAACCTTTTTCAAACAGTAATTAAGTGTTTACTACAAACTTGGTTTAATCCGTATCATTTTCAATTAACTTTCTTTAATTTATTTAACAGTAGAATACAACTTAATCAACCCAAATTTATGTAATTTTTTGTTTAATAATGATGTCTATTATTTTATAAAAACAAGGCATTGTTTCTCAACATTTATTTTCCAATTCCTTACAAATAAAGTTCTTTTGATAACTAGGTAAATATGCTAGTTTTGTTTTTAATTAAAAAAATATTGCAATGTCTTATAACTACATTATATTAATATTTGAATTTTGAAGTATTTATCTAATAACAGATATTGATTTATGGAGTTAGTTAGTGAATTGTAATTCAGGATAACTTGACTAGATATCAAATGTATACATGTTTACGATCAAATGTTTATACCTTGGCTAAAATATAATTATTTAATTGATATATATTTATACTACGTATAAAGGAAACTTAAATTTTTTTCTTAATTTACAACATTTAAAGTAAAAAATTGTATGTATTAAGATATTAAGAGGTACATGTTAATTATTCCATTGCACAACAAATAAAGCTTCTTTGAGGATTTCTCTTACTGTAACCTCTCCACATTCGGTAACCCTTCCCCACTTCCCACCTCCTACTCCATCTTCAACCTCTCATCTGCTCTATACTCCCGCTACTCCACAATCGGCTCTATTTATCACCTATGATCCCAAATATATCATCGCTGCTGTTTCCTGCTCCTCCTTAACCGGCAACCTTACCCCGTGGATTCCCCTTAGTAATTCAAAGGTTGTTATACACCTTTTCAGATGTCATGTAGATTGATTGAAAATCTCTTTCACTGGTTATAAAGAAAGAAGACCCTGCTTTAGAGGAAGATATGCGGTAAAGGATAGGGAAATTGAAGCTGTTGGAGAGCTTTTGCTTCTTGTTAAGAAGATTGGAGCTTGCGTTCCATTTTCACTTTGAATGACGCATCCAACTTTATGTATCCTACCATTGCCTTTCTTCATCAAGATTAGACATGCCACATGGCCCTTTCCTAGTGTATTCTTTTGACACGTGTCACAATATTAGACATGCTATTGTTTTTTCTGGCCTAAAAGTATCCAAAATTTTTATTGTTTCATAATCTCATCCTTAATTTAATTCCAAATTCATTCTTATCTATTTAAATATTTTAAATTTTAAATAGCCTGAAATTTTGGTAAATCTCATAAAATAGGCTAAATAGACGCAATCACATTTTAAATTTTGCAGAAATCATGTTAATTATCTTCTCATACCATCAAACATAGAAATATGTTCAATTCTCAATTGTGTACCACAGGTTTGTAACCTAGTATTCTAATATATGAATAATTGATATATATTTAACATGATTACTGAAATTATATTATTAAAATAAAAGTTCAATATTTTTCAAACAGTAAGTTAGTGTTTACTACAAACTCGGTTTAATCCATACCATTTTCAATTAACTTTCTTTAATTTATTTATGGTAGAATACAACTTAATCAGCCTAAATTTACGTAATTTTTTTTAACAATGATGTCTATTTTTTTACAAAAAACAACGCATTGCTTCTCAATATTTATTTTCCAATTCCTTAGAAATAAAGTTCTTTTGATAACTACGTAAATATGACATTTTCGTTAATAACAAAATATTGCATTATCTTATAAGTACATTATTTTAAGATTTGAATTTTGAAAAATTTATCTAATAACATGTTTCAATATATTTATCCGTCGAATTCAACTAATCAACCCAAATTTACGTAATTTTAAGATTTGTAACCTAGTATTTTTATAAAGTATAGTTTTTTATTCTGTCCAGTATCAACCCCATTTATTAATGATATTTTTGACATTTGACTACCGATTTGTAACTAGAAAATTAATTTGAATATAGAAATAGTTCTACCACTAAAAATTGATTTGAATATAGAAATATATATCGTTTTAAAGACTAATTCGGTCTCTACGGAGTAGTATCTTTTCAAAGTTTATGGGATAAAGAAAAACTTGAGATGTACGTATTTAAGCCAATTAAGTTTTCTCCAGTTTTTCATGAGGGAAAGAGCGAGGGCTCAGAGGCTCTGTTGCCGACATGAAAATGTTGGAAGTTGTAGAAAACCAACCGGAAACTTCCCAGGAACGGATTAAGTTTCAAAAAGTTATGGAGAATGGGGAAGAGGATAGAATCAGTACGTTGCCTGATTGTTTATTATAGCATCCTACTTTCAATTAGTCCTATTACAACATTGTACTCACAAAAATGCACATAGAAAATATATAAGGGCTGAAATGTGTCTAAGGTTATACCGAGACGATAATGAAATAGAGGCAATACTTTTTAACTTGCCTTTATGTTTCATGTTCAATGTAATTCATATTTCAATCATTTAATTTTTATCAATGTAATTCATTTTTGTTTTATTATAGAGGAATTTGATATTTGAATTTTTTTCCATCATAGCAATCTACTTTGTTGTTTTTGTGATACTTTAAACGCGTATTTTCTCATCAACACGCTCGTCCACTAGATGGGTATTACGCGGGTGTAGTATGGTTATTTATTAGTATTTTTTGTTTAGGGGATTGCGTACGATATTAACTAATTATAATAGGTTGGTTGTGGCTGTTGGGTGTTACAACCTTGCTGTCGCGGTTTATAAAACAAGAAAAGGTATATAGCTATTACTTCATAAAGTGGTTGAATAAGCAATAATGTAATGATGTTTGTGACCTTTTTAGATGAATAAACCGTTTAGATAAGACTAAATGACCATATTAAGGAATAATGAATTATGAGAATTTTAGTAAATTTTAATGTGACAACTATGATAACCTTTACATGTTTGGTCTCTATGGTTTTATTTTCTTGTGTGGTTGGTCCATTTCTATGTAAAAAGACATTTTTAACATTTTAGTTTATTTTAGAAGTTTTTTTATTAAGTTCTATGTTATTAAGTTAAGATTAAATTACCCGGTTGGTCCTATTGTTTAAAAAAAACTAACTCTCCACTCCCTCCCTACCTTCACAACCCATCTAGGTTTGTTATGTATGAACACACACTTAAGAACACACGCACACACATACACACACACACACACACACACACACTCTCTCTCTCTCTCTCTCTCTCTCTCTCAAGAACAAATACCACCCTTTATCACCACTGGCCGCCACTAAGGTTTCATTAGATTAGAGGCAGCGACTAGGGTCTGCAGAGGAGAGATCTTTTGGATCTCCGACTATGATAGTGGTTAGGCAGCGGTAATCTGGTGCTAGTGGAGTCTGACAATGGCGCAAATAGTGGTGGTCAGAATGATATTAGTGGTGGCTAGTTGTTTAAAGTAAAAGAAGAGTAATGATGGTTAAAGAAACAGATGGAGATGTTGGTTTAGGGTTTGGTGTTCCTTTTTATTAAAAACGGATTATTTAAACTTGGAAAAAATAAAAGTTAATAAAAAAAATCTAATCAGGGGTGAAAACGAAATTTCAGTTCAATTATGAAGACACAAGAACAGTCGCGTAATTTTCTCTATTATATATTGATGTTGTAACCATAAAGTGTCCTAATATGGTTCCAAAAGTATCAGGTTAAACACTAACATGGCAAAAAGTGTTGTCACTTCCGTCATGCAGATGGGTAAGCGAAACCGGTATACATCTTTTTTTTCTCGTGTGGTCATCTTTGTACTCTAATTCAAAGGAGGACAATTCGATGAACCCCATGTGATGTTGTGATAATTTGTGTATGTACAGTAGAGAAGATGATAGGATTACGTTTGATTATATATTAGTGCGTATATTTTTATTTTCGAAAGCAATATATAAAACAAAGATTTTTATATGCTTTTACAACTCTACATGAATAAAAACGAAAATGAAAAAAAAATGTAAAAAGAAATGTAATTTGTAAAAACCAATAAGAAATTGACCGAATTTTGTATTTTGGTGCTAATTTGTATTGAAATAAATTATAAATATTTTTGTGCAACTTGGTGGTTTATAATGATTACAAAGGTATAATTAGTTTTGAATCTGACAACATTTAGGGTATCGCATCAATGGAAAATTACATATAGTTTATTAAATACATGTGACTACAAATATTTGTAGAACCCCATATTTCAGTAGTATGAAGTATGTAAATGTATAACACTATAAATGGAAACCGATTTTGAGACAAAAATATGTCATGTCTAATATATGTCTAATTGAAAGATGGTCTTAATGTTATATTCAAATTTATATCAAATATCACATAACAAAAGTTATAATAGAAACTTAAAATGAGCTCCTTAAAGTAATTTAACAAGAAAAATTAACACACTATTCATCCGGTTTGAGAGTTAATTAAACAATAGAAAGTTATGATAGAGCCACGAGAACTAAACTATTGAGAAAGTAAATAAAAACAATAAATATATGTGTATAATAAAAGTTTATGGTTGATAATTTTACTGTTTATGAATATATAAGTAATAATAAGTTGAGATCTTACGTCTTTTATATTTTTTATCCATATAATATAATAACAATAATAATAATAAAATATAATTACTAATGTGATTAATTAGTATGTATCAGTTTGATGCTTTTAGGAAGTTTGATGTTTTAGAAAGTGCGCACTTATATCAGACTAAATTGATGTGTTGAACACGACTCTCTTTTTGTGGGAAACACAAACATTTTTATGATATTAAACTTTTTGAGAGACTACTACACTTTGCTTTCTTGGAGTGTTGGATTCTTGGATTCCTGGGAAGGTTTGAAGCAAATGAACTCCACCCCTATTTATAGGTGTTTACACCTCCTCTTAGGAACTTTCTAGAACATCCTACCACTTTATCATATACATGAATATTCTAGAGTTATCTACCATATAATATATCTATTACTAGCTTCCATATACTTCTAGAATGTCCCACGTATCCTAGAGAAGTCTAGGATGTTCCAGGGTCTTCTAGGTCTTCTAGAAGGTTCCGTAACCTTCTAGGGTCTTCCATGACGTTCTAATTCTTCCGGTACGTTCTAGATTCTTCCACAATACTCTAGAATCTTCTAGAACATTCTAATTTCTTCTAGATATTAGGCTAAACTTGTTGGGATAGTGATGATACTTCAACACTCCCCCTTGGCACTAGCCCCCATTCGTCGTACCATGTTCAGTTGACAGCGAAAACCCTCACATTTTCTAGTACTTAGCCCTTTAGTAAACAAGTCGGCTACTTGGTCATCAGTCTTGATCTGTCGTATCTTAATTTCTTCCTTCAATACTTTTTCTCTGAAAAAATGATATTGTACTTCCACATGCTTTGTTCTTGCATGAAATGCTGGATTTTCTGCAAGGCAAATCGTAGATTGGTTGTCGCAATAAAGTGGTACCGCATAGTCAATTTTCTGATGCAAATCCTCCATTAAGAGTACCAACCAAGTACTTTCTTGAGCTGCTATAGCCGTTGCTTTGTACTACGCTTCTGTAGTTGACAATGATACTGTTGGTTGTTTTTTGCTACACCACGAAATTGTTCCTGAACCAAAGCTTGAAAACATACCCTGTGGTTGACCTTCAGGTATCGTGGTCTCTTGTATAGTCAGCATCACAATATCCAACTAGCTTGCAGTCTTCTCCTTTTTTGTACAAGAGACCATAGTCAATTGTTCCTTTAACATATCTTAAGATCCGTCGAGCAACATCCAAATGAGGCTTTTTCGGACTTTGCATTTACTGACACATAACTCCAACTGCATAAGAAATGTCGGTCCGAGTCAAAGTTAGGTAAATAAGATTTCCTACCGGTTGTCGATACATTGTTCCATCTTCCAACTCTTTTCCTTCGTGTGCACAGGTCTTAACATTTGGCTCTATCGGTGTTGAGAATGGCTTGCATTCTAACATGCCAAACTTCTGGAGTATATCTCTTGTATATTTCTATTGGCAGAGAAACAACCTTTCTTTTGTGCGATCAACTTCTAGTCCCAAGAAGTGTTTAAGCTCTCCTAACTCCTTCATCTGGAAGCGAACCGATAGATTTTCTCTTGTTAAACGAATTTCTCTCTCGTCATCCCCAGTGATGATCAAATCATCCACATAGACCAACACAACTGCTAGTTTTCCTTCTTTTTCTTTGATGAACAGGCTTGAGTCTGCATTTGCAACTGAATAGCCACTGCGAGTAAGAAATTTAGCAATCTTGCCATACCAAGCTCTTGGAACCTACTTCAACCCATAAAGAGCTTTTCCCAACTTACACACTTGATTGGAATTAGTTGCATCCTCAAATCCCTTTGGTTGGTTTATGTAGATTTCTCGGTCCAACTCCCCATGTAAGAAACCATTCTTCACATCCATCTGCCACAATTTCCGGTATTTACTAGCTACAAGTGCAAGCAGAACTCGTAAAGTAGTGATCTTTGCCACGGACTAAATGTTTCATCATAGTCTAGTCCATATTGTTGAGAGAACCCCTGAGCTACTAGGCGAGCCTTGTATCTCTCGATTGATCCATCTGGGCGACACTTTATTTTGTAAACCCACTTATAAGATATGGGTTTGATGTCTCTTGGTTTTGGCACAAGCTCCCAAGTTTGATTCTACTCCAACGCTGTAATTTCTTCTTCCATAGCCTTTTGCCAAATTTCTTTTTTGTGATGCTTCTTCATATGTCTCTGGCTCTTTAACACCGTCATCTAAAATGGCCGCATTAGCATACTTGGGATTTGGCTTTGGGATTCTTTCTGTCCTTCTCAGTTGTGTAGGCGGTGTTTCCTTCTCAGCAATGTCGTATGGTTGAGTTACTTCTTGCTCGCTATCATCAATGTGACTTTGGTCTTCGGGCACATCAACACTTGACCAAATGTGTGTAGTTTGCTCCCCCATCTTCCGTTGTAGAGTTTCTTCAATGTCTTTTGAGTCAGGTAAGACTTTCTTCTCCGAGGACCACCTTGAAGATGCTTCATCAAATACTACATTTCTTTAGGCATAGCATCTTCCATTTGTTGGATCACACCACTTCCACCCTTTTCTTTGATTTTCGTATCCAACAAATATGCACCTGACTGCTTTCTTCTCGAACTTGCTATGTAAATGCCTAAGCACAAATACGTAGCAAACACATCCAAATACTCGGAAGTAGCTAACTGTAGGTTTTATGTTCCATAGTGTCTCAAAGGGTGATATGAAACCTAACATTGGTTGGGGAAGTTTGTTGATCACATGGGCAGCAGTTCGCATTGCTTCAGCCTAAAATCTTCCTGGGACATTTTTCGCATGTAGCATGCTTTGAAAATTTTCTGTAAGATGTCGATTCTTTCTCTCCGTTACACCATTTTGTTGGGGTGTGTTGCCACATGTGTACTGATGATGTATTCCACATTCTTTCAGATATTGCTTAAATTCTTCTGAGGTGTATTCTCCCCCGTTATCCGAGCGTAAACATCAGATCTTCATTCCCACTTCTCCTTCAACCGTTGTCTTGAATTATTTAAACTTTGAGAATGTGTCAGACTTTTCTTTCATGAAGAAAACCCATACATATCTCGAGTACTCATCAATAAATGTTAACATGTATCACATCCCACTGACTGATGTTAGTTTGACTGGGTTGACCACATCCGAGTGAATTAATTCTAGCGGTAATTGATGGGCTTTACCATACTAGCATCCAACACATACAACATCTGTTTTGACTTCAAGTTGAGGTAGACCTTTGAGCATGGATTTCTATATTATTACCTTTAATTTGTGATAGCCAACGTGTCCCAACCTTGCATGCCACATATCAGTTATCTCATTCTTTCGAGTATTGTCTACATAGGCAGACTCTGCCGAGAGCACATAAACAGACTCCACTATTTGTCCTTCTATTGTTGGTTTTTCGAAGATCTTAAGATCTTTATGAAAGGTTTTCTGCAACCATGAACTAAATAACCTAAGTTCACATGCAACCTATAAGGATCTATGTTTTCTTCTAATTGAACATATAACAAAACCTAAAGGCCATAAGAAAATTAACTAAAAGAATAAAATTAGAGAAACCAACCTTTTAGAATTTTCTGGAAGCTGAGCAGCAAAAGTATCCTGCCTCAAATGAGATCACACCCAAGCCGAGAGGATTATGGATCGATATTCCAGAGAGAAACAATAGAATGAGCAACTGATAATGAGGCCTAGGGTTCCCTATTTATAGGGAACCAAAGGGTAAAGCTAGAAACCCTAGCCGCAGCCCATTTTCCGGATTATGTGTACGCGCGCCGCGGCCTTTACATTTGCGCGCCGCGCGCCGCAATTCAAACTATTGAATTCTTGCGGATATGTACGCGCGTCGCAGCCTTTACATTTGCGCGCCGCGCGCCGCAATTCAACTATTGAATTTGTACGACTTTAATCCCTGACCTCCTGATTAATCCAATTAATGTCACAGAAATTAATCCAATTAATTTCTGATTAATTATTAATCAAACAATATTATTTCTAATTAATATATTATCTCCATAATATATTAACAAACAATATCTTGATTTATTAGTCATATAATAAATCAACCCTCTCTCTCTCTACTTAACTTTCCAACAAACCTCCAGCCATGAGGGCAACCCAAATGGACTGTGCTACTATTAATTAGGTAAATACTAATTATTAGTCATGGCTTAGACACCTAATCCAACAGTCTCCCACTTGGATAAGTCTATGACTATAATTACCAATTTAACCTCTAATTAACCAGCACTTTTAGCTTCCTAGAAACCGCTGCCAAACTCTGATCTAATCAGTTCTGTCCATAGATAAGTGATCAGATGTTCCTCCGTCCAACAAGATATTTTTAGGCTCAAGACATGGATTAAAGTCAATCCTGGTCTGATTCACTGTTCCTCGATATCCGATTTGCATATGACTCTTAAACTACCAATTTAGTCCCGGTTGGCCAACCATTTTAGTCAACTTCAAATTCATCGAGAGGCCTACAGATATCTGTTCCCCGTTAGGGTCAAGGGACGAATAAGCTTCGACTCATATACTTATGTCTTTTACCAGGAAAATCACTCACAACAATACGCTTTATAACACCGAGTTACCGATGCGTTTTCGTATTATCAATGAACAACCGTCTAGCAAATCATAACTCATATGTCTTAGCTTAAAGATCAAAAGATATTATCATCTCAACATTGCTCGTGATGAAATCCATGAAGCAATCCATTGAGTGCGGGTTTATCCAATACTCAAATCTCCATTTCCAAGTACTCACGAATGGTGCAGCAATCCAATTGCAATGTCTAACTCCTTAGACAATCTATTACCAATTCATGACAGTCTTACTTCACACTTACTCCCAAAAGTGTAATCGACTGTGCATATTTGAATAATCCAATTATTCAGGAAGTAAAACATGCAAAATAAAACACAATGATAAAGTATTGACAAAAGTAGTAAACCATTACTCATTAATAAATCTCTATTATTAAATCACAAGAGTCAAATACAATACATTGTTACAAGTTTCGAAACCTATCTAATTTACATAAACTTTATATCATCTCTTAATCCAATGCTCCTAGCATGCTGATTATGCTTAATCCTACTCAGAGCCTTTGTCAAGGGATCTGCAGGATTATCTTCCGATGATACCCTCTTTACCACGAGGTGACCTTCTTCTACCTTATGCCTTATGTAGTGGTACTTTCTGTCGATATGCCTGGACTTTCCATGGTCTCGCGGTTCCTTTGTCAAGGCGACCGCACCTTCGTTATCGCAGAACAGTTCCACGAGCTCCTGAATACTCGGGACTACTCCAAGGTCACCGATGAAGTTCTTCAGCCAAGCCGCTTCCTTAGACGCTTCACTTGCTGCTATATACTCTGATTCACAAGTAGAATCAGCCACCGTATCTTGCTTGGAACTTTTCCAAGTTACTGCTCCTCCGTTCAGAAGGAATACCCAGCCAGACTGAGACCGACCACTGTCTCTATCCGTCTGAAATCTGGCATCCGTATATCCTTCAACTCTCAATGTATCACTGCCTCCAAGGACCAACACCATGTCCTTTGTTCTTCGCAGATACTTGAGTATATTCTTTACAGCTATCCAATGCACCCTTCCAGGGTTACCCTGGTACCGACTGACCATGCTTAAGGCAAAGGCCACGTCAGGGCGAGTACACGTCATAGCGTACATGATCGATCCTACAGCCGAAGCGTAAGGTACCCGACTCATTTCAGCTATTTCTTCGTCTGTACTCGGACTTTGAGTCTTACTCAATTTTGCATTACTTTGGATAGGTAGCTCTCCCTTCTTGGAATTTTCCATACTAAACCTTTTCAGTACCTTTTCCAAGTATGTAGCCTGACTAAGTCCAATTAGTCTCTTCTTCCTATCTCTCAATATTCTTATCCCGAGAATATAGGCAGCCTCTCCTAGGTCCTTCATGGCGAAACATTTCCCAAGCCAATCCTTGACACCTTGCAAGGTTGGAATATCGTTTCCCATGAGCAGTATGTCATCGGCATACAGCACCAGAAAGGTGACTATACTCCCACTAGCCTTGACATATACGCAGGACTCATCCTCGCTCCTAGAGAAACCAAACTCTTTGACTTTCTCATGGAAACAAAGATTCCAGCTGCGAGAAGCTTGCTTCAATCCATAGATTGATCTCTCAAGCTTACACACCTTATTAGGATACTTTGCATCGACAAAACCCTTTGGCTGATTCATGTAGACATCCTCAGTCAGCTTTCCATTAAGGAAGGCGGTTTTGACGTCCATCTGCCAAATTTCATAGTCATGAAATGCAGCTATGGCCAGCATAATCCTAATAGACTTTATCTTGGCTACTGGTGAGAAGGTCTCGTCATAGTCAACCCCTGGGGTTTGAGTAAAGCCCTTCGCAACCAGTCTTGCCTTGAAAGTGTGTACTTTTCCGTCCATGTCGGTCTTCTTCTTGAAGATCCATTTGCATCCGACTGTCTTTCGACCCGGTACGTTGTCAACCAAGTTCCAAACTTGATTGTCATACATGGACTTGATCTCGCTATCCATGGCCTCTTTCCACTTGGCAGACTCAGGGCCCGCCACTGCTTCCTGGTAGTTAGCTGGTTCATCCAAATTTATCAGTGTCCTATCACTGACAAACGTGTCCCCATCCGAAGTTATATGGAACCCATAAAACTCGGGCGGCATGCTAACCCTACCGGAACGCCTAAGAGGTAAGGATACATCTGTCGGACCAACAGGAACTTCTTCCTCTTGTTGGTTGCTAGTTTCTCCTAAGGTTGCGTCATCTGATGACTATTGAATTTCTTCCAGATCAATGGTACTCCCACTGTCCTCTTTGAATATGAGCTCTCTCTCTCGAAAGACCGCTCGTCTAGCTACAAAGACCACGTCCTCGCTCGGTCTGTAGAATAGATATCCAAAGGACTGTTTGGGATAACCAATGAAGAAACACCTTTCGCTTCTGTCTGCGAGTTTGTCTTGAGTCTCTCGTCTAACGAAAGCCTCACAACCCCAGACCTTGATATGTGCCAACGAGGGAGCTTTCCCCGTCCACATCTCATGAGGTGTTTTAGCAACCTTTTTGGTAGGGACAAGATTGAGGATATGGGCAGCAGTCTCTAAGGCATACCCCCAGAAGTGAATGGGAAGTGAAGCTCGACTCATCATGGAACGAACCATGTCCAACAGGGTTCGGTTTCGCCTCTCTGCAACACCGTTCAACTGTGGTGTCCTGGGAGGTGTTAACTGCGAAACTATTCTGCATTCCTTTAGATAGTCTAGGAACTCGATACTTAGATACTCTCCGCCTCTGTCGGACCTGAGCATCTTTATCTTCCTGCCTAATTGATTCTCTACCTCGTTCTTAAATTCTTTGAACTTTTCAAAGGTGTCCGACTTGTGCTTGATCAAGTAGATATAACCGTATCTACTAAAATCGTCGGTAAAGGTCACGTAGAACCGCGTGCCATCCTTTGTGGTTGATCTGAATGGACCACACACATCCGTGTGAATGATGTCCAATAGACCCTCACCTCTTTCAAAAGACCCTTTGAAAGGTGATTTAGTCATCTTGCCCAACAGACAAGATTCGCATACATCATCCGACTTGAGGTCGAATGATTCCAACACTCCATCCTTTTGGAGTTGGGCGATGCGTTTCTTGCTAATGTGCCCGAGCCGACTATGCCATAGACATGCCTTTTCCACATCACTAGTAGAATCAATATAATTTACACTATGTCCTAGATTGTCAACACATTTCACAGTTTCATACACACCATCACAATGATAAGCAGTAAAATTCAAAATACCATTTTTGAAAACAGAAATAGATCCAATATTATTATCAAAAGAAAAATGAAATCCTTGTCTGAATAATGCGTGAAATGAAATAATATTTCTTGCCATTTCTGGCGAATAGCAACAATCTAATAATTCTAAACTAACATCACTACTAAGCACTAAACTATAAACTCCAATCTTGGTAACAGGGGACGATCTCCTATTGCCCATGATCAAGTTCAGTCTACCGTGCTCCACCTCCCTGCTTTCCTTTAGGCCCTACAGATCAGAACAAATGTGAAAACCACATCCTGTATCAAGGACCCAAGAATTAGAAGATGGTGAGTTTTTAGAGATAGTGTATATACCTGCTGTCGATGGCTTTACTTTCCCATCCTTGACATCCTGCAAGTATTTGGGGCAGCTTCTCTTCCAATGGCCCTTCTCTTTGCAGTAAAAACAGTTGGCTTCATCGGGGTTGGCCACACAAGGAATGTGGGAAGTTTTGGTTCTCGAGCCATTACTGGATGACCCGACCTGAACCTTTTCCCTCCAATTTTGCTTAGGAGGGCCCTTCCTTTTCTTTCCTTTGCCACTTCCGATGGCTAGGACGGGCTGATTAACCGAGGGTACACTTTTACCCTTCATCCCGTCCTCAGCTACTCGAAGCATGCGATGCAACTCAGTCATATTAGCCTGATTGTTGTTCAAATGATAAGCCAGCCTGAACTGGTCATAAGAACTCGGTAACGAGTTAAGCACTATGTCAACGGCCAACTGTTCTGGTACAGGCATCGCAAGCTTTCTAAGCCGCTCCACGTAACCTTGCATTCTTTACACATGAGTGCAGATGGACTCTCCATCTTTAGGTTTGCTGTTCGTGAAGTCCTTGACCACCTCGCACCTCTCGATGCGCTCTTGCTTGCGGAACTTTTCCGCAAGCTCCTTGTGCATCTCGAAGGGCCAGTAGTCTTCGTATATTCTTTGCAATTCAGGGTTCATTGTGGCGATCATGATGCAGGCCACTTTGGTCGCATCATCAGAATGTTTTTGGTACAAGGAAATCTCCTCGGGAGTAGCAGTTTCAGGGTCAATATCGACAAGCTCGGTCTCGAGGACATACTCCTTGTTCTCGTACCTCAGAGCCATCTTGATATTTCTAATCCAGTCATTGTAGTTTGTCCCGTTCAATTGAACCTTGGAACATAATGAGAGGATTGAGGGAACACTGGTGTTTGAGTGGGGAGCGGATTGATCAGCAGAAGACATCTATAAAAGAAGGTAAGTTTAATTAGATACTTGTCGGTCCTTATAATAACCCAATATAAAATAAGGCTAGGATCCAACTATAACAATTTGCAACATAGAAGAGGGATGCCGTAATCTATAAGCAAATTTTATAAAGGTAGGCGAATGACGATTCAGCCAATTCCACCGCTGAAAAATAATCTTATTATGAATGGAATTCCTAGTTTCTTTTGAGATTTATTGAACAGTTCAATAGCATGTTTAATCTCGGATATGCCCCACCGTTTGTGACTGGGATGCCGAGGATCACAAACCGGGTGTGAATAACCATGCAAATTAGCTTGGTACTCTCGGGGTCCATTATCATCTCAAATTGATGTGCCGGTAAACCACACACGCTCCATCAACAATGATAACACCCGAGACACCCATTGCCACTCTTTATGAACCCCCATTGGTGTGCCGGTAAACCACACACACTCCACCAACGTTTCATAAAGTGCAATGTGCAATTTTATGGGGTAGCATCAAATTCACATTTTTCTTAAAGTAACTAGATTGGGATTTTGTGTAAAGGTTCTAGTACTTTGATCATTATACTTTTAATGATTATGTGGTCCTATCAAAACTGTTCGGCTAACGACCCTCCACTGATCAGGCGAGCGGTGGGTGAGAGTGTTCACCCATTAGACTGCCATTTTACAGGCAGCCTCCTTATACCCACTTTATAGACCAGCTTCGTGAATGAGGCCTACTATTGAATTGACTGACCAATTTTATCTTATACATATAGTATTAACAATTAATAACATATATAAGATGTATTTTAAAACCCTTTAAAATATTCAAGGTTTATCTTTTAATTTTACCAAATTTAACAATTAAATGTTTAAATTAAATTAAACCTCAAATCCGATTTAATCAATTTTAATTACCAATTAATTAAATTAATTAAATCTAAATATTTTAAACATTTTAAAATATTTTTCTGGATTTTTCTATTAATTTTCGACAATTTAAAATTAATTAAATCCTTTTGAATTATCTTTTAATTAACAATTAATTAAATTAATTCAAATGAAGATAGGTTTATCCAAATTAATCAAATTAATTAAAACCTATCCTAAACCCCCTAAAAAACGAATTCAAATAATGGGGTTTAAGGTTATCCATTTAATTAACAAATAAAGTTACCAAAAATAGAAAACCTTCTAAAAAAACCCTAATTGGAATTTTCGAAATAGGCAAGGGGGAATTAGGGTTTCCAAAACCCTAATCCTAGAAATCGATCCTGATATATATTAGGGTTTACAGGCTTTAAACCCTAAAACAGTTATAGCAATTCAACAAGAAAACAATACAGGCTCTGATACCACTGAAAGGTTTTCTGCAACCATGAACTAAATAACCTAAGTTCACATGCAACCTATAAGGATCTATGTTTTCTTCTAATTGAACATATAACAAAACCTAAAAGCCATAAGAAAATTAACTAAAAGAATAAAATTAGAGAAACCAACCTTTTAGAATTTTCTGGAAGCTGAGCAGCAAAAGTATCCTGCCTCAAATGAGATCACACCCAAGCCGAGAGGATTATGGATCGATATTCCAGAGAGAAACAATAGAATGAGCAACTGATAATGAGGCCTAGGGTTCCCTATTTATAGGGAACCAAAGGGTAAAGCTAGAAACCCTAGCCGCAGCCCATTTTCCGGATTATGTGTACGCGCGCCGCGGCCTTTACATTTGCGCGCCGCGCGCCGCAATTCAAACTATTGAATTCGTGCGGATATGTACGCGCGTCGCAGCCTTTACATTTGCGCGCCGCGCGCCGCAATTCAACTATTGAATTTGTACGACTTTAATCCCTGACCTCCTGATTAATCCAATTAATGTCACAGAAATTAATCCAATTAATTTCTGATTAATTATTAATCAAACAATATTATTTCTAATTAATATATTATCTCCATAATATATTAACAAACAATATCTTGATTTATTAGTCATATAATAAATCAACCCTCTCTCTCTACTTAACTTTCCAACAAACCTCCAGCCATGAGGGCAACCCAAATGGATTGTGCTACTATTAATTAGGTAAATACTAATTATTAGTCATGGCTTAGACACCTAATCCAACACTTTATAGACCTTCACATCCTGTGGCCCAACTAAGACGTAGTTTCCTGATGATGATAGTTGTGACATTGACAACAAGTTCTTCTTCATACCCGGCACATGAAAGACATTTTGTGATGACACCATGTCAGATTCATTTCCGGGCACGATTGTTGTGTTTTCGATATGAGCAATCGGCAACCGGGAGTTGTTGGCTGTAAGTACCACACGACTCCCTTTGTACTCCTTCAAGTCTTGTAGTTTCTTCTGATCGCCAGTCATGTGGTTTGAGCATCCTGAATCAATGATCCAGTCTTTTTCATAGTTGATATGCTTTCCTATTGTTGCCATGAGTGCTAGCTCATTTTCTTCCATGGCGTATAAGGCCTCAGCATCTCATTCATCTTTAATTTCCTTTTTCAAAGTTGTTGCATTGCTTTCGATGGATTTCCTCTTGGACCAACAATCCTTGGACATGTGGCCCCACTTTCCACAATTATTGCAATTTCCTTCGAACCTCTTCCCTCAAGAACTATTATGGTCGGTCTTTTGAGTTCTCCATGGTTGTGTGGTTCCTTGATGACTTTTTCCTTTGTCGGTATTTTTTATCCACCTTTAGCAATCGACTTTAAATTGCTTCGAATTTTACTTGTGTAGAGCGCTTCATCTTCACTCTTCAACGTGATGTTGCCCATTTGCTTAGCCATGGCTTCTTGACTAGCTAGCAAGTTCTCAAATTCTACAAGAGATGGTTGAATGGGCCATCCTTGTACAGCAATAACGAAGCTTCTATATTTCGGCCTCAGTCCATGGATGATGATCCTCTTCATTCGAGATTCTCCAATAACAGAATTTGGATCTAGTTCAGTAATCTCCCGACATATAGATTTGACCTTGTGGAAATATTGTGCAATCGTCATGTCATGTTGTGAGATTGATAACAACTCATTCTCCAAAAGTTGTAGTCTCGTATCAGTCTTCTTTAAAAAAAGTGTCCCAAACGTGTCTCATGCTTCTTTCGGTGTCTTCACGTCCCGAATATGTTCCAACATCTCTTCTTCGACTGTGGTCTTCAAGGTAAACATTGCTTTGCTTGCTCTGATTCTCTATTTGTGCAATGTGCCATTAACGTCTTCTACTGGCGGCGTAGTTTCGCTTCCGCCAACGACCTCCCAAAGGTCTTGTCCTTGTAAGTAAGACATCATGCATGTTGCCCACGTGTTGTAGTTGTTGCTGTTGAGTTTCTAGATTCCTCCCACAACTTGGAGATCACCCATCGTGTTGGTAGTACCTTAGTAATACCAAACAAGCTTGTTTTGACACCAAACTTGTAGAGTCACAGACTACTCACGACAATAAGAAACACTTACTAACAATATCAAGAAACCTTGTTCAGATACCAGATTGTTGAACACGACTCTGTTTTGTGGGAAACATCAACACTTTTATTAAGACCACTTAAGAAGATATTACACTTTTTGAGAGACTACTACACTTTGCTTTATTGGAGTGTTGGATTCTTGGATTCTTGGGATGGTTTGGAGCAAATGAGCTCCACCCCCATTTATAAGTGTTTCCACCTCCTATTAGGAACTTTCTAGAACATGCTACCACTTTTTCATATACATGAATATTCTAGAGTTATTTACCATATACTATATCTATTACTAGCGTCCATATGCTTCTAGAACGTCCCACGTATCCTAGAGAAGTCTAGGATGTTCCAGTGTCTTCCACGGTCTTCTAGAAGGTTCCATAACCTTCTAGGGTCTTCTATGACGTTCTAAATTCTTATGGTACGTTCTAGATTCTTCTACAATGTTCTAGAATCTTCTAGAACATTCTAATTTCTTCTAGATATCGGGCTAAACTTGTTGGGATAGTGATGATACTTCAACAACATAAATGACCAAAATAACGGGGGTTAAGGGTGCTGCACCCCTTGTGGGGTCCTAGGGGCAGAGCCCTAGCAGGGCTGACGACTATGGTTAGACTAATGCGGATGAGACTAAGTTGATAGCGGTGTCTAAGGGGCAGAGCCTTGGGGGAGGGGGTTCCAACACTTTTTTCAAAGAATGTTAATTACCCATTTTACCATTTATTTGATCGTTTTGATTCCATGAAAACATATCGGTAAATGATTTATTGGAATTAGTAAAGTTGACATTCAATAGATTTTGAAAACTAGAACATAGTAGTTGAGTCGATTTCGAGAGTAAAAGCGACAAAATTGTTTGAATCAATTTCAGTAGTAGATGCAACCAAATAACACAAGTCAATTTCATACAGATTCCTTGAAGTATTCATCTTAGTTGCAATGTTCATCATTGGGTGAAGTGTTTAACAAAAAGGTACATATTTATTATTTTACTCCTTTTGTTTGTCCTTCAATTTCCAATATTCCGTTTTAAGTTCATTTTGCACAAGCTTGGCTTTACTGAACAAATATGCATCTTACAAGAAAGTGTTTGATGAAACGCTTTAATGAAATACCTTTTTGGAAGAAATATGATTACATTATAAATTCATCATCGAAAAGGGCCGGTTAACCCTCAAACTGCTGCTTAATAGTCTTTCATGTTTATCAAGGTCATTAAAAGGATGTATTTGGGCATCCTCTATAACACGATTATTACTAAGATGTTGTTGTAGGGCGCCATTTGACAAAATAACCAGACCTCAAGTAATCCATTCCAGTTATAATTAAATGGTTTTTCATAGTCTAATATGGGATTTCAAAAAATAATATATTGAGTTAAAAATCATCATTAATAAGCAAGTGTTCATGTGGTCTATTTCTTTTCTTTTAGGTGATGTCACAAAAATTGAATTAAATTTGTTGCAACACAACTTGTTTTGTGAGTGTTAAGCATACGTTTAATATTTGGGGGAGGGAGTTGCCCGAGGGTTTTTGCTTTTATAGATCATCGATATGTTTATCAGATGAAAGATATCATCTTGTAGTTGTGTCTTGGGGTGCAATTGATTTGTAACTGGACTGGAAATCACAATTAATTTATGATATTATGATAACTACGATTTTATATTTATTTGATATGCATTTTTTAATATAATTTTTACATGATAGTGTTTTATATGATAACTACGATTTTATATTTATTTGATATGCATTTTTTAATATAATTTTTACATGATAGTGTTTTATAAAATTGTACATAAATTATATGCTTCGTTATTTTACGGTTTTACCTATGAAACAATACGAGCAATGGCTCATTCCATTCCGGAATAGAGCAACAAAACATAATAACATAATGATAATGACTTATTCCATTATCTTAGCCGTATCATTATATGATTTATTTCATTCCCTGATATTCTATTCTTACCAAGTAATACCAACCATACCCTCTTATATTCTCTTCACAAGAACGTGTATGGAATATAATTTATTTTCCAATCAAGTGATTAATTTATTACTAAAAGGTCGCTGTTTAAAATAAGAAAAAATTGTTACCAAAAGATGTTTTTGACATTTGGTCAACGATCGATCCTTAGAAAATATTCCAATATTGAAATAAATCTAAAGTATATCTTTTAAAGTGTAGGGGCTAAAGCAAAACTTTTAGATGTATACATTTACGCCAATTGGGTTTTCAGATTTTTAAGGGGGAAAGCCAGCGAGGGCTCAATTGCCGCAATGAAAATGTTGGAAGAAGGAGAAAACCAACCTAAAACTTCCCAGAAACGGATGAAGTTTCAAAAAGTTATGGAGAATGGGGAAGATGATAGAATCAGTGCGTTGCCTGATTGCTTGCTCGTTGAAATCCTCTCTCGTTTACCCTCCACAAAAGACGCCATTCGAACAGGTGCACTCTCCAAGCGATGGAAACATCTTTGGACTTCGGTAACTACTCTCATTTTTACACTTCGAGATCGTCCTTTATCACAACGTCGCCAAAACCCAAACTCAATGTCCGATTTCGCTTTATTGATTGACAAAGCCCTAACTCAATGTCGCCAATTGAAGCTCAACAAATTCGAAGTGCATACCATTTATGAAACGCGATTTGAATCGCTTTTCAACAATTGGATTCGTTTGCTATAAGTTGTAATGTTGAAGATCTTTCCTTGCTGTTTGGGTATCCGGAATCCAAGTTTCTGTTAGATCAGTCTTTTTTCATCAATTCATGTTTTACTGATCTGAGATTAAGGGGGTGCAGGATTGATCCAATTGGGGTGATTAGTTGGAAAAATCTTAGGTGTTTACGTATATCATATGATAGTTTAGATGAAGATTTGATTCAAAAAATATTATGTGGGAGTCCTGTATTAGAAACATTGGTGTTGAAGTATTGCTATGGTTATAGGCGGCTCGATATTACTTCAAAAAGTGTTAAAAACTTGGTGTTATATGGATATGAGGCTCCTGATGATGAATATGATTCTGATATAATCGAAATCAATGCTCCTAATATTTTATCCCTAACAATCGAATATCAAGTTTATTTGTGGAAGGTTTTGTTGCTAAATGTGTCTTCTTTAGTCAAAGCGAAGTTGGATTATAACCGTACAAGGCCCATGTATCAGGATGCAACGCCTAATGAAGAGGAACAAGAGATGCTTAAAGAACTTATAATGAAACTTTGTCATGTCAAGGAGCTTAAAATTGGGTCGGAATGTTTTGAGGTAAAATTTCTTTTGCTATCCTTTGATAGACTTGTTTCCGTCAATTCTCCTAATATGTTGTCTTTTCACTTGGTAGGTTGCTTCTTATTTGGAAGCTAAAGGTTTCATTTTTCCATCAAATGTGAAGTTTCATCGTGTCACTCGTTATTAGTTGTTACTCAAAGCATCTATTGTAGTTTTGAAGCTTCATTTTGTTCTTCTTCTATGAGTTATGTCATTTCTTTGAGTAAAATGGACGAGTTTTTCTTGGTATGCTTTTGTTTTTACCAACATATGGATTAAAGAATATTAGTGGTGTGATTATTTGAATTTTGGAGTCTGATATGGTCTTATGGTGGTGAAGTCATAATGTATGCATGAGTTTATATCGTGTTGTAATTGTAAACCCCCAAATTGAATTAACAATATTGACTTACTAGAGTAGGTGCGGATGTTGGACGTGTTTGACAACCAGCTTTTAAGAGCTTTTAGGAGTTTGAACTTTTAGCTTCTAGAAATAAGCCAAAATTAAAGAAAAAAACTTTATTTAGGAGTATGAGCTTAAAGCTTATATTATAGAACAAGAAAGTCTTAATCCATAAGCTATTTCAAATATTGTTTAAAGACAAGCTTCTGTTATAACAAAATTAGTAGGTTGTATAAAAAAAATCATGTATCTTTTATCCAAATCATTTTCTATGCAGATTTACATATTCAAAAGATTATGACTACTTTTGTGAAACACTACTACACAAATTAAAGTTACGGTTTTCAGCGATCAACTACTTTTACACATTTTGTAAGGTAGCAGGCGGGAAATTGTTAAGTGCCATGTGTATATAAATTCCCAATTCATGTCCCTTTAACATACCACTAATTGGTGGACACTCTTATAATCTACTTGGTATTCCTCCTTCATGACTTACATATTTTTTAGTGTATAGAGCAAATCACTGTATCCGAATAAACAAAGTAGCATACTATGTAATCTTTTTTCTACGGATTTTCATGCTTTGGATTACTCTTGAAAATCACCTTTGAACATTGCTAATTAATAGGTGTGAGTGATAAATAACATGGTTTTCATAGAGTTCAAGATCCATAAAATCACAAAGTAGCAATCAATCAAGCTTCTTATTAGCAAGAAATATGAATGTATAGGCCAAGGATCCAACTTTTTACCAACTTTTAAGTAATTTGGCTTAAAAATATCTCAAACTATATTTTAGACACAAATAGGGATGTCAATGCGATCAAAAAGGATGGGGGAAGTCTCCCCAGTCCTCGACCTCGAAATCCCCCACTTCCCCCGGCCTTAGTTCCTCTGAATCTTTGTTAACCCTGTTTGGCCGAAGACTCCCATTTAACCTTTTCTACCCTATTTTTCACTAGTCTATGTTGTTTACCCTCACATATTACATTAACTATTCAAATATGAAACATATATTATTCTATTATTATTCAAAGTTTAATATAGGGTAATTATTTCGGGGATCCTCGTGGGGTATTGGGGCGGGGGCTCCCCCCGCCCTGCCTCCGAGAACTAAACATGGGGAAAAAATGCCCCTGCTCCTGCCCCCAAACCCGAACACGACCACATTGTAAAAATATATTACATACGGAAACAAGTTCAATGCTGTCGGGGTCCTTCGGGGAGGTTTTTGACACCCCTAAACACAAAGAAAGGCTACATTTGGCAAGCATCAAAAAGAGAAAGACATAACATAACATTGAAACAATCTCGAAGTTTAAAGCTCGTTCTGCTTGTTGCTTGGTATAATTGTCAAGGAGGATTAGTTAAAGGTGTTAATCGATGACGCAACATAACACGAAAAAAAAAACATTTGGATGGAATTGCGAGTTTGTGTTTGTGTCGTGCTCATGTCTAGAGTAAAAAACGTGATGTCGGGTCGTGTCATGTTCCGGTACAAAATTTGACACGATATTACCACGTGATTGTCGTGTTTCAGTTGGGTCGTTTTCATGTTTGTATAAAAACATGACATCATGTCATGTCCTGTCTGTGTTATATAAAAGATCACGTCGTGTCGTGTTAAATAAAAACACAACTCGATTACACGATTTGACACCCTTAGAATTAATTAAACTCAGAACCGGTCTAAGCCGGTTTAAGGCCCCGGTCAAAAGTAAAAAAATAAGGCCCTAAAAACTTGAAGGATGAAATAAAAAAATTGTCACTATCTGGACTTGAACCCAAATCATCTAGGAAAAAACCAAGTGGTGTCTATAACCAAGTGAGCTACATACATTTTTATGTCTTTTTTGAGTAGCTTAATATATAACATACGTTGAGAGATCAAGTTGGGGCCATAAATTTTGACGGGGCCTAGGGTCGTGGCCCTGCTTGCCCCCCTATTGGGTCGGCCCTGATTAAACTATCCCAACCTTAAGAAGTCGGGTGTTAAGTCGAATGAAACCCAGGATTCATTGTAATTTACACGTTTAGTCAATCACCTTCTTCGAATTCATCAAAACTTTTGTTATCTGCAAAAATTAATACTTGTCGACCACCATTTTTCTCGTAAGAGTGTGCAGAATTGAGATAAATCAAGTATAACCAATTTAAAGCATTTTTTGTATTAAGGGCAGGATCTTCAGAATTGATTAGTACATGTTCAAAATGAGACAATTAAAATGTACGAAAACAACTAAAACTAGAGAAAATTATATAACTTTTTTTAAAAACAATTTTGTTATACAAAATAGCTTTGAGAGTGAAAGCAACAAAATAGTTTGAATCAATTTCAGCAATATAAGCAACCAAATAATACAAGTCAACTTCAAGAAAAATCATTGAAGTATTCATCTTAGTTGCAAGTTCATCATTGAGTTAAGTGCTTAACAGAAAGGTACATATTTGTTTTCCCCTCATTTTCTTTGTCCTTTATGTTTCCAATAATCCATTTAAGTTCATTTGTACAAACTTGGCTTTCTTGAACAAATCCGCATATTACATGAAAGTTAAGTGTTTGATGAAATGCTTTAATGAAATATTTTCTTAAAGCAAATATGAATACATTATAAACTCATCATTGAAAAGGGTCGATTGGCCCTCAAAATGCTACTTAGTCTTCATGTTTATCAATGTCATTTAATGATGTATTTCGGGATCCTCTGTAAAACGGTTATCACTAAGGTGTTTTTCTAAGGCTACTCGATAAGCCATTGAGAAATTAACAAGACATCAAATAATCTGATTGATTGGGTTTTCATAGTCTAACATGAGATTTCGACAAATAATATTTTGAGTTAAAAGTCATAAGCAATGAGCAAGTAGTCATGTGGTCTCTTTATTTTCTTTTGGGTGATGTCACAAAAGTTGAATTAAATTATTTGCTAGTAACACAACCTTTTTTTTTTTTTAGTGTTAAGCATACTTTTTAGATTTGTGGGAGGGAGTAGCGTGAGAGTCATTGCTTTTTATAAATCGTCGATATGTTTTTTTAAGATGAAAGAAAAATATTTTGTATTATAGTTGTTTCGTGGATGCAAGGGTGTTGTTGTTATCACCGTTTTATTTCATTCCATTCACTTTTTTATTTTACCTGAGAAAAATTGTTACCAAAAAATGTTTTTGACATTTGGTCACATCGATCCTTAGAAAATGATTCGAATTTCGAATATAGAAATAAATCTTTTAAAGTTAAGGGGGGTAAAGCAAAACGTTTAGATGTATACATTTACGCCAATTGGGTTTGTGCAGTTTTTCACGGTGAAAGCAGCGAGGACTAAGTTGACGCCATGGAAATGTTAGAAGAAGGAGAAAATCAACCAAAAGCTTCCCAGAAACGGATTAAGTTTCAAGAAATCATGGAGAAGAGAGACGAGGATAGAATCAGTAAGCTGCCTGATTGTCTGCTTCTTGAAATCCTCTCTCGTTTACCCACCACAAAACACGCCATTCGAACAGGTGTACTCTCCAAGCGATGGAAACATGTTTGGACTTCGGTAACTACTCTCATTTTTAAACTTTCAGATCATCCTTTTTCTCGCCAGAACCCTATCTCATGGTCCGATTTCAGTTTATTGATTGACAAAACCCTAACTCAATGTCGCCAAACGAAGCTCAACAAATTCGAATTTCAAACCTTTTATGATACGCGATTTGAATCGCTTTTCAACAGTTGGATTCGTAATGCTATAAGTTGTAACGTTGAAGATCTTATCTTGCGGTTTTGGAATACGGAATCCGAGTTTCTGTTAGATCAATCGTTTTTCATCAGTTCATGTTTTACTGATCTGACATTATTGGGGTGCAGGATTGATCCAATTGGGGCGATTAGTTGGAATAATCTTAGGAGTTTATGTATATTTTATTATCAGAGATTAGATGAAGATTTGATTAAAAAGATATTATGTGGGAGTCCTGTATTAGAAACTTTGGAGTTGGATAGTTGCTATGGTTATAGGCGGCTCGATATTACTTCAAAAAGTGTTAAAAACTTGGTGTTATCTGGATACAGTGATCCTGATGATAAATCTGAAGATATAATCGAAATCAATGCTCCTAATATTTTATCACTAACAATCAAAAATGGAATTTATTTGGAGAAGCTTTTGTTGCTAAATGTGTCTTCATTAGTCCAAGCTAAGTTAGATTTTTACTGTACATATCCCATCTTTTGCGATGCAACGCGTAATGAAGCGGAACAAGAGTTGCTTAAAGGATTTATAATGAATCTTTGTCATGTCAAGGAGCTTAATATTGGGGTGGAATCTTTTGAGGTAAAATTTCTTTTGCTATCCTTTGATAAACTTGTGTCTGTCAATTCTCCTAATATTTTATCACTTTTGTTGTCTTCTCACTTGGTAGGCTGCTTCTTATTTGCAAGCTAAAGGTTTCATTTTTCCACCAAATGTGAAGCTTCATGGTGTCCCTGATTATTAGTTGTTACTCGAAGCATGTATTGTAGTTTTGAAGCTTCACTCTGTTCTTCTTCTACGAGTTATGTAATTTCTTTGTGCAAAATGGACGAGTTTTTCTTGGTATGCTTTTGTTTTGACCAACATATGGATCGAAGAATATAAGTGGTGTGATTATTTGATCGCTGTTTGAATTTTGGAGTCTGATGTGGTCTTGTGGTTATGAAGTCATAATGTATGCATGAGTTTATATATTGTAATTGTTAAACCTCAATTTGGATCAACAATATGACTTACTAGAGTAAGTGTGGATTTTGGACGTGTTTGACAACCAGCTTTTGAGTGCTTTTAGGAATTTGAACTTTTAGCTTTTAGAAATAAGCCGAAATTAAAGAAAAAACTTCATTCACGAGAATGAGCTTAAAGCTTATATTATAGAACATAAAATTAAACCATAAGCTATTTCAAATAAAAGCTTCTATTATAACAAATTACTAGGTTGTATAAAAAAATCATGTATCTTTTATTCAAATAATTTACATATTCAAAAGCTTATGACTACTTTTGTGAAACACTATTAGACTTCAGCCATCATCTGTTTGTACACATTTTGTAAAGATAGATACAAACAAAGACATAAAGACATGGAAAGTATGATCTAAACGTTTGTGACGAATCTGATAAAGGAGCCGTATGTGTGTGTTTTTCCTTAGTCATCATGGTTATTTCACTAGTGTGTAAAACAATATCTCATAAAACTAAGGGTATGAATTGCATACCTTACCTTTTAACAATATTTAGTTTTTAAAATAAATCAACCAAAAATTGTTGACCTCCTACATTAAACCCATTTATAGGTTAAGTTACCAAATCACCAGTATTATTAATCACGATCCATGGCATCGTCATTTTCATCTTGTTCAAAATCGAGCGACTGGCTGGTAAAAGTAAAACTAAGCTGAACCGAAGGGAAAGAAGAAAAAGATCGAATACTTTGGTTAAAGTGATATATAGTTTATTGAGCAATGTTGTTTGTTTTAGTGGTAATATGTTGTTTTGCAATTGTGTATAGAGTGTCATTGTAGTTGCCTTTATGTAATTGAATAAAGATTGGATAAGTTGGTAATAAAATGTTGTAAACAATGGTATTTTAGCAACCAATTAGATATTATGAAGTTATTGTAGGCAACCAACTTTGTACATAATTTGTCTAAATAGAAACCAACTTCGTAAATAGCAACCTATTTCGTTTCAATTGGGATTACAGAAGAAAGTTGATGAATATACACGTCTCACCTTTAGCAAACTGTGTCCCCCACCACGAAATGGCATGGCTCGTTTTTGGTGAAGACAAGGGGTATAATCGGTATATTTTGGACTGCATGGTTTAAAGTCTTTGACTTTAGTTTGTGGAGTGTTGATACTTACTTTATATGTTTTCAAGTTTAGAGTTGGTTTTAGTAAACAAAATGGTCCTTTTAGCAACCAACTTTTAAAAAATTGTTTTATAGCAACCAACTTTTTCGAATTTTAGGAACCAATTACAAGTGTTGTTTTAACAACCGATTAAAAAACATTTTTTTGGTACTTTTCCAGAGAAACCAGGTATGGACCTTACAAAATACAAACTTTTTCAAATTTTAGGAACCAATTCAGGTGTGGTTTTAACAACTAATTAAAAAAAAATTTACTACTTTTCCAGAAACCAGGTATGGACCTTACAAAATACAAATTTAAACCAACTTTTGGGAATTTTAGGAACCAATTACAAGTGTGGTTTTAACAACTGATTAAAAAAAATTAGTACCATACCTTACAAGATACAAATTTATCGAAAGGAAAAAAAATGACAGAATTGGTCTTTAAAATAAAGAACATTACAGGTATGGTCCTTAAATGTTTGACAAAAAAGGTCCTTCTAGCAACCAACTTTTAAAAATAATTGTTTTTTAGCAACCAACTTTCTAGAATTTAAGGAACCAATTCAAGTGTGATTTTAGCAACTGATTAAAAAGAATTTAGTAATTTTCCATAAAACCAAGTATGGACATTATAAAATACAAATATTGACCGAAAGGAAAAAAGTTACAGAATTGGTCCTTAAACTGAAAAACATTACAGATATGGTCCTTAAATGATTGAAAAATGGTCCTTTTAGCAACCAACTTTAAAAAATAAGTGTTTTTTAGCAACCAAGTTTCTAGAGTAAACAACCTAGTATGTGAGATTGGTTTTAACAACCGATTAAAATTATTATTTTTAGTATTTTTCCAGAAACCAAGTATGGCCCTTATAAGATTCAAATATTGAACCAATTTTTTTTTTTTTTTGACAGAAATGGTCCTTAAAATAAAGAACATTACAAGTATGGTCTTTAAAATTGCAGAAAAGTACATATCCATGAAGTGAACATATAAATGTAGAAAATTACAAGTATATCCCGTTAAAAGCAAGAAAACCCATTATATTACAGCAAATTACACAAAAAAACATTTCAAATAACAAATTCGCTACATTAATACAACCTCTTAATGAATTTATAAATTCCGACATTTTTACAACCGGGACTGGAAGAAAGAAGATGTATCATGTAAACCTCTTTTGATAAATCACTGTCATTAAATTAATCCATCAGTCGTATATACTACACATAAATGAGATTAATTTCCTAAAATAAAATTGCGTTCCCAGTTTGGATTTTGACGATAATCAATAACTGAATTATAATATGCAGAACTAATTAATTATAACAACCCCTGTTCTTACCATAGACGTCAAAGTCGAAAAATCGACCAATTTCTATAGGGACTTGATTCTTCCACTGAAACTTTTGATTCATCCACTACAAAAATAATATATGGACAATTATACCCTTACTTAAATTTGGAAATATAATTATACCCTTAAATTTGGAAATATATAAGAGGGAAAAAGATCTTTCGTTTGAACCCAGTCTCATCTTATGCATTCTCCAATCCACTTGCTCCACAAAGTACAACAAAAACAAAACCTTTTGCCATAGAAAACGAACGTGTGTGCTATATCTCAAACACAGGATGTAAATTAGATGCATGAAAAAGGAAGTGCTTTCAAAGGTTTACAGTAAACCCATTTGTTCATTCAAGAATCAATTTTAACACAGTATAACTCAGTTGCTCATTCAAAAATCATTCAGAATCAAACAAATAAAGTGGGTTGAATAAGCAATGCCGGCTGAATAAGAAGGAATATATGTATTTTAAGATAATTATTGGTTTCTGTTTGTTCATTCAAGTGTTGATGAGAAGAAGCTATGTAAATTAAAACATTTAAGAATTAGACAAAATATAACCCATTATTCATTCAAGTGTTGATGAGAAGGAATCTACGTAATTTAACACAATCAATGGTTAACGTTTAGAAGTTGATTAAAAAAACATTGCCGGCTGAAGAGGTAGCGAGGACTGAAGAAGCAACGCAGAAGGAGGAAGAAGCGTTATTTGTTTGGAATGTGCAGAGTTTCCAAACATGAGATCTCTCTCTTCAATATCTAAAAATAAAAATGAGGGTATAATTGTCTATACATTATTTTTTCTGTGGATATATAAAAAGCTTCTGTGGAAAAATCACCTCCCATTTCTATAACCTGATGGATTGTCAACCGTATTAAAGATTGCAATTCAACTAATTAAAAGATTATTAACGGAATTTCTACTTACCATTCTTATTTATTGACTTCAACAAGTGCCAGGTGAATGGTTTTGTTTTCCAGGCATGCTTAAATTTAATGTTTATTCCGGGTCATAAAATAACGAATAATAGTAAATATTTTGTTTTTTGAGTCACTGATATTTTAATTGGTAGAAAAAAATGGTCCTTTTAGCAACCAACTTTAAAACAAAAAAAAAATTAGCAACCAACTTTTTCGAATTTTAGGAACCCATTACAAGTGTGGTTTTAACAACCGATTAAAAAAACAACTTTTTAGTACTTTTCCAGAAACCAGGTATGGACTTTACAAAATACAAATTTAAACCAACTTTTTCGAATTTTAGGAACCACAGCTCCACAAGTATGGTTTTAACAACTAATTAAAAAAAAATTTAGTAGTTTTCTAGAAACCATGTATGGACCTTACAAAATACAAATTTAATCGAAAGGAAAGACATGACAGAATTGGTCCTTAAAATAAAGAACATTACAGGCATGGTCCTTAAATAATTGATGAAAATGGTCCTTTTAGCAACTAACTTATAGAAATAATTGTTTTTTAGCAATCAACTTTCTAGACTTTTAGGAACCAATCACACGTATGATTTTAGCAACCAATTTAAAAAAATAGTAATTTTCCACAAAACCAAGTATGGACCTTACAAAATACAAATATTGACCGAAAGGGAAAAAAATAACTAAATTAGTCCTTAAACTAAAAAACATTACAGCTATGGTCCTTAAATGATTGAAAAAAATTATCCTTTTAACAACCAACTTTAAAAAATAAGTGTTTTTTAGCGACAAAGTTTATAGAGTAGACAACCTAGTATGTGAGATTGGTTTTAGCAACCGATTGAAATTATTATTTTTAGTATTTCTCCAGAAACCAAATATGACCCTTATAAAATATAAAATACAAATATTAAACCATTTTTTTTTTTGACAGAAATGGTCGAATCGAAGTTGTAGTATGTGAGATTGGAATCTTGGATTGTGCTGGAACTGTGATGCAATTCGTTGGCCGTGTGGCTTGATGTCGTTCGACTCCTGTAATCGACCGTACTAAATGTTGCGATTCAACTAATTAAAAATTTATTAACTGATTTTCTACTTACCATTCTTTTTTATTACCCTCCTCAAGTGACAGGTGAATGGTTTTGTTTTCCAGGTATGCTTAAATTTAATTGTTTATGCCAGATAATTACAGTATATTTTCAAAGTTTAGGGGCTAATTCTGTTTTGTCCAGTTTTCCATGAGGGAAATCAGTTGCCGCCATCAAAATGTTGGAAGAAGGAGAGATTTAACCTAAAGTCCAATGTATGTGTAAGTTAGATCAAATTCTTTTCACCAGTTCATGTTTTACTGATCTGACATTGAGGGGTGCATGATTGATCCAATTGGGGCGATTAGTTGGAAAAATCTTAGGAGTTTATGTATATCATATAAGAGATTAAATGAAGATTTGATTGAAAAGATATTATGTGGGAGTCCTGTATTAGAAACTTTGGTGTTGGATGATTGCTATGGTTATAGGCGGCTTGATATTACTTCAAAAAGTGTTATAAATTTGGTGGTATCTGGATACACTGGTCCTCATGATAAATCTGGAGATGATATAATCGTAATCAATGCTCCTAATATTTTATCCCTAACAATTGAATATGATATTTATTTGGAGAAGCTTTTGTTCCTAAATGTGTCTTCTTTAGTCAAAGCTAAGTTAGATTATTTATTTGGAGAAGCTTTAGTTCCTAAAGAAGCGGAAAAAAGGATGCTTAAAGGACTTATAATGAATCTTTGTCATGTCAAGGAGCTTAAAATTGGGCCGGATTGTTCTAAGGTAAAATTTATTTTGCTATCCTTCGATAAACTTGTTTCAGTCAATTCTTCTAATATTTTGTCGCTTTTGTTGTAGGTTGTTTCTTGTTTGCAAGCTGAAGGTTTCATTTTTCCATCTAATGTCAAGTTTCATTATTAGTTGCTACTCAAAGCATCTATTGTAGTTTTGAATCTTCATTTTATTCTTCTTCTATGAGTAAAGTCACTTTTTTGAGCAAAATGGATACGTTTTTCTTGGTATACTTTTGTTTTGACCAACATAAATGGTATGGTTTTCTATATACACTGTTCGAGTTTGGAGTTTGATGTGGTCTAATGGTTGTGAAGTCATAATGTATGCAGGAGTTTATATCTTGTTGTAATTGTAAAACCCGACTTGATTTAACAATATTGACTTACTAGAGTAGTCCTGGATGTGGGGCGTATTTGGCAACAAGTTTTTGAGAGATTTTAGGAGCTTGAACTTTTAACACTGATGTAAGACATTGATATGTGTTTGAGAAGTTGTTACATATTCATAGTAATCCAGATAAAAAATCTATCTTGAACTTTTGATTCAAATTCAAAGAGTAACATATGGCAGTATATAAATTCCCATTCATGACCCTTTTAACATACCAGTAATTGGTGGACACTCTTATATTCTAATTGGAATTTCTCCTTCACGACTTACATGATTTTTTATTGTATGGAGCAAATCACTCAAATAGTTCTTAAAGCTGGTGGCTAATGAAGAAAGATGGTGATCAAAATAGAGATGTTGTTTTGAAATTTATTTTGGTTTAGTAATCATATAAAAACAATCTAATAGCTTATGGTTATTCAATCATGGAAGGTCATTTGTCTCGTAGATGCTCAATTAATTCGCTCTTCTCCTCGAACCACCCTCACCCCTCCAAGTTCATGCAATCTCTCTCTCTCTCTCTCTCTCTCTCTCTCTCTCTCTCTCTCTCTCTCTCTCTCTCTCTCTCTCTCTCTCTCTCTCTCTCTTGCAACATAAACTCTTGGTTGTCAATTACTTGCAACATAACACTTGAAAATGGAAAAAACTTACATGTGTTTATGCTGACATGGAGTTTGAAGAAGTGGACCTTGTTTTGAAGGACCAAATGCTTATTTGTATGTAATATTTCTCAAATAAAGTGGTGATTTTAAACAAATTTTGGTGTTTGAACATTTCTCTTACACTACTAATAACTCCTTTTGTCTTTCACAGTACTTTATTGTAGATTGATTGTCTTGTATACAGTACTGCTTCCGGTTTATTGGATCATCTAAAGTTTCAATATTGTTCTTCTAACACTTAAAGAAGTAGATTTCAACTTCTTATTGAAGTATAGAATCACTAATGAATGAGAAATTAGCATTGCCATACATACTCAGAGAAGTTTCTATTGCCTTTGATTATCAATTGCCGTGGTGGATGTAAAGAAGCTTACTACTGTGTGTAAGTATCCTTATAAGTTAGTGTTTACTACAAACTCGGTTTAATCCGATCATTTTCAGTTAACTTTCTTTAATTTATTTATGGTAGAATACAACTTAATCAACCCAAATTTACCTAATTTTTTTTAACAATGATGTCTATTTTTTTACAAAAAACAACCCATTGCTTCTTAATATTTATTTTCCAATTCCTTAGAAATAAAGTTCTTTTTATAACTACGTAAATATGACATTTTTTTTAATAACAAAATATTGCAATATCTTATAAGCACATTATTTTAAGATTTGAATTTTGAAAAATTTATCTAATAACATGTTTCAATATATTTATCCGTAGAATTCAACTTAATCAACCCAAATTTACGTAATTTTAAGATTTGTAACCTAGTATTTATATAAAGTATAGTTTTTTATTCTGTCCAGTATCAACCCCATTTATTAATGATATTTTTGACATTTGACTACCGATTTGTAACTAGAAAATTAATTTGAATATAGAAATAGTTCTACCACTAAAAATTGATTTGAATATAGAAATATATATCGTTTTAAAGACTAATTCGGTCTCTACGGAGTAGTATCTTTTCAAAGTTTATGGGTTAAAGTAAAACTTGAGATGTACGTATTTAAGCCAATTGAGTTTTCTCTAGTTTTTCATGAGGGAAAGAGTGAGGGCTCAGACGCTCAGTTGCCGCCATGAAAATGTTGGAAGTTGTAGAAAACCAACCGGAACCTACCCGGAAACGGATTAAGTTTCAAAAAGTTATGGAGAATGGGGAACAGGATGGAATCAGTATGTTGCCTCATTGTTTATTATAGCATCCTACTTTCAATTAGTCCTATTACAACATTGTACTCACAAAAATGCACCTAGAAAATATATAAGGGCTGAAATGTGTCTAAGGTTATACCGAGACGATAATGAAATAGAGGCAATACTTTCTAACTTTCCTTTATGTTTCATGTTCAATGTAATTCATATTTCAATCATTTAATTTTATCAATGTAATTCATATTTGTTTTATTATAGAGGAATTTGATATTTGAAAATTTTTCCATTATAGCAATCTACTTTGTTGTTTTTGTGATACTTTAAACGCGTATTTTCTCATCAACACGCTCGTCCACTAGATAGGTATTACGCGGGTGTAGTATTGTTATTGATTATTATTTTTTGTTTAGGGGATTGCGTGTGATATTAACAAATTATAATAGATTGGTTGTGGCTGTTGGGTGTTACAACCCTTGCTGTCGCTGTTTATATAACAAGAAAAGGTATATAGCTATTACTTCATAAAGTGGTTGAATAAGCAATGATGTAATGATGTTTTTATAAATAACATGTTAGATTATAACTCAGTTGCTCATTCAAAAATCATTCAGAATCAAACAAATAAAGTGGGTTGAATAAGCAATGCCGGCTGAATAAGAAGGAATATATGTATTTTAAGATAATTATTGGTTTCTGTTTGTTCATTCAAGTGTTGATGAGAAGAAGCTATGTAAATTAAAACATTTAAGAATTAGACAAAATATAACCCATTATTCATTCAAGTGTTGATGAGAAGGAATCTACGTAATTTAACACAATCAATGGTTAACGTTTAGAAGTTGATTAAAAAAACATTGCCGTCTGAAGAGGTAGCGAGGACTGAAGAAGCAACGCAGAAGGAGGAAGAAGCGTTATTTGTTTGGAATGTGCAGAGTTTCCAAACATGAGATCTCTCTCTTCAATATCTAAAAATAAAAATGAGGGTATAATTGTCTATACATTATTTTTTCTGTGGATATATAAAAAGCTTCTGTGGAAAAATCACCTCCCATTTCTATAACCTGATGGATTGTCAACCGTACTAAAGATTGCAATTCAACTAATTAAAAGATTATTAACGGAATTTCTACTTACCATTCTTATTTATTGACTTCAACAAGTGCCAGGTGAATGGTTTTGTTTTCCAGGCATGCTTAAATTTAATGTTTATTCCGGGTCATAAAATAACGAATAATAGTAAATATTTTGTTTTTTGAGTCACTGATATTTTAATTGGTAGAAAAAATGGTCCTTTTAGCAACCAACTTTAAAACAAAAAAAAAAAAAAAAAAAATTTAGCAACCAACTTTTTCAAATTTTTGGAACCCGTTACAAGTGTGGTTTTAACAACCTATTAAAAAAACAACTTTTTAGTACTTTTCCAGAAACCAGGTATGGACTTTACAAAATACAAATTTAAACCAACTTTTTCGAATTTTAGGAACCACAGCTCCACAAGTATGGTTTTAACAACTAATTAAAAAAAAAATTTAGTAGTTTTCTAGAAACCATGTATGGACCTTACAAAATACAAATTTAATCGAAAGGAAAGACATGACAGAATTGGTCCTTAAAATAAAGAACATTACAGGCATGGTCCTTAAATAATTGATGAAAATGGTCCTTTTAGCAACTAACTTATAGAAATAATTGTTTTTTAGCAATCAACTTTCTAGACTTTTAGGAACCAATCACACGTATGATTTTAGCAACCAATTTAAAAAAATAGTAATTTTCCACAAAACCAAGTATGGACCTTACAAAATACAAATATTGACCGAAAGGGAAAAAAATAACTAAATTAGTCCTTAAACTAAAAAACATTACAGCTATGGTCCTTAAATGATTGAAAAAAATTATCCTTTTAGCAACCAACTTTAAAAAATAAGTGTTTTTTAGCGACAAAGTTTATAGAGTAGACAACCTAGTATGTGAGATTGGTTTTAGCAACCGATTGAAATTATTTTTTTTAGTATTTCTCCAGAAACCAAATATGACCCTTATAAAATATAAAATACAAATATTAAACCGATTCTTTTTTTGACGGAAATGTTCTATGTGAGATTGGATCGTGATGGAACTGTGATGCAATTTGTTGGCCGTGTGGCTTGATGTTGTTCGACTCCTGTAATCGACCGTACTAAATGTTGCGATTCAACTAATTAAAAATTTATTAACTGATTTTCTACTTACCATTCTTATATTACCCTCCTCAAGTGACAGGTGAATGGTTTTGTTTTCCAGGTATGCTTAAATTTAATGTTTATGCCAGATAATTACTGTATATTTTCAAAGTTTAGGGGCTATTTCTGTTTTGTCCAGTTTTCCATGAGGGAAATCAGTTGCCGCCATCAAAATGTTGGAAGAAGGAGAGATTTAACCTGGGGCTATTTCTGTATATTTTCAAAGTTTAGGGGCTATTTCTGTTTTGTCCAGTTTTCCATGAGGGAAATCAGTTGCCGCCATCAAAATGTTGGAACAAGGAGGTCAAAAAAAAAAAAAAAAAAGGGGTTCAAACCCTGGCACTAACATAACAAGGAGTAGTTTAGGAGTAGGAGTAGGATAGATTTGCCGTTCAAAAAAAAAAAAAAAAAAAAAAAAAAAAAAAAAAAAAGGAGAGATTTAACCTAAAGTTGCCCAGAAACGGATAAAGTGTCAAGAAATCATGGAGAAGGGAGAAGAAGATAGAATCAGTGCGTTGCCTGATTGCTTGCTTGTTGAAATTCTCTCTCGTTTACCATCCACAAAAGACGCCATTCGAACAGGTGCACTCTCCAAGCGATGGAAACATGTTTGGACTTCGGTAACTACTCTCATTTTCCCACTTCCAGATTATCCCTATACTCAATCTCGCCAAAAACCTAACTCAAGGTCGAACTTCGCTTTATTGGTGGACAAAACCCTAACTCAGTGTCGCCAAATGAAGCTCAACAAATTCGAAGTGCATACCATTTATGATATTCGATTTGAATCTCTTTTCAACAATTGGATTCGTTATGCTATAAGTTGTAACGTTGAAGATCTTAACTTGTGTATTTCACATATGGGATGGGATTCCGAGTTTCTGTTAGATCGATCTTTTTTCATCAATTCCTGTTTTACTGATCTGAGATTAGAAGGCTGCACGTTGAATCCAACTGGTGCGATTAGTTGGAATAATCTTAGGAGTTTGTGGCTTTCCGATACGAATTTAGGTGAAGACTTGATCGTAAATATATTATCTGGGTGTCCTCTATTGGAAACCTTGGTGTTTGATGATTGCGATTATAGACATGATCTTGATGATGAATTTGAAGCCAATACTCTTAATAATTCATCACTGGCTCAATGTCCCCCGTTGAATCTCAAGAAATTTAGAGTGTCTGCCAGATATGATATTCAATTTGAATCACGAGTCAAAAATTGGATTCATTATGCTTTAAGATGTAACGTTGAAAAGCTCAATTTGGAGTTTGCTAATAAAAAAATCGGATGTGTGTGTAAGTTAGATCAAATTCTTTTCACCAGTTGATGTTTTACTGATCTGACATTAGAGGGGTGCATGATTGATCCAATTGGGGCGATTAGTTGGAAAAATCTTAGGAGTTTATGTATATTTTGTAAGATATTAAATGAAGATTTGATTGAAAATATATTATGTGGGAGTCCTGTATTAGAAACTTTGGTGTTGGATGATTGCTATGGTTATAGGCGGCTTGACATTACTTCAAAAAGTGTTAAGAACTTGGTGTTATCCGGATACACTGGTCCTGATGATAAATCTGGAGATGATATAATCGAAATCAATGCTCCTAATATTTTATCACTAACAATATTCGAATATGATATTTATTTGGTGAAGCTTTTGTTCCTAAATGTGTCTTCTTTAGTCAAAGCTAAGTTAGATTATTTATTTGGAGAAGCTTTAGTTCCTAAAGAAGCGGAAAAAAAGATGCTTAAAGGACTTATAATGAATCTTTGTCATGTCAAGGAGCTTAAAATTGGGCCGGATTGTTCTAAGGTAAAACTTATTTTGCTATCCTTTGATAAACTTGTTTCAGTCAATTCTTCTAATATTTTATCACTTTTGCTGTAGGTTGTTTCTTGTTTGCAAGCTGAAGGTTTCATTTTTCCATCTAATGTCAAGTTTCATTATTAGTTGCTACTCAAAGCATCTATTGCAGTTTTTAAGCTTCATTTTATTCTTCTTCTATGAGTTATGTCATTTTTTTGAGCAAAATGGATAAGTTTTTCTTGGTATACTTTTGTTTTGACCAACATAAATGGTATGGTTTTCTATATACACTGTTCGAGTTTGGAGTTTGATGTGGTCTAATGGTTGTGAAGTCATAATGTATGTATGCAGGAGTTTATATATTGTTGTAATTGTAAAACCCAACTTCATTAAACAATATTGACTTACTAGAGTAGTCCTGGATGTGGGGTGCATTTGGCAACAAGCTTTTGAGTGCTTGAACTTTTAACACTGATGTAAGACATTGATATGTGTTTGAGAAGTTGTTACATATTCATAGTAATCCAGATAAAAAATCTATCTTGAACTTTTGATTCAAATTCAAAGAGTAACATATGGCGGTATATAAATTCCCATTCATGACCCTTTTAACATACCAGTAATTGGTGGACACTCTTATATTCTAATTGGAATTTCTCCTTCACGACTTGCAGTTTTTTATTGTATGGAGCAAATCACTCATACAGTTCTTAAAGCTGGTGGCTAATGAAGAAAGACGGTAATCAAAATAGAGATGATGTTTTGAAATTTATTTTGGTTTAGTAATCATATAAAAACAATCTGATAGCTTGTGGTTATTCAATCATGGAAGGTCATTTGCCCCATAGATGCTCAATTCGCTCTTCTCCTCGAACCACCTTCACCCCTCCTACTTCACGCAATCTCTCTCTCTCTCTCTCTCTCTCTCTCTCTCTCTCTCTTGATAAGTAGAGAGATAAGTATTTCACGAGTATTTCGATGATTCAAGTCAAACCAACCAAAATGACAGCTTTTTAATATTTAAGCATTTGTTAAAACCAATTAGGAATAACCTACATCAACTTTTGTTCCATGTATGTATGCTAAGGACGTTTATCTTAAAATCTAATGATGCTCACAAGGAACGACAGTTATCTATTCTTTTGCACACCACCTGTTTGATATATTGCATGAGAGAGATGAATTTTCATCTTTGTATTCATGCGTAGAGAATTTCACTTTTACGTCTATAGCAACCACCAACTTAAAAAATCATAAACTCTTGGTTGCAAATTACTTGCAACATAACACTTGAAAATGGAAAAAACTTACAGGTGTTTATGCTGACATAGAGTTTGAATAAGTGGACCTTGTTTTGAAGGACCAAATGCTTATCTGTATGCAACATCTCTCAAATAAGGTGGTGATTTTAAACAAATTTTGGTGTTTTAACATTTCTCTTACACTACTAATCCCTTCTTTTGGCTTTCACATTACATTCTTGCATATTGTTACTGCTTCCGGTTTATTGGGTCAATCATCCATAAATATTTCTCTATTTCTTTGAATTCAACTAACAAAGTCAGAAGTCATTGAACATAATTGTAAGTTGTAATTATGTGTAGTCGTGAAAACTAGACATATGATTGACTAAATGGTGTGTCTAACTGTTGTTTTGTTTTGAATTACTGGACTTAACAGGAGTATAAGACTAGAATATATGCCGTAAGCTATGTATGGCCGTCTTTTTGGACTTAATGCACCAAAACTTGACTTCCTATTTTGTCTAATTGTTGATTCATTAATTCCGCAAATCATATTGTCATTTGTTTTTGTAACTCAATATGTGGTATCTGAACAGGATCTGTTCATTTTTCTAGAAATTTGATCGTGTTTCTTATATCACAAATCAATATCTGTTCATTGATTTGATTTTCATGTTGTAAATCATCGATAACTTTCCGATCCTGTTCAAATTTTAAATGGCTAGCTACAATTAACAAATCGTCTACAATCTCTCAAACAACATCAAATATAACCCAAAAGCTCTTATCCTCATCCGTGAAAGAGTATTATCAATAGGCGAATCGTATGAAGGATTACCTACACATGTTTGATCTGGATGTTTGGCATTCAATTGAGGCAGGTCCTTTTGTGCGTTCGGGATCCAATTCATTATCTTACTCTCGAGCACTGCTTGTTTCATATGATGAACTTACTACTATAGAAAAGAAGAAGGTTTTTAATGATTTTTGGTGTCGTAGGGAATTAATGTATGGTTTACCACAAAATGTTTTCTCCTTAGATAAAATAAGCATGATATTGTATACGAATTTCAAATCTTTTATCTAAAAATATATTCTAATTTCAATAAGTTTTCATAATATAAAATATTTTGAAAATTAAAAGTAACTTGTAACACTTGTTAAGTTTTATTGAATTACATAATACTAAAAAATTGTAATATTGTTACAAGTATTATATTAAATATATATTGATTTGATGCTTTTTATATGTATTATAGATTGTTTACTTCAAATATATTATATATTCCTTAAAAAATCTATATCTATATATTATATTATAATAAAACACCCCACTAAATGCCACATGGCCCTTTCCTAGAGTATTCTTTTGACACGTGTCACAATATTAGACATGCTATTTTTTTCCGCCTAAAGCATCAACTATCCAAAAATTTTATTGTTTCATAATATCATCCTTAATTTAATTTCAAATTCATTCCTATCTATACAAATATTTTAAAATTTAAAATTCCTAAAATTTTGGTAAATATCATAAAATAAGGCTAAATAGGTGCAATCACATTTTCAAGTTACAGAAATTATATTAATTATGTTCTAATACCATTAAACATACAAATATTTTAAATTCTCAGTTGTGTAACACAAATGTTTGTAACCCAGTAATCTAATATATGAATAATTGATATAAATTTAACATGATTACTGAAATTATATGTGATTAAAATAACAGTTCAATCTTTTTCAGACAGTAATTTCTACAAACTCGGTTTAATACGTATCATTTTCAATTAACTTTCTTTAATTTATTTATCAGTAGAATAAAACTTAATCAACCCAGATTTACGTAATTTTTTGTTTAATAATGATGTCTATTGTTTAACAAAAAAAAATAATACATTGCTTGTTAATATTTATTTTCCAATTCTTTACAAATAAAGTTCTTTCGATAACTACGTAAATATGCCATTTTTGTTTTTAATAGAAAAATATTGTAATATTTGATAAGTATATTATTTTAATATTTGAATTTTGATAACAGGTTACGATGTATGGAGCTAGTTAGTGACTTGTAATTCAAGATAAGTTGACGAGATATCAAATGTAGTTAGTGACTTGTAATTCAAGATAAGTTGACGAGATATCTAATGTACACATGTTTACGAATCAAATGTTTGTACATTGGCTAAAATATAATTATTTAATTGATATATATTGATACTATTTATAAAGGAAACTTAAATTTTTACTTAATTTACAACATTTAAAGTAACTTGTACAAATTTTTGTGCATTAAGATATTAAGAGGTGGAAGTTAATTATTCCATTGCAGAACAAATAAAGCTTCTTTAAGGATTTCTCTTACTGTAACCTCTCCACGTTCGGTAACCCTTCCCCACTTCTCTCCTCCTGCTCCATCTTCAACCTCTCATCTGCTCTTAACTCCCCCTACCCCCACAATCGGCTCTATTTATCACCTATGATCCCAAATATGTCATCGTTGTTGTTTCCTGCGCCTCCTTAACCTGCGACCTTACCCCCTCGATCCCCCTTAGTAATTTAAAGGTAGATATATACTTTTTTACATGTCACGTCGATCGAAAATCTCTTTCACTGGTTATATAGAAAGAAGACCCTGCTTTAGAGGAAGAGATTCGGTAGAGGATAGGGAAATTGAAGCTGTTGGAGAGCTTTTGCTTCCTGTTAAAAAGATTGGAGCTTGCGTTCCATTTTCACTTTGAATGATGCATCCAACTTTCTTTATCCTACCATCGCCTTTCTTCAGCAAGATTAGACATGCCACGCGGCCCTTTCCTAGAGTATTCTTTTGACACGTGTCACATTATTAGAGATGCTATTGTTTTTTCCTGCCTAAAGCATTAAGTATCCAAAATTTTTATTGTTTCATAATATCATCCTTAATTTAATTTCAAATTCATTCCTATATATACAAATATTTTAATTTTTAAATATCCTAAAATTTTGGTAAATATCATAAAATAAGGTTAAATAGACGCAACCACATTTTAAATTTATAGAAACAATATTAATTATCTTCTCGTACCATCAAACATTATGTTTAATTCTCAACAGTGTAACACAGGTTTGTAACCTAGTATTCTAATATATGAATAATTAATGTATGTTTAACATAATTACTGAAATTATATGATTAAAATAACAATTTAATCTTTTTCAAAAAGTAATTTAGCGTTTACTACAAACTCGGTTTAATACGTATCATTTTCAGTTAACTTTATTTAATTTATTTATTAGTAGAATAAAACTTAATCAACCCAGATTTACGTAATTTTTTGTTTAATAATGATGTCTATTGTTTTACAAAAAAAAAAAAAAAAATACATTGCTTATTAATATTTATTTTCAAATTCTTTACAAATAAAGTTCTTTTGATAACTACGTAAATATGCCATTTTTTAATAGAAAAATATCGCAATATTTGATAAGTATATTATTTTAATATTTGAATTTTGATAACAGGTTACATTTATGGAGTTAGTTAGGGACTTGTAATTCAAGATAACTTGACGAGATATCAAATGTACACATGTTTACGAATCAAATGTTTGTACCTTGGCTAAAATATAATTATTTAATTGATATATATATATATATATATATATATATATATATATATATATATATATATATATATATATATATATATATATATATATATACGGGATAGTGAATATGTGGCTGTTATATACCTAAGCTTAGGTGTAGAACCATTAAAACATCTCCGTTTTTAACAAAAATGAAAGGTCAATCAACTTAATTTGTTCTCCATAGTTTACATAATTTGTTGTTCCAATCAATTTAACTTGTTTACTTTCTATTTTAGTGCTGTATATTTTGACCACCAACTTCTATATCACTGACACATATAGGGGTGATACTTTTAATCACTGTATTATATGATTCATACCATGCTTTTTGGTCATTTTATAATCAATCACATGGATTACATATATTAAAAAACATAAAAATACATGTTTTTCATAAGAAAAGTAATGAATTTTGATGGTTCTACACCTAAGCTTAGGTGTATAACAGCCACATATTCACTTTTCCATATATATATATATATATATATATATATATATATATATATATATATATATATATATATATATATATATATACTATTTTCAAAGGAAACTTAAACTTTACTTAATTTACAACATTTAAAGTAATCTGTACAAATTTTTATGCATTAAGATATTAAGAGGTACAAGTTAATTATTTCATTGCACAACAAATAAAGCTTCTTTGAGGATTATCTTACTGTAACCTCTCCACGTTCGGTAACCCTTCCCCACTTCCCTCCTCCTACCCCTTCGGCTCTATTTATCACCTATGATCCTAAATATGTCATCGTTGGAGTTTCCTCCTCCTCCTTAACCGGCGATCTTACCCCCTCGATTTCCCTTCGTAATTCAAAGGTTTTTATACACTTTTTCAGATGTCACATCGATCGAAAATCTCTTTCACTGGTTATATAGAAAGAAGACCCTGCTTTAGAGGAAGAGATCCGGTAGAGGATAGGGAAATTGAAGCTGTTGTAGAGCTTTTGCTTCATGTTAAGAAGATTGGAGCTTGCGTTTCATTTTCACTTTGAATGACGCATCCAACTTTCTGTATCCTACCATCGCCTTTCTTTATCAAGATTAGACATGCAACGTCGCCCTTTCTTAGAGTATTCTTTTGACACATGTCACAATATTAGACTTGCTATTGTTTTTTCCTGCCTAAAGCATTAAGTATGCAAAATTTTTATTGTTTTTTAATCTCATCCTTAGTTTAATTTCAAATTCATTACTATCTATTTAAATATTTTAAATTTTATAGCCTAAATTTTTGGTAGATCTCATAAAATAAGGCTAAATAGACGCAATCACATTTTAAATTTACAAAAATCATATTAATCTTCTCATACCATCAAACATAGAAATATGTTTAATTCTCAACTGTGTAACACATGTTTGTAACCTAATATTCTAATATATGAGTAATTGATATACATTTAGCATGATTACTAAAATTATACTATTAAAATAACAGTTTAATCTTTTTCAAACAGTAATTTAGTGTTGCTACAAACTCGGTTAATCCGTGTCATTTTCAATTAACTTTCTTTAATTTGTTTATCAGTAGAATACAACTTAATCAGCCCAAATTTACGTAACTTTTTTAATAGTGATGTCTATTGTTTTACAAAAAACAACGCATTGCTTCTTAATATTTATTTTCCAATTCCTTACTAATAAAGTTTTTTTTGATAACTACGTAAAAAAATATTGCAATATCTGATAGTTACATTATTTTAATATTTGAATTTTGAAAAATTTATCTGATAACATGTTTCAATTTATTTATCAGTGGAAAACAACTTAATCAACCAAAATTTACGTAATTTTAATATTTGTAACCTCCTGGTATATATATATAAAGTATAGTTTTTTATTCTGTCTGGTATCAACCCCATTTGTTAATGATATTTTTGATATTTGACTACCAATCTATAACTAGAAAATTAATTTGAATATAGAAATAGTTCTATCACTAAAAATTGATTTGCCAAAGTCCTTGTGGTCTAGCGGCACGGGCGAATGTCCGGCCTCCTTGAGGTCTTGGGTTCAAATCCCACTAGGAGATTAGGTGGGTTAGAATATAGTATAGATGTTGTAATATTTTCTGGTTAAAAAAAAACTAAAAAATTGATTTGAATATAGAAATATATATCGTATTAAAGACTAACTCAGTCTCTAAAACGGAGTAGTATCTTTTCAAAGTTTATGGGTTAAAGCAAAACTTGAGATGTATGTATTTAAGGCAATTGTGTTTTGTTCAGTTTTTCATGAGGGAAAGAGCGAGGGCTCAGACGCTCAGTTGCCGCCATGAAAATGTTGAAAGTTGGAGAAAACCAATCGAAAACTTCCCAGAACCGGATTAAGTTTCAAAAAGTTATGGAGAATGGGGAAGAGGATACAATCAGACACGTTGTCTGATTGTTTATTATAACATCCTATTTTCAATTAGTCCTATTACAACATTGAACTCACAAAAATCTACCTAGAAAATATATAAGGGCTGAAATGTGTCTAAGGTTATACCGAGACGGTAATGAAATAGAGGCAATACTTGCTAACTTGCCTTTATGTTTCATGTTCAATGTAATTCATATTTCAATTATTTAATATTTATCAATGTAATGCATATTTGTTTTATTACAGAGGAATTTGATATTTGAAATTTTTTTTGATCATGACAATCTACTTTTTGTTTTTGTGATACTTTAAACGCGTATTTTCTCATCAGCACGCCCGTCCACTAGATGGGTATTACGCGTGTGTAGTATGATTATTGATTAATATTTTTTGTTTAGGGGATTGTGTGTGATATTAACTAATTGTTATAGGTTGGTTATGGCTGTTGGGTGTTACAACCCTTGCTGTCGCGGTCTATAAAACAAGAAAAGGTATATAGTAATTACGTCATAAAGTGGTTGAATAAACAATGATGTAATGATGTTTTTATAAATAACATGTTGTACATGAGGTTTGTGACTTTTTTAGATGAATAAACCGTTTAGATAAGACTAAATGACCATATTAAGGAATAATGAATTATGAGAATTCTAGTAAATTTTAACGTGACAACTATGATAATCTTTACATGTTTGGTCTCTATGGTTTTATTTTCTTGTATGGTTGGTCCTTTTCTATGTAAAACGACATTTGTAACCTTTTAATTTATTTTATAATTTTTTTATTAGTTTCTATATTATTCTGTTCTCCCATGCATCCCTATCTTCACCACCCATCTAGGTTTGTTATGTATCAACACACATTTAAGAACACATACACACAAACACACACACACACACACACACACACACACACACACTCTCTCTCTCTCTCTCTCTCTCGCAAGTACGACCCTTTGTCACCACCGTCTGCCACTACTATCTGCCGCTGCCACCAATATCTACCACAACCAGCAAATTTATTGTCATGACACATATACACATGTAAATATGGACACACACATACACATATACATACACCTTGATAATGACACACATACAACAAATATGAAAATCGACACACATACACACAATAGATATTGACTACGATAGTGGTTAGGCAGACACGACTAGGCAGCGGTGGTACAGGCGGTGTCGTCTAAGGTTTCATTAGATTAGAGGTAGCGACTAGGGTTTGCAGAGGAGATATCCTTTGGATCTCCGACATGATAGTGGTTAGGCAGCGATAATCAGAACAGTGCTAGTGGAGTCTGACAATGGCGGTAATCAAAATTCGCGTAATTTTGTCTATTATATATTGATGTTGTAACCATAAAGTTTCCTAATATGGTTCCAAAAGTATCAGGTTAAACACTAACATGGCAAAAAGTGTTATCACTTCCGTCATGCAGATGGGTAAGCGAAACCGGTATACTTCTTCTTATTTTTTTTCGTGCGGCCATCTTCGTACTATAATTCAAAGGAGGACAATTCGATGAACCCCACGTGATGTTGTGAAATTTTGTGTATGTACAATAGGGAAGATGATAGGATTAAATTTGATTATATTATAAGTGTGTATTTTTTTTATTATCGAAAGCAATATATAAAACAACGACTTTTATATGCTTTTACAACTCTACATGAATAAAAACGAATATGAAAAAGAAATGTAATTTGTAAAAACCGATAAGAAATTGACCGAATTTTGTATTTTGGTGCTAATTTGTATTGAAATAAATTATAAATATTTGTGTCACTTGGTGGTTTATAATGATTACAACAGTATAATTAGTTTTGAAATCCGACAACATTTAGGGCATCACATCATTGGAAAATTACATGTAGTTTATTAAATACATGTGAGTACAAATATTCGTAGAACCCCATATTTCAGTAGTACGAAGTACGTAAATGTGTAACGCTATAAATGGAAACCGATTTTGAGACAAAAATATGTCATGTCTAATATATGTGAAATTGAAAGACAATCTCATTGTTATATTCAAATTTATATCAAATATCACATATAAAAGTTATGATAGAAACTTAAAATGAGCTCCTTAAAGTAATTTAACAAGAAAAATTAACACACTATTAATTTAATTGGATAGTTAATTAAACAATAGAAAGTTATGATAGAGCCATGAAAACTAAACTATTGGGAAAGCAAATAAAACAATAAATATATGTGTATAATAAAAGTTTATGGTTGATAAATTTACTGTTTATGAATATATAAGTAACAATAAGTTGATATCTTATGTCTTTTATATTTTTTTATTCATATAATATAATAACAATAATAACAATAATATAATTACTAATGTGATTTATTAGTATGTATCGGTTTGATACTTTAGGAAGTGCATACTTGTATCATACTAGATTGATACAGGAATGACCAAATTAATGGGGGTCAAGGGGGCTGCGCCCCTTGCGGGGTCCTAGGGGAAGAGCCTTGGCAGGGGGTTCCACTGACGCTGATGGTATGATGCTGATCAGACTAAGTTGATAGCGGGTCTAAGGGGTTGAACCCTTGGCCCGGGGGGAGGGGTTCCAACACTTTTTTCAAAGAATAATAATTACCCATTTTACCCTTTATTAGATCGTTTTGATTCCATGAAAACATATTGGTAAGATTGATTGGAATTAGTAAAGTCGACATTCAATAGATTTCGAAAACTAGAACATAGTAGTTGAGTCGACTTCGAGAGTAAAAGCGACAAAATAGTTTTAATCGATTTCAGTAGTAGATGCAACCAAATAACACGAGTCAGTTTCAAACAGATTCGTTGAAGTATTCATCTTAGTTGCAATGTTCATCATTGGGTGAAGTGTTTAGCAAAAATGTAAGTATTTGTTTTTTACTCCTTTTCTTTGTCATTCAATTTCCAATATTCCCATTTAAGTTCATTTTCCCAAGCTTGGCTTTCTTGAACAAATATCCATCTTACAAGAAAGTGTTTGATGAAATGTTTTAATGCAATATTTTTTGGAACAAATATGACTACATTATAAACTCATCATCGAAAAGGGTCAGTTATCTCTCAAACTGCTGCTTAATAGTCTTTCATGTTTATCAAGGTCATTAAAAGGATGTATTTGGGCATCCTCTATAACACAATTATTATAAAGATGTTGTAAGGCTAGTTGATTGGCCAATGACAAAATAACAAGACATCAAATAATCCATTCCAGTTGTAGTTGTGATCTAATGGTTTTTCATAGTCTAATATGGGATTTCGAAAAATAATATATTGAGTTAAAATCATAATTAATATGCAAGTGTTTTCATGTGGTCTATTTCTTTTATTTTGGGTGATGTCACAAAAATTGAAATTAAATGTGTTGCAACACAACTTGTTTTGTGAGTGTTAAGCATACTTTTAATATTTGGGGGAGGGAGTAGCCTGAGGGTTTTTATTTTTATAGATCGTCAATATGTTTTTAAGATGAAAGAAAAAGATATCGTCTTGTAGTTGTGTCTTCGGGTGCAATTGATTTGTAACTAATGATATTATGATAACTACGATTTTATATTTATTTCATAGGCATTTTTTAATATAATTTTTACATGATAGTGTTATATAAAATCGTACATAAATTATATACATCGTACGTTAGAAGGGTGTTTTTGTTATCACCATTTTATTTTATTTCATTCATTTCTATATTTTACCTACGAAACAATACGAGCAATGGCTCATTCCATTCCGGAATAGAGCAACAAAACATAATAACATAATGATAAATGACGTATTCCATTACCTTAGCCATATCATTATATGATTTATTTCATTACTTTGACATTCTATTCTTGCCATGCATACCCCCTTAGGCTGAACGGAGTGGTCCTATGTGGTGCCGGCGGCATCCAATGTGGCATACAATGTTGCCAAGGAACACCACCCCGCTACCCAAACGTTTTTGGGAGGCATGCCTTCAACGGCATGTATTTGCCGCTGCTCTCTCTCCTCTTTGAATCTAGATCTCTCTCACATACTCTCTCTCTCTCTCTCTCTCTCTCTCTATATATATATATATATATATATATATATATATATATATATATATATATACATACATACATACATACATACATACATACATACATACATACATACATACATACATACATACACACACACACACACACACACACACACATATATATATATATATATATATATATATATATATATATATATATATATATATATATATATATATATATATATATATATATATATATATATATATATATATATATATATATATATATTATGTTGCCAACAACCACTCCTTGACCACAACGCCACTCAACAACAAAAACGTTTTTCCTATGTGGCGCCGACGTGGCAGGCTTGCCTCCCAAATGTTGGAGGCACCACTCCATTCAGCCTTATATTCTCTTCACAAGAACGTGTATGGAATATAATTTATTTCCAATCAAGTAATTAATTTGTTACTAAAAAGTCGCAGTTTAAAATAAGAAAAATTGTTACCTGTTTTTGACATTTGGTCAACGATCGAGATCCCTAGAAAATAATTCCAATATATAAATAAATCTAAAGTACATCTTTTAAAGTGTAGGGGCTAAAGCAAAACTTTTAGATGTATACATTTACGTAAATTGGGTTTTGTGCAGTTTTTTCAAGGGGAAAGCCAGCGAGGGCTCGATTGCCGCCATGAAAATAAAACCATACTAAAACTTCCCAGAAACGGATGAAGTTTCAAAAAGTTATGGAGAATGGGGAAGAGGATAGAATCAGTGTGTTGCCTGATTGTTTGCTTCTTGAAATCCTCTCTCGTTTACCCTCCACAAAACACGCCATTCGAACAGGTGCATTCTCCAAGCGATGGAAACATGTTTGGACTTCGGTAACTACTCTTATTTTTACACTTCGAGATCGTCCTTTATCACAACGTCGCCAAAACCCTAACTCAATGTCCGATTTCGCTTTATTGGTGGACAAAACCGTAACTCAATGTCGCCAATTGAAGCTCAACAAATTCGAAGTGCGAACCATTTATGATACGCGATTTGAATCGCTTTTCAACAATTGGATACGTTATGCTATAAGTTGTAATGTTGAAGATCTTACCTTGCTGTTTCAGTATCCGGAATCCGAGTTTCCGTTAGATCAATCTTTTTTCATCAATTCATGTTTTACTGATCTGACATTAATGTGGTGCAGGATTGATCCAATTGGGGCGATTAGTTGGAAAAATCTTAGGAGTTTATGTATATCATATGATAGTTTAGATGAAGATTTGATTAAAAATATATTATGTGGGAGTCCTTTTTTAGAAACTGTTAAAAGATATGTATTTTAAATACCATGCCCTTTATTCCCTTAAAACCTTCTCCATGTTTTCTGTAATGTTTCTCCCACTAAGGTAGTGGTGTGTGTTTTATATTATCTTGTAATAGCTATAAATGTAATCTTCCGGTGATAGAAATAATCAACAGATATTAAGCCTTTATCTCTAAACTTCTTGAATATCTACCTGTATTTGTTAACATGGTATCAGAGCTAAAGATCCTCACTTAGCTCATCATCCACCACCAAAAATGTTAGAAACTAACACATCAAATTCTGTCCGAAAGGAGGCGGTTCACCAAAATATCGTGGGAACCGTCTCAAACGAAACCAAATCCACCGGAGGAGTATTCATAGCCAAACAAAACGATAGATCAGATTTCTCAAAGAAAGGAAATAAACTACTCAACAAAGAAGATAAAACCCACCGTGGGGCACCCTTCGACAGGAGTGAACCAAGGAGGACAGCCACCGCCGCGGGCAACAAAAGCAACAGCGGCGTAGCCACCAGCGCAACTACCTGGCTGGACCTTTCCGCAAGCCATGGCGCAGCGACTAGCACCAACCGTGGGGCACCCTTCGACGGCATCGGCACCCATCGACATGGCGCAGCCACCGGCGCAAACCCCTGGCGACAACCGCAATACCCATCAGCGGCGGCGGGAACCGGCGGCAGGGTGGTTGATGGTTTCGGTGGTGTAGCCGCAAGGAGAAATCACGATGGAGAAGGGGCACCCTTCGACGGCATCGGCAACCATCGACATGGCGCAGCCACCGGCGTAAATCCCTGACGACAACCGCAATATCCATCAGCGGCGGCGGGAACCAGCGACAGGGTGGTTGATGGTTTCGGTGGTGTAGCCGCAAGGAGAAATCACGATGGAGAAGATGGGGGTGTTTTAGGTCACGGGAATGATCAGCCTCCAACATTTATTCCAAATGCAAGTTACAAAAATTCCAATTTTAAACCTGGAGAAAAAGAAATGACAAAAAATAATTCCAATGTTTACTCTATTGTTCCTTATTTGGAAACAAGTTTTGAAAATTGCATAAAAAACCCACAAATTGGAGGAAATGCAAATATGATTTTTTCTGGTAAACAGGATAAAACATGGATACTTGACAGTGGAGCTACAGACACCATGACTCATGAAATATCCGATCTTATTTCATTGTCCGAACCTCGAAGAACGTATATACAAACAGCAGATGGCGGAAAAATGTAAGTTAAAAAGGGAGGAACAATCGAGATTTCTCCTACATTAAAACTATCCAATTGTATTTATGTCCCTTCTTTGTCACAAAACCTTTTATCAATAAGCCACGTTACAAAAGAACTAAACTGCTCGGTTCTAATGCAACCTACCTTTTGTATCTTACAGGATATCAGGACGAGGGCGATCATTGGGCGTGGCACTGAGAGACAAGGATTGTACTATGTGGATGAAGTGACCCAAAATGGAACTGCAATGTTAGCTCATGGAACAACAGAAAGAGAAGCATGGATATGGCATAGAAGATTGGGTCATCCTTCTACGGGTATTTACACACTCTATTTCCTAAGTTGTTTTCCTCAAAAAATACCTCACTTTGTGAAACATGCGTGTTAGCTAAAAGCCATAGACAAACCTTTAAACCAAATAACACCAGGGTTGATGCCCCTTTCTCGCTTATTCATTCTGATGTATGGGGTCCCTCTCCAATATCTGGAGGACAAAATCTTCGTTTTTTTGTATCATTTGTGGATGATTGCACTCGTATGACCTGGATTTATTTCTTAAAAAATAAGTCAGAAGTTTTCAACAAATTCACTATGTTTCATACCATGATCCAAACCCAAATTCAAAAAACTATCCAAATTCTTCGGTCAGACAATGGAGGGGAATTTGTTAACATAGCCATGAAACAATTCTGTGAGTCAAAAGGAATAATACATCAAACCACATGTCCACATACTCCTGAACAAAATGGTGTGGCTGAACGAAAAAACCATTTTTTATTAGAAATAACTAGAGCTCTTTTAATCGAATCAAAAGTTCCAAAAAATTTTTGGCCTGAAGCCCTTGCCACAGCAGCATATCTCATAAACCGGCTACCAACCAAGATTCTCAAGTTTAAAACACCACTACAAACCTTATCCGAATTTATTAAAATTCCCTCCTTTCTTATACTTGAACCAAGGATTTTTGGATGTACTGTTTTTGTCCATATACCGAAATCTCAACGAAGTAAACTTGACCCATGTGCTGAGAAATGTGTATTTGTCGGATATGGAATGCACCAAAAGGGATACAGATGCTATAACCCAAAAACCCGTCATATGTTCACTACTATGAACTGTGACTTTCTTGAAACGGAATACTACTATACTTCCCAACATAGTGGTCAGGAGGAGAAAGAATATACAGACGCACTAAGTTGGTTAGAGTATGTTCAGATAACACCAAAAGAAAATCACAATACTCCAGAAGAGTCCACTCAAGAAGAACTACGTGACACGTCTATACAATCCACACAATCAAACAATCCTAACTCTAGTGCCATCCCAGATCAATCTTCGAACCTGACATCCAAGGTAAGTAATACTCAATCTCCATATATGTCTGACTCTCCAGATGTTATCGATGATCATGAAACTAACACAGAACAAGAAGAACTAGTACAGGAACAATCAACTGAGAGATATGTGTTACCACCAAGAAGTAACAGAGGGATTCCTCCAAAAAGATACTCTCCAGAAAGAGAACCTCGAAGTTCCAGATATCCTATGGCTAATATAGCAAAAGGAAACTTAACTCAAGAAGCAAGGGCCTTTGTTGCCTCATTATACTCTGAAGAAACTCCAACTAGCACAGATCAAGCCTTGAAGATGAAGAACTGGAAAGTCGCAATGGAAAATGAAATGAAAGCCCTATTAAAAAATGACACATGGGAAAAATGTGTTATTCCAATTGGAAAGAGACCGGTAGGATGTCGATGGGTCTTTACAGTAAAACATAAGCCTGATGGTACTGTTGAGAGATATAAAGCAAGATTGGTAGCCAAAGGTTACACTCAAACCTATGGTATTGATTATGCTGAAACTTTCTCTCCGGTTGCAAAAATTAATACAATTAGGGTTCTTTTTTCCATTGCTGCAAATGAAGGATGGCCATTACACCAGTTCGACGTAAAAAATGCTTTTTTACATGGAGAACTAAAAGAAGAAGTTTATATGGAAGTCCCCCCTGGTTTCACGGAGAACTTTAAACCAGGAGAAGTTTGTCGCCTTAAAAAATCCCTCTATGGATTAAAACAATCCCCCAGAGCTTGGTTTGGGAGATTCACTGTAGCTATGAGAAAATATGGTTTCAAACAAAGTAACTCTGATCATACTTTGTTTCTTAAACGAAGAAATAACCTTATAACCTGTTTAATTATATATGTTGATGATATGATAATTACAGGAAATGATGAGGAGGAAATGGCAAAATTAAGGAAGAATTTGTTTCAAGAGTTTGAAATGAAAGACCTAGGGAGACTAAAATACTTTCTTGGAATTGAAGTTTTAAGATCAAAACAAGGGATTTTTATCTGCCAGAAGAAATATGTTTTAGACCTATTAGCAGAAACTGGAATGATTGATTGCAAACCAGCAGAGACTCCCATGATGATAAATCAAAAGCTATGTATAGAAACCGAGGCGAAATCAACAGACAATGAAAGATATCAACGAATTGTGGGGAAATTGATATATCTCTCACATACTCGTCCTGATATATCATATGCTGTGGGGGTGGTTAGCCAATTCATGCATCAACCCCAGGTTTCTCATATGGAGGCAGTCTGTAGAATTCTCAGATATCTCAAAGGAACAGCCAACCATGGAGTTTTGTTTAAAACAAACGGGCATCTAAAAATCCAACTCTACACTGATGCAGACTGGGCAGGAGACAAAGGAAATCGAAGGTCAACCTCTGGATATTTTACCTTAGTTGGAGGAAATCTGGTTACATGGAAAAGTAAAAAACAAAAGGTAGTTTCTTTATCTAGCGCCGAAGCAGAGTTCAGGGGAATAGCACGGGGAGTAGCTGAAGTTCTATGGATACGAAAACTATTAACTGAAATTGGTTTTATCCAAAAGGACACAAGTAAAATTATGTGTGATAACAAAGCTGCTATTCAAATATCAGAAAATCCTGTACAACATGACCGAACGAAACACGTAGAAGTTGACAGACATTTTATCAAGGAAAAATTGGAAGCTGGAATCATTGAATTACCTTTTGTTCGATCAGAAGACCAATTAGCTGACATTCTGACAAAAGCTGTCAACGGAAAAATCCTAAAAGGGTGTTTGATCCAGTTGAATTTTGGAAATCCCATTATTCAACGTGAGGGGGAGTGTTAAAATATATGTATTTTAAATACCATGCCCTTTATTCCCTTAAAACCTTCTCCATGTTTTCTGTAATGTTTCTCCCACTAAGGTAGTGGTGTGTGTTTTATATTATCTTGTAATAGCTATAAATGTAATCTTCCGGTGATAGAAATAATCAACAGATATTAAGCCTTTATCTCTAAACTTCTTGAATATCTACCTGTATTTGTTAACATAAACTTTGGTGTTGAGGTATTGCTATGGCTATAAGCGGCTCGATATTACTTCATAAAGTGTTAAAAACTTGGTGTTATGTGGTTATGAGGATCCTGATGATAAATATGAGGATGATATAATCGAAATCAATGCTCCTAATATTTTATCACTAACAATCAAATATGAAATTTATTTGTGGAAGGTTTTGTTGGTAAATGTGTCTTCTTTAGTGAAAGCTAAGTTAGATTATAATTGTACAAAGCCCATGTATCAAGATGCAATGCCAAATGAAGTGGACCAAGAGATGCTTAAAGGATTTATAATGAGTCTGACCCATGTCAAGGAGCTTAAAATTGGGCTGGATTGTTTTGAGGTAAAGTTTCTTTTGATAAACTTGTTTCCGTCAATTCTCCTAATATTTAATCACTTTTGTTGTCTTTACACTTGGTAGGTTGCTTCTTGTTTGGAAGTTAAAGGTTTCATTTTTCCATCAAATGTGAAGTTTCATGGTGTCACTCATTATTAGTTGTATTCTAGTTTTGAACCTTCATTTTTGTTCTTTTTCTACGAGTTATGTCATTATGTCACTTCTTTGAGCAAAATGGAGAGTTTTTCTTGGTATGCTTTTGTTTTGACCTAACATATGGATTGAAGAATATAAGTGGTGTGATTATTTGATCTACTGTTTGAATTTTGGAGTCTGATGTGGTCTTATGGCGCTGTGAAGTCATAATGTATGCAGGAGTGAGCTTTTAGGAGTTTGAATATTTAGCTTTTAGAAATAAGACGAAATTAAAGAAAAAATTTGATTGAGGAGTATGAGCTTAAAGCTTATATTATAGAACAGGAAACTCTTAATGCATAAGGGTGGACGGTGTAATGGAGTGGGTTCATCGGGCTCGAACAAAAAAAGGGTGTGGTACTGCCGGTACCAGCGGTACCATTGGTACCATTGCCCCTCCTATTGCGGGTTCATCGGGTTCGGCGAGAATTTAGGATTTAATTTCCTGTATTTAGGTTGTTTTTAATATTTTTTAATGGTGCCTTTTTTAATTAAATGTTCTTTGACTGTTGAATTTAATGTTATTTGTGATTATTATTTTATTATTATTTATAATATTAAATTAAATGTTAAAATTTATTTATTAAATTAATAAATTAATTTAATAATCAAAAATATGATGTGGCATCGTGGGTTCAGTGGGTATTGGTTCCATGAGTGAAAGATTGGTGAAAAATGGGGAAAGATGGAAGTGAGAGGAGATAGAAAAGCTGACGTGGCGCGTGAGTTCAGTGGGATGAGAAATATCTACTCCCCCCACCCTAAGCTATTTCAAATAGTGTTTAAAGAAAAGCTTATGTTATAACAAAATTACTAGGTTGTATAAAAAATCATGTATCTTTTATTCAAATCATTTTGTATGCAAATTTACATATTCAAAAGCTTATGACTACTTTTGTGACACACTATTATAGTTTTCATCCATCAACTATTTTTACACATTTCGTAAGATAGTTAGCGGGAAATTGTTAAGTGCCATGTGTATATTATAAAGAAACATGGAAACCTCATGGGTTTTGCGTATGTTATAATATACGTTGGTGACGAATCTGATAAAGGTGGCATATGTGAGTTTTTCATGTGTGTTTTTTTCCATAGTCATCATGGTTATTTCATTAGTGTGTAAATCATTATCTCATAAAATTAAGGGTATGAATTGTGTACCCTTGAGCAATTTTAATATTTGATACGCGCTTGAGGATTTGAAGATGGTCAAACATGCTTATTTCACTCAGGGACAAAATCATAAAAAGGGGTCCTCACACACAAAATGTTTAGTTCATGTTGACAGTAAGTTGTTACATGTTCATATAAATTGGTGGACTCTCTTATATTCTAATTGGTATTTCTCCTTTACGACTTTAATTTTTTTTTTATTGTATGAAGCAAATCACTATATCTGAATACACAAGTAGCCTACTATATAATCTTTTGTCTATGGATTTTGACTCTTAGGATTATTCTTAAAAATCACCTTTGAACATTGCTAGATTAATAGGTGTGAGTTATACATAACATGGTTTTCATAGAGTTCAAGATCCATAAAAGCGCAAAGTAGCAATGAATCAAGGTTCTCATTCGCAAGAATTATGAATGCATAGAACAAGGATCCATCTTTTTGCCAACTTTTAAGTAATTTGGCTCACATATGTTGTAGTGTTGTGAACTAAAAGGATTCAATGTTTAACTTTTAAGTAATTTGACTCATATATAATTAAACGAAGAATAAACTCATGATTTTAAGAAAACGAACCATCTAAAACCAAACCCTTTGGGGTTTTAACTTGGATCACTCAGATCAGAGATTACACAGAGTAAAATTGTCTTAGAACTCTCGGAAACCAAAGAAGCAAAATTACAAACGCCACCGCATATGAAGGACAAAATCATACAGTTATATGAAATCGATTATAAAAGAAAAAAAGAAACCTAAAGCTAGCAGCTAACAAAGAAGGACGGTGATCTAAATAGAGATGGTTTTTGAAATTTATTTTGGCTTGGTAATCAAGAAAAAAAAGGAACTAGACGATGATCTAATAGCTTATGGCTGTTCATCTAATGATTTGTGATTCAGAAAACAGTGAATTTCATTTTGATCCAATCCCAGGTCATTTTACAATAAGCTCTTAATTTTAATACTTTAGTATATTGTTTGACAGGAGAGAAGAAGAGTGATATAAGACTATATGACTATCTTATTCTTACATTCTAAAAAACAAATTTCACAATATTCATCAATTTTACAATATTCATAAGTTTTAACGTGCTGAGATTTTGGAGGAATTTACATAAGTTTACAATATTCATTTTGATCCAATCTCTGGTCATTGACATAAGTTTTCCCTCTATTTTTGTTCTTTTTAATTTTATTAGTGCATCTTAATTGGTTTTTACTGTCTAAAGAGACTTGATTATGCATTGAACTTTTGTTTCTTTATATTATATCATTGTATTTTTGAATTATTTTTTCTTATTAAAACATTGTATTTTGGAAAGTATAGCCAATTATAGTTTATTGTCCTATCAAGTAATTAATTTGTTACCAAAAGACCGCTCTTTACAATAAGAAAAATTGATACCAAAAGTTGTTTTTGACATTAGGATTTGATCCTTAGATTTGATCCTTAGTAAATGATTCGAATATATAAATAAAGATAAGAGTAAATTACAGGTTTGGTCCTTGTGGTTTATCCCTTTTTTCAATTTTAGTCAAAGTTTTTATTTTCACACTGATGGTCCATGTGGTTACAAAAAGCTTGCACGATTGGTCTCTGAGCCATGTAAAAAGACTAAAATATCATTTCTATTCTCTTTGCCCTTTTTATTTTAAGATTTTATTTAATCAGTTAATTAAAAAAATGTACCCAACCCCAACTCTCTCTCTCTCTCTCTCTCTCTCTCTCTCTCTCTCTCTCTCTCTCTCTCTCTCTCTCGCGCTTCATCACCCAAAACCAACACCAATCTTCTCATACCCTGTTGCAATCACCACCGGAAGCTCCTTACAATCGATCAAAACGACAATGGCGAGACAAAGATCAACACAACAAACCCATACACTGTGTTAGAGATATCAATCTTCACGGCTTTCATCGAAGCATTATCCAACGAATCAATAACAATGAAGCTGAAATCAACCAAACCTATCAGGCCATTCAACATATGTTATGAAGCCGACGGTGTTTTAGAAACCCACTGTGTTAGAGAGATCAATCTTCACGGCTTTCATCGAAGTATTATCCAACGAATCAACAATAATGAAGCTGAAATCAACCAAACCTATCAGGCCATTCAACATATGTTATGAAGCCAACGGTGTTTTAGAAACCCGTATGGGGCCAAACGTACCTGCAATTGACCTTGTGATGCAGAATGATGTAATATGGAGGGTTTTAGGGAAGAACTCGATGGTGAGGATTGTAGATGAGGGTTTGGACGTATGGTGCTTAGCCATAGTAAATAAAAAGCATTCTTTTTATGTTTTTTTTTCTGACACGTTTACCTTAAACCCTTTATGTAAAAGTTTTTCTTTTTCTCGAAGTCTCAATTTACCATTATCATATACCAAATGCTCATCATCACATTGGGTAATATTTTTGGAGTTCAACTCCACCATTAAAATCATTATTGTTAATCGAACTCAAACCGTTGAGGGTTATCATATTTTTTGCAAAGTGTTTTCAATTTTTCTTTAATTTTCTTCAATATGTGATGATTTCAAGTTTGAAGGATTGGACACGATTCAGAAAATCATCACTGGTTATGGGTTTTAATTCCACTGGTGCCATTTTGGAATTCTTATTCCATTAACCTCGATTGGGGACAATAACTTGTAGAAAAAGCTTCCATTCCGGGTAATTCCCAGCTACGAGAATTCTATAGTCTTCCTGGATGTGCGATTTAAGGTTTGGTTTGAAGGCTTAAATCAGGGAATGCCATTAAATTGCGAGTGAAGGACACAACAGTCTGTTTAGTATCATACAAGCCCCCAGAGCAGATCCAGAACTACCGTTGGAGCGAGTTTTGAGAGATTTGGAGTAAATTTTGGAAGACATGAACCTGATATTAAACCCTAGGATTTGGGGGCGACCTTAAGAGAAACTAACGTTGTTGAAGACGAAGTTGTAGGTGCTAAGGTTGAGAAAGAGGTTGTCGCCACCATTATCGACTTGAAATGTAATAAACGAGGAGAAATGGCTGAGAAATATAAGTTGGAGTTTTGTGATTGTAGCCCTACTTATATGGATTGGGGCTAATAAGGAAGGTGAATGAAGAATTGTTGTGAATATGGTTTTGTTTGGAGTGGTTACCGGTGGTTTTGGTGTTAAACGGTGGTGATGGGAAGATAGACGGAGTAGTGGGGGCGGGGTGGGGTGGAGTTACGTGTATTTTTTTAATTTATAAAATAAATAATATATTAAAAGAAATTAGAAATGGTAGTTTAGTCTTTTTACATTAACCAATGACCAATAGTGTAAGCTTTTGGCAACCATATGGACCATAAATGTGAAAAAAAATTCTTGGACCAAAACTGAAAAAAACGTGTCAACCATAAGGACCAAAACTGTAATTTACACTAAATATAATATAGTATATCTTACAAAGTTAAGGGGTTAAAGCAAAACTTTTTTATGTATACATTCACGCGGGTTTTGTGCAGTTTTTTCACGGGGAAAGCAGCGAGGGGTCAGTTAGCCGCCATGAAAGTGTTGGAAGAAGGAGAAAACCAACCTAAAACTTCCCAGAAACCGATGAAGTTTCAAAAAGTTATGGAGAATGGGGAAGAGGATAGAATTAGTGCGTTGCCTGATTTATTGCTTGTTGAAATCCTCTCTCGTTTACCTTCCACAAAACACGCCATTCGAACAGGTGCACTCTCCAAGCGATGGAAACATGTTTGGACTTCGGTAACTACTCTCATTTTTATAATTCCAGATTATCCTTTATCTCAACGTCGACTAAAACGTAACTCAATGTCCGATTTCGCTTTATTGATGGACAAAGCCCTAACTCAATGTGACCACTTGAAGCTCAACAAATTCCATGTGCAAACCATTTATGATACGCGATTTGAATCGCTTTTCAACAATTGGATTCGTTATGCTATAAGTTGTAACGTTGAAGATCTTACCTTGCAGTTTTGGTATGCAGGAGCCAAATCCACGTTTCTGCTAGATCAATCTTTTTTTATCAATTCATGTTTTACTCATCTGCGATTAAGAGGCTGCATGTTGAGTCCAACTGGTGCGGTTAGTTGGAAAAATCTTAGGAGTTTGTCAATTACCAATATGAATGTAGATGAAGACTTGATGGTAAACATATTATCTGGGAGTCCTCTGTTGGAAACCTTGGTGATTGATCATTGCAATGGTTATAGAGATGAATCAGATGATTTTGATGATGACTTTGAAACCAATACTCCTAATAATTCATTACTGACTCAATGTCCCCTGTTGAAGCTCAAGAAATTCGGAGTGTTTGCCGGTGATGATATTCAATTGGAATCATGGATCAACAATTGGATTCCTTATGCAATAAGATGTAATGTTGAAAAGCTTAACTTGGTTAATACAGATGACGAATCTGAGTGTAAGTTAGATCAAATTCTTTTCACCATTTCATGTTTTACTGATCTGACATTAAAGGGGTGCATCATTGATCCAATTGGGGCGATTAGTTGGAAAAATCTTAGGAGTTTATGTATATCATATAAGAGATTAGATGAAGATTTGATTGAAAAGATATTATTTGGGTGTCCTGTTTTAGAAACTTTGGTGTTGGATCGTTGCTATGGTTTTAGTCGGCTCGATATTACTTCAAAAAGTGTTAAAAACTTGGTGTTATATGGATATGAGGATCCTGATGATAATTCTGATTATGATATAATCGAAATCAATGCTCCTAATATTGTATCACTAATAATCGAAAATGAGATTAATTTGTGGAAGGTTTTGTTGGTAAATGTGTCTTCTTTAGTCAAAGCTAACTTAAATTATACAAAGACCATATATTCCCATACAACGCCTAATGAGGAGGAACTAGAGATGTTTCAAGGACTTGTAATGAATCTTTGTCATGTCATTGAGCTTAAAATTGGGCCGGATTGTTCTAAGGTAATTCATTTGCTATCTTCAGATAAACTTTTTTCAGTCAATTCTCCTAATATTTTTATCACTTTTGCTGTAGGTTGTTTCCTGTTTGCAAGCTAAAGGTTTCATTTTTCCATCAAATGTGAAGTTACAATTTCATGGCGTCACTCGTTAAACATCTATTATAGTTTTGAAGCTTCATTTTTGTTCGTCTTCTATGAGCTATGTCGTTTCTTTAGCAAAATGGACAAGTTGTTTTGGTATGCTTTTGTTTTGACCAACATATGGATCAAGAAACATAAGTAGTGTGGTTGTTATTTATATAGTGTTTGAATTTTGGAATCTGATGTGGTCTAATGGTTGTGAAGTCATAATGTATGCATGAGTTTATATCTTGTTGTAATTGTAAAACCCAACTTCATTTAACAATATTGAGTTACGAGAGTAGTCGTGGATATGGGGTATGTTTGGCAACGAGTTTTTGAGAGATTTTAGGAGCTTGTGTTTATAGGCTTTTAAAAACAAGTTAGAATTAAAGAAAAAGTTATGTTTTTGAGTATGAGATTAAAGCTTATATTTTAGAACAAAAAGCTCTAAATACAAAAGCTATTACAATTAAGTATAGTTTATGGAAAACTTCCACATGAGGCTAAATTAGCATAAGATTTGAATAATTGAATGCTTCTAGAACGTGCAATATAAATTCAAAGATGGGTTCTCTACTATTTAATACGACTTTCGAGCACATCGGAGGTTTGTAGTGGTGGTTTGATTTTTATTTAGTATGAAATCTTTTCTAGATTATTTATTATGATTCTTTATTAATGTTTTATGTTTAGGGAATTGCGTGCGATATTAAGGTTGTGGCTGTTGGGTGTTACAACCCTTGCTGCTGGAGTCTACACAAAAACATAAAGGTATAGCTATGTATTTTTTATGAAGTGTTTGAATCTATTCATTTTTATGAAGTGTTTGAATAAGTAATAATGTTATAATGGTTTTATGAATAACATGCTGTGTACATAATGTTTGTGACTTTTCTAGATGAAATAAACCGTTTATATAAGACTAAATGACCATATTAAGCTTATATTCCAATAATAAATTTTAAGAATATTCATAAATTCTAACGCAAGAGGAGTTTTGGAGGAGAAAATAATAAAGACAAATAGGTAGGGGTTAGTCTCTTAATACTTGGTTAACTATTAAGTCATTATGAACAAAATAACATCCCGAGCCGGGCTGCTACTAATTGCTACTAACTATCCAACAAGTCCACATGGATGTTAACTTTCTCCTTTCCTTTATCTACAAAACTAGTACCTGCAATGTTAGTTAACACATATAGTGTAAGTTTTAAAAGCTTAGTGAGTAAACATATAACACAAACTACAATCATGAACATATACAATTTAACATAACATTACAACACTAACATCTTTCTTGTCCATCACCTTTACCTAGCCACTAAGGCAACTTACCGAGCCACATAGGCAAAGTACCAAGCCAGAAATGCAACATCCCAGCCACTTAGGCAATAACTCAAGCCACAAAGGCAATACTCCGCCACTTAGACACTTATACAAGCCACTCAGGCACTTTTCAGCCACTTAGGCACATACACAATAACAATTATCTTTTATTGCTTACACAGAGGTTAAAAGAGTCTACTTGTAACATCCCCAACTTGCACGTACCACAATATTGTCAGTTGTGGGCCACCTAGCATTAAAACTTCCTAGGGGGTCACATATCCTAAAATTTCTCTCACCCGGGCACGCTTAACTGTAAAGTTCTTGTGGGATCGGTTGCCCTTGCCCTCACGACTTTAAAATGTGTTGTGATAAGTAGGTATCAACACCCCTTAGAAGGCAATGCAGCTTTGTTCTCCTACCCGGTCGATGTGTGATCATGAATCTCTCCCCTTTTCTCCCCCAACTACAGGGTTCGACATCCCCGTGGAACGCACCGACCTCGTGCACCCAACTCTAATATCATCTTGTAACGTCCCAATTTTCATAATAAATTAAAAATTTTAAAGAAAACATTTTCAATAATAAAAACATCATTATATAAATGCTTTCAATTATAATTCATGTTTCAATAATCAAAACATCTAATGTCATCATTATTCAAAACAAATAATTAGTGGAAGTCAAAAATATAAATAGTCTCAATATAAATCATAATCCAGAAGAGAAGCAGCGCTAGTGTACCCATCATGCCTTGTACTCGTACCCGAGGTACCTGAAATAGTGGTTTTAAGGGAAAGGGTAAGCACATAACTTAGTGAATGCCTTGTGCTTCTTCTACTTGTGCTTATCCTTCTGTGAAGGCCGACATCATACCCACGCCAATAGCTCCACACAAAGCTTTACAGTTGCCAACATCAAAGCTGACATACAAGTCCTTCTTGATCTCGATAGGCACCATTATGACATCTGGAGAGAATTTTTCACCACGCATTGTGAGGCATACGATGCGTTGGATCACATTGATGCGACTTACGATGAACCCACACACAAACCCACCGAACCGATTGGAAGAAGGTGGATGCTGCAGTGAAAACTTGGATTTACATGACGCTCTCTCAAAATCTCATCAACTCGGTTCTAAAAACATGTCTTGGGCCGCCAACTGTGGCTCAATATCGAAAAGCTATTCCGCGATAACAAAGATTCCCGAATTATGCAACTAGACAGCGAGATCCTATCCATCTCAATGGGTGATGTTTATGTTCACGTTTACTGCTCCAAAATTCAGAATATCGCAGACCTCCTTGAAAACTTGGATGTCAACTCCAAGATATCCGACAAGCATCTCGTAATCTACACTATTAACGGTCTCTCTCCATGTTTTGACAACATTGCCACTCTTCTCCGACACAGAAATCCGTTTCCTACTTTCTCGGAAACCCGATCCATTCTTGCTCTCGAGGAGACCCGGTTCAACAACCCAGGTCCCGCTTTAAACCCGTCTTACTCCGATAATGCATCTTCACCAACCGTTCTTCATGCTGACTCACTCCGATAATGCATCTTCTCCAACAACAACCGACGTAGCAACGATTGTCGGAACAACTGCCGCCAACCACCGAAAGACCGCCGACAGCAGCCGCATCACGGCGTTTAACAGCAGCAGCAAACCGCCGGCCAGTCACAGCCCCGCCAACCTATATCGCAACTTCCATCACAACCATATGGCTGGTTTTACTTTGGTCTACAAACTGCACCCACTTCGCAATCCTGGCCCGCTAGACCCAACAGTTTTACTCGGCCCACAAATCAGCCCGCTAGCATACTCGGCCCTCCACCTCACCGTGTTTCAGCTCATGCAAACGTTGCCATTACTGGGTCGTCAATCAGCCAAACAACCTGCACCACCGTACCCCCTCCATGGGATTGGTTTGGCCCGCAACAATCTATCGGTCTACCGCAACTGTTCTCGATGTCTCTTTAAGAATCAGCATCCGACGAGTGGGTCATGGACGCGGGCACAACCGACCACGTGCATGCAAATGAAGGTATACTTGATTCTTTTAGTCATAAGCATTATTCACATTCCGTTTTAGTCGGTAACGGGTCCTCTATGCCTGTAACTAAGACCAGACATTCCCCATTTCCCTTGCCAAACTCCCATCGCCCCCTCCGTTTACATAATGTCCTAATTACACCTAACATCATCAAAAATATCATATTTGTCCGTAAATTCGCACGTCAAAATAAATGCTCTATTAAATTTGACGAATTTGGTTTCACTGTTTACGATTACAGGACCAAACAACCCTTAATCTGATGTGATAGTGATGGCCCTCTTTATCCGGTTCTTTCTTCAACACCTCAAGTTCACGTTTCCGTAAGTTATTTCGTTTGGCATCAACGTCTTGGACAACCCGACAATAAAATTTTACAGTCTTTAATTGCTAATAAATCCATTTCTTGTAACAAAACAAAGTTTGATGTTATTTTTCATTCATGCCAACTTTGCAAGCATGTTAAACTTTCTTTTGATTTGTCTTCCAATTGTGTTTCAAATATGTTTAATATTATTCATTTTGATGTATGGACTTCACCCATCAATAGCATTAGTGGTTTGCGCTATTTTGTCATATTTGAAAACAGTGCAGAGGCCGAATACCGCGGGGTTGCTAACATTGTGCTGAAACAAGTTGGCTTCACAATGTTCTATGTGAACTTCACTTCTCCACCAACAAGGCGACCATTGTCTATTGCAATAACATAAGCTCCGTGTACATGTCGGCCAACCTGGTCCGGCATCAGCGCACAAAACACATTGAGATCGACATACACTTCGTTCGGGATCAGGTTTCTCGTGGCCATGTTCGAGTTATACATGTCCCGTACTCCGCATAATATGTCGGCATCTTCACCAAGGGTCTCTCCACAGCCTTGTTCAACGACTTTCACTCTAGTTTAAACGTTCGTCCGCAAACTCCCGATTCAACTGCGGGGGGATGTTAACGTACATACGTATTTGTATTATTGGGCTACCCCACTTTGTAGTTTGTATAGGCCTTGTTAATTTGTACATATATACCTCACGTGTAATCTCTTTGAAGGTTAAGGAAAATTCCTCAATACTAATCAATCATCTAGGGTTCTATACCCCCATCAGATCCCCAATAGAAAGCAACAATACCTTAATTCAAGTAATTTTTAGCACTTCTTTAGACTATTATCGTAATTTCCACGGTTCCTCCTTCGATTATTTGCCCAAAATCAGTGTTTTGGCCGTTAATTTAAGTTTGCCTAGTGCTACGTGTCGCGACCATTACACGTCGCGTCGTGAAAAGCTCACGACTCGTATTCTTCAATTCACGTCCCAACCGGTATAACTTTCCACTAGACAACCTACTTTGCCAAAACTTTCAATTAAGGCTTTATACTTCACTCGTCACGTTGTGACCTTATAGGCTACGCATCGCGACCCCGAGGCACAAGGTAATATTTCCCAAAGTTTCCTGCTATAAGTCTTTTATCCAAAAACTCGCTACAAAGCCACACTTATACAGTTCATATACATATGGAATAAGCTCTATACTACTAGTCTACTACAATATCATTACCATAGGAATAGAATTATAAAACTAACTTATCGAGTTGAATGCGGTGTTACACATGGACATTAGATTAGGTCGAATGACAACATCAACAAAATCATACTATCTAACCATATGTCGAGCCGAATTGTGGCACAACCAAAGCTAAATTCTCATATTTTCTATATTTCTCCTAGCATTCCTTTAAGTTAAACAACCCTAACTTGCGCGTCACAATGTAATCCCAGGTCACACACTTGGATTGCGGTTGACCTTAACATTTCTTTGCGAGGTCCAAGAAAACCAAGCTAATCTCAAGAAGATCACATTCTCCATTCATCATTTTACAACATATTTCCTTCCAAGACTTAATTGCATTAGGTCACTACCTTGTATCCCATGAAATCAAACTTTGTTGGAGCATCATAAATGAGAGTCAAAAGTAAGTTTAAACACAAAGAAATGATATATTTGGAAAGTATTAAAAGAGAAAGAAATAAAATTGAAACAAACACAAAGCCTAAAGCTCATTTCACTTGTTTCTTAGTCTAATTGTCAATGAGGATTAGTTTAGGGTATCAATCGATAATGCATCATGACAAAATCACACGACATGAACAAAATTACGAAAAAACTGAGATTCGAATTTGTGTTTGTGTCGTGTTCGCGTTTAATGTAAAGAAACATGACATTGGGTCATGTCATGTTCATGTACATGTTTTGACACGATATTGATGCGTGTTTTAACATGTTTAGATTGGGACGTTTTCAAGTTTGTAAAAAACACGACACTGTTTCGTTTTTGTGTTTTGTAAAAGATTTTGACGTCGTGTCGTGTCAGATAAAACACAACACGATTACCCGGTTTGGCACTCATAGGATTGTTAAACTATACCAACCTTAACAAGTCGGGTAAAACCAAGATTATTAGTGATTTAGACATTTTGCGAATCACATTCTTTAGATTCATCGAAACTTTTGTTATCAACAAAAAAGTGAATAGTTGTTAACCACCATCCGAGGGGTGTGCAGAAATGTGATAAATCAAGAAGGGTCGGTTTAAAGCATTTTTGTATCGGTTGTGGTCATAAAATTACAAACCTAACTTTTGGCTCATTACATCATTATGGTATATTTCAACATGATAAACTAGTATTGGATCATATGTATCATCCACTATGACACTCAATATGATAGAATTTGTTCGTTTAAGTCTATCAGACGCTGATATTGCATCCACTATGATTGAAATAACCAATTAAAATGTATTATAATGGTTTAATAAAAACCTAAAAAGACATTTAGTGACCTACTAGATAGAATTCAAAGAAAAACTAAAAATAGACAAATTTATGTAACTTTACATTTAGTTTTAAAAAACAGTTTTATTATAGCAACTCGTTACTTCCCCAAATTTGATTATTTTGACTCCAAAAATAGTAATATTAAAATTAAAAAATATATATCAAACATTATAAAACTAATAATCAAGAGAATTCAAACACATTTTTTATGCCACACTTTAAAACCGACTAGTTTGATGTATTTGAGGTAAATAACAACATATCAGTTTCGTACTTTCGTGTTTGTATCATTTATTAAGGTACAAATTGTTTTTTGAATATATAAATATATCTCGTTTTTTAAGACCGAATAGTATATTTTCAAAGTTTCGGGACTAAAGCAAAACTTGAGATGTAAGTATTTAGTATTTACGCCAATAGAGCTTTGTAGTGTTTTTCATTGGGAAAGCAGCGACGCATGAAAATGTTGGAAGACGGAGAAAATCAACCAAAAACTTCCCGGAAAAGGATTAAGTTTCAAGAAATCATGGAGAAGAGAGAAGATGATAGAATCAGTGCGTTGCCTGATTGCTTGCTTCTTGAAATCCTTTCTCGTTTACCCTCCACAAAACACGCCATTCGAACAGGTGCACTCTCCAAGCGATGGAAACATGTTTGGACTTCGGTAACTACTCTCATTTTTACACTTTCAGATTATCCCTTATCTCTACGTCGCCCAAAACGTAGCTCAATATCCGATTTCGCTTTATTGGTGGACAAAACCCTAACTCAATGTCGCCAATTGAAGCTCAACAAATTCGAAGTGCAAACCATTTATAATATGCGATTTGACTCGCTTTTCAGCAATTGGATCCGTTATGCTATAATTTGTAACGTTGAAGATCTTAACTTGTCGTTTTTGTATGCGGGATGGGAATCCGAGTTTCTGTTAGAGCAATCTTTTTTCATCACTTCTTGTTTTACTCATCTGAGATTAGCTGGCTGCATGTTGAATCCAACTGGTGCGATTAGTTGGAATAATCTGTAAATATATGTGGAGCCCAATAATGTCTCTCCAAAAGAGCCCTTGTGGAGAGAGGGGAGACTCCAACATATATACAAACTTATAGGACCGTGTCGCACCAATGTGGGATACACTAACACTCCCCCTCAGAGACGTAGGCTCGATGAGGTTCGGGGGTGCGAGACACCGGCTCTGATACCATGTAAATATATGTGGAGCCCAATAATGTCTCTCCAAAAGAGCCCTTGTGGAGAGAGGGGAGACTCCAATATGTATACAAACTTATAGGACCGTGTCGCACCAATGTGGGATACACTAACATAATCTTAGGAGTTTGTGGATATCCGATATGAATTTAGGTGAAGACTTGATCGTAAATATATTATCCGGAAGTCCTCTATTGGAAACCTTGGTGTTTGATGATTCCGATGGTTATATACTTGATATTGATGATGAATTTGAGACCAATACTCCTAATAATTCATCATTGACTCAATGTCCCCTGCCGAAGCTCAAGAAATTCAGAGTGTTTGCCGGTTATCATATTCAATTGCAATCACGGGTCAACAATTGGATACGTTATGCAATAAGATGTGACGTTGAGAAGATTAATTTGGAGTTTATTGATACAGAATACGAAACTGAGTGTAAGTTAGATCAAATTCTTTTCACCAGTTCATGTTTTACTGATCTAACATTAAAGGGGTGCATGATTGATCCAATTGGGGCGATTAGTTGGAAAAATCTTAGGAGTTTGTGGATTTCAGATAAGAGATTAGATGAAGATTTGATTGAAAATATATTATGTGGGAGTCCTGTTTTAGAAACTTTGGTGTTGGATGATTGCTATGGTTATAGGCGGCTTGATATTACTTCAAAAAGTGTTAAAAACTTGGTGTTATCCGGATACAGTGATCCTGATGATAAATCTGAAGATGATATAATCGAAATCAATGCTCCTAATATTTTATCACTAACAATCAAAGATGAGATTAATTTGTGGAAGGTTTTGTTGGTAAATGTGTCTTCTTTAGTCAAAGCTAACTTAAATTATAGAAAGACCATGTATTACCATACAACGCCTAATGAAGAGGAACAAGAGATGCTTAAAGGACTTGTAATGAATCTTTGTCATGTTAAGGAGCTTAAAATTGGGGAGGATTGTTTTGCGGTAAAATTTCTTTTGCTATCTTCAGATAAACTTGTTTCGGTCAATTCTCCTAATATCTTATCACTTTTGTTGTAGGTTGTTTCTTGTTTGCAAGCTAAAGGTTTCATTTTTCCATCAAGTATGAAGTTTGATGGTATCTTTGATCATTAGTTGTTACTCAAAGCATCTATTGTAGTTTCGAAGCTTCTTTTTTGTTATTTTCTTGAGCAAAACGGACAAGTATTTGTTGGTATGGTTTTGTCTTGACCAACATATGGATTGAAAAACATAAGTAGTGTGGTTGTTGTATCTACTGTTTGAATTTTGGAATCTGATGTGGTCTAATGGTTGTGAAGTCATAATGTATGCAGGAGTTTATATCTTCTTGTAATTGTAAAACCCAACTTGATTCAACAATATTGACTTACTAGAGTAGTCATGGATATGGGGCGTGTTTAAATAACATCATTTTTTTCAAATTTTCTATTACACCATTTAGTTTCATTTTTTTTATTAGGATAGTGTAGTGAATAAGAAATAGCCATGGTTGGTTCTGGAGTTTTCAGAAACATGACCTGTTTTAGGTCTGTAGGAATGATTGATTTAAATTATGTTTCAGACTAACTTTTAGAAAATAACGAGCATGTGATTGTGTTTAAATGGCTGTGATTTGTGAACGATTGTTGATATAAAGTTTAAAGTACAAGGATTTAATAAAAAAATTTACGCCTTCCTCTCCGAAACCTTTTAATTTTTAATTTTTTGTTTATTATAGTTTTGAGATGATTTCCCAATCATGCATTTGCACTATGATGGCTGGAAAACAAAATGGGATTAATATGAATGGTCAGGTTGTTTTCAACTTTGTAGAATATCTGTGTAAAATTCTTTCCCAACAATGTTTTTATAAAAAAATAGATTTAGGTGCTGTTTCTATTATTATATAAAGGAAGGCATTTATATAATAAATTAAAAAGTTATGTTGGTATAATAATGTTAAAAAGGTTAGCAACCAGAGTTAAGTATAAAAAACAATATATTGTGTATGTGTGTTTTCTTGTGTATGTGTGTGCATATGGTTGTGTGTACCTACTATATCAAAAAGTAAAAATAGAAAGTTTTTTTTTGCAAGTACACCTTCATATGTGGGATGCAAAACGATAACTTTTTCTTAGTTTAATACATTTCCCAATCATCTCTACTTCGTCTTTATTAGAACCAATGAAAGATGTTGAATCAACCATTGCTTATCATTTTGTAGACAATGATTCTATTACAATTCAACCAATAAAAACCGTGTAGTCCAATTTATATACCTGTGATGACTAAGTAATATCGATCCACCAAACTCTTATTAACATATAAGTTATGAAAGTAAACTTGTCAAATTTTATCTGAAATTGGAGACTTTACAATGCGTAAAATGGAAATTTTAATTTTTTAAAATCCAGATCAAGTTTAAAATTTTCATTTGATTCAATTCGGTTCTTAAAAGTTCCCACCTCTTATTTCATTCATGACATGGGTCCCCGAATATTATGAACTTAAGTGATAGAATTAAGAATGTAAGCAGCATACTTACCAGCCATTCTTCAAATATTTCACTGTACACACACACACTCTCTCTCTCTCTATCTCTCTCTTTCTCTCTCTCTCTCTCTCTCTCTCTCTATATATATATATATATATATATATATATATATATATATATATATATATATATATATATATATATATATATATATATATATATATATATATATATATATATATATATATATAATATAATATAATATGTGCCACATGGAAGGATGTTCGCATTCGATATATTAATCTTCCTGAACAAAACGATAAAATATACATCAGATTCAACAAAGATGATACTAAATTACTAATTAGGTTTGAAACTAATGAGAAGCACAAACCATAACAATTGATTTTAGTCATACATATCTTAGTGTTCACATCAACATCAAATCTATAGAATAATTAGTGGAGTTCACATAAATACCTAAAAAAAACATATATGTGGAAAGTGGTTAATGATTTAGCAAATCGAAATAGTTGATGAGCACTTAGAAGAGAGGAAGAGAGTTTGGTTCGAGAAGGTGCACGATCTTCTCATTGTAATCATGAAAAACTAACGCTATGAGCATCACTCTATCCCACTCTATGCATTTCTCTTACTATTTCCTTCTCCTTTTCTTAGATCTTATAAAGATTCCTCTAATAGGACGTTCGTTCTTATGATGGGCTCGATGTCAGTAGCAAATAATGGTGAAAGACAGTACGTGGTATTTGTTGATAGAGGAGATGGTAAGATAATGGTGGTGCGCGTTAGGTTTTTTGAATCGAGAAAGATAGTGACAGAGAGGGAAGTGATATTTGTTTCTTTGATTTTTTGAGTTCTTGCTAATTTAATTATTGATTCTTCTGCTGATTGCTTAAAAATGTACCCGATGATGACTATCATTTAAGAAAAGACAAAAAATGAATTGTTTAATAATTTCAATCATATTATTTAAGAAACCTCAAGTTTGACATGAAATTGGTTCAATAATTTCACTCATACAATCATGGGTATTCAGAAAGGAAAGATGAACCGATTAAGTATAGGAAAAAAAATCCAAGTCTACCCGTCAAGATCAAAGGAGGTCTTTGGAGGAAAATCATGTATCAACAGGGAAGGATGTATGAATCATTTATAGCAGTTGGGATGTCAACTCGCAAAGTGACAATGGCAGTGAAATATTAGGGGTTTGAAAGAGAGTGAGAGAGACGTACAGACAGAGAGCATAAGAGAGTTACGACTTTAAAAATACTAAGACATGAAATGTCTTGAAGCATGCCTTTTCAATCCCATAGTATCGAGAATTGTTTCTCTATCTTGAACTTAGGTATAGTAAAGTAACATTTTGTAAATGTCAAAGGATATAATGGATAACAAACTATTTAAATATTTAGAAACTAAAAAGATTATGTCCACTTGCAACTGAGTATGTGGTAAGCATATCTTTCAGTTGTTTTCTAATACTCAAATCTCATACAAACAATTAGGATCGTGTCCTTCCAAGTTATAGTTGGATCAAGTGTAATATAACTTTTAGGAACTTTTTCCTCATAAAATGTTTCATCAAAGTCTATGTTTGATAATGTGCCCTATCACAGGCACACCAGCCTGCTCTCGAGTAATGCCTCACTCTCTGCCCCAAAATTGTTGGAATACGATAACATCATAAACAAGAACAACGGAAGAAAAACATAAATATCATATTCCACCAGGGATCACAAAATCATGCACTATTTTGTAACTATGAACTGAAGATGGATCAAGATATACTTTTGCACTGCTCTGGAGTAATGCCTCACTCTCTGCCCCAAAATTGTTGGAATACGATAACATCATAAACAATAACAATGGAAGAAAAACATAAATATCATATTCCACCAGGGATCACAAAATCATGCACTATTTTGTAACTATGAACTGAAGATGGATCAAGATATACTTTTGCAGTTCTGATCTGATGTGTCTATAATGTTTAGAGCCCAAACAAGAACTCCTCTAATGGAATCGCACCCAAGACAACGATCTAGCACCCGTTAATGGGGTATAACACTTTTCTTGAAGATTAAGCAATGTTTCTACCGAGTATATGAAGAAAATCGGCCGGTAGAGGGGTGGGAAGAAAGTTGACGAAAATTAGGGTTTTCTTCTTTTAATTTTCGACACTATGATGGGTATTTATAATACCCATGATCCATATCTTATCTCCTTTGGGATAAGGACTATTTGAAATTCAAACCGTTGACATTTACACTTAAGCCCTTTATCCAATTATAGTTTTATTTAATATCCTTTACTTTGATATATTAATAAACTCAGTCCCTCCTGTTTTGCTTTCGATCTCTTGTGGCTAAATCATCTCTTGTGTGTAACTCAAAAGGACCCTGCTATATATAGTAATATTACCAACTTGTTATGACCATGGAAACATAACTAACAATCTCCCACTTGCACATGTCACAACAATTGTATGTTTTAATATTCCCTAACCTAGTAAGGTGTATCATGTATGTCATCCTAGACAAGTGTGGTACTCATCTAATGAAACAGCTCTTAGGCAAGTGATCAAATATTCATTTTTTTACAAGATATCCATATGAACATATGACATGGAATTTTTTCAGTCTCAGACACTTACGATTATGTTTCTCGATAAAGATTTGCCTGCTAGCACCGGAAAATGGAAGCTATATGAAACCCTCGAAGGCAATTTAAAGCATTAAAGCTTTAAATTGTAGCATGATTGCATTGACAATTTAAAGCTTCGATTTACATGTGATGGCTCTATCGATACATTTCAACAATTTTTTCTTCCGATTTTCCATGTTACTGTTTCCAACAAGCCCGACTTCCGACTAGCAGATGCTTGCGCTGACAATACCACAACCACGACCGGTCTCTGTTGCCATTACCCATCTCCATAGCTGCTCCACCACCTCAAACTCCTTTCTCGGTTTCATCATCATATCAGTCGTCGCCATCTCCTTCTCTCTTTTCAAGTGTATATGTTGCAGAATAACCTGCCACCGTTTACCACCAAGGATTCGAGTTTGTAGGTTTCGTTCTACATCACTGTTGCTGCCGTCTACCATCTCCTTCATCTAAAGGGTGCAAGTGTCAAGTAAAACGTTATATATAGATTTGCAAACAACTCAGAATTCTTGCAAACAAAACTTTGTGATCTTGGTGGAGGCTTTTTTTTTTTAATTATAGATATAATTTCTTGGCTTGAAGCTATTAATCGAAATTCAAAATGTATATGAATTGATTGAGCATCGCTAAAAAGACTGAATGATATTTCTTTTTTCAAAGTTTAGGGACTAAAGTAAAACTTGACTTGGATATACAAATATATCTGGTTTTTAAAGACCGAATGATATTTTTTTTCAAAGTTTAGGGACTAAACTAAAACTTCAGATGTAAGTATTTAGTTATTTACACCGATAGAGTTTTTTCAAGTTTTTCATTGGGGAAAGCATGAAAATGTTAGAAGACGGAGAAAATCCACCAAAAGCTTCCCAGAAACGGATTAAGTTTCAAGAAATCACGGAGAAGGGAGAAGAGGATAGAATCAGTGCGTTGCCTGATTGTTTGCTTGTTGAAATCCTCTCTCGTTTACCCTCCACAAAACACGCCATTCGAACAGGGGCACTCTCCAAGCGATGGAAACATGTTTGGACTTCGGTAACTACTCTCATTTTTACACTTTCAGATTATCCTTTATCTCAACGTCGCCCAAAACGTGGCTCAATGTCCGATTTCGCTTTATTGGTTGACAAAACCCTAACTCAATGTCGCCAATTGAAGCTCCACAAATTCGAAGTTCAAACCATTTATAATATGCGATTTGACTCGCTTTTCAGCAATTGGATCCGTTATGCTATACGTTGTAACGTTGAAGATCTTAACTTGTCGTTTTCGTATACGGGATGGGAATCCGAGTTTCTGTTAGATCAATCTTTTTTCATCACTTCTTGTTTTACTCATCTGAGATTAGCTGGCTGCATGTTGAATCCAACTGGTGCGATTAGTTGGAATAATCTTAGGAGTTTGTGGATATCCGATATGAATTTAGATGAAGACTTAATCGTAAATATATTATGTGGGAGTCCTCTATTGGAAACCTTGGTGTTTGAAGATTCCTATGGTTATAGACTTGATCTTGATGATGAATTTGAAACCAATACTTCTAATAATTCACCTCTGACTCAATGTCCCCTGTTGAAGCTCAAGAAATTCAGTGTGACTGCCAGTTATGATATTCAATTTGAATCACGAGTCAACAATTGGATTCATTATGCAATAAGATGTGGCATTGAGAAGCTTAATTTGGAGTTTATTAATGAATACGAAACTGAGTGTAAGTTAGATCAAATTCTTTTCACCAGTTCATGTTTTACTGATCTGACATTAAAGGGGTGCATCATTGATCCAATTGGGGCAATTAGTTGGAAAAATCTTAGGAGTTTGTGCATTTCTTATAAGAGATTAGATGAAGATTTGATTCAAAAAATATTATGTGGGAGTCCTGTATTAGAAACTTTGGAGTTGGATTATTGCTATGGTTATAGGCGGCTTGATATTACTTCAAAAAGTGTTAAAAACTTGGTGTTATCTGGACACCAGTATACGGATGTTGATACTGGAGATGATATAATCGAAATCAATGCTCCTAATATTTTATCACTGACAATCAAAGATGAGTTTAGTTTGTGGAAGGTTTTGTTGGTAAATGTGTCTTCTTTAGTCAAAGCTAACTTAAATTATACAAAGACCATATTATCCCATATAACGCCTAATGAAGAGGAACTAGAGATGCTTAAAGGACTTATAATGAATCTTTGTCATGTCAAGGAGCTTAATATTGGGTGGGAATGTTTTGAGGTAAAGTTTCTTTTGCTATCCTTTGATAAACTTGTTTCAGTCAATTCTCCTAATATCTTATCACTTTTGTTGTAGGTTGTTTCTTGTTTGGAAGCTAAAGGTTTCATTTTTCCACCAAATGTGAAGTTTCATGGTGTCGCTGATTATTAGTTGTTACCCAAAGCATCTATTGATGAATTATTGAATTTTATGTTTTCAGTTATTTTGAAATTTTATTATGCTCTCCTCGGGTTGATGATTTTTTATGGAAGGGTTCTCAGTTTAAAATTAGTCTATTCTAAGCCACTGATGGTCTGATATGCTTCTAAGCGTGGTTCTTTAGGATGTTTTGATCTACTTTAAATCTTATTATTGTGACTTCATTTTAGTTTATTCACAAAAATATATCCTTAAAAGAATCCGAATAACACTGAGGTGACATTATGGTTTTGTGAAACTAAACATGGATAGACAATTGATACTTGTGAGTATGTTATCCCATTGTAGTCCAGACCCCACTAAAGATTTTAAAAAATTCAGATTTTGACATATTGACTCCCAATATTATGTTTTCACCAAAAGGTATAGTCTTTGTATTTCTTGCATAGCAAAGTGCTTTTATTTACTTATTTAAATAACATCATTTTTGTAGAATATCTGTGTAAAATTCTTTCCTAACAATGTTTTTATAAAAAAATAGATTTAGGTGCTGTTTCTATTGTTTTAAAAATGGTAAAGCTGTATAGATTACTTATCACGTTAAGTGTTTGAATCTTCATCCAATTAAGGAAGGCATTTTTATAATAAATTAAAAAGTTATGTTGGTATAATAAAGTTAAAAAGGTTAGCAACCAGAGTTAAGTATAAAAAACAATATATTGTGTATGTGTGTTTTCTTGTGTATGTGTGTGCATAGGGTTGTGTGTACCTATATCAAAAAGTAAAAATAGAAAGTTTTTTTTGCAAGTAATCCTTACCTTCATACAATGTAAGTAGAATGTTATATTGTTTTAAAAATGGAAGTAACATGCTATTTTTGTCAGAAAATGGAGGTAGCATGTTGTTTTTGTTTTGAAAGAGAAAGTAGTTTGCAATTTTTGTCACAAAAATAAAAGTAACATGCTGTGTTTGTCATAAGAATGAAACTAACATGTTATTTTTATCATACCAATGAAAGTAGCATATTTTTTTTGCTCTAAAAATGAAAGCAGCGTGCGATTTTTTTCATAAAAATGAAAGTAGCATGTAAACATTGCCTTAAAAAATAATATTGGTATGCTGTTTTTGTCATAAACAGTGAAAGTAGCATGTTAGTTTTCTTTTAAAAGTGATAGTAGCATGCTATTTTTATCATAAAAATGAAAGTAGCATGTTATTTTTGTTATAATAAAAAATGTAGCATGTTATTTTTCTTTTAAAAATGATAGTAGCATGCTATTTTGGTCATAACAATGAAAGTGCATGTTATTTTTGTCACAAAAATGAAAGTAGAATGCTAATTTTACCTTAAAAGTGAAAGTAGCATGCTAATTGTGCCTTAAAATAAAAGGAGGATGCTATTTTACTCATAAGAATGAAAGTAGCGTTGAAGCTATGATATTAAATTGTAGAGGTGCATTAATTATATGGAGAAACTAAATTAGAATGAGTACCTAATGGGCGGATTTTCAGTTAGCTTGGATTCTTCCACCTCATTTGGTGTTTCTTCTTGGTTCTTTTATTAAGCTTGGATTGGTGTCTTTCCATAACACCTTCATATGTGGGATGCAGAATGATTAACTTTTTCTTAGTTTAATACATTCCCCAATCATCTCTACTTCGTCTTTATTAGAACCAATGAAAGATGCTGAATCAACCCTTGCTTATCATTTTTTAGACAATGATTCTATTACAATTCAACCAATAAAAACCGTGTAGTCCAATTTATATACCTGTGATGAATAAGTAATATCCATCCACCAAACTCTTATTAACATATAAGTTATGAAAGTAAACTTGTCAAATTTTATTTGAAATTGGAGACTTTACAATGCGTGAAATGGAAATTTTAATTTCTTAAAATCCAGATCAAGTTTAAAATTTTCATTTGATTCAATTCAGTTCTTAAAAGTTCCCACCTCTTATTTCATTCATGACATGGGTCCCCGAATATTATGAACTTAAGTGATAGAATTAAGAATGTAAGCAGCATACTTACCAGCCATTCTTCAAATATTTCATTGTACACACACACACACACACTCTTTCTCTCTATATATATATATATATATATATATATATATATATATATATATATATATATATATATATATATATATATATATATATATATATATATATATATGTATATATATATATATATATATATATATATATATAATATGTGCCACATGGAAGGATGTTCGCATTCGATATATTAATCTTCCTGAACAAAAAGATAAAATATACATCAGATTCAACAAAGATGTTACTAATTAGGTATGAAACTAATGAGAAGCACAAACCATAACAATTGATTTTAGTCATACATATCTTAGTGTTCACATCAACATCAAATCTATAGAATAATTATTGGAGTTCACATAAACACCTAAAGCAAACATATATGAGGAAAGTGGTTAATGATTTAGCAAATCGAAATAGTTGATGAGCACTTAGAAGAGAGGAAGAGAGTTTGGTTCGAGAAGGTGCACGATCTTCTCATTGTAATCATGAAAAACTAACACTATGAGCATCACTCTATCCCATTCTATGCATTTCTCTTACTCTTTCCTTCTCCTTTTCTTAAATCTTATAAAGATTCCTCTAATAGGATGTTCGTTCTTATGATGGGCTCGATGTCAGTAGCAAATAATGGTGAAAGACAGTACGTGGTATTTGTTGATAGAGGAGATGGTACGATAATGGTGGTGCGCGTTAGGTTTTTTGAATCGAGAGAGATAGTGACAGAGAGGGAAGTGATATTTGTTTCTTTGATTTTTTGAGTTCTTGCTAATTTAATTATTGATTCTTCTGCTGATTGCTTAAAAATGTACCCGATGATGATTATCATTTAAGAAAAGACAAAAAATGAATTGTTTAATAATTTCAATCATATTATTTACTAAAGAAACCTCAAGTTTGACATGAAATTGGTTCAATAATTTCACTCATACAATCATGGGTATTCAGAAAGGAAAGATGAACCTATTAAGTATAGGAAAAAAAAATCCAAGTCTACCCGTCAAGATGAAAGGAGGTCTTTGGAGGAAAATCATGTATCAATAGGGAAGGATGTATGAATCATGTATAGCAGTTGGGATGTCAACTCGAAAAGTGACAATGGCAGTGAAATATTAGGGGTTTGAAAGAGAGTGAGAGAGACATACAGACAGAGAGCATAAAAGAGTTACAACTTTAAAAATACTAAGACAGGAAATGTCTTGAAGCATGCCTTTTCAATCCCATAGTATCGAGAATTGTTTCTCTATCTTGAACTTAGGTATAGTAAAGTAACATTTTGTAAATGTCAAAGGATATAATGGATAACAAACTATTTAAATATTTAGAAACTAAAAAGATTATGTCCACTTGCAACTGAGTATGTGGTAAGCATATATTTCAGTTGTTTTCTAATACTCAAATCTCATACCAACAATTAGGATCGTGTCCTTCCAAGTTATAGTTGGATCAAGTGTAATATAACATTTAGGAACTTTTTCCTCAAAAACTGTTTCATCAAAGTCTATGTCGGATAACGTGCCATATCGCAGGCACACCAGCCCGCTCTCGAGTAATACCTCACTCTCCGCCCCAAAATTGTTGGAATACGATAACATCACAAACAAGAACAGCGGAAGAAAAGCATAAATATCATATTCCACCAGGGATCACAAAATCATGCACTATTTTGTAACTATGAACTGAAGAGGGATCAAGATATACTTTTGCAGTTCTGATATGATGTGTCTATAATGTTTAGAGCCCAAACAAGAACTCCTCTAATGGAATCGCACCCAAGACAACGATCTAGCACCCGTTGATGGGGTGTAACACTTTTCTTGAAGATTAAGCAATGTTTCTACCGAGTATATGAAGAAAATCGGTCGTAGAGGGGAGGGGAGAAAGTTGATGAAAATTAGGGTTTTCTTCTCTTAATTTTCAATACTATGATGGGTATTTATAATACCCATGATCCATATCTTATCTCCTTTAGGATAAGGACTATTTGAAATTCAAACCATTGACATTTACACTTAAGCCGTTTATCCAATTATAATTTTATTTAATATCCTTTGCTTTGATATATTAATAAACTCAGTCCCTCCTATTTTGCTTTCGATCTCTTTTGGCTAAATCATATCTTGTGTGTAACCCAAAAGGACCCTGCTATATATAGTAATATTACCAACTTGTTATGACCATGGTAACATAACTAACAATCTCCCACTTGCACATGTCACAAAAATTGTATGGTTTAATATTCCCTAACCTAGTAAGGTGTATGTAGGGGTGAGCAAAATCCGAACTGCATGGTAAAAAAACCCGCAAAAACCGAAACCGATTAACCGCAACCGAAACAATAACCGATGGTGAGGTTTTCAATTTTGAAATAACCGCAAAATTGCGGTGCGGTGCAGTTATATGACATATACCATACTGAAATAACCGCAACCGCACCGCATTCATTAACCGCAAACATAACCGCATAATTAAATAATTATATAGTTTTATATTAATTAATATGTGGTTGTAACTTGTAAGTTTGAGAGAAATCTTTAATATGTGGTTGCTTATTTTAATTTTTAATTGGTTAGATCGTAAAACAAGTACCAAATTCCTATGGTTAAAGAAACAGCGCATATAACCGCACAAAATAATTGCACCAAATATATGCGATTAATAACCGCAACCGCAACCACATAACCGCACCATTTGGTTATTGAAATTTCAATAACCGCATTTGCGGTTAGTGCTACGGTTTTGGCCAATAACCGCGCCTAACCGCACAACGCTCACCCCTAGGTGTATGTCATCCTAGACAAGTGTGGTACTCATCTAATGAAATAGCCCTTAGGCAAGTGATCAAATATTCATTTGTTCTACAAGATATCCATATGAACATATGACATGGAATTTTTTCAGTCGCAGACACTTACGATTATGTTTCCCGATAAAGATTTGTGATGACCATGACAAACTGCACTATTGATTCTATATAAACTCAGTTTGAGTATGGTCGTACATTTGCTATCAGCACCAATTTATCGAGGGGGCTAGGGATATCGCTTGTTCTGTTAGGGGCAGAAGGAAAAAATAAACTTAGACTACACGAGCCTTGCATACTCATCATGTCATATCTGGACATTCCCTTTATAACTGCCAGTTACGGACAACTAACAGAGTAAATGACAATTAACAGGTTAAGTCTGCCTAGTGCTACGCGTCGTCACCACTATATGTCGCGTCGTGAAAAGCTCACGACTCGTATTCTTCCATTCACGTCCCAACCGGTATAACTTTCCACTAGACAACCTACTTTTCCAAAACTTTCAATTAAGGCATTATACTTCACTCGTCGCACTGTGACCTTATAGGCTATGCATCAAGACCCCGAGGCACAAGGTATAATTCTTAAAGTTTCCTGCTATAAGTATTTTATCCAAAAATTCACTACAAAGGTACACTTATACAATTCATATACACCTGGAATAAGCTCTAGACTACTAGTCTACTACAATATCATTACCATAGGAATATAATTATAAAACCAACTTACCGAGTCGAATGCGGTGTTACACATGGATATTAAATTAGGTCGAATGAAAACATCAACAAAATCATACTATCTATGTAGTTAATCGCGCCGGTATAGCGCCGGTATAGCGGTTCGCGGTGGTCTGCATAATCGCGGTTCAGTTTAGCGGTGGAAAATAGCGGTACCGGTATAGCGCCGGTATACCGCCGCAATTTACCGCGATTCACCGCGATTTACCGCGATAATGACTGCGATTTACCGCTATTATCCAGGTGGAGGAAAAAAAAAAAATTTTGATACTTTGACATTTTCTATATTAGAATGTTATATTATGTGACTTATTTCTTAAATTAAGCATTATGTGATGTTTTTTGAATGACTTTTATGATATTAATTCTACTAGTAATAGTCTAATATATAAATTCTACATATTACTAAAAAACCGCTATATCACCGCTATACCACCGCGAAAACCGCAAAATTAAATATCGGTAGGTTACCGCGATTACGATTTTGACCGCGATAACTGCATAGCATACTATCCAACCATATGTCGAACCGAGTTGTGGCACAACCAAAGCATAATTATCATATTCTCTATATTTCTCTTAGCATTCCTTTAAGTTAAACACCCATAACTTGTGCGTCACTATGTAATCCTAGGTCACATATCCCCTCCAAGACTTAATTGAGTTAGGTCACTACCTTGTATCCCATGAAATAAAACTTTGTTGGAGCATCATAAGTGAGAGTCAAAAGTTTGTATCCCATGAAATTAAACGTTGTTGGAGCATCATAAGTGAGAGTCAAAAGTAAGTTTAAACACAAAGAAATGATATATTTGGAAAGCATTAAAAGAGAAAGAAATAAAGTTGAAACAAACACAAAGTCTAAAGCTCATTTCACTTGTTTCTTAGTCTAATTGTCAAGGAGGATTAGTTTGTGGTGTCAATCGATAATGCATCATGACAAAATCACACGACATGAAAAAATTACAAAGAAACTGAGATTCGAATTTGTGTTTGTGTCGTGTTTAATGTAAAGAAACATGACATTGGGTCATGTCATGTTCATGTACATGTTATGACACGATATTGATGTGTGTTTTGCCATGTTTAGATTGGGACGTTTTCAAGTTTGTAAAAAACACGACACTGTTTCGTTTTTGTGTTATGTAAAAGATTGTGACGTCATGTCATGTCAGATAAAACACAACACGATTACCCGATTTGACACTCATAGGATTGTTAAACTATACCAACCTTAACAAGTCGAGTAAAACCAAGATTATTAATGATTTAGACATTTTGTGAATCACATTCTTAAGATTCATCGAAACTTTTGTTATCAACAAACAAAAGTGAATAGTTGTCGACCACCATCCTATGGGTGTGCAGAAATATGATAAATCAAGAAGGATCGGTTTAAAGCATTTTTGTATCGATTATGGTCATAAAATAACACGATATAGTAAATATTTTGTCCATAAAATCACTCATATATTAATTTGTATTTTGCATGTCACTAACTCAACTTTTGGGTTCTCATTAGATCATTATGGTATATTTCAACATTATAAACTAGTATTGTATCTTATGTGTCATCCACTATGACACTCTATGACACTCAATATGATAGAGTTTCTTCATTTAAGTCAATCAGAAGCTGATATTGCATCCACTATGACTGAAATAACCAATTAAAATGCATTATAATGGTTTAATAAAGGCCAAATTTCATCCATATCCTTATAAAACTAAGATATTACTTATATATCCTTACAAAATTCAAAATTATATATATATATATATATATATATATATATATATATATATATATATATATATATATATATATATATATATATATATATATATATATATATATATATATATATATATATATATATATATATATATATATATATATATATATCATTCTAAAACTAGAATATTCACGTCTATATCCAAATTTGTATTTTATTTAATTTAATCAATTTTTAATATTTTAAAACTATCTAAAATACAGCAAAATCATAATAAATCACTTAAATACCCTTTCTAATTTACAGATTAAAACTAAACTAATTTAATTAGATTAAATAGGAAGTCGGTACTTCTAACAAATTAGAAAGAAACGAAAGATGTACAAACCACTGAGGAATATCCACCTACGATCCAAGCTCTTCCGATGCAACACATCCAACAACTTCAACACAACACACAATTGACATGTTTTTACTTTTTAGTGAACTTATTTACCAAGTATATCAAATGCACAAAGTAGTTGTCTGTTTCTGTAAAAGGAAAAACAAAATAGAATAAAGGGAACAAAGTGAATAATTGTTACAGGATCTAGAACCTTACCAGTAGCATCAATCCAAAGTCGACCTTCAATAGATTAGCAAAAAGCCATAGTTATTACCTTAAGGAAACACAAGGGAATAAAGTGAATAATTGTGCAATGAAACTTAATGAGATTAAGCATATTTAACTAAACTGAATGATCTTGTCCTATTTTGGAACACAGGGAGGAAATCGAATCCATTCAAAATCTGTTTTAAGATATCATACGGTGGGGTAAAAACGTATCTTAACATCAAGACACTTCATTTATCGATTAGGAAACTCACGGTGGAGTAAAACAAAAAAAGAAATGGAAAGATACAAACTTGACTGATTTACCATTATGCTTGGAAATCGGCAATTTCATCTTCACCAAATCCTCCCAACTCAGTAAGCTTCAAAAAGTGGATTATTTCAACAACAAATTGATTACAGTAAGCTTCAAAAACTCATATTACTTCTACCAATCAGACCCAATTTTAGGATTATACTATTATCTAAGGCTTGCTTACCAATCTCGAGTCCTAAGCTACGCTTGCTCCGAATCCTCCCATCTCAGCTGCGACTAGCTCCGATCCTCCCATCTTAGTTGCGACTTCTAGAAATTGATGATAAAGCTCAAAGTACAAGTTGGAAAGTGTAACATCCTTAATCTAGGGTAAATAATATAATGAATAATAATAATAATAACAACAATAAATCTAATAATCATAATATTTAAAACATAGCAAATTAAATAAATTAATTCATATTGAAGAAGTATTTAGTTTAGAGTAACTAACTAAGGGTAAATACGGAAATTACCACATGGGATTCTAGAAGAGGGATTTAATTGGTAATTAGTATTTTAGAAGTAATGGGGAAGGACTTATAGTGCAAATAAAATATAACTTTAGTGCTGGAGGGACTAAGTTGCAATAAGTGAAAAGATGGAAGTTTAAGTGGGGAAAAACCCCATTTCACTTGGGGGTAACGATTTGGAAGAGAAGGAGGGAGAAGGAGACGATTTCAAGGGAGATCTAGAGAGGGAAACTCTCTTCCAGCAAGATCTAAGTGATCTATACCAACATTTGGAGGATTCAAGGTAAGAAATCTAATCTCCATGTTAGAAACCCACCATTTTTGGGTAGATCAAGTTCAAATTCGGGTTTCATAGTTGGGGGAGATGAACTCTATGATCCCAAAGGTGTAGCATATGAATTCTAATGATTATCTCTTTTCAATTCAATGGTTTCATGCTTGGAGAATCATTTGAATGTTGGTTGATACTCATGAACCCTAATTTTTGGGGAAAACCCCATCAATGGGTGAAATCTTAATGAGTTGATTAACTTGCATCTTAAATGAGTTCTATGAAGAGCTTAAGTGTTCCTAGTGATTTCAATCTAATGGAAGAAGGAACCTCATGAATCATTGATCAATTGTTTGATTGGAATTGGATATTCCTTGATCTAAGCATGTGAAGCAAATTGGGATTTGAGAATGGATTTGATTCAATGAAGATGTTATTGGATGATTTGTTTGGACTAAATGATGGGAAATTTAGATAGAAATAATGTCCTTTTGATATCTAGAAGTTTGGGGTAGTGTTAGACTTTGAATTGGACCAAAATGAAGTGAAAATGACCAAAATCGGAGCTGGAACTGGGTAAAGCACGACCCGTGCTGAAGGAGCACGACCCGTGCTGTTTGAATCCGTGAATTACACGACCCGTGTAATGTATTACACGACCCGTGTAATTCTCTGACCAGTTTTGGATACTTTTTGAGTTTGAGCTCTACGGTTTGGGCTTTGGGTTCTAAGACTTAAACTCATTTCTAGGCAATGTTTAACTAAGATTTTATTCTTAATTAGTGAAGTTTAACTAGTCTAGAGCTATTAGTAATGTTGAATATTATTTATTGTAGGAGAGGAGTAATCGAAATGAAGCAAAAAGTAACATCCTACTTGGGACTTAAGAGAGGTGAGTTACCGGGAGTACACATCCCTCTTTTAACATTGAGTGTGTTTTATTTCTTGTCCATGCATATCCTTATGTGCTAAATGTTGCATAAATTCTATATGTGCATGGCATCAAAAGAATTATTTTCAAAGATGTTTTACAAGGGAAATATTTATATGATTTATAAAAGATGTTTGACCATTCCTTCATGCATTGCATATAGGAAGGGTGGACCGTGTGAGCCTTATAACAAAGATGAGACGATTGTCCCGGATTTAGGGAAATCACGGGTTAATACCCAAACGAGTTGTTGTCCCGAATTTAGGGAAACCGTTCCCGACATTAGGGAACCGCATGAGGGACTTGCTAACCCTCATGGGACTAGTGTGGTGGCCACTAGTTCTAGTTTAGCCTATACGGGGATCGGATGACATGCTTTGTGCTTGTTGTTTGTGAACTTAGATAGGTGCCACTGTGGTGAGTTGGACTTCCAAGAGATTGACATGGGGTGGAATAGTTGCATCATGCATCATGCTGCATTTCATACTATCTTTTGAGCAAAGTTTTAAACTATTCAAATTAGTTTATTTGGGTATAAAATCTATATTTTTGGAGGATGTCTCGAGTGTTAGGGTTAACCTTTCACTCTCAAAGAGATAGCCTCGGGTAACTCATTAGGCATTTCAATTGCCTAACCGTTTTGATGTGTACTCAGGTTTGAATAAGAGCTCGTGAGGAAGCAAGGACTTTTAGAAGACCACGAGTTGTGTGGCCATTTAGACCGTGTTTTGTACTTGAATTATGATACTACCTCGCTTCATGTTTTAAACTAACTTTTGGGATTTTTTGGGACCGTGTTTTTCCGCAACAATGAGATTTCTTGGAATTAATGATATCTTTATTCCTAAATAATGTTTTAATTATAAATCCCTGGTGAGGGGTGTCACAATTTGGTATCAGAGCATCAGTTTAAGTGAACTAGGTACTAGGATTAGTACTTAGACTTAAACTTAAGGTGCTCATGAGTGAGGGTTATGTATTAGTTAATTAATTATATACTGTAAGATTAATGCTTAACTTTCTCAGAATAGTGAACACTCGTAGCATGGTTCCGTCGGGTGAAGTTCAAGGGAGTGGGGCTGGGGATGAGGCTCAATCACAACCCATTTCCCTTGCAAGCATTGAGAAGATGATGCTTGAATTAATGGCCAAACAGGAAGTAAAGATGATTGGTAAGATGAAAGAGCTAATGGAAGATCAAGAAGTACGTTTGAGAGAAGAAGTGAAGAACTTGTTTGGGGATAACACCGCTTCAGGTGGGCAAGATACAAGTAGCTCGTATGATAGTATGCAACATGGACCTCCTAGCATCAATGTGTCTCAAGACATGGTAGCACCAAGGAAGAGGTGTAGCTTCAAGGACTTCAACTCTTGCAAGCCACCTACTTTCAATGGGACTTTAGACCCGGTTGTACTTCACAATTGGGTAATTGAGATCGAAATGGCCTTTTATGCTTGTCAATGCGGTGATGATCAACGCGTGAACTTCGCAATCACTACTCTCAAGGAGACGGCTCTTGAGTGGTGGTTGGAGACTAAAGAAATGATGGAGATGCATGTGTTGGAGAACCTAAGTTGGGATGTATTCTTGGAAAAGATGAAGGAGAGGTTTTATACTAAGGAAGAGATCCGTGATCTTGAAAGAAAGTTCCTTGACTTGAAGAAAGACAAAATGACTATCACGGAGTACAATGCTAAATTTAGGAAACTTTTGAGCTTTGCTAGAAGGTTGGCTCCGGATGAGGCCACTAAAGTGGATCAATACGTGGGAGGGTTGCCTTGGAACTACCGACTTAATTTTGAGGCTGCTACTCTTGAAGTTGCCATGAGAAAGGCAAGGAAGATTGAGAAAACATTGGAAGAACGAGACAAGGAAAGACCTCCAATTTCCAACAAGAGGAAAGAAGGTCATGACTCGCGTGGGAAGGGTATGACCGACCAAAAGAAACCAAAATTTGAAAAAAGAAGCAAAAGTGGGGAAGCACAAAACAAGACCAAGGATGAAGTGGTGTGTTTTAAATGTGGTGATAAGGGCCACTTTGCTAATGCATGTACCAAGGGGTTCAAATGTTATACTTGCGGGGATGTGGGCCACAAAGCAAGTGAGTGTACTTCGAAAGACAAAGGGAACAATGGAGGCGGAAGAAAGGAAGCACCTAGAACTAGAGGAAGGGCCTTTCAAATGACCGAAGAGGAAGCAAGAGAAAAGGCAAATGTGGTGTCAGGTATATTCCTTGTAAACTCTTTACCCGCTTCTATGCTTTTTGATTCGGGGGCTACTTATTCCCATGTGTCACCTAATTTTGCAAAAAGACTACAATTACCGTTGCATAAACTTGAGTATGAACTAGTGATAGATGTAGTGGGTGGTGCAAGCAAAATTGTGAGTAAAGAAATATCGCATGTGAAGGTGGAGTGTAGTGGGGCGGAATTTTGGGTTGATCTTATACTTTTGGATGTTGGTGGATTTGATGTCGTACTTGGGATGGATTGGCTTGCAAAGTATGACGCTGAAATTCTATATGGAAAGAAGATGGTGAGAGTGAAGACACCCGAAGGAGAACCGATTCTTATTTATGGAGATAAAAGAAGAGTGCCCACTAGTGTGATCAACGTTATGAAAGCAAGAAGATGTTTGAGAAAAGGTTGCCAATCTTACTTGGCATATGTAGTAGACACTGTAAAAGAAAAGAAGACTTTGGAGGATATTGAAGTAGTACGAGATTATCCGATGTTTTCCCCGATGATCTACCCGGTTTGCCACCGGATCGTCAAGTGGAGTTTCGTATCGACTTAGTACCCGGAACCGCGCCTTTAGCCAAAGCTCCGTATCGTTTGGCACCCGCGGAATTGAAAGAGTTGATGACCCAATTGCAAGAGCTTCTTGATAAGGGTTTCATTAGGCCTAGCTCTTCCCCTTGGGGAGCTCCAATCTTATTTGTGAAGAAGAAGGATGGTCCCATGAGAATGTGCATTGACTACCGGGATCTCAACAAAGTGACTATCAAGAATCGATATCCTCTACCTCGTATTGATGATTTATTTGACCAATTGCAAGGTGCGGGTTATTTTTCAAAAATTGATCTTCGATCGGGTTACCATCAATTGAAGGTAAAAGATGAAGACGTAGAGAAGACGGCCTTCCGAACAAGATATGGGCATTTTGAGTTCCTTGTAATGCCTTTCGGGCTAACTAATGCACCCGCGACTTTTCATGGATCTTATGAATTGGGTGTGTAAACCATTCCTTGATAAGTTTGTGATTGTGTTTATTGATGATATCCTCATTTACTCAAAGTCGGAGGCGGAGCATAAGGAGCATTTGAAGATGGTGCTCGAAACTCTAAAAAGGGAGAAGTTGTATGCAAAATTTTCTAAGTGCGAGTTTTGGATTAGGGAAGTTCAATTCCTTGGACATGTAGTGAATAAAGATAGGATTAAAGTGGACCCGGCAAAGATTGAAGCAGTAATGAATTGGGAGAAACCGAAGAATCTAACCGAAATTAGAAGCTTTCTTGGTTTGGCGGGATATTATAGACGTTTTATAGAAGGATTTTCCAAGATTGCATGTCCGTTGACTTCGTTGACCAAGAAGAATGAGAAGTTCGTGTGGACCGACAAACAAGAAGAGGCATTTGAATTGTTAAAGAAGGAGTTGTGTGAAGCTCCCATTTTGTCCCTTCCAGAGGGCACTGAAGATTTTGCGGGTTATAGTGACGCATCGGGTTTGGGAATTGGATGTGTTCTCACTCAAAGAGGAAAGGCTATCGCTTATGCATCACGTTAATTAAAGGAGCACGAGTTGAATTATCCTACTCATGATAAGGAGTTGGCGGCCGTGATTCATGCGTTGAGGATTTGGAGGCATTATCTTTATGGCACTCAATGCAAACTCTTCACGGATCATCAAAGTTTGCAATATTTATTTAGTCAAAAGGACTTAAACGCGAGGCAAATACGGTGGATTGAAGTGTTCAAGGATTATGATTGTGAAATCCTTTATCATCCGGGTAAAGAGAACATCATGGAGGATGCTTTGAGTAGAAAAGAAATTAGTGAGAAAAGAAGGGTTAAAGCATTAAGAATTGAAGTGGTATCCACACTAGTTGACATGTTGAAGAGTGTTCAAGAAAAAGCTCAAGAGGAGGGTAACATTAAGGAAGAAAGACTTGGCAAGTCAGTGACCTTTGAGGAAAATTCTCACGGGTTGAAAACATTTCAAAGTCGTGTATGGGTACCGTTGTATGGTGGAAAAAGAAAATTAATTCTTGATAAGGCTCATAAGACCAAATATTCCATTCATCCCGGGTGTACAAAAATGTATATGGATTTGAAGCCTTTGTATTGGTGGCCGACTATGAAAGTAGATATTGCCAAGTATATCAACAAGTGTTTAACGTGTTCCTTGGTGAAAACCGAGCATCAAAGACCGTATGGAGACCTCGAACCGTTAGAAGTTCCGGAGTGGAAGTGGGAAAAAACTCACCATGGATTTTGTTACTAAGTTACCTCGGACAAGAAATGGTCATGATATGATTTGGGTTATTGTGGACCGTTTGACTAAAAGTGCATTATTTCTTGCGGCAAGAGAAACATGGCTTGTTGATAAGTTTGCTGAACTATATGTGGATGAGGTCGTTCGAAGGCACGGGGTGCCATTATCAATTGTGTCGGATCGGGACAGCCGGTTTACATCACATTTTTGGAGAAGCATGCAAGAAGTATTGGGAACCAAGTTGTGTTTGAGTACGGCATATCATCCCCAAACCGATGGGCAAAGTGAGAGGACGATTCAAACTCTTGAAGACATGTTGCGTGCTTGCGTGTTGGATTTTGGAGGAAGTTGGGACAAACATCTTCCTTTGATTGAGTTTTCATACAACAATAGTTACCATTCATCCATAAAGATGGCCCCATATGAAGCTTTATATGGAAGAAAGTGTAGATCCCCTTCATGTTGGTTACAAGCGGGAGAAAAGGTTTTGGTGGGGCCTAGTTTGATTCAAGAAACCGCGGAAAAAGTGGAGGTAATTAGGGAACGGATGAAGGCGGCTCAATGTAGGCAAAAGAGTTATGCCAATTTGAAGAATCGACCCATGGTATTTCAAGTGGGAGATCAAGTGTTACTCAAAGTGTCACCTTGGAGGGGAATAATACGTTTTGGTAAAAGAGGAAAGCTTAATCCAAGGTATATTGGACCATTAAATGTGTTAGAAAAGATTGGGAAACAAGCTTATCGACTTGAGTTGCCACCGGAGTTGAATGGAATTCATAATGTATTTCATGTATGTTACTTGAGGAAGTGGCTTGGGGATAAGGTTGACTTTCTACCTTTAGAAGAAATTCGGATGGATGAAAACAAGAGACTTATAGAAGAACCAGAGGAGATTTTGGATAGAAAGGTTAAAAAGCTAAGGAATAAGATGATTGATTTGGTTCTTGTCAAGTGGAAGCATTCGTCGGGAGCAAATCTCACGTGGGAAACGGAAGAAGAAATGCGGAAGAGATATCCACATCTTTTTGGAGAAGCCGAGATTCCGAGGACGGAATCTTCTTAAAGAGAAGGTAATTGTAACATCCTTAATCTAGGGTAAATAATTTAATGAATAATAATAATAATAATAATAACAATAAATCTAATAATCATAATATTTAAAACATAGCAAATTAAATAAATTAATTCATCTTGAAGAAGTATTTAGTTTAGAGTAACTAACTAAGGGTAAATATGGAAATTACCACATGGGATTCTAGAAGAGGGACTTAATTGGTAATTAGTATTTTAGAAGTGATGGGGAAGGACTTATAGTGCAAATAAAATATAACATTAGTGCTGGAGGGACTAAGTTGCAATAAGTGAAAAGATGGAAGTTTAAGTGGGGAAAAACCCCATTTCACTTGGGGGTAACGATTTGGAAGAGAAGGAGGGAGAAGGAGACGATTTCAAGGGAGATCTAGAGAGGGAAACTCTCTTCCAGCAAGATCTAAGTGATCTATACCAACATTTGGAGGATTCAAGGTAAGAAATCTAATCTCCATGTTAGAAACCCACCATTTTTGGGTAGATCAAGTTCAAATTCGGGTTTCATAGTTGGGGGAGATGAACTCTATGATCCCAAAGGTGTAGCATATGAATTCTAATGATTATCTCTTTTCAATTCAATGGTTTCATGCTTGGAGAATCATTTGAATGTTGGTTGATACTCATGAACCCTAATTTTTGGGGAAAAACCCATCAATGGGTGAAATCTTAATGAGTTGATTAACTTGCATCTTAAATAAGTTCTATGAAGAGCTTAAGTGTTCCTAGTGATTTCAATCTAATGGAAGAAGGAACCTCATGAATCATTGATCAATTGTTTGATTGGAATTGGATATTCCTTGATCTAAGCTTGTGAAGCAAATTGGGATTTGAGAATGGATTTGATTCAATGAAGATGTTATTGGATGATTTGTTTGGACTAAATGATGGGAAATTTAGATAGAAATAATGTCCTTTTGATATCTAGAAGTTTGGGGTAGTGTTAGACTTTGAATTGGACCAAAATGAAGTGAAAATGACCAAAATCGGAGCTGGAACTGGGTAAAGCACGACCCGTGCTGAAGGAGCACGACCCGTGCTGTTTGAATCCGTGAATTACACGACCCATGTAATGTATTACACGACCCGTGTAATTCTCTGACCAGTTTTGGATACTTTTTGAGTTTGAGCTCTACGGTTTGGGCTTTGGGTTCTAAGACTTAAACTCATTTCTAGGCAATGTTTAACTAAGATTTTATTCTTAATTAGTGAAGTTTAACTAGTCTAGAGCTATTAGTAATGTTGAATATTATTTATTGTAGGAGAGGAGTAATCGAAGTGAAGCAAAGAGTAACATCCTACTTGGGACTTAAGAGAGGTGAGTTACCGGGAGTACACATCCCTCTTTTAACATTGAGTGTGTTTTATTTCTTGTCCATGCATATCCTTATGTGCTAAATGTTGCATAAATTCTATATGTGCATGGCATCAAAAGAATTATTTTCAAAGATGTTTTACAAGGGAAATATTTATATGATTTATAAAAGATGTTTGACCATTCCTTCATGCATTGCATATAGGAAGGGTGGACCGTGTGAGCCTTATAACAAAGATGAGACGATTGTCCCGGATTTAGGGAAATCACGGGTTAATACCCAAACGAGTTGTTGTCCCGAATTTAGGGAAACCGTTCCCGACATTAGGGAACCGCATGAGGGACTTGCTAACCCTCATGGGACTAGTGTGGTGGCCACTAGTTCTAGTTTAGCCTATACGGGGATCGGATGACATGCTTTGTGCTTGTTGTTTGTGAACTTAGATAGGTGCCACTGTGGTGAGTTGGACTTCCAAGAGATTGACATGGGGTGGAATAGTTGCATCATGCATCATGCTGCATTTCATACTATCTTTTGAGCAAAGTTTTAAACTATTCAAATTATTTTATTTGGGTATAAAATCTATATTTTTGGAGGATGTCTCGAGTATTAGGGTTAACCTTTCACTCTCAAAGAGATAGCCTCGGGTAACTCATTAGGCATTTCAATTGCCTAACCGTTTTGATGTGTACTCAGGTTTGAATAAGAGCTCGTGAGGAAGCAAGGACTTTTAGAAGACCACGAGTTGTGTGACCATTTAGACCGTGTTTTGTACTTGAATTATGATACTACCTTGCTACATGTTTTAAACTAACTTTTGGGATGTTTTGGGACCGTGTTTTTCCGCAACAATGAGATTTCTTGGAATTAATGATATCTTTATTCCTAAATAATGTTTTAATTATAAATCCCTGGCGAGGGGTGTCACAGAGAGTAATGTGTAAAAGGATGAAGAAAGGACGGTAAGGATAAGAAAGAAGGAATCGGGTAGAATACGTGATATTAGGAGATAAATTACAAATTAGGGAAGGGTAATTTAGTCCATTATAAAGTATTTTGTAATTTATATAAATTCTTTAATATAAATTTTGATTAATTTAAATTAAAATATAAATTTGGATATAGATGTGAATATTCTAGTTTTAGAATGATATACATGTAATTTTGAATTTTTGTAAGGATATATAAGTAATATCATAGTTTTATAAAGATATGGATGAAATTTGGCCTTTAATTAAAAACCTAAAAAGACATTTAGTGACCTACTAAATAAAATTAAAAGAAAAACTAAAAATAGACAAATTTATGTAACTTTACATTTAGTTTTCAAAAAACAGTTTTATTATAGCAACTCGTTACTTCCCTGAATTTGATTATTTTGACTCCAAAAACAGTAATATTAAAATTAAAAAACTATCAAACATTAGAAAACTAATACTCTAAGTTTGTAGATAATTCAAACACATTTTTTATGCGAACTCCAAACAATCAAATGTTGTTTTGGTCCTCAAAATACATTCTAACCACACTTTAAAACCGACTAATTTGATGTTTTTGAGGTAAATAAGTAAATAACAACACATCAGTTTCGTGTTTGTATCATTTATTTGCTCACTGGAAAGGTACAAATTGTTTTTGAATATATAAATATATCTCGTTTTATAAGACTGAATAGTATATTTTCAAAGTTTAGGGACTAAAGCAAAACTTGAGATGTAAGTATTTAGTATTTACGCCAATAGAGCTTTGTCGTGTTTTTCATTAGGAAAACAGAGACGCATGTAAATGTTGGAAGACGGTAAAACTCAACCAAGAGCTTCCCGGAAAAGGATTAAGTTTCAAGAAATCACGGAGAAGGGAGAAGACGATAGAATCAGTGCGTTACCTGATTGTTTGCTTGTTGAAATTCTCTCTCGTTTGCCCTCCACAAAACACGCCATTCGAACAGGTGCACTCTCCAAGCGATGGAAACATGTTTGGGCTTCGGTAACTACCCTCATTTTTACACTTGAAGATTATCCCCTATCTCAACGTCGCCCAGAACGTAAGTCAATGTCCGATTTCGCTTTATTGGTGGACAAAACCCTAACGCAATGTCGCCAATTGAAGCTCCACAAATTCGAATTGCAAACCATTTATAATATGCGATTTGACTCGCTTTTCAGCAATTGGATTCGTTATGCTATACGTTGTAACGTTGAAGATCTTAACTTGACGTTTTCGTATACGGGGTGGGAATCGTCCGTGTTTCTGTTAGATCAATCTTTTTTCATCACTTCTTGTTTTACTCATCTGAGATTAGAAGGATGCATGTTGAATCCAACTGGTGCGATTAGTTGGAAAAATCTTAGGAGTTTGCGGATATCTGATATGACTTTAGATGAAGACGTGCTCGTAAATATATTATCTGGGAGTCCTCTATTGGAAACCCTGGTGTTTGATGATGGAAATAGTTATATGCTTGATCTTGATGATGAATATGAAACCAATACTTCTAATAGTTCATTACTGACTCAATGTCCCCTGCTGAAGCTCAAGAAATTCAGAGTGTTTGCCAGTTATCATATTCAATTTGAATCACGAGTCAACAATTGGATTCGTTATGCTATAAGATGTGAGGTTGAGAAGCTTAATTTGGAGTTCATTAATACAGAATACAAAACTGAGTGTAAGTTGGATCAAATTCTTTTCACCAGTTCTTGTTTTAATGATCTGACATTAAAGGGGTGCATCATTGATCCAATTGGGGTGATTAGCTGGAAAAATCTTAGGAGTTTGTGGATTTCATATAAGAGTTTAGCTGAAGATTTGATTAAAAATATATTATGTGGGAGTCCTGTATTAGAAACTTTGGTGTTGGATTATTGCTATGGTTATAGGCGGCTTGATATTACTTCAAAAAGTGTTAAAAACTTGGTGTTATCTGGATATGAGGATACAGGTGTTAAAACCGAAGATGATATAATCCTAATCAATGCTCCAAATATTTTATCACTAACAATCAAAGATGAGATTAATTTGTGGAAGGTTTTGTTGGCAAATATATCTTCTTTAGTCAAAGCTAACTTAAATTATACAAAGACCATGTATTCCTATATAACGCCTAATGAAGAGGAACAAGAGATGCTTAGAGGACTTATAATGAATCTTTGTCATGTCAAGGAGCTTAAAATTGGGGAGGATTGTTTTGAGGTAAAATTTGTTTTGCTATCCTTTGATAAACTTGTTTCAGTCAATTCTCCTAATATCTTATCACTTTTTTTGTAGGTTGTTTCCTGTTTGCGAGCTAAAGGTTTCATTTTTCCGTCAAACGTGAAGTTTCAATTTCATGGCGTTACTACTTAAACATCTATTGTAGTTTTGAAACTTCATTTTTGTTCGTCTTCTATAAGCTATGTCGTTTTTTAGCAAAATGGACAGGTTTTTTTTTTGTATGCTTTTGTTTTGACCAACATATGAAACAAAGAACATAAGTGGTGTGGTTATACTGTTTAGTTTTGCAGTTTGATGAGGTCTAATGGGTGTGAAGTCATAATGCAGAGTTTATATATTGTTGTAGTTGTAAAACACAACTTGATTTAACAATATTAACTTACTAGAGTAGTTGTGGATGTGCTGCGTGTTTGGCAACTAGCTTTTGAGAGCTTTTAGGAACTTGTGTTTATAGGCTTTTAAAGGGAGAATGTCGTCTGTATCTTTATAAACTTTTATAATTACGCCTATCTCTTTGAAAAATATGAAATTACATATCTTTGATATATTATAATGCCTCAATAATTTACAAGCATCTTACAACATAAAATGTTTAAAAGTCTTAAAATGATACAACCCTTAATACACACCTCTTTCACGCCTATATTTATAAACTTTCTTGGTCTTACCATTTGTTTCTTTTTTCTTCAGTGAAAAAATCAAGAGAAACAGCTCCAACAAGTTTTTTTTTTCTTTTTCTCTATGAATAAGAGTTGCTTTTATTTTTCGTTGATTTTATCTCTGTATATGTAGTTATTTAGATATATGATAGTGGATTTAAATTCTTTTAATCTTTGCAGATTGTTATTTTCAGATTGATGATTTCTTTTTGTAGGAAGAATTTATTTATTTTGGGGCTGTCGTTGAAAGTAAGATTAACCTGTACACTTTATATTCTTTAAACTTTGATTTTGCCAATGAATTTCATTGAATATTCTTAGTATTAAGTGGCACCCAGTTATATTAATTTGTGTGATGTTTTTAGTGCTACACGGAACTAAAACACGGCGAGAGTTTACTTCAAAGTCTCCTCACTATAAGGTTGTATTTTTATTCTTATTTTATAAGTTTCTTTTTTTCATTTTTTCATATTTTTTTTCTCTTGATACTGAGCAGGGGTACACCTGCAGTTGGATGTACATTTTTTTTATCAATTTGTCATATGCCTAGGGTATTTGATTTTTTTTTTACTAGAAATGGTATTTGATTCTGTTTGCTGTGAATAAAATTGAGTATTGGACATGCAAATTTATTGATTTTTTTGCAGGTTAATAGCATTGTACTTTTGAAAAATGGCAAGATGCACCCATGCCGAAAGGAAAATATTGTATATGTTTAGATACTTTAATATTTAAAAAAGAAATCAATACGTATCATTAAAATTGGAGCAAAGAAAAAATTAAATATCATTTATTCAATCAAAGTGCACCTAGGCCGATTTTAACATACTAAAGCTAAGCGGTGTCGTGCATCCCAAATGTTATAGGCATCAATGCCACGTAGGCGCCACATAGTTTTTAAAAAAACGTTTCAGCTTATGTTTCTAAAAGGTGTGGTTGGTGTTGGAGGCATTTGTGCGGTTTATTGTTGAAATGGGAGAGTAAAAGAGAAGAGAGAAAGAATAGAAGAATGATAGAGAATCGACAACTTCTTGCCTCCCAACATTGTTTCTCATTTTCATTTCCCACTAGGGGGCGTTGTTGCCGGCATCCACATCAGATGTTGGCGGCAAAAACCCCCTCACACCATATAGTCTAACTGAAACAACTATTTTAATAATGAGAAATATTTTAATTGTATATTAAACTAATGCACTTTATAATTAATAACAACTTTTTTTTTTGGAATATTAACATGTTTTTGAAAACATGTCCTTGATGAACATAAATTAATCGTTGAAAAAGACCTCATCTTCAAATGAAAATTATTCATCGAAACGAATTATTTGTTGTCGTTGCATCAAAACGAATTATCTGAAAATTTGTTATCTAAAATTCAGATATCCTTTTTCGCTGGTGGAAAACAACTTACTGTCGGTCGAGATGAAATAAATCGTTGAAAGAATATTATTCACCGGCATCTGCATTACATGGAAAAACTATTTATAGCCTGCCACATTGATACGCCTGAGAGTTAAACTATTTATAGCCTATTTGACACTGGCTGCTGGCACCCATGCATTGAAAAAAGTACTAGTCACCACATCGAAACTATTCATCGACACACCTGAGAGTTAAAGTATTTATAGCCAGCCACATTGGCACACCTGAGAGTTAAATACCAGCCACATTGGCACACCTGAGAGTTAAATATTTGACAATGGCTGCTGGTACCCATGGATTGAAAAAAGTACTAGTCATCACACGGAAACTATTCATCGAACGAACTATTTACTGCCGCTGCAATGCGCGTCCGATCGAAATGATCTACGGATTTAGATGCAGAGACCTAATCGTAAATATATGAAAATTAATCAATCAAATTTTACAATTAAACTTCTAGAAAGAGTATTTTAGTCTTTTAATCAAAAATGAATCCCATATTCATCTCCAAATTTAGTGGGATTCATAAAATATTTAATTATCTTATTAATTTAAATTTAAATATCTATTTTGTGATTAGTATTTATAACAACTATATTAAAAAGGCATGTTTATAAAAAATACGATGAACGCATATTAATCTAAACATAAAACAAGAAGAATATACAAAAAAATGCAATATTGGAGCTACATTCTTCAAGAACCTGTTTGTTAAAAGATCAAACTGAAATATGAAAACCCTACATTCTTCTCTATTGTTTATCGTTTTATCACCTCTGTTCGTCTTCCATCGGCCAAGAATACATGCAACATTCTTGAAGCATCATTTCATTCTTTTTCAGCCTTTATTCTTGAAGAATACTCTGGTTTAGTCTTTCGTTCTTTAAGAATAACCTCAAGTCTCTTTTTTTAAGCTTTTATTCTTAAAGAATACTCCAGTTTCATTCATTTATTCTTAAATAATACCCTTATCATACGTTGGTTTCAGGCTTTCATTCTTAAAGAATATGAAAACATATGTACATCATTTACCAAAAAGCATAACGTGTAAATTAGATTTTAAGAAGAATGTAGAATAACCCACATAAACATAAAAAGCTAGATTACCGACGAATCATTGACGGATTACCGACGAATCACCATGATCCGTCGGCAGTCCAGCGATATTCCGTCGGCAATGAGTCGATAACGCACTCGGTTTCAGAATTGAACCAGAAATGCGAGATAGAGAAAGATAGCACGATCGACCAAACGGAATGATTATTGTTCAAAGTGATTGTATAAGTTTAGATTTAAGTGGTAAACAATTCATGAACTAATTTAGGCTACTTGCACGAATATTAAATTTGAGAAATCAGAAAATAAAAATGGCCGAGTTTCGACAGATGAAAATCGAGTATTGAAAATCAAAATTTAGGGCTTTGAAATCTAAAAAGCCAATTAACAATCACAAGCAAAAATGGCGTGCTTTTCAAACCAGGTAAATTAACATCATATATCATTTTGAATAAAAAAACCAAGCCACAAAGAAAACAAATTAACTATATCTTTCGCCAATGTAGGATTAGCCCACTTGGTAGAGGATTTGCCCTCTTAGACAGGAGGTCCATGGTTCTATCCCTGACACATGCAATTACTAACTAGGTGTTCTAACTACTAACAAGACGTTTCAAAAAAAAAAAAAAAAAACTATATCTTTCGTTGTCGTTGTCGTTGATTTCCACTTTAATGAATACCTTTTGAGTTTGTGAAGATTTCAATTTTAATTCACTATTTTTAACACGCCCATCAACCTTAACATAGACGACCTCTTGTTTTCAAACTCTACAAAGATATGTAGTTGGTTGTCAATGGAGCCCTAAAACAGATGATTGTGAGCATCCGGTATAAAAAGGGAAGAGAGAGTGAGTGAATGACATAAACATGGAATAATTAGTCAGTTATCTAAATAAGTGGATAAAATTAAAATGTAATTAATTTATTATTACATTAATTTACCATCGTGCCCTTTTATAAAAGAATGGACCACAATTGGTCTTACATTTACACAATAATTGTGGTTTATATATGATCCTAACTCTCTCTCTCTCTCTCTCTCTATATATATATATATATATATATATATATATATATATATATATATATATATATATATATATATATATATATATATATATATATATATATATATATATATATATATATATATATAGGTTTAGACATAAATAATTAAAAACAATACAATTTTAATCACAAATGATGAAAGAACAATGTTGTTGTGCTATATCTTTTGACTTGAAATAGACTGCTTCGACTTCTCATTCTTGCAACTCCAATACTCTGAAAAATCTAAATTCAAAATGCATAAAAATCATGTCAATAAACAAAGGATAAATGCATAAAATGACCCATAATCATTAATGAATAATACTAATAATCATTAATAAATAACACGTATAATCATCAATGAATATAACCAGACTGTCCATTTAATCATATTCATTAATGAATAAGAATTATGCAATCATACATAAACATCAACAAATATAATCGGGTTGTCCATATAAATCATATTCATTAATGAATAAGAATTATGCAGTCATACATAAAGACGAAATAAACAGTATGTTGATATAATCATCAATGAATATAACGAAATAAACAGTATGTTGATATAATCATCAATGATTTTAGTTATAATTATCAATGATTATAGTTATAATCATCAATGATTAACACATAAAAATACTTTTAACACAAATACATACAGTTGCAGTGTTAATCACCAATGATTAACACTGCAAATTTACTGTTGGTGCTTTTATCTTTTGTAGTACATCCAAAGCCTAGGGTTATAATAATTAATGATCAAAACCTTCAGTTATAATCATTAATGATTAAAGGCTGCAGTGGCACATAAATTACGAGTGTCATTAAAAGAATGATCACTTATTAAATCGGCATTTAAAGAAAATAATTTATATTTGTAACTTTTAATTTGGTTTTTTCCGTCTAAAATTCCTGCTCATTTGTTTTCTTTAATTTACATGAACCTTTACAGCATAAACAACCTTGCCATTTCTAGTTAGCCCTGCAAATGAAAATTTAAGATGTTACTTAATGAGTGGATGGCATACCATAAAAAGAGTTAATGGTTATTAGCCATAAAACAACATAAATATGAAAATCATTAAAGTAATTCTTACCTTATGTCGAATCACACGGAAAGGAAAAATATGAGCAAGTGAATACACAACCACATGCAATGAAAACTAACAAAAAATTATTTTTTGACCATGAAAGCTACTCAAAAAATACAAATTACAAAAAAGATTATAGTTACCAATTTGTTGGAGTACTTGTGGAATTTGATTAGTAATGCTTCTGTAGACACCCTTCTTACTCCAAACTCTCTCCCTTAAAAATCTAATTTGAATTTCTTTAGTTTATCGGTAATACTTCTACAGACATCTTGTTTTACCAGATATGTATGAACAACACCCACTGACCCTACGTTGAACCAGGCACCAAAGAAGGAGGAGAACGTCAGATATACGGTTCGTGGTAGCCAGGAAATGAGGTGAAGCTCATGGTGGTGAATCGAAAACATCTGGGTAAATGAAAGGTAACCAGTAAAGACTTAATCCAGTGTCACATGAATCTGTAATTTATTAGATGAGAATAGTGAAATCATCTGGGTAAATGAAATGTAAATAAAAGGTAACCAGTAAAGACGAATAGGGTAACTTAATGAAGAATTAAGTAGAAAGAATGGCACATACCTAGAAGACAGGGGCGTGGGGCAGTGGAGGTCGGCAATATGAAATCGGTTAGAGATATTCAGAATGTAGTGTTGTCGATCCAGTTAGAATAGCATACCATCGGAATTCCACCGTCGGCCATGTCAATTGCTATTCTGAAACAATATTGCAGTGGCATCGATGAGGTGTGTCGATGGGGAGAATTAGGGTTTGCGAGTGAGAAAGGAGAGATCGGCAGTATATATAAATGGAGAAAGACGAAAGTTGAAAGAGAGAGAAGGAGAAATTGTAGGACTTGATAAAAATAAGTTAATAATCAATTACTATAATATCTTTTTCTTAATTTAATTTAAAATAAATATGTTATTAATTTCAAAATCATCAATTAATCACAGCCCTAGATCAAAATAATAAAAGGATGAGATCTGTCCTCCAGTTCTCTACCTTTTAAGAGTTCTCCAATAAGCCTACCTCTATATATATATATATATATATATATATATATATATATATATATATATATATATATATATATATATATATATATATATATATATATATATATATATATATATATATATATATATGTAGTTTTTTATTCTGTCTTGTATCAACCCATCTATTAATGATAGAGTATATTATAGATTTGGTCTATGTGGTTTACACGAATTTACACTCCAAGACCACATTTTTTCACGTTGAAGGTCCCGTGGTGGCAAAAAGGTTACACTATTGGTCCCTGTATATGTAAAAAGACTAAATTACTCTTTTTAAGTTCTTTTTTAATCTATTATATTTTTTACTAATTAAAAAGAAAACACCCCCTCCCCCTCTCTCTCGAAATAGCAAACCCGATCAAGAAAGCCAAGTAAATCAGGTAGGCAATGAATTGAGTTCTCTCCGACAACGAATTGATCATCTATGTCTTTACCTTATGTGTCATAGCCACGATCACGTACATACATACCATGGTTTCTGAAACACCTTCGCTTAAGGCTTTTCATAAATTCATCAGTTTAACCCATGATTTATCATCATTATTCAAAAAACATCCTTAAGTGAAAACTTTATTTTCAACATCTTGAAAATAAGTCATTTTTCGTTTAAACCTGTTTTAAAACACATGGGATTTAATGAGAAATAATTCAGGGTTTAAGTTGCGGAAAACATCATTTGGTCCCACTTTAGATAAAACAATTTAGTTTATAAAGTAGCGAGGTTGTTACAATTTAAATACAATTACACAACTTAAATGGAAACCACACAACCCGTGGCCTTCTAAACATTCAGCTCTTCTAAAGTCATTTAAACTCCTCAACCTGAGTTCACATCAAAATAAGTTAGGCAATTGAAATGCCTAGTGAATTTACCCGAGGTTGACCCATTCAGAGTGGGCAGTGAACTACCACACTCGGTACAAACCTCCAAAAATAGTTTGACACACTCAAAAGTTGTTTAAAACATCATAATGATTTACTCAAAATAGATAGTTATGATATGCAAATGCAATGCATTATGCAACTATCCCAAACCCATGTCCATCTCATAAAAGTCCAACTTACCACAATGACACCTACCTAAGTTCACAAATGACACGCACAAAGCATATCACTCGATCCCTGTATATGCTAAACTATGACTAGTGGCCATCACACTAGCCCCATGAGGGTTAGCAACTCCCTCATGCAGTTTCCTACTGTCGAAAACAATCCCAACACATCATTGAGGGTGTCTATCCAGCCCAAAAGGCCCTCTACATGGGTATAACATCATAAAGGTGGCTATCTCAGCCAAACAACATTAAGGTCATCATAAGGTTCACGCGGTCAATCCCATCCTATATGCAATGCAATGCACAAATAGGATGCTCAAAACATCATCATCATCTTTATTTGAAAACATCTTTAGAAACTCGTTTTCATGCAATGCACAAGTAGTAATCATATAATACATTGCACATAAGAACATGCATGAAAACTAATTGATAACACCCACAAAAGGTAGTGGGAAGGATGTGTACTCCCGGTAAACTCACCCAAGGTCAACTGACAAGTCAACACTAACTACACACAAGGTTGATGCATTTGGAGGCGCTCCTAGACATCATCTCATCCATCAAATCCTCTTAGTTTAGTGGTAGCTCAAGTCCTTAGCCTCACCTCCAAGTCATAATAATATACCTCCTTCCTACAAGACAAGAATGGAAGGTATCATACTCGATTCATCTAAAAGTCGCACTATAATTACTTCTTTAGAATTAAGAAGGAACTATCATCCACCAACCAAAATGAAGTCCTTAGCTCCCTAATATAAGGAAAATCTTAGTTTAAACATCCCCAAATATTGGTATTGAAACAAAGACCCAAAGCCCAAACCATAAAGCTCAAAACCCAAAAACTGACAATTCTGGCCAGACCCAGCTACACGTGGTCGTGTAGCCTGACATGGGGGCATGTAAAATCGACCAGTAAGTCCAAAATATTTGCACGGGGTCGTGTGCCTGTGCACGGGGTCATACACTGCCTGATGTATCTCTATTTTTGCCCCTTTTCACCCCTTTTTGACCGAAATCAAGTTCTAACACTTTCCCAAACTTATGGACATCAAAAGGACATGATTCAACCTCAATTTAAACACAATTACACTCAGTTTAACCACCCAAAATCATCTCAATTGAACCAATTCAAAGTTGTGATCATTATATTACCCTATAGCCTTTAACCATTGAATACCCAATTCCAATCCATTAACTGGTGATTACAAGTGGAGATTCCTTCTTCCATTCAATGGAATCATTAGGAATGATCCTTACTCCACTATTACATCCCAACTGATGCATTAAACTCATTCATCCATTAAACAAGAGATCCGATCATCATCTACATGAATAAAACCCATTTCAACACCTAATTCTCATATTCTAGTGATTCAAGGTCTAAGATTACACATCAAGGGTTGAGTAAATTACACGAATGGTCCCTGTGGTTTGGGGTTATTTACACGCTTGGTCCCTAATTCTTTTTTTAACTCGGACCATCCCTCTGATTCGTTTTTCTTTCGCTGCTGGTCCCCGACTGAACTAAAAAGACGAATATACCCTTCTCTATTTATTTTATCATTTATTTGTTATTTATCTTTGTATTATTCAATTATTTCTTTTATTGCCCATTAATCTACCCAAACCCGACAACCACCAGCAACTCCACCCATTGACCTCCGACAACCACCACCTCCGACAACAACCACCACCTCCGACCACATATACAACACCATCGAAATCAGCCAAAACTCAACAAAAACCTACCTAATGTTAAACCATAAATCTAAAATAACTCTAGAATCAAAACTGACTCAAATCCATAACCAAAATCAAAATCGAACATGCAATTCAAATCCAAATCGAAAATCGATTGCGACTCAAACCGAATAAAAAATTGAACCTGCAACTCAAACTTAAATCTAAAACCAAAATCCTTGATACAATAATCTCATATACAATCCTCAACTAGATGCAAATTCCCCAATATAATCGAGATGCAAATCGCATAACAAAAAACAAACCTCCACCACATGTGAATTGACATTGGCCTCTATCACTAGAAAACGATTTGTAGAGAGAAAGAGAGGGACGTATGAGGTTGTCTTCAGTTTATGTTGCATCCGTTGGGGAATAAATATGGAAATATTAGCGCGAGCAGTGTATAAGGAAATTAAGGAGAAAGGATAAGAGTGGAGAGTGCTCGGAAAAGGTGTAGGATTGAGTTTTCGGGTGACCAACGCTTTACATCAAGGTGCAGGCTTATAGTGGCGAGAATGATGCATTATCAGAAATGGGTTTTCTGATGACCCTCGTCCAGGTTGTGATGCTTGAAGGTTGCCGACGACAGAACAGATAAAGGAAAGGAGGTCTCTTCGGATGTGATTTAGGGTTTAATGAGAGGAGATCTTTCTGCAAATTGAAAAGAAACGGGGCCAGTTGCAGAGGTAACAAATGCTAGTAGCGACAACGGAAAATTGAAAATAGAAGGCGTCGGTGGTTGATGGGGGAAGAGAGAGAGGTGGTGATGGAGATTGTTAGAGATGAAGACTTCGACCTTGAAACAAGATGTAGGAGAAGAAGTCATCGGACATTTGAAGAAGACGTGGGGATGGAGATTAGTCTGATTTTTTTCTTTTTTTAATTAAAAAAATAACCAAATGAAAAAAGGTTAAAAAAATTATTAAGGGTAAACTAGTATTTTTACATCTATTAGGGACCAAACGCGCAACAAAACCAAACGATAGGGATGGTCCGAGTTAGAAAAAGAATTACGGACCTAGCGTGCAAATTACCCCAAACCACAGGACCATTCGTGTAATTTACTCTCAAGGGTTGGAATCCTTAGGGAATCATTAGAAATGAATCCCCTCATCCAAAACTACAATATGCATCCATTAATTTCTAGATTCCTCAACTATTCATCAAATCCCCAAATTCTAGGGTTCATAATCACCCAAATCAATCAAGCAATTGGATCAAGAGCATCCATGGATTGGATGTTGATCAAAACATGAACTAGAATCATAAACTAACATTTGGGATCCTAGGATTTCCTCCCCCAAGCTACCATTTTAGGACTTGACATAGAACCCACCCCAAAAACGGGTTTGCAAGCTAGAAGAGGAAGGGTTTATACCTTAGATTGCATGGAATCTTCTAGTATTTGATAATCTTCAAGAACAAGCAACAATCCTTCTTGAAACCCATGAAAATTGCCACACTCCTCTCCTCCTCTCTCTAAAAATGTGAATGAGGCTGAAATGGGGGAAACCCTCTCTAAAACTTGATATCTTTCACAATTGGCAATAATAGTCCCTATAGTTTGATCTTTCTTCACCCAACACCCCAAAAGTCCATTATTCTCATTAGAAGTCTCTATATTCATACTTACGTCCCAATTACAATTATTTATTTCACTTGAGTCATTGAGTAGATCAACACTAACCCTTAGTTTCCCAAATTTACAAGAATGGTCCCTTACACTAAAATTCTTCACAATTTAGGTCCTTAATATTAATTTAGGGTATTATTTGACCTAATTTAAACTCCACATCAATTCCTTCATAATATCTTCTAATTTTTCCAAATCCATGACTAGAAAAATCTACTTAGGGTAAGTTTGGCCAAATTGACACTTTTAGTACTTATGACAAAATTTCTCACATTTGGTTACAAATAGATTTTAAAACTATATTTGGCTCATTTATTCACAATATAAAACATAACAAAATATTAAATTTATTTATTCATTTGTTTTCTTTATTTACAAAATAAGTTTTATTTGTCGGTTTAAGCTGGCATCAGGGATCCCAAATTATCCGGAATTGAACCGGTATATCCTCTATCATTTGCAACAACCCCACCATTTCCTCTTAAATATCTTTATACCTCATCAATTTCAAACCAGTTTTGTTTGGTTTCAATTTCAATCCAAGGGTTGCAGGATCTTAATTTCTTCATATTTAGGTCAATAATAGATTTTACCATGGGCGTGAGGATTAAAGCATCAACAAGTCGAATTTACTTGATATATTCCTGTTGGATTAGGTGTATAAGCCATGACTAATAATTAGTATTTATCTAATTAATAGTAGCATAGTCCATTTGGGTTGCCCTCATAGTTGGAGGATTGGCAGAAAGTCCGGTAGAGAGAAAGATTGATTTATTATGTGATTAATAAATCAATAGAAATTAAATAAATAGTTTATTAATATATTTAAGTGATAATATATTAATTAGAAACTATAATAATTAATTAGAAATTTTTCTGGAATTAATTGGAATTAATTTGGTCGTTAAATTGATTAATTGAGGTGCAGGGACTAAAACTGTAATTATTCAATAGTTGAGTAAGTGACAGTTGAGTGAGTGAGAGTGGTGAACGAAATTATATATGGAAACATATATATTTTCGATTTTGATAATGAGGATAAAAGGGTTTGAATTATTAAGATGAAGGCTTATCTTAATTTGAATTAAAAAAGGTTTATCTTTAAAGTTTATCTGAACACCATTTGGAGCCTATAAATAGGGAGGCTCACCCTAACCCTAAAGCCACGATTTTGAAGCTCTCTCTAAAGGTATTTTCGGCCACCAACTCCAAGCTAGGGTGTGACTACATTTGAGGCAGGACACTTGTGCTGCTTAGCTTGCAAGAAACAACTAAAAGGTTAGTTTTTCTGGTTTTATTCTTTTAGTTAATTTTTGTTTGGCCTTTAGGAATTAGTTACATGTTCAAAGTAAGAAAACATAGATCCAATCTAGGTTGCATGTGAACTTAGGGTTTTAGTTCATAGATTTGCAGAAAACCTTTCAGTGGTATCAGAGCATTTGGTTGTTTTCTTGTTGAATTGCTGTAATAGTTTTCCTAAAATTAGGGTTTAAAAATTATAAACCCTAATTATTGCTTGGATCGATTTCTAGGATTAGGGTTTTGGAAACCCTAATCCCCCCCTTTGCTATTTTCGATTTCTGGCTTTAGGGTTTTAGGAGGTTTTCTATTTTTTGTAACATTATTTGTTAAGTAAATGGATAACCTTAAACCTTTTTTCCTTAAAATCGAAAATTAAGGGTTTGTGGATAGGTTTTAAATAATTTTATTAATTTGGATAAACCTATCTTCATTTGAATTAATTTAATTAATTGTTAATTAAAGGATAATTCAAAAGGGATTTAATTAATTTTAAATTGTCGAAAATTAATAGAAAAATCCAGAAAAATATTTTAAAATGTTTAAAATATTTAGATTTAATTAATTTAATTAATTGGTAATTTAAATTGGTTAAATCGATTTTAAGGTTTAATTCAATTTAAAATTTAATTGTTAAATTTGGTAAAATTAAAAGATAAACCTTGAATATTTTAAAGGGTTTTAAAATACATCTTATATATGTTATTAAAAGTTAATACTATATATATGAGATAATTTTGGTTAGTCAAATCAATAGTAGGCCTCATTCACGAAGCTGGTCTATAAAGTGGGTATAAGGAGACTGCCTATAAAATGGTAGTCTAATGGGTGAACACTCTCACCCACCGCTCGCCTGATCAGTGGAGGGTCGTTAGCCGAACGGGTTTGACAGAACCACCTAATCATTAAAAGTATAATGATCAAAGTACTAGAACCATTTACAAATTTACAAAAGTCCCAATCTAGTTACTTTAGGAAAAAATGTGAATTTGATGCTAACCCATGAAATTGCACATTGCACTTTATGAAACGTTGGTGGAGCGTGTGTGGTTTACCGGCACTCCAATGGGGGTTCATAAAGAATGGCAATGGGTGTCTCGGGTGTTATCATTGTTGATGGAGCGTGTGGTTAACCGGCACATCAAATTTGAGATGATAATGGACCCCGAGAGTACCAAGCTAATTTGCATGGTTATTCACACCCGGTTTGTGATCCTCGGCATCCCAGTCACAAACGGTGGGGCATATCCGAGATTAAACATGCCATTGAACAGTTCAATGAGTCTCACAGATCTAGGAATTTCATAAGACTGAAATTGATAAATGTTATCTACCTTAATGACCACTGTGTTGTGATTACGGCATCCCTCTTCACAGTATAGTTGGGGTATTTTGGGTCCTAGCCTTGTTAAATAATAAATTGGGTAATTATTTAAAAAGGATTAATTAAACTAATAAATTCAAATTTTATATATGTCTGAAGAAAGCGTCGTTCTCCTCATTCCTTCCTTCACCCATTTCTGAGAACTTCAGAAAGCACCTGTTAAATATGGTAAGGCTGACTGGCCTTGACTGTGTGATATGGTTTTGCAATTAGAGAATAGTTCTTAGTTTTGCTGACAAACCATATCTGACTGAGTGTCTGCTCCCAAACATGGCATCACACAGCAGCTTGTGATGAGCATGACTCCTTGACTATTGAGTCCAAGGAAGTTTGTTGCCTTATGCTATTGATCATTGACCCCGAGTTCCGCAGGGATTTAGAATTCCTAGGGTCAGATAAGTTGGCACTGCTAGTTGAGGAAAGGTTCCGAGAACTGGTTGAAAAAGGGAACAAACTAGGATCTTCAAAGAGCTTGAAGTTGCAAGCATGAAGGAAGTAGCACTAGTTTGCATGCTCCCAAGTTTGAGGGATACATAGGCAAACAGAATAAAAGGTTTCCCTTTGTAATCGGGAGTTAAGCATTAGCTCGACTCGCTGATCTGTTCATCCAGGTGAACAGGAAGGGCAACCGGATAAGACAATCGTGGAAATGCATTCAATGTCTACTCTGTATGAGTCGTTCATGGAGAAGCATAGTTCCATTGATTCAGCTGCTTCAGGATTGAGTCCAGTATTAAGGTGCATCAAGAAATGATCCAGATCGTCTGGACCGATTGTTCGATGTTTCAAACTGGTAATTCATAAGGTGGGACACAGTCACAGAAAGATTGGAAAAATGCTCCAAAGCCAAACCGGTTGGCAAACTCAGTAATATCTTAAAACTCATAATACCTTATCCTCATTTCCTTGATACAGGATGTGTTTCACATATTTGCTCTGTATGCACGGACTCTGGAGGATGCGAGATGGTGTCGCACAAGAGTTGATTCGGATTGGATCTGGAGCTCGTGCGGGTTTAAGTTAGGCTAGATATTTATTCCTGTTATTAGTTTATAGACACATATGACATGGATTCGCATAGTACATTGTTCTGAGGATAATTCTGGTTTAATAAATATTTTTTTTTGCATGATTGTTTTAATTATCCTCGAAATGTTGTGTGAATGTGTTAATGGCATAAATGGTAATAACTTGAATGTTGATAAATCCAATGGGATTGGATTTATAAATTGTGTTCTTTATGATTGTTAAAATGAATTTTATGAGAATCACTTCAACCAAAGGTCCAGTTGGACAGGACTTTGGAATCATTTGACTTAGAGTCACATGATGAATTAAGTTCTTAATAAAATTAATTGTGGCAAGAAAGGAATCACCCAAAGATCCAATGGATAGGATTTTGGAATCAGTTGACTTGGAGTCAGGTGATGATTGCATGTCTTGAACAATATTGACAAAGTCATAAAATTTACATAAGATGTAAAAGACCTTAAGATTTTGAGCAACAAACACATAAGTTGCTGTGTATTGCTCGAATCTTCAAACAGAACACGATTAATTATACTTCCTGATATTTGTCAAATAGTTTGACAAATATGGCGTCGCTTGTCGGAATAAGCGATTGATTGGAACCTTGGGGTGTTCAAGGATTCAAAAGGAAGTATAATATCAACAGAACCTGAGTGACAACATAGTGAGAAAATGTTTCACAGTTTATCCTCTTCCAAGAACATTAATGGTTATAATGTGTCTTAGGGAAGATGATGGAGCATTGATCGAAATAGTTTTTGATCATCAATATATAAGATACATTTCCGATTAGTATTTTTAATGAATTGAATATTCAACCAGTCAGACCGTAGAAACCATATTCCGACCATTTCTTAGACTAAGTAGGTTATGTCGACACTGTCTGAAATGTAAAGCTGGGATCGTCCCACTAGTACATAGAAAGTCCAGGGTCATGTAGTATTCGTCCGAATCTCATGACAAGCCTGAAACTTATCAGCAATGTCGTTCATTGGCCATTCTGGTTATCCTTAGAAAAGAGAGTCCTTTTAGAAAGAGCTCAAGTTCTAAGGAAACAGTGGGAGTAAGAATAATACTGAATGAGTTCAGGGATTAGCTAAGTGAAAGAACCTTTAGTCTTCACTGGGCCTTGACCAGGAATTAGATTCCTGTTAAACCTGACATACCCTCTCTTCGCTTGACCAGTAGTTATTGTCACTGTCATAAGGAGTTATGATCTGGGTGATATACCGAGTAGTGGTAAAACACTAAAGATGGTACGGATAAGTAATCCGACTGCTGGAAGCATTGGTGAGCCCAGTTGCTGCCAAATAAGAGAACCTTACCGCGAGGCACAGTCTATGTGACAGGTTGATTGATCTTTACAACTGGTCTAGGAACCAGTGGGAGTAATTAAATCATCAATGAAAGGAACATAGAAATGTACTTCAAAACATCTGGTTGAATGAGTCATCACTTGGAGTCAAGCAATTGATTCCGAGAGAAGCAGTCTCAATAGAAGATGAAATCCGAGAGGAGTGGCATAGTGTGAGTCATTAGTGGAGCGTGTGTGGTTTACCGGCACACTAATAGGGACTCACATAGAGCATGCCATTGCAAAAGGTACAAGGCCCCGGGATTCGTCCCATGGGCATCTCGCAAGAAAGGATATTCAGATTCTCAAAATAGGCCAAAAGGTTTGGATTTTGTGAATAGCCTGAAAGATTTCCTTTAATATGTCGGAAAGGTTTGGATTTCGGTTTCGCAAAATGTGCCATAAGTTCTGGATTTTGTGAATAGTCCGAAAGAGTCATATAACGGTGTCAAAGCCAGTGGGAGTATCATTGTTATTTGATATCATTGTATGTGGGTTACATACTAGTTCTAGGAAACGTTTCTTATCATTACAAAGTGTAATGACTTGGTGTTAAGAAACGGTTCGCTATGAAAAACCTTAAGAGATACAACATACTCAGGTGGTTATGAACATCTATTAGATAGATCAGAATCCTGCCAATATGATCTTGATGAGATTCAAGATGCATAACCCCAGGAATGGAGTTTCCTATCATTACAAAGTGTAATGAATTGACATGAAAGAAACAAAGAAGGTGCAACATACTCACGTAGTTCACAGACGTCTATCGGATAGATGAGACTGACAGTATAGACTTAGCCGTTAAGAATATGATCTTGATAGTATTCAAGATGCATAAGAAAGAGTCTCCGAAAGAAAATGTTTCCGGAAATCATGACACAAGGATTATTGGTAATCTTAGGATTCTGAAAGGGTTTGGAATGAGATTACATCAGGTTCCACAAGCCTCTTGGACCAATCAGAAGTGTTATGAACATATCCTGATGACTTGATGCTTAGAGCATGGTAAGTTAGTTTCAGGATATGACCTGGCTGAGAGTACTAATTGGATTTTGAACACACGTGAGAAATCATTGGGAAATGATTAGGGTGAACGATTTGAAAGGAGTTTCAAATCAGTAATTGTTTACACCAGAACGTAGTGCTGTGGGACTTCATGGTTAAAGAATTTCGTTGGTTTCTGATGGAGCGCGTGTGGTTCACCGGCACATCATGACACCTCGAAATTATCTTAGGGTGTAGTCATTTAGACTAAAGACCCGAGAACCAAGGGCAGTCATGGTACACATCACTGGAATGGAGTTGTGAGAGAGAATGACAAAATGACAAATTGAGATATCATCAGAAGAGTATCTGATAGGATCATCTGCAATAAAGTGTATAAGTGTTAGACACTTGGATACATAGAAAGAGTGAAAATGTCATAGACATAGATATAAAAGCCTTGAATTGAAAGTTTAAAAGAAAATAAGAAACCGATAATAGTTATGATAAATCCGACTTGGTGATTACCTCGTGGAGACTTGGTAAAAAGCAGGAGTAGCTGCCAGTCAGATTTTATGTTTCGCTTTTACATGTTTACTTCCTGAGTAATTGGATTACTCAAATATCCACAGTCGCTCATACTTTTAGGAAGTAAGTATGAAGGAAGACTATCATGAATTGGTTTGTAGATTGTCTAAGGAGTTAGACATTGCAATAAGATTGCTGCAACGTTCATGAGTACTTGGAAATGGAGATTTGAGTATTGGATAAACCCGCGCTCAATGGATTGCTTCATGGATTACATCACGAGCAATGTTGAGACGATAATATCTTATGATCTTGAAGTGGAGAGATATGAGTTATAATTTATGAGGCGGTTGTTCATTGATAGTACGAAAACGCATCGGTAACTCGGTGTTATAAAACGTGCTTTTGTGAGTGATTTGTCGGGTAAAAGATATTACATATGAGTCGAAGCTTATTCGTCCCATGACCCTGACAGGAAACAGATATCTGTTGGCCACTCGATGATTTTGAAGTTGACTGAAGTGCTGGCCAGCCAGGACTAAATTGATTCGTTCAATTAGAAGTCTAAAAGTCATAAGCAAAATCGGAAATCGAGAAACAGAGTATCAGACAGAGATTGATCTCAATCCATGTCTCATGTCTGAAAATATCTTGTTGGATGAAGGATCATATGATCACTTATCATTGGACAGAACTGACTAGGTCAGAGTTCAGCAGCGGTTTCTAGGAAGCTACAGTTGCTAAATTAATTAGAGGGTAAATTGGTAATTTTAGTCATAGACTTATCCAAGTGGGAGACTGTTGGATTAGGTGTCTAAGCCATGACTAATAATTAGTATTTATCTAATTAATAGTAGCATAGTCCATTTGGGTTGCCCTCATAGTTGGAGGATTGGCAGAAAGTCCGGTAGAGAGAAAGATTGATTTATTATGTGATTAATAAATCAATAGAAATTAAATAAATAGTTTATTAATATATTTAAGTGATAATATATTAATTAGAAACTATAATAATTAATTAGAAATTTTTCTGGAATTAATTGGAATTAATTTGACAGTTAAATTGATTAATTGAGGTGCAGGGACTAAAACTGTAATTATTCAATAGTTGAGTAAGTGACAGTTGAGTGAGTGAGAGTGGTGAACGAAATTATATATGGAAACATATATATTTTCGATTTTGATAATGAGGATAAAAGGGTTTGAATTATTAAGATGAAGGCTTATCTTAATTTGAATTCAAAAAGGTTTATCTTTAAGGTTTATCTGAACACCATTTGGAGCCTATAAATAGGGAGGCTCACCCTAACCCTAAAGCCACGATTTTGAAGCTCTCTCTAAAGGTATTTTCGGCCACCAACTCCAAGCTAGGGTGTGACTACATTTGAGGCAGGACACTTGTGCTGCTTAGCTTGCAAGAAACAACTAAAAGGTTAGTTTTTCTGGTTTTATTCTTTTAGTTAATTTTTGTTTGGCCTTTAGGAATTAGTTACATGTTCAAAGTAAGAAAACATAGATCCAATCTAGGTTGCATGTGAACTTAGGGTTTTAGTTCATAGATTTGCAGAAAACCTTTCAATTCCAACAGTTGTACCCATTTTTTCAAAAACGCAACACATTCCATTGATGAATGGGTCCAAGATTCAGATGATTCTGAAAGCCAATGATATATAACCAACTAACGGAAATTAAAAAGAGAAGGGTGACTGACTGGTGGTTTGAGACATCGAGAAATCAGGCAGAATCATATCTAAAGTGGTGAACAGCAGACAGCAGTTCAACCACTTCAATCTCATTACTAGTTTTTAAATTCCTTACTAGCATCGGAACAAATCCGTCCAATTTCGCCAATGATTCTCTATTTTCAATAGACAATTTCACAAAATTAACAATACTTGATTGAATACACAAAAGGCCTTGCATCTACTCGTTATTCATTATTGATCAATTTCTTTATGGAATCGAAGGCTGGGTGGTTGTTGAATGATGTGTGTGATTCGGGGCGAGGGCGTAAGATTCAGACCAGACACGAGGCGGCAGAGTTTGAGGTTAGGGACGTCAGTGAAAAAGAAAAAGGAAAAAGAATAGGTTAAAATTAATACTAGGTTAAAAGAAAAAGAAAAAAGAAATTAGAAAATGTAATTGAGTCTTTTTACATGTTTCAGGGACCAATAGTGCAACCTTTTGGACCTTCGGCGTGAAAAAAATTGGACTTGAAATATAAATTTGTGTAAACCACAGGGACCAAATCTGTAATTTACTCTAATGCTATTTTTGATATTTGATTACCGATCTATATATAACTAAAAAATTAATTTGAATATAGAAATAGATCTCGTTTTAAAGACTAAATTCAGTCTTTAAAACCGAGTAATATATTTTCAAAGTTTAGTGGCTAAAGCAAAACTTGAGATGTATATTGGGGAAAGCAGCGAGGGATCCGGTTGCCGCCATGAAAATGTTGGAAGAAGGAGAAAACCAACCAGAAACTTCCCAGAAACGGATTAAGTTTCAAAAAGTTATGGAGACTGGGGAAGAGGATAGAATCAGTAAGTTGCCTGATTGTTTGCTTGTTGAAATCCTGTCTCGTTTACCGTCCACAAAACACGCCATTCGAACAGGGGCACTCTCCAAGCGATGGAAACATGTTTGGACTTCGGTAACTACTCTCATTTTAACACTTTCAGATTATCCCCTAACTCAAACTCGCCAAAACACTGACCCAATGTCCGATTTCACTCTATCGGTAGACAAAACCCTAACTCAATGTCGCCAATTGAAGCTCAAACGATTCCAAGTGCTTACCAACTATGATATTCGATTTCAATCGCTTTTCAACAAGTGGATTCATTACGCTATAAGTTGTAACGTTGAAGATCTTAACTTATCGTTTTCATATACGGGATGGGAATCCCAGTTTCTGTTGGATCCATCTTTTTTCATCAATTCATGTTTTACTGATCTGAGATTAGCAGGCTGCATGTTGAATCCAACTGGTGCAGTTAGTTGGAAAAATCTTAGGAGTTTGTCAATTTCCAATACGAATTTAGATGAAAACTTGATTGTAAATATATTATCTGGGAGTCCTCTGTTGGAAACCTTGTGGTTTGATGATTTCTATGGTTATAGACATGATCTTGGTGCTGAATTTGAAGCCAATACTCCTAATAATTCATCACTGACTCATTGTCCCCTGTTGAAGCTCAAGAAATTCAGTGTGTCTGCTGATATTACTTCAAATGATATTCATGATATCCAATTTGAATCACGAGTCAACAATTGGATTCGTTATGCTATAAGATGTAACATTGAAGAGCTTCATTTGGAGTTTCATGATAGAGAATACGAATATGAGTTGAAGTTAGATCAAATTCTTTTCACGAGTTCATGTTTTACTGATCTGACACTAAAGGGGTGCATAATTGATCCAATTGGGGCGATTAGTTGGAAAAATCTTAGGAGTTTATGCATATCATATGAGAAATTAGATGAAGATCTGATTAAAAATATATTATGTGGGAGTCCTGTATTAGAAACTTTGGTGTTGAAGTATTGCTATGGTTATAGGGAGATCAATATTACTTCAAAAAGTGTTAAAAACTTGGTGTTATTTGGATATGAGGATCCTGATGGTAGTGAAGATGAGATAATAATAATCAACGCTCCTAATATTTTATCACTAACAATCAGTGATGAAATTAATTTGTGGATGATTTTGTTGGTAAATGTGTCTTCTTTAGTCAAAGCTAACTTAGATTATACAGAGACCGTGTATTCCCATACCACGCCTAGTGAAGAGGAGCTAGAGATGCTTAAAGAACTTATAAGGAATTTTGGTCATGTCACGGAGCTTAATGTTGGGCCGAATTGTTTTCAGGTAAAATTTCTTTTACTATCCTTATAAACTTGTTTCAGTCAATTTTCCTAATATCTTATGACTTTTGTTGTAGGTTGTTTCTTGTTTGCAAGCTAAAGGTTTCATTTTTCCACCAAATGTCAAGTTTCATGGTGTCGCTGATTATTAGTTGTTACTCAAAGCATCAATTGTAGTTTCGAAGCTTCATTTTTGTTCTCATTTTCTTGAGCAAAATGGACAAGTTTTTCTTGGTATGCTTTTGTTTTGACCAACATATGGATCGAAAAACATAAGTAGTGTGGTTGTTGTATTTAATGTTTGAATTTTGGAATCTGATGTGGTCTAACGGTTGTGAAGTCATAATATATGCAGGAGTTTATATCTTGATGTGGTCTAATGGTTGTTATATCTACTAGAGTAGTTGTGGAGCTTGGGTTTGTAACTCTAAAAACAAGTTTGAATTAAAAAAAAAAAAAAAAAAAAAAAAGCTCTGTTTGTGAGTACCAACTTTAAAACTTATATTTTAGATTAAATTTTATATTTTAGAGAAAAAGCTTTTTAATACAAAAATTATTATGAGTAGCGTTTAAAAAAAAAACCTTCCACCTGTAAATTAGTATGTTGTCTTAAAAACCGTGCATCTTTTACTAAGATGTCTTTTTGTGTGATTTGTATGTGTTTCAAAAGCGTATATCTATTTTTGTCGAATATTTATACACAAATAAAATATATAACTTTCAACTTCGGTTGCATAACTAATTTTTTGTCAAACGTATTGGTAGGTTGTTTGTCGTCAGGAACACAATCAACTTTTCTAATGAATGATGGGCTAAAAACTCTTCTATTCTTATTTAGCAGGCTTGCAACTATCATTGAAATTAATTCCTGAATTGTTCAATTTATTTCAGTTTGATGATTTGTTTAACTACAATCGTAATATAAAACAATCAAAAAAAGAAACAGAATCTAGCATTTATCTTATTTGTAAATTGTAATTGTATGAACTTACAATTTTTAGATAACGTTAGAAAAAAAATATATAAGCACCATTCAATATTGGTATCGATTTAAAAGCATCGAACCAGAGATTTTTAATTGTGTAATTATTGAAAGTGATACACAAAACCTGTACTTTACGATAATTACTCTACTAAAATGATACCGTCAATATTTCCAAATCGATACAAAATATTCCACATCACTTGATACAAATATTATGTTTTATGCAATAATGGATTTCATTAAACTCCATGAACTACAATTTGCAACATTTTTTTTTATCATTTTCTTGTGATTTTTATTTTAAGATTGTAATTTATATATTCTACCAAAAGAATTGTGCGTTTATTTTTATATTTATGTAAATTTGCTAATGTTTAAAATATTAATTTATATTTTGACAAAGGTATACACAAAATAGATATCAACAAAAATTAATTGGTATAGATTTGAAGTTATTGAGTGTCTTTTAATGGTATATATATAGTTAAAACTAATACAAATGTGTAGAATATGTTAGTGTATCTCATATTGGTGCGATATGGTCCTATAAGTTTGTATATATGTTGGAGTCTCCCCTCTCTCCACAAGGGCTCTTTTGGAGAGACAATCTTGAGCTTCACATATATTTACATGATATCAAAGCCGGTGTCCCACACCCCTGTAACCTCATCGAGCCTACATCTCTGAGGGGGAGTGTTAGTGTATCCCACATTGGTGCGACACGGTCCTATAAGTTTCTATATATGTTGGAGTCTCCCATCTCTCCACAAGGGTTCTTTTGGAGAGACAATCTTGGACTCCACATATATTTACATAATAAATTACAATATTGATCACTATGGTATGTGGAAATATAATACGGATATATATTATTAAAACTAATACAAAGTTCTAGAATAAATGACAAGTTTGGTCATTATGGTATGCGGAAATATAACACAATTGTTCTATTTATTGCACCACTACTTACAAAACGTTGTTTTTGTTGCATCCTTACTCCCAAACTCGTAAGACCAAAAGTGGGAAAGTAAGTGGCGTCATGTTGGGCAGCGAATTTTGTGACAGTATGAGCTTAGCAAAGTCACCTCCATTTGCAACCAGAGAAAGTTTTGTAATAATGAAGTATTCAAGCATGTTGTGCTCCTTCAGTATTGGCATTAGACTACTATTGTGCTCCTAACAGTACGCATATGTTAGTTTGAGCAGTTGGTTACATCATGTGTTATGTCCAATGTGTTTTTTTGTGAGCGGTTATATTACTTCACTGCCTTAGTTTATGTGTATATATATAACAATTGTTAGAGTATGGTTACAACTTTTGAGAGTTCATGGTCATGCAACACTTGAAGATTTGTAAGAGTTCATGGTCATGTAACACTTGAGGCTTTGTAAACATACTACGATCAATCTAAAACTTAACTTCCTATCTTGTGTGGTTGTTGTTTCATTAATTCTGCAAATCATATTGCCATATGTTTTTGTAACTCAATAAGTTGTATAAAAGCAGGAATTGTTCATATTTTCTGGAAATTCGATTTTGTTTTTTATTTCACAAATAAATATATGCTCATTGCTTTGTTTTTCAATTCGAGATACAAATTTTCGCAAATCATCAATAATTTTTCGACCTTGTTCAATTAAAATGGCTAGCTACAATCAACATATCACTTACAATGTCTCAAACAACATCATATCTAACCCAAAAGCTCTTATCCTCATCCTTGGAGAGTATTATCAAGCCATGCTCGTTTCATCCAATGGCAATGATGAACTTACTACTATCAGAAGGCATGACGAAAACCTTGATGTTACATTCGAAATATACTATAGATTGGTTGACAAACAAGTAAGGGCTAACATTCACAAGGATAATCATGAAATCAACGTTACCTTCTTTTGATCACTAAGGATGGAATGGAAGTTCGCATTGATGATTATAAAAGACCACAAAAATATGGATAAATACTCAATATTTGACTTACATGGAATTTTGAAGGAGGAAAACAAATTGAGGGTCAAAAAAGATTGAAGAGGTTACAGATGAAGAAGAGGTTATGGAGGTTGTGTCTGACGGTGAAGGTGATCATAGCAAAAGGAATATTAACTGATCATTAAGAATGGATAGATAAAGAATTTGTATTTCAAGCCAAGCTTAAGAGGTCAAAAGTTCCGACAAGGTTCAAGGTACAATAAATCTTCCAACAAAATGGCAAATAGCTTAAGTTCAAATGTTAAAAACGATGATGGCAAGAAGAAGGTTTTAGAGGAGAAAAGGGAGAGGAGAAAAAGGAGAAGAAAGTACTTGGAGACTCAAGTTATGACTGCCACTACTGTTTTAGAAAGAACCACCTGGCGAGTAACCACACGTTGAAGCAGATCCAGGAGCAGACCAAGAATGTTTTATTCCTAAATTTTTCTACTCAATAGGTTTTATTCCTAAATTTTGCGGTTTCTAATTAAAAGAACCATGATTCATGCTTAAGAAGTTAAATTTGATTCTATTATCGATGTTTTAACAGACATTTAGTCATAATAGACACCGCACAAAGTATGATGTTGAGAGAAAATTTGGAGACTGGTTTATTGGTAGGATCTTCCGATCTCGATCCCAATCTTACGAACACGATATTGCGAAGCATAAAACGATCTTAGGTAAGATCTCGATCTTAACAACCATGTGGGTTGGTATATTTCGCTGATGTGGAATCTTCAACATGTATGATTAAAATATAAAAAATGCACCTAACAGGTTTGAACTCTAATTGACTAGATGTATATATATGCAACTTACTACGACTTAACCATTCAAACAAAACACATTTGTTGATTTATTCCATTTATTTATATATTTTATTTTATTTAGTTATATTTGTTTCTATTTTTCAAAATAATTTATTATTAACAATAAAACTTCTAACCGCAAAATACACATGTTACAGTTTAAGATTGGCTACGAGTAATATTCAAACTTGATGACACTAAATATATATTTTATTTTATTTAGTTATATTTGTTTCTATTTTTCAAAATAATTTATTATTAACAATAAAACTTCTAACCCCAAAATACACATGTTACAGTTTAAGATTGGCTATGAGTAATATTAAAACTTGATGACACAAACAAAACATAAATATTACAAATTGTTTTTAGGAAAAAAAATACAACACATATATATCGTGCTCAAAAATCACTACACGTATCATTATTTGGTTAGCATTTGGATTACTTGAATAACAGGATTAATATGTTGTTTAATCAACTTTGAAGTCAAACTTAAGCAATCTTTCATTTGTTCAATCACTTAAATTTGACATCAAAACACCGCTACGCACTTAACATTAACTATGAACTAACTAAAACTCTAATGACATTAAATGTTTATTACAAATAAATCAAACGAATGCCAAAATAGAAGCCATTGCATCAATATTGTCCATACATGACGGATTTAGGATTGATAGTTCCACCTCATAAAGTGGATTAGCTATCCACTCAAAAAAAAATTAAACAAGTGAACCTAACAAAAAAACTCTAGGATTAAGGAAACCTGGAAACCAAGAATGTTACGTCTACTAAAAGTTCATCAATTATTTTTAGAGACATGTGAATTTATGATTGGATTCATTTCCACAAGAGCTATGAAGATTTTGGCTGTAAACTACCTAGCCTTTCATGTGATTAGTTGTGCGTACCTCTATTTGGCTATTTTATGCTATGGCAATTGTGGTTAGGAAATTTGGTAATAGGGGAGCTTAGCTACTCCAATTTCAGGCACATTAGATTCCGGATGCTCTATATTACGTGTTTATCTTTTGCTCTAGTAACTATAACAATAGGTCGTAACTTTAAAATAAAGAAAAACTTGTTGGTTACTTGATGTAGGGTTGAATGCAAGAAATAACATTATACTTGCAATAAATTTTTATTGTAAAATCCTGTTTATTTTTTCTATTACAACATTGTAATTCAACATATCTATACTAAATTATAACAATGTCATCCAAATACAAAGTAATTTTCATTGTCATGATTAGGTTGATTTTTCAAAGTATAATGTTGTAACAAAATATTGTAAGTACAATGGTTGAATTTACAAGGTAGGATGCCTTAATATGAAAAAAGTTATAACAATGCTATAATATGCCAATAAATAGAATAATAGAAATTATGTTTTGCATTTATCCCTTTGACATATTCTAATCGGTAAGCATAAATTTCTTTCTACTTGTTATGGAGACATTCATCATGTAAGTGTGATGAATATGATAATTGCAATCGTAATGATCTTATTTTTTGTATTTTCTTAGTGCTTATGTATACGATTATATAAAAAATACCCGAATGAAAGAGCTTCAAAATACTAATATAACAAAACTAAGGGTAAGACTTTCAGATGTAGAGTATAATAATAATAATAATCATATGAGAGAGCAAGAATATGATGCTAATCCTACTGAGGACCCTCTTGCAGTTTGTATTTAGGTAAAAACAAAAAGAAATATATAATTTCAATCCCAACAAGTATCCATCATGGAAACAACTTACTATGCCCTAGTGGTAGCTCATATCTTTTGAAACAATTAATTATGATTTTCTCTTTTTACAGAAGTGTTCAGATCTTCACATATAATGCATTCAAGAGGCACCCCTTTTCAAAAGTAGATTATCTATGTTTTCAACATAATAATTTGATGACATATATATGTCTTCATTCTAAACTTTTATTAGTCAATAACTATTTACTTAACACGCTTTCTTATTTCACGAAAATAAAGTTCATCAAGAGGAATTCAAGCCGGCGCAAGTAGTGATCGAGCAACGATATATCCTCGAAAAAATTTATTTCGTATCTTCGAGAGAATTGTTAAAATTTCATTTCCAAATAATTAGACGCATTTCATTCGGATAAATTTCGATTTTGAAGAACGTGCAACAACCATGTTCTATTAAAGTTCTTGATCAGCCTTGTATACTTTTTTTTTTGGATAAAAAGACATTCACCAACATCATGAACATTTATAAGGATGATAGAAATGTAGTTTATAAAAGCCTAATCAAATGTAATTATTGTTCTTCTATCCTCCCTCCATAATTGCGGCCTCCCTTGTTATCACCGTCTACCGCCGTCATCACTAGCTCATCCTTTTCGTTCACCCCAATCCACAATATGAAATATATAAGAAAAAATAGAAAATTGTATGATGGTTGTTCATTCTTTTTGTAGGAGAATGGGTCAAATGTATTTAGACGCAATAGTTGGTCTAATGTTAGTTGATTGATCTTAAAAACGGTGATGTTGTTGGGTCATAATTTATTATGGTTTAATCTTTGCATTTTGGGCTTAAAAGAATATTTAATTCGGGCTTAGAATAGAAAATTATAGCCTTATTGGTTTTTCGGTTGTGGACCGAACAACCCTTGGTTGTTCGGTCTAATGGGCCGAAGCCATGGTTGTTCGGCTGTGCTATATTGTTTCTCGGTGGGCTTCCTTGTGTAGTGGGCTTAGGGTTTTAGGCTAGGTATCTAGGGAGTATTTAAGGCTCCTTGTAGCCTCATTAGTGAGGTGGATTGTCCTAGAGAAGTGTGCTAATCATAGAGAGAATTAGAGTTTTCTTGGCAACCAAAAAGAAACTTATGTACTAGTCTTGATTTATACAAGAGTGCATTGAAGTTTGATAAATCTCCATGTGTTTCTTATTGCATGATTTATATCATTATGTTATTGTGAGATCATTGGACCTACAGATGTGGTGTTTGATGATTTTTTTAACCTCGAATGATTAGATTTTAGTTTCATGATTGGGTTTTTGAGTAAATGTGCATCACATTTTTGGTGTTTAGAGGTTTATTTATAATGTATATATATATTATATTGTACGAAAATTTTTTAGATTCATGTTGCTTAGAAACAATCTCATGATTCAGAATCAAAGCGTCAAATAGTCACGGTGGGGGAAGTAAAACAATAGCTACTTGTGTTCTATAGATTCATGTTGTTTAGAAAAATCTTATATGACACTTGGTTATTAAGTGCTTCTTTAGCAACACAGTTTCAAATGTTATATATTATATGTTAAGAATAGTGAAAAAATACAGAATCAGTAATTTTTTCGTTGTTTTAAGTTAAGTTTAATTTCTTTAAGTGATAAAAAGCATACCAGTATGAAACACTATTGTTGTCAAATTTAAGTGTGTAAATGGTAATTGTTAGTGTATCCCACATTGGTGTGACACAGTCTTATGAGTTTGTATATATGTTGGATTCTCCCCTCTCTCTACAAGGGCTCTTTTGGAGAGACACTCTTGGGCTCCACATATATTTACATGGTATCAGAGCCAGTGTCCCGCACCCCTGTAACCTCATCGAGCCTACGTCTCTGAGGGGGAGTGTTAGTGTATCCCACATTGGTGCAACACAGTCTTATGAGTTTGTATATATGTTGGATTCCCCCTCTCTCCACAATGGCTCTTTTGGAGAGACACTCTTGGGCTCCACTAATTAATCACAACCATTTACGATCCTAACCAAAAAACATGTTTTCATTCAAAGAAAGATTCATTCAAAGTCTTTGAATCATTCATGTATTCAAAGCCTTTGAATCATTGTGAAACATTTAGAGGCTGCCAAACAACCCCTAAAATTTTCTACACACTTTAAAACAAGAGAAAGAAAGAAAGAATCAAACACTTAAAGAGTATTTGATAGGGGTGCTTTGAACCAAAGCCTTGGTCTCCTTTTATAAGCTTAGGCCCCAACCAAACTCTCATTATTCAACCAATATGGGATGGGAGGCCTTCTTTTATATAACTAAATTCAACTTCACCAATATCATAAACAATTGTAAGGATAATGACATGGTAGTTTATAAAACCTAGCTGAGGTAACTAACTATTTAGCAAGAAAAAGTTTAATTCTTTTACATTTCTAACATATAGATTGTGGCAGATTACAAAACATGATGTTTATGAGAGAAATAAATCATCGCGAAAGATACTTAAAGATGACTTTATGCATGGTACAAATGTCAACCTCTTGGGCTACTTTGGTTTGGAAGAGGTTATGAGTGTAGAAACTGGCGTGAACATGACATATTATCTCCAAAAGACATCGTTGGTAAGTCATTATCATCTTTTGTACACTGAGAGATTGAGGGCAAGTCCTCTCCCACCTTTTTGTTGGAACAAAAAATTACGTCCGATTAGTCCAAATACAATGCAGAACTTTGTGTTGCTTTGCAAAAAATGCTATCCATACATAATATTGACAAGAAAATTTCATCATGCTTAAAAATCTTGTTGAACTAAGGACCGATTTAGTTGAAAAGTAGGTGTTGTTTTAGAACAGATCAATCATGGACCATGTTTGTATAAGCAAACACTAAATAAAAAATGACTGGTTCCACCACGATTGTTGGAGAAGAATCCTTTTGTAAAAATGAAAATAGATTACATTGTTTGCAAACAAGTGATAACATGAACAACATGTTTCTACAATAGAAGGCGTGAGAAGACCAGACCACTAATTATTTAAATTGAAAATGGGCAGAAAGTACTAATGTATGCAACAAAGTTTATGTTGTAAAATATGACGGATCCGAATTGACTTTAGACAATATTAGCTCAATGCAGAATAGGATCAAAATTATCAAACGGTAATAATCACAACGAAATACGAATGAAGTAAATAAAATAGAGACACGAGGATTTACGTGGAAAACCCAAATCAGAAAAAACCACGGGCAGAGGAAGCCGAGAACCAATTCACTATATTTTGTGGTGTTTACAAAATATTTGAAGAATATAAAAATACAAAGAGTTTATAAAACTCTTATGTATTTATAAGAAGAGAAGATTGGAAGAGATGTTGAGATGTTTTGGTGTGTTTTGCATCAATGAATTCTATCCTATATATAGGAAATAGGTTGCATGCCATTTTAGAAGAAATCTTGGCACAAATGTTAAATATTCATGGCAGCCATGCCATCTTTGAAAACAATTTTGCCACATTTGAAGTTTGTTTTAGCAGCCTTTGAAAATTCTATTGTTGAATTATGAAGGCATATTCCACAATCTCCACCTTGACTTCAAAATGGAACAAAGCTTGTATACCTATTTGGTAAAACCAACAACTCTTCAAACTTCAAAACTCCATAAGAAACTGGAATCACCATATAGAGAAAAATTGATCCTGAAAAATGAAATACTTCCTCCACCACGAGCCTATCAGGCTCAAATGCTATCAGAAACACCCACCAAATCCAAACATGTTTTGAACTTGGCTATTGGAAGACTTTTAGTGAACATATCAGCAGGATTATCATTGGTGCTGATCTTGTTTACCGTAATTTCGCCTTTAGCAATAACATCTCTGATGAAGTGATAACGAACATCAATATGCTTCGTTCGATCATGGAACATTTGATCCTTTGTCAAAAATATTGCACTTTGATTGTCACAAAAAACAGTTTTAACGGATAACTTGTTTGAAAGCTCACCTATCAACTGTTTCAACCAGAGGGCTTCTTTCACTGCTTCCGTAGTAGCCATGTATTCGACTTCGGTGGTGGATAAAGCTACGGTGGACTGTAACTGCGCTTTCCAGCTAATTGCACAATCACCCAAAGTAAACACGTACCCTGTAATCGATCGTCTTTTATCCAAGTCCTTTGCATAATCGGAATCCACATAACCAAGTACTCCACTATCGGTTTTGCCAAACCGCAGACATAAAGAGGAAGTACCTCGCAAGTACCGAAAAATCCATTTAACAGCAGCCCAATGCTCTTTTCCTGGATTCGCCATGTGTTGTCGTCAAAACAACTCACTTGTAGTTGTCATGTCATTTAAGTCTTAATCCAATTATTTACCTTATTATTTGACTATTAGACTTACGAGCAAGCATTACTCGATCATTTAATAGTATAGTTTTGGTAAGTAAAGGTATCGAATTTCCACAGGGAGTTGTTAACTAACTTAAAGTTTGCAATTCTTAGTCAAACGGTTTAGAGGCGAGTTTTAGTGAAAACTCGTAAAACCAAGTTTTGGATTCTTGTAAAATAGGCAAAATAAAAAATTACAACTATCGTAACAACACGACAATAAAGAGATAATATGATCAAATGATAACAAGGGAAGCTTTCGCCTAGGATTTGTTGATTCATATAAACCTATGTTGACTAGTTTTGATTATGTGCAATGAGTTAAAATAGGTTGCATTAAGTGGTAGGATCATATGGTCAAGTCACCAATTCTATGATTTCTAAGTTATTATAGCACAATGGTCATGTAACTAAATAACTTATAATCATGAAATATTAATATAATCTAGCATGCAAACATAGTCCATACCCTAATGGTCATAGTGATATGTTCATACAATCAATGGTCATGAGTTGCAACTAAATGTGATATAAGTTTTATTTCACTAATCAAGTTTATAACTAAAATAACTTCCCTAGTTAAATCGTCAATAACTAGTCCAATGATATATAGTTGTCAATTACACATCAAAATGGTTCATATGATCAATACGTTTAAATGGTCAATTAACTTAATCATATGAAGATGGCTATCAAGAATACAAACTTTAATCACATTCAATATGTATAGCATGCAAATTATATATCCTAACCGATATTTAACTCGAATCAAGAACTAGATCTACATATATTTATATTAATGAATCAACATCACCTAGGCAAAAGCTACAGGGATCTAGCCTAGCATGGTATCAAATATACAACAACAATATGAAGAAGTCATGATAGAAGATACCAACCGGTTTACAATCGATGAATCCTTGCTTATAATGAAGATCTTAGCTCCTTCTTGTTATGAAAATCACTCTTAATAACATGTAGAAATGATAAATACACGAAAATATATCTGAACTATAGTTTCCTTGCTCTCAATATGGTGTATAAAAATCGTGCATAGAGGCTTCTATTTATACTTGCTGAGATACAGTGCTCGCGTCGCGACCAGTCCTTTCGTCGCGTCGCGAGTGCTGTAGCATCTGGATTCTTCTGTCTTGCTTCTCTTCGCGTCGCGATATCTTGGTCAGCATAGGGTCTCGATATGGCTCTTGATTGGCTTTTTCGTCTTTAAGCTCGAATCCAGCTCCTTCTTAATCCGCAAAGCCATTTTTCCTGTGTTTTGGTAATTTTGGCGTTATAAGTATCTTTTATCTTTAGATAATACCAAAAACACATGTTTAAGCACTTGATATTGCCCGAAATATATGTATAATTTAGGCAATATCAAAATACCCCACACTTGAACTTTGCTTGTCCTCAAGCAAACTACAATTTAAAACCCAGGTAAGAAATTTGATATCCAAACAACTTTCCGAATGCTATCACAGATCTAGCATTATTTACCGATGTTAAGAATAAAGTTTTTAAGAATAAACATAGTAGATTATACCTAATCTTATGTAAGTTTTTCTAACTTTCCAAAATTTCACATAAAATCTATTTCTATTAATGACAAGTCTTTAGATTGAAAAATACTCATTTTTACATAACATTGAATACACCCTTAAAAATTTCTTTTACCTCAAGATCTTTTGTCAAGTTTCCCAAAAATTATGCTGGACTAAGTTTATCAAGTTCAGTTATTTTCTCCATTTTTACCGCACCTTTGAAACTCGTGACTTTCTATGGAACTCTTGATTACAAATTTTCAACTCACAACTGTACAGAGTTTACTAATTCAAATTCCAAAGGCCACTAAGGAAATCCCATGACTTTCGATGACACCCGTCTAGCGAGCTTTCGACAATATTATCCCAAACCAGTTGGTTTTAGGTAATAAGGAGTAGAAATGCCCGTGGGCCCCATTTTATGTCTACTTGCCCGAATGTCAAAGGTCACTGATTGAATTTCCTTCCTGAGTCTCAATCTTATGGTGTAACATTACTTTGATTCTCGCTTTTCATTAGATTTTTCATTCGAAGTTCTTTTAACGAGGCTTATTTTCCTCAATTTAGTCATAGCACTCGCGCGATTTAGGGAAACTGACTCAACCTGTTTTGACAAAATTTGATTTTCAATGGGTCTATTTCATTATTTATGCAAAACCTTTTGTAATTATCATTCTACCTACTTGTCATTTAAAGAATTAAATTTTATACGAAAATATCGAAAAACTAGAAAATAAGAGAATAAAATCAAGTTTAACCTACGAATTTATTTTCAAAACATTTTTTTTCTTAACAATTACCTTCTTAGCATTCAATTTTTGGAAAAGATGTTTAAGATAAAAAAAATTTATTGGCTCAGTTAATTATTGCAGTTTTGACTTGTTTACCCTACACTTATTTTATACAATAATTTTATTGTATATATCTTTTAAATCATAGAGGAGTTTAATTGGAATGGACTCCCCTTGGGTAATGAGTCGTTTTGTTTTAAGGACATCTTTCCACAGAAGAAGAATGCTGAACTGACTGCCAACGTCTGTTTAAACCTGAATTCTGTATCCATGCTCAGAAAAAATATCAACCACACCATGAAGAAAAAAAAAACACCATTAAATAAAAACACACCACACTAAAATCAACTTCAAATAATTCAAACGTATTTAAATACACAAAATAAAATAATATATATATATATATATATATATATATATATATATATATATATATATATATATATATATATATATATATATATATATATATATATATATATATATATATATATATATATATATATATATATATATATATATATATATATATATATATATATATATATATATATATATATATATATATATATATATATATATATATTAGATCAACACATGAAAGACACAAATAAATCATACCAATCAATAATCTCGGGTTGCCTCCCGGAAGCGCTTCTTTTTCATAGATTTGGAGTCTTTTTAGCTGGACTCCATTCCCCTCTAAGGTTCTACTGTTTGGAGTGGGATGTCTTCGCGTTCGTTCTCGTTTTGAACGCCTTCTCGACTTCAATCCCATGTCTTGACACTTTGTGTCCCAAAACTATTCCTTCTTTCACCATGAAGTGGCATTTCTCCCAGTTGAGCACTAGATTGGTTTCTTGACATCTTTTAAGCATTTTGTCTAGATTAGACAAACATTCTATAAATGAGTTACCAAATAGTGAGAAGTCATCTATGAAGACCTCCATTGAGTTTTCCATCATGTCATGGAAAATTGCCGAGACACATCTTTGAAAAGTGGCTGGAGCATTGCATAGACCGAAAGGCATTCTTCGGTACGCAAAGATTCCTAAAGGGCATGTAAACGTCGTTTTGTCTTGATCTTCTGGGTCAATCGGAATTTGAAAGTAACCTGAAAAACCATCCAAAAAACAGTAATATGCTTTTCCTGATAATCGTTCCAGCATTTGATCGATGAAGGGAAGAGGAAAATGGTCTTTTCGTGTTGCATCGTTTAATTTGCAATAATCGATGCACACCCGCCATCCTGTCATTGTTCTGGTAGGTATAACTTCATTCTTGTCATTGGTGATGATTGTTATTCCTCCCTTCTTTGGTACGACATGGATTGGGCTGACCCATTTGCTGTCCGAAATCGGGTAGATGATACCAGCATCGAGCAGCTTCATGATTTCTTTATCGACCACTTCTTGCATCTTTGGGTTAAGCCTTCTTTGATGTTGGGCTGTTGGCTTTGAATCTTCTTCCATCAGTATCTTGTGAGAACAGATGGTTGGGCTTATTCCCTTGATGTCTGAGATGCTCCATGCGATGGCATTTTTCCTTCTTTTGATAACTTTCATAAGCTCTTCTTTTTCTTCTTGGCTCAATTCAGCTGAAATGACAACTGGATACTCTTTAGTATCAGACAAAAATGCATAATCCAAATGGCTTGGAAGTATTTTCAATTCCGGGATGCTCTGGTTCTTTGGAGATTTTTGCTTTGGAAGTACAGTTTCTTCCCGTTCAGCGAAATGTGGTTCATCTTTCAATAGTTCTTCTAGCTCCTTCAGATCCTTTTCAGGGTCGAATGACTTCTCAGCAAGTTGCATTTCATGACTATAATCTTGTTCCCGTATGGCTCTGGCTTCCTCTTCCAATATTAAATCGAAGGTGTCGATATGGAAGACTGTGTCATCACTCATCGTTGAGTGTTTGATCGTGTGATCCATGCCAAAGGTGATGGCTTCAGTGCCCGCCCGAATGGTTAATTTAGTGTCATGAACATCTATCAAAGCTCTTGCTGTGGCCAAGAAAGGTCTTCCAAGAAGAATAGGGACTTCATCATCTTCCTCCATATCTAGTATGACAAAATCTACAGGAAAAACAAACTTGTCAACTTTTACCAGAAGGTCTTCTACTATCCCTCTTGGATATGTAACCGCCTTGTTAGCAAGATTAATTGCCATTCAAACAGGTTTTGGTTCTGGTAAATTTAGTTTCTTGTAGAAAGAATATGACATTAAATTGATGCTGGCACCTAAGTCTGCCAAACCATAGCTGCTGGCATGGTTTCCGAAGGTGCAAGGAAGATGTAAACCTCCTGGATCTCCCACTTTTTCTGGTAGGTTCTTCATCATTGATGCGTAACATTTTTCACTTAATGTTACCAGTGACACCTCTTCCATTTTCTTTCGGTTAGTTAGGAGGTCTTTGAGGAATTTGGCATATTTTGGCATTTGTGTTATTGCATCAACGAATGGAATGTTGATGCTCAGCTGTTTCAAGTGCTCAAGAAATTTCTTGAATTCTTTATCCTCCTTCTCCTTCTTCAAACGTTGAGGGAATGGAATGGTCGGTTGGTGTGGTTGAGGTGAAGCTGTTTCTTTTGTTCCTTTATCCTTAGTGCTCCCCGGATCTTTTCCAGCTTTATCTTCTTGTGTTTCAGGAGTTGAGTTGATGGCTTCTTCAATGACTGCTGGTGGGATGATTTTTCCGCTTCTGGTTGTGATGGCTTTAGCCTGTGCTCGGGGGTTTGGTTCGGTGTTGGTAGGAAGTGTTTCTGGTAGTCTTTCTTGTAACACTTTTGAAATTTGGCCAATTTGGTTCTCTATGTTTTGGATAGAGGCGGCTTGATTTCTTAGTTGAACTTCAGTTGCTGTGTGTCTCTTTTCTGACCCTTCCATGAATTTACCCAATATGTCTTCCAAGTTTGGTTTCTTCTCTTGGTTATGTTGTGGGTTAAATCCTGGTGGTGACTGTTTTTGTTGATTGTAGGTATTTTGCTGGCGTTCAAATGGTTGTTGTTGCCTTTGTTGCTGGTTGTAGAAATCATTTCCTCCTCGCCAGTTGTTTCTACGTATCGGGAAGTCAAATCTGTCTCCAGATGAGTAACAAGCTTCTGCTTTCTTATTACCATCTTCATCGTATGGACAGTCTTTCTGTAAGTGAAGACCGATGCAATTGTCACAGCCTACCGTTATTGCATGGATATTTTGAGTCATCTTTTTTAGATCTCTCCCAAATTGATCCAATCGGTTGTGAATAGCGGACATTCCTTCCACTGCCTCTTCTTTTAACTTTCTTCGGCATGATGGATCTCTTGAGGAATGGTAATGATGAGAATGTTTTGCCAGTTCCTCAATTCGTTCATAAGCCTCGGTAGCGGTTAAGTTGATGAGGGGACCTCTCCCGTCTAGTAGTTGTCTTGTTTGTGTGTTGATACAGTCGTAGAACTTCTGAACTTTTTGGTGTTTATCCATGTCGTGTTGTGGACAATCCTGGATCAATTCCTTGAATTGACTCCACGCTTGGTACAAAGTTTCATCTTCGTCTTGGAGAAAGTTCTGAATCTTTGCTTTCAGTTTATTTATTTTGGACGGTAGAGTGTATTCTTCTATGAAGTCCTGTTTTAGTCCGTTCCATGTAGTGATGGAACCTGGAGGCAGTCTTTTCAACCATTTCTTTGCTCCTTCACGTAATGTCATAGGGAAGATTCGTAGCATTATCGCGTCTGAGGAAATTCCTGGAATGTTGAAACAGTCAGTGATTTCTGTGACTTGCTCGATGTGTTCGACTGGATCTTCTTCTTCTGTTCCTTTGAAAGTAATGCCCTTAAGGGCTGAAAGGTAATGGCCTTTAAGCTCAAAATTTGTATTTTCCGGTATCTTGGGTCGTACAAGACTTGGTCCTGTTCTGTCTCGTGCTCTGTTTTAATATGCTTTCAAAGTTGGTTCTTGCTCGTTTACTGGGATGTCCATTTCTTGTCTAGGTTTTTCTTTCGAAAAAATGCTTCTTCTTATTCTTCTCCTTGCGTTAAACTCACGTTCTGGTTCGTTCAGTGTAGGTATGATGTTCGGTTGTGAACTTCGGGTCATAAACTACACATTAGAAGCTGTTTGCAAGTTGGGTGCGTCCTCTCTTTTTTTTTATTTAAAATAAAATATTTTTTTTTATATTCCCTTTTTTTATACAAATAATAAATTGAACAAAAAGTTTAAAACTTTTAAAACCTTTATGTAATCAATCAGTTATAACAACCGAATATCTTATCAAATCCACTATAATGCGTTGACTATCAAATAAAGAACGTCCAGGCAGGACAGTAGGGAGGCAGGACTCTTTCGGTCAATGACCTTTCGAAAATCCAACAACCAAACCGGATCTGTCTATTCTGACACCGTTCTCGTAAGTAGAATTACTAGCATGATAGTTGGATTGATAATCAATTTAGTTTGAAACAACTAAATAAATTGCAAGCGAGTCTTAAAATTATTTAGTAAACAAACAGAGAGAAATACAAGAAACAAACTAGAAATTTTAACTTCCCATGGTAGAAACCGTAAAAAGGATCGATTGACTAACAATTTTAAACAATAGAATTAATTAAATAACTCCCCGGCAACGGCGCCAAAAACTTGTTGTCGTCAAAACAACTCACTTGTAGTTGTCATGTCATTTAAGTCTTAATCCAATTATTTACCTTATTATTTGACTATTAGACTTACGAGCAAGCATTACTCGATCATTTAATAGTATAGTTTTGGTAAGTAAAGGTATCGAATTTCCACAGGGAGTTGTTAACTAACTTAAAGTTTGCAATTCTTAGTCAAACGGTTTAGAGGCGAGTTTTAGTGAAAACTCGTAAAACCAAGTTTTGGATTCTTGTAAAATAGGCAAAATAAAAAATTACAACTATCGTAACAACATGACAATAAAGAGATAATATGATCAAATGATAACAAGGGAAGCTTTCGCCTAGGATTTGTTGATTCATATAAACCTATGTTGACTAGTTTTGATTATGTGCAATGAGTTAAAATAGGTTGCATTAAGTGGTAGGATCATATGGTCAAGTCACCAATTCTATGATTTCTAAGTTATTATAGCACAATGGTCATGTAACTAAATAACTTATAATCATGAAATATTAATATAATCTAGCATGCAAACATAGTCCATACCCTAATGGTCATAGTGATATGTTCATACAATCAATGGTCATGAGTTGCAACTAAATGTGATATAAGTTTTATTTCACTAATCAAGTTTATAACTAAAATTACTTCCCTAGTTAAATGGTCAATAACTAGTCCAATGATATATAGTTGTCAATTACACATCAAAATTGTTCATATGATCAATACGTTTAAATGGTCAATAAATTTAATCATATGAAGATGGCTATCAAGAATACAAACTTTAATCACATTCAATATGTATAACATGCAAATTATATATCCTAACCGATATTTAACTCGAATCAAGAACTAGATCTACATATATTTATATTAATGAATCAACATCACCTAGGCAAAAGCTACAGGGATCTAGCCTAGCATGGTATCAAATATACAACAACAATATGAAGAAGTCATGATAGAAGATACCAACCGGTTTACAATCGATGAATCCTTGCTTATAATGAAGATCTTAGCTCCTTCTTGTTATGAAAATCACTCTTAATAACATGTAGAAATGATAAATACACGAAAATATATCTGAATTATAGTTTCCTTGCTCTCAATATGGTGTATAAAAATCATGCATAGAGGCTTCTATTTATACTTGCTGAGATACAGTGCTCGCATCGCGACCAGTCCTTCCGTCGCGTCGCGAGTGCTGTAGCATCTGGATTCTTCTGTCTTGCTTCTCTACGCGTCGTGATTTCTTGGTCAGCATAGGGTCTCGATATGGCTCTTGATTGGCTTTTTCGTCTTTAAGCTCGAATCCAGCTCCTTCTTAATCCGCAAAGCCATTTTTCCTGTGTTTTGGTAATTTTGGCGTTATAAGTATCTTTTATCTTTAGATAATACCAAAAACACATGTTTAAGCACTTGATATTGCCCGAAATATATGTATAATTTAGGCAATATCACCATGTATCTGCTCACCATGCTTACCGCATATGACAAATCTGGACGTGTACAAATCATAGCATACATAAGAGATCCTACAGCGCTGGAGTATGGTACCTTTGCCATGTATGTTATATCTTCTTCGGTGGTAGGACTTAAGGCAGATGATAGCTTGAAGTAGGCTGCAGACACGCCTAGGTCGTCGTGCGGTCAAAAATAAGAGAAAACCTAACACTCACTAGTACAGTGGTAGTCAGGGTCGATCCGCAGGAGCTTTGTGGTTAGACCAGATGACAGATTACCTACTAGTAGTGTCACGCTACAGTCGGAGGACCTGGTTTCTAAGCTCTCAACTACCAAAAAGCAATCACCAAATAAAAGTCAAGCTAAGCCTAAGCTAACCCAACTCAAATTAACCTAGTCACTGTCTGAAATCAGAAGTACATCTCTGAATCAGAAGCAAACAAAGGCATCCAAACCAAACAAAGCATAACCTAACTAATAATTAGGGTTCTGACTGAACCGCTACTAGCTAAGGTTCAATGCCCAAAACTAACCTAATTGGCTACTGATTTCAACAAAGGAAAACAGTCCCAAACAAGGTCAAAATAACATTCAACACAAACCAATAACCAAAATCAAAAACAAACATCCAAAACACCGAAAAACCAAGATTAATTGTAACTGAATGATTTCATTAACCAAAACTGAATTCCAAACATCCAAACAGTAACTAATTATGTTAAAACAGAAACCTAAAGTGCTCAAAGTCAGTAGTTGTCACTCCCAAAGACTTTAGCTACAAATACTACTTGCTACTAAAAGGAAATTAAATTCAAAAACATAAAATACCAATTGAGATGTTGCTGAAACGAAATCCTGGAGTCAAAGAGCTTCAAGGTCGATTTTACACCCGGTCTTTGCTAGGGTTTTCGGCTGTAAATGCCTCTATTTATAGTTGCAAATTTCCCGAGGCCGCGCCGCGCTTTTATGGATTCCGCGGTGCGTGTACTTATCAGATCCCGTTTTTTCGTCATTTGAATGTATTCCACCGCCTTAAGTCCGCGTCGCGCGTTTCATGGATCCGCGGCGCGCGTACGTGTTTCCTTGATTTTTCGTTCTTTTCCAAACTTCTTCCTTTTGCACGCTTTTAGTCCATGTTTCCATTCTTTTCTTCCAAACAAGTCTTGGCACAAAAAGTGAGAATACCCAGACATATCTGATATAATTTCATCAAGAACAGGGCTCAACAACGCCTAAAATACTTGATATCACTAGGCATTGTCAAACACCCCACACTTGTGCCTTGCTTGTCCCCAAGCAAGAGAGCTTTTAACAAATTATAATAAAGACTCAAACAATTTTTGACTGTGTTCAGTTCAAAGTTTATTGCTCCATGAGTTAGAATGGAATAGTTTGCGAAAACATAATTGACTTGTTCTTTGGAATTCATGGCTTTCTAGAGAACCCTTGATTACAAATTTTCTGTCCACAACGAAGTGTACTTACTCATTCAGATTCTAAAGGCCATTAAAGAATTGTCCATGACTTTCGATGTTGTCCGTGTAACGAGCTTTCAGAAATATCATCCCAGACCAGACGATCTTAGGTGGTAAGGTGCATAAGCCCCACCCATTTTAGACCTACCGGCTCGAACAACAAATGCCACTGATTTATAATTCCTTCCTAAATTCCAATCTTAAAACAGCTCAATCTTCTAAACTCGTAAAACTCAACTTATTTGACTAACTAATAGCATGATCACAACTAAACAATATTTCTTGAAAAATACCAATGCTATCACAATCACAAACCATTCGTTTCAAATTTACAATCTATTAAAAATTTGAAAATTTTGAAAATTGATCATTTCTATAAAAAATTTCAAAAATTCTCTTTCGACCGTCCACACCCCACACTTAAAACCGTACAACGTCCCCGTTGTACAAAAATTATTTTTCAGCATGAGGGAGAAAGAGTTACCCCTGTTGGACGATAGATTGCTTGGTGCTCAGTATCACATGTATAATTGCGAACAAACGGATCCTTGATTTCGTATTCCGGAGTTGTAGCGCTACAGTAAACACGCCGGTGGTCAAGACAAGTGGAGGGGCACGGTGACCCCACACTTGTCTGAGACAACTCCTTCCCATTTGGTATATCATGCATAACTCAACAAACAAATTAAAACAAACATGACAAATAGAATATAAACAAAGATACAGATAGTGGTGCCATAAGTTTTGTACATATATCCTAAAAAAAGTAAAAAGAAAGAAAGAAAGAAAAAAGTACATCAATCACCACCAGGTGGTCTGGAGGGTCCAGCCTCATGATCATGGGTCCTAGCATTTACGCTTTGCGCGTCGCACGTGTCACCAAATCAACCCCTGCGCATCGGGTTGGTTTACGACCCCGCGTCGCGTAATTCAAGAACTCGCGGCGCGGTCTTCAAAATTTTAAAACTTTTCACACGACCCCACACTTGCCTTAGACCACTAATACCTGCAAAAGATTGATGTATTTTCCTAATTAATCCTAAGAAATATGAAACCTAACCTATGACCCGATGGGTTGCCTCCCAACAAGCGCTAAGTTTAACGTCTTCAGCCAGACGTACAGTCCTCCTACAGCTACGGTGGATCGTATGCCTTCCTTCTTCGCTGATTTTCAGTCACCACCGTCCCTTCGTTGCCCACATGCTCCTCAAAGTTTCCTGGGTCGAATAGCTTGTTGGTTCTCCTGCTGCTGCCTAGTCGCCGTCTTCTGATTACTTCGCGTGAATGCTCGGAGGTAGCTTTGAACCTCCAAGCTCGATCCTTCCTTCTATATCTCTTCAAATTCAACGGCTTAACATGAAGCATGCCTAGTGCCGCTTCCAGTAGTTGTGTTGTACCTCGCTTATTGCTTACATATTGTGTGTCATATTTAGTTTGCAATTTTCGCTTGCAGTACCAATAAAAATTTTCCAATCGAATGGAATCGGAAGGCAACATATCAGAATACTTCCATATGTCCTCATCGATCGTATTTATCACATCTAATTTTCCATTCACGAATGGATCATGAGTGGTGATAAAATCATGTTTATTATTTTCAAATATTAACTCGTCAGCATCAACTTCTTGGGCATCGTCCAACAGGTGGATCGGAACCAAGAGTGGGTGACTGGTTTAATCTGATGGTGGTACAAAGTCACCCATCATCAGATCCTTACTTTCAAATTTCTCAAAATTTTCAAAAATTACAGGGTCGGGGGTAATATTGTCATCTACACCCCCTTCCTCAAAGACATTGGCAACTTCAACAATTTCAGGATTTGTTGGGCTGGGATCTGTACTGTCACTTACAGTCCCCTCCACAACATCCTCATCAACCAAATTGTCTGGTGATGGTATGGATTCACCCAACACCAGATCAACATTACTAATACTTTCAAAAACATCAAAATCTTCAAAGGTTGCTGAGTCAGAGGTAGCATTGTCACCTACAACCTCTTCCTCAACAACATTTTTGACCCTCTCAGTGGTCTTTTGACTTTCCCGCGGTGTATGCCCTTCCATCACATATTCAGGTGATGCAAGTTCACACACATTATTATCGGTATAAAAGTCACTCACCTCTGTTTCTGGCGAAGGTGGTGAACATTTCCAACTTTCCTCTAACCTATCTAAAGAAGCTTGCAAACTTAAAAGAGCGTCAGCCTGGTCTTTTTGCTCTTGGTGAGTGTTACACCAGAGTACCCAAAGTTGGGCCCAAGTTGCAGAAATGTCAGGTTGAGATGACTCCTCGGTCCGCCATCCATTGTCATCGAATGATCCATTGTAGCAATCATTCTCGTAATGAGTGTCGGCCGGATTTTCATAATACTCATACTGATCCGGGTACATATAATCACCCATTATAAGGATGTACGCATACCAAAAATCAGCAAACTAAAATCAAACATCAAAAATCAGAAACTAAGTCCTATAAATCACCTAATCTAAGCTCACAGCTCCCCGGCAGTGGCGCCAAAATTTGACACACCTAGGTCGTCGTCCGGTCAAAAATAAGAGAAAACCTAACACTCACTAGTACAGTGGTAGTCAGGGTCGATCCGCAGGAGCTTCGTGGTTAGACCAGATGAAAGATTACCAACTAGTAGAGTCACTTTACAGTCGGAGGACCTGGTTTCTAAGCTCTCAACTACCAAAAAGCAATCACCAAATAAAAGTCAAGCTAAGCCTAAGCTAACCCAACTCAAACTAACCTAGTCACTGTCTGAAATCAGAAGTACATATCTGAATCAGAAGCAAACAAAGGCATCCAAACCAAACAAAGCATAACCTAACTAATAACTATGGTTCTGACTGAACAGCTACTAGCTAAGGTTCAATGCCCAAAACTAACCTAATTGGCTACTGATTTCAACAAAGGAAAACAGTCCCAAACAAGGTCAAAATAACATTCAACACAAACCAATAACCAAAATAAAAAACAAACATCCAAAACACCGAAAAACCAAGATTAATTGTAACCGAATGATTTCATTAACCAAAACTGAATTCCAAACATCCAAACAGTAACTAATGATGCTAAAACAGAAAACTAAAGTGCTCAAAGTCAGTGGTTGTCATTCCTAAAGACTTTAGCTACAAATACTACTTGCTACTAAAAGGAAATTCAATTCAAAAACATAAAATACCAATTGAGATGTTGCTGAAACGAAATCCTGGAGTCAAAGAGCTTCAAGGTCGATTTTACACCCGGTCTTTGCTAGGGTTTTCGGCTGTAAATTCCTCTATTTATAGTTGCAAATTTCCCGAGGCCGCGCCGCGCTTTTATGGATTCCGCGGCGCGCGTACTTATCAGATCCCGTTTTTTCGTCATTTGAATGTATTCCACCGCCTTAAGTCCGCGTCGCGCATTTCATGGATCCGCGGCGCGCGTACGTGTTTCCTTGATTTGTCATTCTTTTCCAAACTTCTTCCTTTTGCACGCTTTTAGTCCCTGTTTCCATTCTTTTCTTCCAAACAAGTCCTGGCACAAAAAGTGAGAATACCCAGACATATCTGATATAATTTCAGCTGCGAAAGGAGTGCTGACTTCTTTTGCATCATGCATATTGAAACGGTGCAGAACCTTCTCAATGTAGGTTTGTTGAGAAAGGTATAGAGTTCTTGCACTGCGGTCTCGCACTATTTGCATTCCTAGAATTTTCTTGGCAGCACCCAAGTCCTTCATATCGAACTCAGCATTCAACTAGTCTTTTATCTTTTGAATCTCCTTTATATTCTTCGCTGCAATTAACATGTCATCCACGTATAAAAGTAGATAGACCATTGAGCCATCGTCACACTTCTTGTAGTAAACGCAGCTGTCGTAGGTGCACTTTTTCAGCTTGTGACCGGTCATAAATGAGTCAAACCTTTTATACCATTGTCGCGAAGATTGCTTGAGGCCATAAAGAGATTTCTTCAATTTGCACACGTAGCTTTCCTTGCCAGGAGCTACAAAACCTTCAGGTTGTTGCATATATATCTCTTCCTCAAGCACGCCATTTAAGAATGCTGTAGTAACATCAAGTTGCTCTAACTCATAGTCATGAGAGGCAACTAATCCCAACAAGACACGTATTGACGTGTGTTTCACAACCAGAGAGAAAATGTCGGTATAATCAATACCTGGGATTTGACTGTAGCCCTTGGCTACTAAACGAGCTTTGTACCTCGGTTTGTCACTGGGATGAATAGCCTCCTTCAACTTGTAAACCCATTTACATTTAACTGTCTTCTTACCCTTTGGAGCTACAACGAGATCCCATGTGCCATTTTTTCTGAAGAGATTCCATCTCATTGTGCATGGCAACCATCCACTCATTTGAGTTTTTAGAATGTATGGCTTCGTTGTAGCTTATAGGTTCCAAAACAGATTCTACTTCACTTGCAACGGTAAGAGCATATGCGACAGAATTTACTTGAGCATACCTCTTTGGAGGTACAATCTGTCTGCGTGGTCTATCCCTTGCAATGGATGGGCTCGAAGGTTGAGATGGAGTTGGAATGGTCTCATGGAGAGTAGTATGTTCACTGCTTGAAGGTTGAGACACTGCATGAACCTCATGAGTCATATCAGTGGAAGAGTTAAAAGATAGCTCCACCTCCAATTGCGCTTAGTCTTTTTCTCCCAATTTTTCATCTTCTTTGGTCTAAACATTGGTTGTTGAATGGAGCATAGCTTTTTCATCAAAGGTCACATCTCTTGATGTAATGACTTTCATAAGCTCTGGGCTCCACAATTTGAACCCTTTCACTCCTGTCTTGTATCCAATAAAAATGCACTTAATGGCTCTTGGTTCTAATTTGTCATTATCAACCCGTGCATATGCTGGACATCCAAACGGTATTAATTATGTGTAGTCAGCAGGCTTACCGACCATAGCTCAAACGGAGTCTTCTTTCCAATAGTATGTGAGGGGGAGCGGTTGATAATATAGCATGCGGTGGAAGCTGCTTTGGCCCAAAAAGACTTTGGTAGCTTCGAGTGAGAGAGCATGCATCAGACCTTCTCCATGATGGTGCGGTTCATTCTTTCTGCAATGCCGTTCTGCTGTGGTGTGTGGACCACAGTGCGGTGACGTGTAATCCCTTCCTTACGGCAATAGGAGTTGAATTCTTCTGAGCAGAATTCCAGTCCGTTATCGGTGCGAAGGTATTTTACTTCAAAACCGGATTGTTTTTCAACTAACACTTTCTAATCCCTAAAGGTTGAAAATACTTCTCCCTTTGTCTTTAAGAAGAACGACCATACCTTCCTGTAGAAGTCGTCAATAATAGTGAGCATACAAGAGGCTCCACCTTTCGATGTAACCTTTGCTGGTCCCCATAAATCCGAGTGTATGTAGTCGAGTGGTCCTTTTGTCGTATGTTTGCCACTGATAAAACTTACTCGCTTCTGCTTTCCGAACACACAATCTTCACAGAATTCAAGCTCAGTTGATTTATGCTCCCCAAGTAACCCCCTTCGGCTTAGTTCACTCATACCGTGGTATGACATATGACTGAGCCTGAGATGCCATAGGCGCGAATGATCAACATTGGAGAGGGATTTAGAACTAACCGAGGCTTCGCCAGAAATAACTTGTCCGTCCATAATGTAAAGGTTCGCGGATCTCCGAACTCCTCGGATGACAGTAGAACCGTCTTTCAAAATATGGACCTTCCCGTGTTTGCCGACAAACTCGTAACCTTTTTTCTCAAAAGTACCGAGAGATAGTAAATTTCGCCTAAGACCGGAGACATGCTTCACATCTTCAATTGTTCGAACAACACCATCGAACATGCGGAACCTGACTGTACCATGTCCAATAATACGGCACGAAGTATCGTTGCCCATCAAGACATGTCCTTGGTTAACATTTTCATATGTATGAAAAATACTCCGGTTGGAGCTCATATGAAAAGTACATGCTGAATCAAGAACCCATTCGCTCATGGTAATTAAACCGAAGTCCGAAACGGATAGAAGCTCGCCATCGGAACCGGTTTCGGCTACATCAGCTTCTACAGTAGTACCTGATGGTTTACCATTCATGGTTGCCTTCTCCTTCTCCTTGTTTTTCAACTTGTAACATTCATCGATCAGATGTCCCTTTTTATGACAATAATTACAATACTTGCGCTTGCCTTTGGACTTAGATCTAGACCGGTTTTGTGAAGAATTACCTCTCTCGTTGGGTCTCCCTCTAATGTTGAGACCTTCGGCTTTTAAATCGTTGCTGCTGCCACTAATAATCTGCTTCATCTTTTCTTTTGAATCAAGAGCGGTCATTATCTCATCCAAGACAAGAGTGTCTCGACTATAGATAATGGTATCACGAAAGTGATCATAGGAATCTGAGAGTGATGATAATAAAAATAGTGCCAAATCTTCATCTTCATATTTGACGTCCATATTTTCCAGATTTCCTACAAGCTCTTTAAAAGTTGAGAGGTGATCAGATAAAGAACTTCCCTCACCCATCTTGAGGTTGAAGAGTTGTTGCTTTAGGTATAGCTTGTTTGGCAAGCTTTTCGTCATTAGTAGCTGTTCAAGCTTTAGCCAGAGAGCCGCCGCAGATGTCTCTTTCAGTACATCTTGGAGAACGTCGTTGGATAGATGCAGACGGATCTGCGACGACGCCTTCAAATCATTCATTTCCTTTTCTTCAGTTGACCAAGTTGTCGGCATTCTCTCCATTCCTAACAGTGCTCTGTGGAGATCCATCTGGATCAACACATCTCTCATCTTTACTTGCCAAAGAGGGAATCTTGTGTTTCTGTCAAGTAAAGGGATATCGTACTTCATCGATGACATGGTTGAAAATAGTTTTTACGAATCGTTATCGGAAAACATGGATAGCTCTGATACCAATTGTTGTAAAATATGACGGATCCGAATTGAATTTAGACAATATTAGCTCAATGCGAAATCGGATCAAAATTATCAAACGGTAATAATCACAACGAAATACGAATGAAGTAAATAAAATAGAGACACGAGGATTTACGTGGAAAACCCAAATCGGGAAAAACCACGGGCGGAGGAAGCCGAGAACCAATTCACTATATTTTGTGGTGTTTACAAAATATTTGAAGAATATAAAAATACAAAGAGTTTATAAAACTCTTATGTATTTACAAGAAGAGAAGATTGGAAGAGATGTTGAGATGTTTTGGTGTGTTTTGCATCAATGAATTCTATCCTATGTATAGGAAATAGGTTGCATGCCATTTTAGAATAAATCTTGGCACAAATGTTAAATATTCATGGCAGCCATGCCATCTTTGAAAACAATTTTACCACATTTGAAGTTTGTTTTAGCAGCCTTTGAAAATTCTATTGTTGAATTTTGAAGGCATATTCCACAGTTTATATCATTCATACGTTATACTTTTGTAGTACTTTGACCGACCAATATGTTGATAAATTTGGAAACTCTCCATTACTCAATGTAATAAACGGAAAGTATGAGAAAGTAGTTGATATCCTCGTTAAGGACGAAGTCGTAATCGAAGATAGTGATCCTTTATTTTGCTCGATTGTCATCAGTGATGATATTAGCTATGTTGGATGACTTTTAAAGTGTGGAGTGGTTGCAAATTCACAAGACAATGACCACCAAACTTGTAACATACGTGTTTTGAGCCTAAAATAATTTATGTTAAATTGGAAAAATAGAGCTTTTAAAATATAAAATAAAATAAAAAGTTTATTTAATATAAATAGATAAGTTCTAAAATTTTCTTATGTTTCATAAGTGTTTATTTTGATATTTCTATTTTTTACAAATAAATATGTCAAGCATTATGGTATTGAATTATTTATTTAATTACTAGGACAAGTGGAAAGACGATTTTCTATTTCATTATCAGTATCATCATGAAAATATATTTCATTATCAGTATCATCATGAAAATATAGTTGAAGATATTTTGAACAAAGGTTTTTGAGGCGTTAATTCGCTAATAAAGTGATAAACCAGGCCTTGCACCCTAAACACTACAAGGTACGTCATCTTTACCGGTGACAAACATCGCCGCTAAAGGTAGCCAATGTCGCCGCTAAAACCTTTATTGTCGACAAATCGCCGCTAAAACGTCGCTGCAGCAGTTTTGTCGCTACTGCTCAAAAATCATCGCTAATGCGCCGCCGGTAATGCCCCTCGCTGTTGTTAACCACTGTCGCCGCTGTTAACCACTGTCGCCATTGTTGACGCCGCTGCTAATGGTGGTGTCTCAGTCTCCGGTGATGACGTGTCACCGGAGATCCCGTCGCCGCTAATGTCTCGCCGCTAAAGGGGGTTTTAATTATTTTTTAAATTATTATTATTATTATTATTATTATTATTAAATTTTTTGGGATTATTAATATTTTTAATATAAAATTGTAATTGCAATAATGAAGCAAAATACGAGATAAACGACTCCAAACAAATAATAATATCTAAAACATAATCCCCGTTTACACAAATTAAAATAGTCACGCAACACAAATAAATAACTACTCTAAGTCGTCATCTTGATCGTCTTGATTGTCTTGATTATCTGCGTCATCTTGGATATCTCCAAAACCCTTGCTCGTTCCTCCACCATGTTCTGCCGAATACGTACACATAAATTCTGCCAACATATCTCTGTATTTTGGATGATCAAGCATCCGTGCAATCGCATCATTCAAAAGAACAAATTAAGTATTTAACAATTAAGTAGTTAACAATTAATATTTACCTGTGTAGGTGCTTTTGTAGTTGCTGCATGGGAAGATTGACATACATTATAGTTATGCAGTATTGTCGTAGGAGGTTTACTGCCGGTCCATTTGATATCTCCACGGCTAGGATCCAACACCTTTTCAAATACCTCGACTTCCTTCGATGGTTCGGGGAGGGATCATTTAATAATTGAAACTCGCGTTCCAACTCAACCTGCATTTTACATAAATAAATAAAAAGTTAGCATTTTACATATATTAAATATAATAATGAGAGAAATCTCAAATAAAGTCCCAATATTTTGGCTCAGTTTATGAAAAAGTCAAAAATTAATTTTTATTTACAAAAATGACATAAAACCGGCTAATGTATTCAAATTAGCCCATTTTAACCTTTTAGCTGGTTACCATGCCACGTGGAAAGTCTACATGTTTTATCTTCAATAAAATCCCAATATTTTGGCTCATTTTATGGAAAAGTCACAACATGTTTTTTTCAATAAAGTCCTAATATTTTGACCCAGTTTATGGAATTGTCCCAACATTTTAGCTCAGTTTTACTTGGAAAACAGTACGTATTTTTACATGTATTTACATTTTTAATAACGTATATATATGTTTAGAAATGTATTTTTACGTATTTATAAAAAATACTTAAAAATAACGTATTTAATAACGTAAAAAACTTAAAAAATGTGTCTTTAATAACGTATTTAATAACGTAAAAATAATTAAAAATACGTAAAAAGTAAAAACGATGTATAAAAACCTTTTATAAACGTATAAATACGTAAAAATTACGTTTTATTCATGTATTTATTCTAAATGATGGATATGGATTTCGGTAAGTTTGCTTACTTGGAAAAAATTACACATTTTTACATGTATTTACGTTTTTAATAACATATTTATATGTTTAAAAATGTATTTTTTCGTATTTATAAAAAACTTAAAAATAACGTATAAAAACTTAAAAAATACGTCTTTAGTAACATATTTATACGTCTTTAATAACGTAAAAATAATTAAAAAATACGTCAAAATACGTAAAAAGTAAAAACGATGTATAAATACCTTTTATAAACATATAAATACGTAAAAATTACGTTTTATTCATGTATTTATTCCAAAACGATGTATAAATACTTTTTATAAACGTAATTTTTTCAAAGTAAACTGAGTCAAAATGTTCGGTTTTTTCCATAAAGTGGACTAAAATATTAGGACTTTATTAAAGATAAAACATGCTGGGACTTTTCCGTAAACTGTGTCGAAATATTAAGACTTTATTGAAGATAAAACATGTACTTCCCTGCTGAAAAGGTTAAAAAGGGCTAATTTGAAAACATTAGCCGGTTTTCTATCCTTTTTGTAAATAAAAATTAATTTAGAACTTTTTCATAAATTAAGCCAAAATATTGGGACTTTATTGAAGATTTCCCTAATAATGATGTTGAACTAATTATTTTGTATAAACACTTACATATTGTTGATGAGTCAGGTCACTGTCCCATGTCCCATCTTTACGGGTGTGAGCCTTCCGGAATTGATCGATTCTCTTTTTACCCTGTTTAACAAAAAAATTATATATATATATATATATATATATATATATATATATATATATATATATATATATATATATATATATATATATATATATATATATATATATACACACACACACACACACATACGAAGCATTACCGCTTTGAAACAAGCGCTACTATATGAGCTTGTCCCCCCCCCCCCCCCCCCCTCGGTTGGTGTATTTTTGTTGTTGACGAGTTCCTGAGTTAGCTAGTGAACGTTTTTTATGTATTGCTAAGCAGAAAAGTCTAAAGTTTTGTTCCAATTTTCATAAGGCATACCCTGGGGGTATTTCTAATCGCGTTTATATTCTCATATCCTCCTAAGGTGGTAAAAGCCTTTTTTGCATCACTTTTTCGGTCTCTATACCGCTTCATCAGCACTGCATCAATACCACCCAACAACTGAACATGCTCGCAATCACGCTCAAGCGCTTGTAAATCGAATTGACCCTACAAATTAAAAATAAGTTAGCAAGTAAAAATAAATAAATAAATACCATACAAAAATAAAGTTATATAAATAGTTTACCCTGAGATGCTCTAGTAATGCATGCTTCTCGGCTTGGGTAACATTTTTCCAATCTTTTCGATCCAAACGCATGATATGCCACATGTACATCTCCACCTCACGAACAAAGAGGTCATACGGTTTACCAACTGGGGTATACGTAGCTGCTCTATCAAAAGGCAATGTCAATGGCCGCCCAGATTTATTGAGTTGTTGTCGCAGTTGAAGGTTTTGTGCTTTCCTTTTTGTTTTCCTTCTTGCCGGTACAGTTGTAATGTAAATTTAAAAATATTAGTCACGATTGTTATAATAAATGAATAAATACAATAAATTAAAAAATTATAATAACACTTACCATCCATCTCATGACCATCTGGGCCTCTCCAAGGCGGAATTGGTGGATTCCCGGCCCCATCTCCACCATGGCCTATCATATCGGCCATGACATAAAGCAGCAACATCCAAATCGATGTAATCTCCTGACACATAAATAAATTACAAGTGTTTTAATGATCTTCCTCACCCTTGGATACTTCAGTGTCATAAGCAAACCCCTAATCAGTATCAGCATCAGCATCATCAGTCTCGCAATCAATCACTCTATTGACGATAACCGTTGGCGGATCAACTTCGGTATCAAAGTCGACACGAAACACGTGTTTTCGTTGTCGCCGGTAATATTGGTTGTCGCCGCTAAAGGCGTCGCCGGTATATATTGCTACCATTTCTTGTAGTGAAATGTGTAAATTCTTGTTTCTTTTAATGAGGCTATGATCTGCTTTAACACCAAAGGAAGTAAAAGAAAAAATATTATTGTATGATCTTACATATGTCCTAAAAAGTTTCGAATCCTCTGAATCTGAACATAAAAGATCTCCCATAACAACATGGAGTTCATTATTCCATAAAACAACACGACCATCTGAGCAACAGAAATTGTTTGGATCTGAATAAAATTTAACTGCATCACAATGAGGACAGTATGGAACGTGCGGAAGTATGTCAGCACTATAAGGAACCGATTTTAATTAATAACTTTTTTCCGTTTTCAGATTTGCGTTTTTCCTTTGCACTTTTTGATTTTTTAGTAGAGCTATTTAAATTTGGGGAGGTAGGTCTTCTTCGTTGATATGGTTAACTTGCTTTTCCATCTTGATATTGCTTGTCGTCGATACTCTTTTTTACAAAGTCTAATAAAATTGTTGTTCTTTTCAGAAAAGGGTTCATCAATGTTTACGCTAGTGCTTTTATGTTTTTTTTTCAAAGATCGCATTACACTGTAGAGATTTCCTCTTCTGAGCAGACATGACGGAGTCCTAGTTAACAGGTGATGCTTTTGCGGTTTTTGCTCAAAAACAGATTTATTTTTCCAAAATAAGTACACAACTATACATAAAAATTTACTATTAGAATGTAACGGGGAAGAAACAAAGATAGGCAGTAGAAAATTCTAAAAACAGCTTGCTATTTCTGCTGGAATTTGTGCTATTTACCGGAAGATGCTTAGTTGAAGAACATACCCCTGGAGGTACAACTCGATTCAATTTTCATCTCTTTCAAGCTATGGTTTTTTGTTTATTATTATATTTTGTATGAATCAATTTAGGTTTTTACGCTTTCATTGATGTTGGATAAATTTTGTTTCAGGAAGTTTCATTCAAGCTTCAAACTTAGACACTTGATTTGGTTAGTTCTAAAACCATAAGACAACATTGGTGACTTACCTTACAACAAGAAGAGGTAACACAAGCAAACCAAGCACATGCCAATAAGCCTTGTATGATTGAGTACCAAGTATAAAGAAACAAGTTGACAAACATGCTTATTGAACTCTACTTATTCATCAATAAGCACTTTTGTATATACGTACTTATTAACTTATATGGTGACAAAAATGAGTTTTTAAAAAGTGTTTGACTTTATGTATTTGGTGGAAAAAATTATAAGTTGGTTAGTTAAAAAAATGTTTGGATTGATTTCTTTAGAAAATAGTATTTTTGTTCCAATATGTCATAAGGATAGCTAATAAGTAAGGGTGAGTGAGCACCTTACTTATGTATTTTGACTTATTTGCTTATATTGAGGAGTTTTAAAAGTAACTTATTGACTTATTTACATTTGCCAAACAAACTTATTGACTCTTTAAAAAGTTAATAAGTCAATAAGGAGTTTTAGTAAACAATCACAAACACCCTCTAAGTCATGTAACTAAAATGAAAACTTTACCTTCAAATCAAAAAACAATATCAAATTTCTAGCTTGCTTGTGCTTTTCTTTTGATTCATACCTAATGGACTCGTGAAGTTCGTCTCTTTTCCTCTGACTGAAGCAATAGAGGGTAAAGGGACGAAGTAACCCACTTCTACGCTCTAAAATATGTCTGTCAAGGCGGTTCAACGCGTCGCGAACAGGACGCTATCGCGTTGCGACCCATATTGTCACGACCACCCATCCTTTAATCGTCGTGTTAATACTTCTTTCCATAATAACATCACACTTTTAAACTCCTCTCGATTTTAACATTCTACTTTCACAAAGTCATGTCGCGATGTACCTTTCAAAACATGGTGTTACATCATGGTTATGTAACATTTGAGCCTTAAGAAACATACTCCCATCAATCTAAAACTTGACTTCTTATTTTGTCTAATTGTTGATTCATTAATTCCAAAAATCATATTGTCATTTGTTTTGGTAACTCAATAAGTGGTATTTGAGCAGGATTTGTTCATAATTTTTAGAAATTCTACCGTGTTTCTTATATCACAAATCAATATATGCTCATTGATTTGATTTTCATGTCAAGATCTGAATTTCGTAAATCATCTATAAATTTTCGATCATGTTCAATTTAAATGGCTAGCTACAATCAACAAATCGTCTACCATCTCTCAAACAACATTAAATATAAGCCAAAAGCTCTTATCCCCATCCCTGAAGAGTATTATCAATAGGTGGATCGTATGAAGGATAACCTACGCATGCAGTGGCGGAGCTACATTAGTGAGTGTGGGGTGTTTGGACCCCACTTGGCTGTGAATTCCACCATATTATATATATATATATATATATATATATATATATATATATATATATATATATATATATATATATATATATATATATATATATATATAAATTTTTTTTAATAATGTGGTCCCCCTTTTGACTTTGTTGGCACCCATTAAACTATACCATAACTTCTTTTTGTTTCCTTAAAATAAAGATGTCCCCTCTTTTCTCTTATGTTTCCTTTTAACCTAGCCGCTGTGACTGTCGGCTCCTCCATCTAAGTTCCAATTGTCAATTCTCAATTTTCATACGATGCTTCGCCGGAAATTGCAGTGAGCAAGAGACATTTTCGCCGGAAATTGTTGTGGTCCCGTCTTTCTCTTTTATTTCATTTCTGCCCCTGATCTCCATCTCCATCTCCATAAACTCGTAAAATACATTTTCTTTTAGTTTATTTGTAGAATTGGAGTGCTGATTGTTAACTTGTGGTTGATCTTCGCCGAATTCAACTCCGGTCACTCATTTCTGCCCCTGATCTTCGCCGGATTTAATACCTATTAGAAATTCAGAATTTTCATGAAAATCGGAAATGTTTTTTTTTTCTTTTTAAAGACTTTGATGTTATCTTTAAAGTAGTGCTGATTGTTAATCTCTAAGTTGTTTCCTGTTAGAACTTAGATTGTGAAATCTGTGAATTGTGATAATACTTGAAAATTAATTTATATATTGTTTCCTGTTAGAACTTACATGGTTAGAACTTAGATTGAGAAACCTGATTGTTAATTATTAGATTGATTTTAGACTATATCACTGAATTGCAGATGGTCCTCTGTCTATTTTTTAATAAAAGTTTGTGTTTTATTTTTGTTAACAGCTTAATGGAAAGATTTTTGAAAAGGCGAATATCAACCGATGGTGCATCTTCATCCCAGAATACCTCCAATGGAATTCCTCAACCTAGCTATATTCCATCAATGTCGGTTGAAGTTGATTTGAGTGAAACTCCTTGGGATCCAGCTGATAGAATTTTTTTTCCAGATTATCATCCTAATCAAAGAGACGAAATTAGAGGACCTTATCAGCCGTGTGATCATCAATTTCCAACAAAATTGATAGGAAATAGATAGGAAATAGGTTCAGACGTTTCAATCCGGATTCTTTATTGGTCTCGTTCATGTGAAGGAGACATCATCGTTATCTCTGAAAGCTGCTATAGATTCTTTATTTTCTGAATATGGATTGAGTTTGACAAAGAAGCCATTGGTCGCGGTGAAACTGAAACTGGAAGTGGATTAAACCAAGAACTTTCTCTTACAAGAGCCGGAGATACACGTTGGAATTCTCATTACAAAACACTATCGCGTTTGGTTGGTTTGTTTTCGTCTGTTGTTAATGTGCTTGAATATATTGAAGATGAAGGCCTTAATAGTTTTAGTCAACGTCAAGCAAGTGGTCTCCGAATGTATTTTAGATCATTTGATTTTGTGTTCCATTTGCAGCTGATGTTGACAATTTTAGGGATCACTAATATACTAGCTCTACAAAAGAAAGATCAAGATATCGTGAATGCTATAAGTTTGGTGAAATCAACCATTGCAACGTTAAAAAGGATGAGAAATGACTGGTTTGATGAACTTATGTCGGATATCACCTCTTTTTGTGAGAATAATGGCATTCGAATGTTGAACATGGAGGAAAATTATGTTAATCCAAGAAATCGAAGACAACACGCTAATATCCCCAATCGACAATATTATGAGTTTTTTTTTGCTTTAACATGGTTTTGGATATGCAAATTCAAGAGTTCGGTGATCGCTTTAGTGAAGTAAGTACCGAATTGCTTATTTGTATGACGGGTTTGAATCCAAATAATTTATTTGGCGACTTTGACCATCAAAGTTACGAAAATTGATTGATTTCTATCCAAATGATTTTAGTTATAAAGATCGGATGGATATTCTACATGAACTTTCAGTCTACCCTATTCACATGCAACAGAATGGAAGATTTGGTAACTTGAATAGCATATCCGACCTTGCTAAAGTGATGGTGGAAACTAAGATGCATCAATTCTTTCCTTTGATCTATCGATTAGTGAAGTTGGCATTGATTTTGCCGGTTGCAACCGTGACCGTGGAGAGATGTTTTTCCGCAATGAAGCTTATGAAGTCGGATTTGCGCAATTGGATTTCAGATGAGTTTTTAAATGATTGTGTGCTTTGCGCGGTTGAAAAAGAAGCATTTTCCAAGGTCACGAACGAAAATGTTTTGAATCGTTTCCAAAGTATGAGACCTCGTAGAGAACAATTGTAAAATGACATTTACTATAAGGTTTTAATATTATCAAGCTTGTTATTTCATTTAAAATTTTTAATTTTTTTAGCATATTATCTATATTATCGGACCCCTCTTGACTTTTTCTCTGGCTCTGCCACTGTACGCATGTTTGATCTGGATGCGTAGCATTCAATTGAGGTAGGTCCTTTTGTGCGTTCGGGATCCAATTCATTATCTTACTCTCGAGCACTGCTTGTTTCATCAGAAGACTATGACGAACTTACTACTACAGAGAAGAAGAAGGTTTCTGTTGATCTCTAGTGTCGTAGGGAACTAAGGTATGGCTTACCACAAAACGTTTTCTCCTTAATTTAAATTAAGTATGATATTGCATACGGATTTCAAATCTTTATCTAAAAATATATTCTAATTTCACTAAGTTTTCATAATATAAAATATTTTGAAAATTAAAAGTAACTTGTAACAATTGTTATGTTTTATTGAATTACATTATACTAAAAAAATGTAATGTTGCTATAACTGTTAGGTAAATTTTGAATTCAAAGTTTGGTGAAGATTTTGTTTTTTCAAATATGGGGTGTAGATTTATTATATTATATACATTCTCAAATGTATATAAATAGGTGATTCTAGTTTGTAGAAAAATGCACCACAACTCAATACCTATAAGAATTGAGTGTATCTCTTGTAATCTCCTTGTTAAATAAAATCTAGTTGTAGCCCGTGGACGTAGGATTTTCACCGAATCCGAACCACGTAAAAATCCTTGTGTTCTTCTTGCTTTATTTTTCGTGAGCTTGTGTGTGTGTGATAGTGTGTTTCCGCTGCGTGTACCCTGTCTGATTCCTAACAACTGGTATCAGAGCTTCGGGTTTTTTAGAGGAGGTCTTGGTTTTAGAAATTAGAGTATGCTCTGTGGTTGCAGTTTTGTCTGATCTTCCACATCAGAAACTAATTTCTATTAATCGTATTAAAGGTGTCTCGGTACTTGGAAGGGTACTGTTCTGTCACACAAAAGTACTATAAAAGATTTGTCTTTTGTTTGTCGTAATGGCTGAAGACAAGGTTGTAATCGAGAAGTTCAACGGTTCTGACTTTAGCTGGTGGAAAATGCAATTAGAAGCATTGCTATGTCAAAAAGATTTGGACGTGGTACTTGGAGACAAACCGGAGAAAATGGAAAAAGCTGCTGAAGATGCGTGGAACTCAAAGGACAAGAAAGCTAAGGCGGTTATTACGTTGTCGTTGGAAAGGAGCGTTGCTTTCAACATCATAAAGGAAACCACGGCGCGTGGTATGATGGATGCTCTGACGAACATGTATGAGAAACCGTCGGCGGCTAACAAGGTGTTCTTGATGAGGGAGCTGTTCACTACAAGGATGAATGAGGAAGGTTCAGTTACGGTTCACATTAACAATCTAAATTCAATTCTGTCCAGATTATCATCTGTGGGAATTAAATTTGATAATGAGACTCAAGCTTCACTGCTACTAGCTTCACTACCCGATAGCTGGTCAGGAACAGTTACTACTGTTACGAGTTCCGTGGGGACCAGTGGTATGACGTTTGAAGGGGTTCGAGATTTGGTTCTATGCGAGGATACCAGACGCAAGAATCAAGGTGGCTCGTCTTCTTCTGAGTTATTAAATATCGGAAGAGGTAGAGGGAATGGCAGGAATAGTGGGAGCAGTGGGAGTCGGGGATGAAGTTCGTCTAGAACTTGGAAAAATGTGAAGTGCTGGAACTGCCAAGAGGTGGGACATGTTAAGAGTCAATGTCCAAAGAAAGAATTGAACATTGCTGGTGCTGAGGGTGTGTCTGAGGATGATGCACTGATACTAAGTATGGAAAGTTCTGTAGACTCTTGGGTCATGGATTCAGGAGCTTCGTTTCACGCCATGGACAACGGAGAAACGATGGTGAATCTAAAAGAAGGAGATTTTGGGAAGGTACGGTTAGCAAATGACGAGATGCTTCAAGTAACGGGCATGAGAGATATTGATCTGGTTACTTCATTGGGAACTACATGGAACCTGAAGAATGTCAGGGTGATTCCGGAGCTGAAGAAGAAATTGATTTCTGTTGGTCAGCTGGATAAACAAGGACTGGAAGTAAGGTTTGGTGGTGGTAAATGGAGGGTGGTCAATGGTAATTCGGTGATTGCTCAAGGTATGAAACGTGGGTCATTGTATATGGTTGAGGTACCTGCTGAGGGAAGTATGACCGTCCCCATTAAGCATGACAAAATCTGGTTCGCTAAATCTAGTGCTAAGAGAGTTCATTTTGCAAACATGAATTCTGGAGCCAAGGGGATGTTAGCTGAACGAGTCGGAAAGTCTAAACCATTCAGGGGATTTTGTGACAGTGGGAGCACGGGGTGTGTTCCGGGTACAGTTACAAAGAGCCGTTGGGTTTTGAAGACTAAGACTGAAAAATTCTCTCCTGTTGGAAGTTTGCAAAGTTTGGAGAGTGTTAGTGGTCCTCGGTGTATCTCTGGAGCTGGTGGAGTGTCCAAACCGGTTGAGACAGGGGATGAGTCGGTGGTGGGATTAGCCACGGCTGAGTTGGAGCTAGTGGGAGCTTCAACTGGCCCTTCTAGTACTTGAAGAAGAGGGGCAGCTACAACTAAGGAAATTTGACTGGGTCTTAGCTTGTTCTTGGGAACTGGAAGCTTGGAAGACTTGTTATGTTAGGATATTAATGAGAGATGTTCAAAATCTTCAAGTGGGAGATTGTTAGGTAAATTTTGAATTCAAAGTTTGGTGAAGATTTTGTTTTTTCAAATATGGGGTGTAGATTTATTATATTATATACATTCTCAAATGTATATAAATAGGTGATTCTAGTTTGTAGAAAAATGCACCACAACTCAATACCTATAAGAATTGAGTGTATCTCTTGTAATCTCCTTGTTAAATAAAATCTAGTTGTAACCCGTGGACGTAGGATTTTCACCGAATCCGAACCACGTAAAAATCCTTGTGTTCTTCTTGCTTTATTTTTCGTGAGCTTGTGTGTGTGATAGTGTGTTTCCGCTGCGTGTACCCTGTCCGATTCCTAACAATAACTACTATATTAAAATGGTTCGATGCTTTTTTTATGTATATTCAGGATTGCTTACTTAAAATATATTATATCTCTTTTAAAAATATATATAGAGTATAGTTTTTTCATTCTATCCCGTATCAACCACATTTATTAATAATATTTTTAACATTTGACTAGCGATCTATAACTAAAAAATTAATTTGAATATAGAAATAGATCTATCACTAAAAAATTGATTTGAATAAGAAATATATCGTTTTAAAGACTAATTTAAAACTGAGCAGTATTTTTTCGAAGTTTAGGGGCTAAAGCAAAACTTGAGATGTATGTATTTTCGCCAATTGAGTTTTGTCCAGTTTTTTATGAGGAAAACGGCGAGGGCTCAGATGCTCGGTTGCCGCCATGAAAATGTTGGAAGAAGGAGAAAATAAACCAAAAGCTTCCGAGAAACGGATGAAGTTTGAAAAAGTTATGGAGAATGGGGAAGAGGATAGAATCAGTGCGTTGCCTGATTGCTTGCTTGTTGAAATACTCTCTCGTTTACCCTCCACAAAACACGCCATTCGAACAGGTGCACTCTCCAAGCGATGGAAACATGTTTGGACTTCGGTAACTACTCTCATTTTTAAACTTGAAGATTTTTTCCTAACTCAAAGTCGCCAAAACCCTGACTCAATGTCCGATTTCGCTCTATCGGTGGACAAAACCCTACCTCAGTGTCGCCAATTAAAGCTTAAACGATTCCAAGTGTTTACCAACAATGATATTCGATTTGAATCGCTTTTCAACAATTGGATCCGTTATGCTATAAGTTGTAACGTTGAAGATCTGGTGTTTCGGTATACGGGATGGGAATCCAAGTATCAGTTAGATCAATCTTTTTTCATCAATTCATGTTTTACTCATCTGAGATTATCATGGTGCATGTTGAATCCAACTGGTGCGATTAGTTGGAAAAATCTTAGGAGTTTGTGGATTTTCGATATGAATTTAGATGAAGGCTTGATGGTAAATATATTATCTGGGAGTCCTCTATTGGAAACCTTGGTGATTGATCATTGCAATGGTTATAGACTTTATCATGATGATGAATTTGAAACGAATACTTCTAATAATTCATCACCGACTCAATGTCCCCTGTTGAAGCTCAAGAATTTCAGAGTGTTAGGGTTTGCCAGTAATGATATTCAATTGGAATCATGGGTCAACAATTGGATCCGTAATGCTATAAGATGTAAAGTTGAAGAGCTTCATTTGGAGTTTATTAATACAGAATGTGGGGGTTTTAATACAGTACACAAATCTGAGTTGAAGTTAGATCAAATTCTTTTCACCAGTTCATGTTTTACTGATCTGAAATTAATAGGGTGCGTGATTGATCCAATTGGGGCGATTAGTTTGAAAAACCTTAGGAGTTTATGTATATCATATGAGAGATTAGATGAAGATCTGATTAAAAGTATATTATGTGTAGTCCTGTATTAGAAACTTTGATGTTGAAGAATTGCTACGGTTATAGGCGGCTCAATATTACTTCAAAAAGTGTTAAGAACTTGGTATTATCTGGATACAATCATCCTGAGAATGAATCTGAAGATGAGATAATAGTAATCAATGCTCCTAGTATTTTATCACTAACAATCAGTGATGAAATTAATTTGTGGATGCTTTTGCTGGTAAATGTGTCTTCTTTAGTCAAAGCTAACTTAAATTATATGAAGACCATGTATTGTCATACAACGACTTATGAAGAGGAACTAGCGATGCTTAAAGGACTTATAATGAATCTTTGTCATGTCAAGGAGCTTCAAATTGGGCAGAATTGTTCTGAGGTAAAATTTCTTTTGCTATTATTTGATAAACTTGTTTCAGTCAATTCTCTTAATATTTTATCACTTTTGTTGTAGTCTGTTTCTTGTTTGGAAGCTAAAGGTTTCATTTTTCCACCAAATGTGAAGTTTCTTGGTGTCGCTGATTATTAGTTGTTACCCAAAGCATCTATTGTAGTTTTGAAGCTTCATTTTTATTCTCATTTTCTTGAGCAAAATGGACAAGTTTTTCTTGTTATGCTTTTGTCTTGACCAACATATGGATTGAAAAACATTAGTGTTGTTATATTTACTGTTTGAGTTTTGGAGTCCGATGTGGTCTTATGGTTGTGAAGTTATAATGCTTGCAGGAGTTTATATCTTGTTGTAATTTTAAAACCCCAATTTGAATTAACAATACCGACTTACTAGAGTAGTTGTAGATGTGGGCGCGTTTGACAACAAGTTTTTTAAAGCTTTTAGGAGCTTGAGTTTGTAACTTTAAAAACAAGTTCTTATTGAAAGAAAGCTCTGTTTGTTGAGTACCAACTTAAAAGTTATAGTTTAGAACGAAAATCTCTTTAATACAAAATTTATTGCTGAGTAGCGCTTAAAAAAAAAAGCTGCCACCTGTGAATTACTATGTTGTCTTTAAAAAACCATACATCTCTTACCAAGATGTCATTTTATGTGATTTTTATAACTTTCAAAAGCTTATATTTATTTTGCCAAACATTTATATACAAATAAAGTGTATAATTTTCAACTCCAAACGAAAGCTAGTGTTTTGAGCTCCACTTATTAGCTGCAAACTACTTTTGTCAAACTTACCAGTAGTTTGTTTGTGGGCAAGACCACAATCAATTTTTTTAACGAATGATGGGCTAAAAACTCATTCTATTCTTATTTAAGAGGCTTGCCCAAGGTTCTAAATGGCGTAATAATGCGTGAAGTGGCGGCAATGTTAAGCCTCAAATTTTACGAGCCTTGACGAGTCATGTAGTTTTTCAAGACGTAATGTAAGACGGCAATTTTATAAGAATATATAATTATATTATATATATAAATATAGATTTATATCAAACATATCATGTTTTTAGAACTGTTTTATCAATAACTAATAACAAAATGTTAACAAAAACCCAAATGTTTTAGGCCTAATTAATCAAGAAATGCAAGAAAAATAAGAAAAAATGGGTCTCAAATAGTAAAAACTCGAGCCATAACGCGCCACACCTAGCAGCGCCGCCATGATGGTTTTCGGGACGGCAGAGTCGTGCCTCACGCCATGGCACGCCTTGATGCGCGCCATGGCGCGCCTTTTAGAACACTGGCTTGCCACTGTCATTGAAATTAATTACTGAGTTGTTTAATTCATTTCAATTTGACGATTTGTTTAACTACAATCATAATATAAAACAATTTAAAAGGAAACAAAATCAAGCATTCATGTTACTTATAACAGCAAGAACCTACAATTTTTAGATAACGTTGAAAAATATGAAAGCAATATTCAATGAGTTTTGTAGGTGAGTGTAGTATTTTTAAAAAGTTTTTACCATTATCTTGTACTTTTCAATATATTTACCAAAACATAGTAAAACTAATTTTATTTATGAAAAGAAAAATAGAATATATAAATTTATATGTGTGTATGCCGGAGAAACACCCTTCTTCCTTCTATAGTTCTATTTGGTTTGCTTGCCGGAAATTCAAAACTAGGAAAAACAATTTGAAAACGTTGACAAGCCTTTGAAATCGTGGACAATGAAAACTTTGACAAATAACCCCTTGAAAACGTCGACAATGTAAACTATTTAGTTGTTTTATAAATTTCTTTGTCGTCTTGAACTCCCTCGACACCTGCAAGTGACACCATCAATGGAGTTTTTGGACTTATGGACAAGTTCACATCCCCTTCGATAGTGTGCGATCGGCAGTTCGAAAAGTATTGTTGCCTACCATTATAGGTGAGGTCGATTTGATAAAATCCTCACAGTCAAGTTTGAGGTCTAGTTGTTGCATATCATCGAACATAGTTAGATGGATACAACTTTTGAGAGTTCATGGTCATGTAACACTTGAGGATTTGTAAACATACTCTGATCAATATAAAACTTAATTTCCTATTTTTTTCTAGTTGTTGATTCATTAATTCCGCAAATCATACTGTCATCTGTTTTTGTAACTCAATAAATGGTATCAGAGTAGGAATTGTTCGTATTTTCAGGAAATTCGACTTTGTTTCTTATTCACAAATCAATATATGCTCATTGATTTGTTTTTCAATTCGAGAATCAAATTTTCGTAAATCATCGATAATTTTCGATCTTGTTTAATTCTAGCTACAATTAACAAATCATCTACAATGTCTCAAACAACATCAGATCTAACCCAAAAGCTCTTATCCTTATCCTTGAAGAGTATTATCAATAGGCATATCGTATGGAGGATTACATATACTTGTTTGATATGGATGTTTGACGTTCAATTGTGGTAGGTCCTATTGTGCATTCTGGATCTAGTTCATTATCTTACACTCGAGCACGACTTGTTTCATCAAAAGGATATGATACTACTATAGAGAAGAAGAATGTTGCTAACAATATATGGTATCGTAGGGAATTGAGGTATGGCTTAGCATAAACTTTTTTCTCCTTAATTCAAAATTACAAAACTACGAAGGATATCTAGACATGATTGAAGTATTTGTATGAAGGTGCGGAAAAGCATAAGAAGAATAAGAATACTCACTTAATAGCTGAATTCAGAGACTTCAACCAAAATCATGACGAAAACCTTAATGTAACATTAAAAAGTACTATAGATCGGTTGGCCTAACTCGATCATTAATTCAGGTGAAAGTTGCAATCTTTACTGACTGGTCTAGGGTTGTGTTGTATAATGATTTATGTTTTGATAAATTCATAGTTAATTGCACAAAAATCATTTAGGGGCAAGGCCTGCAGGAAACGTTCAGGCTAAGGGTCTAGTTTAGTCACACAAAAAAACAGAACGTTAGTCTTTGTCCTTTTTATTCTTTGCTTATACCTTTGAAGTGAGGTCCTATGAGTGAACTGATCAGCTTAGGTAACTTTGTGGATTTTTCATTTGTTATTGGAGAATGCAAATGACCTGAGGTTAGGCCCTGTGATCTTGCCCTTGGGTCTAATGTTTGCATGATTTTTTCTAGATTTTACCTTGAGCTCCTCTTTGATTGAATATTTCAAATATTATAGTTGGGTCAAAAATCAGTGTCGCTGTCAAATCTCCCTTTTGTATTGGTTAAGTGCTACCTTGCTGGTGTAATAACTACCGCTTCTTATTAAGTGAGTTTCTCATTACATTGTGTGGATGCTATATATGTTTTACTATAGCTTGTGTATGCTTATAAGATATGTGTGGATAGTACTGGCCTGTTTAGGTATGTAGTGTGGGTAGTGCTAGGCTGTTTGCATTGGATGTTTTGTGTGTGCTATTATATATCCTTTGCAGCTGAGTGTGTTGAAATGATGTAATGATATACTTATCATGGTATGTTGGATGTATAGTGTGTGTTGGTGTGTACTGTTAGACTGTTGTGAGGTCTAGTAGGGGTTATATAGGGATGGGTGGATACAGAGCAAGATTTACATGCATGGTTAAGGATGCTGAGCGAACGGAAATATGTATGGAGGGTGCTGAGCAGATGGCAAGATGCATCAAGAGTACTGAGTAGACTGGAAGATGTGTTGAGGGTGCTAAGCAGATGGCAAGATGCACCAAGAATATTGAGCAGATCGCAAGATGTGCCGGGCCGATGTGCATGTACGGCTCAATGTACAGGGTGGAGTAAACTAAGGTATACTGCGATGTGATGTTGTATTTTACCGATAGGGGTAAAGTATGTGTGACTGATATGCTTTGTACGTGTTGGGACTCACTAAGTTATGTTCTTACCCTTTCCCCATTAAATCACTATTTCAAGTTTCTGCAGGTGAGGGTGATAGCAAGGCGTGACGAGTTTACACTGTGCTGCTTCCTTGGTGATTATATATTGGTTTTGACTTCTGCTGGTTGGTAACTTGTGTTGACAATGGAATGTTTAAAAAGATTTGATTTATATTTATGTTGGAAAAATGATAAATAATATGACGTGTTTTTGGTTGAAAATGTGTTAATAAAATTTTTAAATTTACCTTAAAAACTGGGATGTTACAATTTATATATATTGTCTTCGTGGGGGCATAAAAAAGCTATGTGAAAAAGCTCTTCTACAATGAGTGTTTATAAAAGTTTTTTGGTTTGTGATTTGACAATGACATGACACCAAAAAAACTTTATGAATATGCTCTCGTATCGTGATTCTCTAATGACAAGAACGACCAAAAGTGCAATATATGTCAACCACAATGACCATCCATCATATTAGAACTAAAAGTGCATAAAGATGCCAACTATGGGACCAAAACTGTAATTTAATCTAATATATATATATATATATATATATATATATATATATATATATATATATATATATATATATATATATATATATATATATATATATATTAAAAAGATTTGCAAGCATGAATAGTGTTTTATTAGTATTTTAATAGCTTGCCGATAGTGTTTAAAAGACATATGTGGAGCTTTTTGGAATAAATCTTTTTCAGCCTACCGGTTAGTCCTTGAAATGGAGGCCTATTCTCATATGAGGTAGAGGGTTCGATCCGTCTACCATTTTTTTGTTGGATTAGGTGTCTAAGTCATGACTGTAAATTGTATTTATCTTATTAATTGAAGCAAAGTCCATTGGGGTTGCCCTTGGGTTGCCCTCATAGCTGGAGGATTGATGTAGAGTTCAGTAGAGAGAAATGTTGATTTATTAATTGTTTAATAAATCAATAAAAATTCAATAAATAGTTTATTAATATATTTAAGTGTTAATATATTAATTAGAAACTATATTAATTAATTAGAATTTAATCTAGAATTAATTGGATTTAATTTAGTGATTAAATTAATTAATTATAAGTGCAGGGACTGGTTTGTATTTATTCAATAGTTGAATAACTGGCAAGCCAGTAGCCAGGGGCCAAAGTTGGCGCCAATATGGAGGCTACCTCCTAGTTGGCGAAAACCCTAATTAGGGTTTAGAAGCCTTGGTCCAAATGGTCAACAGACTTGCCCATTAAGGAGGCTCCTCTAGGGTTTTAGTTGTAACCTTTGGAGGCTATAAAAGGAACCTCCTGGCTACCCCTTTTCTGCGCCACCTCATCTAACTCACTGAAACTCTGCTGTCTTCTCTCCTCCATTGCTTGGGTGTGACTCCACTTAAGGCAGGAAACTTTTGCTGCTAGCTTCTGGATCAAGAATCAAAGGTTGGTTCTTCTTGTTTTAATCCTCAGAATTAAATTGTTGGCTTTAGGTTTTTATTATATGTTCATTGTAGAAAAACATAGATCTCTTCTTAGGATTGCATGTGAACTTAGGAATTTCTAGTTCATTGTTTGTGCAAAACCTTTCAGTGGTATCAGAGCCAATTTGTTTTTCTTGTGAATTTGATGTAATTGTTATGCATGGTGATGGGTAATTTGCGAAAATTTTGACCCATTCACAAGGCCTTGTCGATTTGGTGGCTAGGGTTTTGAAAACCCTAGCCTCCTCCCCCCTCTCTTGCGATTTGCATGTTGCCTTGGATAGTAGGTTGTTATTTTTGGTAATTGTTGAATAATTAAATAACTGGAACCCTTTATCCATTGTATGCTATTTTCGAGATTTAGGGATAAAGGTAGGTAATTAATTTGATTACTTTTGTGATGCCTATCTTTGATTTAATTAGTTTAGTTAAATTGTTTAATTAAAAGACAAATTAATCACTTAAGGATTTAATATAAATTTTCGAAATTTAAGTAATAATTTGCGAAGATTAAAAAAAATTTAAATCTAAAATATTTTAAAGAGTTTAAAATATATCTTATATATTTATGATTAAAAGTTAATATTTATATGTAAGATAAAATTGGTTAGTCTTACCGTTAGTAGGCCTCATTCACAAAACTGTCCTATAAAGAGGGTATAAGGCGACTGCCTATAAAATGGTAGTCTAATGGGTGTCTACTCTCACCCACAGCTCTCCTGGTCAGTCAAGGGTCGTTAGCTGAACGGGTTTGATAGAACCGCTTAAGCCTCTTAAAAGTATAATGCTATAATTGAAAGTACTAGAACCATGAACAAAAACCCAATCTAGTTTTTTAGGTTAAAAATGTAATTGATGCTTATCCACGGAATTGCACATTGCACTTTGTGGAACGTTGGTGGAACGTGTGTGGTTTACCGGCACGCCAACTGGGGTCCACAAAGAGTTGCAATGGGTTTCTCGATTTTACCATTATTGACGGAGCGTGTGTGGTTAATCGGCATGTCAATTAGAGATGGTAATTGACTTCGAGAGCACCAAGCTAATTTGCATGGTTATTCACACCCGGTTTGTGATCCTCGGTGTCCCAGTCACAAACAGTGGGGCATTCCCGAGATTAAAACATGCTATTGAACAGTTCAATAAATCTCAAAAGAAACTCGGAATTCCATTATGATATGATGATGTTTCTGCGGTGGAATTGGCTGAATCGTCATTCACCTACCTTATAAAATTTACAATAAAGATTACGGCATCCCTCTTCGATATTGTGAATTGTTATTGTAGGATCCTAGCATTATAATTATTATTGGGTTAATATAATGATTACTTATATGTATCTAATTAAAACTACCTTCTTCTTTTATAAATGTCTTCTGTTGACCAATCCGTTCCCCACTCAAACTCCGGTAATGTCACTTCAATCTTGTCATTATGCTCCAAAGTGACGTTGGACGGTACTAACAACAATGACTGGATCCGTAACATCAAGATGGCTCTAAGGTTTGAACACAAAGAGTATATTCTAGAAACCGAGCTAGTTGAAGTTGACCCATATACCGATACTCCCAATGAAGTTGCCTCATATAAAAACACTCGGATGATACAACCAAAGTGGCCTGCATCATGATCGCTACCATGAACCCTGAATTGCAAAGAATTTATGAGGACTACTGGCCTTACGAAATGCACAAAGAGCTCGCGGAAAAGTTCAGCAAGCAAGAGCGCATCGAAAGGTGTGAGGTGGTAAAAGCTTTCACTAACGGCAAGCCTAAGGATGGAGAGTCCATCTGCACTCACGTGCAAAGGATGCAAGGTTACATGGAAAGGCTGAGGAAGCTGGAGATGCCTGTTCATGAGGATTTGGCTGTTGACATAGTGCTAAATTCATTATCGAGTTCTTATGACCAGTTCACACTGGCGTATCATTTGAACAGCAGTCAAACAACTTTGGCTGAATTACACCGCATGCTTCGTACTGCTGAAGACGGGATGAAGGAAAAAAGTGTATTCCCTGTTAACCCGCCTGTCCTGGCTATTGGCTCTGGCAAGGGAAACAAAAGGAAGGGCCCTCCGAAGCAAAATTGGAGGGAAAAGGTTCATGTCGGGTCATCTAGCAGTGCCCCGAGAGCCAAGTCTTCCGGCATTCCGCATGTCACGAATCCCAAGGAAGCCGACTGTTTTTTTGCAAAGAGAAGGGTCACTGGAAGAGAAGCTGCCCCAGGTACTTGCAGGATATCAAGGATGGCAAAGTGAAGCCATCACAAGCAGGTACTTACACTATATCTAATAACTCATCTTCTTCTTGTTCTTGGGTCCTTGACACCGGATGTGGTTTTCATATATGTTCTGATTTGCAGGGCCTAAAGGAAAGTAGGGAGCTGGAGCATGGTAGATTGAACCTGGTCATGGGCAATAGGCGAACGTCACCTGTTACCAAGATCGGTGTCTATAGACTAGTGCTTAGTAATGGAGTTAGTTTAGATTTACATAATTGTTGCTATTCGCCAAATGTGGCTAGAAACATAATTTCTTTTCATGCATTGTTCAAACAAGGTTTTTATTATACTTTTGACAAATTGAATGGTTCAATTTCAGTTTTTAAAAATGATGTTTTTATCTTTAATGCTTTGCCTTGTGATGGAGTGTATGAATCTATTATGTGACTTGACAATTGTGGTAATGATGTATTAAATATTGATTCTTCAAGTGGTGTAGAAAAGGCGTGTTTGTGGCACTGTCGCCTTGGCCATATTAACAAGAAACGCATCGCCCAACTCCAAAAGGATGGAATGTTGGAATCATTTGACATTATATCGGACGATGTATGCGAGTCTTGTTTATTTGGCAAGATGACAAAATCACCATTCAAAGGGTCTTTTGAAAGAGGTGAAGGTCTGTTGGATATCATACACACAGATGTGTGTGGTCCCTTCAGAACAACCACAAAAGATGGCACGCGGTTCTATGTGACCTTCACTGACGATTTTAGTAGATATGGGTATATCTACTTAATCAAGCACAAGTCAAATACCTTTGAAAAGTTCAAAGAGTTTAAAAATGAAGTAGAAAATCAATTGGGCAGAAAGATAAAAATGCTTAGATCCGAAAGAGGCGGTGAGTATCTTAGTATCGAGTTTCTCGATTATCTAAAGGAATGTGGAATAGTTTCATAGTTGTCGCCTCCCAGGACACCACAGTTGAACGGTGTTGCTGAGAGACGAAACTGGACCCTGTTAGACATGGTTCGTTCCATAATGAGTCGAGCTTCACTTCCAATCCATTTCTGGGGGTATGCCTTAGAGACTGCCGCCCATATCCTCAACCTTGTCCCAACCAAGAAGGTTGCAAAAACACCGCACGAGATGTGGACGGGGAAAGTTCCCTCGTTGGCACACATCAAAGTCTGGGGCTGTGAGGCTTTCGTAAGACGAGAGACTCAAGACAAGCTCGCGGAAAGAAGTGAGAGGTGTATCTTCATCGGATACCCGAAACAGTCATTTGGATACTTGTTCTACAGACCGAGCGAGGACGTGGTCTTTGTAGCTAGACGAGGAGTCTTTCGAGAGAGAAAGAGAGAGCTCATTTCCAAAGAGGACAGTGGGAGTACTGTTGATCTTGAAGAAATTCAAGAGATACCCGATGAATCAACCTTAGGAGAAACTAGCCACCAACATGAGGAAGAGGTTCCTGTTGGACCCACTGACATTTCATTACCTCTTAGGCGTTCGGGTAGAGTTAGCATGCCACCCGAGTTTTATGGTTTCCATATAACTACGGATGGTGACACGTTTGTTAGTGATCGTACATTGAAAATTTTGGATGAGCCAACTAACTACCATGAAGCAGTGGCGGGCCCCGAGTCTGCCAAGTGGAAAGAGGCGATGGACAGCGAGATTTAGTCCATGTATGATAATCAAGTTTGGAACTTGATTGACAATGTGCCGGGTCGTAAGACAGTTGGGTGCAAGTGGAACTTCAAGAAGAAGACCGACATGGATGGTAAAGTACACACTTTTAAAGCTCGGCTGGTTGCGAAGGGATTCACTCAAACCCCGGGGGTTGACTATGATGAAACCTTCTCACCAGTAGCCAAGATAGTTGAGTTTTGACGGCAATTGCAGTACTCTCAAACCAGCCGTTGTACCTCGGAATCGTGAGTCCTGGCTTCTGAGCCAGCCCTTGAGTTGTGATATGTCTTGGGTTCCGATCTAACCCATGTACCTCTAAATCTTGACGTTCAGGTACTTTCCTTGTAATATGTCGATGGCTGCTAAACTCAATTTAACGCCTTATTATACTTGAACGAGGTGGTCTTCTTCTTCCATCCGGATCAACCAACTCGTATTTCCAATTTCCTCCTTTCTTCAACCCTGTAATCTTCGTCGGATCTGCAAGCATCGACATATTACAATTGCAGCGGGATCGAGACAATTATGAAAACGAAGCTTGGAGGCGGAGGTCGATCAAAGGAGAAGAAGAATACGATTAGTTATTCCAGACCCCAAAATCAAATTTTGTTGTGCAATAATTACTAAAGTGAGTATTTTTCTTTATTTTTGTTAAGAAAAAAAACGAAAATGGGAAGTTCTATACCTAGGTTGGCTACACAACAGCCGTATATTCACATAGCCTTATATACATCCTATCCTAATAAATAAGTAACTCAAAGCCACATGTCACCACCATATTCATTTGGCCACATGTCATTTTCTCATGATTTTGAATTTCCCTAAAAATTAAAAAGTTCATTAATGTTCTTTCTAAAAAATAAAAGTTCATTAATGTGCTTTTATGAAGATATTTCCAAAATCCTTTCCTAAATGTCATTAATACTCTTTTATGAAGGTATTTTATTATATGTACTAACATTTGTAGCGTAATTATGTTGCCATAATGCGATTACTAATTTTGATAATCTTAATAATCTCTTTAAGATTGTTAATTTTATTTTTTGGTTATTTCGATTACGATGACAAATTATATATCCTACTAAAAACGAGGAAAAACAACAAAATGGCCTTAAAGTTCTCAATAATTACATAATTGCCATTAATGAATTAAAATGAGTTAATTACATATTTGGTCCTTATACTTTTTATTTTCAAAAACTACACTTTTAGTCCTTAGAGTTTATCGTTTAAATTAGTTACATTTTTAGTCCTCATAGTTTTTAATTTAAGGTAATTATAATTTTTATCCCTATAGTTTTACTTTGCATAATTACAACTTTGGTCCTTATATATGCTTAATAAATACAATTTCAGTCCTTATAGTGTATAGTTTGTGATAGTTACAGTTTTGGTCCTTATAGTTTTTATTTTAGGATAATTACAATTTTGATCCCTATAGTTTTTAATTTGCATAATTACAACTTTGGTCCTTATGCTTTTTATGTTTAATAAATACAATTTCCGTCCTTATAGTTTTATAGTTTGTAATAATTACAGTTTTGGTCGTTATAGTTTTTATTTTAAGATAATTACGATTTTGATCCGTATAGTTTTTAATTCGCATAATTATAGTTTTGGTCCCTGAGAATAGCGATATTATAAAAATTGTCCCTATGTAATAGCAGCATTACATATATATTCATTATGTAAAGAGAAATCTGTAGTATTTGTCGTTGTTTAATAACTAATTTTTTGTATTTAGGATTATATATTTTCTTAAGAAATAGAATTATATTTTCTGGTAACTTAAATAATTTGGTGGTTACATATCACTACAAAATGTATTAAAACCCAGAGAAAATATCTTTCTTATTTATATTTTTCCTAGCCTAACTTATCTGCCACAATTATTCAATTCTTTTTTTATTGCAAATATAAGAAACCCGGAGAAATTTGGAAATATAGAAGAGAACTCACAGAAATCAGAAAATTCTAAGCATTAAATTGCTTTGTTTTGCTTGATGTATTGGCTTGTAATTTTCTCTCTACTTTAGTTATTAACACTTGAACCTAATCGATTTTTTGTTCTATTTTTCAATTTCTTGACCTAAATCGTTTTGTTTTGCTTGAACCAGGTTTATTTTGTTTTGGTTGATGTATTGGCTAGATGACTTTTAGCCCTAAATCATATTGTTTGCTTCACTAGGTTTAATATCTTTGTGTTTTAGGTTCAATTTTTTTGATAAAATTACTGATGCTTGTGTTCTTTGATCCTTATTTCTTTCTTTCTTTTGCTTAGTTTATTTTTAGGTTTTGTATTGGGTTGTATCTAACTTCCTTTCACTCTGTTTACATAGTTGTTGATAATCATACAAAATGACCACGATAGTATTGTTTTTTTAAATATAAATGTTTACATATTCATAATTTATATATTTTTATATCATCCCGTGTAATACACGGGTCTTACAACTAGTTTATATTATATATATATATATATATATATATATATATATATATATATATATATATATATATATATATATATATATATATATATATATATATATGTATATATATACTAGTTGTGTACTCGCACAAAGCAGCGGACGGCGATTAGTTTTTTTCGAGGATTGCTTTCTGAGCGTCTATTAGTTTCCTCTTTACGAGCATCAAATATGTTTATTTTTTAGAATTGTTTCCTCTTTTTGGACCTTGTTGTTTTCGTTTAAAATTGAAAGTACGTTACTTTTAAAATTGATAGTACGTTGCAGCAAGTGACAAGTACAGGGAGAGCGGAGTGAGCATTACCAGGGTTAGGCAGTTTTTGGATTATTTTGGTGGATTTCACCAAACGGACTGTTAACCGAACCATATTACCATAGGGTTATTCGGTTTTTGGATTAAACGATTTCAATTTAAACAGTTTGTTTTTCCGTTTACCCAAATACTAAAAGCCCGAAAACTGAATTTATAAATTTTACAAAGAAAACTGCATTTGTGACCATATCATTCAGACATTGAACTGCCTTTTCAGAGTTCTCTTGATACTTCAGCTCCTGGTAAATAGAATTCAATTATACAAGTGAGATTTTTATTTATCTTTTTAAATATATTTCTGTTCTTGACATACCTCTAATTTGTTGACATATTTACTCCTGATTTCACGAGAAAAAAAGGTAATACCTAAAAGTTGCTTTTTATGGAAAAAATTCATCCACATCCTGCAAAATAAAGTGAGAAGAAGCAGATACAAAAAATGTTAGTCTTCACAATCTTCATTTCCGAATCTGCTTAAATGAAAGAAATATAAAAATATTTAGTTTTTACGGATCATACAATGTCATATCTTGCATCAACTCATTAAGCATGTTACAAAGAGTTAAAAACCAACATGAAAGATTTGAAACGTATTTTGCAATTTCCAGCACCACTGTAATGCATGTTATAACAATATAATTTAGAAAATAGTCACTTAAGGCATTGTACTTCGTGGAAATTTGCAAGTGGCATCCCAAGTTAAGTGGATTATGGCAATGTACTTAGACCCACGAATATAATTTAGAGACTTACATATAACTTCAGTTTGAGGCAATTGAGTAATGATTTGAGAATACGTGTCATTGTGGCTTGCACTTGGTCTATCCACAACCTTTTGATCAGTTTCCATGTCATCATTTTGAATCACATTCGGTTTCTCATCACCCTGTTATGATGTTTAATAAATACCCAAATGAGAAAAACAGTTGAAAGAAAAGTAATATATAAGAAAGTAGAATGTACCAAATGGCTTACAAAATATTCTTTCTAATATTCAACATTAAGTTCTTTTCCAGAAGGAGGACATGTTTCTTGACAAACTCCACCAGTCTTCTTTGCCTCTCTCTGAAGTGATACAACGTATTATTTGCTATCATAGTGGAATCTTGTGGTTGAGAAGCTCCACCTCCAGGAACTGTTGTTTGAGCTTCAAAACTTCCAGTTCTGGGACACTAATATTTATACCAGGTTGATGCACCGGGTTTTATACACATGTGGGGCGTGAGGTTGGGAGTTCGACTCCCGTAATAACCTCTTTAGGTGCCACGCGTGGGGAATTTTTTCTGGAGAGTTTGCATGCTTAAGCGGAGCACGAACTCGGGACTTCACCTGAAATATTGGTGGAGTGGCTCCTCCGTTAATCCAGCCGTTTCCAAAAAACAAAAACTATCCCTTACCATCTTCAATAACTATACCTTTATACTTAGAAAACAAAATTATAATATCAAGTGTTCGTATAATTAGTAATTATAATTAAATTATTTGAGCTCACTATATGGCAGTACGAAGTTGGGTCCGATCATGTTTCTCCTTCCATAATTTTTAACTTCTTAATCTTGGATACCGATATATGATGTCATCTGAAACACCCTCGCTTAAGGCTTTTCATAAAACGTCATTTTAACCCATGGTTTATCATCATTAATCAATAAAATAATCCTTTAGTGAAAACTTTAGTTTCAACATTTTCAAATAAGCCATTTTCTTCCAAAAAACTATTTTAAAACACATGGGGTTTAATGAGAAATAATTTAGGTTTAAGTTGCGGAAAACAATGTTTGGTCCCATTTTAGATAAAACATTTTAGTTTATAAAATAGCGAGGTTGTAACAATTCAAATACCATTACACAATTTAAATGATACCACACAAATCGTGGCCTTCTAAACATCCAGCTCTTCTAAGTCATCTAAACTCCTCAACCTGAGTACACATCAGAATAAGTTAGGCAATGGAAATGCCTAGTGAGTTTACCCGAATTTGTCCCATTTTGAGTGAGTAGTGAACTACCACATTCGGGACAAAACCCCCCAAAAACAGTTTTAACACACACTTCAAATGTTATTTAAAACATCATAAAGGTTTACTCAAAATAGATAGTTATGATATGCAAATGTAATGCATGATGCAACTATCCCAAACCCACGTCCATCTCATAAAAGTCCAACTCACCTCAATGGCACCTACCTAAGTTCATAAATGACACGCACGGAGCATGTCACTTGATCCCCGTATAGGTTAAACTAGAACTAGTGGCCATCACACTAGCCCCATGAGGGTTAGCAACTCCCTCATGCGTCTCCTCACCCTCTTTATTTTAGAGAAGGGTCAAACTCAAAACATCGTGAAGGTGGCTACTTCAGCCAAACATCATTAAACATCTTTAAGGTCATCATAAGGTTCACTCGGTCAATCCCATCCTATATGCAATGCAATGCACAATTAGGATGCTCAAAACATCTTTCAAAACATCATCATCATCTTTAGTTGAAACATCTTTAGAAAACTCGTTTTCATGCAATGCACAAGTAGTAATCATATAACACGTTTCACATAATATCATGCATGAAAAGTAATTGACAACACACACAAAAGATAGTTGGAAGGATGTGTACTCCCGGTAAACTCACCGAAGGTCAACTGACGAGTCAACACTAACTCCACTCAAGGTTTGATGCATTTGGAGGCGCTCCTAGACATCATCTCATCCATCAAATCATCTTAGTTGAGTGCTAGCTCAAGTCCTTGACATACGCAGCGGTCGTCGTGCGGTCAAAAATAAGAGAAATACCTAACTTACACTAGTATAGCGGTAGTCAGGGTCGATCCACAGGAGCTTCGTGCTAAGACTAGATGAGAGATTACCAACTAATAGTGTCACAGCTATAGTCGGAGGATCTGGTTTCTATTTTTCTATCACTAGAAAATAAAACAATGCTCAAACACTCAGGACAAGCTAAGCTATGTCCAAATTACCTAGTCACTTTCTGAAATCAGAAGTACATCTCTGACTCAGAAGCAATCAAAGGCATCCAAACTAGCCAAACCAAGCAAAGCATAAACTACCACTAGTTAAAGTCCTATTGAATAGTTACTAGCCAAGGTTTAATGCTTACCAAATAACCTAATTAGCTACTGATTTCAGCTAAGAAAAACAGTCCTACAAGGTCCAAAACACAACCCAAAACACAATCAATCAAACAAACCAAACACAAACATCCAAACACCAAAAAGCTAAGATTAAATGTAACCAAATGCTTTTCATTCACCAAACTGAATTCCAAATATAAAAACAGTAACCAAAATGTGTCTCAAACAGAAACCTAAGTGCTCAAAGTCAGTGGTTGTCACTCCCAAAGACTTTAGCTACAGAACTACTTTCTACTAAAATGAAATTAAAGCCAAAAACATAAAATACCAATTGTGAGCTTGCTGAAATGAAATCCTGGAGTCAAAGAGCTTCAAGGTCGATGTTTACACCCGGTCTTTGCTAGGGTTTTCGGCTGGAAATGCATCTATTTATACTTGCAAATTTCCCGCAACCGCGCCGCGCAGAAATGAAATCCGCGGCGCGCGTACTTATCTTGTCCCGTTTTCTTCGGCATTTGAATGTGTTCCACCGCCTTAAGCCCGTGTCGCGCATAGTTGATTCCCGCGGCGCGCGTACGACTTCTCTTGATTTTTCATTCTTTCCCAACTTCTTCCTTTTGCACGCTTTTAGTCCCTGTTTCTATTCTTTTTCTCCAAACAAGTCCTGGCACGAAAAGTGAGAATACCCAGACATATTTGATATAATTTTATCAAGAACAGGGCTCAACAACGCCTAAAATACTTGATATCACTAGGCGTTGTCAAACACCCCACACTTGTGCCTTGCTTGTCCCCAAGCAAGAGAGTTTTTAACAAATTATAATAAAAAATCAAACAATTTCTGACTGTGTTCAGTTTCAAAGTTTATTGCTCTTTGAGTTAGAGTGGGATAGTTCGAGAAAACATAATTGAGTTGTTCTTTGGAATTCATGGCTTTCTAGAGAACCCTTGATTACAAACTTTCTGTCCACAATGAAGTGTACTTACTCATTCAGATTTTAAAGGCCATTAAGGAATTGTCCATGACTTTCGATGTTGTCCGTGTAACGAGCTTTCAGAAATACCATCCCAGACCAGACGATCTTAGGTGGTAAGGTGCATAAGGCCCACCCATTTTAGACCTACCGGCTCGAACAACAAAGGCCACAGATTGACTTTTCCTTCCTAAATTCCAATCCTAAAACAGCTCAATCTTCTAAACTCGTAAAACTCAACTTATTTGACTAACTAATAGCATGATCACAAATAAACAGTATTTCTTGAAAAATACTAATGCTATCACAATCATAAACCATTCATTTCAAAATTGCAATTTATTAAAAATTTTGAAAAAGTTTGCTAAAAATTTGAAAAATTGATCATTTCTGCAAAAATTTCAAAAAATTCTCTTTCGACCGTCCACACCCCACACTTAAAACCGTACAACGTCCCCGTTGTACAAAATTTATTTCAAAACAAGGGAGAAAGAGTTATCCCTTTTTGGACGATAGACTGCTTGGTGCTCAATATCACAGGTATAAATGCGTACAAATGGATCCTTGATTTCGTATTCTGGAGTTGTAGCGCTACAGTGAACACGCCGGTGGTCGAGACAAGTGGAGGGTCACGGTGACCCCACACTTGTCTGAGACAACTCCTTCTCAAATTGGCATATCATGCATCACTCAACAAACAAATTAAAAGCACACATGACAAATAAAATATAAACACAAAATATACAGAAAAATGTGTATGTGTTGCGGATGACCGCGGCGCGTAATTGAAGTATGCGCGTCGCGGTAATTTCATGAGATTAAAACAGCGTCAAATGAGAAATGACCGCGTCGCGCTAGATATGGATGCCGCGGCGCGGTAATTTCAGCAGATTATCCAAATTTCAGATCTCACAAGAAACAATTCAACACACCAAAACCATTGTTTTATTATTAATATCTAATGCCTGCAGGAGGCTTATTGTCCTAACCAACTTCTAAAAACAAATCTTTAAGCTAATTCTAATAAAATGAAAATAAAAAATGTACTAAAAGGAAATCAAAATAATTACATCCATCCTTTTCAATTATGCGCAGTGTCAGCATAATCATCTTCATCTTCTTTTAGGGTCCTCCTCCATCGGTTCCTCCTCTTCTTCTCTGATAGTCGGCTGGGGTCTTGGCGGAACACACTTATGCTTTGCCATGAGGGCAATCATACAGTCTGCTAACCACAGGAGCTGTGTCTGTGTATTCTCTGTTCGTCTGTTAACCTCCTGTGCTACAATCAACTATAACTGGTGTTCCCTCGTATGGACTTGCAAAGCCTTCTTAACATCCTTCACTTCATCGGCCAAGTACCGTGATTCCATGGTGGCCGAGGAAAGTCCTCGGGGTGGATGAATAGTCACCCGCGGTCGCTTTTTGGAAGTGGACGGCTCGGTCTTCAACACCGGAAATGGGGATCGCTCAGTTGCGGTGACCCCCTCGTCGACATAAATCACGTCTCGGGCAATGGTAGTCGGCGGGCTGAAGGGAACTGGCTGAACAACTGTCATCCCACGGGTAGTGTACTCAGATAGCAACCCATAGGATCGGGCCAGATTCATCACATAATGTCCCCCACCGAGGGCAATTTGCTTCAGTGGCTCGTCTATGATCTGTTTGAAGTAATCGGCCACGAAGTATGGCATGTTGCATGTCTGAAGCATCCGTGTCATACACCACATAAGATGTAACTCACGTGGTAACACCCGATCCTCGTCCGCACGAGGCCAAACCATGGTTGATATCAACCGATGTAGCATGTGATGCGATGGTAGATGCATCAGCCCCTCGCGTACGGTATTCTCATGATACCGCATGGATGATATGGTGCTCCAGTAGTCAGCAGGAGAGAATGAGTCATCGGCCTCATAATTAGCCTGTCGATGGAAGGTGGCGAACCCTGGTGCCTCTGATTCTTCCTCAGTGTACAACCCGATGCGATAGCCAAATTCCCGTAAGCTGCAGCTTCGGTTGTGATTACCCAACCGGAACTGCACCATCTCTTCCATGTCCATTCCCAGCGGCTGACGATCAAATTGGTAACTTGCAAGAAATTGCAAGAATACCTCCCGGTAAATGGGCCCTTCCATGTGAACAATGTTGTCAATGGCTCGACAAGTGTAAGTAAGCTCGTCTTTGTCGTACCCCCTTGAACCAGCCAATATTGCAAATGTTCCATAATCCCTAATTCCTCGGTCAACTGCCAGTTGATCGGCCGGGCGGGGAGGATTCGTTTTTGTTGTTGAATGGATCTACGATTGTAGAAACTGTAGGCGCGTGTTCTCCCCACTTCCGTGGCCAAAGAATTCCAGTCGATGGATTCGGAACTGCCTGAAGAAGACATTGTACCTGCGAAATCACAAAAATTGAAAAATTACTGCACTGTTCTGACGTTCGACGCGGCGCGCACGTGACAACCGGCGACGCGCTGGATGAATATTCATACTCGACGTCGCGGACTGTACATCGCGCGGCGTGGCGAACGATTTCAGTCAAGAAAATTCGCTTAATCTGTCAATCTAAGTCCGATTTTCCTAATCTAGCACTTAGGTTTCGCGTAATACAATACTATAATCCTAATTCAGCAATCAATTTAATCGATTAAACATAACATTGTGGATTACAGTAGCATCTAGTAAGTTTCAAGACTTCTAAAACTAAAAGAGAGAAAATCGATACTTACTTGGATTTCTTGTGAATGAGAGATGAATGCAGTCGGTGGATTGATTGGAGGGTTGAAGCACGGTGAAAAGAATCAAAATTTTCCGCAATTTATTTATATGCAATGTGGGAATTTGAATGACTATCAAAAGCTCTGTTTAAGTGATTATCTTTAATTTCAAATTAAGATAAGACCGCGGTGCGGGAAGCTTCTATCCGCGTCGCGTATAAAAATCTGATTTTAAATGTAATCGCAAAAACTCAATACGCGTGGCGCGGTTTCTAAGATCCCGCGGCGCGGTATTGTAAAATTACCAAAATGACCCCACACTTGCCTTTTTCTCACCGTGATCAAAAATTGGATGTAATTCTTTGAATAATATGAAAATATGCAATTATACAATGATGATCGGGTTGCCTCCCGTCAAGCGCTAAGTTTAACGTCTTCAGCCGGACGTGCACTTACCTGATTATGTTGCGTATGTTGGAATTTCTGTTATGAATTCGACTGTCTCTACCTCTAATTTCTGGAACGTGCCTGTGGTGATGTATGGTTTGAGTCTATGGCCATTGACTTTAAATGGTTGCCCACCTTTTAAGTCCTGGATTTCGACTGCACCATAATCTGTAATGCTGATCACTTCATATGGACCATTCCATTTGCTTCTCAGTTTCCCAGGGAACATCTTCAGTCTTGAATTATGCAGCCATACTTTTTGTCCAACTTCAAAGATCTTCAGTCGTAGCTTTGCGTCATGATATCGCTTCATCTTTGATTTATAGGTGGCTGCGTTCTCATATGCTTCATCTCGTAGTTCTTCTAATTCAGATAACTGAAGTTTCCTTTCTTTCCCGGCATCAGTATAGTCCATGTTGACTTTCTTAATGGCCCAAAGGGCACGATTGGCAATCTCTACTGGTAAATGACATCCTTTTCCATAAACCAACCGATATGGAGTAGTCCCGATCGGTGTTTTGTATGCAGTTCGATACGCCTACAATGCGTCATCTAACCTTAGTGACCAATCCTTTCTATCAGTCTTAACAGTCTTCTGAAGGATTTCTTTGATTTGCCAATTGGATACCTCTACCTGGCCGCTGGTTTGTGGATGATACGGCGTGGCAATGCGATGATTCACCCCATAGTGTTTCAGCAACCTTCCGAATTTGAAATTCTTGAAATGATATCCTCCGTCGCTAATGATTACTCTGGGGACCCGATTACTCCAGGGACCCCATGCCTGGTGAAGATAGTTTTCTTCACAAATTTGCAGACCACGTGATGGTCGTTTGTGCGAGTTGCTTCGGCCTCAATCCAGTTTGAGACATAATCTACTGCCACCAAAATGTAAACATATCCATGTGATGTGGGGAATGGACCCATAAAATCGATTCCCCAGACATCAAAAATGTCTACTACCAAAATCGGATTCAAAGGCATTTGATCCCTTTTCGATATATTCCCTAATTGCTGGCAATTGATGCACTCCTTGGCAGTCCTGTGCGAATCCCGAAAGATAGTCGGCCAATATAGTCCAGATTCAAGAACTTTGTACCCGGTTTTCCTTCCACTGAAATGTCCTCCACATGCTGATGCATGACAAAGGTCCAGCACTTCACCAATTTCATTGTCTGGCACACATCGACGAATTATCTGGTCCTCACCTACCTTAAAAAGGTCTGGATCATCCCAAATGAATCTCTTTGCGTATGTACGAAATTGCTTCTGCCTTTGTTTTGTCCAATGTTTTGGTATTGCTCCTGTGGCCAGAAAATTTACATAGTTTGCATACCATGGAGCTCCATTAACCTCTGACAACTGCTCGTCAGGAAATGAGTCTTGAATTCCTGCTTCCAATCCTTCAGCTGGTAATCTAGAAAGGTGATCTGCCACTACATTCTTAGCTCCCTTCTTGTCTTTGATGTCCACGTCGAATTCTTGCAACAGGAGTATCCACCTAATTAAGCGAGGCTTAGACTCCTTCTTTATGATCAGATGCCGAACAGCACTGTGGTCAGTGTAGACTACCACCTTGGATCCCCAGATATAATATCGAAATTTATCTAGAGCAAATACTACAGCAAGTAATTCTTTTTCAGTAGTCGTGTAATTCAATTGCGCTTCAGAAAAAGTTTTACTAGCATAACAGATAACAACAGGTTTCCTGTCGACCTTTTGCCCTAGTACTGCACCAGCAGCATAGTCGCTAGCATCACACATTATCTCAAAAGGTTGCGTCCAGTCGGGCGGCTTCAGAATGGGAGCCTCAACCAATTTATTTTTGAGGATGTTGAATGCTTTTACACATTCTTCGTCAAAAACAAATGGTGCGTCCTTCAAAAGAAGACCACAGAGGGGCTTAGAGATAGCACTAAAATCTTTAATGAATCTACGATAAAACCCTGCATGCCCCAAGAATGATCTCACCCCTTTTACTGATGTTGGAGGCGGCAATGTGGATATGACCTTAACCATAGCGCGATCGACTTCGAATCCTCTTTCAGAGACCACATGTCCTAATACTATTCCTTCTCGTACCATAAAATGGCTTTTCTCCCAGGAAAGAACCAGGTTCGTTTCCACACATCTTTTCAGCACCTTTTCCAATTGAACTAAGCAAGTTTCGAATGTAGGTCCAAAAATTAAGAAATCATCCATGAAGATTTCTAGAGCTTCACCAATCATGTCAGAAAAGATTGCCATCATACATCGTTGAAATGTTGCAGGCGCATTACACAATCCAAATGGCATTCTGCGAAAGGCGAAAGTACCATAAGGACAAGTGAATGTTGTCTTTGCCTGATCTTCTGGATGAATGGCGATTTGGTTATACCAAGAATACCCATCCAAGAAACAGTAGTACTTTTGTCCTGCTAACTTCTCCACAATTTGATCGATAAAGGGTAATGGGAAATGATCCTTGGATGTGGCGGCATTAAGCTTCCGATAATCAATACAAACTCGCCATCCGGTTACAGGTCTTGTGGATATCTTGTCACCATCCTTTGTGTCTACTACAGTGATCCCTGACTTTTTCGGCACAGTTTGTGTTGGGCTAACCCATTCACTGTCAGAAATAGGGTAAATGATTCATGCGTCCAACCATTTAAGAACCTCCTTTTTGACAACTTCTTTTAAATTGGGGTTCAACCTTCTTTGCGTATCCCGGGCAGGTTTAGCTCCTTCTTCTGTGATGATGCGATGCATGCACGTAGTTGGACTAATTCCTTTTAAGTCCGCGATTGTCCAGCCGATAGCCTCCTTATGTTTGGATAATACTTTGAGCAATCCTATCTCTTGTTCCTCTGTCAGGTTGGCTGCCACGATTACTGGTAAAGTATCTTTCTCTCCTAGAAAGGCATACTTTAAATGTTCTGGTAGAGGTTTTAGATCCAACTTTGGCGGTTCTTGTAAATAGGGCTTTAATATCTTTGGAATCTCTGCTGGTAACTTCTCTATATGTGCACATTCTTCAGACGTGTATCCTTTTTCTTCTTCTCCCTTTTGTGTCTCTTTTCTTCCAACAATTGCTTCTTCCTGAGTTTCTATTTCTTCTTCTTTAAGTACCTCTGGAGTGTAATGCTGAACAAGCTCGTCTATAATGTCTACTTGATAGCATTCCTCTTCTTCCATGTTACTTCCTTTGGGATTAGCATTGAAAATGTTAATCTTGGCCTGTCGGTGTCCAAAAGATATTCCCATTTCTCCAGTACGACAAGCAATATTTGCGTTAGCCGTGGCCAAAAACGGCCGCCCTATAATAATTGTAGGTTGCTCTCCATTCATCGCTTGACGGGTATCCAAAACAAGAAAATCTGCTGGGTAGTAAAATTCTCCTACCCTGATGATAACATCGATTAACATGCCTCTGGGAACCTTGGTGGACTTATCAGCCAACTGCAGAATCACATCAGTAGATTTCATGGTGCCAAACTCATGCTTGTCAAATAACTGCCCCGGAAATATATTCACACTTGCACCTAAATCTAAAAGAGCCCTTTTGATGTGCACATTGCCTAAATCTACTGAAATAAGATGAACTCCCGGATCTTTCAGCTTTGGAGGAAGCGCATCCATGAGGATAGAGCTTACATTCTCAGGTAAGCTAATCATCTTAGGCAAGTGGGACAGAATATGTTTCTTGTGTATACACAAGTCCTTGAGAAACTTAGCATATGCGGGAACTTCCTTGATAAGTTTGACTAAAGGAATGTTAACTTTAATTTGGCTAAACAATTCTCACATGTCTTCAGCTTATGGTCCCTTCTTTCCATATGGTCCTTTCTCCGACTTTTCCAAAGCTGTCGGAAAAGGAACTGTTCCACTTGATTCTCCTTTTTCCCAAGTACTCGTCTGCTTCGTCTTCTGTACTTGCTCCTCCTTATCCTTTCTCTTCTTTCTTTCTAATTCTTCTTTTTCATCAAAAACTATTTCTACATCACTATCATCATCATCTGCAACCGGAGCTGCAACCTTGTTGTCTACTTTCTTCCCACTCCTAAGTGTGATGACTTCATTAACTTGCATTTTTGGTGACTGCTCTTGCTCCCTCACTTGTGTTTCCTTCATTTTGACAAGTGATTCTCCTAATTTCAAAATTGCTTCCGAATTAGACTTCTCTACTTCTTGGAGTTGTACTAACAATCCAAAAATTTATTGCAAACCAATGTTCGTACTTCCTGATGAAGATGGAGATTGCACCTGTTGCTGCCTTATAGGTGGTTGTCTCGATTCTCGTTGCTGATTACTTCGGAATGGCCTTGGTGCGTTGTGAAATCGACCATATCCATGCACTTGACTTATTTCCTCATGAGTCATTGAGCACTCGTTATGATTGTGTCCTATTTTTCCACATGTATTGCAGATACTCTGCCCATGCAACACGTATGCTCCTTTTTCTTGTTGAAACCTTTCGAGCATCTGATTGAACCTTTTTGTAACAGCAGTGAGCTCTTTTTGAATTTCAGCTTTCCATTTGTGCTCTGCTTCGACATTTGCTACATATACAGTCTTATCCTTCATTGATCCACTGACTTTTGATCCTAAACTCAGCTGCTCCAAAAATCTCCAGGCATCATCTGGCTCTTGCCACATAAATGTCCCACTTGATGAGGCATTTATCATGACCTGGTGTGTCTCATTAACTCTTTCGAAAAATAATTTGACTAGCTGCCACTTAGGAACTTCATGATGTGGACAGGATCGCAACAGCTCTTTTAATCTGTCAAACGCTTCATGAAAAGCCTCTCCAGGCTTTTGCTGGAAATCTTGTATCGCTCGTCTAACCTCCGTGGTTTTACTGACTGGATAGAATTCTTGCAAAAACTTTGCCTTGAGTTGTGTAACATCCTCTATCTAGGGTAAATAATTTATTGAATTATAGTAATAATAATAATAATTAATAATCATAATAGTTACAATATAACAAATAAAATTAATTAACTTATCTTGAAGAAATAATTAATTTGGAGTAATTAATCAAGGGTAAATAAGGAATCTACCATAGGAGGTTCTAGAAGGGGACCTTTATGCAATATTGGAACTTAAGTAGTGGTGGGGAGGGGCTTTATAGCAATTATACAAGAGTTAGTAAGCTGGAAGGACCATATTGCAATTAAAGGAAACTTGAGTCTTTAGTTGGGGGAAAACCCCATTTCCCTCTCACATTCACGATTTTGAAGAAGGAAGGGGGAGAGAGGGCGATTTCAAGGGAAATACTAGAAGAGGAGCACATTTCCAACTAGATCTAGGTGGTGATCATCAACCAATTGAAGATTTGAGGTAAGAAATCTAATATCCATGTTAAAAACCCACCATCTTGGGTAGATCAAGTTCAAATTCGGGTTTCATAGTTGGGGGAGATGAACTCTATGATCCCAAAGGTGTAGCATATGAATTCTTATGATTATCTCTTTTCAATGCAATGATTTCATGCTTGGAGAATCATTTGAATGTTGGTTGATACTCATAAACCCTAATTTTTGGGGAAAAACCCATCAATGGGTGAAATCTTAATGACTTGATCAACTTGCATCTTAAATGTGTTCTATGAAGAGCTTAAGTGTTCCTAATGACTTCAATCCAATGGAAGAAGTAACCTCATGAATCATTGATCAATTGTTTGATTAGAATTGGACATTCCTTGATCTAAGCTTGTGAAGCAAATTGGGATTAGAACATGGATTTGATCCAATGAAGATGTTATTGGATGATTTGTTTGGACCAAATGATGGGTAATTTAGATAGAAATAATGTCCTTTTGATATCTAGAAGTTTGGGGTTGTATTAGACTTTGAATTGGACCAAAATGAAGTGAAAATGACCAAAATCGGAGCTGGAACTGGGTAAAGCACGACCCGTGCTGAAGGAGCACGACCCGTGCTGTTTGAACCCGTGATTTACACGACCCGTGTAATATATTACACGACCCGTGTAATTCGCTGACTAGTTTTGGGTACTTTTTGAGTTTGGGCTCCACGGTTTGGGCTTTGGGTTCTAAGACTTGAACTCATTTCTAGGCAATGTTTAACTAAGATTTTACTCTTAAGTAGTGAAGTTTAACTAGTCTAGAGCTATTAGTAATATTGAATATTATTTCTTGTAGGAAAGGAGTAATCGAAGTGAAGCAAAGAGTAACATCCTACTTTGGGACTTAAGAGAGGTGAGTTACCGGGAGTACACATCCCTCTTTTAACTCTTGTATGTTTTATCCCATTCCATGCATACCTTTATGTGCTAATTGTTGCATATCTTTGTGTTCATGGCATTCAAAGAGTTATTTCAAAGATGTTTTTCTTTTACAAGGAAAATAATAATATAGTTTTGAAAGATGTTTTGAATCATTCCTCCATGCATTTCATATAGGAGGGGTGGACCGTGTGAACCTTTGACAAAGATGAAATGATTGTCCCGGATTTAGGGAAATCACGGGTCAATACCCAAATGAGTTGTTGTCCCGGATTTAGGGAAAACGTTTCCGACAATAGGAAACCGCATGAGGGATTTGCTAACCCTCATGGGACTAGTGTAGTGGCCACTAGTTCTAGTTTAGCCTATACGGGGATCGGATGACATGCTCCGTGCGTGTTATTCGTGAACTTAGGTAGGTGCCACTGTGGTGAGTTGGACTGCTAAGAGATTGACATGGGTTGGAATAGTTGCATTCATGCACCATGCTGCATACCATAATTATCCATTTGTGTTAACTATCAAAATGTTTTTAATAAGTTTAAATATAAATAAAATCAGTATTTTTTGGAGATTATCTCGAGTGTTAAGGATTTTCCTTTCACTAATGGCAAGATAATCTCGGGTAACTCACTAGGCATTTCCATTGCCTAACTGTTTGATGTGTACTCAGGTTAATGCTAGGAGATTAAGGCGAGGCGGGAATTTTAGAAGACCACGGGATGTGTGGCCATTTAAACCTTGTTTTTGTACTTGAATTATGATACCTCCTCGCTATACTTTATTAAACAACTTTTGATGTTTTTGGGACCAAATTTCCGCGATGATGAAACTTCTTTTGAATTAATGAAGTTATATTGAAAGTAAATGTTTTAAATTATTAAACCCTAGCGAGGGGTGTCACAAGTTGTTCCCAACTAGTAATACTATTTGATGGTAAGGATGTAAACAAATACTTGGCTTTATCCTTAAGAGTAAATGGAAACAATCTAAGCCTAAAAATATCTCTATCAATATTCCTAGGAGTGTTGGCGTTGGCAATTGCTAAGAATTCATATAAATGATTATAAGGGTCGTCAGTCTTGTATCCCCTAAACTGAGTTAATATTCCTAATAACTGAGGTTTTATCTCTACTTGCGAATCTATGTTATCCGGAATATAGATCGGCGACGAGTCATCATATTCCCGCGGTTGGAAATGTGATGCAACCGATTGCCGTCTCGGTTGTGCAAAACGTAAAGGTTGGGCGGGGTTACCGTAAAGATGATCATTGTACTCCCGCTGACCTGGTGGTGGATATGGTGGTGTTCTTCTCAGAGGTCCCCGACCTCGGTTCCATTGTGGTTCTGGTGCTGGTGGCACCTATCCTTTATCTTCATCGTCATACACTTCCTCCGTCTCTGGGTGATGGTATCGTGGCTGAGGCGGTGGTTGAAAGTGTATAGGTTGTGTTGGTTGGTATGTGGGTTGAGGTTTAAAGAGGGCTGGTTGTGGTTGAGATGTTGGTGTATGCTGTCTAGGAGCTGGGGTGCCATCTCGGGTCGGCTCTCCCCAAGTCATAGCAGAAGTAAATGGATTGGTGGATTGGGGTTGTGAAGCAGGTGTAAATGGTGGGATAGATGGTGGAGTGCATGATGGTATGGATGCAGGGGCTGAAACTGCACCACCAGAAGCACTCGTGCTCCCAAATTGAAACTCTGATAATGGGGGAATAGAGAACATCCCCGTTGCCTCTCCTGACGGATCCCGGGCAACACTGACCAGACTACTGCTAACTTGACTATAATTCATGATGCTTAAACGCCTACGGGCACGGAGTTTGCGCGCAGTACGCTCAATTTCAGAATCAAACTGCAATGGGGATAATTGCTTTCCCCTGCGGGTACGCATGCACTAGTGCAACACGCCCACAAAAATCAAAAATCAAACTTACCAAAATGAAATTTCAAAAAGCAAGAAACTAGTTCCTACTGCTCACCTAACGTAAGCTCACAGCTCCCCGGCAACGGTGCCAAAATTTGACATACGCAGCGGTCGTCGTGCGGTCAAAAATAAGAGAAATACCTAACTTACACTAGTATAGCGGTAGTCAGGGTCAATCCACAGGAGCTTCGTGGTTAGACTAGATGAGAGATTACCAACTAATAGTGTCACAGCTATAGTCGGAGGATCTGGTTTCTATTTTTCTATCACTAGAAAATAAAACAATGCTCAAACACTCAGGCCAAGCTAAGCTATGTCCAAATGACCTAGTCACTTTCTGAAATCAGAAGTACATCTCTGACTCAGAAGCAATCAAAGGCATCCAAACTAGCCAAACCAAGTAAAGCATAAACTACCACTAGTTAAAGTCCTATTGAACAGTTACTAGCCAAGGTTTAATGCTTACCAAATAACCTAATTAGCTACTGATTTCAGCTAAGAAAAACAGTCCTACAAGGTCCAAAACACAACCCAAAACACAATCAATCAAACAAACCAAACACAAACATCCAAACACCGAAAAGCTAAGATTAAATGTAACCAAATGCTTTTCATTCACCAAACTGAATTCCAAATATAAAAACAGTAACCAAAATGTGTCTCAAACAGAAACCTAAGTGCTCAAAGTCAGTGGTTGTCACTCCCAAAGACTTTAGCTACAGAACTACTTTCTACTAAAATGAAATTAAAGCCAAAAACATAAAATACCAATTGTGAGCTTGCTGAAATGAAATCCTGGAGTCAAAGAGCTTCAAGGTCGATGTTTACACCCGGTCTTTGCTAGGGTTTTCGGATGGAAATGCATCTATTTATACTTGCAAATTTCCCGCAACCGCGCCGTGCAGAAATGAAATCCGCGGCGCGCGTACTTATCTTTTCCCGTTTTCTTCGGCATTTGAATGTGTTCCACCACCTTAAGCCCGCGTCGCGCATAGTTGATTCCCGCGGCGCGCGTACGAGTTCTCTTGATTTTTCATTCTTTCCCAACTTCTTCCTTTTGCACGCTTTTAGTCCCTGTTTCTATTCTTTTTCTCCAAACAAGTCCTGGCACGAAAAGTGAGAATACCCAGACATATTTGATATAATTTTATCAAGAACATGGCTCAACAACGCCTAAAATACTTGATATCACTAGGCGTTGTCAGTCCTTAGTCTCACTCCCAAGTCACTACAACATATCTCATTCCTACAATACAAGAACGGAAGATATTATACTCGATTCATCTAAAAGTCACACTATAATTACTTCTTTAGAACTAAGAAGGGACAATCATCCATCATCTAAAATGAGGTCCTTGACTCTCTAATATAAGTAAAATCTTAGTTAAAACATTCCCAAAGATTGGCATTAAAACAAGGACCCGAAGCCCAAACCATAAAGCTCAAAACCCAAAAACTGACATTTTTGACCAACCCAGGCTACACGGGTCGTGTAGCCCTACACGGGTCGTGTAGGACCCAGGGCAAAACTGATCCGAAGCCCCAGAGACCCTACACGGGTCGTGTATCAGCACACGGGTCGTGTACACTGTGCAGTAACTTGGTTTTTGGTCATTTTAACCCCCTTTTGACCCAATTGAAGCTCCAAATCAACCCAAGACCAATTATACATGAAAATACACATTTAATAACTCATTTACAAGCATTCAACTCCCAATCCAAGTGTTCATGACTTAAACTAATGAAAATCACAATTCAAGTTCTTATCTCTTAACAAGTCATTCATGAACTATGTTCCAAGTCAATCATTACACTTAACACCATCAAGTACCCAATTAAGTCCTTAACCAATGTCATCTCTTAGGAGAATCATTCACATACAAACCCAAAGAAGATAACCTCATGGAATCTCCAATTCCAATCATTGGTCCAAATGATTAAACCCATGGAATACCCAATTCCAATCCATCAATAGATGATTACAAGTGGAGATTCATTCTTCCATTCCATGGAATCATTAGGAAATGATTCTTACTCCACTATTACATCCAAATTGATGCAATAAACCCATTTACCCATTAAACAAAAGATCCATTCATCATATACATGAAATAAACCCATTTCAACACTCAATTCCCATATTCTAGTGATTCAAGGTTTAAAACTACAAATCAAAGGTTGGAATCCTTAGGGAATCATTAGAAATGAATCCCCTCATCCAAAACTACAAAATCCAACCATCAATTTCTAGATTCCTCAATTATCTAACAAATCCCCAAATTCTAGGGTTCATAACACCCAAATCAATCAAATAATTGGATCTAGAGCATCCATGGATTGGATGATGATCAAAACATGCACTAGAATAATAAACTAACACTTGGGATCCTAGGATTTCCTCCCCCACATTATCAATTTTGGATTTGACATAGAACTCATCCCAACAACGGGTTTGCAAGCTTAAAAGGGAAGAGTTTATACCTTAGATTGGCTAGGAATCTCAAGAACTTTGATGATTCTTCAAACCTTAGCATCTTGTCCTCCAAAATCTCCAGAAAATCGCCACTCTCTCTCCCTCTCCTCTCTAAAATCGTGATGTTTGGCTGAAATGGGGAGAACCCCCATCTAAAACTCTACATCTTTCACAATTGGCAAAACTAGTCCCTATAGTTTGATCATTCTTCACCCAACACCCCAAAAGTCAATTCTTCTAACTAGAAGTCTCTAAGTTCACACTTATGCCCCAAATATAATTATTTATTTCACTTGAGTCATTCTCAAGGTCAACACTAACCCTTAGTTTCCTAATTTGGCACAAATGGTCCCTTACACTAAAATTCCTCACAGTTAAGGTCCTTAATATTAATTCAAGGAATTATTTGACCTAATTTAAACTCCACATCAATTCCTTCAAAATATCTTCTAATTTTCCAAATCCATGACTAGTCAAATCTACTTAGGGTAAGTTTGGCCAAATTGACACTTTTAGTCCTTATGACAAAATTTCTCACATTTGGTTACAAATAGATTCTAAAACTATATTTGGCTCATTTATTTATGATATAAAATATAACAACATATTAAATTTAGTTATTCATTTATTTTCTTTATTTACAAAAATAGATTTTATTTGTCAGTTTAAGCTCAAAACTCCTAGGCCCAAAACACGGATGTTACATCATCAAAAGAAACATATTAGATGATCGTTTACCGTAATAGAGACCTTCGTAAGTGGTGTGTGTGATTAAGCATAAATGGCAGCTGAAGCGGATTATTAGACACAAGCCATAAGTGCTAGTGAAAATCGTGGGTGGTGACGATAAATGGTGGAGATGCTTAGGGCGATGGTGGATGCTGGTGACGGTGGGGTGGATTGTGTACCGATGCGTTGGGGGACCTATGCAAACAACAAAATGTGAATTGTTAAAATCATCAAGAAAATAAAATGAATGAAAAGAAGAGTTTCAATTAGATTAGGCACAAGAACATTCTGATGTGGAAATCGAAATCAATGATTATTTAGGGGAAATTTGAACCCTAAAAAAGGGGGATAAAATCACGTACATTAGTAACAATGTGGCTGATATAGTATATAGTTTTACCTTCCTCATCAGCCCCTAGTCAGGCTTTTACTCATATTTGACACCGTGAACTTTAATTAGACATTTTAATTGAACTAACTACTTACCAAATTTGAATGAAACAAACCTTTTTAACACATCCTTCGATGGTTTACAGCAAGAAACTACTTACCATATATGTATGAACAACACCCACCGACCCTACGTTGAACCCGGCACCAAAGTAGGAGGAGAAAGTCAGATATGCAGTTCGTGGTGGCCAGGAAAGGGGGTGAAGCTCATGCTGGTGAATCGAAAAGAGATTTCGTTGGATAAACAAAGTGTTTGCCCCTAGAATTGAAAAGAATGTTAGAAATCTGAGAAAATGAACTTAACTGCCCTAAAATGGCGAAATTAAAAATAATTAGAGCTCCTAAGCCGAACGGTTTGGCAACTTATGGAATATCTTAAAACTCAGAAATCTTGATCGTTAATTCCTTGATACAGGATGTGTTTCTCACATTTGCTCTGTATGCATGGACTCTATAGGATGCGGGATGTTGTTGTATATGAGCATGTTCGGATTGGATCTGAAGCTCATGCAGTTTTGGAGTTAGTTAGACATTATGATTATGTTATTAGATCATTAGATGCGTACGGCATTGTCTATCATATAGTACATTGTTCAAGGACATTTTGGTTTTATAAAATTTTGATTTTCTTTTAATACATATTTGTTTAAATTATCCTTGAAATGTATGACTATGTTAATTGCATGAATGGCAATAACTTGAATGTTGATACATCCAAAGTGTTTGGATTCATGAATTGTGTTGTCTATGATTGTTAAAGTAAATTTTATAAGGATCAATTCAACGAAAGGTCTAGTTGGACAGGACTTTGGGATCATTTGACTTAGAGTCACATGACGAATTGAGTTCTTAATAAAATCATTTGTGGCAAGAAATGAATCACCCAAAGATCCAGTGGATAGGATTTTGGAATCAGTTGACTTAGAGTCAGGTGATGATTGCATATCTTGAACAAAATTGACAAAGTCATAAATTTACATAGAGATGTAAAATACATTAAGATCATGAGCAACGGACACATCAGTTACTGTGTATTGCTCGAATCATCGAAAAGAACACAATTAGTTATACTTCACGATATTTGTCAATTACTGTGACGAATATGGCTTCGCTTATCAGAATAAGCGATTAAATTAAAACGTTGAACAGTTCAAGAACTTCAAAGGAAGTATAAGATCAACAAGAATTTGAGTGACAACATAAACTGAGAAAATGTTTCACAATATATCCTCTTCCAAGAACATTAATGGTTATAATGTGTCTTAGGGAAGATGATGGAGCATTAGTCGAAATAGTTCGATCCTCGATGCATGAGATACATCTTTAATTAGTTTCCGATGAATTGAATATTCAACCAGTCAGACCATAGAAACCATATTTCGACCACATCTTAGACCAAGTAGGTTTTGCAGACACTATCTAATATTGTAAAGTTGGGATTATCCCACTTGTACATAGGAAGTCTAGGGTCATGTAGCGTTCGTCCGAACCTCATGACTAGCCTGTACCTGATCAGCAGTGTCATTTCATTGGCTATCCCGACTAAAACTATGAAAGAAGAGTTCTTTTGAAAAGGACTCATATTCTAAGGAAACAGTAGGAGTAAGAATAATCCTGAATGAGTTCAGGATTAGCCAGTTGAAAGAACCTTAGTCGTCACTAGGCCTTGACCAGGAATCAGATTCCTGTTAAACCTGACATACTCTTCTCTTGACCAGTAGTATTGATCACCGTCATAAGTAGTTATGATCTGGGTGACATACTGATTAGTGGTAAAACACTAAAGTTGGTACGGATAAGTAATCCGACTACTTAGTGGCATTGGTGAGCCCGGTTGCTGCTAAATAAGAGAACGTTAGGGCGAGACACAGTCCATGTAACAGTTTGATTGATTTTTTACGCCTAGTCTAGGAACCAGTGGGAGTAATTGAATCATCAAAAGAAAGAGACATAGATAGAAATGTACTTACAGAACATCTGGTTAAGTGAGTCGACAATCAGAGTCAAGAAATTGATTCCGAGAGAAACACTCTCAATAGAAGATGAAATCCGAGAGGATTCTGCATGGCACCGTGTGAGTCGTTAGTGGAGCGTGTGTGGTTTACCAGCACACTAATAGGCACTCACAAAGAATATGCCGATGCAAAAGGTACATGGGCCCGGGATTCATCCCATAGGCACCTCGCAAGGAAAGGATATTCGGATTCTCAGAATGTGCCAAAAGGTTTGGATTTTGTGAATAGCCTGAAAGATTCCTGTGTCAGAAGGTTTGGATTTTGGAATTTTCAAAAATATACCAAAAGTTTGGATTTTGGAAATAGTCCCATGGTGTTGGATTTCAGATTATCAAAATGAGCCAAAAGGTTTGGATTTTGTGAATAGTCTGAAAGAGTCTTATACCCGTGTCAAAGCCAGTGGGAGCATCGTTGTTATCTGCCTATCTCTGTATGTCGATTACATACTGTTTTCTAGGAAACGTCTCTTATCATTGCAAAGTGTAATGACTTGGGAGATGATTCGCTATGAAAGACTCAATAGGGATACAACATACTCAAGTGGTTGCAAATATCTATTAGATAGATCAAAACTCTGCCAATATGATCTTGATAAAATTCAAGATGCATAAACCCAGGAAAGAGTTTCCTGTCATTACAAAGTGTGATGACTTGGCATGAAAGAGATAAAGAAGGTGCAGCACACTCAGTAGTTGCAAGCATCTACAGGATAGATGAAATTATCAATATAGACCTAGCCGTCGTGAACATGATCTTGATAAGATTCAAGATGCATGAGTCTCCGAAAGGAAATAGTTTCTGAAAGTCGTGACACGAGGGTTATAAGTAACCCTTAGGTTCTAAAAAGATTCAGAATGGAATAGATCTGATCCCGCGAGCTTCTTGGATCGATCAGAAGTGTCATGGACATGTCCTGATGACTTAATGCTTGGAGCTTAGTAAGTTGGATTCAGGAGACAACCTGGCTTGGAGTACTGAAGGGATTAGGTTAGCACGCATGAGAAATCATTGAGAAATGATTGGGGTGAATTTAATAATATTTTGGAAAAGGTTTCTGAAATTGTTATTATCAGTACGTGGTGACATAGGACTTCATGGTTAAATAGTTCCACGACAATCAAGAGTAAGATTCTGGAAAGTGATGAAGATCGAGCTACTGACCGAATCAGGAGTGAAGGAATCATCGTAGCTGCCTTGACTTTTGCCACATGTCATCTTCTTATTGAATTTGCCAATCGCGAACCACGAGACCACCATGAGCACCGCCATCGTCAATCCTTCTTCCTCGATGCTTTCTGATCAGCAATCGCGAACCACGAGACCACCATCGGCCTCCAATCAACATCCATCTGTTTGTAAATTCTCCCAATTTATTTTAGGGTTTTTGCGTACCTAATATATGTTGTACATTCTCCCAATTTCTGGTCCTTTTTCTGTTTTGCTTAGGTTTGGATTGAGGCACGATGGAAGGGAGGTGAAAACAGAAGAAAGGGGAATTCAATTGATGGAGGACATTGTCAACAGAAGAGGAATTCGAATAGTACAGAAACAAGCAAAGTAAATGCAGAAAAGTACATATTCTCCGAGAATGCTGTCAAAGTTTATATTCTCCGAGAATGCTGGTTTACGAGTACATGCAAAACTTGAAGAATGCTATCAAAATTCATATTCTCCGAGAATGCTGTCAAAATTCATATTCTCCGAGAATGGAAAACAGCATCAAACATGATTTGTTCAAGGTTAGTATGTGTTATTCTCTAAGAATGGAACACAAAAATTGAACAATTTTTGAAGAATGGAATGCAGAAAAGATGATTTATTGAATGGAAAACATCATGAAAGTTGATTCTTGAAGAGTGGAATGCAGAATTGAAGAATGGAATGAAACAGAATGTACTACAGAAGAATGGAAAACAGCATTGAAGTTGATTCTTTAAGAATGTTCATTTTTTTTTAATTCTTATCCTTTTAGAATAGTATTACTTTGATGTATTTTTCTTCAGTGACTCATCATTCTTTAAGAATGTTTTGTGTTTTTTCTTCAGTGACTCATCATTCTTTAACAATGTTTTGTGTTATGTGAAATTTCATCTACTGCAACTTACAACAATATCATTTTTTTACTTCAAGATTTATTGAAAATTCATATAAAAGTCAAATTTGATTAAAAACACGTTAAATTAAAATTGAAAAATTGAACCTGATAAAGAAAATGTTCAAACTCGCCTCCTGGAAATCTGCCACTTCCTAATTTATTAAAACCAAAAAGTCGTATTTACCCTTCTGGTGGTTTTAAAATAGAAAATAATTAATTTTTTTCCTTTTAATTACCATCATGCCATTGTAATCATAACCCTTCATTTTTTTTATCTAATGGCCACAAATTGGTCCTACGGTCTCACAATACTTACCAAATGTATTTAATATTAACTATATATATATATATATATATATATATATATATATATATATATATACACTTATATATCTACTCTATAATAAAGCAATCCTATTATGGCCACATGTCCTCCTTTTAGATGCCTGTTTTGCCACGTGTCACATTCTTAGAGAAGCCGATTTCCCGCCCAAGGTATTTATCTAGACATTTGCGGTTCAGTTAGACTTATATTTGAAACTGGATTCCTATTTTTACCCCATAATTTTTTCATTCATCCCCAATCAAGACGGTGTTTCCCTCAATTTCTCCTTTCCAATCTAAAAATCAAATGACCCAATTCATCGATTGAACCTTTCAACTTCATTATTCGTGTTCAAAATTCAAGATTTCTAATCTCTACTTTATCTCGATCCACGCTTTGTTTGCTGGCTTCTCGACAAAGTAAAGTTTCATCTGTCATCAGAATCGTCTCTGTCATCTCACCATTTATACAATTTCAACTCTACCTAATGAATGAGATGGAGGAATTATACACCCAAACATTCGTTCCAGAACCTTAATTTAATTCGGTAAGCATCAAGTTTGAACTTCGCTGCCAATCATGGTTTTATGTTTCCTCGATTTCTATTTTAGGTTTTACTTCTTCAAACAAGTGTGCCTGTCAATTGATTTTGAACTCTGAGAAAACTGTAATGGAAATGATCAAACAGCCTCTTTTTGAGGGGATTGAAGATCATCTCGTGGTGTTTTCTGAGGCCATGAGAAGTACGATTCCGTTTTTGTCCTTGATAAGGTATTTAGAAGTACGATCATCTCGTGGAGTTTTCCGAGGTCATAAGTGAACAATATCATATTTACTTCGTTTTAAAGTTTCTTTTAGTCCATGGAGTCCAGCCCAGCGTAGTTGATTTTTGTTATAGATTTGTTAATCCTGACATGCATCTAAATCAGAAATCCATTCATGTTGTTGCAGATCTGTTTAAGTTGATTCATTTTTGCATCTGCAAATTGAGACCAGCGTCAAAGCCGTATGTGCAGTAAGACAAGGATTTTGAGGTTTTATGCTTATGATGTATTGATTTAAAAATAAATTTTGGCAATCTTTTTTATTTGCACGTATTCAACCCAGGTAAAATTTTCTCTGAGTATACAATATTCGAAGTTAACCCTGGGTGTATGTTTAATCTTATCATGTAAAGCTTCAAGACCAATCAAATTTTAAAATTCAACCATCTAAAAGAATTTCATATATATGTTAATATTCTATTTTTAGTCCATGGGGACCAGGAAGATAAGCACCGGTGTTGGATGAATTAAAGGCAATGGTAGGAATTAACTTGATGGGGCCAATAAACTACTATGGATTTACAAGCTGGGTGATGATCCCGGTAGGCGATGGCGTGCCTGTGTTCACGAATATTGCGACTCTAATAGACACGAAATGTTTTGACAGGACGGAAGCATTATATGACATATAAAACCTTCTGTTGCTGCAAATGTTAGTGGCAACTCCGTTATTAGGTATAAATTAGAACCCGATAGCATGATCTGATGGAAAAAAATACAAGGATTAAATGGTCATTTATGCAACAACATTTAACTTTTGTCCCATTCTATGAAAACAAAATGGTTTTCTGGACAACATATGCAAACACATTTCATTCAATGACCAAATTTAAAAACATTGTAAGTCGGAAAGGGTTACTTAACATGAAACCTATTAAATGCTTATTTAGTTGGGAAATTTACAAAAACATGTGTGTGTGTGTGTGTATGTGTGTGTGTGTGTGTGTGTGTGTGTGTGTGTGACTCTGTGATATGTGAGTGTGTTTATAGGCATCTGACGGTATCTATATGTGGCTGAGGGAGGGGAGGGGGTATATTGCTCATAAATGATAAACCAAAGTTAGATATTCCTTTTAGAGAGCAAAAGAAAACACTGAATCGGATGAACTGGCAAAGGAAATCATAGAAAGCAAACATATATTGGTCATTTTAAATAATGCATATGTGTGACTGTGCATATGTTTTTTTTTATTGTGTGTGTGTTTGAATGTATATATGTGCCTGAATGTGTTTATGCGACTATGTGCGTGTTTTTGTAACCAAGGGTGTGTGTGTAGATACTAATGTTTTGATTTCAGCTCCTCCTAATTCGTTTTTGATCAATTATTTCAGGTAATTTTTTTCCTCGGGAGCTGTTAAAACATGGGGATGTTGTGGAGCAGGTAATGAATATTTTCAATTGCAGTGATTATATATAATAGAAAAAATTATAATTTTAGTCTCTGTGGTTTGGTTGATATTTTAAATCAAATGATATATAGAATATTTGGAGAATAAAATGAGGTGTGAGTGTGTGTGTTGTAGAGTTTGTTCCAGAATTATTTGGCAGCTACATTGCTTGCAAGGGTGATTGGGAATGTAAGTCAAATTTACCAAGATATGCTTGCTATTTGAAAAGATACACATAAATACGTCGCCGAAATTAACTCTCTTTATAGCTGGTTTTTTTCAATGTCGAAAAGTTTCTCTTTTGATTTTGGTCGAAAAGTTTTGTCTTCCAAGTTTGGTCTTAACTTGAGGTTTTTTCTCACATTTTTGGTCCCACTTTCAAGTAAAATGACTATATTTTTGGGACCTCAAGAGCGGGTGATGTCACGAAACAACTTGTAGTTTTGTAGTATCTTAGGGTCTGTTTGGTATGCTGTAATGGAATGATAAAGGAATGGAATGACGGAGGTAATGGAATGGAGGAGGTAATGGAATGTATTATTACCATTCCATCGTCATGTTTGGTTGGTCTATTGGAATGGAATGAATCATTCAACCAAGTTGTTTGGTAGGCTGGAATAAACAAAGGAATGGAATAAAATTGATGCACAATGACAAAAAGTACCCCTGACACAAAATACATCAAATCTATAAAATTTCACAATGTTATCTAATTAAAAGTTATAAATAATATAAAACATGAAAAAAACTATATATAACGAATTAAAAAGGAAGATCAATTATTTATCTCGGTAAAAATATGAATAAATCGGAAATAACTTTATAAAAATATGTCAATGCCATCTCAAGTTAAACAAAAACAATTAACGGTTTTTAGTGTTACCAACTAAAAAAAAAACACCAATAATTCATCATATTAAACCTCAAGCAGCATCGTCAAGAACATTCTTAATCCATCCAAGTTTGCGGTTGTCATCAACTTTAAAGAAGACGACCATCAACGCCTCATTCTCTGCTAGCTTACATAACGCTTTGTCACACTCACGAATAGTCAAACCTTCGACTTTGTTAATCTCCTCAAAAAGCTTGTCACGAAGTTCCTCTCTATTGCTCTCTGTTCCAAAAACTCTATTGAATGTATTTGTAGCCCCCTAATCTCTGCACCAATTATTTCTGCCGACTCTTTCAAGCTATTCATCAGAGGATCCCAACTATTACGTCTTTTTCTCTTTCGTTGCATACTTGATTCTTCTCTAGAAGGAGCATATGAGGGGCTGTTTAGTGACTGCTCAACATGTATATCATCTAATCCATCTCCAGTTGCTTGTGTTTGATCGATATGCTCTTCTTCTTCTCTGTTTATCTCAGATATAATATCAGCAGCAGTTTGAGCATCTTTTCCATTTGCCCGATCCTTGCCAAACACAAGACACAATTCCCAGTAATGAGGAAATTTCTTTCCTCTCCATCTTGCTGCATTTTTGTGTGCCTGAAAAATAACAATTAAATAAAAATTAAAGGAAAAAAATAAAATTCGTTATAGACAACTTAAGTAAAACTGGACACCAGAGAATAAGCTTGCCAAACCGGTTGGGGAGCTTCGAGCATGTGATTCTCGGAATCCCATCCAAAACCACTTGTATTATTCCATGCTAACATATCATGCACGGCAGACCAATCACTCTTCAAAGTCTTTATGCGTGACTCTATATGTGGCTTTGCTTTTATGCCAGAGTTAGGAAGCAATATAGCTAGTTGTTGTTCCACCGCATTGAGGAACCCTGGTTTAAAGCCATTTTCTGATTTATAATGAGAACCAGAGTTGAGCACATCAATCATAGCTGCAACCAGCTTCTCATCTTCCTTTTCATTCCATTTTTTCTTATTCTTTCCTGGACCCCTTTCACCATCAAGTTGTGATTCCATATCTTCACACATAACATCAATGTTATATAAAGAAAATGTAACATAATTTGAATATAACAAAGAAATAACAGAGATAAAAACATAAGAACATTTGAATTTTCTCTACAATGGTCCATGCATTAAACATTGCAAACGTAGTAATGTAGCAAGTACATTTGTTGTTATTTCTCCTTTTCGATTACGGTATCTTGGTTTGTCTTTTTCTGGTACTTGTACACTTATATGTGTCCCATCTATTGCCCCTAAACATCCCTTGAACCATTTCCATCTATCATCTGTTGAAGTTTCGGATATTGGCACAGGCTTCATAAATAGTTCATCTTGCAATCGTATAACAGCATTGACCACATTGTTGAAATGCTTACTGATTGTCTCTCCTGATCGGCGGAACTGAAACTTTGCCACTCGATTCTTCACATGATGTGCCAAAACATACAAAAATATTGCAACTTGCTCATCTACTTGGAGATACTTCGAGGCCTTCAACTTTCCAACCATCTCCAACATATTGCAAAGCTTCACGAAAGTTGATCTATTCATTCTTAGCTGGTGAAGACACGTCACATCACTTTTATACACCAATCTATGCATATATTCTTTTCTCTCGGGACACAACATCTTATAGTGAGGTCTCGGTGGACACATATCTAAACGGATAGCAATAACCGTTTGCATTGCTCGAATATACCAAGTAACTAAATTGAGTATATGAATCCACAACGTACAAAATGCAGCTGATTTCTTTTTCTTTTTATGTCTAATCATTCTAAGGCAAGCCATAACTGCAATATAAATATATAACTATCACTAAACACAATAATCCACATATAGCACTCATAATTAAACAACAGAATCTGGAAAAAATCTTAGATTTAAAAATTAGACATGGAGTTTTTATGTGCTACCAAAACATGCAGATGATAAAATTAAATCAAAAAAGGACATATTAAAATAAAGGGTTTTTTTACCTATAAAAGTATTGAAAGCATACACTTGTTTTCTTATTTGACTAACATTTGGGTGAATGAACAATAACCTACGGTTTCTGCAGCAATTTCTTTTTCTTTTTTGAAATTTTTTTGGTTCTTTGATGTTTTTTTTTTGAACGGCAAGGCAGAAATTTTATTCACACAACCAAATACAACCAAAGTTACAAAAGTAATTACCCCTGCGAGATGCAGGAAAAGATCTGGCAAATCTCAATCCACAGCCGAAATACACTAACCAAGCTACAAGAGACTCCAAGGGCAATTATGTCCTAAATTACTAATTTGCTGAAGCAGACTTATTTATCCCATTTTTCTGTTAAAAGCTAATCACGAGCACCTTTATTGAGGCTGAAAATTTATAGAATTTCAATTTGATGTTGATTTTTCGTTTGTATAAATTTATAGAATTTCAATTTGTTTTGTAATGGTTTTTATGATTTATACTAAGCAGGGAGAAGAGATTCTGCAACAAGCTTAATTTCACATCCAAGAACATGCAAGATCCAATTGGGAGTTTAATTATTTTTACCGACAAACAAATTACCAAGCTTGAAAATATATTACAGGGAAAAAAGAAACTTACAATGAAGATCGTTCCTCTGCCTTCAGCAAGCCAACACAATGAACTAACCCAATTTCAAAAGATTGCTTCAACTGATCGGTAACAGGAGAAGAGAGTCGGTGTAATATTCATGATTTTATAGAAAACAATCTTGATTTTTTTGACGATACGGTGCCTGATTTTTTGCGATTTCAATGTGAACGTGATTGTGCTTCCATTTTTGATGGGCATTGAGGGCAATTTCGTCAGTGGCCCTCGTGAGTAGGAATGGAATGAAAAAAAAACGGGGGTACCAGGAATGAAAAAGACGCAAATTCAGGGAATGGGATTCAATAAGGAATGTTGATTTCCTTTCCTTATATCAACCGAACACACCCAATTTCATTCCAAGGTAATGCTTGATTGCTTTCCCATAGTGATTACTCCTTACCAAACGCCCCCTTAAAGTAAGTTCATTTTCGTGCAATATAGCCTTTTGAAAGTGGTCTCCATTTTATTAACATATAGCTTTCGTATCTGTTTTTGTAGCCATTTCTTTGCCTACCTGTCCATTTCCGACTAAATAGAAACTAACTTGCCCATTCCTATCAAAATCTTATTTTTTACAGTTCTCTTTTTTTGTGATGTAAATGTTGCACAGGACTGTTTATGTAACTGTAAATATATGTGGAGCCCAAGAGTGTCTCTCCAAAAGAGCCCTTGTGGAGAGAGGGGAGACTCCAACATATATACTCACTTATAGGACCGTGTCGCACCAATGTGGGATACACTAACAGTAACTTTTCTTATAGGATTGTACTTCTGAAAAAGCTAAGAATACAATGCTATAAAAGAAAGAATTGAAAAGTATGTTGTTATTTCTTGCATATGTAGATAACAGTTTATTTGCACTAGGGTTAAACAACCGGAACGTTTCTGGTGCCTAATCGAGTATCTTCTCCTTCAGATTACATCAAATACCTAATTCAATTTATTATCAAGAAAAAATGATCTCAGGAAGGCTCTGGAGCCAAGAGCAGGTACAAATTCTTTTAGAATATCATGCGGATATAAATGAACTTTATTATTATATTGGTCATGTTGCTCTTTCTTCATCATGAATCGTTATCAATCCAAATTCTTATTTTAATATAAATGAACTTATGATCTCTCTCTCTTTCTCTCCCTCTCTCTCTCTGATATAAAAGGCTTTCGTTGAGAGCAGGAGTTTAAAAACACCATAACTCTCTAATTTTACACCATATATTTCTTTTTATATTTTCAATTTCATCATTCAATTTCGTCTACTATATCATGTTCAAAGGGTCGACTGTTGGTTGGGAATGGCATGATGAAATTTCGTCAAATGTGCTATGGATCATATTTGTGTTAAAATGTTGATGCCGGATGCAAGAAATAGCATCAACTAAGCTTTATTAATAATTTTTATTAAATGATAAAATATAGACATGATGAGGCTTTGTTTCAAATAAAAGAGAATTTGGAACTTCCTGCAATGATAGAACTTATACTCGGTTCATTGCCTCAACACATGTTGAAGAATGTAGAGTTATTAATTACCTGTTATAACCTTCTTTTTTGTTATTTTGTTATTTTTTGGTCTTCTTATGATTTATTTATCAGATTGAATTCTGAAGTTGGGAGACGATGTTAGATACGGAATCAAAAATTACCATAAAGGTTTTTAATAAGTCTTTTGTTTTATGTCTGTTTATTTTATTTTATTGTTCGCTTTACTTTCACAAGGGCAATAATGGAACAACTTTTGGAAAATTTTGATTCCATCAGGACAATACAAAAAATAATACTAGATTGCCGATACTTGATGGAAAAAATCTTTCAAGGCTAACTGTGAAACAAAGTTGGATAAGTAAGTATTTTCACCGGTGCAACATCATCAATTATGAGGTACTTAGCTAAAATAATGTTTGCATATTTGCAATATCAAAGTAGTTCGTGCATACTACAAAACACCAAATCTTAATATGCTTAAACTGGAGAGCAAAGTTGTGACCATTAGTAATTAAATTACCTAAAACCAAACAACCAAAAAGAAATTAATATGATGTGTTGTTTTTCGTTGAATTTCCAACTCAAAATCGTCTTATATCAATTTCCTATGGTTATGAATTAAATAATATTTCTTATATTTTCAAACAATTTTTTATATTAATTATCCATAACGATCATACATTTGCCAACATCCATCCATTTTTATATGTAAAGATTGTTGCAAATTTATAACTAAACATATTTTTTTATTTTATGATTTATTTAAATTCTCACCCATGTAATATATAAACTAGTATACTAATAAATGAAAATCACATGCCACATATGGTTACCATATTCACTTGGCCACATGTCATCTCTCTCAAAGGAGCTCCTTCGTCGTCGTCACACCTACACGATATGCGCACCAGAAGAATACAAATCGCAACTGATTCGCTAACGTTAACCCAATCTGTAACTCACAGGTGATGTCTCTCCTCCCTCACCAACGCCATTTGTAACTTCGTTGCCCGGAGACTCAATTACAGGTTTGTCAATTTCTGATTTCAATTTTTAGAGTCTCGATTTGTTTTGTGTGTCGATTGAGATTTGTTTTCTGATTTGATTTTCAAGATTTACGATTTGTTTTATGTGTCGATTGAGTGAATATCTACTAACTAACATCGTTGGGCTTAAAACTGCCAAAGATGTTTGGACATATCTAGAGAGTTCTTATGGTTATTTGACTACCCAATCTGGATCGTCAGTAGCTGTGAAAGGAGAAATTGGCGGAGGAGAATAGAAATTCGACGACGGTTTCATGAGATCTACTCCACATTCAAGGTCTCTACCGGTTCCACTTCGTGGCATGTCGCAACAAATCGACCTGAAAGGGTATTCGGCGACGCCTACCGTCAACAAAAAAATCAAGCGGTCTAGGAAGTCACGGGGTTTAGAAAGCACGGTTTTCCCGGAGGAGACCTAGACCGGCAATTCGCCAATACTTCGTTCGTTGGATTTAACTGAGATCACCAATTTTCTACAAGGTAACTTTCTGTTCCCGAATCAAACCTTTCATTAGTCTGTAAATTTCAACCGATTGTTATACAACATAGATAAGCCGATCAATGAACATCAATTGCATCAGTTGTTCTAAATCGACTTTTTTTATTTAATTTGAACGGAAGACGTAATTGACACGATTGTCGGGGGACAGTGATATATACTTATCTAAATCAGCAACTAATTTGTCTTTCTATTTGTTAGTTTACGTTCAGATTATTGAAGGCCCCACCTTGTGGTTCTTTTGCTATAAATTTCTGTTCCCATGAATTGTGATGCCTAATTTTTCTCAATTTCCATTAGGCACAATTCCTAAATCCTGCAATGAAGGGATACTTAATGTTCTTAATACAGCTGCAAAAATTCCTAAGTTTGGCCACAGCAGTTATTACCAATGGCCTAAAATGTCCTAAGTTTGGTGTTTTGGCTTTGATGCAATTAATTAAAGACCATTTATGTTGGGTTGATCCTTCTGTGGTAGAGTAGGATGAATACAATATATGTATATTTGGTAAAGCAAATAAAGTGGTAAAGGAGGAAAGGAACACCATGTTTGGAATCGTTAGATGATCTTTCCTCTTGTTTGATATTTAGTTTGTTTGAATTCTTTAAAGCAATAATTGAAAATATTTATGTTTGTTTTTTTATGTATTTTGTGTTTTTAAATGCTGCATTGACAAAGGATTGATGTAAATCTGGTTTCTCTTGTTGTAATTTTTATGCATTTAAATGTGACCACTTGAAGAAATAACTGAAAATTTTCAAGTTATTACTCATCACTTGGTCGTAGAACGAACACATGAGTTTAGACATGTTTATATTAGTTATTTGTCACGTCCTAGAGATAAGGATATTAACTGTGGCACTTGTTGGAAGAAATGGGTATGATAATACCGGTTATGGAACGATTTTATGATCCTACATTAGGTATTGCCTTTTATTTTCGTATTATTTCTCTGGGTTAACGAAATCTTTGTGTAGAGCTTCTTAGATGTAAAGAGGCAACTAAACTCCCAAAAGGTAAAGTCGGATGCTAATAAAGTCTTGTATTAGGAAGATAATCTTTAACAATGTATGTATTGGATGGTTTTGTATTCATTTTGGTCCTGGATTGTTGAATCTAACTACTTAGTTGTTAACAGTTTTTGAAATGACAATTTTATCCTTGGACCAAACTCTTAAAGCTACTCATACTTTTATTAAATTTTCTCTAAATTATAATGTTTTTTTTGTTATCTTAAAAAAGTGTAAGTTTTAAAAATTATTCTACATTTAAAATGATCATTTAACCATTGGACCAAACTCAAAAAAATTACTCATAACTTTACACTATTAAACTTTTTTCTAATTTATAAAATATTATCTTTAAACTTATAAGTTGCTAAATTAGGGTTTATTTCATAAAAAACCTTACATTTTCAACTTTTTTCTGTTTAAACATAAAACTTTATTTTTTTTCAAAAAAGACCTAAATTTTGGAGAAACTTTTTAATTTAGACCCTTTACCCGGTTTTACAAGTTATACATATTTTTTTTTTCAAACAAAACCCTAATTTCTTTTATTTTTTCCCAAAAAAAAACCCTCAATTTCAGTGATTTTTTCACAAAGAAATTTTTTTCTTCGTTTTTGTAATTGACATAACTTTCATATACGATGTACAAATTCTACGAACTTTATATCTCTGAAAATGTCGTAAATAATAATACTACTACTTTATAATAGTTGTATCTTTTGTATACGAGCTCCGTTTTCGACGTTTCATAAGTTGACAGATTCGTAAACATGAATACATCGTGTAATGAATATTATTTAAACCAAAATATTATTTTTATGATTTATCGAATTTTCCGCTACTGTAGTCTATTATTCGAAATTATAGCGTTTACTCGATAATTGATTCGAAAAAAAAGGCTTACGAAGACAAACAACGAGCCCGTGAATAAAAACGACTAAAAGACGAAACCATGACCAATATTTTTTATGATATCAGCTTTGTATTTTAAAACCATCTCGAGTGCTTCCCCCCTCGAGACCCTCCTCCGGATTCGACGACAAAAACTTTATATCTTTTAGTCGTTGTTTTTATTCACGGTCTCGTTTCGATCATGGCGGGCTCATTGTTTATCTTCGTAAGCTTTTTCTTTTCAAATTTCATCCGCTCGTGAAAGTTTAAATTGTACCGTTCAAACTCCAACCGCATAAGTGCCACGTCGTCACATTCTTGCGACCCCGTCTGTGACATCCGTCAAATTTGGATAACAAAAGTCAACAAAGGTCAACCAGAGCGCAAATTAGGATAATACGTTGAAATGTAATTTTCATAACTTTCCTAAGGTATTATTGGAAATTATAATACTACAATACGTTATTTCGAATCAATTATCGAGTAAACGCTATAATTTCGAATAATAGACTACAGTAGCGTAAAATTCGATAAATCATACAAATAATATTTGGGTTTAAATAATATTCATTACACGATGTATTCGTGTTTACGAATCCGTCAACTTATAGAACATCGAAAACGGAGCTTGTATACAAAAGATACAGCTATTATAAGAAAACAAGCCAGTGTAGCGAAATATCTGAACATATTCAAACAAAAGTCAGTAAAACAAAGTTGTAGTATTACTTACGACTTTTCCAGAGATATAAAGTTCGTAGAATTTGGACATCGTATATGAAAGTTATGTCAATTACAAAAACGAAGAAAAAAATTTCTTTGTGAAAAAATCTTTGAAATTGAGGGTTTTTCAGAAAAAAGAAAAGAAATTAGGGTTTTTTCTGAAAAAAAAATATGTATAACCTGTAAAACTGGTTAAGGGGGTAAATGAAAAAGTTTCTCCAAAATTTAGGTCTTTTTTGAAAAAAAAAAATAAAGTTTTAGGTTTAAACAAAAAAAAATTGAAAATATAAGGTTTTTTATGAAATAAACCCAATTATTTATGTTCAAAATGATAACCCATTTTGAGATAATTGGTTGAAACTGTCACCAGTATATATTTGTAAATGGTCATTGTTTTGTTATTTAATTTAGGTTAAACAAAAATATATAAATATAATTATCAAAATACATATACAAAACTAATTTTATTCAATTCAGTTAAATATAATCTTTTATCTGTTTAAGAATCTATAAATTACAAGATTAACCAATGGGCCTATATCTTAATCATATCATAATAAATTGAAAATATTTGAAATATAAATATAATATGTTAAAACAAATGAATGGAGGAAATTACATGTTCAACACTTGTGAATTGTGATACACTATTTTATTTCTCGAGTTTGGTATACGGGCAAAACGGTCATCTTATGTGACAATTATAAATTTTGGTCAACGAAAGTCAACTGTAGTCAAACGAAGCGTACGTTAATCCTTATGTTGAAAAGTAATTTTTCCATAATTTTACGATGTATTATTAGATATTATAATACTACGTACGCTATTCAAAACAGTTATCGAGTAAACGCCGAAAATACGGATATTAAACTACTATAGCGTAAAAATTCGATAATCGTACAATTATTATTTTGAGAATAATAATATTCATAAAACGATGTATTCGTAAATACGAACCTGTAGATATATAGAACGTCGAAAACGGAGTTCGTATGTGAAAGTTACAACAGTTAAACCGCTGTGAACGGATAAATGTACACAGGGTTTGGACCTAAAATACACAATGAGGTGCCTTAAACATCAAAAATGGGATAACGAAACATATATTATGAATCGTATTATTGTCTAGTATTTAATTTCATAGCCAAATACAATTTTCGGTAAAATGTTGAAAATCGCGTAATCGGAAGAATACTGTTCTTAAACGCGTATTTCATCATTTAACGAGCTACGAATCAATCTAAATAAATGTTTAACAATTTTTTATACATAATATTTATTTAGAACTTTGTTTCGTCAAAAAACACATAAAATTTCACCAAAACGTCTTACGATTTTATAAAAATCACTTATTTATATAAGTAAATTGCTATTTTTATAAAAACTAACCCACCCTACCCCCCATCAGCTGAACCAAGACAATCTCAACACAATCTTGGGTTACTATTCATAATCTTAGGCTTTTAACTCTACAATTGATTTTCTTATTAAACAAATATAAAATACAATCTTGGAAATCATATATATACTATCAACATACACTAGATCACACCAAAAATCTCTCCAATCACCTCATCTCTCTCTCTAAATCTGATCATCACACTCTCTCCCTCTCATCTCTCCACCCACCACCACAAGTCACCACAACCCACCGTCGGCCACCACCTTCCACCACCACCGTTCTTCGTTTTCAAGCGTTTTTCAAATCTTTTTGGTAAGTTAGCTTCCTTTAGTGATTTTAAACCTTATTACACCACTTTATCTCATTTACACACACTAACATCTATGTAAACCCGTTGGATAATAGCTTTGTCCAAGGGTCATTCGAGCTCCGAAGCTTAGATCTTGTCTTCTATCGTAAATCCCACAAGAACAACCTTGTTTTTAAGTAAAGCACGCGTCAAGGGTGAGTTCATACCCCTCATTTTCATCTTTTCTAAACTTTTGGGGGGAGAATACAAGTTTACATGTTAAAAATGATGATTTACACAAGTTTATATGTGTTTATATACTATAAATAACGATTTACACAAGTTTATAAACTAGTTTTTGTGTAAAAACGTTTTTGACTTAAAATATGGTTAGATCTATGTATTATGAACATTATGATGTATTATGTATGTGTAAGAGTTACAAACCTAATAATATATTGTGTAAAAATGCTAGATCTTCAAAAGAAAAGTCACAAAAACGAAAACTAATAAAAAGTACGTTTTTGTGATCGGAAATACGATTTTTCTAGCAAAAATGGTTATAACCAAGTTATTATACTATTTTTGTGGGAAATATCTTAAAAGATGTTGTTTATAACCATCTAAATAAGTTATTTCACATATATTCGTAAATATATGCTTTTTACGATGGAACATTAAAAATAAACTATTATAGGAATAGTTTGTGAATACAAAGGTTACGATGACATTTTGATAAACTTTAAATCTTTCTTATTAGTATATTTAGTGCCTTGGATGTAATGGCTATAATTTATAATGGCTATAATTTATGGAACGAACGACAAAGATACGACAGAAAAACTAAAGATAATTATACAAATATATAATTATTACATACTATAATTATCATAGACAATTTGATAATTACAAACGTAAAGGAGTTTTCGGTATATTTACATACTATAATTATCATGGACATTTTGATAATTACGAATACAAAGGAGTTTTCACCACATTTACAACCAAGGTTTTACATACTATAATTATCATGGACAATTTGATAATTACAAACGTAAAGGAGTTTTCGGTATATTTACATACTATAATTATCATGGACATTTTGATAATTACAAATACAAAAGGGTTTTCATTTCAGCACAAACTAGGATAAAACATCACGTTGGGTGGTTATGTGAGACATTTCTTCACAGTACTGAAAGATGTACGCATTAAGTCCTGGATTATAACCTTAATCATTCATGAGCGAGATAGTTGTGTATAGATCTATACGGGACTGACAATCCCGCACCTAAGCTGCTAGCTACAGCTAGACCGGCAGGTCTGGGGTGACAAATGTTTTAACATTGCGACGCCTGAAGAACGTCGTGGCAGGCGTACATACTAGTCACAGCAAGGTTATAATAACTCACATGAACGACAACGAATATCCTTAGTTTGGGGAAAAACATCTTCAAATGGTTCTATATAAATATAAAACTACATGTTGCTCTACACAAAATATAAGTATGGTTTTTACTTATACCTACGGGTTTTATGGGATTAAAACCACATTTTATCAAGATACAAATATAAGTAGGGTTTTACTTATACATACGAGTTTTATGGTATTAAAACTACATTCTAACAAGTTACAAATATAAGTACGGTTTTACTTATACACACGAGTTTTATGGTATTAAAACTACATTCTAACAAGTTACAAATATAAGTATGGTTTTACTTATACACACTGGTTTTATGGAAATTTAAAACTATAATTCAATAAAATACAAATAAAAGTACGATTTTACTTACGCAAAGGTTTTACGGAATTAGATCTACAATTAATCTACGAATAAACAAGTATTTAAATGATTTCATACAAGAATAAGACTACGAAATACTATTTTCAAGTATAGAAACACGTATACATTTTCGGTCTTTGGGTTTTTTAAGACTACGACTCACTTATAAGAAAATATTGGATTTTCTGGTTTCAAACACTATCTCTTTACAAGGAAAAAGGACTATGGATTTTCTCATACAAAGATCTTATGAACTCGCCAATGTAATGTTGACACTCTTTCAAATTACTTGTATTCTCAGGTAACAATTAGTCAGGTCCGACTAACATTTTGGAATGGGACGCGAAGACGTCTCTTTTACTTATTTCGTTATCATATTGTAATTGGGTTAAAACAATACCGTTGAACAATGTAACTTTCCAATTATAATGTATGATGGTTGTTAACTACTTATGTTTCAATGTATGCAATGGTTGTGATACTATGTCCCGTTCCGCCCTCAGACGATTCCGCCATCGTGGCTTGGGGGTGTAACAGATTGGTATCAGAGCATTGTTTATAGTGAACTAAGTATATCAATCCATTTAAGATATACAACTATAAATACAATGGGACTAAAACTCTCTAAAACTTTTCGTACAAGTATACTTTTAAAATACAATGATATTTATATAAAAGTATACACATACAAACAAAGATAGTATCACAATAAAAAAAATTACAAGAACATTAGAGTTTAAGTTGGACATTACGTTTAGACTTAGTATAATATGTTATCAAACCATGGGGAAACGTATCCTGATCAACTACGTTTGACTAGGGTTTGACCGACATATAACTAAGTGTGAGCATAATGGACAACGGAGTAAAAACTCGAGAATCCTACAACACTTAGTAACCACGTCAACACTTAACATAAATACTTTTGATAGTATTAGTTATTATTAAGAGACACTAATGATAATTCTAAGTCGACACTAATATCAATATTATCTTGATACCTCTTTATCGTCTGCTTACTTGAGTTACGACTAAGAAAACGGTTCTAATGCCGACAAGGGCGACGACGGGAGCTTCATGTTAAGTTACAATTGAGTCGCCATGAGTAGTCACGACTTGAAAACCATTAGTGAGTACTCTCGATATGACTCACAAGGAGACACGGAAGTTTAACTCATAGTTGACCGATACGTGAGACTTTCCTTTTGCGCTACGATTTCAGCCTTAGGATTATTTCTATCTCGAGCTTAATACTTAAGCTAGGATATCTCTTGATTCTAAACCTTCCTTTTTGGGAATGCTTACCCAACCACCTTTACTTCGTATATCGTAATGCACAAACCCCTTCCACTATGTCAAAAATTACTAAGTTTTAGTTCAAGGCCCTCAGAATACATGAATGATATTCTCAAGTGTACCATCATGTTATACTTTCCAAATTGTTCACATGTTTCTGGAACACACCGACTTTACACTGTTCATTCTCGGTTCGAATTCACACTTCTTCAATACATGAAAATTTTCCTATAACTTTGAGTTATCTTTCGACTCATATCGTTTCATACATTCGTTTGAGATCTTATAACATCATTGGTATTCTCATTATTATCGAGAATTCAATCACCTTACGCCACACGTCAAACCTATAGCTTAACCGCTGACCCCATAAAAGGTACAGGACTGCATTCACACCATGAAGGGTTGTGCAAACAATTTCCCAGGTCCTCTATTTTGAAGAGAGAAAAGTTAAAAGTTACGATTCTTTATCCTCCAAAGGATTACCTTCCTAGAATCACTAAATTGAGAATGTACTCATTCTCGATGGTCAATACTTCTACGCCTTCCTTCAAGGTAGCACCCTACCCTTGCAATTTCAAATGATTTTCTTACCCCTAAACTCATTTTTATTCCGACCCCTTGCAAATTGCGATTGGCTTGACTTAAACAGTTGGATAAATCATCAAAATAGAAATCAAAATAGTTCTATACGAGTCCCTCATTGACGATTTAGGCCTTTATTATAATGAATTTCTTCATTCTCTTACTATCTTGTTTGGTTACGACGTAAGTATCATCATTTTCTTGGAGTTGTACTCCTTTTGATAACAGTGAAGTTACTTATCGTTCTAAAACCTTCCAACATCACTTAGATCATGTGGTTTAATCTATCATGATCTTTCACGGCCCCCGTTAGAGACAATGACTCGCTAAACATATTCTTTGAATATGGTTCTATTGTGGTGATAGTACTCACAACAGAAGTTGTGTTTCCAAAAATCCTCGATCGTTTCATAACTTGTTTGGTAGACGATACCTAAATAGTCCTTACATTTGAGACCTATCAAAACTTTGCTGCCTATCCTTAGTACGCACCTTTAGGAACTTCATCGAAACAGTATTCTGGGAACCTCCCAAAGCACAGAAAATGCCATCTTTCTCATAATGGTGTCTGCAGAGAGATGACCGACTATGAATGGAAGCAAAAGGGACATACAGCCCGTTTCTGTAAGGTTCCGGCATTGGGAATCCATCAAGCGTCCAACTCGGCTGTCAGTCGTGCTTGTTTTGGATATGGTGAAACCGAGCACTTCAAGAGAGACTGTCCGAAAGTAAAGGGGTCCAGTCAGATGCGATCAAGGAAGGAAATCACTGACATAATAGAAGATTGTGACCTTCCTGATTTGTTTCCAGAAGATCTTCTGGGGATACCCCCAACATGACAGGTCGAGTTCAGAATCGACTTGATCCCGGGAGCTGCTACCTAGCAAAATCTCCATATAGACTAGCCCCAGCAGAGGTGCAGGAGATATCTAGTCAATTACACGAACTACTAGAAAAGAAATCCATTAGACTGAGCTTCTCGCCTTGGAGGGCATCGGTTTTATTTATGAAAAAGAAGGATGGATCCTTTAGAATGCATATTGACTGTAGAGAACTGAACTAGTTGGCTATCAAGAACAAAAACCCATTTCCCAGAATCGATGACCTGTTCGACCAGTTACAGGGATCCAACAACTTTTCAAAGATCGATTTGAAAGCTGGGTACCATCAACTTAGAGTTCAGGAGGAGGACGTTCCAAAAACACCATTTAGAACTCGGTGTGACCACTGCGAAATTGGTCATGATACCTTATGGGTTGACCAATGCTCTGGCGATGTTTCATGGACTGAATCTAGACACCAATGTTCAATGGCTTCAGGGAGCAAGTCCTGGATGAGACTCGCAAGACAAAGTATACTGGTGGCCAAACATAAAAGCAGAGATTGCTACTTATGGGCAAGTATTTGACTTGTGCCAGGGTCAATGTAGAATATCAAAAGCCCTCGGGTTTACTACAACAACCAAAAACACTCGAGTAGAAGTGGGAGCGGATAACCATGGACTTCATGACTAAGTTACCCAAGATAACTAGTGGGTGGGACACCATATGGGTAATTGTCGATAGGTTAACCAAGTCCGCACACTTCCTACCAATAAAATAGACAGACAAAATGGAGAAACTGATAAGGACGTATACCGAAGAGATTGTACTATTGCATGGTGCGCCAATATCCATTATCTTAGATTGAGATAGTCAATTTACGTCACGTTTTTGGCAATCATTGCAAAAGACCTTGGGTACCAGGCTCGACATGAGTATAGCTTACCATCCACAAACCAACGGGAAAAGTGAAAGAACTATCCAAACGCTGGAAGACATGTTGAGAGCTGGTGTGATAGACTTCGGTAAGTCATGGGACACCCACTTGCCGCTCATCGAGTTTTCATACAACAAAAGTTGTCATACAAGCATTAAAGTTACTACGTTTGAAGCCCTATACGAACGAAAGTGCAGATCCCCTGTGTGCTGGGCTGAGGTGGGTGACACTCAGTTAGCTAAAGGACAAGTACCTAACAGCACTCTCACCAGTCCTGAGATCACACGAGAGACGACAGAGAAAATCGTTCAGATCCGTGAGCGATTGAAAGCATCTCGTGACCAACAAAAGAATTACTTGGATAAACGACGCAAGCCCTTAGAAATCCAGGTTGGCGACTGTGTTTTGTTGAAGGTCTCACCGTGGAAGGGAATGATACGCTTGAGAAGCATGGAAAACAAAACCCAATATATGTTGGGCCATCTGAGATCCTTGCTAGGATCGGCCCGGTAGCCTACAGAATCCAACTACCACATGAACTCAACAATGTACACCCCACTTTCCACGTGTCAAACCTAAAGACGTGTCAGTCCGATGAGACTCTCGTCATTCCGCTTGACGAAATTAAAGTAAACAAAAATCTCCACTTCGTTGAAGAATCGGTGGAGATCATGAATAGGGAAGTCAATAGGACGAAATAAAGCCGCATACTAATAGTAAAGGTCTGCTGGAGCGCCAAGCGTGAACCTGAATTTACTTGGGAACGTGAGGACCAAATGAAACCGAAATATCCACATCTCTAACCAAACCCTTGAGGTCCTACTCAAGTGCAAAATTTCGGGACGAAATTCTTTCTAACGGGTAGATGATGTGACAATTGTAAATTTTGGTCAACGAAAGTCAACGGTAGTCAAACGAAGCGTATGTTAATCCTTATGTTGAAAAGTAATTTTTCCATAATTTTACGATGTATTATTAGATATTATAATACTACGTACGCTATTCAAAACAGTTATTGAGTAAACGCCGAAAATACGGATATTAAACTACTATTGCGTAAAAATTCGATAATCGTACAATTATTATTTTGAGAATAATAATATTCATAAAACGATGTATTCGTAAATACGAACCTGTGGATATATAGAACGTCGAAAACGGAGTTCGTATGTGAAAGTTACAACAGTTAAACCGCTGTGAACGGATAAATGTACACAGGGTTTGGACCTAAAATACAAAATGAGGTGCCTTAAACATCAAAAATGGGATAACGAAACATATATTATGAATCGTATTATTGTCTAGTATTTAATTTCATAGCCAAATACAATTTTCGGTAAAATGCTGAAAATCGCGTAATCGGAAGAATACTGTGCTTAAACGCGTATTTCATCATTTAACTAGCTACTAATCAATCTAAATAGATGTTTAACAATGTTTTTATACATAATATTTATTTAGAACTTCGTTTAGTCAAAAAACTCATAAAATTTCACCAAAACGTCTTACGATTTTATAAAAATCACTTATTTATATAATTAAATTGCTATTTTTATAAAAACTAACCCACCCTACCCCCCCCCCCCTCCCCTACCCCCTATCAGCTGAACCAAGACAATCCCAACACAATCTTGGGTTACTATTCATAATCTTAGGCTTTTAACTCTAGAATTGATTTTCTTATTAAACAAATATAAAACACAATCTTGGAAATCATATATATACTATCAACATACACTAGATCACACCAAAAATCTCTCCAATCACCTCATCTCTCTCTTTAAATCTGATCATCACACTCTCTCCCTCTCATCTCTCCACCCACCACCACAAGTCACCACAAACCGTCGGCCACCACCTTCCACCACCATCGTTCTTCGTTTTCAAGCGTTTTTCAAATCTTTTTGGTAAGTTAGTTTCCTTTAGTGATTTTAAACCATATTACACCACTTTTATCTCATTTACACACACTAACATCTACGTAAACCCGTTGGATAATAGCTTTGTCCAAGGGTCATTCGAGCTCCAAAGCTTAGATCTTGTCTTCTATCGTAAATCTCGTAAGAACAACCTTGTTTTTAAGTAAAGCACGCATCAAGGGTGAGTTCATATACCTCATTTTCATCTTTTCTAAACTTTTAGGGGGAGAATACAAGTTTACATGTTAAAAATGATGATTTACACAAGTTTATATGTGTTTATATACTATAAATAACGATTTACACAAGTTTATAAACTAGTTTTTGTGTAAAAAGGTTTTTGACTTAAAATATGGTTAGATCTATGTATTATGAATATTATGATATATTATGTATGTGTAAGAGTTGCAAACCTATAAATATATTGTGTAAAAATGCTAGATCTTCAAAAGAAAAGTCACAAAAACGAAAACTAATAAAAAGTACGTTTTTGTGACCGGAAATACGACTTTTCTAGCAAAAATAGTTATAACCAAGTTATTATACCATTTTTTGGGAAATATCTTAAAAGATGTTGTTTATAACCATCTAAATAAGTTATTTCACATATATTCGTAAATATATGCTTTTTACGATGGAACACTAAAAATAAACTATTATAGGAATAGTTTGTGAATACAAAGGTTACGATGACATTTTGATAAACTTTAAATCTATCTTATTAGTATATTTAGTGCATTGGATGTAAGAAATTATACTTTTCAACTCATTGACATCTTTTAGGCTTAAAAACGTTAATACAACGAAAACATTTATATAAATTATAATGGGTACAATTTATGGAACGAACGACAAAGATACGACAGAAAAACTAAATATAATTATACAAATATATAATTATTACATACTATAATTATCATGGACAATTTGATAATTACAAACGTAAAGGAGTTTTTGGTATATTTACATACTATAATTATCATGGACATTTTGATAATTACGAATACAAAGGAGTTTTCACCACATTTACAACCAAGGTTTTACATACTATAATTATCATGGACAATTTGATAATTACAAACGTAAAGGAGTTTTCGGTATATTTACATACTATAATTATCATGGACATTTTGATAATTACAAATACAAAAGGGTTTTCATTTCAGCACAAACTAGGATAAAACATCACGTTGGGTGGTTATGTGAGACATTTCTTCACAGTACTGAAAGATGTACGCATTAAGTCCTGGATTATAACCTTAATCATTCATGAGCGAGATAGTTGTGTATAGATCTATACGGGACTGACAATCCCGCACCTAAGCTGCTAGCTACAGCTAGACCGGCAGGTCTGGGGTAACAAATGTCTTAACATTGCGACGCCTAAAGAACGTCGTGGCAGGCGTACATACTAGTCACAGCAAGGTTATAATAACTCACATGAACGACAACGAATATCCTTAGTTTGGGGAAAAACATCTTCAAATGGTTTTATATAAATATAAAACTACATGTTGCTCTACACAAAATATAAGTATGGTTTTTACTTATACCTACGGGTTTTATGGGATTAAAACCACATTTTATCAAGATACAAATATAAGTACGGTTTTACTTATACATACAAGTTTTATGGTATTAAAACTACATTCTAACAAGTTACAAATATAAGTACGGTTTTACTTATACATACGAGTTTTATGGTATTAAAACTACATTCTAACAAGTTACAAATATAAGTATGGTTTTACTTATATACACTGGTTTTATGGAAATTTAAAACTACAATTCAATAAGATACAAATAAAAGTACGATTTTACTTACGCAAAGGTTTTACGGAATTAGATCTACAATTAATCTACGAATAAACAAGTATTTAAATGATTTCATACAAGAATAAGACTACGAAATACTATTTTTCAAGTATAGAAACACGTATACATTTTCGGTCTTTGGGTTTTTAAGACTACGACTCACTTATACGACTCACTTATACAAAGATCTTATGAACTCACCAACGTAATGTTGACACTCTTTCAAATTACTTGTATTCTCAGGTAACAATTAGTCAGGTCCGACTAACATTTTGGAATGGGACGCGAAGACGTCTCTTTTACTTATTTCGTTATCATATTGTAATTGGGTTGAAACAATACCGTTGAACAATGTAACTTTCCAATTATAATGTATGATGGTTGTTAACTACTTATGTTTCAATGTATGCAATGGTTGTGATACTATGACCCGTTCCGCCCTCAGACGATTCCGCCATCGTGGTTTGGGGGTGTGACATCTTAAGAAAATGAACAACCGAGTTATCAGAGCTAATGATCGATGTGAAAACTTTAATTAAGGCTAAACCTAAAAAGAGATTCTTTTTTGGACCTAAACCGTGAAAGTCGACCTACCATAAGCCTCAAATACCAATATTGTAATTTATTCCTTACATTATTTCAAATTTTCACCCAAATGAGTAGTTTATGCAGATTTGATGGGTTGTGAATTCCATTACAATATATTTCTGTATCTAGGATTTTCATGTGGGTGATTCTCAATCATTGGACGATTTTACTCCTAATATGGTGATTTTTAGTTTCTGGGATTTTGGCAGATGTTTTACGAAAAACGAATGTTTTTATGATTAAGTTGAAGGTGTGTCATCATTCAAGGTTATTGTATTAATACTCTTCGTTAAATTTTTTATTTTAATTAGTTAGGCAATATGTAACCTAAACCTTAGAAAATGACGATGACATGGCGGATACTGTAGACATGCAACTATCGCTACAACATGATTGTTTTATACATTTTAATTTACATATTGATAAATCAGTAGAGAAATAACAGTTGGTTGCTATTGTTGGTAAAATTAGGCTACTTACTTTCCCCTATACCTACAATAGCAACCAACTTGCATTTTTTTTTATTAATTTAGGCATTTTGTAATGCCCAAAACAATTTAAACATTGTGAACACTTGAATGTACCTTGGATGCCTTTTAAATTTGTAATACCGTGTTATTAAAATTTAAAGATTTTTGAGTTAATGCTAGTGTAAATAAGATTAAATAGGTTGTTATATGAATTAAGATGGTTAGAAACCCAATTGAGTAAAGTTTAGGTTTGTAAAATGTCAAATCTGAGCTACACGGGTCGTGTAAGGTCACACGGGTCATGTAGAAAGGCTTGAGAAGCAAACCAGTAACCATTTCAGACCTGCACGGGTCGTGTAGCTTCACACGGGTCGTGTAGCTCTTTTTCAAAATTTACCGAGGCAAGGATGGGTCTCACACGGGTCGTGTGAATCAACACGGGTCGTGTGAGTCTGCAAAATTTCAAGTTAGTTTGCTGTAGGCCTCACACGGGTCGTGTGAGCCTACACGGGTCGTGTCGCGCACCCAGGGCTATTTTAAAGTCGAGTTTTCTTTCATTTGGGTCATTCCCAATTCGACTAAAAACCCTCCCAAACCCTAGAATTCGATTTCTACCCATCTAAGTCGAGATTAAGGCCCATCTTTCACGATTTGAAGCTAGAGATTAGTTCCTTGAGTTTGAAAGGTAAACCTCTTTGATTTTTATCTTGTTTTGACGGTTGAATCTTTGGAATTGAGATGGTTCCTTGTGGTTTTGATGAACCACATGCATCTAGCATGAATTAGAGTGAGTTACTTGGATTAGTGTGTGTAATAGATTTCTAATTCGAAACTCAAGCTTACAAAGTGCTTGTATTATGATCCTAGGGTTATATGAGTTAAATTTGTGAAATTGGAAGTTACAATTAGGATAGTATTGCTATCTTTTGATTGTAACCCTCTCTTATGATTCCAATTCCTTGATTGATATGAATATTGAGTATGATTGAGATTTTCTTGAAATTGAGTATTGAGTTTGAGTCATTGTGTTACAGCTAAGGCTAGACAGGAACACACACGAGGTTCGGGAGTTCCACATATCGACTCAACTACAAGTGAGTAGTTAATTATTAGATGATTATGTTTTATAATGATGTTATTTTCAAATAAGAAGTAAGCTATATCTAATTTGGTTGAATATAACTAAATTTTGAGTATATGGAAGAAAGAGAAATGTGTGTGAGACACACTATGGACTGAGACAGTCCATTGAGATAAAATCAAATGAGATGATGAATGATGTAATTCAACTAACCTTAAATTAATCACTGAGCTTTCAAAGCTCATAAATTGTTGTTATTGTGATTTGTGTTAGGTTCTGGTAGTGGTGACCGCGGGAAGAGAAGCATGGATGGATAGCTACACTTGGACTTGGACTTTAACTTAAACTTACTTTGTTGCTTTGAAACATGAAGTAAACCCGGTTTTGTTAAACAGTTGTAAATAGTTAATGTAATAATTTAGGACTTGAACTAAGCTTTTGATGACAATCTTGTGTATACTTGTTACTCTTTTTGGGATCATACCTTTAATGATATAATGTTGAATTAAAAACTGGTATATCCTAAAATTGAGGAACCGGGTGTTACAAGTTGGTATCAGAGCCTTGGTTTAAGGGAATTAAACCTTGACATGGGTTTAGACTTAAACCAATGTGATTGAAAAGTCCCAAAGAGTCCCGAGTAGCTATCCTCCGCGGTGTAGTACAATTGAGTTGATTATACACTATATTGAGTATTATAGTGCTATACAATTGAGTTGATTATACACTATATTGAGTATTATAGTGCTATACAATTGAGTTGATTATACACTATATTGAGTATTATAGTGCTATACAATTGAGTTGATTATACACTATATTGAGTATTATAGTGCTATACAATTGAGTTGATTATACACTATATTGAGTATTATAGTGCTATACAATTGAGTTGATTATACACTATATTGAGTATTATAGTGATATACAATTGAGTTGATTACACACCATATTGAGTATTATGGTGGTGATTACTAAATGAGTTAATTTTCTTTTTCAGTTAAAATGAGTGCTGGAAAAGAAAAAGAGCGAGGTGATCCATCAAGAGATAAATCGGGATCATGAGAATCGGGTAAAGAGCATCAACCCGAGGGAGAGCGACCTCCCGAGACAAAGAGTAATATGCAAGCTATGATTGCTGCTGAGGTAGCCAAAGCACTTAAAGAATTACTACCCACTTATTTGAGGCCCCAGACGGAGACTACAACTGGAGGTTCTTCGGGACAACCACCGGTTCAACCTGAGCACAGGAAGGATCGTGAATAGGTCTATACTGAAGCGGGCAGAGCTAAAATACCTGAGAAGACAAGGAAGTGTACTTATGATGTTTTCCAGAAGTGCAAGCCATACGATTTCTATGGGAAAGATGATCCCATAGCAGCCAAGACTTGGTTAACACATATTGAAAAGATGTTTCGTACCAGTAAATGCGACGAGGCAGATAAAGTAGAGTTCGCAACAAACTTGTTAAAAGATGATGCACAGTTCTGGTGGGAGAATCTGTGTATGGAGATAGGAGAGAGTTTGGCGTATACACTGAGCTGGGAACAATTCAACTTGAAGTTCACTGAATACTATTGTTCCAATAATGCTATGAAGGGAATAGAGGAAGAGTTTTTGAAGTTACAACAGGGGTCGAGAACAGTGCAACAATACACACTGGATTTCAATGAGAAGGCAAGATTTGCATAACATCAAGTTGATACCGAGGAGCGTAAGATGGATCATTACTTGTGAGGTTTAAAAACCCAGATCTGAGAGTTTTTGCCGAGTTCCAGATATACTACCTTTCAACAAGTTGCTGAAGCAGCAAGATCGAGAGAAAGGGAGTTGCAAAGACAGGAGGAGGAGAGAAGAACCGAAAGAGAAGTTGGAGGATTTAAGAGAAAGTGGGAAGGTAAAGCTGTAGATACTTCTCAGTGATCCATTATCACGGGTTCTCAAACCCGTGGTGAAACCAAGAAGAATGAAGAGAAATGGTGTAAGAAGTGTAGGCGAAAACACATGGGAGAATGCGATTCCCGAAACCCTCCATCAGTTTGTTTCCAGTGTGGAAAGACGGGACATATGGCTCGCCAGTGTACCGAGAGTCGCCTCGTTTGTTTCAATTGTGGAGAGAGCGGGCATATTCGTCCAAATTGCCCAAAGATGAAATCTGAGCCACAAATAGATTTTCAAAAGACTGGTCAAGGAGGAGGTCGAGATCGAGATGATCGAAGAGATAGGGGTGGTGGTCATGTGAAAACGCGAGCTTTTCAATTGACTGTTGACGAGGCTAGAGATCGGACCGATGTTATCACAGGTATCTTTAGCTTGAACTCTTTTCAAGCACGAGTACTTTTTGATTCGGGTGCATCTGTGTATTTTATATCAGAGTCTTTTGCTTCTAAACTAGATATTCCATTAGCTGATTTATATGAGAAAATAATAGTAGATGTAGCAGATGGGAGATGTGTTTTTGTAAAGAGTCATTATAAACAGTGTCGGCTTGAAATCTATGGGATTGTGTACACTATAGATCTGAAGCCGATCACTAATCATGAGTTTGATGTGATAGTCGGGATGGATTGGATGGATGATAATAGAGGTCAAATGGATTGTCATGAGAAAACACTTTCCATAAAGACACCGAGTGGTTCCCGAATTTTGATACGAGGTGAACGACGTTCCCGAAAAGTACCGATAGTGTCACTTGCCACGGCTAGGAGATATATAGAGAGAGGGGGTGAATTGATTATGGCACATGTGATTAGTGCTGAGTCAAAACATTCCAAAATAGAAGAAGTAAAGGTAGTTTGTGATTATCCCGATGTAGTTCCCGAAAATCTTCCTGGCGTACCATCAAGTAGACAAGTGGAATTTGTGATCGATGTCATACCGGGGGCGAAGCCGGTAGCTCGACCACCTTATCGATTAGCACCATCCGAGATGGAAGAATTAAAGAGACAGTTACAAGAGTTATTGGAACTTGGGTTTATACGTCCGAGTTCGTCTCCGTGGGGTGCACCTATACTCTTTGTGAAAAAGAAAGATGGATCTATGAGAATGTGTATAGATTATCGGGAGCTCAACAAGATCACTATAAAGAATCGTTACCCGTTGCCGAGGATTGATGACTTATTTGATCAACTGCATGGAGCCACGTATTTTTCAAAGATTGATTTGAGATCCGGCTATCATCAATTGAGAGTACAAGAAGCTGATATTCCGAAGACAGCTTTTCGTACGAGGTATGGCCATTACGTGTTCTTAGTCATGCTGTTCGGTTTGACTAATGCTCCTGCTGTTTTTATGGATTTGATGAATCAGATTTGTCGTCCTTTTCTTGATAAATTCGTAATTGTGTTTATCGACGACATCCTGATTTACTCAAAGAGTCAAGATGAGCACAGATTTCATTTGCAACAAATGCTAGATCTTCTTCGAGACGAGAAATTATATGCAAAATTTTCAAAATGCAAGTTCTGGTTACGGGAGATACAATTTCTTGGCCATGTGATAAATGAAGACGGTATAAAAGTAGATCCAGCAAAGATCGAAGCCGTAATGAGTTGGGAACCGCCAAAGAGTCCAATGGAGGTTTGTAGTTTCTTGGGGTTAGCAGGCTATTATCGACGATTTGTAGAAAACTTTTCTCGTATAGCTATGCCCTTAACCTAATTGACCAAGAAGACGGAGAAATTTAGTTGGATTGAGGCACAACAATCAGCCTTTGAACAACTACGAGATAGCTTATGCAAGGCTCCAGTGTTAGCTTTACCGCAAGGAGGGGAGGATTTTGTTCTTTACAGCGATGTCTCCTTAAGTGGTCTTGGATGCGTGTTGATGCAAAAAGGACGAGTGATAGCGTATGCCTCTCGACAACTGAAACCACATGAAAAAGCTTACCCAGTACATGATTTAGAGTGGGCGGCAGTAATTTTTGCATTAAAGATCTGGCGACATTATCTTTATGGAGTGCGATTTCATATCTATACGGATCATAAAAGTCTGAAATACCTGTTTGATCAGAAAGAGTTAAACATGAGACAAGTACGGTGGATGGATCTACTAAAAGATTATGATTGTGAAATACTTTACCACCCTGGTAAAGCCAATGTGGTGGTGGATGCACTAAGCCGTAAAGAGTCGCCTATTCGAGTTGTATCGGCTCGAATGGGGATTGTGAGTCGACTACCAGAGTTGATACGAAGATGTCAAGTCGAAGCCAATGACTTGAAGAAAGAAAGGATGATTGGTTATGTAGAGAAACTTGTGGAAAATGCACAAGGAATCAAGACTTTCCAAGGGCGAGTTTGGGTTCCGAGACATGGCGAGGCGAGACAGTTATTGCTAGAGGATGCTCACTGTACTAGGTATTCGGTTCATCCTGGTAGTACACGAATGTATTATACCTTAAAACCATACTACTAGTGGCCGGGTATGAAGCGAGATGTGGGACGATTTGTAGAGAACTGTTTGACATGTCTTCAGGTAAAAGCTAATCATCAAAAACCTTATGGAGCAGTGCAGCCATTGCCAGTACCAAAGAAGAAATGGGATGAGATCACCATGGATTTCATCACCAAGTTGCCTCGGACTCCTCGAGGATATGATTCAATTTGGGTGATTGTTGATAGATTGACAAAGTCTGCTCATTTTATTCCAATCCGAGAAGATTATCAAGTATCAAAGCTAGCTGAGATATATACGAGAGAAATTGTGAAACGACATGGAGTGCCAACTTCAATAATTTCTGATAGAGATAATCGGTTCAATTCACATTTCTGGCAGAGTTTCCAAAAGCATTTTGGTACAAAAGCTTTATTGAGTACTGCGTATCATCCCCAGACGGATGGACAGTCGGAAAGAACGATACAAACACTTGAAGATATGCTACGAGCCTGCATCATTGATTTTGGAGGCAGTTGGAAAGATCATCTGCCTTTGGTAGAATTTGCCTATAACAACACTTATCACTCCAGTATAAAGATGGCACCTTTTGAAGCTTTATATGGTGCACCGTGCCGAACACCAACTTGCTGGACAGAGATGGGAGAGAAACCATTGGCGGGACCGGAAATTGTAGCTGAAACTGAAGAGAAGATACAAAGCATTTGTGAGCATATGCGGGTAGCCTAAAACCGCCAAAAGCAATATGCAGATAGAATAAGAAAGCTGTTAGAGTTTAATGTTGGAGACATGGTAATGTTGAAAGTGTCCCCATGGAAAGGAATAATTCGATTTGGCAAGAGAGGTAAATTGAGCCCACGCTTTATCGGACCTTTCCAAATCTTAGAGAGAATTGGAGCAGTCGCGTATAAACTTGAGCTTCCAGATGAATTACGGGGTATCCATAATGTGTTCCATGTGTCACATCTCAGAAAAACATTACATGATAAATCCACTCGAGTACATTTAGCTGAAGTTCAACTAGATGAGAAATTAAGATATCAAGAGATGCCAGAGCAAATTCTAGAAAAGAAAGTTAAGAAATTGCGAAATAAAGAAGTGGGATTGGTGAAAGTACAATGGCGACATCATAGAGGATCAGATGTCACTTGGGAAGCTGAAGAGGAGATGCGGTCAAAATATCCCTTTTTATTTTAGAAGATTCCGAGGACGGAATCTTTTGAAGGGGTAAGTACTTGTAATACCGTGTTATTAAAATTTAAAGATTTTTGAGTTAATCCTAGTGTAAATAATATTAAATAGGTTGTTATATGAATTAAGATGGTTAGAAACCCAATTGAGTAAAGTTTAGGTTTGTAAAATGTCAAATCTGAGCTACACGGGTCGTGTAAGGTCACACGGGTCGTGTAGAAAGGCTTGAGAAGCAAAGCAGTAACCATTTCAGACCTGCACGGGTCGTGTAGCTTCACACGGGTCGTGTAGCTCTTGTTCAAAATTTACCGAGGCAAGGATGGGTCTCACACGGGTCGTGTGAATCAACACGGGTCGTGTGAGTCTGCAAAATTTCAAGTTAGTTTGCTGTAGGCCTCACACGGGTCGTGTGAGCCTACACGGGTCGTGTCGTGCACCCAGGGCTATTTTAAAGTCGAGTTTTCTTTCATTTGGGTCATTCCCAATTCGACTAAAAACCCTCCCAAACCCTAGAATTCGATTTCTACCCATCTAAGTCGAGATTAAGGCCCATCTTTCACGATTTGAAGCTAGAGATTAGTTCCTTGAGTTTGAAAGGTAAACCTCTTTGATTTTTATCTTGTTTTGACGGTTGAATCTTTGGAATTGAGATGGTTCCTTGTGGTTTTGATGAACCACATGCATCTAGCATGAATTAGAGTGAGTTACTTGGATTAGTGTGTGTAATAGATTTCTAATTCGAAACTCAAGCTTACAAAGTGCTTGTATTATGATCCTAGGGTTATATGAGTTAAATTTGTGAAATTGGAAGTTACAATTAGGATAGTATTACTATCTTTTGATTGTAACCCTCTCTTATGATTCCAATTCCTTGATTGATATGAATATTGAGTATGATTGAGATTTTCTTGAAATTGAGTATTGAGTTTGAGTCATTGTGTTACAGCTAAGGCTAGACAGGAACACACACGAGGTTCGGGAGTTCCACATATCGACTCAACTACAGGTGAGTAGTTAATTATTAGATGATTATGTTTTATAATGATGTTATTTTCAAATAAGAAGTAAGCTATATCTAATTTGGTTGAATATAACTAAATTTTGAGTATATGGAAGAAAGAGAAATGTGTGTGAGACACACTATGGACTGAGACAGTCCATTGAGATAAAATCAAATAAGATGATGAATGATGTAATTCAACTAACCTTAAATTACTCACTGAGCTTTCAAAGCTCATAAATTGTTGTTATTGTGATTTGTGTTAGGTTCTGGTAGTGGTGACCGCGGGAAGAGAAGCATGGATGGATAGCTACACTTGGACTTGGTCTTTAACTTAAACTTACTTTGTTGCTTTGAAACATGAAGTAAACCCGGTTTTGTTAAACAGTTGTAAATAGTTAATGTAATAATTTAGGACTTGAACTAAGCTTTTGATGACAATCTTGTGTATACTTGTTACTCTTTTTGGGATCATACCTTTAATGATATAATGTTGAATTAAAAACTGGTATATCCTAAAATTGAGGAACCGGGTGTTACAAAATTGTTTGACCCATCGGTGCTTAATGAGTTTTTGTAAACAAAACTTTATGAATTCTACTCAAAGTGATGAAATAGCAATGTACTTTCATTGTTTTGTTTATTGTAGCGCCTTACTTTCATTTCTTCTTATTACAACATTGTATATTGAGAAATATACCCAATTATAGCAATGTCATTAATATAAAGACTTTTTCCCAGTTATAATTGCAATGCTATAATTGGGTGATCTTTAAATTACAATGTCGTAATAAGAAAAAAACTGAAAGTGCAATGTTGTGATAGAAAGAATAAAAGTAGGATGTTATAGTACACAAATAAATGAAAGTACATTGTTATTTTTTGGATCATCAATACTGATCCAGTGTAAAAAAATGAGTAGGTGTTTGTTGCAGTGTTGGTGAATAATTTTTTCTACCCCATTTTTGCAATTTGTTCTCATTTATCTTAGTGCATAATTGAATTACGCATATATTAAAGAATTTCGTCATATCTTATGCAAATATAGTTTTTTATAAATATTAATGTTTAAGTCTTCATATTTAACATTTTCTTATATCATCCTGTGTAATACACGGATCTCACAACTAGTATATATTTATAGAGAGAGAGAGAGAGAATACTTTTAATGACATTTAAAAAATACTAAGAGAAAGGAGCTTTATGGACCTTTAATGATCTTCAAAATAGCCATCCCCCTTCAATCCACAGCTACCACACGTTCAAATGAAGATTAAAAAAAGCAAAAGATAGTTTCTTAAGGAAGTCTTGTTCATTTGACAGTAGAATCCTTCCATGTTTGAAGCAAAACTAGTTAAGAGAAGGCCACTTTTAGTTTTTTTAAAATTTGTCAAGTTTGGTCTCTCATTCATCAAAATTTCCAAACTAATATACACCTATATTTCCAAACTAGAAACTCAAACTTAAGCCTCTAAATGTTAGTTTGTTAAACAGTTAAAATCCTAAAACATGGCTCATCAAATTAAATTAGAGTCATGCTCAAGTTTTCCAAAGTTGACAAAAAAGAGCCCCTCTTCACAAAAGTCTTAATTTAACCTTAATACCACATTTTATATGTCTTGAAAAATTTCTTAAAGTTTTATTTATTCCATTTATTTATATATTTTATTTTATTTAGTTATATTTTTTCTATTTTTCAAAATAATATATTATTAAGAATAAAATTTCTAACCCAAAAATACACATGTTACAATTTAAGGTTGGCTATGAGTAATATTCAAACTTGATGACACAAACAAAACGTAAATATTACAAACCGTTTTTAGGCAAAAATACAACACATATATATCGTGCTCCAAACTCATTACACATATCATTATTTGGTTAGCATTTGGATTCCTTGAATAACAAGATTAATATGATGTTTAATCAACTTTGAAGTCAAACTTAAGCAATCTTTCATTGGTTCAATCACTTAAATTTGACATCAAAACACCGCTACGCACTTAACATTAAATATGAACAAACTAAAACTTTAATGACAATAAATGTTTATTACAAATAAACCAAATGAATGCCAAAATAGAAGCCATTGCATCAATATTGTTCATACATTAGGGATTTCAGGATTGATAGTTCCACCTCATAAACTGGATTACCTATCCACTCAAAAAAACTTAAACAAGTGAACCTAAATAAAAAACTTTAGGATTAAGGAAACCTGGAAACCAAGAATGTTACGTCTACTAAAAGTTTATCAATTATTTTTAGAGACAGATGAATTTATGATTGGATTCATTTCCACAAGAGCTATGAAGATTTTGGCTTTAAACTACCCAGCCTTTCATGTGATTAGTTGTGCGTACCTCTGTTTGGCACTTTCATGTGATTAGTTGTGCGTACCTCTGTTTGGCTATTTTATGCATCGGGAAACACACAAATGTAGTTAGGAAATTTGGTAATAGGGGAGCTTAGCTACTCCAATTTCAGGCACATCAGATTCCGGATGCTCTATATTACGTATTTTTCTTTTGCTCTAGTAACTATAACATCATATTCTGGATGCTCTATATTACGTGTTTATCTTTTGCTCCATTGTTACCACCGTCTACTACCGACATCACTATCTCGTCCTTTTTGTTCACCCCAATCCACAAATCCTGATATGAAATATATAAGAAAAAATCGAAAATTGTATGATGGTTGTTCATTCTTTTTGTAGGAGAACGGGTCAAAGGTATTTAGACGCAATAGTTGGTCTAATGTTAGTTGATTGATCTTAAAAACGATGATGTGGTGTTTGATGATTTTTTTAAACCTCGAATGATTAGATTTTAGTTTCATGATTGGGTTTTTGAGTAAATGTGCATCACATTTTTGGTGTTTTGAGGTTTATTTATAATGTATATATTATATTTACAAAAAAAAATTTAGATTCATGTTGCTTAGAAACAATCTCATGATTCGGATTCAAAGCCTCAAATAGTCATGGTGGGGGAAGTAAAACAATAGCTACTTGTGTTTTATAGATTCATGTTGTTTAGAAAATCTTATATGAGGCTCGGTTATTAAGTGTTTCTTTGGCAACATAGTTTCAAATGTTATATATTATATGTTAAGAATAGTGAAAAAATACAGAACCGGTCATTTTTTCGTTGTTTTAAGTTAAGTTTAATTTTTTAAGTGATAAAAAGCATACCGATATGAAACACTATTATTGTCAAATTTAAGTGTGTAAATGGTAATTATTTAAACAGAAGGGTAAAACAGTAATTAATCACAACCATTAACGATCCTAACCAAAAAACATGTTTTCATTCAAAGAAAGATTCATTCAAAGCCTTTGAATCATTCATTCAAAGCCTTTGAATCATTCAGGTATTCAAAGCCTTTGAATCATTCTGAAACATTTAGAGGCTGTCAAACAACCCCTAACACTTTCTACACACTTTAAAACAAGAGAAAGAAAGAAAGAATCAAACACTTAAATTGTATTTGATAGGGGTGCTTTGAACCAAAGCCTTGGTCTCCTTTTATAAGCTTAGGGCCCAACCAAACTCTCATTATTCAACCAATGTGGGATGGGAGGCCTTCTTTTATATAACCAAATTCAACTTCACCAATATCATAAACAATTGTAAGGATAATGACAGGGTAGTTTATAAAACCTAGCTGAGGTAACTAACGTGCTTCTACCTAAATAATTTAGCAAGGAAAAGTTTAATTATTTTACATTTCTAACATATATATTGTGGCAGATTACAAAACATGATTTTTATGAGAGAAATAAATCATCGCGAAAGATACTTAAAGATGACTTTAAGCATGGTACAGATGTCAACCTCTTGGGCTACTTTGGTGTGGAAGAGGTTATGAGTGTAGAAATTGACGTGAACATGACATATTATCTCCGAAAGACGTTGTTGGTAAGTCATTATCATCTTTTACACACTGAGAGATTGAGGGCGTGTCCTCTCCCACCTTTTTTGTTGGGACAAAAAATTACGTCCGATTAGTCTAAATACAATGCAGAACTTTGTGTTGCTTTGCAAAAAATGCTATCCATACATAATATTGACAAAAAAATTTCATCATGCTTAAAAATCTTGTTGAACTAAGGACCGATTTAGTTTAAAAGTAGGTGTTGTTTTAGAACAGTCAACAGATCAATCATGGACCATGTTTGTATAAGCAAACACTAAATAAAAAATTACTGGTTCCACCACTTGTTGAGATCATATGTTTCTCACGTAGCTCATTATTATGTGCTTGGTATATCTCACAATTGTCGGAGAAGAATCCTTTTGCAAAAATGGAAATAGATTACATTGTTTGCAAACAAGTGTTAACATGAACAACATGTTTCTACAATAGAAGGCACGAGAAGACCAGACCACTGAGATTTAAATTGAAAATGGGCAGAAAGTAATGTCTGCGACAAAGTTTATATCATTCATACGTTATACTTTTGTAGTACTTCGACTGACCAATATGTTGATAAATTTGGAAACTCTCCATTACTGAATGTAATAAAAGGAAAGCATGAAAAAGTAGTTGATATCCTCATTCGCGCGACGAAGTTGTAATCGAAGATAGTGTTCCTTTTTTTTTTGCTCGATTGTAATCAGTGATGATATTTGCGTTTTTCTTTTGCACTTTTTGATGTTTTAGTAGAGCTATTTAAATTTGGGGAGGTCTTCTTCGTTGATATGGTTAACTTGCTTTTCCATCTTAATATTTCTTGTAGTCGATACTCTTTTTTACAAAGTCTAATAAAATTTTTGTTCTTTTTCAGAAAAGGGTTTCATCAATGTTTACGCTATAGATTTTATGCTTTTTTTTTTCAAAGATCGCATTACACTGTAGAGATATCCTCTTCTAAGCAGACATGACTGAGTCCTAGTTAACAGGTGATGCGTTTACGGTTTTTGTTCAAAAACATATATATTTTTCCAAAATAAGTACACAACTACAAATAAAAATTTACTATTAGAATATAATGTAACGGGGAAAAACAATGGCAGTAGAAAATTCAAGAAACAGCTTGCTATTTCTGGTAGTTGTTTTGAAAAAAAAAATTGTGAAAATAAGATCATGGAATCATGAAACTTACATTGACTGCTGACTGTTAGCGGATATTTGTATGTGTATTATTGTATTAATTTAGTTAGCCCAATGTATTTAAGCCTCTTTGTATATGGCCCATGTGGCTGTGTATTACTGTATTTATACGCCTTTCTAAGGCTTTACCGGGTTATGGAAAATACATCTTCTATCACTGACTTAGGTTTCACCGACTTGGAAGAAACATCAGATTTTCACAGAGAAAGAGAAAAAGTGATAAACAAGATGATAGGACAGGAAAAGTTATAAAAGGATTTTAAAATTCCGGGTCGGATTCAATGATCCGAAAAAGTAATTGAGTGTAACCGGGATTAAAAGGTTTAAACTGTTAGGTAAATTTTGAATTCAAAGTTTGGTGAAGATTTTGTTTTTTCAAATATGGGGTGTAGATTTATTATATTATATACATTCTCAAATGTATATAAATAGGGAGCTTTACTTGAGTTTTAGATGCACCACAACTCAATACCTATAAGAATTGAGTGTATCTCTTGTAATCTCATTGTTAAATAAAATCTAGTTGTAGCCCGTGGACGTAGGATTTGCACCGAATCCGAACCACGTAAAAATCCTTGTGTTCTTCTTGCTTTATTTTCGTGAGTTTGTGTGTGTGTGTGTGATAGTGTGTTTCCGCTGCGTGTACCCTGTCCGGTTCCTAACAACTGGTATCAGAGCTTCGGGTTTTGGAGGAGGTCTCGGTTTTAGAAATTAGAGTATGCTCTGTGGTTGCAGTTTTGTCTGATCTTCCACATCAAAAACTAATTTCTATTAATCGTATTAAAGGTGTCTCGGTACTTTGAAGGGTATTGTTCTGTCACACACGAGTACACTGAACGAATCGATCAGGCCCGTGCCATTGTTGTGTCTGTTTCGTTGTCTCAATTTGTTTCTTGTTTGTCGTAATGGCTGAAGACAAGATTGTAATCGAGAAGTTCGACGGTTCTGATTTTAGTTGGTGGAAAATGCAAATAGAAGCATTGCTATGTCAGAAAGACTTAGATGTGGTACTTGGGGACAAGCCGGAGAAAATGGAAAAAGCTGATGAAGATGTTTGGAACTCAAAGAACAAGAAAGCTAGGGCGGTTATTACATTGTCGTTGTCAAAGAGCGTTGCTTTCAATATCATGAATCAAACCACGGCACGTGGTATGATGGATGCTCTAACGAACATGTATGAGAAACCGTCGGCGGCTAACAAGGTGTTCTTGATGAGGGAGTTGTTCACGACAAGGATGAATGAAGACAGCTCAGTTACGGTTCACATTAACAATCTAAATTCAATTATGTCCAGATTGTCATCTGTGAGAATTAAATTTGATAACGAGACTCAAGCTTCACTGCTACTAGCTTCACTACCTGATAGCTGGTCTGGAACAGTAACCGCTGTTACAAGTTCAGTGGGGACCAGTGGTATGACTTTTGAAGGGGTTAGAGATTTGGTTCTTGGCGAGGATGTCAGACGCAAGAATCAAGGTGGATCTTCTTCTTCTGAGTTATTAAATATCGGAAGAGGTAGAGGGAATAGCAGGAATAGTGGGAGCAGTGGGAGTCGGGGAAGAAGTTCATCTAGAACTTGGAAGAATGTGAAGTGCTGGAACTGCCAAGAGGTGGGACATGTTAAGAGTCAATGTCCAAAGAAATAATTAAACAGTGTTGGTGCTGAGAATGTTTATCAGGAAGATGCATTGATACTCAGTATGGAAACCTGTGTAGACTCTTGGGTCATGGATTCAGGGGCTTCGTTTCACGCCATGGACAACGGAGAAACGATGGTAAATCTAAAAGAAGGAGATTTTGGGAAGGTACGGTTAGCAAATGACGAGATGCTTCAAGTAACGGGCATAGGAGATATTGATCTGGTTACTTCATTGGGAACTACATGGAACCTGAAGAATGTCAGGGTGATTCCGGAACTGAAGAAGAAATTGATTTCTGTTGGTCAGCTGGATAAACAACGACTGGAAGTAAGGTTTGGTGGTGGTAAATGGAGGGTGGTCAATGGAAATTCGGTGATTGCTCAAGGTATGAAGCGTGGGTCATTGTATATGGTTGAGGTACCTGCTGAGGGAAGTATGACCGTCCCCGTTAAGCATGACAAAATCTGGTTCGCTAAATCTAGTGCTAAGAGAGTTCATTTTGCAAACATGAATTCTGGAGCCAAGGGGATGTTAGCTGAACGAGTCGGAAAGTCTAAACCATTCAGGGGATTTTGTGACAGTGGGAGCACGAGGTGTGTTCCTGGTACAGTTACAAAGAGCCGTTGGGTTTTGAAGACTAAGACTGAAAAATTCTCTCCTGTTGGAAGTTTGCAAAGTTTGGAGAGTGTTAGTGGTCCTCGGTGTATCTCTGGAGCTGGTGGAGTGTCCAAACCGGTTGAGACAGAGGATGAGTCGGTGGTGGGATTAGCCACGGCTGAGTTGAAGCTAGTTGGAGCTTCAACTGGCCCTTCTAGTACTTGAAGATGAAGGGCGGCTACAACTAAGGGAATTTGACTGGGTCTTAGCTTGTTCTTGGGAACTGGAAGCTTAGAAGACTTGTTATGTTAGGAGATTAATGAGAGATGTTCAAAATCTTCAAGTGGGAGATTGTTAGGTAAATTTTGAATTCAAAGTTTGGTGAAGATTTTGTTTTTTCAAATATGGGGTGTAGATTTATTATATTATATACATTCTCAAATGTATATAAATAGGGAGCTTCACTTGAGTTTTAGTTGCATCACAACTCAATACCTATAAGAATTGAGTGTATCTCTTGTAATCTTATTGTTAAATAAAATCTAGTTGTAGCCCGTGGACGTAGGATTTGCACCGAATCCGAACCACGTAAAAATCCTTTTGTTCTTCTTGCTTTATTTTCGTGAGTTTGTGTGTGTGTGATAGTGTGTTTCCGCTGCGTGTACCCTGTCCGGTTCCTAACATAAACAGCTGCATTTAATTGGTTTTATGATCATGTGAGTGTTCCCAAAATTTCTGGTTCACTTTTACAAAAATAGGTACTTACCTTTTACTTACCGTCATCGACTAAAACCAAGTGGAAAGGTATTGAATGTGGGAATGCCATATGCCCCTGTGGACTGTGGTTATCCCAAAATTTCTTTATTTATTTTTAACGAGAGAAATGATTATGATTTAATTTAGAGTAAATTACAATAATGGTCCCTGTGGTTTGGAGGAACTTTCAAAAGGAGTCCAAGTTTTAGGAAACCACTATATGGGTCCTCATGGTTTGGTTTAACTTTCAAAAAGAGTCCAAAGACCCGTAAAAAGACTAGTTTACCCTTTTTAATTTCTTTTTCATTTTTCTTTCAATATTTTACAATTAAAAAAAAAGAAAAAAAAAACCCAACACCCCGTCTCTCTCTCTCTCTCTCTCAAAAACCCCTCATTCATCTGAAATCTCACCGCATACCCAATTTAACGATGGGTATGCACTCTTCATCTTATTACGTATTGAAAAAAAATCTCAGTCTGCAACCGGAAACGTTGTATGTGTAATCAAAATTACCTATGTGCATAATCAAGGACTGAAATTATGCTAAATTGTTCCGCTTCTTCTTCATTAATGATTCGATTCTGTATCACAGTTCACAAATGATCATAAGTCCCAAATTTTATCGACATCATTTAATTGCGAATTCTAAGTAATCACAGTTTTTACCTTTGGATCTCTGGTGTTCTGGCGGAGCCTTTCGTCGCCAGCTACATTAATGTGGAAATTCATCTTATCGGTGACCTCAATATCGGTGGAAAATCCACGGCACCATACCGGTGAATCACCGACTGTAAAATCACTATCACGCCAGCTACTCCTCGGCGTTCCAGCGGAAGTTGTGGTAGTCGTACATCGAGAAGGAGATATGAACACCGAGACTCACGAAGAGCAATCGCCATTAGCACCGAGACTCACGAAAAATGACAATGTCGGAGATGAATGGTAAGAAAAATGACGGGAGAGAGAGGGGTGGGGTTGTTTTATTTTTCTTTTTTTAATTGATTTAATAAATAAAATATTTAAGAAAAATAAAAAAGAATTTAAAAAGGGTAAACTAGTCTTTTTACTTGTCTTTGGACTCTTTTTGAAAGTTAAACCAAACCATGAGGACTCATATAGTGGTTTTCCAAAACTTGGACTCCTTTTGAAAGTTCCTCTAAACCACAGGGACCATTATTGTAATTTACTCTTTAATTTATAATGCAATATGTTAAAAAAAAATCTTTCAGAAGTAAAGATGGTATAAATTAAATGACAATGATAGGAACTCTATTTATTAATGTGATGACAACTTCTTATTTGGAGTGGATATGATTTGCTTCAAACAAAATTTGCTTTAGATATGCTACACAAAGCTTAAAACACAAAGGATCCCTTCGTCTGAGACTAGTGTTGTAGGTAGGTTTTCAAATTTGAAGGAATTAAGGATCTAAATTCAACATTCCTAGCATGTTTAGTAATTGATTGAACTTTGTTCGGTATAGGGTCTGGCCTTGATAAAGACATCAACAATCTCCTCATCAGAAGGAACAAAAATGATTTTAATATTTCTTTTTACAATATTATCCTTGATGAAGTGATATCTGATATATATATATATATATATATATATATATATATATATATATATATATATATATATATATATATATATATATATATATATATATATATATATATATATATATATATATATATATATATATATATATATATATATATATATATAATCAGGATCGGGTGAGGACTCGTTTTTCGGTGAGGACTTGCAAGGACACCTTAAAAAATTGAAAAAAATAAGAAATATATATAAATAATAAAATGGATCATAGTAATATATCGTGGAAAAAAATATTAAAAAAAAACTTTTCGATCATTATTTTTTTATAAAGAAATAATGATCCAAAATAAAAACAGAAAAATTGCATCATCACGTTTTTCAATGATCCAATCTTTTGTTTCCAATTTTTTTGATAATGATATAGTACTATTCTCGATTTTATGATTTGTATTTTTTTATATTTTTTTCAATTTTTTTAAGGTGTCTTCGCACGTGCTCACCGAAAAAAGAGTCCTACCGGATCCGGATATATATATATATATATATATATATATATATATATATATATATATATATATATATATATATATATATATATATATATATATATATATATATATATATATATATATATATATATATATATATATATATATATATATATATATATATATATATTCTTGCATGGTTTCAATCCGGGCTGGAGTGTTCCAAAGCTTCTTGAATCTTCTTCAGCTCCACTATAGGAAATGAAGGTAGCCTAATGGCATTCTTTTTTAACGTCTTTAGTTGAACGGGTGGGTACACTTGTCCTAAGGTTCTTAATGACTTGATTTGGTGGGCAGTCTCTTGTCTAGACATGTAACCTTGGGGTGATGTGATTGATGACATATATGGAGAGATTGTCTTAAATAGATATGTGTTGCTCCCTCTCAATATCTTGAATATCGGAAGCATGCCCCCTCACGACAAATGAATTATCCGAAGTTTCAACAGAAGGTACTTCGAAAGTGCGATGATATGACTTCTTATAACGAAGCCATTTGTAGCGACCACTCCTCTCAATGTAATGAAGTCGGTGATTGATCAGCTTGATTCCATGGGTAAAATGGCGCTTGAGAACTTGTTGAACTCCCCAAAGGGGTAAAACCCGTACGGTGCAAGTGAGTCTTTCAAACCTAGCTAGACCCAAATGAAACGTTGAACGATACAAAACATGTTTGGTTTTGACAAATACATAAAGAGAAACAGATTTTGACAAAAAAAAATATGAGGTATGTAAACATATAACAATATTATAACAATATGATTGACAGTGTTGCAGAAATCGACATTGGCGGCCGATTAATCGGCGATCAATCGTTTGGCAGTCTTGAACAGATTACGATTAGGCATAATCGTTCAGCTTGACGGTTTGCTGCAAAAATCGGTCAAATATCGGCATTGACGGTCCTTGGCGGCAATTAATCGGTCTTGGCGGTCATTTTTTTTCTTTTTATAATTAACTTTTTTATTTTTAAACGACGACACAAACATTCTTTAAAAACTCAAGAAAACTGAAAAAAATCAAAATTATAGAATGAAAATAAACAAATGTATAATATTTGATGTGTATATTGGAATAAAACGAATCAAACTGTGCTATTTTGTTATATTTATATATTTTTAAATAAATTCATTTATAATTTAGGGTTTCCGATTAATCTCCGATTAACCCGATTAATCACTTAACTCACTTGACCGCCAAGCTACCGTCAAGTGATTTTTAAAACCTTGATTAATGAGTTTGATTCCATAAAGCATCACATTTCAACAGTCAAAAATATGTAAACTTATAACATTATAAAAATAAACGGATTTTAAGACAAAAAAATGTCATGTCTATTATATGTTTAATTAAGCCAAATACATATCATTATATATAGATAAAAAATTAAGACGGTTTGAATATCATATTTGATTATATCAAATAACACATAACGACATTACAATGGAACTTAAAACAAGCTACTTAAACTGATTTAAAAGAAAAAAATTAATAACATATTCAACCAATAGGAGAGTTGAAATTGTTCAATAAACAGTCACAAACTTAAAATAAGTTGTTTAAACTTATTTAAAAGAGAAAATTATTACTATATACAATTGTCGCCTGATATGAACAATAACTTTTTAGGTTTTTGACTTATACCACTAAAGTTTTGTAGTTTTCAAAGTTGCCATCAAAAAATTTATTTGTTTCCAATTTTAGCCTCAAAACCATAAATATTTTCCAATTGTTCCCTACTATAAATAGTAAAATTTGTTGCTTCCACTTTTGCCACCTAAATTTTTGCTATTTTCAATTTTGACCCCAAAACTTTCAATGTTTTTAGTTTTGGCCAGCAATAGTAAGCTTTCATTGTTTTCAATTTTGCCAACAAAAATTTGTTGTTTTCAATTTTGCCACTAAAACTTTTAATTATTTCAATTTTGTTATCATTTTTTTGACTTCCTTAACCGCAGCGAAGCGCGGCTCCCTTTCACTCGTTTTAATAAGATATCCAACCAACTGGATAATTAAAATAAACAATCACAGAGTTGCGACAGTTTTGGTCCATTTGGTTTGCCGCAGTTTTTATATTAGTCCAGCCTTGAAATATGCTTTTACTTACAGTTTTGGTCCTTCCCTTTATTAGACTTAACATTGTTAAATGGAGTGTAAAATGATTATTTTACCCCTGGTTTTAATTTTTAATTAAAAATTTAAATTCTAGAACACCATCGACAACCAAAATTGTGCGGGGCAGAACACCTAATCCAGTGGGATTCTTTACACTAGAGAGAGAGAAAGGTTTTTTAAATAAATAAATTAAGTAATAAACAAAGCGCAAAATAGTCATTTAACCCCAGTTTAACAGCAAAGGTTAACTGTAACAGAAAATGACCAAATGTGTTAGCAAATACATACCACAGGGGCCAATATGTGAGATTTCTCAAGATTGGGCTAATATAAAAACTGGGGCAAACCACAGGACCAAAACTGTAATTTACTCTAAATTGATATTATCTAATTTTTAAACTTTTTATTAAACATGATATTCTAGTTTCAATAAATTATATTATGAAATTTAAAAATAACTTATGTTATGGTTCACTAAATTAATATTATAATAATAATAATAAATATAATTATTATTATAATTGATATATTTAGTATGTATTGGTTTGATGCTTTTAAATCGTAAGGTTGCTTGGGATGGTTTATTCAAAACTACTCTTTTTTTACAAGAAAATGTATATGAAATATGGTTTATTATCCTATCAAGGAATTAATTTGTTCCAAAAGATATTATTGAGTATTGACATTTTAAACATAGTATATTTTGTAAAGTTTAGGGTTAAAGCAAAAAACGTAGATGTATACATTTACGCCAACTGGGTTTTGTGCAGTTTTTCAAGGGAAAGCAGCGAGGGCTCAGTTGCCAGGTTGCCGCCATGGAAATGTTGGAAGAAGGAGAAAATCAACCTAAAATTTCCCAGAAACGGATTAAGTTTCAAAAAGTTATGGAGAATGGGGAAGATGATCGATTCAGTAAGTTGCCTGATTGTTTGCTTCTTGAAATCCTCTCTCGTTTACGCTCCACAAAAGACGCCATTCGAACAGGTGCACTCTCCAAGCGATGGAAACATGTTTGGACTTCAGTAACTACTCTCAGTTTTACACTTTCAGATTTTTCCCTAATTCAAACTCGCCAAAACCCAGACCCAATGTCCGATTTCGCTTTATCGGTAGACAAAACCCTAACTCAGTGTCGCCAATTGAAGCTCAAACGGTTCCAAGTGCTTACCAACTATGATATTCGATTTCAATCGCTTTTCAACAATTGGATTCGTTATGCTATAAGTTGCAACGTTGAAGATCTTGACTTGGGGTTTTGGAATACGGGATCCGAATCCAAGTATCAGTTACATCAATCTTTTTTCATCAATTCATGTTTTACTCATCTGCGATTAGCAGGCTGCATGTTGAATCCAACTGGTGCGGTTAGTTGGAAAAACCTTAGGAGTTTGTCAATTACCAGTATGAATGTAGACGAAGACTTGATGGTAAACATATTATCTGGGAGTCCTCTATTGGAAACCTTGGAGATTAATCTTTGCAATGGTTATAGAGATGATCTTGATGATGAATTTGAAGCCAATACTCCTAATAATTCATCACTGACTCAATGCCCCCTGTTGAAGCTCAAGGAGTTCAGTGTGTTTGCCGATCTTACTTCAAATGATATTTATGATATTCAATTTGAATCACGAGTCAACATGTGGACTCGTTGTGCTATAAGATGTAACGTTGAAAAGCTTGAATTGGCGTTTCTTACAGAATACAAATCTGAGTTGAAGTTAGATCAAATTCTTTTCACCGGTTCATGTTTTACTGATCTGACATTTAAGGGGTGCATGATTGATCCAATTGGGGCAATTAGTTGGAAAAATCTTAGGAGTTTATATCTATCATATAAGTGCTTAGATGAAGAGTTGATTGAAAATATATTATGTGGGAGTCCTGTATTAGAAACTTTGGTGTTGGATGATTGCTATGGTTATAGGTGGCTCGATGTTACTTCAAAAAGTGTTAAAAACTTGAGGCTATATGGATACAAGGGTCCTGTTGATCGATTTGAAGATGATATAATCGAAATCAATGCTCCTAATATTTTATCACTAAAAATCAAACATGAATTGTATTTGGAGAAACTTTTGTTGGTAAATGTGTCTTCTTTAGTCAAAGCTAAGTTAGATTATATTTGTACAAAGACCATGCATCGCAATACAACGCCTAATGAAGTGGAACTAGAGATGCTCAAAGGACTTATAATGAATCTTTGTCATGTCAAGGAGCTTGACATTGGGCTGAATTGTTCTAAGGTAAAATTTCTGTTGCTATCCTTTAATAAACTTGTTTCAGTCGATTCTCCTAATATCTTATCACTTCTTTTGTAGGTTGTTTCTTGTTTGCAAGCTAAACGTTTCATTTTTCCATCAAATGTGAAGTTTTATCGTTATTAGTTATTATTAAAAGTAATCATTTTCTTGTAGTAATGAAGCTTCATATTTGTTCTTCTTAGTTATGTCATTTTCTTGAGCAAAATGAACAAGTTTTTCTTGGTATGCTTTTGGTTTGACGTTTGACCAACATATGGAACGAATAACATAAGTGGTGTGGTTGTTATATATATTTTGGAGTTTGATGTGGTCTAATGGATGTGAAGTCATAATGTATGCAGGAGTTTATATCTTGTTGTAATTGTAAATTGAATTAACAATATTGACTTACTATAATAGTCGTGGATGTGAGGCCTGTTTGGCAAACTTTTGATAGCTTTTAGGAGCTTGTGCTAGTAGCTTTAAAAATTAAGTTCAAATTAACGTTGTGTTCGTGAGTTTAATAACAGAGATAAGAGAAGAGAAAGGAAAATATCGAGAGAAAAGAAAGGAAGGGAAGAAAAAGATAAAAAAAATTTCCATGTTCCTGAGTTCTAAAAAAAAGGGATTATTTTTTGTGTTATCAAGTTGAAAGAAAAAGAAAAGCTGCAAAGAAAGGGAATATTTTTTTAGAACAACGGAGAAAATATATAAAAGGAAACAAAAGCTAGCGAGGCGTTAGAAAAATACAAATATTACAAGAAACAAACAAGTAGTAGGGTTATAAACTCGATCAAGCCAACTAAAATTAAATCTATCACTGAATTTGAACCATTGAAAAGTGTTAATTTGAATCTCATCCACCATTCTATATTAATCTTCTTGAAAATTAAATTAGATTATAATAAATGATAAATATATACATCATGCGATATTTTTTAGTCCAAAATCAAGTTCATTTATTAACTTTTTACTTACAGGAAAATTGAAGTTGTCAAACCACCATTAAATACTCAACGTGGCTTTTATTTACAATAAGGCTAATTTTTGTTGTTGGTTGGCCACTTCACAAAGTATTTATATCATATTACACTTTATTACACTTTAATCATGATCTTGTTATGTGATTTTCTTTTCAATTTAAGTGAATTGTGTGTTTTTCTTTTCATTTTAATTCATAATTAATTTCCAATTTACAACGCCAAAAACTTCCGATTAAACATTGTGATGGCTTCGCTTATTATAATTTCTACGCAGTGCTTTCAATTAAACAAAAAGTTCCAGAATACATATTATCCGTCACCAATGAATTGTTTTCAGCATCCACAACCAAAACAGTAAACAAAATAGACACAAATCAAAATCTCATTTTTCTTAAATTACCGGACAAAAAAAATTGCAACTAACTAAATGTATAAGAGTAATCCATTAATCGTCACCTTTAATCACGTGTACTCATTATATATTTCAGCACACTTATCCTTATTTGAAGTGGACAACGTATGATAACATTGATTTTGCTTGATTGGCGGCTAAGTAATTGAGAGACCTTGGTATTTCATTGAGTTCCAAACCCATTAGCTCGAATTGTTGAATATTTTCCTCACTTGTATACTCACAAGGGTAAGCATTGTCCATTATTTTATTCTCATCCATAATAGGATGAGCTACATTGTCAACAAAATTCATAATCTTTGAGTCATATTCTAAAAACCTGAAACTTTAATAAAAGTTGTATTATAAAACTACGTGCAACTTAGTTTTATTGTATGTGTAAATGTAGTAATATGTGAAAAAGGGTAATTGGGTCTTTTACCATGCAATTGACAATGTTGTAAGAATTTTATGTTCATTGGGCAAAACTATAAGAAACATGATTTTCAGTAAATTAAGTGAGTTTTGTGCCGTTTGTGAAACAATGGAAACTTGAAGGACATAATTGTCATTCTTGCAAAGTGGCGAGGTATAAAAAGTCGGAGCTCTTCCATGTCTTTCATTGGGAACGGGAATGCAGCCATTTGAGAGAATATTTGCACGATTTCTTGAAGTTTTGAAGCATTTGTGCACGGTTTTGAAGAGTTAAGCAAGTATTGGTTGATTCCTAACCATATTGAGGTAAGAATTCATCTTTTTAAGTTAGTGAAACCCATTTCTTGTTACGTGTATGTTGAAATCCAAAAATTCAAGTCTTGGATGAGGTTATTCCAATGTTTCCAGTTGTTAGTTCAGGTTCTAACAATCAAAGATTCACATTCTAACCCATTGATATTGTTAGGCCATCAGGAGTGCCCATCACGACCTCTCACTTTTTTCTGTTTCACATCAGCACCTCTCACTCCTCCCCTCACATTTGGAAATGATACCTCTCACTTCCCCTCATATTTGGTACAAATAATTATGCATAATGTACAAGTTACTTACCACCAAAACCATTTGCTCGCGCACGTCTGGACGTCGTGCGGGGTCAAAAATGCGACGAGCTCTCACCACAGGGGCGGTGTTCAAGCCCGAGCTCGCACAGCCACGTAGGCCTCGCACAAGCCCGAGCCTTCCACACCGAAAGGCCTTAGAATCATGGTTTTTGATTTTGAGCTCAAGAACCCTATAAATCGGGTTATTTTGATTAAGAGTGATTTCAATGTTTTTTTGGTCACAAATGTTGTATTAGATGGAAGAAAACACCTTGTGTTGTTTGTTTTTTATTACATTCGATTTTGGTGTGAAATGAAGTAAACGGGAATTTTTAGAATTGGAATTGAATTAATGATTCCGTGGTTGAAAACCACAAGTAAGTTGGTATTTATGAGTGTTGGATGATTCCTTAATGCATGACCAGTTGATTAAGAGCTTAACAGGTTAAGATAGGAGTTATAGCTCAAAACTAACCAAAACTCGAATGGTATAAGAGTGGTGTGATAACTTAATAATTTAATAATAAGCCTATATGATTGAGTTTTCTCTATATGAGGCTAAGGCCTAAGGAGGTATCTATTGGGTACATATTATTGGATGGTGATTTAAACTCGAATTTTGACAAAAATAACTGAACAAATTGTCATTTTTATGTTTGTTCAAGTAATATTTGATGCACGTTTGATCAATAAAATATGTATAATAATAAAAGTTTTAGTTATTTTTCTTGATTTATGACAATGTCTTTGTTTGGTCATTTATTAAAATGCCTTGCTATTGAAACTTACTGATCGTGTACTTGCTCAAAATTTCCAGAAAGTCATCACTTGGATTTAGATATTCTTTTTATCTTTGTTCCGATAATTTTCACAAATAGTTGGAGGCTCCTTATCAGGCTTATAATAAAGAAATTATATTGTTGACTCTTTTATATCTAGGCTCTTTTATATCTATGTGAATAGCAGGATGCTCTTTATCAGGTATGGTAAAATAATGTGTTTTTTCTTTTTTGGGATTTACCTAAGATTAACACTAATAATTAAAATTAGGTAGTTTTTTCTTAAATCTTGATTCACCAAGTAGGCATTTTTTGTCATGGTTTGATTAAATAAGCCTACGTGACATAATCCTATTAAATGATGTTCAGGTAAACTTTGTTACTTACCATAACACCTATTGTTGTTTGAGTAAAGCAAGAAAACTTTGTTAAATAAGATTCCTAATTCAGATAATTTTAAAATAATATGTGAGATTTGATTTGAAAAAAAAATGAAACGTATTACAAGGGATAGAACATGGTTTGAGTGTGCAGGTAAAGAATCCTTACCATCAGAGCTTGCAAATTTCATTGTTTTGTGTATTACTCCCATCTTTATACTATATGTGTTCCATTTTTAAAACTTTTGTGGAAATGTTATTTAGGAGTGGGCAAAGAAGATAGACGCAAAAAAGAATACATGTATGATTTATTATGTAAGATTTTACTGTTAGGTGAAAGATTGGGTTGGTGAAGTTTTTGTCAAAGGTAGGTGAGATCAAAGTCTTCAAGCTTGATTTTTATTTTCTCAATTCACATTCAATTCCTAAGCCTATAAATACAAGGCTTTGGCTGAGAAGCAAAATGCACCAACAATTGTAAATTGTAATCTTATTAAGTTAATAAGATTTCTCTAGTTGCAGCCCGTGGACGTAGGATTTGCACCGAATCCGAACCACGTAAAATCTTTGTGTTCTTTTTGCTTTATTTTCTGCTTTCGTGAGTTTGTGTGTGTGATAGAGTGTTTCCGTTGCGTGTACCCTGTCCGATTCCTAACAACTAGTAGAGCTTCGGGTTTTGGAGGAGGTCTCGGTTTTAGAAATTAGAGTATGCTCTGTGGTTGCAGTTTTGTCTGATCTTCCACATCAGAAACTAATTTCTATTAATCGTATTAAAGGTGTCTTGGTACTTTGAAGGGTACTGTTCTGTCACACACGAGTACACTGAACGAACCGGTCAGGTCCGTGCCATTGCTGTATCTGTTTCGTTGTCTCAATTTGTTTCTTGTTTGTCGTAATGGCTGAAGACAAGGTTGTAATCGAGAAGTTCAACGGTTCAGACTTTAGCTGGTAGAAAATGCAATTAGAAGCATTGCTATGTCAGAAAGATTTGGAGATGGTACTTGGAGACAAACCGGAGAAAATGGAAAAAGCTGCTGAAGATGCGTGGAACTCAAAGGACAAGAAATCTAAGGCGGTTATTACGTTGTCGTTGGAAAGGAGCGTTGCTTTCAACATCATGAAGGAAACCACGGCGCGTGGTATGATGGATGCTCTGACGAACATGTATGAGAAACCGTCGGCGGCTAACAAGGTGTTCTTGATGAGGGAGTTGTTCACGACAACGATGAATGAAGACAGCTCAGTTACGGTTCACATTAACAATCTAAATTCAATTTTGTCCAGATTATCATCTGTAGGAATTAAATTTGATAATGAGACTCAAGCTTCACTACTACTAGTTTCACTACCTGATAGCTGGTCAGGAACAGTTACTGCTGTTACGAGTTCCGTGGGGACCAGTGGTATGACGTTTGAAGGGGTTCGAGATTTGGTTCTAGGCGAGGATACCAGACGCAAGAATCAAGGTGGCTCGTCTTCTTCTGAGTTATTAAATATCGGAAGAGGTAGAGGGAATAGCAGAAATAGTGGGAGCAGTGGGAGTCGGGGAAGAAGTTCATCTAGAACTTGGAAGAATGTGAAGTGCTGGAACTGCCAGGAGGTGGGACATGTTAAGAGTCAATGTCCAAAGAAAGAATTGAACATTGCTGGAGCTGAGGGTGTGTCTGAGGATGATGCACTGATACTAAGTATGGAAAGTTCTGTAGACTCTTGGGTCATGGATTCAGGGGCTTCGTTTCACGCCATGGACAACGGAGAAACGATGGTGAATCTAAAAGAAGGAGATTTTGGGAAGGTACGGTTAGCAAATGACGAGATGCTTCAAGTAACGGGCATGGGAGATATTGATCTGGTTACTTCATTGGGAACTACATGGAACCTGAAGAATGTCAGGGTGATTCCGGAGCTGAAGAAGAAATTGATTTCTGTTGGTCAGCTGGATAAACAAGGACTGTAAGTAAGGTTTGTTGGTGGTAAATGGAGGGTGGTCAATGGTAATTCGATGATTGCTCAAGGTATGAAGCGTGGGTCATTGTATATGGTTAAGGTACCTGCTGAGGGAAGTATGACCGTCCCGGTTAAGCATGACAAAATCTGGTTCGCTAAATCTAGTGCTAAGAGACTTCATTTGGCAAACATGAAGTTTGGAGCCAAAGAGATGTTAGCTGAACGAGTCGAAAAGTCTAAACCATTCAGGGGATTTTGTGACAGTGGGAGCACGGGGTGTGTTCCGGGTACAGTTACAAAGAGCTGTTGGGTTTTGAAGACTAAGACTGAAAAATTCTCTCCTGTTGGAAGTTTGCAAAGTTTGGAGAGTGTTAGTGGTCCTCGATGTATCTCTGGATCCGGTGGAGTGTCCAAGCCGGTTGAGATAGGGGATGAGTCGGTGGCGGTATTGACCACGACTGAGTCGGTAGCGGGATTGGCTACGAATGAGTTGGAGCTTGTGGTAGCTTCAACTGGCCCTTCTAGTACTTGATGATGAGGGGCGGCTGCATCTAGGAAAATTGGACTAAGTTTAGCTTGTTCTTGGGAACTGGAAGCTTGAAAGACTGATTTGGTTGAAGATTACTGAAGTTACTGTATTGTTCAAAATCTTCAAGTGGGAGATTGTTAGGTGAAAGATTGGGTTGGTGAAGTTTTTGTCAAAGGTACGTGAGATCAAAGTCTTCAAGCTTGATTTTTATTTTCTCAATTCACATTCAATTCCTAATCCTATAAATACAAGGCTTTGGTTGAGAAGCAAAATGCACCAACAATTGTAAATTGTAATCTTATTGAGTTAATAAGATTTCTCTAGTTGCAGCCCGTGGACGTAGGATTTGCACCGAATCCGAACCACGTAAAATCCTTATGTTCTTCTTGCTTTATTTTCTGCTTTCGTGAGTTTGTGTGTGTGTGATAGTGTGTTTCCGCTGTGTGTACCCTGTCCGATTCCTAACATTTACAATTCTAATTGTTTTTAATCATTAACACATAGAGCTTTAAGCACTTGGATTATAGACAGTATTTCATCCCGTGACAAATCAAAGATGCTACATAAATCTTTGTTGATACAATCGGTGAAGGAGGATTTGCAACGGTATATAATGTATGTTTTATATGTGACCTTTTGGTTGTGTGTGTGTGTGTGTGTGTGTGTGTGTGTCAAATGAGGACAATAATGACAAAAATAAATCTGGAATTAAAAAGAAAATTTTGGTTTTTTTAATAGAAAACGTATTGCGTAGGAAATTCGCTTGGGTAAAAGTCAAAAACGGTCAACAAATATGTGTGGGTATTGTGTGAGAAATATTATGCATGGGTATTGCGTAGCAGCATCGCGTAAGTATTGCGTCGGTATTGTGTAGGAAATGCAGCATGTGGGTATTGCATAAGAAAACTGCGTGGGTATCACGTGGTACAATTTACCCACGAGTTTTTCCCACTCCTCTAATTCCGTGGATATTGCGTGGGTAAAGCGCTTTATCTACACAACACCCACGCAGTATTGTGTGGTAATGTATTAGACATACGTAAAGTCTTTATTTACATTTTTTACCCTTGTATGCATTTATTTCTTGAGGGTTGTAACTGTAAATTTGATTTGTATTTATTGATTTCCTCTCTACCTCTTTTGGTATCGAGAGATATTTCCACATGGTATCATACGCCTAGTACGATCCTTCCCCTTCTCTTTCTTCATCGCCGCCTTTTTCTTCCTCATCGCCTGCAGCCTCATGGCCTCCCCCTCCAACTCTGACTCTCTTCTTCCAATGAATACTTTATGCATCTAATTACCATCCGCCTCTCCTCCTCTAACTATCTGCTGTGGAAGAACCAACTCCTTACCCTTCTGACATACCAAAACTTGGTGGGCCACGTTGATGGTACGTCTCCTATTCCGGCTGCTGAAATCACCACCAATGCAAAGCCTGCGCCTAATCCGGCCTTTGTGGCTTGGCACGGCGCCGATCAACGTGCTGTCATTCTTCTCCAAGCCTCTGTCACGGAGGAAGCTTTTTCTGAAATTGTTGGGCTCGGTACGGCGCGTCAGATCTGGTTGTCCTAGAAGCCGCTTACAACAACTCTTTAGTTGAACGTATCTAGAATCTACGTTATCAGCTTCGACTTTTATCCAAAGGTTCGACCCTATCTCTGATTTCAGTTGGAAATTCAAGTCAATTTGTGATCGGTTATCGCCATTGGGCAACCGGTTGATGAGTCTGAAAAGGTTCACTGGTTTCTCTGTGGTCTCGATGCGACATTTGAAACTTTCTCTAACGCCATTCGCGCCTCCTGCACTACTCTCAATTTTCGGGATCTGATTGCTCAAGCCAAAGGACATGAACTTTTTTTTGAAGTCGCTCCATGGTTCTTCGCCCCTACCTGCTGCGTTCTCTACCGAGACTGGCCATAAATCACTTAATTCCAACCGTGGTCGTGGTGGCCGGTCATCACGTGGACGGGGTCGTCGTTCCCCTCACTGTCAACTTTGTCGCACAAATAGGCATTACGCCGATGCTTTCCCCAATCTTGCCACGTTTGCCAATCGTCGCCCTGGTTCGGATAGTGACCTCACCAAAGCCTTTGTTGCCCAATATCATGTCACCTCCGCTGGTCCTGATTGGTATGTAGATTCGTGTGCTTCGGACCACATGACGTCTTCGTCGACGTATGTGACCCAACCTACACCTTATTCTGGGAACAGCAAAGTCGTCTTTAGTAATGGTAACGTTCTTCCCATTTCTCATATTGGCCACTCTTCTTTATCTAAGGACATATGGCTTGGGGATGTGTTGGTTGTTCCAAAGATCTCTAAAAATCTTTTGTCCGTTAGCAAATCAATGACCGACAATAATCTAGATGTTTTGTTTTCTCAACCGTATTTCTACATTCAAGATCAAACGACGTGGAAGGTTCTAGCACAAGGCACTGTGATCGTGGCATTTACGTTCTTTCTACTGCACCGCAAGCATGGTTTGCATCAGCCCAGTCCTCCTCCCGTGCTTCTTTTGAACTATGGAACTCTCGTTTAGGACACGTGTCTTTTAATACCATTTTACTTCTAAGTAAAAAGGGCCACTTGTCGGTTACCTCTACATTACTTAAACCTGTTTTGTGCAACTCTTGTTAACTTGCTAAAACCCACTGTTTACCTTTCGTGTACAATGAAAAATCCGCTTCAAACGTTCTTGTTTAGTTCACTGTGATTTGTGGGGGCTGTCACCCGAATATTCGATTGATGCTTAACGTTATTATGTTACTTTTGTGGACGATTATTCTAGATTTACCTCGTTTTATCCTCTTGGGACCAAATCGAACTTTGCCACTATATTGGATGTGTTTCTTAAATTTGTTCGGACACGGTTTTCGTGCAAGATCAAAGTCTTTCAGAGTGATGGCGGCATCGAGTTCCTCAATCACAATGTTCGGCGACTTTTGATTGACAATGGCACGTTTCATCGGGTTTCGTGTCCGTACACTCCGCAACAAAAATGGACAGGCCAAACATACACACTGGCATATTGTCGAAAACGGTTTAGCCATGATGTTTAACGGTCACATTCCCCCGTCTTATTGGGTACATGCGTTCAGCTCTGTCGTCTACATCATTAATCGTCTTCCTACATCGGTGTTACAGAACAAGATGCCGTTTTAGCTTCTCTTCGGTCGATGCCCATCATATGGGCATTTTCGTCCCTTTGGGTGTCGTGTCTATCCTTATTTATGCAACTATGCGGCAAACAAACTCTCTTTGAGGAGCCTTACGTGCATTTTTCTTGGCTATTTCTCTCAATATAAAGGATATCAATGTCTTGAACCTACCACGTCATGCATATTCATTACCCGGCATGCTAAATTCGATGAACAATTGTTCCCGTTCACCGATGCATCCTCTGAAACCTCGGAGACATTACTCGCTTTATCTCGTTTCTCTTATGAAGATTTTGGTTACACTGTCCCACTGCCGTCCGTTTCGGCCTCTCCGGCCCCTCTACCTACTTGTGGTCTCTGCGGGGACGATGCTCCTATGGTTGCTTCCACGGTGCCTGCTCGTGCCACCGACCCAGCTGAGGAACCGACTCCCGCCTTCACCCCTAGTTCGGATGTCATAGATCCAATTTCGAAGGCTGCCTCTGCAATCCCTTCTATTCCACCCGTTTTTCTGCCCACTACTAGCGGCCATCATATGCAAACACGGGCCAAATCTGGCATATTCAAGCCCAAAATACCATGCTCATTTGGCCCACAAAGCTGTCTCATCCGCTTTATTCGCGGCTACTAATCCTGAAGGATTTAAAACTACCGCCAAATACCCTGCTCGGATTTCCCCCATGCATAAGGAAATGGAAGCACTCTGCTGCAACAACACATGGACTCTTGTTCCGCGGCCTCATCATCATAATGTTGTTGGTTGCAAAGGGCTCTATCGTACTAAATATCGTGCCAATGGCTCTATTGAACGTTACAAGGCTCGACTTGTTGCTCAAGGCTTTAGCCAAGTACCAGGTCTTGATTTCTCTCAGACCTTCAATCTGGTGGTCAAAGCTTCTACCGTTCGGGTTGTCCTTTCCTTGGCTGTTCTTAACCAATGGAAACTTCATCAACTTGACGTCAATAATGCGTTCCTTCATAGGGATCTAAGCGAACTTGATTTCATGGAACAACCACTGGGGTTTCAGGATACCAGTCGCCCCGATCATGTGTGCTTCCTGAATAAAGCCCTATATGGTTGTCAAGCAGGCTCCTCGTGCCTGGTTTCACCGTCTCAACACATTTCTTGTCTCCAATGGCTTTGTGTGCAGTCGGGCTAACACGTCTTTGTTTGGGTTCAAACGAGACTCGTGCATTCTATATCTTCTTGTCTATGTTGATGATTTAATTCTCATCGGCAACGACGAGCATGCTATTCGCGGGTTTGTCGACAAGTTGCATGCCGAGTTTGCCATCAGGGACCTTGGTCGTCTATCTTTTTTCCTCGGTCAGGAGGTGACTTACACGGACACTGGCCTCTTCTTGAGTCGGTCTAAGTATGCTCGTGATATCTTAGAACGCGCGCAGCTGCCTAATTTGAAGCCGGTCACCACCCCTCTTGCTGCCAACACCGCGTTTACTGTGACACCCCTCGCTAGGGTTTAATATTTAAAACATTTATTTATCATGAAAGATATCATTAGTTCAAAAGAAGTCTCATCATTGCGGAAAAATAGGTCCCAAAACAGTTAAAGTAGTTTAAAACGTATAGCGAGGTGGTATCATAATTCAAGTACAAAACACGGTTCAAATGGCCACACAATCTGTGGTATTCTAAAAGTCCTCGCTTCGTCACAAGCACCTATCCTTAACCTGAGTACACATCAAAACAGTTAGGCAATTGAAATGCCTAGTGAGTTACCCGAGGTTATCTCACCATGAGTGGAAGGATAACCTTAACACTCGAGACAACATCCAAAAATAGCTTCTTTACAAACTAAATATTTGTAATAAAACATCATAAGGATTTATCAACAATAATTGTCATGAGATGCACATGCAATGCAACTATCCCATCCCAACTCCAACTCATAAAAATCCATCTCACCTCAATGGCACTCACCTAAGTTCACAAGTAAACGCACGGAGCATAGTACTCGATCCCCGTATGAGTTAAACTAAGACTAGTGGCCATCACACTCGTCTCATGAGGGGTAGCAACTCCCTCATGTAGTTTCCTATTGGCGGAAACATTTCCCAAGACATCATTGAGGGTGGCTATCCAGCCCAAGGGCCCTCTACATGGGTACATCATCATGAGAAGGCTATTAAGCCCAAAACATCATAAGTCATCATTAGGAGTCACTCGGTCAATCCCTTCCTACATACAAATGCAATGCATGATGGAATGTTCAAAACATCTTTTAAAAACCACATCGTAAGTCTTTATTGAAATCATCTTTGAAATAACTCTTTGAATGCCATGTACACATAAGTTTATGCAACAAGTAGTACATATGAAGTATGCATGATAAAGGAATAAAACACACACGAGAGTTTAGAAGAGGGATGTGTACTCCCGGTAACTCACCTTTCTAGTCCCAAAGTAGGATGCTACCCTTTGCTTCACTTTAGTTACTCCTCTCCTACAAGAAATAATACTCAACATTAGTAATAGCTCTAGACTAGTTTAACTTCACTAATTAAGAGTAAAATCTTAGTTACACGTTGCCTAGAAATGAGCTTAAGCCTTAGAACCCAAAGCCCAAACCGTAAAGATCAAACTCAAAAAGTGTCCAAAATTGGCCAGAGCCTGACACGGGTCGTGTAGTAAGTTACACGGGTCATGAAACTTACTGATCCAAACAGCACGGGTCGTGCTTCTTCAGCACGGGCCGTGTTTCGTTCAGTTCCAGCTCCGATTTTGGTCATTTTCACCTCATTTTGGTCCAATTCAATGTTTAATACAACTCCAATCTTCTATGTATCAAAAGGACATTATTTCTACCTAAATTACCCGTCATTTGGTCCAAACAAATCCTCCAATAAGAAAGTCCTGGATTAGTTTGTGCCGGTGTAGGTCCCTGAGTGGTGACTTGTCCCCCTTGATGTTGTGGCATTGGATTACATAAGCTTAGATCAAGGAATATCCAATTCCATTCAAACAATTAATCAATAATTAAAGGGATTCCTTCTTCCATTGATTTGAAACCACTAGGAATAACCCAAGCTCTTCATAGAACCTCATTGAAGAATGCAAGTTCATCCAATCATCAAAGGTTTACCTATAGATGAGTTTTCCACAAAAAATTAGGGTTCATGTGAATCAACAAGCATCCTTAATGGTTCTCCAAGCATAAGATCATAAAATTGTGAAGAAATAATCACTAGAATTCATAAGATACACCTTTGGGATCATAGAAATCATCTCCCCCAACTATGGAATCCGAATTTGAACATGATTTACCCAAATTAGTGGGTTTTTAGCATGAATATAAGATCTCTTACCTTGAATCCTCCAAATGTCGATATAGATCACTTAGATCTTGCTGGAAGAGAGTTTCCCTCTCTAGATCTCCCTTGAAATCGCCTCCTTCTCCTTCCTCTTCCAAATCGTGTTTCTCCCAAGAGAAATGGGGTTTCCCCAACTTAAACTTCAAGTTTCACTTATTTCAATACTAGTCCCTCTAGAACTTAAGTTATGTCATATTTGCACTAGAAGTCCTTCCCCATCACTTCTAAAATACTTATTACAAACTAAGTCCTTCTTCTAGAACTCCATATGGTGAGTTTCCATTTATACCCTTATTAAGTCATTCTAGACTAGATTCCTCTTCAAAATACACATTTTAATTTAATTTGACTTAATTTAACTGTTATGATTATTAAATTTATTATTTTTATTTATTAAATTATTTACCCTTAATAGAGGATGTTACAATTACCTTCCCTTAAGAAGATTCCGTCCTCGGAATCTCAGCTTCTCCAAAAAGGTGTGTATATCTCTTCCGCATTTCTTCTTCCGTTTCCAACGTGAGATTTGCCCCTGAAGAATGTTTCCACTTACAAGGACCAACTGAATCATCTTGTTCCTTAGCTTCTTAACCTTTATATCCAAAATCTCATCCGGTTCTTCTATGAGTCTCTTGTTTTCATCCACCCGAATTTCTTCTAAAGGTAAAAAGTCAACCTTATCACCAAGCCACTTCCTAAGATAACACACGTGGAAAACATTGTGAATCCCATTTAACTCCGGTGGCAATTCGAGTCGGTAAGCTTGCTTCCCAATCTTTTCCAACACATTCAATGGTCCAATATACCTTGAATTAAGCTTTCCTCTTTTCCCAAAACGTATTATTCCTCTCCAAGGTGACACTTTAAGAAACACCTGATCTCCCACTTGAAAAGCCATGGATCGATTCTTCAAATTCGAATAACTCTTTTGTCTACTTTGGGCCGCCTTCATCCTCTCTCTAATTATCTCCACCTTTTCCGCGGTTTCTTGAATCAAGCTAGGCCCCACCAAAACCTTTTCTCCCGCTTGTAACCAACACGAAGGGGATATACACTTCCTTCCATATAATGCTTCATACGGGGCCATCTTTATTGCATAATGGTAACTATTGTTATAAGAAAACTCGATCAACGAAAGATGCCTATCCCAACTTCCTCCAAAATCCAACACACACGCACGCAACATATCTTCAACAGTTTGAATCGTCCTATCAATTTGCTCATCGGTTTGAGGATGATATGTCGTACTCAAACATAACTTGGTTCCCAATACCTCTTGCATGCTCTTCCAAAAATGTGATGTAAACCGACTGTCCCGATCAGACACAATCGACAATGGCACCCCGTGTCTCCGAACGATCTCATCCACATACAATTCCGCAAACTTCTCGATAAGCCATGTTTCTCTTGCCGTAAGAAATAGTGCACTTTTGGTCAACCGGTCCACGATAACCCAAATCATGTCATGACCACTTTTTGTCCGAGGTAACTTGGTAACAAAATCCATGGTAACCTTTTCCCATTTCCATTCCGGGACTTCTAGTGGTTCGAGGTCTCCATACGGTCTTTGATGCTCGATTTTCACTAAGGAACACGTTAAACACTTGTTGATATACTTAGCAATATCCACATTCATAGTCGGCCACCAATACAAAGGCTTCAAATCCATGTACATTTTTGTACACCCGGGATGAATGGAATACTTGATCTTATGAGCCTCATCAAGATTAATTCTCTTTTTTCGCCATATAACGGTACCCAAACACGTCCTTGAAATGTTTTCAACCCATGAGAATTTTTCCCAAAGATCACTGACTTGCCAAGTCTTTCTTCTTTAATGTTACTATCTTCTTGAGCTTTTTCTTGTACATTCTTCAACATGTCAACAAGTGTGGATACCACTTCAATTCTTAATGCTTTAACCCTCCTTTTCTCACTAATTTCCTTTCTACTCAAAGCATCTACCACAATGTTCGCTTTACCCGGATGGTAAAGGATTTCACAATCATAATCCTTGAACACTTCAATCCACCGCCTTTGCCTCGCGTTTAAGTCTTTTTGACTAAATAAATATTGCAAACTTTGATGATCCATGAAAAGTTTGCATTGAGTGCCATATAGATAATGCCTCCAAATCTTCAATACATGAATCACCGCGGCCAACTCCTTATCATGAGTGGGATAGTTCAACTCGTGCTCTTTTAATTGACGCGATGCATAAGCGATAACCTTTCCTCTTTGAGTAAGAACACATCCAATTCCCAAACCCGACGCGTCACTATAAACTGCAAAATCTTCGGTGCCCTCCGGAAGAGACAAAATGAGAGCTTCACAACATTTCTTCTTTAACAATTCGAATGCTTCATCTTGCTTGACAGTCCACACAAACTTTTTGTTTTTCTTAGTCAATGAAGTCAATGGACACGCAATCTTGGAAAATCCTTCTATGAACCGTCTATAATATCCTGCCAAACCAAGGAAACTTCTAATTTCGGTTGGATTCTTCGGTTTCTCCCAATTCATTACCGCTTCAATCTTTGCTGGGTCCACTTTGATTCCATCTTTATTCACCACGTGCCCAAGGAATTGAACTTCTCCAATCCAAAACTCACACTTAGAAAATTTTGCATACAACTTCTCCCTTTTTAGAGTTTCAAGAACCATCTTCAAATGCTCTTTATGTTCTGCCTCCGACTTTGAGTAAATGAGAATATCATCACTAAACACTATCACAAACTTATCAAGGAATGGTTTGCACACCCGATTCATAAGATCCATGAAAGTTGCGTGTGCATTAGTTAGCCCGAAAGGCATTACAAGAAACTCAAAATGCCCATATCTTGTTCGGAATGCTGATTTTTCTACATCTTCATCTCTTACTTTCAACTGATGATAACCCGATCGAAGATCAATTTTTGAAAAATAACCCGCACCTTGCAAATGATCGAATAAATCATCAATACGAGGTAGTGGATACCGGTTCTTGATAGTCACCTTGTTGAGATCCCGGTAGTCAATACACATTCTCATGGAGCCATCTTTTTTCTTCACAAATAAAATTGGAGCTCCCCAAGGGGAAGAGCTAGGCCTAATGAAACCCTTATCAAGAAGCTCTTGCAATTGAGTCATCAACTCTTTCAATTCTGCAGGTGCTAAACGATACGGAGCTTTGGTCAATGGTGTGGTTCCCGGTACCAAATCCATGTGAAACTCAACTTGACGATCCGGTGGCAAACCGGGTAGGTCATCGGGAAACACTTCGGGAAAATCCCGTACTGCAACAATATCCTTTATAGTCTTCTTTTCCTTTACGGTGTCCATCACATGAGCTAAATACGCTTGACAACCCTTCTTCAAACATCTTCTCGCCTTCATGACATTGATTACACTTGTGGGTATTCTTCTTTTGTCTCCATATATAAGAATTGGTTCTCCTTCGGGTGTCTTCACTCTAACCATTTTCTTTCCACATAGAATTTCAGCATCGTACTTTGCAAGACAATCCATTCCAAGTACAACATCAAATCCTCCGACATCCAAGAGTATAAGATCAACCCGAAATTCAACTCCACTACATTCTACTTTCACTTGAGGTATTTCTTTACTCACAATCTTGCTTGCACCACCCGCTACATCTATTACTACTTCGTATTCAAGTTTATGCAAGGGTAATTTTAATCTCTTCGCGAAAATAGGTGACACGTGAGAATAAGTAGCCCCCGAATCAAACAACATAGAAGCAGGTAAGGAGTTAACAAGAAATATACCTGACACTACATCCGCCTTTTCTCTAGCTTCCTCTTCAGTCATTTGAAACGCTCTTTCTCGAGTTGGCGGTGCTTCACTTCTTCCACCACCACTCGTCTCCTTCTTCTTAGCAGTACACTCATTGGACTTATGGCCATAACCTTCACAGTTGAAACACTTTATCCCTTTGCTACATGCATTCGCCATATGACCTTTGTCACCACACTTGAAACACACTAACTCGCCTCTTTCCTTGAATTGCCCATCACCACCCTTGTTTCTTCCTTCAAACTTTGGTTTCTTTTGGTCGGTCGCCCCTTCCATGCGAGTCGTGACTCTCCTTCCTTTTGTTTGCAAACTGAGGCCTTTCTTTGTCCCGCTCTTCCAAGGTCTTCTCAATCTTCCTTGCCTTCCTCATAGCAAGCTCAAGGGTAGTAGCTTCAAAGTTGAGTCGATAATTCCAAGGCAACCCTCCTACATATTGATCCACTTTAGTAGTCTCATCCAGAGCCAATCTTCTAGCAAAGCTCAAAAGTTTTCAGAATTTGGCATTGTACTCCGTGATGGTCATTTTGTCTTTCTTCAAGTCGAGGAACTTCCTTTCAAGGTCACAGATTTCTTCTTTAGTACAAAACCTCTCCTTCATCTTCTCCAAGAACATATCCCAAGTTAGGCTCTCCAACACATGCTTTTCCATCATTTCCTTAGTCTCCAACCACCACTCAAGCGCCGTTTCTTTAAGAGTAGTGATTGCAAAGTTCACACGTTGGTCGTCACCACATTGGCATGCATAGAAGGCCATTTTAATCTCAATCACCCAATTATGTAGTACAACCGGGTCCAACGTCCCGTCCCGTTGTAAGTTGGTGGCTTGCAAGAGTTAAAGTCCTTGAAGCCATACTTCTTCCTTGGTGCAACCATGTCTTGGGATACATTGACGCTAGGAGGCGCATGTTGCATACTATCATACGAGCTACTCGTCTCTTGCCCGCCCGAAGCGGTGTTTGTAACGACCGTTTTAAAAAAAACGTTGTGAATAGTAACTCCGGCGTGAATAGTAACTTCGGCGTGAATAGTCCACGAGAAATAGAGGCCCAACTTCTTCATTTCAACCCACAACAAACACCAAACAACCTTACGATATCGAGAAGTGTTCTGGTGAGGAAAATAGGTCGGAGGAGTTAGGAGCGAGCGGTAGCTGGTAACGAGGTGCTCGGGAAGTGTTGGAAGAACGGAACGGGAAGCGTGTCAAGGCTTTGCGAAAGCGTCAATCTTAAGTGAGTAATCGCTATCGCATTTCCCTAATAGTTTATAAATGTTAAACTATCAAATGTGGAGGTTATACTATTCGTAATTCCAGAAATTATACCAAATGATTTACTTACGAGGGCGGTGCCTAGGCCGATTACATGGGATCTGGTTGTTGGATTTTCCGAAAGGCTAAAATGCTGAAAGGATCCTGCCACCCCATCTAATCTTCTACCTGGCCGTTCTTTACTTGATAAATCATGAGGTATCATATTGGAATTATTGAAGAGAATACAAAACAGAGTAATGATGTGATCTGTAGTAGTAGTGTCGGTTGAAATAGTGGTTTACCTATAAATAAATATATAGGTACAAATCAAGCAGTTATAGCGAGTGCAAGGAAACAAAGGGTAAATCAAGGTGAGTAATCGATACCTAAGTGTTACTTTTCCTGTGGGGCTACATTACCGGTTCATGTGATTGGGACCACCTTTTCGTGGGGTCACATACTCGGTACTTGTGGTTGAGACTGTTGGATTAGGTGTCTAAGCCATGACTAATAATTTGTATTTACATAATTAATAGAAGCAAAGTCCATTTGGGTTGCCCTCATAGCTGGAGGTTTGGTAGAAAGTTCGGTAGAGAGAAAGGTTGATTTATTATAGGATTAATAAATCAATAGAAATAAAAGATATGGTTTGTTAATATATTAAAGTGATAATATATTAATTAGAAACTATATTGATTGATTAATAATTAATCAGGAACTGATTGGATTAATTTCTATGGCATTAATTAGATTAATCAGGAAGTCAAGGATTAAAGTCGTACAAATTCAATAGTTGAATTGCGGCGCGTGGCGAGCCAATGTAAAGGCCGCGACGCGCGTACATATTCGTACGAATTCAATAGTTGAATTGCGGCGCGCGGCGCGCCAATGTAAAGGCCGCGACGCGCGTACGTATAATCCGGAAAATAGCTGACGGCTAGGGTTTCTTGTTTCCCTATAAATAGGGAACCCTAGGCCTCATTATTGGTGCTCATTCTATAATTCTCTCTGGAATTTTCGTCCACCCTCTGGCTCCCTGGGTGTGATCTCATTTGAGGCAGGACACTTGTGCTGCTTAGCTTCAAGATTAAAACTAAAGGTTAGTTTTCTGATTTATTCTTTTAGTTAATTTTTGTTTGGCCTTTAGGAATTAGTTACATGTTCAAAGTAAGAAAACATAGATCTTTTCTAGGTTGCATGTAAACTTAGGTTATTTAGTTCATGGTTGCGGAAAACCTTTCAGTGGTATCAGAGCATTTGGTTGTTTTCTTATTGAATGGCTATAATAGTTTTCCTAATTAGGGTTTAAAGTTTATAAATCCTTTGGGCCTGATTTCGATTTTAGGGTTTAGGGTTTTTGAAACCCTAGCTCTCTTCCCCCTCTTTTTCGATTTTCTGCTTAGGGTTTAGAATGCTTTCTAATTTTGGTAACTTTAATTGTCTAATTAAATGGATAACCTTAAACCCAGTTTGTTTGAATTCGATAATTAGGGGTTTAAAATAGGTTTAAATTAATTTGATTAATTTGTGAAACCTATCTACATTTGAATTAATTTAATTAATTGTTTAATTAAAAGATAATTCAAGGGATTTAATTTAATTTTGATTTAATGGTTAAATTGTGAAAATTAAAAGATAAAATCCAGAAAAATATTTTAAAAGGTTTAAAATATCAAGATTTAAGTAATTTAATTAATTGTTAATTAAAAGATAATTAAATCGAATTTAAAAGGTTTAATTCAATTTTTAAATTTAATAGTTAAATTTGGAAAAAATTAAAAGATAAACCTGAAATATTTTAAAAGGGTTAAAATACCAAGATTTAATTAATTTAATTAATAGTTTAATTAAAAGACAAATTAAATCAAATTAAAGGTGTAATTTAATTTGAAATTTAATAGTTAAATTTCAGGAAATTAAAAAATAAACCAGGAATATTTTAAAAGGATTTAAAATACATCTTATATATATTATTAAAGGTTAATAGTATATGTATAAGATAAAATTGGTCAGTCAATTCAATAGTAGGCCTCATTCACGAAGCTGGTCTATAAAGTGGGTATAAGGAGACTGCCTATAAAATGGCGGTCTAATGGGTGTTCACTCTCACCCACCGCTCGCCTGATCAGTGGAGGGTCGTTAGCCGAACAGTTTTGATTGGACCGCTTAATCATTAAAAGTATAATGATCAAAGTACTAGAACCCGTACAAGAATTCCCAATCTAGTTACTTTAGAAAAAATGTGAATTTGATGCTAACCCATGAAATTGCACATTGCACATTATGAAACGTTGGTGGAGCGTGTGTGGGTTACCGGCACACCAATGGGGGTTCATAAAGAGTGGCAATGGGTTTCTCGGGTGTTATCATTGTTGATGGAGCGTGTGTGGTTAACCGGCACATCAATTTGAGATGATAATGGACCCGAGAGTACCAAGCTAATTTGCATGGTTATTCACACCCGGTTTGTGATCCTCGGCATCCCAGTCACAAACGGTGGGGCATATCCGAGATTAAACATGCCATTGAACAGTTCAATGAATCTCACAGATCTAGGAATTTCATAAGACTGAAATTGATAAAAGTTATCTACCTTAATGACCACTGTGTTATGACTACGGCATCCCTCTTCACAGCATAGTTGGGGTATTTTGGATCTTAGCCTTGTTAAATAATATATATTGGGTAATTATTTAAAAGGATTAATTAAACTAATAAATTCTGTTTCCTTTTATAGATGTCTGAATCGAGTGTCTATTCTCATCCTCCTCCTCCTTCACCCATTTCTGAGAGCTTCAGAAAGCACCTGTTAAATATGGTAAGGCTGACTGGCCTTGACTATATGATATGGTTTTGCAATTAGAGAATAGTTCTTAGTTTTGCTGGCGAACCATATCCGACTGAGTGTCCGCTCCCAAACATGGCATCACACAGCAGCTTGTGATGAGCATGACTCCTTGACTATTGAGTCCAAGGAAGTTCGTTGCCTTATGCTATTGATCATTAACCCTGAGTTCCGCAGGGATTTAGAATTCCTGGGGTCTGATAAGTTAGCACAGCTAGTTCAGGAAAGGTTCCGTGAACTGGTTGAATAAAGGGAACGAACTAGGATCTTCAAAGAGCTTGAAGTTGCAAGCTAGAAGGAAGTAGCACCAGTTTGCGTGTTCCCGAGATTGAGGGATACATAGGCGAATAGTATAAAACTGGTTTCCCTTTGTGATCGGGAGTTAAGCATTAGCTCAACTCGCTGATCTGTTCATCCAGATGAACAGAAAGGATAACCGAATAAGACAATCGTGGAAGTGCATTCAATGTCGACTCTGTATGAATCGTTCATGGAGAAGCATAGTTCCATTAATTCAGCTGCTTCAGGATTGAGTCCAGTATTAAGGTGCATCAAGAAATGATCCAGATCGTCTGGACCGATTGTTCGATGTTTCAAACTGGGAATCCACAAAGTGGGACACAGTCATGGAAAGATTGGAAAAATGCTCCAAAGCCAAACCGTTTGGTAAACTCATAAATATCTTAGAATTCAGAACACCTGATCCTCATTTCCTTGATACAGGATGTGTTTTACACATTTGCTCTGTATGCACGAACTCTGGAGGATGCGGGATGGTGTCGCACAGGAGCATATTCGGATTGGATCTGGAGCTCGTGCGGTTTTTGAGTTAAGCTAGATATTTGTTATTGTTATTAGTTTATAGATACATACGACATGGATTCGCATAGTACATTGTTCTGAGGATAATTCTGGTTTAATGAAATATTTTTGAAACATGATTGTTTTAATTGTCCTCGAAATGTTGTGTGAATGTGTTGATGACGTAAATGGTAATAACTTGAATGTTGATACATCCAATAGGATTGGATTTGTAAATTATGTTCTTTATGATTGTTAAAGTGAATTTTATGAGAATCACTTCAACCAAAGGTCCAGTTGGACAGGACTTTGGAATCATTTGACTTAGAGTCACATGATGAATTGAGTGCTTAACAAAATTAATTGTGGCAAGAAAGGAATCGCCCAAAGATCCAATGGATAGGATTTTGGAATCCGTTGACTTGGAGTCAGGTGATGATTGCATGTCTTGAACAATATTAACAAAGTCATAAATTTACATGGAACTGTAAAGGTATTAAGATTTTGAGCAACAGACACATAAGTTACTGTGTATTGCTCGAATCTTCGAACAGAACACGATTAGTTATGCTTCATGATATTTGCCAAATGGTTTGACAAATATGGCTTCGTTTATCGGAATAAGCGATTGATTGGAACCTCGAAGTGTTCAAGGATTTCAAAGGAAGTATAAGATCAACAGAACCTGAGTAACAACATAGACTGAGAAAATGTTTCACAGTTTATCCTCTTCCAAGAACACTAATGGTTATAATGTGTCTTAGGGAAGATGATGGAGCATTGATCGAAATAGTTTTGATCCTTGGTGTATAAGATACACTGGATACATTTCCGACTAATATTTCAATGAATTGAATATTTAACCAGTCATACCGCAGAAGCCATATTCCGACCACATCTTAGACTAAGTAGGTTATGTTGACACTGTCTGAAATATAAAGCTGGGATCGTCCCACTAGTACATAGAAAGTCCAGGGTCATGTAGCATTCGTCTGAATCTCATGATAAGCCTGAAACTGATCAGCAATGTCGTTTCATTGGCCACTCCGGTTATCCTTTGAAAGAAGAGTACTTTTAGAAAGAACTCAAGTTCTAAGGAAACAGTGGGAGTAAGAATAATTCTGAATGAGTTCAGGGATTATCCAAGTGAAAGAACCTTTAGTCACCGCTGGGACTTGACCAGGAATTAGATTCCTGTTAAACCTGACATACCCTCTCTTCGCTTGACCAGTAGTTATTGTCACCGTCATAAGGAGTTATGATCTGGGTGATATACCGAGTAGTGGTAAAACACTAAAGATGGTACGGTTAAGTAATCCGACTGCTGGAAGCATTGGTGAGCCCGGTTGCTGCCAAATAAGAGAACCTTAGCGCGAGACACAGTCTATGTGACAGTTTGATTGATCTTTACAACTGGTCTAGGAACCAGTGGGAGTAATTGAATCATCAAAAGAAGGGAACATAGAAATGTACTTACAGAACATCTGGTTGAATGAGTCATCACTTGGAGTCAAGCAATTGATTCTGAGAGAAGCACTCTCAATAGAAAATGTAATCTGAGAGGATTCTGCGTGGCATAGTGTGAGTCGTTAGTGGAGAGTGTGTGGTTTACCGGCACACTAATGGGGACTCACATAGAGCATGCCATTACAAAAGGTACATGGCCCCGGGATTCGTCCCATGGGCATCTCGCAAGAAAGGATATACCGGATTCTCAAAATAGACCAAAAGGTTTGGATTTTGTGAATAGCCTGAAAGATTTCCTTTAATATGTCGGAAAGGTTTGGATTTTGGTTTCGCAAAATGTGCCATAAGTTCTGGATTTTGTGAATAGTCCGAAAGAGTCATATAACGGTGTCAAAGCCAGTGGGAGTATCGTTGTTATCTGCTATCATTGTATGTGGGTTACATACTGGTTCTAGGAAACGTCTCTTATCATTACAAAGTGTAATGACTTGGTGTTAAGAAACGGTTCGCTATGAAAGACTTTAAGAAATACAACATACTCAGGTGGTTGTGAACATCTATTAGATAGATCAGAATTCTACCAATATGATCTTGATGAGATTCAAGATGCATAACCCCAGGAATGGAGTTTCCTGTCATTGCAAAGTGTAATGAATTGGCATGAAAGAAACAAATAAGGTGCAGCATGCTCACGTAGTTCATAGACATCTATCAGATAGATGAGACTGACAGTATTGACTTAGCCGTTGAGAATATGATCTTGATGGGATTCAAGATGCATAAGAAATAGTCCCTGAAAGGAAATGGTTTCCGAAAATCATGACACAAGGATTATTGGTAATCTTAGGATTCCGAAAGGGCTTGGAATGAGATTACATCAGGTTCCTCGAGCCTCTTGGACAAATCAGAAGTGTTGTGAACATATCCTGATGACTTAATGCTTAGAGCATTGTAAGTTGGATTCAGGATATTGCCTGGCTGAGAATATTGAATGGATTTTTTGAACAGACGTAAGAAATCATTGGGAAATGACTAGGGTGATTGATTTGAAAGGGTTTTCAAATCGGTAATTGTTTACACCAGAACGTGGTGCTGTAGGACTTCGTGGTTAAAGAATTTCGTTGGTTTCTGATGGAGCACGTGTGGTTCACCGGCACATCATGACACCTCGAAATTGTCTTATGGTGTAGTCATGTAGACTAAAGACCCGAGAACCATGGGCAGTCACGGTACACATCACCGGAATGGAGTTGTGAGAGAGAATGACAAAATGACAAATTGAGATATCATCGGAAGAGTATCCGATAGGATCATCTACAATAAAGTGTATAAGTGTTAGACACTTGGATACATAGAAAGAGTGAAAAGGTCGTAGACATAAAAGGCTTGAATTGAAAGCTTAAAAGAGAATAAGAAACCGATAATAGTTATGATAAATCCGACTTGGTGATTACCTCGTGGAGACTTGGTAATAAGCAGGAGTAGCTGCCAGTCAGATTTTATGTTTCGCTTTTTCATGTTTTACTTCCTGAATAATTGGATTATTCAAATATCCACAGTCGTTCATACTCTTAGGGAGTAAGTATGAAGGAATACTGTCATGAATTGGTTTGTAGATTGTCTAAGGAGTTAGACATAGCAATAAGATTGCTGCAACGTTCATGAGTACTTGGAAATGGAGATTTGAGTATTGGATAAACCCGCGCTCAATGGATTGCTTCATGGATTATATCACGAGCAATGTTGAGACGATAATATCTTATGGTCTTAAAGTTGAGAGATATGAGTTATAATTTGCAAGGCGGTTGTTCATTGATAGTACGAAAACGCATCGGTAACTCGGTGTTATAAAACGTGCTGTTGTGAGTGATTTGTCGGGTAAAAGATATAACATATTAGTCGAAGCTTATTCGTCCCTTGACCCAGACGAGAAACAGATATCTGTTGGCCACACGATGATTTTGAAGTTGACTGAAGCGCTGGCCAGCCAGGACTGAATTGATTCATTCAATTAGAAGTCTAAAAGTCATAAGCAAAATCGGAAATCGGGAAACAGTGTGTCAGACAGAGATTGATCTCAATCCATGTCTCATGTCTGAAAATATCTTGTTGGACGGAGGATCACCTGATCACTTATCTATGGACAGAACTGACTAGGTCAGAGTTCGGCAGCAGTTTCTAGGAAGCTACAGTTTGATGATTAATTAGAGGTTAAATTGGTATTATAGTCATAGACTTATCTAAGTGGGAGACTGTTGGATTAGGTGTCTAAGCCATGACTAATAATTTGTATTTACATAATTAATAGAAGCAAAGTCAATTTGGGTTGCCCTCATAGCTGGAGGTTTGGTAGAAAGTTCGGTAGAGAGAAAGGTTGATTTATTATGGGATTAATAAATCAATAGAAATAAAAGATATGGTTTGTTAATATATTAAAGTGATAATATATTAATTAGAAACTATATTGATTGATTAATAATTAATCAGGAATTGATTGGATTAATTTATGTGGCATTAATTAGATTAATCAGGAAGTCAAGGATTAAAGTCGTACAAATTCAATAGTTGAATTGCGGCGCGCCAATGTAAAGGCCGCGACGCGCGTACATATTCGTACGAATTCAATAGTTGAATTGCGGCGCGCGGCGCGCCAATGTAAAGGCCGCGACGCACGTACGTATAATCCGGAAAATGGCTGACGGCTAGGGTTTCTTGTTTCCCTATAAATAGGGAACCCTAGGCCTCATTATTGGTGCTCATTCTATAATTCTCTCTGGAATTTTTGTCCACCCTATGGCTCCCTGGGTGTGATCTCATTTGAGGCAGGACACTTGTGCTGCTTAGCTTCAAGATTAAAACTAAAGGTTAGTTTTCTGATTTATTCTTTTAGTTAATTTTTGTTTGGCCTTTAGGAATTAGTTACATGTTCAAAGTAAGAAAACATAGATCTTTTCTAGGTTGCATGTGAACTTAGGTTATTTAGTTCATGGTTGCGGAAAACCTTTCAGAGACCACCTTTCCTGTGGGGGCACTGACTATTGTTGGTGGTTGGGACCACATATATACGTTGTAATGATCGTGTAAGCAGTAATTGTGGTGGGACCACATATAAGTGTTGTGATGGCTTAATCGGCCGGCAGTTTTATCACTTACTCAGGGGAAGTACATAGAGTCCTTAGGACTCGATATTGCTGGGAGCCATGATATGATGTGAAAGCTAAAAATTTCATGTTGTGTATTTTTTTTTGTAACGCTTATCGATTAATCATTGAGCTTGTATAGCTCACCCCCTGTGGATACTAACTGTGCAGGTGCTATAGACCCTACTAAAGGGAAAGAGGTGCTTCGGGGTTAGAGCAGATAGTAGCAGCCCGGCTTTGAGGAGATTTTGTACTCCCAGATACTACTTGTGTGCCTTTGGCTTGTAACATATACCCCTGTATAATATTTTGTCGAATAAAATATGTTTTAAAGCGTGTAAAATAATGGGGTGTATTTATATTAAAAGCCGGGTGTTACAGTGTTATCCCCAAACAAGTTCTTCACTTCTTCCCTCAAACGTACTTCTTAATCTTCAATTAGCTCTTTCATCTTGCCTACCATCTTTTCCTCCTGTTTTTCCATTAAGTCAAGCATCATCTTTTCAATGCTTGCAAGGGAAATGGGTTGAGATTGAGCCTCATCACCGGCTCCACTCCCTTGAACTTCACCTGAAGGAACCATGCTACGAGTGTTCACCATTCTGAGGAAGATGAACATTAATCTCATAATATACAATTATTTAGCTAAAATAAGACTCTCACTCATGAGCACCTTAAGTTTAAGTCTAAGTACTAATCCTAGTACCTAATTCACTTAAATCGATGCACTAATACCAAATTGTGACACCCCTTGCTAGGGTTTAATATTTAAAACATTTATTTATCATGAAAGATACCATTAGTTCAAAAGAAGTCTCATCATTGCGGAAAAATAGGTCCCAAAACAGTTAAAGTAGTTTAAAACGTATAGCGAGGTGGTATCATAATTCAAGTACAAAACACGGTTCAAATGGCCACATAATCCGTGGACTTCTAAAAGTCCTCGCTTCGTCACAAGCTCCTATCCTTAACCTGAGTACACATCAAAACAGTTAGGCAATTGAAATGCCTAGTGAGTTAGTTACCTGAGGTTATCTCACCATGAGTGGAAGGATAACCTTAACACTCGAGACAACCTCCAAAAATAGCTTCTTTACACACTAAATATTTGTAATAAAACATCATAAGGATTTATCAACAATAATTGTCATGAGATGCACATGCAATGCAACTATCCCATCCCAACTCCAACTCATAAAAGTCCATCTCACATCAATGGCACTCACCTAAGTTCACAAGTAAACGCACAGAGCATAGTACTCGATCCTCGTATGAGTTAAACTAAGACTAGTGGCTATCACACTAGCCTCATGAGGGGTAGCAACTCCCTCATGCGGTTTCCTATTGGCGGAAACATTTCCCAAGACATCATTGAGGGTGGCTATCCAGCCCAAGGGCCCTTTAGATGGGTACATCATCATGAGAAGGCTATTAAGCCCAAAACATCATAAGTCATCATTAAGAGTTACTCGATCAATCCCTTCCTACATGCAAATGCAATGCATGATGGAATGTTCAAAACATCTTTTAAAAACCACATCGTAAGTCTTTATTGAAATCATCTTTGAAATAACTCTTTGAATGCCATGCACACATAAGTTTATGCAACAAGTAGCACATATGAAGTATGCATGATAAAGGAATAAAACACACAATAGAGTTTAGAAGAGGGATGTGTACTCCCGGTAACTCACCTTTCTAGTCCCAAAGTAGGATGCTAACCTTTGCTTCACTTCAGTTACTCATCTCCTACAAGAAATAATACTCAACATTAGTAATAGCTCTACACTAGTTTAACTTCACTAATTAAGAGTAAAATCTTAGTTACACGTTGCCTAGAAATGAGCTTAAGCCTTAGAACCCAAAGCCCAAACCGTAAAGATCAAACTCAAAAAGTGTCCAAAATTGGTCAGAGCCTGACACGGGTCGTGTAGTAAGTTACACGGGTCGTGTAACTTACTGATCCAAACAGCACGGGTCGTGCTTCTTCAGAACGGGCCATGTTTCGTTCAGTTCCAGCTCCGATTTTGGTCATTTTCACCTTATTTTGGTCCAATTCAATGTCTAATACAACTCCAATCTTCTATGTATCAAAAAAACATTATTTCTACCTAAATTACCCATCATTAGGTCCAAACAAATCCTCCAATAACATATCCATAACTCAAATCCATGCTATAATCCCAAATTTGCTTCATAAGCTTATATTAAGGAATATCCAATTCCATTCAAACAATTGATCAATAATTAAAGGGATTTCTTCTTCCATTGATATGAAACCACTAAGAATAACCCAAGCTCTTCATAGAACCTCATTGAAGAATGCAAGTTGATCCAATCATCAAAGGTTTACCCATAGATGAGTTTTCCCTAAAAAATTAGGGTTCATGTGAATCAACAAGCATCCTTAATGGTTCTCCAAGCATAAGATCATCAAATTGTGAAGAGATAATCACTAGAATTCATAAGATACACCTTTGGAATCATAGAAATCATCTCCCCCAACTATGGAACCCGAATTTGGACATGATTTACCCAAAATAGTGGGTTTTTAGCATGAATATAAGATCTCTTACCTTGAATCCTCCAAATGTCGATATAGATCACTTAGATCTTGCTGGAAGAGTGTTTCCCTCTCTAGATCTCCCTTGAAATCGCCTCCTTCTCCCTCCCTCTCTTCCAAATCGTGTTTGTCCCAAGAGAAATGGGGTTTCCCCAACTTAAACTTCAAGTTTCACTTATTTCAATACTAGTCCCTCTAGAACTTAAGTTATGTCATATTTGCACTAGAAGTCCTTCCCCATCACTTCTAAGATACTTATTACAAACTAAGTCCTTCTTCTAGAACTCCATATGGTGAGTTTCCATTTATACCCTTATTAAGTCATTCTAGACTAGATTCCTCTTCAAAATACACATTTTAAGATGTGGATATGTTGTCGAAGGTTGTTTTTTGATGGTTTTCTTCGGGTCATTGTCAAAAGGGTTTATAGCCATGGTATAGTCCTATATGGGCATTTGTAAGATGTGGATCTATGAAAGGTTTGAGATTTCCTCACCCATCAGAACAATGTTGGACTAACAATGAATGTCATGTTGCCACCCTGCAATAAATTTAGAAACAACTTTTTTAACTTTATGGGCAACTCGATCCAGACATATGTAAATAAGAAAACATATCAAAAATCATTTCTAAATTCCATATTTTTTACACCTAAAGGGCCAATTAGTTGCCATATTACCATATTCTAAAGCGCTTTAGGGACAACAAATTTGTTATGGGTAAAATTAATTTTTTATAAATCAAAATACTTAAATATATTTTGAGCTTTTACAGATGAATTATCTATTTCAACTTTTTCAGTAAATGTTAATGGTATTTTTATTTAACATATAAACCTATAATGAAACAAATTTAACATGATAAACCGACTGCAGAAAACTTACTTGAAATAAGCTTCATGTGAAGGAAAGTGGGAACTGATGTGAAAAAAACTATGAACAGGCGACTGCAGTAAAGTACATGAACAACTCAAGTTTTTTTTGAACGACAAATTTATTCTATTCCTACTCCCACACTAATCATCTAAACCATCTATTCTCCTTAGTGGGAATTGAACATTCAACCTTAAGGTTAGAGCGCAACGTCTTTACCACTATATGTACATGAAGATGATTGTGTTTATGACAGTGTTAAATTAAAGGGTATAAATAACAAAAAAAAAACGTCCAAATTAAAAGAAAATACTAAAATCGGACTAAATACAATATATATGAAATCTATTATTAATTTAGAATTAAAGATATGGTAATACGAAAGTTTTCTTCCCCCAATTCTAAACTATGCATGGAACTCTCCATTTTTTCCCGCCACATTCTCAGTAGTTAACCAATGCCAACATTCAAGTTCAAAGGTTTCAGGATGATGCTACAAAGTGAAAAGTTAACAAACAAAAATTCTGGCTTAAGGAGGGAACCACATATTTGAATCTCGCACAAAATAGATGGTCAAACTTCAAAATTTCTAAAAATACGACATTTTGTTAAAAAAGCCCCTCAAAAGTGGTTACATTTGTGATTTTGCCGTATTCTAATTTTCAAGATTGACGTAACTTTTTTTTCTATATCTAAATCAAGTCCTTTATGCATTTGATTTATGGTTCATTTTAAAACCAAAACTTATTATAAGTTGAAACTTGAGCAATACTAAACGGGTTTAAATCAAATTATTTTCAAACTCGGTTATATTTTAGATTTTGTTTTAGTGTCTACATGATGCACATGAACCGATAAAAAAAGTGGTCGGGAGATGATATTTTTATGAAAATAGAAGCAACAAGCATTAATCCATTCGACTAGACGATTCAAAAAGGCAGGTGCGCCCTATTCAGCCCAGAAAGTTTCCTTTTATACCAGGTTGGTTCAAAATTATAATGAGAACCATCTTCTAGCCTATTGTGTTTTATTTAGGTTTTCATAAGTACACTTAACTTCATATAAAATATATAAATATACATAACTATATTTGTTTCTAGGAATTGTTAGTGATATAGCAAGAGAAATATTAAAGCTAGTGACAAAGTTGTTTCCACACTTGTGTGAGTTCCATATTCCTTTTTGCAATTTTTGTATAGTTGGTCTTAATTATACATTTTTCTTTCTTTTTTGGATTATGGAATGTTCTTAATAACAAAGCATGTATGTATGTATTGTTCGTGATAATACAAATTTGTATGAGGCATATAGTGTATGCTATAGAGGGCGTAAAAATGACTCATTTTAATCTTTTATTAAAATGACTCACTTCTTGTATTTCTACAAGTTTATTTCATCTCATTTTAAAGTTGCAAATTGATGATGAGGTTAGATAAGGTAACAGATGTGGTTCCAAAAGTAAAATAGTGTTCTGTGGAAAAATTTGGTCATAAAATCGTTATATTTAAAGTTCTTTCCGCAATCAGAATTTCAGATCTTGAAAAAAGATGTCATACACTCAATTAAATTTGTTCAATTATCCATCACAGTTGTTCTGATTGTTCTATATGCAGATAATTTTGTCCTATAGGTGAATGCTCTTTTTAGTGTTGGCCTAAGTGTTCAAACTCGATACAAAAATTTCAAAATATTTAGAGAAATCTGTACAAATTACAATTAAAAGACATCAGAGTCATGATATAAAAGAACAAACAGATGGTATGCATACTAACAAAGCAAATACCAAAATCATCATTTTCTTCCACGTAAAAGGAATCAACATTTAAATAAGTAAATCACTTTCAAAGGAAAGGTTAGACGACTGTAACGAAGGCATATCAAGGAATTAATTTGTTACCAAACGATATTTTTGACATTTTAAACATAGTATATTTTGTAACGTTTGGGGGGCTAAAGCAAAAGTGCAAAACTTGAGATGTATACAGTATACATTTACGCCAACCGGGTTTTGTGCAGTTTTCAAGGGAAAGCAGCGAGAGCTCAGTTGCCAGGTTGCCGCCATGGAAATGTTGGAAGAAGGAGAAAATCAACCTAAAACTTCCCAGAAACGGATTAAGTTTCACAAAATTATGGAGAACGGGGAAGATGATCGAATCAGTAAGTTGCCTGATTGTTTGCTTCTTGAAATCCTCTCTCGTTTACCCTCCACAAAAGACGCCATTCGAACAGGTGCACTCTCCAAGCGATGGAAACATGTTTGGACTTCGGTAACTACTCTCAGTTTTACACTTTCAAATTTTTCCCTAACTCAAGGTCGCAAAAACCCTAATCTAATGTCCGATTTCGCTTTATCGGTGGATAAAACCCTAACTCAGTGTCGCCAGTTGAAGCTCAAAAAGTTCGAAGTGTTTACCAACAATGATATTCAATTTGAATCACGAGTCAATGATTGGATTCGTTTTGCTATAAGATGTAGCGTTGAAAAGCTTAAGTTGGTTTTTATTACAGAGTATGAACCTGAGTTGAAGTTAGATCAAATTTTATTCACTAGTTCATGTTTTACTTATCTGAAATTAAATGGGTGCATGATTGATCCAATTGGGGCAATTAGTTGGAAAAATCTTAGGAGTTTATGTATATCATATAAGAGTTTAGATGAAGAGTTGATTGAAAATATATTATGTGGGAGTCCCGTATTAGAAACTTTGGCGTTGGATGATTGTTGTGGCTATAGTCGGCTCGATATCACTTCAAAAAGTGTTAAAAACTTGATGTTATATGGATACAAAGATCCTGATGCTGTATTTGATGATGATATAATCGAAATCAATGCTCCTAATATTTTATCACTAGCAATCGAAGATGAAATTTTTATGGAGAAGCTTTTGTTGCGAAATGTGTCTTCTTTAGTCAAAGCTAACTTAAATTATACGAAGACCATATATTCCTTTATAACGCCTAATGAAGAGGAACAAGAGCTGCTTAAAGGACTTATAATGAATCTTTGTCATGTCAAGGAGCTTAAAATTGGGAAGCATTGTTCTAAGGTAAAATTTCTTTGCTATCCTTTGATAAACTTGTTTCAGTCAATTCGTCTAATATCTTATCACTTTTGTTGTAGGTTGCTTCTTGCTTGAAAGCTAAAGGTTTCATTTTTCCATCAAATGTGAAGTTTTATCGTGTCACTGGTTATTAGTTATTATTTTATTATTAAAAGCAATCATTTTCTTGTAGTAATGAAGCTTCGTATTTGATCTTCTTAGTTATGTCATTTTCTTGAGCAAAATGGACAAGTTTTTCGTGGAAGAACATAAGTGGTATGGTTGTTATATATATTTTGGAGTTTGATGTGGTCTAATGGATGTGAAGTCTTAATGTGGATTTTATATGTTGTAATTGCAAAACCCAACTTGAATTAACAATATTGACTTACTATACTAGTCGTCGATGTGGGGCCTGTTTGTCAACCAACTTTTGATAGATTTTAGGAGCTTGTGTATCTAGATTTAAAAATCAAAGTTCGAATTAAAGAAAAAGTTTCGTTCTGGAGTACGAATTTAAAACTTATATTTTAATACAAAAAGTTCTAATTACAAAAGCTATTACAAGTATAGTTTAAAGAAAAGCTCAAACATGTTAGAACACAATTACTATGTTGTCATTTGAAAATCATGCATCTTTTATTAAGATGGCGTTTTATGAATTTCTATACGTTTTAAAGCTTACATAGATTATTGTCAAACAATCATACGTAAGTAAAAGCTATAACTTTTAATTTCGACTAACCCTTCTTACAACTCACCAGCTTGCTGCCTTTGGCATCCCAACCTCCTCCTGCATTATCCTGTATTGACATTGTCACACCTATCCAACGACTCAATCTTGACACCTCACTTTCAGCTATCCCAAAAACCCAAACTCAAGCTCTAAAATATCCAAATTGGAACTTTGCTATGCATTTTGAATTTAGTGCACTTATTAAAATGGTACATGGTCACTTGTACCATGTTTTTCAGGTGTCAATATGGTTAAGTCGATTTGGCTATTTAAACATAAATTTGATGCTAATGATTATCTTAAAGCTTGTCACATGGCCAACAACCGACATTAGTTATGATGAAACCTGTATCCGATTGTAAAAAACGCCACCATACGAAACATCTGCAACCTTGTGGTTTTTTGTTAATGGCATGTGCATCAGTTGTATGTCAAAGACACATTACACATTTCTACAGGGTCATGAGACGTTATTCATGTTTCATTCACTGGGTTCACTAACCCCAACTAGGCACATGATGTATGTTGCTTGCAAAATATCTATCTAGCCTAAAACAGAATCCTCGATCCCGGTTATAATGGTTTGCTAATCATGTGTTACCACTCGGTTTTGAGCACAGCAAGACCAATTCTTTTGTCTTTATTAGTAGACATAAATAGGAACTTGCATATCTGTTATTATATGTAGATGATATCATCACGACATCCAACATGACACTCCTTTAACATATTTTTTCCTCCTAAGCGACAAGATTTGTGGGAGCTTTGAATTACGTTCACTGTATCCCTGTCACGTACTCCAACATTGGTTCTTCCAAGAATGCCAAGAAATTCTTGGTATCGGTATTGTAAATACTAAATACGGAAAACTCATTATATTCAAATCGAAAAACGACTACCTTACCTAATATATATATATATATATATATATATATATATATATATATATATATATATATATATATATATATATATATATATATATATATATATAAAATCAATGTTGTTTAGGGACTTGGTATTAGATGCTCACCCCCTAAGATACGGACTAGATTATATATTTACCAAGTCAAATGAGACCAATTCACAATCTTTTAGTCACACCTAAAAATATATAACATATTGGAACAGAAAACAATGAAAAAAGAACCATTAGCCGTCCATTATTCCCCATGTACCCATGCCCCTTTCATTTTGTGATGAAACTATGGTAACCCTACCGCTTTCACTTTCCTGTAGAAAGTCACCTGCGGGATTTATTATGTCTTTTTGTTAATTAGGAGAGACAAAGAGTGATATACGATGAACAAAACAACTATCTCAAATAAAATCACAAATGGCCCGCTATGAGGATGAACTAGCTTAAAAAGAACGTAGTCATGAAAGCGCACACCACAGAGCAAGAAATCAAGAAGTTGTAAAAATGCAAGAAGAGTTATCAGTTAGGAAAACAAACAAGCAAGATGAGCAACAAAATAACAAATCCAAGCACAATATAGACAAACAAAAAGAGAAAAAGTTGAAATTGAGAGAGAAATAATTAGAGTTAGGGCTATATAGGGCTGAATTGAAAAAAAAATAAAATTGGTGTCTGCAACTAATACTATTTTTGAGCATATTGGAGATTTATAATGATGGGTTGATTTTTCTTTTTGTTTTTGGTAAATCTTCTTTTGCACAATTTATTATGGTTCCTAATTGATGTTGTTCGTTTAGCGGGATTGCGTGCAATATTAACCGGTTAGAATAAGTTAGGTGTTACGGCCCTTGCTGTAGGGATCTATACAACTAGGTATATACCTATTTACTTTGATATATATAGTCTATTTAGGGTTGGGTTTGTTTCTTTCTTTCTTTTTTTCCATTAGGCCCTTTATGGATAAAGTGGATGAATAAGTAATTATGTCCGTCAAGTTTGGGTAAAGTGATATATACATAATGTTTATATCTTTTCTAGAGGGAGTAAACTGTCTAATATTTATCAATTTGAATGTGAGGAGTTGGAACTAAGGAAAAAGGAAAATGTGCAATTGGTTAGTGTCTTAATACATCAAGAGGTTGTTTCATTTTGACTTAACGAGCTTAATGGATTAAGTACTTAATCTCGCAAAGTATACTTGATTGATTCTTTTTGACTTAATCTGTACATAGTGCTTTAATGGTTTAAGCCAAAAATACATGACTTACTGTATTAAGACGCTAACCAGTTACCTGTTTCACTCTTTTCTTTTCTTTTCCTCACAATTTCTCTCACGTTATAATTGATAAATATTGTGAATTTTGTTTTTTGGAATACAATGGTAAAATGGTGATTTAGGCTCATTCATATGGTTTTTTCATTGTAGAAAAGAAACAAATCGTATACATAAAACACTTAATCCGGAAAGACATTATAACATATTTAGCCACTTTACCCATGCATGACTTAATGTGAAAGGAAAAGAAACAACCCCTAAGCCAAGTTATTTGGCTTGACCAATTAAGTCATTCTGATTAAATGATAAAAAAAACAACCATATATAATGGTCCAAACTAAGTGATCATTAACCCATTAATTTAAAAAAAACAGCCTACTTAACATTTTTGTAATGCACGGAATTTGCTAAGGTGGTGTGGAGCTATGTGGACAGAATATTGGGACGGAGCCATCAAAATGCAAGGAACCAGTGGCGGAGTTAGGTTATACAAATGTGGGTCCCAGGACCCACCTAAATTTTTAAGTTTGTTTCAAATCTATATAGAAAACAATTTAGGACCTGTATTGAAAAAGTTTTAGGACCTACGTTATTGTCAACTTTTTTCATTTTTGACGTTTTTACTAGATTAGGAACCATATGGTTTTCTTTTCTAGATTCACCACCTCTTCAAATGGGAATGCATTTGGGGAAGTCATTCTTAATCTCTTCAGAAAAGTCTGTATGCTTTTTCTTTCTCCATTTTTGATATTTTTCACTTTTTTAACTGTCTTATATGAATATTAATGTCTGAAGGTACTCGATTATTGCTTTTTAGTTTTTATTAATGAAGCAGATGCTTTTCTGTCGGAGTAAGACGCTATCATTCCTAATTTCCTATTTTTTATTTATTCTTTTCCAATTATATTATAAATGGCTACATGCAAGGAATAACAATGTATGTTTATTTCTTTTGATTACAACATTGTGTTTTAGGTTTTGTTTAACTATAGCAACTTGAAAAATCTACCTAGTATGGGCTTATAGCACTGTAGTTTGAAAAGTCTATCTAATAATAGCAGTGAAAGATGTTTTGTATTCGTATGAGTTATGACATTGCCGAAATTTGCTACTACGTATCGTGGGTTAATTGCATGAAAGAACCAACATTTTATTTCTCAGATAAGACCTAATTTTTTTTTTACAATCTAAACCAAACGTCCGAGCTAACTTTTTGTTATTTTGCCTTTTCTCCGGCACGTTTCGTCGGTAAAAGCACTTGTTTGAGAAAGTGATCAAGATGTTGTGTCTTTTATGCTTATTTTTTACTACTTTTTCAGAGGAAAAATACATCTATTCTTTTACCGGAAGGAAATCTGTAAAGAGGATAAAAATGTAAAAATGAGAAGTTACCAGAATTTCGGGTTGGATTGTTTAAAAAAAATTAGATGTTATATTGGTTTGGAGTATATGATATAATAGTCAAAACTTTTTGTCTTTAATGTAATTAACCCTAATATTTGTAAGTGATGTGAAGTCTAACAAAATGACCAATTTTGCAACCAGTAAGATCCGACATCCCAAAAAAAATTCAAAAATTGCCCCTAACCACATAATATCTTAAAACGTTAAAAAATTAAAAAAAAAAAAGTTCTACTTCCCAATTACCAAATTTGTTTAATTTAAAATTTTCAGAATGGTTCTTACAATTTCAAAATAGAGACTTTTTGAAAGGTTTTATTTTTGTTGTTGTCCGGAGCAATTTAGCAATTCACGACTTCACTTGCGAAATTGGGGGTCACATTTGTGATATTTGAGAAAAAATAGTTGTGCTCGTTTTTAATTGACTTTATCTCTAAAGTGCAATGCTAAAATAGGAAAAAGGATGCTACATGGATAACCGATAACCAAAAACACATTGCTATCAAAAAAGACAGGGCAGAGACCCAAAAAAAAAAATCCAGGGGTAAGCACAATTTTTTAGAAACTTTAACGGATACTCACTTTAACTAGTTTATACGTATTGATCCGTGACAAATCCGTCGCTGAAAGCATTACTGACGGATTACCAATGAATTTACATTAAATTTATATTTGATGAGAAAATTTGAGGCGTGGCTCTTGCTAACTCGGCTAGTATATGGGTCCGCCCATGAGAAAAGGACCTAGTAGATTTCTTTTAACACCCCTTGTACAATATGAATCCAACATAACAAATACAATTTGCTGGCAAAACAAGACATATATGAGTGAAGCTCAAAGAAGTGTCCTAAATGCCTTTCAATCAAAAAACATACTCCTCCGTGATCTTGATTCAGCAGTTGCAGACCGTATTGAATTATTGATGAAGTCCTGGAATTCCCATTACCTAGAGAAAAAGAAAGATTCAAGCTATTAAAACTCTACCTTGATAAGTACATTGCTAAAGCTGGTTCAAGAAAACCAGGGGTATTTTCGGGATTTTTTTTAGAGAAGAAGGACAGAATGTGGTGATTAAAGGTCTGAAATCTGAATGATCAATGAGAAAACAAAAAAATGCTTGTGGTTGAGGTATGATGTATGAGAAAGCAATAATCAATAAAAACAAATATACAACTCTGATTACTACGGTTTAATCTTCCTTTTCTGAAGAAAAAACAAAAAGAGGTTAAAAATTAATATTTTTAATCAATTGGATGAAGAAAGAAATTTACTTTTTTTTTTTCCAAATAAAAGAAAGAAGAAATTTACTTTTTTTTTCCAAATAAAAGAAAGAACTTGCAACCGACTGAGAAAGAAAGATGGAATTAAGATTTTGGGACCCCAACAAAAAAAGAAGCCGTACCTCAAACTCTGCGATTCACGCCTTCGGTTTTTGCCATTAGTTAGAGAAGAGAGGATGATGCAGTCGTACGTTATTGGACAGAGATTAAAGAGAACATGTTGTTGTCGGTTGATGGTGACGGAAAATTTATTTTAGTTATTGAGAAATGTATTTTAGTCGGTGAGAAATGGAGGTTGTCTAGTCGCTTGAGAGAGACAGGGATGAAATGTTTAAGGAAAATGTGAGTCGGGGTGCTGTTTGCTTTTAAAAGCCTGTTCTTTATTGGGTTTAGAGTAAATTACACGGTTGGTCCTTATGGTTTGGTGCTATTTGTGCGTTTGGTCCCTAACTATTTTTTTAACTCTGACCGTTCTTAAGTTTTAATTTTGTTGCGCGTTTGGTCCCTGGCTGACTTAAAATGACTATTTTACCCTTAACAATTTTCTTTTTATTGTTTATTATTTTTAAATAAAAATAAAAAAGAAAATATCCCTTAATATCCCCACCCCATTGAAACGTCCCTCTTTCTCTTTCTGTTCTTGTACTCCGGCTAAATCAAGATCAACCCAAATCAAAAAATCAAAATCAACCAAAACGATTATAAAACCCAGATGCAAAATGAAGCTTGCAAGTCCGAGAAAAAATCATCAAAACATGTAGTATTCGAAGCTTTCACTCAATAAATGAACGAAGTCACCAGGTTCGTTTGTGGTGGTGAACAAAGTCACCTGCAAATCTAGTTGCTTTACTTTTTTTAGATCTAATTTTTCGGAGCATTCACATTTGGTTTTCAAAGCGTGAGGCGGAGATAAATGAACTCGCCGACAGAGATAAACGATGATGGGTTCTCTATGTATGTAAGAAATGTTCGAGTTTATCCTTTTAAGTATTTTTTGTTCATAAAAGCCCTTAAATTTATGTATATTTCATTAAAACTCTTAAGTTTGGCAGGAATGTTCGATTTTACCCTTGTGTCATGTTATAGAACCTGTCAAACTTAATGGTAAAACCAAACATTGCTACCAAACTTAAGGGTTTTAATGAACCAAAATAAATTTAAGGGCTTTTATGAATAAAAAATGCATAAAAACCTGAACATTTTTTATAAACTTTAAGAGCTTTTATGACAATAACCTTTTTTATGTTTGCGGAAGAAAACTTTGCATCAAAAGTTGAGTGAAAATTGATTTATTATTTTTTAAAGTTTGTATTACATAAAGAGTAAATTACGGTTTTGGTTTGGTCCACATGGTTTACTTTTTTTCATATTGGTCTAACCTTACAAAATCTCACATATTTGTCTTTGTGGTTTGCAATTGCTTACAGGTTTGGTCCTTTTTCCGGTTAAGTTAATTTTTTCTGTTAAATGGGGTTGGTAAAATGACCAATATACCCCTTATTTTATTTTTCTTAATTATTTTTGTTTTTAGAAAAAACAATTATCTCTTTATCTTTCTCTCTTTCTCTCTCTCCACAATTCTTGTAACGTCCCAAAATTTAAGTCAAAATTTTTCTTCAATTGTGTGTTTAAAAACATTAAGTTTCAATATATTCATTCATAAAAACATCCAATTAAGTTTCAATTCTATCACAACATAGTAAAAGGAAAATGACAGCGCAATTCATAAAATGCGGATGACAATACCATATAGTCACGTCGTGCCCTTCCCAACATCCCTGGAAGTACCTGAAACATTCAAATAAGCTGTAAGCACGACGCTTAGTGAGTTCCCAATAGTACCATAAGTTTTAGTTCATTAATCATGCCAAGTATGGTCTCCGTGCTTGCCCCGCTAATAATCAACTAATTCTTAAACTCTTGGGCTTGCCCCAATCCGTCAATAATCATTCATAAGTAATATATACCACATTTCGATCACGCATTCACACAACCAATAAGAGACTCACCTGATAGCCCGTTATATGATAACAAAGAAGCCTTGGAATAAAACCTCACGAACCTCCTAAATCAAAATGTCATATAAATCAATTACACTAACTTTGCGGACCATTCCTGGGGTCAAAGCCCTTAATTCCCTAAGGTTTGACCCAAAAGTCAAACTGCCCAAAAGTCAAAGTCAACCTTGAGTCAATTGCACTTAGCGTCGCTATCTCACATGGATAGCACTGCTAAGTGAGGAAACGGTATCGGGCCTTTAAACTGAGGTAGCGTCGCTATCTACAAAGATAGCGGCGCTATCTCCGCAGTTCAGCCAACTTTTCCCCAAACTCTTAATACATCAAGACTGGGATTATAACCTTCCAAAACCTTCTTAATCAGTCTCTAGACCCATAAAAATGTGAACATTATCGTTCATACACGACCATGCATGGCCATGGTCAAGATCCAGCTAAAAAGGAGTAAAACTAAGCTTGCTTCATCCATGCAACAGTTCTAGGGCTAGGTTTGGGATAAATATAGGATTCGGGATCTCGAGAGGAGAAAGGACATCTATTATAATATTTATAGATATAAACATATTTGTTTGAACTTTGAAGGATTATTGTTTGAAAGTTCGATGTGCATAAATCTTATGAAAGCGAAATAAAATATTTACAATGTTGTCATCACACATCGAACTGTGGCCACGACTTAATATGTGTAAGGTTTTAAGCAATCCATGAACTAAAAAACCTGAGTTCACATGCAACCTATGAGGATCTATGTTTTCTTCTAATTGAACATATAACAAAAACCTAAAGGCCACAAGAAAAATTAACTAAAAGAATAAAATTAGAAAAACCAACCTTTTAGAATTTTCTGGAAGCTGAGCAGCAAAATTATCCTGCCTCAAATGAGATCACACCCAAGCCGAGAGGATTATGGATCGAAATTCCAGAGAGAAATAATAGAATGAGCAACTGATAATGAGGTCTAGGGCTCCCTATTTATAGGGAACCAAATGGCCAAGCTAGAAACCCTAGCCGCAGCCCATTTTCCGGATTATTTGTACGCACGCCGCGGCCAAGTCATTTGCGCGCCGCGCGCCGCAATTCAACTATTGAATTTGTACGACTTTAATCCCTGACCTCCTGATTAATCCAATTAATGCCACAGAAATTAATCCAATTAATTTCTGATTAATTATTAATCAAATAATATTATTTCTAATTAATATATTATCTCCATAATATATTAACAAACAATATCTTGATTTATTAGTCATATAATAAATCAACCCTTTCTCTCTACTTAACTTTCCAACAAACCTCCAGCCATGAGGGCAACCCAAATGGACTATGCTACTATTAATTAGGTAAATACTAATTATTAGTCATGGCTTAGACACCTAATCCAACAGTCTCCCACTTGGATAAGTCTATGACTATAATTACCAATTTAACCTCTAATTAACCAGCACTTTTAGCTTCCTAGAAACCGCTGCCAAACTCTGATCTAATCAGTTCTGTCCATAGATAAGTGATCAGATGATCCTCCGTCCAACAAGATATTTTCAGACTCAAGACATGGATTAAAGTCAACCCCGGTCTGACTCACTGTTTCTCGATATCCGATTTGCATATGACTCTTAGACTACCAATTTAGTCCCGGTTGGCCAACCATTTTAGTCAACTTCAAATTCATCGAGAGGCCTACAGATATCTGTTCCCCGTTAGGGTCAAGGGACGAATAAGCTTTGACTCATATACTTATGTCTTTTACCAGAAAAATCATTCACAACAATACGTTTTATAACACCGAGTTACCGATGCGTTTTCGTATTATCAATGAACAACCGTCTATTAAATCATAACTCATATGTCTTAGCTTAAAGATCAAAAGATATTATCGTCTCAACATTGCTCGTGATGAAATCCATGAAGCAATCCATTGAGCGCGGGTTTATCCAATACTCAAATCTCCATTTCCAAGTACTCACGAATGGTGCAGCAATCCAATTGCAATGCCTAACTCCTTAGACAATCTATTACCAATTCATGACAGTCTTACTTCACACTTACTCCCAAAAGTGTAATCGACTGTGGATATTTGAATAATCCAATTATTCATGAAGTAAAACATGAAAAATGAAATACAATGGTAAAGTATTGACAAAATTAGTAAACCATTACTCATTAATAAATCTCCATTATTAAATCACAAAAGTCAAATACAATAACATTGTTACAAGTTTCAAAAACTATCTAATTACAAAAACTTATATCATCTTTTAATCTAATGCTCCTAGCATGCTGATTATGCTTAATCCTACTCAGAGCCTTTGTCAAGGGATCTGCAGGATTATCTTCCGATGATACCCTCTTTACCACGAGGTGACCTTCTTCTACTTTATGCCTTATATAGTGGTACTTTCTGTCAATATGTCTGGACTTTCCATGGTCTCGTGGTTCCTTTGTCAAGGCGACCGCACCTTCGTTATCGCAGAACAGTTCCATGGGCTCCTGAATACTCGGGACTACTCCAAGGTCACCGATGAAGTTCTTCAGCCAAGCCGCTTCCTTTGAAGCTTCACTTGCTGCTATATATTCTGATTCACATGTAGAATCAGCCACCGTATCTTGCTTGGAACTTTTCCAAGTTACCGCCCCTCCGTTCAGAAGGAATACCCAGCCAGACTGAGACCGACCACTGTCTCTATCCGTCTGAAAGCTGGCATCCGTATATCCTTCAACTCTCAATGTATCACTGCCTCCAAGGACTAACACCATGTCCTTTGTCCTTCGCAGATACTTGAGTATATTCTTTACAGCTATCCAATGCGCCCTTCCAGGGTTTCCCTGGTATCGACTGACCATGCTTAAAGCAAAGGCCACGTCAGGACGAGTACACGTCATAGCGTACATGATCGACCCCACAGCCGAAGCGTAAGGTACCCGACTCATTTCAGCTATTTCTTCGTCTGTACTCGGACTTTGAGTCTTACTCAATTTTGCATTACTTTGGATAGGTAGCTCTCCCTTCTTGGAATTTTCCATACTAAACCTTTTCAGTACCTTTTCCAAGTATGTACCCTGACTAAGTCCAATTAGTCTCTTCTTCCTATCTCTCAATATTCTTATCCCGAGAATATAGGTAGCCTCTCCTAGGTCCTTCATGGCGAAACATTTCCCAAGCCAAGCCTTGACATCTTGCAAGGTTGGAATATCGTTTCCCATGAGCAGTATGTCATCGACATAGAGTACCAGAAAGGTGACTACACTCCCACTAGCCTTGACATATACGCAGGACTCATCCTCGCTCCTAGAGAAACCAAACTCTTTGACTTTCTCATGGAAACAAAGATTCCAGCTGCGAGAAGCTTGCTTCAATCCGTAGATTGATCTCTCAAGCTTACACACTTTATTAGGATACTTTGCATCGACAAAACCCTCTGGCTGATTCATGTAAACATCCTCAGTCAACTTCCCATTAAGGAAAGCGGTTTTGACGTCCATCTGCCAAATTTCATAGTCATGAAATGCAGCTATGGCCAGCATAATCCTAATAGACTTTATCTTGGCTACTGGTGAGAAGGTCTCGTCATAGTCAACCCCTGGGGTTTGAGTAAAACCCTTTGCAACCAGTCTTGCCTTAAAAGTGTGTACTTTTCCGTCCATGTCGGTCTTCTTCTTGAAGATCCATTTGCACCCGACTGTCTTTCGACCCAGTATGTTATCAACCAAGTTCCAAACTTGATTGTCATACATGGACTTGATCTCGCTATCCATGGCCTCTTTCCACTTGGCAGACTCAGGGCCCACCACTGCTTCATGGTAGTTAGATGGTTCATCCAAATTTATCAGTGTCCTATCACTGACAAACGTGTCCCCATCCGAAGTTATATGAAACCCATAAAACTCGGGTGGCATGCTAACCCTGCCGGAACGCCTAAGAGGTAAGGATACATCTGTCGGACCAACAGGAACTTCTTCCTCATGTTGGTTGCTAGTTTCTCCTAAGGTTGCGTCATCTGATGACTCTTGAATTTCTTCCAGATCAATGGTACTCCCACTGTCCTCTTTGAATATGAGCTCTCTCTCTCGAAAGACCGCTCGTCTAGCTACAAAGACCACGTCCTCGCTTGGTATGTAGAATAGATATCCAAAGGACTGTTTGGGATAACCAAGGAAGAAACACCTTTCGCTTCTTTCTGCGAGTTTGTCTTGAGTCTCTCGTCTAACGAAAGCCTCACAACCCCAGACTTTGATATGTGCCAGAGATGGAACCTTCCCCGTCCACATTTCATGAGGTGTTTTAGCAACCTTTTTAGTAGGGACAAGATTGAGGATATGGGCGGCAGTCTCTAAGGCATACCCCCAGAAGTGAATGGGAAGTGAAGCTCGACTCATCATGGAACGAACCATGTCCAACAGGGTTCGGTTGCGCCTCTCTACAACACCGTTCAACTGTGGTGTCCTGGGAGGTGTCAACTGTGAAACTATTCCGCATTCCTTTAGATAGTCTAGGAACTCGATACTTAGATACTCTCCGCCTCTGTCGGACCTGAGCATCTTTATCTTCCTGCCTAATTGATTTTCTACCTCGTTCTTAAACTCTTTGAACTTTTCAAAGGTGTCCGACTTGTGCTTGATCAAGTAGATATAACCGTATCTACTAAAATCGTCAGTAAAGGTCACGTAGAACCGCGTGCCATCCTTTGTGGTTGATCTGAATGGACCACACACATCCGTGTGAATGATGTCCAGCAGACCCTCACCTCTTTCAAAAGACCCTTTGAAAGGTGATTTAGTCATCTTGCCCAACAGACAAGATTCGCATACATCATTCGACCTGAGGTCGAATGATTCCAACACTCCATCCTTTTAGAGTTGGGCGATGCGTTTCTTGCTGATGTGCCCGAGCCGACTATGCCACAGACATGCCTTTTCTACACCACTAGTAGAATCAATATAATTTACACTATGTCCTAAATTGTCAACACATTCAACAGTTTCATACACACCATCACAAGGATAAGCAGTAAAATTCAAAATACCATTTTTGAAAACAGAAATCGAGCCAATTTTATTATCAAAAGAAAATTGAAATCCTTGTCTGAACAATGCGTGAAATGAAATAATGTTTCTTGCCATTTCTGGCGAATAGCAACAATTAAATAACTCTAGTCTAACATCACTACTAAGCACTAAACTATAAACTCCGATCTTGGTAACAGAGGACGATCTCCTATTTCCCATGATCAGGTTCAGTCTACCGTGCTCCACCTCCCTGCTTTCCTTTAGGCCCTGCAGATCAGAACAAATGTGAAAACCACATCCTGTATCAAGGACCCAAGAATTAGAAGATGGTGAGTTTTTAGAGATAGTGTATATACCTGCTGTCGATGGCTTTACATTTCCATCCTTGACATCCTGCAAGTATTTGGGGCAGCTTCTCTTCCAATGGCCCTTCTCTTTGCAGTAAAAACAGTTGGCTTCATCGGGGTTGGCCACACAAGGAATTTGGGAAGACTTCGTTCTCGAGCCATTGCTTGATGACCCGACCTAAACCTTTTCCCTCCAATTTTGCTTAGGAGGGCCCTTCCTCTTCTTTCCTTTGCCACTTCCAATGGCTAAGACGGGCTGATTGACCGAGGGTACACTTTTACCCTTCATCCCATCCTCAGCAACTCGAAGCATGCGATGCAACTCAGTCATATTAGCCTGATTGTTGTTCAAATGATAAGCCAGCCTGAACTGGTCATAAGAACTCGGTAAGGAGTTAAGCACTATGTCAACGGCCAACTGCTCCGGTACAGGCATCGCAAGCTTTCTAAGACGCTCCACGTAACCTTGCATTCTTTGCACATGAGTGCAGATGGACTCTCCATCTTTAGGTTTGCTATTCGTGAAGTCCTTGACCACCTCGCACCTTTCGATGCGCTCTTGCTTGCGGAAGTTTTCCGCAAGCTCCTTGTGCATCTCAAAGGGCCAGTAGTCTTCATATATCCTTTGCAATTCGGGGTTCATTGTGGCGATCATGATGCAGGCCACTTTGGTTGCATCATCAGAATGTTTTTGGTACAAGGCAATCTCCTCGGGAGTAGCAGTTTCAGGGTCAATATCGACAAGCTCGGTCTCGAGGACATACTCTTTGTTCTCGTACCTCAGAGCCATCTTGATATTTCTAATCCAGTCATTGTAGTTTGTCCCGTTCAATTGAACCTTGGAACACAGTGAGAGGATAGAGGGAACACTGGAGTTTGAGTGGGGAGCGGATTGATCAGCAGAAGACATCTATAAAAGAAGGTAAGTTTAATTAGATACTTGTCGGTCCTTATAATAACCCAATATAAAATAAGGCTAGGATCCAACTATAACAATTTGCAACATAGAAGAGGGATGCCGTAATCTATAAGCAAATTTTATAAAGGTAGGCGAATGACGATTCAGCCAATTCCACCGCGGAAAAATAATCTTATTATAAATGGAATTCCTAGTTTCTTTTGAGATTTATTGAACTGTTCAATAGCATGTTTAATCTCGGATATGCCCCACTGTTTGTGACTGGGATGCCGAGGATCACAAACCGGGTGTGAATAACCATGCAAATTAGCTTGGTACTCTCGGGGTCCATTATCATCTAAAATTGATGTGTCGGTAAACCACACACGCTCCATCAATAATGATAACACCCGAGACACCCATTGCCACTATTTATGAACCCCCATTGGTGTGTCGGTAAACCACACATGCTCCACCAACGTTTCATAAAGTGCAATGTGCAATTTCATGGGGTAGCATCAAAATCACATTTTTCCTAAAGCAACTAGATTGGGATTTTTGTGTAAAGGTTCTAGTACTTTGATCATTATACTTTTAATGATTAAGTGGTCCTGTCAAAACTGTTCGGCTAACGACCCTCCACTGATCAGGCGAGCGGTGGGTGAGACTATTCACCCATTAGACTACCATTTTATAGGCAGTCTCCTTATACCCACTTTATAGATCAGCTTCGTGAATGAGGCCTACTATGGAATTGACTGACCAATTTTATCTTATACATATAGTATTAACAATTAATAACATATATAAGATGTATTTTAAAGCCCTTTAAAATATTCAAGGTTTATCTTTTAATTTTACCAAATTTAACAATTAAATTTTAAATTAAATTAAACCTTAAATTCGATTTAATCAATTTTAATTACCACTTAATTAAATTAATCAAATCTAGATATTTTAAACATTTTAAAATATTTTTCTGGATTTTTCTATTAATTTTCGACAATTTAAAATTAATTAAATCCCTTTTGAATTATCCTTTAATTAACAATTAATTAAATTAATTCAATGAAGATAGGTTTATCCAAATTAATCAAATTAATTAAAACCTATCCTAAACCCCTTAGATTTCGAATTCAGATAATGGGGTTTAAGGTTATCCATTTAATTAACAAATAAAGTTACCAAAAATAGAAAACCTCCTAAAACCCTAATAGCAAATTTCGAAATTATCAAGGGACCGGATTAGGGTTTCCAAAAACTTAACCCAAAAGTCGATCCATATGAAATTAGGGTTTATAAGCTTTAAACCTCAATATAAGGAAAAACAGTTATAACCATTCAATAAGAAAACAACCTGGCTCTGATACCACTGTAAGGTTTTAAGCAATCCATGAACTAAAAAACCTGAGTTCACATGCAACCTATGAGGATCTATGTTTTCTTCTAATTGAACATATAACAAAAACCTAAAGGCCACAAGAAAAATTAACTAAAAGAATAAAATTAGAAAAACCAACATTTTAGAATTTTCTGGAAGCTGAGCAGCAAAATTATCCTGCCTCAAATGAGATCACACCCAAGCCGAGAGGATTATGGATCGAAATTCCAGAGAGAAATAATAGAATGAGCAACTGATAATGAGGTCTAGGGCTCCCTATTTATAGGGAACCAAATAGCCAAGCTAGAAACCCTAGCCGCAGCCCATTTTCCGGATTATTTGTACGCGCGCCGCGGCCAAGTCATTTGCGCGCCGCGCGCCGCAATTCAACTATTGAATTTGTACGACTTTAATCCCTGACCTCCTGATTAATCCAATTAATGCCACATAAATTAATCCAATTAATTTCTGATTAATTATTAATCAAATAATATTATTTCTAATTAATATATTATCTCCATAATATATTAACAAACAATATCTTGATTTATTAGTCATATAATAAATCAACCCTTTCTCTCTACTTAACTTTCCAACAAACCTCCAGCCATGAGGGCAACCCAAATGGACTATGCTACTATTAATTAGGTAAATACTAATTATTAGTCATGGCTTAGACACCTAATCCAACAATATGAACGTTCAACTCAGTTGGTATTTTAATAGTTTTTAACTCATTTAAATATTCATCTTTTTAGTTTCGATGATTTTGAAATAGGATAATTGTTAAAACTTTGCGATAAAAATATATTTTTTATGATAAATTGACCACTAATTAATAATAGATTTTAATAGCATGTTTCTAGGTTTTAATGTTTGACTATCTATTTATAATTGAATTAAAAAAAGTTGTTATGTAACTTTTTCGAGTTTTGGATGCAAACATGATATCTATTATGATAACAATTTATGTTTAATATATTATATGTTTAGATTATATATAAAGTTCAAATTTTTTTAGTAATATTCATCTTCATTTTTGAGTTTTAATAAAATTTCTACGTATATACATATTGGTAAATCGACAAACGTTTACTCCAGTGTCACTTTTTTACAAACGACACACTATAAACATTACATTTAGTCAAGGTTTTAAAAGTTTTAATTAAGGAACTAACTACGCATATACATATCGGTAAATCAAAAAATGTTCACACCGATGTCACTTTTTAAAAACGACGTACGATAAACTTCCAACCTAGTTAACTTTTTAAAAATTTTAACTAATTTTAATTTTTACTTTTGAGTTTCAATACTTTTTAGAGTTGAAACTAAATAGTAAAAATCTTTTAAAACTTGCGATAAAAAAAGGTTTCTATGATAAAATGATTATAAATCATAAATTAATAATAGACTTGAAAGATCAAGTTTGATGGATAATGAAAACAAATGAATTGTATTATATAAGAGAAAGAGAAGAGGTCATATATGTATGTGAAGCAATATGGGATAAAAAAATATCAAATTAATGTGATAAAATATTTAGATTAATAGATTGATTATATTAAGTGGGAATTTGAAAGGTCATAGAGGTTTCAAATGCATGTGATGAGAGGAAAAATGCTTCTTTTATAAGATATAAGATTGTTCCTGATAATACAAATTTGTATGAGGCATATAGTGTATGCTATAGAGGGCGTAAAAATGACTCATTTTATCTTTTATTAAAATGACTCACTTCTTGTATTTCTATACGTTTATTTCATCTCATTTTAAAGTTGCAAAATTGATGTTGAGGTTAGATAAGGTAACAGATGTGGTTCCAAAAGTAAAATAGTGTTCTGTGGAAAAATTTGGTCATAAAATCGTTATATTTTAAGTTCTTTTTGCAATCAGAATTTCAAATCTTGAAAAAAGATGTCATACACTCAATTAATTTTGTTAAATTAATATTATCTCAGATAGAGATAGTCGATTCACTTCACGGACGGGCAAAGTGAAAGAACTATTCAAACGCTGGAAGACATGTTGAGAGCTTGTGTGATAGACTTTGGTAAGGCGTGGGACACCCACTTACCGCTCATTGAGTTTTCATACAACAGCAGCTACCACACTAGCATCAAAGTTGCTCCATTTGAAGCTTTATATGGACGCAAGTGCAGATCCCCTCTGTGCTGGGCTGAAGTGGGTGATACTCAGCTAGCCAGAGGCCAAGTACCTAACAACACTCTCATCGGTCCGGAGATCATACGAGAGACAACGGAGAAAATCGTTCAGATCCGTGAACGATTGAAAGCATCTCGTGACCGACAAAAGAGCTATGCAGATAAGCGACGCAAGCCTTTGGAATTCCAGGTTGGTGACCGAGTGTTGTTGAAGGTCTCGCCATGGAAAGGAATGATACGCTTTGGAAAGCGTGGGAAGCTGAACCCTAGATACATTGGGCCCTTCGAGATCCTTGCTAGGATCGGCCCAGTAGCCTACAAACTGCAACTACCGTAGGAGCTCAGCAATGTTCATCCCACCTTTCACGTATCCAACTTAAAGAAATGCATGTCCGATGAAACCCTTGTCATTCCGCTCGAAGAGATCGAGGTGAACGAGAACCTTCATTTTGTGGAAGAACCCATAGAGATCATGGACAGAGAGATCAAGAGGACGAAGCAGAGCCGCATACCGATAGTTAAGGTCCGTTGGAGTGCCAAGCGTGGACCAGAATTTACTTGGGAGCGTGAAGATCAGATGAAGCAGAAGTATCCACATCTCTTCCCAAACCCTTGAGGATCTACTCAAGAGCTAAATTTCGGGACGAAATTCTTTCTAACGGGTAGATGATGTGACAATTGTAAATTTTGGTCAACAAAAGTCAACTGTAGTCAAACGAAGCATACGTTAATCTATATGTTGAAAAGTTATTTTCTATAACTTTTGCGATGAGTTATTAATATTATAGTAACTGTATTTTTAGTTTTTGCATAAAAGTCACTAACTTTTCTAATTTTCTCGATTTTGACACTGTATTTTTAGTTTTTGCAATTAAGTTATTATGTTTTCAGAAAATTGCAGTTAAGTCATTATGTTTTCCAAAAAGTTGCGAAAATGACCATATGACAGGATGGCAACAGGTTACCAGGTCATATGGTCAAATTTGCAATTTTTCAGAAAATATAATAACTTAATAGCAAAAATAAAACATAGTGTCAAAATCGAAAAATCTCGAAAAGTTAGCGAATTTTATGCAATTTACCCTATACAATTTATATAACTTAATCACTTTACATGCCTCATACGTGTCCAAAAAATTAAATTTGTTGTTACCTTATTTTTCCATTTAAAATACTCAAATTTATTGTCCTAAAAGTGGAATTTCAAAAAGATTTAGGATAAATGCATACGAAACATTCTTTTACTTAAAAAAAATTCTAGTTTAAACTCTTAATACTTTTTGTTTCATTGAAATTAAGTTTTTTTTTATTGAAAATGAGTATACATTTTTTTATTGAAAATAAGTACTTTAATTTCGAATAAGACGTCGCCTTTCTTTATTTTGTCTATTTTCACAATTTTTAGCGATTAAGTCTTTCAAAAAATCTAGTGATTAAAATTATACATTTTATGTCTTCGAGTATGCAAATGCTACTAGCTTGACAGGTTGTATTGCCAAATATATTTTTTTTCAATAAGAAAGTTGATGAACTCGATTGAAAAAATGGTAAAAGTATATTGAACTTTTTATCTACTTAGTTTAAACTATCTTTGTAAATGTTTAACCATTTAAGTTTTATTTTTACCTAATTTTGTTGTATTAGGTAATTTATAATTGTATTATGTTTTGGAACAATAACATAGCAATTCCACGGCCAATATTGTTGCTGAAGATTCACATGAAAACATTAAAATAATTTTATTTAATAATAACCAAGTTTTGCTTTTGTATCATTGTAAAATTCTATTTTATTTTTGTACATTTATATAAATCAATGAACGAACATCAATATAGATTTTTATAACTCATCATATAAAGACATTGTTTACATAACAAATTATTCAATAGGATATTCACACTGGGGGCATGTAAGTTAGTTGTTATTCGTATACATCTATCCTAAATCTTTTTGAAATTCCATTTTTAGGACAATAAATTTGATTACTTTAAATGGAAAAACAAGGTAACAACAAATTTATTTTTTTGGACACGTATGGAGCATGTAAAGTGATTAAGTTATATAAATTGCATAGGTAAATTGCATAAAATTCGCTAACTTTTCCAGATTTTTCGATTTTGACACTATGTTTTATTTTTGCTATTAAGTCATTATGTTTTCTGAAAAATTACAAATTTGACCATATGATCTGGTAACCTGTTGTCATCCTGTCATATGGACATTTTCGCAACTTTTTGGAAAACATAATGACTTAATTGCAATTTTCTGAAAACATAATGACTTAATTACAAAAACTAAAAATACAGTGTCAAAATCGAGAAAATTGAAAAAGTTAGTGACTTTTATGCAATTTACCCCATTTTAAAGTTGCAAAATTGATGTTGAGGTTAGATAAGGTAACAGATGTGGTTCCAAAAGTAAAATAGTGTTCTGTGGAAAAATTTGGTCATAAAATCGTTATATTTTAAGTTCTTTTTGCAATCAGAATTTCAAATCTTGAAAAAAGATGTCATACACTCAATTAATTTTGTTCAATTATCCATCAGAATTGTTTGATTGTTCTATATGCTGATAATTTTGTCCTATAGGTGAATGCTTTTTTTAGTGTTGGCCTAAGTATTCAAACTTGATACAAAAATTTCAAAATATTTAGGGAAATCTGTACAAATTACAATTAAAATACATCAGAGTCATGACATAAAAGAACAAACAGATGGTATGCATAATAGCAAAGCAAATACCAAAATCATCATTTTCTTCCACGTAAAAGGAATCAACATTTAAATAAGTAAATCACTTTCAAAGGAAAGGTTAGACGACTGTAACGAAGGCATATCAAGGAATTAATTTGTTACCAAACGATATTTTTGACATTTTAAAAATAGTATATTTTGTAACGTTTGGGGGGCTAAAGCAAAAGTGCAAAACTTGAGATGTATACAGTATATATTTACGCCAACCGGGTTTTGTGCCGTTTTCAAGTGAAAGCAGCGAGAGCTCAGTTGCCAGGTTGCCGCCATGGAAATGTTGGAAGAAGGAGAAAATCAACCTAAAACTTCCCAGAAACGGATTAAGTTTCACAAAATTATGGAGAACGGGGAAGATGATCGAATCAGTAAGTTGCCTGATTGTTTGCTTGTTGAAATCCTCTCTCGTTTACGCTCCACAAAAGACGCCATTCGAACAGGTGCACTCTCCAAACGATGGAAACATGTTTGGACTTCGGTAACTACTCTCAGTTTTACACTTTCAAATTTTTCCCTAACTCAAGGTCGCAAAAACCCTAATCTAATGTCCGATTTCGCTTTATCGGTGGATAAAACCCTAACTCAGTGTCGCCAGTTGAAGCTCAAAAATTTCGAAGTGTTTACCAACAATGATATTCAATTTGAATCACGAGTCAATGATTGGATTCGTTTTGCTATAAGATGTAGCGTTGAAAAGCTTAAGTTGGTTTTTATTACAGAGTATGAACCTGAGTTGAAGTTAGATCCAATTTTATTCACTAGTTCATGTTTTACTTATCTGAAATTAAATGGGTGCATGATTGATCCAATTGGGGCAATTAGTTGGAAAAATCTTAGGAGTTTATGTATATCATATAAGAGTTTAGATGAAGAGTTGATTGAAAATATATTATGTGGGAGTCCCGTATTAGAAACTTTGGCGTTGGATGATTGTTATGGCTATAGTCGGCTCGATATCACTTCAAAAAGTGTTAAAAACTTGATGTTATATGGATACAAAGATCCTGATGATGTATTTGATGATGATATAATCGAAATCAATGCTCCTAATATTTTATCACTAGCAATCGAAGATGAAATTTTTATGGAGAAGCTTTTGTTGCGAAATGTGTCTTCTTTAGTCAAAGCTAACTTAAATTATACGAAGACCATATATTCCTTTATAACGCCTAATGAAGAGGAACAAGAGCTGCTTAAAGGACTTATAATGAATCTTTGTCATGTCAAGGAGCTTAAAATTGGGAAGCATTGTTCTAAGGTAAAATTTCTTTGCTATCCTTTGATAAACTTGTTTCAGTCAATTCGTCTAATATCTTATCACTTTTGTTGTAGGTTGCTTCTTGCTTGAAAGCTAAAGGTTTCATTTTTCCATCAAATGTGAAGTTTCATCGTGTCACTGGTTATTAGTTATTATTTTATTATTAAAAGCAATCATTTTCTTGTAGTAATGAAGCTTCGTATTTGATCTTCTTAGTTATGTCATTTTCTTGAGCAAAATGGACAAGTTTTTCGTGGAAGAACATAAGTGGTATGGTTGTTATATATATTTTGGAGTTTGATGTGGTCTAATGGATGTGAAGTCTTAATGTGGATTTTATATGTTGTAATTGCAAAACCCAACTTGAATTAACAATATTGACTTACTATACTAGTCGTCGATGTGGGGCCTGTTTGGCAACCAACTTTTGATAGATTTTAGGAGCTTGTGTATCTAGATTTAAAAATCAAAGTTCGAATTAAAGAAAAAGTTTCGTTCTGGAGTACGAATTTAAAACTTATATTTTAATACAAAAAGTTCTAATTACAAAAGCTATTACAAGTATAGTTTAAAGAAAAGCTCAAACATGTTAGAACACAATTACTATGTTGTCCTTTGAAAATCATGCATCTTTTATTAAGATGGTGTTTTATGTATTTCTATACGTTTTAAAGCTTACATAGATTATTGTCAAACAATCATACGTAAGTAAAAGCTATAACTTTTAATTTCGACTAACCCTTCTTACAACTCACCAGCTTCCTGCCTTTGGCATCCCAACCTCCTCCTGCGTTATCCTGTATTGACATTGTCACACCTATCCAACGACTCAATCTTGACACCTCACTTTCTGCTATCCCAAAAACCCAAACTCAAGCTCTAAAATATCCAAATTGGAACTTTGCTATGCACTATGAATTTAGTGCACTTATTAAAATGGTACATGGTCACTTGTACCATGTTTTTCGGGTGCCAATATGGTTAAGTTGATTTGGCTATTTAAACATAAATTTGATGCTAATAATTCTCTTAAAGCTCGTCACATGGCCAACAACCGAACATTGGTTATGATGAAACTTTTATCCGATTGTCAAAACCGCCACCATACGACACGTCTGTAGCCTTGTAGTTTCTTGTTAATGGCATGTGCATCAGTTGTATGTCAAAACACATTTTTGCAGGGTCATCGGGACGTTATTCATGTTTCATTCACCGTAAATTCACTAACCCCAACTAGGCACATCATGTATGTTGCTTGCAAAATATCTATCTAGCCGAAAACATAATCCTCGATCCCGGTTCTAATGGTTTGCTAATCATGTGTTACGACTCGGTTTTGTGCACAACAAGACTAATTCTTCTCTCTTTTATTATTAGACATAGACAGGAACTTACATATATGTTATTTATTATATGTAGATGATATCATCCTTACAACATCCAACATGACACTCCTTTACCATTTTTTTCCTCCTAAGCGACGAGATTTGTGGGAGCTTTAAATTACGTTCTCTGTTTCCCGTCGCCTACTCCAAAATTGGTTCTTCCAAGAATGCCAAGAAATTCTTGGTATCGGTATTGTAAATACTAAATACTGAATACTCATTACATTCAAATCGCAAAACCACTACCTTACTAAATACTGAATACTCATTAAATTCTTGATGAAACTATAGCAACCCTACCCCCTTTCACTTTCCTGAAGAAAGTCGCGTGCAGGATTTATTATGTCTTTTTTGTTCATTAGGAGAGACAAAGAGTGATATACGATGAACAAAACAACTATCTCAAATAAAATCACAAATGGCCCGCTATGAGGATGAACTAGCTTAAAAAAACGTAGTCATGAAAGCACACACCACAGAGCAAGAAATCAAGAACTTGTAAAAATGCAAGAAGAGTTATCAGTTAGGAAAACAAACAACCAAGATGAGCAACATAATAACAAATCCACCACAACATAGACAAACAGAAAGAGAAAAAGCTGAACTTAGAGAGAAAAAACAATTAACGTTAGGGCTATATAGGGCTGAAGCAGAAAAAGAAAAATTGATGTCTGCAACTAATACTATTTTTGAGCATATTGGAGATTTATAATGATAGTTTAGTTTTTTACTTTTGGTAAATATTCTTTTGCACCATTATGGTTCTTATTTGATGTGGTTTGTTTAGTGGGATTGCATGCAATATTTACTGGTTGGAATGACTTGGGTGTTACAGCCTTGCTGTAGGGATCTATACAACTAGGTATATACCTATTTACTTTGATATATAGAGTCTATTTAGGGGTTGTTTCCTTTTCCTATTAGGTCATATATGGGTAAATTGGTTGCATGAGTAATGATGTATGTCAGGTCCATAAGGTTTTTATCTTTCCTAAGAGTAATTTGTCTATTAGTTTGAAGGTGATGAGTTGGAACAAAGGAAAAAAGAAAATGTGTAATTGGTTTGTTCTTATACATGAAGAGGTTGTTTCATTTTGACTTAATGGACTTAATTGATTAAACACTTAATCTCACAAAGTATACTTGACTGGTTCTTTTTGACTTAATCTGGACATAATGCTTTAATGGGTTAAGCCAAAAATACATGGCTTAATGTATTAAGACGCGAACCGGTTACCTATTTCATTTTCTTCTTTTTTTTCCTCACAACTTCTCTGATAAGCCCTTCTTCCCCCTCAAAGTAAATAACGAAAGATGATAAGAGATAAACAGGAAAAATGCAAAAATTACTACAGAGAGCAAGCTTTTGATCATTCAATAAACATTCCCATATTCGAGAGTGGGTCTCTCCAGGTTCTAGAAGAACTTACAAAATTTCGTGTCCCCGAGACTCAAAACAAAAGCAAATACAAATACCACCTGAAGGACTAGGGACCACAAAGATGCTGTCCCCACCACTCAAAATTGTCCTTTCAGCAGAGAACGTGGATACGCAAGATAGCAAAAACGGAAATAATAAATAAAGACGAAACTACCCTTTATTCCAAAACAGCATCACTAAAGGCCCATGTTAATTGCTTGGGCTAAGCCCTTGCTGGGCTTTCTTTCTTCTCCTTTGATAGACCATGAACTGATTGGGCTTATCAATACCCCCAGCCTAAACTTTGACCTTGTCCTCAAGGTTGAATTCGGGAAATAGCCTGTTCATTTTTTCCAAATCTTCCCACGTGGCTTCGTTTTCTGTTATCCCTTGCCACTGAATTAGTACCTCAATTCCCCTGGTTGTGATCCACTCTTGGTGCGGACTCCTTTGAGTAATTCCGGTTGTACTACAAGCTCCACGTCTGCTGTGAGTTGGGGTGGTAATTCTGTTGGGGTGGTTGGGATTTCGTATGCTGGTCGGAGTAGTGAGACGTGGAATATGGGATGAATTGCTGCAGTTGCTGGCAGCTCCAACTTGTAAGCCACTTTTCCCACCCTTTGGAGTATTTTGTAGGGTCCGTAGAACCGTACAGCCAGTTTTTCATACTTTCGACTGGCAAGGCTTTGCTGTCTGTACGGTTTGAGCTTAAGATAAACCAAAGCGCCTTCCTTAAATTCCACGTCCTTCCTTTTCTTATCGGCCTGATCCTTCATCTTTTGCTGGGCCCGAATCAAATTGATCTTTAAATCATCTAGAATTGAATCCCGTTCTTCCAACAAGTTTTCCACTGAATCAAGCGTTGATGTTTGCCCTTCATACCGAATGATTGGCGGGGGATCACGCCCATATAAGGCACGGAATGGTGTGCATTTTAAGGATGAGTGGTACGAGGTATTGTACGAGAACTCAACCCACGCTAACCAACGGGACCAAGACTTAGGTTTTCCCGAACAGAAACACCGTAAGTAATTTTCGAGTCATCTATTGACTACCTCCGACTGCCCATCAGTTTGGGGGTGGTACGACGTGCTCCTTTTCAACTCTACTCCATGTACCCGAAACAGTTCCAACCAAAAATGACCGAGAAAAATTCTATCTCGGTCACTGATAATGGCTAATGGTAGGCCGTGTAGTCGCATAATTTCCTTCATAAAGCTGTTCGCCACCGTGGCGGCGCTAAACGGATGACGAAGGGGAATAAAATGTGCATATTTACTTAGGCTATCGACCACCACCCAGATTGTATCCCAACCCTCTGATCATGGGAGACCCTCAATGAAATCCATTGTTATCTCTTCCCAAGTTTGGGCTGGTAGAGGGATGGGTTGTAATAGCCCAGCGGGGGAGGCGGTGCTGTATTTGTGTTGTTGACAGATGGCACATTCTCTTACATAACGCCCGATGGATTCCCTTAATCCTTGCCAATATATTTCTGCTGCAACCCGCTGGTAGGTCTTCTTTTCCCCCGAATATCCCCCAATCGGGGAGTCATGGAACTCTTTGATAATCTTGGGAATGAGTGCTGGTCTGGCAGGGACGAACAATCGTCCTTTAAAATAAAGGTTGTCTCGAAAAACCGTGAACCCTTTGTGGGCCCTCGGGTTCTCGGTGAGCTCCTGTTTGACCCGATTCACAAAGTCATCCGACTTTAGTTCATCGTTTAGCTTCTCCCAAAATTCCCAAATGCCCGTGACCATTTCACTACACGTTACAGGAGGGTTTATTCGGGACAGGGCATCCGCCACTCTATTGCTCGAGCCAGTTCGATATTGCACTTCAAAGGCGTAACCCATTAGTTTGGAGACCCATTTTTGGTAGTCACCCCCTATGACTCGTTGCTCGAGCAGGTACTTGAGACTTAATTGATCCATTCGCACCGTGAACCGCCGACCAATGAGGTACGGTCTCCATTTTTGAACCGCTTTAACTATCGCCATGAGTTCTTTCTCATAGATTGATTTCAAACGGGCTTGCAGTCCTAACGTGCAACTAAAGAAGGCTATTGGCCTACCCTCTTGTGTTAAGACTGCCCCGAGACCGAATCCCGATGCATCCGTCTCCACACTAAATGATTTACTGAAATTGGGCAAAGCCAAAACCGGTACCGATGTCATCGCTTGTATGAGTTGTTGAAAGGCTAACTCCGCTGTCTCATTCCATTTGAAGCAATCCTTCTTCAGTTGATCGGTTAAGGGGGTGGCGATCCCGGCATATCCCCTCACAAATTTTCTATAATATCCGGTCAGCCCTAGGAACCCTCTCAATTCCTTGATGTTTCGGGGGGTGGGCCATTCGATCATCGCTTGCACCTTTGTTGCTTCCGCCGATACTCCCTCACCCGACACTTCATGTCCCAGATAAGACAATCTTGCCCGCCCAAATTCACACTTCTTCGCATTTAAGTACAACTGGTGTTCCCTCAATTTCTCCAGGGTTGTCTTCAAGTGCAACTGGTGGGTCTCCTCGTCTTGGCTATAGACGAGGATATCGTCAAAAAATACAAGGATAAACCTTCGAAGGAAGGGCCGAAAGACATCGTTCATCACGGACTGAAACGTGGCTGGGGCGTTGGTGAGACCAAAGGGCATTACCCGAAACTCAAAATGACCATCATGTGTCCGGAACGCAGTTTTCGGAATATCTTGTGCTCGCACCCGAATTTGATGGTACCCGGATCTTTAATCCAATTTGCTAAACACTCTCGAACCATGGAGCTCATCCAAGAGTTCATCAATAACTGGTATCGGATATTTGTCGGGTATAGTCACTTGGTTCAAGGCCCGATAGTCTACACAAAACCTCCAAGAGCCATCCTTCTTTTTAACCAGTATCACCGGGCTTGAATAAGGACTGTTGCTGGGTCGGATAATCCCAGCTGTCAGCATTTCGCGAATCAATCGCTCAATTTCATCTTTTTGTAAGTGCGGGTAACGGTAAGGTCTCACGTTGACGGGAGTTGACCCTTCCTTGAGAATAATCTGATGTTCCTGAGGTCGTATGGGTGGTAATCCCTTGGGCTCCTGGAAAACTTCTATAAAATCTTGTAGTAACCCCTTAAGAAACCCGGGCACTTCAGGAGCCCCTTCTTCTTCTATACCGAAATGGCTAAGTTCAATTAGCATCCCCGTCTTCTCCTTCCTCAATTCTCGAGTCATGGCTTTTAGAGAAATTAAGGATTTTCCCAGTGAAGGATCCCCCTTGAGACAAATGGACTTTCCCCCAATATCAAACAACATAGTCTGGGTCTTCTAGTTGGTTTGTGTGGTGCCTAGGGTCTCGAGCCACTTGATTCCAAGGATTATATCGGAACTGCCCAACTGAATCGGGAGAAATTCTTCCACGATGTCAAGCCCATCGATTTGCAATAGTACCCCCTTACACACTCCCCTGCCTCCTTCACGATCCCCTGTTCCCATTTGCACCCCATACGGCTCGGTGTCACTTATCGGAAGTTTCAATTGTTTGACCAAAGTGGTGGATATGAAGTTGTGAGTGGCTCCTGTGTCCACTAGGGTCATTACCAATTGGTTTTGGACTTGCCCCCGGATTTTCATGGTTTTTGGTGACGAAAGGCCAGCTACCGAACTGAGGGACACCTCAATCACCGGACCAATCTCGGTTGCTTCAAGCAAGGGGGTCGACTCAAATGACAAAACTCCTTAAGATTATTTAAAGTATTGTTCTTTTCGATGGGCGAGATACTTAGCAATGGTATTTAGATTCTGGTTGAGGTTATACGGTGGCATCGACAACTCATTGATAAAAACACGCATCCAGTGGATGATTACACAACAAAATGGGATAACCTTGTTCCCAGCAAGGTTAACGTGTTAGCCTGGAGGTTGAAGTTGAATAAATTACCGGTTAAAGTCAACTTTGATAGAAGGGGTATTTTTGATAGAAGGGGTATTGATGTAGATAAACTTTTTATGTTCCACGTGTGGCAAAGAAGTGGAATTCTTAGACGAGACGTTTTTCAAGTGTGAAATGGTGGTAGATATTTGGTCCCATCGGTGGTGGAAACTACATTCTACTTTCACTTGAGGTATTTCTTTACTCACAATCTTGCTTGCACCACCCGCTACATCTATTACTACTTCGTATTCAAGTTTATGCAAGGGTAATTTTAATCTCTTCGCGAAAATAGGTGACACGTGAGAATAAGTAGCCCCCGAATCAAACAACATAGAAGCAGGTAAGGAGTTAACAAGAAATATACCTGACACCACATCCGCCTTTTCTCTAGCTTCCTCTTCAGTCATTTGAAACGCTCTTCCTCGAGTTCGCGGTGCTTCACTTCTTCCACCACACTCGTCTCCTTCTTCTTAGCAGTACACTCATTGGACTTATGGCCATAACCTTCACAGTTGAAACACTTTATCCCTTTGCTACATGCATTCGCCATATGACCTTTGTCACCATACTTGAAACACACTAACTCGCCTCTTTCCTTGAATTTCCCATCACCACCCTTGTTTCTTCCTTCAAACTTTGGTTTCTTTTGGTCGGTCGCCCCTTCCACGCGAGTCGTGACTCTTCTTCCTTTTGTTTGTAAACTGAGGCCTTTCTTTGTCCCGCTCTTCCAAGGTCTTCTCAATCTTCCTTGCCTTCCTCATAGCAAGCTCAAGGGTAGTAGCTTCAAAGTTGAGTCGATAATTCCAAGGCAACCCTCCTACATATTGATCCACTTTAGTAGTCTCATCCAGAGCCAATCTTCTAGCAAAGCTCAAAAGTTTTCAGAATTTGGTATTGTACTCCGTGATGGTTATTTTGTCTTTCTTCAAGTAGAGGAACTTCCTTTCAAGGTCACAGATTTCTTCTTTAGTACAAAACCTCTCCTTCATCTTCTCCAAGAACATATCCCAAGTTAGGCTCTCCAACACATGCTTTTCCATCATTTCCTTAGTCTCCAACCACCACTCAAGCGTCGTTTCTTTGAGAGTAGTGATTGCAAAGTTCACACGTTGATCGTCACCACATTGGCATGCATAGAAGGCCATTTCAATCTCAATCACCCAATTATGTAGTACAACCGGGTCCAACGTCCCGTTGTAAGTTGGTGGCTTACAAGAGTTAAAGTCCTTGAAGCCACACTTCTTCCTTGGTGCAACCATGTCTTGGGATACATTGACGCTAGGAGGCCCATGTTGCATACTATCATACGAACTACTCGTCTCTTGCCCGCCCGAAGCGGTGTTATCCCCAAACAAGTTCTTCACTTCTTCCCTCAAACGTACTTCTTGATCTTCAATTAGCTCTTTCATCTTGCCTACCATATTTTCCTCCTGTTTTGCCATTAAGTCAAGCATCATCTTTTCAATGCTTGCAAGGGAAATGGGTTGAGATTGAGCCTCATCACCGGCTCCACTCCCTTGAACTTCACCCGATAGAACCATGCTATGAGTGTTCACCATTCTGAGGTAGATGAACATTAATCTCATAATATACAATTATTTAGCTAAAATAAGACTCTCACTCATGAGCACCTTAAGTTTAAGTCTAAGTACTAATCCTAGTACCTAGTTCACTTAAATCGATGCGCTAATACCAAATTGTGACACCCCTCGCTAGGGTTTAATATTTAAAACATTTATTTATCATGAAAGATACCATTAGTTCAAAAGAAGTCTCATCATTGCGGAAAAATAGGTCCCAAAACAGTTAAAGTAGTTTAAAACGTATAGCGAGGTGGTATCGTAATTCAAGTACAAAACACGGTTCAAATGGCCACACAATCCGTGGACTTCTAAAAGTCCTCGCTTCGTCACAAGCTCATATCCTTAACCTGAGTACACATCAAAACAGTTAGGCAATTGAAATGCCTAGTGAGTTAGTTACCCGAGGTTATCTCACCATGAGTGGAAGGATAACCTTAACACTCGAGACAACCTCCAAAAATAGCTTCTTTACACACTAAATATTTGTAATAAAACATCATAAGGATTTATCAACAATAATTGTCATGAGATGCACATGCAATGCAACTATCCTATCCCAAGTCTAACTCATAAAAGTCCATCTCACCTCAATGGCACTCACCTAAGTTCACAAGTAAACGCACTGAGCATAGTACTCGATCCCCGTATGAGTTAAACTAAGACTAGTGGCCATCACACTAGCCTCATGAGGGGTAGCAACTCCCTCATGCGGTTTCCTATTGGCGAAAACATTTCCCAAGACATCATTGAGGGTGGCTATCCAGCCCAAGGGCCCTCTACATGGGTACATCATCATGAGAAGGCTATTAAGCCCAAAACATCATAAGTCATCATTAGGAGTCACTCGGTCAATCCCTTCCAACATGCAAATGCAATGCATGATGGAATGTTCAAAACATCTTTTAAAAACCACATCGTAAGTCTTTATTGAAATCATCTTTGAAATAACTCTTTGAATGCCATGCACACATAAGTTTATGCAACAAGTAGCACATATGAAGTATGCATGATAAAGGAATAAAACACACAATAGAGTTTAGAAGAGGGATGTGTACTCCCGGTAACTCACCTTTCTAGTCCCAAAGTAGGATGCTACCCTTTGCTTCACTTCAGGAACTCCTCTCCTACAAGAAATAATACTCAACATTAGTAATAGCTCTACACAAGTTTAACTTCACTAATTAAGAGTAAAATCTTAGTTACACGTTGCCTAGAAATGAGCTTAAGCCTTAGAACCCAAAGCCCAAACCGTAAAGCTCAAACTCAAAAAGTGTCCAAAATTGGTCAGAGCCTGACACGGGTCATGTAGTAAGTTACACGGGTCGTGTAACTTACTGATCCAAACAGCACGGGTCGTGCTTCTTCAGCACGGGTCATGTTTCATTCAGTTCCAGCTCCGATTTTGGTCATTTTCACCTCATTTTGGTCCAATTCAATGTCTAATACAACTCCAATCTTCTATGTATCAAAAGAACATTATTTCTACCTAAATTACCCATCATTAGGTCCAAACAAATCCTCCAATAACATATCCATAACTCAAATCCATGCTATAATCCCAAATTTGCTTCATAAGCTTAGATTAAGGAATATCCAATTCCATTCAAACAATTGATCAATAATTAAAGGGATTCCTTATTCCATTGATATGAAACCACTAGGAATAACCCAAGCTCTTCATAGAACCTCATTGAAGAATGCAAGTTGATCCAATCATCAAAGGTTTACCCATATATGAGTTTTCCCTAAAAAATTAGGGTTCATGTGAATCAACAAGCATCCTTAATGGTTCTCCAAGCATAAGATCATCAAATTGTGAAGAGATAATCACTAGAATTCATAAGATACACCTTTGGGATCATAGAAATCATCTCCCCCAACTATGGAACCCGAATTTGAACATGATTTACCCAAAATAGTGGGTTTTTAGCATGAATATAAGATATCTTACCTTGAATCCTCCAAATGTCGATATAGATCACTTAGATCTTGCTGGAAGGGAGTTTCCCTCTCTAGATCTCCCTTGAAATCGCCTCCTTCTCCATCCCTCTCTTCCAAATCATGTTTGTCCCAAGAGAAATGGGGTTTCCCCAACTTAAACTTCAAGTTTCACTTATTTCAATACTAGTCCCTCTAGAACTTAAGTTATGTCATATTTGCACTAGAAGTCCTTCCCCATCACTTCTAAGATACTTATTACAAACTAAGTCCTTCTTCTAGAACTCCATATGGTGAGTTTCCATTTATACCCTTATTAAGTCATTCTAGACTAGATTCCTCTTCAAAATACACATTTTAAGATGTGGATATGTTGTCGAAGGGTGTTTTTTGATGGTTTTCTTCGGGTCATTGTCAAAAGGGTTTATAGCCATGATATAGTCCCATATGGGCATTTGTAAGATGTGGATCTATGAAAGGTTTGAGATTTCCTCACGGATCAGAACAATGTTGGACTAACAATGAATGTCATGTTGCCACCCTGCAATAAATTTAGAAACAACTTTTTTAACTTTAAGGGCAACTCGATCTAGACATATGTAAATAAGAAAACATATCAAAAATCATTTCTAAATTCCATATTTTTTACACCTAAAGGGCCAATTAGTTGCCAGATTACCATATTCTAAAGCGCTTTAGGGACAACAAATTTGTTATGGGTAAAATTAATTTTTTATAAATCAAAATACTTAAATATATTTTGAGCTTTTACGGATGAATTATCTATTTCAACTTTTTCAGTAAATATTAATGGTATTTTTATTTAACATATAAACCTATAATGAAACAAATTTATCATGATAAACCGACTGCAGAAAACTTACTTGAAATAAGCTTCATGTGAAGGAAAGTGGGAACTGATGTGAAAAAAACTATGAACAAGCGACTGCAGCAAAGTACATGAACAACTCAAGTTTTTTTTTGAACGATAAATTTATTCTATTCCTACTCCCACACTAATCACCTAAACCATTTATTCTCCTTAGTGGGAATTGAACATTCAACCTTAAGGTTAGAGCGCAACGCCTTTACCACTATATGTACATGAAGATGATTGTGTTTATGACAGAGTTAAATTAAAGGGTATAAATAACAAAAAAAAAACGTCCAAATTAAAAGAAAAGACTAAAATCGGACTAAATACAATATATATGAAATCTTTTATTAATTTAGAAGTAAAGATATGGTAATACGAAAGTTTTCTTCCCCCAATTCTAAACTATGCATGGAACTCTCCATTTTTTCCCGCCACATTCTCAGTAGTTAACCAATGCCAACATTCAAGTTCAAAGGTTTCGGGATGATGCTACAAAGTGAAAAGTTAACAAACAAAAATTCTGGCTTAAGGAGGGAACCACATATTTGAATCTCGCACAAAATAGATGGTCAAACTTCAAAATTTCTAAAAATACGACATTTTGTTAAAAAAGCCCCTCAAAAGTGGTTACATTTGTGATTTTGCCGTATTCTAATTTTCAAGATTGACGTAACTTTTTTTCTATATCTAAATCAAGTCCTTTATGCATTTGATTTATGGTTCATTTTAAAACCAAAACTTATTATAAATTGAAGCTTGAGCAATACTAAACGGGTTTAAATCAAATTATTTTCAAACTCGGTTATATTTTAGATTTTGTTGTAGTGTCAACGTGATGCACATGAACCGATAAAAAAAGTGGTCGGGAGATGATATTTTTATGAAAATAGAAGCAACAAGCATTAAACCATTCGACTAGACGATTCAAACAGGCAAGTGCGTCCTATTCAGCCCAGAAAGTTTCCTTTTATACCAGGTTAGTTCAAAACTATAATGAGAACCATCTTCTAGCCTATTGTGTTTTATTTAGGTTTTCATAAGTACACTTAACTTCATATAAAACATATAAATATACATAACTATATTTGTTTCTAGGAATTGTTAGTGATATAGCAAGAGAAATATTAAAGCTAGTGACAAAGTTGTTTCCATACTTGTGTGAGTTCCATATTCCTTTTTGCATAGTTGGTATTAATTATACATTTTTCTTTTTTTTTTTGGACTATGGAATGTTCTTAATAACAAAGCATGTATGTATGTATTGTTCGTGATAATACAAATTTGTATGAGGCATATAGTGTATGCTATAGAGGGCGTAAAAATGACTCATTTTAATCTTTTATTAAAATGACTCACTTCTTGTATTTCTATAAGTTTATTTCATCTCATTTTAAAGTTGCAAATTGATGATGAGGTTAGATAAGGTAACAGATGTGGTTCCAAAAGTGAAATAGTGTTCTGTGGAAAAATTTGGTCATAAAATCGTTATATTTAAAGTTCTTTCCGCAATCAGAATTTCAGATCTTGAAAAAAGATGTCATACACCCAATTAAATTTGTTCAATTATCCATCGCAATTGTTCTGATTGCTCTATATGCAGATAATTTTGTCCTATAGGTGAATGCTCTTTTTAGTGTTGGCCTAAGGGTTCAAACTCGATACAAAAATTTCAAAATATTTAGGGAAATCTGTACAAATTACAATTAAAAGACATCAGAGTCATGACATAAAAGAACAAAGAGATGGTATGCATACTAGCAAAGCAAATACCAAAATCATCATTTTCTTCCACGTAAAAGGAATCAACATTTAAATAAGTAAATCACTTTCAAAGGAAAGGTTAGACGACTCTAACAAAGGCATATCAAGGAATTAATTTGTTACCAAACGATATTTTTGACATTTTAAAAATAGTATATTTTGTAACGTTTGGGGGGCTAAAGCAAAAGTGCAAAACTTGAGATGTATACAGTATATATTTACGCCAACCGGGTTTTGTGCAGTTTTCAAGGGAAAGCAGCGAGAGCTCAGTTGCCAGGTTGCCGCCATGGAAATGTTGGAAGAAGGAGAAAATCAACCTAAAACTTCCCAGAAACGGATTAAGTTTCACAAAATTATGGAGAACGGGGAAGATGATCGAATCAGTAAGTTGCCTGATTGTTTGCTTGTTGAAATCCTCTCTCGTTTACCCTCCACAAAACACGCCATTCGAACAGGTGCACTCTCCAAACGATGGAAACATGTTTGGACTTCGGTAACTACTCTCAGTTTTACACTTTCAAATTTTTCCCTAACTCAAGGTCGCAAAAACCCTAATCTAATGTCCGATTTCGCTTTATCGGTGGATAAAACCCTAACTCAGTGTCGCCAGTTGAAGCTCAAAAATTTCGAAGTGTTTACCAACAATGATATTCAATTTGAATCACGAGTCAATGATTGGATTCGTTTTGCTATAAGATGTAGCGTTGAAAAGCTTAAGTTGGTTTTTATTACAGAGTATGAACCTGAGTTGAAGTTAGATCCAATTTTATTCACTAGTTCATGTTTTACTTATCTGAAATTAAATGGGTGCATGATTGATCCAATTGGGGCAATTAGTTGGAAAAATCTTAGGAGTTTATGTATATCATATAAGAGTTTAGATGAAGAGTTGATTGAAAATATATTATGTGGGAGTCCCGTATTAGAAACTTTGGCGTTGGATGATTGTTATGGCTATAGTCGGCTCGATATCACTTCAAAAAGTGTTAAAAACTTGATGTTATATGGATACAAAGATCCTGATGATGTATTTGATGATGATATAATCGAAATCAATGCTCCTAATATTTTATCACTAGCAATCGAAGATGAAATTTTTATGGAGAAGCTTTTGTTGCGAAATGTGTCTTCTTTAGTCAAAGCTAACTTAAATTATACGAAGACCATATATTCCTTTATAACGCCTAATGAAGAGGAACAAGAGATGCTTAAAGGACTTATAATGAATCTTTGTCATGTCAAGGAGCTTAATATTGGGAAGCATTGTTCTAAGGTAAAATTTCTTTGCTATCCTTTGATAAACTTGTTTCAGTCAATTCGTCTAATATCTTATCACTTTTGTTGTAGGTTGCTTCTTGCTTGAAAGCTAAAGGTTTCATTTTTCCATCGAATGTGAAGTTTTATCGTGTCACTGGTTATTAGTTATTATTTTATTATTAAAAGCAATCATTTTCTTGTAGTAATGAAGCTTCGTATTTGATCTTCTTAGTTATGTCATTTTCTTGAGCAAAATGGACAAGTTTTTCGTGGAAGAACATAAGTGGTATGGTTGTTATATATATTTTGGAGTTTGATGTGGTCTAATGGATGTGAAGTCTTAATGTGGATTTTATATGTTGTAATTGCAAAACCCAACTTGAATTAACAATATTGACTTACTATACTAGTCGTCGATGTGCGGCCTGTTTGGCAACCAACTTTTGATAGATTTTAGGAGCTTGTGTATCTAGATTTAAAAATCAAAGTTCGAATTAAAGAAAAAGTTTCGTTCTCGAGTACGAATTTAAAACTTATATTTTAATACAAAAAGTTCTAATTACAAATGCTATTACAAGTATAGTTTAAAGAAAAGCTCAAACATGTTAGAACACAATTACTATGTTGTCCTTTGAAAATCATGCATCTTTTATTAAGATGGTGTTTTATGTATTTCTATACGTTTTAAAGCTTACATAGATTATTGTCAAACAATCATACGTAAGTAAAAGCTATAACTTTTAATTTCGACTAACCCTTCTTACAACTCACCAGCTAGCTGCCTTTGGCATCCCAACCTCCTCCTGCATTATCATGTATTGACATTGTCACACCTATCCAACGACTCAATCTTGACACCTCACTTTCTGCTATCCCAAAAACCCAAACTCAAGCTCTAAAATATCCAAATTGGAACTTTGCTATGCATTATGAATTTAGTGCACTTATTAAAATGGTACATGGTCACTTGTACCATGTTTTTCGGGTGCCAGTATTTCGGGTGCCAGTATGGTTAAGTTGATTTGGCTATTTAAACATAAATTTGATGCTAATAATTCTCTTAAAGCTCGTCACATGGCCAACAACCGGACATTGGTTATGATGAAACTTTTATCCGATTGTCAAAACCGCCACCATACGAAACGTCTGTAGCCTTGTAGTTTCTTGTTAATGGCATGTGCATCAGTTGTATGTCAAAACACATTTCTGCAGGGTCACCGGGACGTTATTCATGTTTCATTCACCGGGTTCACTAACCCGAACTAGGCACATCATGTATGTTGCTTGCAAAATATCTATCTAGCCTAAAACATAATCCTCGATCCCGGTTCTAATGGTTTGCTAATCATATGTTACCACTCGGTTTTGTGCACAACAAGACTAATTCTTCTCTCTTTTATTATTAGACATAGACAGGAACTTACATATATGTTATTTATTATATGCAGACGATATCATCCTTACGACATCCAACATGACACTCCTTTACCATATTTTTCCTCCTAAGCGACGAGATTTGTGGGAGCTTTGAATTACGTTCTCTGTTTCCCGTCACCTACTCCAAAATTGGTTCTTCCAAGAATGCCAAGAAATTCTTGGTATCAGTATTGTAAATACTAAATACTGAATACTCATTACATTCAAATCGCAAAACCACTACCTTATTAAATACTGAATACTCATTAAATTCTTGATGAAACTATAGCAACCCTACCCCTTTCACTTTCCTGAAGAAAGTCGCGTGCAGGATTTATTATGTCTTTTTTGTTCATTAGGAGAGACAAAGAGTGATATACGATGAACAAAACAACTATCTCAAATAAAATCACAAATGGCCCGCTATGATGATGAACTAGCTTAAAAAGAACGTAGTCATGAAAGCACACACCACATAGCAAGAAATCAAGAACTTGTAAAAATGCAAGAAGAGTTAAGCAAGAAATCAAGAACTTGTAAAAATGCAAGAAGAGTTATCAGTTAGGAAAACAAACAACCAAGATGAGCAACATAATAACAAATCCAAGCACAACATAGACAAACAGAAAGAGAAAAAGCTGAACTTAGAGAGAAAAAACAATTAAAGTTAGGGCTATATAGGGCTGAAGCAGAAAAAGAAAAATTGATGTCTGCAACTAATACTATTTTTGAGCATATTGGAGATTTATAATGATTGTTTAGTTTTTTACTTTTGGTAAATATTCTTTTGCACCATTATGGTTCTTATTTGATGTGGTTTGTTTAGTGGGATTGCATGCAATATTTACTGGTTGGAATGACTTGGGTGTTACAGCCTTGCTGCAGGGATCTATACAACTAGGTATATAACTATTTACTTTGATATATAGAGTCTATTTAGGGGTTGTTACCTTTTCCCATTAGGTCATTTATGGGTAAATTGGTTGCATGAGTAATGATGTATGTCAGGTCCATAAGGTTTTTATCTTTCCTAAGAGTAATTTGTCTATTAGTTTGAAGGTGAGGAGTTGGAACAAAGGAAAAAAGAAAATGTGTAATTGGTTAGTTCTTATACATGAAGAGGTTGTTTCATTTTGACTTAATGGACTTAATTGATTAAACACTTAATCTCACAAAGTATACTTGACTGGTTCTTTTTGACTTAATCTGGACATAATGCTTTCATGGGTTAAGCCAAAAATACATGGCTTAATGTATTAAGACGCGAACCAGTTACCTATTTCATTTTCTTCTTTTTTTTCCTCACAACTTCTCTGATAAGCCCTTCTTCCACCTCAAAGTAAATAACGAAAGATGATAAGAGATAAACAGGAAAAAAAATGCAAAAATTACTGCAGAGAGCAAACTTTTGAACATTCAATAAACATTCCCATATTCGAGAGTGGGTCTCTCCAGGTTCTAGAAGAACTTACAAAATTTCGTGTCCCTGAGACTCAAAACAAAAGCAAATACAAATACCACCTGAAGGACTAGGGACCACAAAGATGCTGTCCCCGCCACTCAAAATTGTCCTTTCAACAGAGAATGTGGATACGCAAGATAGCAAAAACGGAAATAATAAATAAAGACGAAACTACCATTTATTCCAAAACAGCATAACTAAAGGCCCATGTTAATTGCTTGGGCTAAGCCCTTGCTGGGCTTTCTTTCTTCTCCTTTGATAAACCATGAACTGATTGGGCTTATCAATACCCCCTGCCCAAACTTTGACCTTGTCCTCAAGGTTGAATTTGGGAAATAGCTTGTTCATTTTTTCCAAATCTTCCCACGTGGCTTCGTTTTCTGTTAGCCCTTGCCACTAAATTAGTACCTCAATTCCCCCTGGTTGTGATCCTCTCTTGGCGCGGACTCCTTTGAGTAATTCCGGTTGTACTACAAGCTCCACATCTGCTGTGAGTTAGGGTGGTAATTCTGTTGGGGTGGTTGGGATTCCGTATGCTGGTCGGAGCAGTGAGACGTGGAATATGGGATGAATTGCTGCAGTTGCTGGCAGCTCCAACTTGTAAGCCACTTTTCCCACCCTTTGGAGTATTTTGTAGGGTCCGTAGAACCGTGCAGCCAGTTTTTCATACTTTCGACTGGCAAGGCTTTGCTGTTTGTACGGTTTGAGCTTAAGATAAACCAAAGCACCTTCCTTAAATTCCACGTCCTTCCTTTTCTTATCGGCCTGATCCTTCATCTTTTGCTGGGCCCGAATCAAATTGATCTTTAAATCATCTAGAATTGCATCCCGTTCTTCCAACATGTTTTCCACTGAATCAAGCGTTGATGTTTGCCCTTCATACCGAAGGACTGGCGGGGGATCACGCCTATATAAGGCACGGAATGGTGTGCATTTTAAGGACGAGTGGTACGAGGTATTGTACGAGAACTTAGCCCACGCTAACCAACGGGACCAAGACTTAGGTTTTCCCGAACAGAAACACCGTAAGTAAGTTTCGAGGCATCTATTGACTACCTCCGACTTCCCATCAGTTTGGGGGTGGTACGACGTGTTCCTTTTCAACTCTACTCCATGTACTCGAAACAGTTCCAACCAAAAATAACTGAGAAAAATTCTATCTCGGTCACTGATAATGGCTAATGGTAGGCCGTGTAGTAGCACAATTTCCTTCATAAAGCTGTTCGCCACCGTGGCGGCGCTAAACGAATGACGAAGGGGAATAAAATGTGCATATTTACTTAGCCTATCGACCACCACCCAGATTGTATCCCAACCCTCTGATCGTGGGAGACCCTCAATGAAATCCATTGTTATCTCTTCCCAAGTTTGGGCTGGTAGAGGGATGGGTTGTAATAGCCCAGCGGAGGAGGCGGTGCTATATTTGTGTTGTTGACAGATGGCACATTCTCTTACATAACGCCCGATGGATTCCCTTAATCCTTGCCAATACATTTCTGCTGCAACCCGCTGGTAGGTCTTCTTTTCCCCCCGAATGTCCCCCAATCGGGGAGTCATTGAACTCTTTGATAATCTTGAGAATGAGTGCTGATTTGGCAGGGACGAACAGTCATCCTTTAAAATAAAGGTTGTCTTGAAAAACCGTGAACCCTTTGTGGGCCCTCGGGTTCTCGGTGAGCTCCCGTTTGACCCGATTCACAAATTTATCCGACTTTAGTTTATCGTTTAGCTTCTCCCAAAATTCCCAAATGCCCGTGACCATTTCACTACACGTTACGGGAGGGTTTATTCGGGACAGGGCATCTGCCACTCTATTGCTCGCGCCGGTTCGATATTGCACTTCAAAGTCGTAACCCATTAGTTTGGAGACCCATTTTTGGTAGTCACCCCCTATGACTCGTTGCTTGAGTAGGTAATTGAGACTTAATTGATCTGTTCGCACCGTGAACCGCCGACCAATAAGGTACGGTCTCCACTTTTGAACCGCTTTAACTATCGCCATGAGTTCTTTCTCATAGATTGATTTCAAACGGGCTTGCGGTCCTAACGTGCAACTAAAGAAGGCTATTGGCCTACCCTCTTGTGTTAAGACTGCCTCGAGAGCGAATCCCGATGCATCCGTCTCCACACTAAATGATTTGCTGAAATTGTGCAAAGCCAAAACCGGTACTGATGTCATCGCTTGTTTGAGTTGTGAAAGGCTAACTCCGCTGTCTCATTCCATTTGAAGCAATCCTTCTTATGGCGATCCCGGCATATCCCCTCACAAATTTTCTGTAATATCCAGTCAGCCTTAGGAACCCTCTCAATTCCTTGATGTTTCGGGGGGTGGGCCATTCGATCATCGCTTGCACCTTTGTTGCTTCCGCCGATACTCCCTCACCCGACACTTCATGTACCAGATAAGACAATCTTGCCCGCCCAAATTCAAACTTCTTCGCATTTAAGTACAACTGGTCTTCCCTCAATTTCTCCAGGGTTGTCTTCAAGTGCAACTGGTGGGTCTCCTCGTCTTGGCTATAGACGAGGATATCGTCAAAAAATACAAGGATAAACCTTCAAAGGAAGGGCCGAAAGACATCGTTCATCACGGACTGAAACGTGGCTGGGGCGTTGGTGAGGCCAAAGGGCATTACCCGAAACTCGAAATGACCATCATGTGTCCGGAACGCGGTTTTCGGAATATCTTGTGCTCGCACCCGAATTTGATGGTACCCGGATCTTAAATCCAATTTGCTAAACACTCTCGAACCATGGAGCTCATCCAAGAGTTCGTCAATAACTGGTATCAGATATTTGTCGGGTACAGTCGCTTGGTTCAAGGCCCGATAGTCTACACAAAACCTCCAAGAGCCATCCTTCTTTTTAACAAGTATCACCGGGCTTGAATAAGGACTGTTGCTGGGTCGGATAATTCCAGCTGTCAGCATTTCGCGAATCGATCGCTCAATTTCATCTTTTTGAAAGTGCGGGTAATGATAAGGTCTCACGTTGACGGGAGTGGACCCTTCCTTGAGAATAATCTGATGTTCCTGAGGTCGTCTGGGTGGTAATCCCTTGGGCTCCTAGAAAACTTCTCTAAAATCTTGTAGTAACCCCTTAAGAAACCCGGGCACTCCAGGAGCCCCTTCTTCTTCTATACCGAAATGGCTAAGTTCAATTAGCATCCCCGTCTTCTCCTTCCTCAATTCTCGAGTCATGGCTTTTAGAGAAATTAAGGATTTTCCCAGTGAAGGATCCCCCTTGAGACAAATGGACTTTCCCCCAATATCAAACAACATAGTCTGGGTCTTCCAGTTGGTTTTTGTGGTGCCTAGGGTCTCGAGCCACTTGATTCCAAGGATTATATCGGAACTGCCCAACCGAATCGGGAGAAATTCTTCCACAATGTCAAGCCCATTGATTTGCAATAGTACCCCCTTGCACACTCCCCTGCCTGCTTCACGATCCCCTGTTCCCATTTGTACCCCATATACGGCTCGATGTCACTTATCGGAAGTTTCAATTGTTTGACCAAAGTGGTGGATATGAAGTTGTGAGTGGCTCCTGGGTTCACTAGGGTCACTACCGGTTGGTTTTGGACTTGCCCCCGGATTTTCATGGTTTTTGGTGACGAAAGGCCAGCTACCGAACTGAGGGACACCCCAATCACCGGACCGATCTCGGTTGCTTCAAGCAAGGGGGTCGACTCAGCTGGGTTTTCCAATTCCGGTGTGTCTTCCGCTTCTGAATCTTCATCCTTCACCAAGATAACGTTCACTTGGGTTTTACAACGATGATTTTTGCTCCATTTTTCATCGCAACGATAGCACACTCCTTTAGCTCTTTTTTCATTGATTTGCGCTTCCGTCAAAGTTCTGTGGTTGCTGGAAGTTTGCCGAAATTGAGGGTTATTTCGTGTGGGAAAGGATTCAGAATACATTGTGGGGTTACACCCTTTTGTTTGCGTGGCATTATGAAACCCAAGGGACCCGAATTCGTTGGACTTAAGAGCCTTGTTCTTTTCTTCAATTTGTTGGGCCATGTCCATGGCACGATTTAATTGAGTGGGAGCCCACATGCGGATTTCATTTTTTATATGGGTCTTAAGCCCTTTAATGAAGTTCCCCATAGCTACCTGATCGGATACTCCTTCGAGCGACGCCGACAATTCCACAAATTTCCGTATGTACTCGGCGGTGGTACCTGTTTTTTCGAGGGAAGACCACTGCTCGTATAAGTCTCCATCGTGGATTGATCGAAATTTCTTCAGAAAAATGGATTTCATCTCCTCCCAAGTGGCGATGGCTTGTTGCTTGTTGGACCACCGGTACCATGATAAGGCCTCTCCGCTCAAATTGAGGACAGCGGCTTCAAGTTTCTCTTCATTAATCAACTGATAAATAGCAAAATACCTCTCAGCCTGTAGAATCCAACCATCTAGGTCTGTTCCCGAGAAGGAAGGCATGTCAATCTTTCTGGTGCGATATTCAAACCTCCCCCTCCCATTGTCATTAGGGTCGACGGTTCCAAATCTGATTCCCGGCCCTCCCAGGTGGAAACCTCTGTTATCGGACCCACCTGCACCGAATCCTCCATGGTCTGATCCGTGTGAGCCGGCACCGCCTAAACTCGACCCTTCCTGTCCTTTTTTTGTTCAATGGATTTCCAAGAGGAGTAATGATTCCAGAATGAGGTGTACCTGTGTTTCCCCTTCCTGGTCCTGTTTGCCCCTCACTTATTTCAAGCAACTTGGCGAGAGATGCCCTTAACTCTTCTTGATTCTATCTCATTTCATCTTGACCTTGCAAAAGAGTATTCATTTTATGCTTCATTTCTTGAATATCCCCACCGTGAGAATGGAGCTGGATCTGCATGACCTCCACTTGTTCTTCCACCTTCTTGACCGCCGCAGCCTCCTTTGAAGCACCTCCCATTCGAAAGAATTGCTCTGACACCACTTTGATAAGCCCTTTTTCCCCCTCAAAGTAAATAACGAAAGATGATAAGAGATAAACGGGAAAAAATGCAAAAATTACTACAGAGAGCAAGCTTTTGAACATTCAATAAACATTCCCATATTCGAGAGTGGGTCTCTCCAGGTTCTAGAAGAACTTACAAAATTTCGTGTCCCCGAGACTCAAAACAAAAGCAAATACAAATACCACCTGAAGGACTATGGACCACAAAGATGCTGTCCCCACCACTCAAAATTGTCATTTCAGCAGAGAACGTGGATACGCGAGATAGCAAAAACGGAAATAATAAATAAAGACGGAACTACCCTTTATTCCAAAACAGCATCACTAAAGGCCCATGTTAATTGCTTGGGCTAAGCCCTTGCTGGGCTTTCTTTCTTCTCCTTTGATAGACCATGAACTGACTGGGCTTATCAATTTCTATCACTTTATAATTGATAAATATTGTGAATTTTTTTAATTTTTTTGGGAATACAACGGTAAAATGGCGATTAGGCACCTTCATATGGTTTATTCAGTGTAGAAAAGAAACAAATCTTATATATACAACATTTAACTCGGAAAGACATTATAACCTATTTAGCAACTTTACCCTTGCATGACTTAATGAGAAAGGAAAATAAACAATCCCTAAACCAAGTTATTTGGCTTGACCCATTAGTCATTCCGGTAAGCAAAAAAAGAAACAATCATATATAACAGTCCGGACTAAGTGATTAACACATTTAAAAGATTTGGTACAAGTGCAAATACAAAATCTCACCAAGCATCATTCAGGAACAGGGAAAACTATGGCTGCTAGAGAGCTTGCTTGAAAATTCGTTTGCCTTTCTTTCTTTATTTTTGATTTTTTTACTTTCTTTCATGGTGTCTTATATGGTTTATAAAAATGTCCGAATGTACTTGATTATGCATGGAGAGCAAGTGGAGATGTTGCACCTTTAGGCTGTGCGGTCCGGGTTCCTCTCACCTCTCACTTTTTCCTCGTCACACCAGCATCCAGTCAGCACCCTCACCTTTCTCCTCACTCTTGGAAATGATTGTCACTTTCCCTCACTTTTGGTACAACTAATGATGCACAAGCTATCCTTTCCCATTGCCATCTCCCCGCACGACGAAAAGCTCTTCTGCAAGCCGAGGCAAAAAATGCAGTCCCCGCCCGCATAGGAAAGACGGTGTTCCCCACAGTAGAGGGCCTTTCTGTACCTCCACACCGGACGGCTTAGGCGCACCGGCTGTTGCTTTTTAGTTTTTATTAATGAAGCGAGAAATCATATGTCCCCCTATTTATCTTCATACTCATGTTAAATGATGACAAGTGTCATATTTAATAAAAATAATAATATTTTAAAATGCTTGTCACCATTTAACATGGGTAGGAGGATAACTAGGAGGAAAAGTTAGAAATAAATATAATTTTTCTAATGAAGTTGATGCTTTTTAGTTTGTTGTTTTAAAAACCAAATTCGCAAGGTAAGTTGTAAGATCCCAAAAAGAAATTGAAAATTGCCCCTGACCACTTAATACCTTAAAAAGTTGAAATAAAAAAATCTATCTCCCAATTGCGAAATTTGTTTAAAAGTTTCGGATTGTTCTCACAATTTCATTATAGAATTTTTTTTTCTCTTTTTCTTGTTGTGGGGAGCAATTTAGCAATTCACGACTTCACTAGCTGCAAAATTGGGGGTCAATTTTGTGATACTAAAAAAAGTAGTTGTGCCCTTCTTTTCTATGATTACCTTTATATATTTCTAAAGTGCAACGCTATAATAGGAAAAAGGATGATATATGGATAACAAATAACCAAAAACACATTACTATCAGAAAAGACCCATGGGATTTCTTTAACACCCTTGTACAATATGAATCCAACATAACAAATACAAGTTGCAGGCGAAACAATACATCTATGAGTGAAGCTCAAAGAACTATTAAAACGCTACCTTGATAAGTACATTCGTAAAGCTGGTTCATGAAAACCACGGGTATTTTCAGGATTTTTTCGAGAAGAACAACAGAAGGTTGAGAAGGTCTGATTGATCAATGAGAAAGCAAACAACCCTTGTGGGTGAGGAATGATGAATGAGAAAGCAATAATAAATAAAAACAAATATACAAAGCTGATTACTACGATTTAATCTTCTTTCTTTTTGTTTTTGAGAAGTAAAAACAAAAAGAGGTTAAAAATTAATTTTTTTAATCAGTTGGATCAAGAAAGAAAATTACGTTTTCCCCAAATAAATTAACTTTTTTCCAAATAAAACAAAGAAAGAACATGCAACCGACTAAGAAAGAAAGATGGAATATAAAGATTTTGGGACCCTAACAATAAAAGAAGCCGTACCTCAAACTATGCGATTCACGCTTTTGCCTATAGATAGAGAAGAGACGATGATGCAGTCGTACGTTATTGGATTGAGATTAAAGAGAACATGTTGTTGTCGGTTGATGGTGACGGAGAATTTATTTTAGTTATTGAGAAATGTATTTTAGTCGGTGAGAAATGGAGGTTGTGTAGTCGCTTGAGAGAGACATGGATGAAATATTGAAGGAAAAACTGAGTGGGGTGTGGTGGGTGTGTGGTTTGCTTTTAAAAGGCTGTTCTTTTTTTAAGTTTGCGGAAGAAAGCTTTGCATCAAAAGTTGAGTGAAATTTGATTTATTATTATTTAAAGTTTGTAGATTATATAAAGAGTAAATTACAGTTTTGGTCCAAATGGTTTATCTTATTCTCATATTGGTCTAATCGTATAAAATCTCATGAGTAAATTACAATTTTGGTCCCTGTGGTTGACAGTTTTTTACAGTTTAAGTCATCCTTTTGAAATCTCACATTTTTGGTCCCTGTGGTGAGCAAAAACTTGCAGAGACGGTCCCTGCTGGAGTTACCGTTTGTTTGGTTCCGTTAAATGCTAATAAAAAGACCAAAAGGCCCCTCCTTTTTTGTTTCTTTATTATATTTGTTATTTTCTCCGAGCCTCACCACCTTGCCTGCAATCCAACCAAGATACAACTCAAAACTACCAGAATGGCTCCCATAATCCGATGCCAGCAGGACCATTACTGGAACCATTATATCGAACGACAAATCACAAAGACTATAACATTCGATGTCATTTGGTGTTGCTTATCAAGTGTTAAATAGTGAATTGAGAATTAAAACCCGTATGAACTGTAAACACGCGTGCCGCGGCCCATTAAGTGTCCGTATCGCGTGGGCCGTGAACAGCTAGGGTATAACTAGGGTTTCTTGTAATGCCTATAATTATAAAGGCTGGTCATTAGGGTTTAGCGGTGTTGTCAAGTCTGAAGTCAGTAGTCAGAAGATACCGATATACTAGCAATCTAGGTACGCTCTGTAACACCTGTATTTAGCTCTGGAATAAAGAATACTCTCTCCTGCCCGTGGACGTAGGTCATCTTGGACCGAACCACGTAAATCTCTGTGTCGTTACTTTGTGTTTATATTTCCGTATTTATATTCTCGTTATTATTCCTGGGCAGTAGGCTATAGATATAGGTCTATTTCCTAACAAGTGGTATCAGAGCCGCGGTTTCAGATCTGTAGTGTTATAGATCTGTGGTTATTTACGGTTTTAGGTCTGTGTGATTTTAGATCTGGTTGTAGTTCTGGTTGATTGAAGTCGGTAGTAGATCTAGGGTTTACGACTACGCCGCATCGCGCCTGTTGAAATATCGCGTCGCGCCCCATTGAAGGATCGCGTCTGTTGAGACTGCATCTGTTCAAGCCCGCATCGTGCCCTGTTGGAGTCCGTGCCACGGCGACGACGAGCTGTAAGCAGTTTCGGATTTACTTGTTTATCAAAGACTACAAGGATCGGTTGATTGAAGTTGTCATCTCACAAGTTCGATTTGGAGAACTTCAATGGCTCGAATAATTTCACTTTGTGGAAGGTAAAGATGAAGGCTCTTCTAGTTCAACAAGGATGCGCAGTTGCAGTGGAAGGAGAATATGCAAAGGACACGACGAATGCTGTAAAGAAGGAGATCGAGGGGAAAGCACATAGTGCTATTCTTTTGAGCTTGACGGATGAGGTGTTGAGGGAAGTTTTTGATCAACCCACTGCTGCCGGTATTTGGAAGAAGCTCTGTGATACGTATCAGAACAGTTCTTTGACAAATAGGCTGTATCAGAAGCAACGGTTGTACACTTTCCGGATGGCAGAAGGTACTCAAGTATGGTCAGAAAGCTTGATTGTTGGTATGTTCCGGATCTTCGTAAGAACTTAATTTCTCTTACTACTTTAGCAAAGAATGGGTTGAAGTACTCTGGTGAAGATGACTGGGTGAAGGTCACCAAGGGCTCTCTAGTAGTTATGAAAGGAAAGGTGCAGAAGAGTGGGGTTCCTGTCTTAGAAGGAAATTCGGTTAGGGGAACTGTGGCGATTTCTCAATCCTTAGAGAGTAGTAATGATAAGACAGAGTTGTGGCATAGAAGGTTGGGACATATGAGTGAGAAGGGTATGTCAATTCTGAGTAAACATGGGTTGTTTGGTGGTGAGCTAACGGGAAAACTCAAGTTTTGTGAAGCTTGTGTCAAAGGCAAGCAACGTAGGGTGAAGTTTAGTTCTGGTAAACACACAAGCAAGGAAATCCTGGAGTACATTCACTCAGATTTGTGGGGCCCCTCTCCGGTCGACTCTCATAAAGGTCATCGATACTTTGTGACTTTTATTGATGACTACTCAAGGAAGGTTTGGATATATTTTCTGAAGACTAAAGACGAAGTGTTTGGGAAGTTCAAGGAGTGGAATATGATGATTGAAAAACGGACCGGAAAATCTGTCAAGACACTCAGAACTGACAATGGGTTGGAGTTCTACAATGCCCCGCTTGACAACTTCTGCAAGGCGGAAGGTAAAGTGAGGCACCACACTATACTGCACACACCACAGCAGAATGGAGTGGCGGAACGGATGAACCAAACACTGTTAGCGCGTGCTAGAAGTATGCGCTTATATGCTGATTTATCGAAGAAATTCTGGGCAGAAGCGGTTAATACTGCTTGCTATTTGGTGAACAGATCACCATCAACTGCAATTGACTTTAAGACTCCTCAAGAGGTATGGTCTGGAAAACCCTCTGATTATTCTGGTTTACGTATATTTGGTTGTCCGGCTTATGCTTATGTTAATGATGGTAAACTTGAGGCGAGGGCAATGAAGTGAATATTTCTAGGGTATGCACATGGAGTGAAAGGTTATCGTCTGTGGTGTACAGAAGAAGGGAGAACTCCAAAATTTATTAATAACAGAGATGTGACTTTAATGAATCTGCTATGGTGAACCAAAGAGGAGGTGATACAAGTCATGTAGGGAAAGATCAGGGTGCCAACCAGAAGGTGGAGTTTGTCACACAATTTCCAGACATAATGGTGATAAAAGAAGAACAGCATGTCGGTGATGATCAGCATAGACGTGATGAAACTCATGAACAGCCTAATGAGGATCAGTCTGGTGATGTTGAGGCCGATGGTGAGAACGATGAGGATGAATCTATAGCAAGGGGAAGAGAGAAAAGGAACACGAAGAAACCAGCTAGATATGCTGCATGTGTCACCAATGGTGATATTGGTTCTGTTGCATATGCACTAGCTGTTGGTGAAAACATTGGTAATGATGAGCCTCGGTCCTATAAAGAGGCAGTGGCAAGTAAAGAAGGATCAAGCTGGTTGATGGCGATGAATGAAGAGATGCAATCTCTTGAGAAGAATGAAACATGGGATCTTGTTCCATTACCGAAAGGAGTCAAACCGGTTGGATGCAAATGGGTCTTTAAGAAGAAGGAAGGAATTCCAGGGGTTGAACCCGCAAGGTTCAAGGCACGGTTAGTGGCGAAGGGTTTTTCTCAAAAGGAAGGAATCGACTATCACGAGGTTTTCTCACCGGTCGTGAAGCACAAGTCAATTCGGGTTCTTTTAGCTATGGTGAGTGCGTTTAATCTAAAGCTTGAGCAGCTCGATGTCAAAGCTGCATTTCTTCATGGAAGCTTGGAGGAGAAGATATATATGTCACAGCCTGAGGGTTTTCCGGGTTCTAATAAGGATCATGTGTGTCTGTTAAAGAAGTCTCTTTATGGTTTGAAGCAGTCTCCTAGACATTGGTACAAGAGATTTGATTCGTTTATGACTTCACATGGCTACATTCGGAATCAGTTTGATAATTGTATCTACTTGAAGCAGTTGTCCAATGGGTCCTTTGTTTATCTATTGCTATATGTTGATGATATGCTCATTGCAGCCAAGGAGATGGCTGAAATTAATAACTTGAAGAAGCTTTTGGCAAGTGAGTTTGAAATGAAGGATTTGGGTGCAGCAAAGAAGATATTGGGGATGGAGATTCAGAGAGACAAGATAGCGGGGTTGTTATATGTTTCTCAGCAGAAATATATTGAGAAAGTCTTGCAGTCTTTCGGTATGGATCAGTCAAAACCAGTTGGAACTCCTTTGGCAGCGCATTTTAAATTAAACAGAAGTACTATACCAACTACGGATGAGGAAAAAGACTATATGAGTAGAGTTCCGTACTCAAGTGCAGTTGGAAGCCTTATGTATGCTATGGTCTGTACTAGACCTGATTTAGCACATGCAGTTAGTGTGGTTAGTAGGTTTATGAGTAATCTTGGGAAAGCTCACTGGGAAGCGGTCAAGTGGATCCTGCGATACTTGAAGGGGACTAAGGATATTTGTCTGGTCTATGGTGGTAATACTTATAGTAACTTGGTGGGATATGCGACTCAGACTATGGTAGCGACTTGGTGAAAAGGAGATCACTCACGTGTTATATTTTCACTTTGTTTGGATGTGCAGTCAGTTGGAAGTCAACTTTACAGCCTACAGTTGCCTTGTCTACAACTGAAGCAGAATACATGTCAATGACTGAAGGTATAAAGGAGTGTATCTGGCTACATGGTTTGGTGGAGAGTCTGGGATTGAAGGTGGAGAAGCCTGTCTTGAACTATGATAGTGAAAGCGCTTTGTGTCTAGCGAGGAATCCGGTTTATCATGAAAAGACAAAGCATATTGATATCCGGTTAAATTTCATTCGTGACATAGTTGAAGAAGACATGTAACGCCCCGGCTCTCCAAAGCCTAAGGTTTTACAAGATAATATCACCAGGGATCGTCCCATGATCCAAGCCGAGCGTAACCTAAACCTGCAAAACCACAAAAAATAAAAGGGTAAGCTATAAAGCTTAGTGAGTAATCGAATCACAGTATGGCCTAAATAGCCACACTCGTTTCACAGACTTATTTCACTACACTTGACCGTCCTACGATCATACTGTGAAACTACCGCATTACCCGACGAAACTTATTTCTCGTACACTCTTACTACACTCTCTTTTACTATTTGGTAACTTATATTGATACTCACTTACTATATCTTTCTTTACTTTTACTGTTTGGTAATTTATACATTACCATACCGTCTATCTTCTGGTAACTTATATGTTACCATACTGTCTGTCTTTCTGTACTTCCTTCTACTGTCTGGTAACTTATAGCATTACCGTACTTTCTGACGTTACTCACTTACGGTATCATATACCGTTCTGCATTTTACTATTATGCCGCCTATTTTTATTATTCGGCGATTCATTCGTTGCTATTATGTTATAAGTGTTTACCGGTTCTGCATCGGGTTATCTGTCGGTACTATTGTTCTTAACCAAATTCATTATTTGGTACTGTCTACACGATTTACTATGCTTGTTTAAAGGGATATCTATATCCTCTCTATTTTACTTTAACCAATATTGGTGCAACATTTGAAGCTGGCACACGGTATCTACTTATTATCTTTTTCTATGTCATATGTCATCCTTCTGCACGGACACTACACTACTGGTTAATTACTCTACTTAGTATCACCCCGTGATACACTGCTTCTCCTGGGCCAGACTTGTCAAACGGGCCCGTAACATATCTACTTTTATCGTAACTACTAACACATATATCATAACTATACTACTCTGCATTTCTTTTCATAATTTATTTCTACTATAGCTCAACACGTAAAAACTACTAGGGAGATACGGTAGCGATTACTCACCTGAGTTTGGTGCTTTCCCGGAGTCCTGGCACGGTTCTCGTTCCAGACTTCTGACAGCTCCCGAGCACCTCGACGCTAGCTACCGCTAGCTCTTTACTTCTCACTATCATCTCTCAACGTATACTCCTTACCAGAACACTCTCCTATATCGTATATGTGTTTGGTGTGTGTTCTGCCTCAAAAATGAGGCTTGTGCCTCGTATTTATAGGCCTCTGGAGCCCCGTCGCGACGCCATCTAGCCCTAGGTCGCGACCCGATCTCTGACGTAAGCGCTTACTTCATCGCGCACTCGACCGACACCACCGACGGTAACAGGCGCGGTGCGCCCAACAAAATTTATAGAATAAACTAGACTCAATTTGCAAACTTTGTGCACTGGTTTCAGGTCAATCCGATTTTTATAGAATTAATTATGATTTTTCTAAGATCGGCATACAATGCTGATTTTTTTATATGAAATTGTAACTGATGTTTTTATTTTTGATCTGAAACATTATCCGGAACACGGGTGTTACAAATCTCTCCCCCTTATAGGATTTCGTCCCCGAAATCTCAGTAATCGCTCAAACTAATTCTTACGTTCCTGTGTACATTTACTTCTACACACTTATGTATTTTTTTACCATACTACATCTATCATTCCTTGTCTCCTCTTTTGGTTTACCCATATTTACTTGACTTATACTTTCAGGTGTAAGGGTTTTCATACCTTTTACTCATTTTACAACATAGTTTTACGTCTGTTGTATTTTCCACTTATTCCCTACCAGATTACCATGATTCCTTTGTGATTCCATTAGCATTAATACATATCCTGTGATTATGACGATACGGGCCCTTATTATCATAATCACCTATACGCATTGATTCTAACGTTACACTAGGTTTCCTGGTTCACTGGTTCCCTTAACTCATATACTACTAATTACTCGTGGTATAGTATACTTGTATTCTTTCTCTTTCTAAATCTCACCAATCTCGTACATAATTCGCTTCCTCATATACTTACTATTGTGATTTTTACTATCACATAACAACTTTCCAACTGATTTGTTTCAAAATATCATTATATTTTGTTACAGTTGGGTCTTTCATTTTTTTTTTAAAAAAAAAAACAATTACCTTTTTACTCTTTCTAGTCATAAAGTGTCTCTATTAAAATTTTAGCATACACTAGTCATGAAAACAACTCTTTTAGAAAAAATCTCTTTTTCACTTTTTGGTCATAAAACGACTCTTTTAAAAAAAAAAATTCATATCTTTTGGTCATTACAGGACCCTTAATCTTCTTTGGTTAATAATCCTCATTTTGAAAATAACTCTTTCTTTAATTCTTTCCTTTCTCTTAGCATAAGACCAACTGATACTCATGAAACTCGTTCTACTAGCTCCCCTCGCGGGACAGAACAGATCCACCCGCTAGGTTATGCTCATTCTGTCTCCCCTTTGTGACTTGGAACGGATTCAAGCACAAGGGTATACTAAGCTAGACAACTACTTCGCGAAGGGAGGTACCATCCCAGTAGTGTCTTCTAGGCTTCCTTAAATGGCGAAAGCCTGTCCGGACCTCTTTCTTTTCTCTTCTCGACTGTCATTCATTTCAAATTGGTCTTAGCTAAACTAAAACATCTTTCTCTCTTATATAGAGCGAATCTCATAGCTTTCAAAACTCTTTTCAAATCTCATATCTTTTAAAACTCTTTTCTGAAACATAGTTCAGACTCGTAAAACATTTTAGCTAGTATGTTGAGCTACTATTTTAGCTTTTTACAAACTTCTTTCAAATCTTTAGCTCTTACGTAGAGCTACTTTATTATCACTTTTATCTTTATATCTTACATTCTTATTGACTTTTTAAATCATATTTTCAAAAATATTTTATGGCTAAAAGCCAACTCTTTTCTTTATAGCTTTCTTTTACTTTCTCAAAACTGTTTACTCAAACTGTTCTTGTCTCAAAACTGTTTGCTTTCTTATTTACTCGTTACCATGTTCTTTTTTTTCCAGCTTTCTTATATTACTCTTATGAGTATACTGCTTATCTTCTTTGGTACCTTATGTACCATTCTCATGTTTTAGTATTTTCTTGTAGCTCTTATTTCTCATTTACTTTCTTGTTTATATTTTTAACAAGTTATCTTATCACTGTTCTTACTATCCTCTTCTCCTTGAATTTCTAAGGAGTTCTTTAACACTCATATTGAGTTACTATGTATATTTTGCTTTATCTTTATCTATCTTCTCATCACAATATTTTTGTGATGTTTACCCATCTCTCTCCTTATCACAATATGTTTGTGATATTTACCTATCATTAGGTAATTTACATATACCTACTGATTTGAGTCTAGGAATCTTTTCTACTGACACCTAGTTCACTCAAATCTCGGCTCTGATACCATTTGTAACGCCCCGGCTCTCCAAAGCCTAAGGTTTTACAAGATAATATCACCAGGGATCGTCCCATGATCCAAGCCGAGCGTTACCTAAACCTGCAAAACCACAAAAAATAAAAGGGTAAGCTATAAAGCTTAGTGAGCAATCGAATCACAGTATGGCCTAAATAGCCACACTCGTTTCACAGACTTATTTCACTACACTTGACCGTCCTACGATCATACTACTGTGAAACTACCGCATTACCCGACGAAACTTATTTCTCGTACACTCTTACTACACTCTCTTTTACTATTTGGTAACTTATATTGATACTCACTTACTATATCTTTCTTTACTTTTACTGTTTGGTAATTTATACATTACCATACCGTCTATCTTCTGGTAACTTATATGTTACCATACTGTTTGTCTTTCTGTACTTCCTTCTACTGTCTGGTAACTTATAGCATTACCGTACTGTCTGACGTTACTCACTTACGGTATCATATACCGTTCTGTATTTTACTATTATGCCGCCTATTTTTATTATTCGGCGATTCATTCGTTGCTATTATGTTATAAGTGTTTACCGGTTCTGCACCGGGTTATCTGTCGGTACTATTGTTCTTAACCAAATTCATTATTTGGTACTGTCTACACGATTAACTATGCTTGTTTAAAGGGATATCTATATCCTCTCTATTTTACTTTAACCAATATTGGTGCAACATTTGAAGCTGGCACACGGTATCTACTTATTATCTTTTTCTATGTCATATGTCATCCTTCTGCACGGACACTACACTACTGGTTAATTACTCTACTTAGCATCACCCCGTGATACACTGCTTCTCCTGGGCCAGACTTGTTAAACGGGCCCGTAACATATCTACTTTTATCGTAACTACTAACACATATATCATAACTATACTACTCTGCATTTCTTTTCATAATTTCTTTCTACTATAGCTCAACACGTAAAAACTACTAGGGAGATACGGTAGCGATTACTCACCTGAGTTTGGTGCTTTCCCGGAGTCCTGGCACGGTTCTCGTTCCAGACTTCTGACAGCTCCCGAGCACCTCGACGCTAGCTACCGCTAGCTCCTTACTTCTCACTATCATCTCTCAACGTATACTCCTTACCAGAACACTCTCCTATATCGTATATGTGTTTGGTGTGTGTTCTGCCTCAAAAATGAGGCTTGTGCCTCGTATTTATAGGCCTCTGGAGCCCCGTCGCGACGTGATCTAGCCCTAGGTCGCGACCCGATCTCTGACGTAAGCGCTTACTTCATCGCGCACTCGACCGACACCACCGACGGTAACAGGCGCGGTGCGCCCAGCTTCCAGGCGCGGTGCACCCAACAAAATTTATAGAATAAACTAGACTCAATTTGCAAACTTTGTGCACTGGTTTCAGGTCAATCCGATTTTTATAGAATTAATTATGATTTTTCTAAGATCGGCATACAATGCTGATTTTTTTATATGAAATTGTAACTGATGTTTTTATTTTTGATCTGAAACATTATCCGGAACACGGGTGTTACAAGACAAGTTCTCAATCTTGAAGATCGATACCAAGGTGAATCCGGCAGATATGTTGACGAAGTTGTTACCCAAGGAGAAGTTCGAGCTATGCTTGAACTTGGTTGATGTTCGCAGGAGGTAAGTCCCTACGGGGCAAGCTGGCAGGAGACGAGAGGAAGTTTTTTGGTTTCTAGAGCGAGGTGGAGTTATGTTGAATTCGCAATTCAAGGTGGAGATTGTTAAATAGTGAATTGGGAATTAAAACCCGTATGAATTGTAAACACGCGCGCCGCGGCCCATTAAGTGTCTGCGTCGCGTGGGCTGTGAACAGCTAGGGTTCGACTAGGGTTTCTTGTAATGCCTATAAATATAAAGGCTGGTCATTAGGGTTTAGCGGTGTTGTAAAGTCTGAAGTCAGTAGTCAGAAGAGGCCGATTTACTAGCAATCTAGGTACGCTCTGTAACACCTGTATTTAGCTCTGAAATAAAGAATACTCTCTCCTGCCCGTGGACGTAGGTCATCTTGGACCGAACCACGTAAATCTCTGTGTCGTTACTTTTTGTTTATATTTCCGCATTTATATTCTCGTTATTATTCGTGGGCAATAGGCTATAGATTTAGGTCTATTTCCTAACATCAAGTATATATAAAAAAACCTTAGCGATAGCCTTGTATACTAATCAGAAGTACAAAAAAACCTTCGTTGCATGACAAAAGATTCAACCATGTCTCGATCAAAGACCCTATCAGAGCCAGCGGCTTCTTTGCCTAAATAAGAAGCTTCCATGCGAGCACCGATGCAAAGATTAGCCACCGTAGACGGAAGCTCTTGGTTAACTTTTCGACATCTTGGGATGGTTGGTCGTAAAACCTTTTCTTGTTCAAGAAATTAGTCGAACATATCAAGATACAAGCAATATCATAAAGACTTGCTTCGTTGGCATCAAGTACCAAGTAATCTGAAATTAGCTCATATATATGTGTCCGTGAAATTTTTGTTGGTGACTCCATATTCCATATCCTATGTCAAGCATGAAGAATCTTTTATACCTAATAAATGAAAATAAAGTATGCCACGTGTCAACTTATTAAACCACCTTCTTCTTCCTCCACGTGTACTATGAAATTTTCAAAAACATCAGGAAAAATAAACCTAAAAATCAGCAAAACGATCGAGTTTTCTCTCTATTGATTTTTCAGTTCCAATAAATCAGTCTCCTAATTGCCGAGATTTCCGTTGCATTAACAATATCACTGTAAATGGTTAAAGTAATCTCATAAAATCACTGTAACAATTAATCACCGATAAACCCTGAATGCCACCTACAACACGATCGAGTTTTCTCTCTATTGCTTCCCTTTCTCTTTCTCCTCCATCGTGTTAGTCTTCTTCTCCACCCCAGTTGTCTCTCGTCTAATGAGTTTATCACCTTCAGATTGGTGGTAACTTGATTTTATCAGAATGACCCCTTGATTCCGCCTCTTATTGCTGTCGTAAGCCGTTGCCTAGCTACATCTTCCCGCCAACCCATTGCCCTTTTCTCTTCTCCCTACCTCCTTGACTTCCCACACTGCCCACAACCACCTGTTATGCTGTTTGGAGCTTTAGAAAAACTGCCGATTTGCCACTCCCGGCACCGCCTACGGCGATTGGGAATCCCCAAATCAAGGGCTTCATGGTCATTTCGTAGGTTGGTATACTTAATACGTTTATCGAACCCCATTTTCTTTGATCCACAACTTAATTTCTGTTTCTAAAACTATATTCGCCATCGTTTACGATGGAAATTTTACTAATTTGATATAATTTTTAAGGGCATTACATGAGAGCCACCGCTCAAATGTGGGCGAGCACAGGTAAAGAAACTCTCAAATACAAGATGACTGTAGTCGTATCTGCACTCGGTGAATGTCAAGAAAATATGAGCACTGGTTACCTTTCTGCTTTCCCTTCTGAATTTCATGATCGTTTCGAAGCCGTTCAACCAGTCTGGGCTCCATATTACACGATTCACAAGGTAAATCTTCATCAATTTCATTTTGTCTACCTATTTTTTCAAATTTAATTCATAATTTCATGTAAAAATGACAGATAATGGCGGGATTAGTTGATCAGTATGTTTTAGCCGGCAACAATCAAGCTCTAAACATCTACTACAAATCGGCAACATGCCAAATATCTTTCTATTTCTATTTTATAGTTTTATTGATTCATTGTTTGTGATTTTTTCAATTCCAATTTGTGAGTTCTGGGCAACTTATTACCTCATTGCACATAGGAGAGTTAAAGGATGAAGACTGTTTTTCAGATAAAAGGATGACTACCACAAGCAAATCAATTAATTTAAGATAAATGGAGTCTTGCCCCTAATGGTTTTTAATGGTTTTAACAAGGGCTCGATATTATTGGAGTCAAAACAAGGGCTTGATATTAACATGGGCTTGATATTATTGGAGTCAAAACAGTTATTAACTATGAGTGACCACGTGCTCTTACTAGGCAAGCTTTCTCCTTGTTGGTTTCCAGATTCTGAATTCTGATGGAATTGGAATTTAAGATTCCATTCCATCAAGTGTTTGGTTGCCAAATAGACGGAATTCAATTCCGTGTTTGATGGATTTCACAGTTTCTATTAAAGGCCTGATGCTTTTGATGATGAAGGTGGAGTAAATCAAGAGAAAAGATTCTCTATAGCTATGGAGCGATACAGGTGCATATTAATATATTATAACAAATGGCATACATTTTCTGTAAGTTTGGAGAATTGAAATGATTTTATTTTTTGTGATTTTAGAGATTCAAAAGATGGAGATAAGATAAATCCATTTGCTGAACAAGAAGCATGGGAGGATCATCATATTGGTATGTTTTAGTTTAGTTTTAGTTACATGGGTATTTTTGTAATTAACTAATTACTAACTTCCCGAAGGATCAACTTTTTTGTCTTCTAGGACCTAATGGAGCTAGGAAAACTACTGCAATCAATTGCTTGACAGGAATCACACCAGCCACAACACAGAGGGAGATGGTATAAACTATAGTGTTCTGTTAGTGTTGTTGTTTACCTGTTACAAATTTATAAAATAAGATTACATTAGTTTGAATTTGTCATCAATAACTCTCATATATGGGCATTCCATCCGAAGCTCTGTTGGTATGTCAAATATCCAGAAAATGATAGGTGTTTGCCCTCAGGTGACTATTTTCTTTTCACACTCTTTAGGAACCTTATATCAGCATTTTGTCTGCATTTTGGTGGTTGCTACTATTTGCGGATAATCAGTTGAATAGTAATATGTTTTAGACTTTAGGGTTTAAGATAAGTATAAGATAATTATGTGATGTGTGATGTTAATCTGAAGATAGTTGCATGTTATTTATACATTTATTAGGTTAATGGATGTTTCTAATTTATTTCATTAGATTTAACTTATTATTTATTAATGTTATTAATTAGTACTATTATAACCGAAAATAAAAAATATTTTTGTTTAACATCGAATGTGGGGAAACATATATCAAAGTTTCATTTTTACCATTGGAAAACTCATAGATTACTTGGGTTATTTACTTTTACTTTAATGTATTATTCAAAATATAAATTAGTTCTTAAGTTACAAATGATGCTAATAATCAGGAAAAAGTTCACACATGGTCAGCTCTATGTTGCATTATCCAGAGTTAAAAATAGATAAGGACTTAAACTACTGATTTTAGATAAAGAGGGTAAAATTACAAATAGGATATCAAATGTTCTATACAAAGAAGTATTTCGAGCATTTTGAATGATTATTACGTCTTTCATTTTTAATATTATATATTCTTTTATTACTTTTGGTACTTATTCTTCATTTTAATCATATTTTATTTGAACATAGCGTTAGTAATTACTATCTAAAACCAGCAAAATTTATCATATCATATAAAATATCAAAATAAACAAAATTCACAAATGTCAATTTTATCATTTGCAATATTGATATTTTTCATATTATTTTATATATTTTTAAATCATCCCGTGTATTACACGGGTTTGTAACCTAAGTAAAAGAATATATCGAGTTAGAATATCACAATTCTCGTTTGGGGTTTGGAGAGAATAAATAAATAAAAGAATATCGATTAGAATATATATATGATAGGCACCCAAACAATTTGTATCAAACCAAAAGTTTAATGCAAATGGACTCAAGCGTTTTTCTAAAAGAACGCCATCTCAAAAGAATTAATCCTGATGTGCAATGATAATTTGTACCGTACAAACTCCTAATGCACATAACAGTCATCAACACTAATAGCAATGCAATATAATGCAAATTTCTGATACCGGAACCGATTAACAATCTAGCATGCAAATAAAGACACACAGACACGCATATGTCTTCTTACGATATACGTAGGGTCACATTCATTAATGGTAAGTGATCAGGAACTTTGTAACCGAGTTGATCAACCCTACCCGCATCCGACAATGTAGTTGGATTAGGAAATGGGCATTTGAAGAAGACCTGAAAATATTACAGTCTGAAAATTTGGAACATGGGTATGTAGTGGCGATGAGTAATTGTAGACTCACAGTCTGTAGCATTTTGAAGAGGCGATAATCAACCCTCCTGTGCTGCTTACATAGACTCGCTTTACAATCTTCAACCACTCGGTCGGGGCAGTTAGGTGAAGAGGAGCTCGTGAGACTTGTGTCTAAAGTGATCAACGCCGGGACAAACACCAGCGCCACCGCCGTTGAATGGGTGTTGCTTCATTTGGTACTGAATCAAGAAATCCAAGAAAAGCTTTACGATGAAATAATCGGAAAAGTTGGTCTAGATGGTTCGTTCAAGAGAGAGAGATTTTTTCTTTTAAATATGTAAATTAAAAAATAAATTGAGGGTAAAACAGTAATTTTACAACCATTTAACAGAAAAAATTAAATGGTAACGGCAGAAGGGACCAATACTACAAAAAATGTCAATCATAAGGACCAAAAATGTGAAAAAAGAAAAGTTGGACGGAGAGTGAAAATTTATGTAAACCACAGGGACCAAAACTGTAATTTACTCAAATCTCATATATTTGTCTTTGTGGTTTGCAAATGTTTACAGGTTTGGTACTTTTTTCCGGTTAAGTTAATTTTGTTTTTAGAAAAAACAATTATCTCTTTATCTTTCTCTATTTCTCTATCTCCACGGTTCTTGTAACGTCCTAAAATTCAAGTAAAAAGTTTTTCTTCAATTGCGTGTTTAAAAACATTAAGTTCCAATCCATTCATTCATAAAAACATCCAATTAAGTTTCATAAATTCTATCACAACATAGTAAAAGGAAAATAACAGCGGAATTCATAAATTACGGATGCCAATACCGTATAGTCACGTTGTGACCTTCCCGACATCCCTTGAAGTACGTGAAACATTCAAATAAGCTGTAAGCACAACGCTTAGTGAGTTTCCCAGATTACCATAAGTTCCAGTTCATCAATCATGTCAAGTATCGTCTTTGGGCTTGCCGCGATCCGCCGATAATCAACTTATTCTTAGACTCTCGGGCTTGCCCTAATCCGTCAATAATCATTCACAAGTAATATATACCACATTTCGATCATGCATTCACACAACCAGTAAGAGACTTACCTGATAGCCCGCTATATGATAACAAGGAAGCCTCAGAATAAGCCCTCACGAACTTCCTAAATTAAAATGTCATATAAATCAATTACACTAACTTTGCGGACCATTCCTAGGGTCAAATCCCTTAATTTCCTAAGGTTTGACCCAAAAGTCAAAGTCAACCTTGAGTCAGCTGCACTTAGCGCCGCTATCCCACATGGATAGCATTGCTAAGTGACGAAACATTATTGGGCCTTTAAATTGAGATAGCGTCGCTATCTACAAATATAGCGGCGCTATCTCCGCATTTCGGCCTAATTTTCCCCAAACTCTTAATACATTAAGCAGGGTTTATAACCTTCCAGAACCCTCTTAATCAATCTCTAGACCCATAAAAATGTGAACTTTATCGTTCATACACGACCATGCATGGCTATGGTCAAGATCCAGCTTAAAAGGAGTAAAACCAAGCTTGCTTCATCCATGCAAGAGTTCTAGGGCTAGGTTTGGCATAAATCTAGGATTCGAGATCTCGAGAGGAGAAAGGATTCGTCCTCCAGTCCCCAAATCCCCCTAATCAACAAGATGAAACCATCATTGCCCCAAAATCAACAAAATGACTCCAAGATCTCATTCAAGAAAGGAAGTTTTAAACAATAAAGGTTGTTGTAACCCCCCAATTTCAAAATTATAAAATTTCATTTATTACCAAGGTTCCAACAAAATCTTTATTTCAAAGAGTAAAACTGTTCGACATATTTATTAAACTAACAGCGGAAACATTTGAAAATCATAACACAGTTCATTAAATAAATCTCTTGTATGCGATGCGCTGCCGTCAAGCCTTGCCCTTCCCTTTGTCATTTGAAATACCTGAAATGTTATAAAATCAACGGGTAAGCTTAAAGCTTAGTGATTCCACAAATTACCATACATGCCCACACATAAAACAACCAGTCCTCGGGAACGACCCGACCCTACCCGCCATACAACAGCTACGGGTGTCCATCATACGACAGCCATGGACACGGGGCGGTTCTACACATCATACAAAAGCTATGGGTTCCCGGTTATGGCCTAGCCCATCATACAACAGCTATGGGACAAGGCAATAGTCTAACTCGCTATACAACAACTACGAGGGGAGACGCATCAGTACTGAGCCCAACAACAAATAATCACAGATATAGAACAAATCATATAACTATAAATAACACACAAGATGCCTAAAATGCAACATCACATAGTAAGGTGAGGATACTCACCTGATTTGTAACAGTGAAGATATTCTCTAATATCCCAACTTAGCTCGTCCCAGCACCTAAATCCCACATACACAACATATCAACCAATGACCAAACTCCTATGGACTTGCGTAACGGTCAGACCCAACGTTTGCTAACCAACATTGATCGAAAATAAAATTTTGGGTCAAATAGTCGCTCGCCGCGGCGTCGCTCCTCACCCTACGCGTCGCGGCTATCTTCGCGTAGTTACGGGGTTTTAACTGAATCCGCGTCACTGACATAGCCAGTCCGCGTCGGACGCGGACTCGTATTAATCCGAAATCTTATTAGCTCTTAATCAGTACAGCCGTCGGCTAGGGTTCCTCTCTATACCCTTCTTGGGATCAGAAACTACCCTAAGGTCACTTCCTTATGGACATGCAAGTCCATGCATGTCCTTTGTCCAAACCCTAAGTGTTACAAGTCATCTAAGGCTACAAACCAATGGGTAACACCATATGACGGGATGAAAAGGAAACTCAGAAGAGTAAATCTTCTTACCTCACTTCTGAAAAACGGAGTGATGCCCACGATCCGTTACAAGCCTTCCCTCGCGTTGGATCTCCTTCTTCTAATCTCCCAAAACCTCCAAAGCCTTGAAACCGAAGAGCCTCTGCTGAAACCAGTCGACTCTACTCTAGGAAACTCCCAAAAACACGAACCCTAGGGCTAGAACCCTTTATATAGGCGTTTAAATCCGAATTAGGGTTTTTTTCATAACTGCGGCGCGTCGCGCCGTGGATTCTTCCAAGCCGCGCCGCGCGTACAAATCATGCGCGAACCCAGAATCTCCCCAAGCTGCGCCGCGGATCCATCCGGGTCGCGCCTCGGCGGAACGGGTCTTACAGTTGTGGATACTTACAAAGGTCCAGAAGCACAAAATGAAACCAATCTCTTCTTGAAATGGCCTTTTATTGCACCTACACTCCTTCTCTTCCTTCCAAACACCTTCAAAGCTCAACAATGGAGTAAAATCACCAAGAATGGCTAAGGGAGGCGTTACTAGGTTTCATAGAGGTTTGGGGGTAACAAATGACATCCCCCTTAGGGTTTAATGCTTTTATATGCCCAATTCCCGAAATTAGAGCGATTTTGCACTTGGCGACGGATAGCGTCCCTATCCTATAGATAGCGCCGATATCCTCAATCGTGCACATGCACGATCTTGGCCACAGATAGCGTTTCTATCCTATAGATAGCGTCGCTATCCTTACTTTTCCAATATGAAAAAAAGTAAAATAAAAGAATTAATACCTGGAAATGGGTCTTACAACTCTCCCCCCACTTAACGGGATTTTGTCCCGAAATCCTTTCCCACAAAAAGGATTAGATGCTGCTTCCTCATTTCCTCCTCTGGCTCTCATGTCCATTCTGACCCCTTCTGGTGCTGCCATTGGACTTTCACCATCTATATCACCTTGTTGCGTAGGGCCTTGGTATTCCTTTCCAATATTGCGACATGTCGCTCCACGTAATTCAGGCGTTCATCAACCTGAATATCCTCCGAGGGCACAACTGCAGACTCGTCTGCAATGCATTTCCTCAACTAAGACATGTGAAAAGTGTCGTGGATCTGAGTGAGCTGCTCGGGTAATTCCAAACGATAGGCAACATGTCTTACACAAGTTATGACCCGATAGGGTTCGATGTACCTGGGACCCAACTTGCCCTGCTTCCGAAATCTGATAACACCCTTCCACGGTCAACACCTTAAGGAGTACGAAATCTCCAACCTGGAACTAGATATTGGATCGGCGTCGATCCGCATAGCTTTTCTATCGACTCTGTGTTGTACGCAGTCTCTCACGACCCTGCTGAATAATCTCTGATGTCTTGAGTACGACTTCGGTGCTCCCCATGACTCGCTGACCAACCTCGCCCCAATAGATTGGAGTCTGACATGTCCTCCCATACAACAAATCAAAGGGAGGCATCCCAATACTTGAGTGATAATTGTTATTGTAGGAGAATTATGCTAATGGAAGGTAAGAATCTCGCATTCCACAAAAATCAATGATGCAAGCCTGCAACATATCTTCGAGAGTCTGGATCGTCCTCTCACTCTAACCATCGGCCTAGGGATGATATGTTGTGCTCAAGTGGATTCGCGTGCCAAGTTCCTCGTGGAACTTCTTCCAGAACCAGGAAGTGAACCGGACATCCCGACCAGAGACTATCGAAACCAGAATACCATGATGAGATATCACTTCGTCCACATAAACACTAGCCAACTGCTCAGCCGAAAATGTCTCCTGGATTGGAATAAAGTGGGCACTCTTACTCAGCCAATCCACGATAACCCGAATAATGTCCACATTCTGCAGAGTCCTTGGCAATTTTCTGATAAAATCCTGGTGATATGCTCCCATTTCCACTCATGTATCTCTAACAGTCGGAGCTTGCCGTGCTGTCTTTGATGTTCAGCTTTCACTCTCCGGCAAGTCAAACACTTCTCCACATACCATGCTACATCACGCTTCATACTCGACCACCAATAATCCCCGCAAGGATATCGATACATCTTTGTCACACCTGGCTGCGTTGAAAATTTCGACTTGTGTGCCTCATCCAACAAGACATGACGAGAATCGCCCATCCTAGGAACCCATACCCAGCTAAAACGCGTTAACAATCCACTGCTATCCCTAACCATGATCGACATGAGGCCCACAACTCCTTCCCCTTTTTGATCATCCTCCCTACTCACCGTCGACTGATAATCGTGAATCATTTCTAACAAGGGTATAACCACTGTCATTCTCAAGTACAAGCCCTTGAGAAGCGTGCCAATTACTTTACAACTGAGCGCATCAGCCACCACGTTGGCCTTTCTCGAATGATATAGGATCTCGTAGTCATAATCCTTGACCACATCCAGCCACCTTCTCCGACGTATATTCAAATTTGGTTGATCTATTAAATGATTCAAACTTGTGTGGTCAGTAAAGATCGTACAACGCACCCCATACAAATAGTGTCTCCAAATCTTGAGGGCAAAAACCACCGCCCCCAATTCCAAATCATGTATGAGATAGTTATCTTCGTGAGGCTTCAGTTGTCTTGATGTATAAAAAATTACCCGGTCCCACTACACAAGGACTGCCCCCTGTCCAAAGATAGATGCATCACAATACACCACCAAATCTTCCATGCCCTCGGCATAACTGCACTCGCATCCAACATGTTCATGATTTCAGACTTCCACTGTCATATGTTTATCAATTTGGATTTTGGAATACTGATTTTTTTAATTGAACAAATGGATTTATATGGTGTTTTAAATGGTTATACGATGCTGCGATGGTTTTTGATATCTACACTTTATTTTAAAATATTGGTTATGAAATTTGGGACGTTACAGTTGTAGCAGCCAACTTTGCACACTAAACTCTCACACGATCACCTTAAGTATAAATAATATAAGTCAAGGTTCTCTTTATGACTAACCCATACTTGGTTTATAAAAACTGGTGTTACAATCTTCCTTTTGAAGACTTGTCCACGTATTACATAGTACGACAATTGATCAATCAGGGCTATTACTTGATCATTATTCATGGATTGCATCTCTTTATCCACTACTTGTTTTAATCTTATAAGTCTTAGGGCCTACTATAACTTCTAGATCTTCGTGGGCTCTTTAGAATCCACAAATGCATCATCACTCTTAGATACATAAAATTTATATATTTGTAATGCATGATCTATTGTATCTGGAAGTGGGTAAATGTCACATTTCTCAGCAACTCTCTGCTAAGGCTCAACAAGTTCTCGAATCCTCTTGCTGAGTACTAGTGTCAACTTCAGTTTTTTTGTTTGACTCTTGAATTTCTTCAAAGTCAATATAGCACCCACTTATTTCTTTAGATAACAACTTCTTCTTTAAGGATGACTACCCTTTTGAACATTTTGTTCTCAGAAGCCTGTAAAATAATATATGGAGTGTCTAGTTGGACAACCAATCAAAATGATAATTCTCTATCCTTGCAACCCATTCTATAGATATGCTAGTGAATACAATGAATCAAAACATTAGTGCAATCTAACATAAATAAACTATTTAATTTGAATTGGATTATTTTGATCCTACTAATCATTTACTTTTAAAAACCTTTTTAAATATTTTATTTTAATCTGATATTTTTACTTTCTGATATACTCGACATGTATACTAGCCGCATGCGGTGTGTAGAAACCATCAACTCATATCAATCCAACACAACATGACGCGTGACCCAGAGGAGCATGGTGTGTAGTAGCCAGATGATCGGGACCTGCCTGGAGGAACACGACGTGTAGCTCAACCTACACAACACGTAGATAGAACATCTCGTGGAACATGGTGTATAGCTCATCCCACCGGTACATAGAATGAATAGTTCACCGGTTTTCAGAAGAAAAAAACTATTTTTAACAGATTTTAACATATCAAAACAATTACTAAAAGTGTAAAACCATGATCAAGTGGCTCTGATATCATTGTTGGGATACAGTAAAAAACTAACAACTCAAAACATAAACGGAAGCAATAACTAAAAAATCGTATCTCACCATGGATCACATGATCATGCGAAATTTTCAACTATAAACTAAAAGTGGAGTTCAAGTAATACCATTTACTAAATCAGAGATGTATAGGATGATTAGAGCCCAAAGAACTCCTCTAATGTGATCTTACCCTAAGATAGATGACCAACTACAAGACTTCACCTCTTTTGATCTTGAACGGTTAAAACCGGGAGCTTCTTTGGACTTGTGTTGCCCGAGAATTCCAAGAGTCTTGAGATTGTTCACAGTTAGCGACGCTATCTGGGGAAGATAGTGGTGCTGGCTATTGACCGTTGACATTGACTTTTGATCGTTGACCTTTTGACCTGCTTGACTTTTGGTCAAACTTGAGGGCTCGGGGTACTGGTCTTAGAAGTTTATCTTGTTTGGGGTTTGGGAGGTTTTAAGTGAAGTTTACCTTTGTTAGGAAGTTCGTATTGTCGGGATCTGAGGAAGCTCGCGTGGAGTGTTGTCCAGCTTGAGATTGCGGATTAGGTGAGTATTCTCACTATACTATGGGTGATATTACATGCGTAGATAGTATTTATTACTTTGTGTAATAATGTGATTATTTGTGCTTACGATGTTTACCGACGGATCGCGGCAAGCCCGAGAGTCACACGATGTTTGTCGGTGGATCGGGGCAAGCCCGAGAGCCACACGATGTTTACCAACGGATCGGGGCAAGCCCGGGAGTCAATCGGCGGATCGGGGCAAGCTCGACAGCCGATGACTGATCAGGGCAAGCCCGAGAGTCACACGATGTTTACCGGCAAATCGGGGCAAGCCCGAGAGCCAACAATGTTTATGTGATGGATCGTGTGGTATTTTTGGGGAACTCACTAAGCTTTGTGCTTACTCTTTTACCCTAACTGTTTTTCAGGTAAATATAGGCTTGAGCTTGGATCACGACGCGACTGTACCGCATCTGAGGATTTCAACGATTAAAGTCTTCTGCTGGGTAATGTTTGTAAATGTTTTGATAAATACGTTTTACATGTTTAAATACTAAGTTTTAACTTGAATGGTTTTAGTTGGCAAACCTTTTTATTGTATTTTAGCTGTTTTAAAGACGAAAAATTTATTACGAAATTTGGGACATTAAATTTGTTTCTAGGAAGTGTTAGTGATATAGCAAGAGAAATTTTAAAGCTAGTGACAAAGTTGTTTCCACACTTGTGTGAGTTCCATATTCCTTTTTGCAATTTTTGTATAGTTGGTCTTAATTATACATTTTTTTCTTTCTTTTTTGGACTATGAAATGTTCTTAATAACAAAGTATGTATGTATGCATTGTTCCTGATAATACAAATATGTATGAAGCATATAGTGTATGCTATAGAGGGCGTAAAAATGACTCACTTCTTGTACTTCTATAAGTTTATTTCATCTCATTTTAGAGAGGATGAGGTTAGATAAGGTAACAGATGTGATTCCAAAAGTAAAATAGTGTTATGTGGAAAATTTTGGTCATAAAATCGTTATATTTTAAGTTTTTTCTGCAATCAGAATTTCAAATCTTGAAAAAAGACTCGAATTAAATTTGTTCAATTTAATTGAGTTGTTTTGATTGTTCTATATGCAGATAATTTTGTCCAATAGGTGAATACTTTTTTTAGTGTTGGCCTAAATGTTCAAACTTGATACAAAAATTTCAAAATATTGAGTAAAATCTGTACAAATTATAATTACATTTGATTAAAAGACATGAGAGTCATGACACAAAAGAACAAACAGTTGGTTTGCATACTAGCAAAGCAAATACCAAAATCATCATTTTCTTCCACCTAAAAGGAATCAACATTTAAATGAGTAAACCACTTTCAAAGAAAAAGTTAGACGACTGTAACCAAGGCATATCAAGGAATTAATTTGTTACCAAAATATATTTTTGACATTTTAAACATATAGTATATTTTGTAAAGTTTGGGGGTCTAAAGCAAAACTTGAGATGTATACATTTACGTCAATTGGGTTTTGTGCAGTTTTTCAAGGGGGAAAGCCAGCGAGGGCTAATTGCCGCCATGAAAATGCTGGAAGATAGAGAAAACCAACCTAAAACTTCCCAGAAACGGATTAAGTTTCAAAAAGTTATGGAGAATGTGGAAGAGGATAGAATCAGTAAGTTGCCTGATTGCTTGCTTGTTGAAATCCTCTCTCGTTTACCCTCCACAAAACACGCCATTGGAACAAGTGCACTCTCCAAGCGATGGAAACATGTTTGGACTGCGGTAACTACTCTAAATTGTACACTTTTAGATATTTCCCTAACTCAAGGTCTCAAAAACCCTAATTCAATGTCCGATTTCGCTTTATCGGTGGATAAAACCCTAACTCAGTGTCGCCAATTGAAGCTTAAAAAGTTCGAAGTGCTTACCAACAATGATACTCGATTTGAATCGCTTTTCAGCAATTGGATTCGTTATGCTATAAGTTGTAACGTTGAAGTTCTTCACCTGGTGTTTTGGTGTACGGGAGGGGAATCCAAGTATCAGTTAGATCAACCTTTTTTCATCAATTCATGTTTTACTCATCTGATATTATCAGGCTGCATGTTGAATCCTACTGGTGCGATTAGTTGGAAAAATCTTAGGAGTTTGTCGATTTTCAATATGAATTTAGGTGAAGAGTTGATCGTAAATATATTATCTGGGAGTCCTCTATTGGAAACCTTGGTGATTGATCATCGCACATGTTATAGACTTGATCTTGATGATGAATTAGAAGCCAGTGCTCCTAATAATTCATCACTGACTCAATGTCCCCCGTTGAAGCTCAAGGAATTCAGTGTGTTTACCGATCTTACTTCAAATGATATTTATGATATTCAATATGAATCACGAGTCAATGATTGGATTCGTTTTGCTATAAGATGTAGCGTTGAAAAGCTTAAGTTGGTGTTTATTAAAGACTACGAAGACTACGAATCTGAGTTGAAGTTAGATCAAGTTTTATTCACCGGTTCATGTTTTACTTATCTGAAATTAAATGGGTGCATGATTGATCCAATTGGGGCAATTAGTTGGAAAAATGTTAAGAGTTTATATCTATCATATAAGTGCTTAGATGAAGAGTTGATTGAAAAATATATTGTGTGGGAGTCCTGTAACTTTGGAGTTGGATGATTGTTATGGTTATAGTCGGCTTGATATTACTTCAAAAAGTGTTAAAAACTTGATGTTATATGGATACAAGGATCCTGATGGTTATTTTGAAGATGATATAATTGAAATCAATGCTCCTAATATTTTATCACTAACAATCGAAGATGAAATTTATTTGGAGAAGCTTTTGTTGCTAGATGTGTCTTCTTTAGTCAAGGCTAAATTAAGTTATAATTGTACAAACATCATGCAACTTAATAGAATGCCTAAGGAAGCGGAACAAGAGATGCTTAAAGGGCTTATAATGAATCTTTGCCATATCAAGGAGCTTAAAATTGGGCTGGATTGTTTAAAGGTAAAATTTCTTTGCTATCCTTTGATAAACTTGTTTCAGTCAATTCGTCTAATATCTTATCACTTTTGTTGTAGGTTGCTTCTTGCTTGAAAGCTAAAGGTTTCATTTTTCCGTCAAATGTGAAGTTTTATCGTTATTAGTTATTATTAAAAGCAATCATTTTCTTGTAGTAATGAAGCTTCGTATTTGTTCTTCTTAGTTATGTCATTTTCTTGAGCAAAATGGAAAAGTTTTTCGTGGTATGCTTTTGGTTTGACCAACATTTGGTAGAACATAAGTGGTGTGGTTGTTATATATATTTTGGAGTTTGATGTGGTCTAATGGATGTGGAGTCATAATGTAGAGGTTATATCTTGTTGTAATTGCAAACCCAAACTTGAATTAACAATATTAACTCACTATAATGGTAGTGGATTTGGGGCAGTTTGGCATCCAACTTTTGATAGCTTTTAGGGGCTTGCGTATGTAGCTTTAGAAATCAAAGTTCGAATTAAAGAAAAAGTTTTGTTTTGGAGTACGATTTTAGAACAAAAACTTCTAATTACAAAAGCTATTACAAGTATAGTTTAAAGAAAAGCTCAAACATGTTATAACACGATTACTATGTTGTCCTTTGAAAACCATGCATCCTTTATTAAGACGGCGTTTTATGTATTTTATACATTTTAAAGCTTACATAGATTATTGTCAAACAATCATACATAAATAAAAGTTGCAACTTTCAATTTTAAATAAAAGCTCGTGCTTCATGCTCTAGCGATTAGCTACAAACTATTTTTGTCAATCATATACGTAGGTTGTTTGTTAGCATGACGTTACTCATCCTCCAACACAACAACTTCGAGTGCCAATCCTGCCCCATCTACGACAACCATGACTACTTCGACTAACCCTCCTTACATCCCACCAGCTTGGTGCCTTTGGCATCCCAACCTCCTCGTACGCTATCATGTATTGACATTGTCACACCTATCCAACGACTCAATCTTCACACCTCACTTTCACCTATCCCAAAAACTCAAACTCAAGCTCTAAAATATCCTAATTGGAACTTTGCTATGCATTATGAATTTAGTGCACTTATTAAAATGGTACATGGTCACTTGTACCATGTTTTTCGGGCGTCGATATGGTTAAGTCGATTTGGCTATTTAAACATAAATTTGACGCTAATGATTCTCTTAAAGATCGCCACATGGACAACAACCAGACATTGGTTATGATGAAACTTTTATCCGATTGTCAAAAACGCCACCATACGAAACGTCTGCAACCTTGTAGTTTTTTGTTAATGGCATGTGCATCAGTTGTATGTCAAAGACACATTACACATTTCTACAGGGTCACGAGACGTTATTCATGTTTCATTCACCGGGTTCACTAAACCCAACTAGGCACATCATGTATGTTGCTTGCAAAATGTCTATCTACCCTAAAACAGAATCCTCGATCCCGGTTCTAATGGTTTGCTAATTAATCATGTGTTACCACTCGGTTTTGAGCACAGCAAGACCAATTCTTTTGTCTTTATTATTAGACATAAATAGGAACTTGCATATATGTTATTATATGTAGATGATATCATCCTAACGACATCCAACATGACACTCCTTTAACATATTTCTTTCCTCCTAAGCGACAAGATTTGTGGGAGCTTTGAATTACATTCACTGTATCCCTGTCACGTACTCCAACATTGGTTCTTCCAAGAATGCCAAGAAATTCTTGGTATCGGTATTGTAAATACTAAATACGGAAAACTCATTATATTCAAATCGAAAAACCACTACCTTACCTTATATATATATATATATATATATATATATATATATATATATATATATATATATATATATATATATATATATATATATATATATATATATATATATATATATATATAATCAATGTTGTTTAGGGACTTGGTATTAGATGCTCACCCCCTAAGACACGGACTAGATTATATATTTACCAAGTCAAATGAGACCAATTCACAATCTTTTAGTCACAGCTAAAAATATATAACATATTGGAACAGAAAACAATGAAAAAAGTACCATTAGCCGTCCATTATTCCCCATGTACCCATGCCCCTTTCATTTTGTGATGAAACTATAGTAACCCTACTGCTTTTACTTTCCTGAAGAAAGTCACCTGCGGGATTTATTATGTCTTTTTGTTAATTAGGAGAGACAAAGAGTGATATACGATGAACAAAACAACTATCTCAAATAAAATCACAAATTGCCCGCTATGAGGATGAACTAGCTTAAAAAAAACGTAGTCATGAAAGCGCACACCACACAGCAAGAAATCAAGAAGTTGTAAAAATGCAAGAAGAGTTATCAGTTAGGAAAACAAACAAGCAAGATGAGCAACAAAATAACAAATCCAAGCACAACTAGACAAACAAAAAGAGAAAAAGTTGAAATTGAGAGAGAAACAATTAGAGTTAGGGCTATATAGGGCTGAATTGAAGAAAAAAAATGTTGTCTGCAACTAATACTATTTTTGAGCATATTGGAGATTTATAATGATGGGTTGATTTTTCTTTTTGTTTTTGGTAAATCTTCTTTTGCACAATTTATTATGGTTCCTAATTGATGTTGTTCGTTTAGCGGGATTGCGTGCAATATTAACCGGTTAGAATAAGTTAGGTGTTACGGCCCTTGCTGCAGGGATATATACAACTAGGTATATACCTATTTACTTTAATATATATAGTTTATTTAGGGTTTGTTTCTTTCTTTCTTTTTTCCATTAGGCCCTTTATGGATAAAGTGGTTGAATAAGTAATTATGTCTGTCAAGTTTGGATAAAGTGATGTATACATAATGTTTATATCTTTTCTACAGGGAGTAAACTGTCTAATATTTATCAATTTGAATGTGAGGAGTTGGAACTAAGGAAAAAGGAAAATGTGCAATTGGTTAGTGTCTTAATACATCAAGAGGTTGTTTCATTTTGACTTAACGGGCTTAATGGATTAAGTACTTAATCTCGCAAAGTATACTTGATTGGTTATTTTTGACTTAATCTGTACATAGTGCTTTAATGGTTTAAGACAAAAATACATGACTTACTGTATTAAGACGCTAACCAGTTACCTGTTTCACTCTTTTCTTTTCTTTTCCTCACAATTTCTCTCACGTTATAATTGATAAATATTGTGAATTTTGTTTTTTGGAATACAATGGTAAAATGGTGATTTAGGCTCATTCATATGGTTTTTTCATTGTAGAAAAGAAACAAATAAATTATCTATTTCAACTTTTTCAGTAAATGTTAATGGTATTTTTATTTAACATATAAACCTATAATGAAACAAATTTAACATGATAAACCGACTGCAGAAAACTTACTTGAAATAAGCTTCATGTGAAGGAAAGTGGGAACTGATGTGAAAAAAACTATGAACAGGCGACTGCAGTAAAGTACATGAACAACTCAAGTTTTTTTTGAACGACAAATTTATTTTATTCCTACTCTCACACTAATCATCTAAACCATCTATTCTCCTTAGTGGGAATTGAACATTCAACCTTAAGGTTAGAGCGCAACGCCTTTACCACTATATGTACATGAAGATGATTGTGTTTATGACAGTGTTAAATTAAAGGGTATAAATAACAAAAAAAATACGTCCAAATTAAAAGAAAAGACTAAAATCAGACTAAATACAATATATATGAAATCTTTTATTAATTTAGAATTAAAGATATGGTAATACGAAAGTTTTCTTCCCCCAATTCTAAACTATGCATGGAACTCTCCATTTTTTCCCGCCACATTCTCAGTAGTTAACCAATGCCAACATTCAAGTTCAAAGGTTTCGGGATGATGCTACAAAGTGAAAAGTTAACAAACAAAAATTCTGGCTTAAGGAGGGAACCACATATTTGAATCTCGCACAAAATAGATGGTCAAACTTCAAAATTTCTAAAAATACGACATTTTGTTAAAAAAGCCCCTCAAAAGTGGTTACATTTGTGATTTTGCCGTATTCTAATTTTCAAGATTGACGTAACTTTTTTTTCTATATCTAAATCAAGTCCTTTATGCATTTGATTTATGGTTCATTTTAAAACCAAAACTTATTATAAGTTGAAACTTGAGCAATACTAAACGGGTTTAAATCAAATTATTTTCAAACTCGGTTATATTTTAGATTTTGTTTTAGTGTCTACATGATGCACATGAACCGATAAAAAAAGTGGTCGGGAGATGATATTTTTATGAAAATAGAAGCAACAAGCATTAATCCATTCGACTAGACGATTCAAAAAGGCAGGTGCGCCCTATTCAGCCCAGAAAGTTTCCTTTTATACCAGGTTGGTTCAAAATTATCAAAATTATAATGAGAACCATCTTCTAGCCTATTGTGTTTTATTTAGGTTTTCATAAGTACACTTAACTTCATATAAAATATATAAATATACATAACTATATTTGTTTTTAGGAATTGTTAGTGATATAGCAAGAGAAATATTAAAGCTAGTGACAAAGTTGTTTCCACACTTGTGTGAGTTCCATGTTCCTTTTTGCAATTTTTGTATAGTTGGTCTTAATTATACATTTTTCTTTCTTTTTTGGACTATGGAATGTTCTTAATAACAAAGCATGTATGTATGTATTGTTCGTGATAATACAAATTTGTATGAGGCATATAGTGTATGCTATAGAGGGCGTAAAAATGACTCATTTTAATCTTTTATTAAAATGACTCGCTTCTTGTATTTCTATAAGTTTATTTCATCTCATTTTAAAGTTGCAAATTGATGATGAGGTTAGATAAGGTAACAGATGTGGTTCCAAAAGTAAAATAGTGTTCTGTGGAAAAATTTGGTCATAAAATCGTTATATTTAAAGTTCTTTCCGCAAACAGAATTTCAGATCTTGAAAAAAGATGTCATACACTCAATTAAATTTGTTCAATTATTCATCACAGTTGTTCTGATTGTTCTATATGCAGATAATTTTGTCCTATAGGTGAATGCTCTTTTTAGTGTTGGCCTAAGTGTTCAAACTCGATACAAAAATTTCAAAATATTTAGAGAAATCTGTACAAATTACAATTAAAAGACATCAGAGTCATGATATAAAAGAACAAACAGATGGTATGCATACTAGCAAAGCAAATACCAAAATCATCATTTTCTTCCACGTAAAAGGAATCAACATTTAAATAAGTAAATCACTTTCAAAGGAAAGGTTAGACGACTGTAACGAAGGCATATCAAGGAATTAATTTGTTACCAAACGATATTTTTGACATTTTAAACATAGTATATTTTGTAACGTTTGGGGGGCTAAAGCAAAAGTGCAAAACTTGAGATGTATACAGTATACATTTACGCCAACCGGGTTTTGTGCAGTTTTCAAGGGAAAGCAGCGAGAGCTCAGTTGCCAGGTTGCCGCCATGGAAATGTTGGAAGAAGGAGAAAATCAACCTAAAACTTCCCAGAAACGGATTAAGTTTCACAAAATTATGGAGAACGGGGAAGATGATCGAATCAGTAAGTTGCCTGATTGTTTGCTTGTTGAAATCCTCTCTCGTTTACCCTCCACAAAACACGCCATTCGAACAGGTGCACTCTCCAAGCGATGGAAACATGTTTGGACTTCGGTAACTACTCTCAGTTTTACACTTTCAAATTTTTCCCTAACTCAAGGTCGCAAAAACCCTAATCTAATGTCCGATTTCGCTTTATCGGTGGATAAAACCCTAACTCAGTGTCGCCAGTTGAAGCTCAAAAAGTTCGAAGTGTTTACCAACAATGATATTCAATTTGAATCACGAGTCAATGATTGGATTCGTTTTGCTATAAGATGTAGCGTTGAAAAGCTTAAGTTGGTTTTTATTACAGAGTATGAACCTGAGTTGAAGTTAGATCAAATTTTATTCACTAGTTCATGTTTTACTTATCTGAAATTAAATGGGTGCATGATTGATCCAATTGGGGCAATTAGTTGGAAAAATCTTAGGAGTTTATGTATATCATATAAGAGTTTAGATGAAGAGTTGATTGAAAATATATTATGTGGGAGTCCCGTATTAGAAACTTTGGCGTTGGATGATTGTTGTGGCTATAGTCGGCTCGATATCACTTCAAAAAGTGTTAAAAACTTGATGTTATATGGATACAAAGATCCTGATGCTGTATTTGATGATGATATAATCGAAATCAATGCTCCTAATATTTTATCACTAGCAATCGAAGATGAAATTTTTATGGAGAAGCTTTTGTTGCGAAATGTGTCTTCTTTAGTCAAAGCTAACTTAAATTATACGAAGACCATATATTCCTTTATAACGCCTAATGAAGAGGAACAAGAGCTGCTTAAAGGACTTATAATGAATCTTTGTCATGTCAAGGAGCTTAAAATTGGGAAGCATTGTTCTAAGGTAAAATTTCTTTGCTATCCTTTGATAAACTTGTTTCAGTCAATTCGTCTAATATCTTATCACTTTTGTTGTAGGTTGCTTCTTGCTTGAAAGCTAAAGGTTTCATTTTTCCATCAAATGTGAAGTTTTATCGTGTCACTGGTTATTAGTTATTATTTTATTATTAAAAGCAATCATTTTCTTGTAGTAATGAAGCTTCGTATTTGATCTTCTTAGTTATGTCATTTTCTTGAGCAAAATGGACAAGTTTTTCGTGGAAGAACATAAGTGGTATGGTTGTTATATATATTTTGGAGTTTGATGTGGTCTAATGGATGTGAAGTCTTAATGTGGATTTTATATGTTGTAATTGCAAAACCCAACTTGAATTAACAATATTGACTTACTATACTAGTCGTCGATGTGGGGCCTGTTTGTCAACCAACTTTTGATAGATTTTAGGAGCTTGTGTATCTAGATTTAAAAATCAAAGTTCGAATTAAAGAAAAAGTTTCGTTCTGGAGTACGAATTTAAAACTTATATTTTAATACAAAAAGTTCTAATTACAAAAGCTATTACAAGTATAGTTTAAAGAAAAGCTCAAACATGTTAGAACACAATTACTATGTTGTCATTTGAAAATCATGCATCTTTTATTAAGATGGTGTTTTATGTATTTCTATACGTTTTAAAGCTTACATAGATTATTGTCAAACAATCATACGTAAGTAAAAGCTATAACTTTTAATTTCGACTAACCCTTCTTACAACTCACCAGCTTGCTGCCTTTGGCATCCCAACCTCCTCCTGCGTTATCATGTATTGACATTGTCACACCTTTCCAACGACTCAATCTTGACACCTCACTTTCAGCTATCCCAAAAACCCAAACTCAAGCTCTAAAATATCCAAATTGGAACTTTGCTATGCATTATGAATTTAGTGCACTTATTAAAATGGTACATGGTCACTCGTACCATGTTTTTTCGGGCGTCAACATGGTTAAGTCGATTTGGCTATTTAAACATAAATTTGATGCTAATGATTCTCTTAAAGCTCGTCACATGGCCAACAACTGGACATTGGTTATGATGAAACTTTTATCCGATTGTCAAAACCGCCACCATACGAAACGTCTGTAGCCTTGTAGTTTCTTGTTAATGGCATGTGCATCAGTTGTATGTCAAAACACATTTCTGCAGGGTCACCGGGACGTTATTCATGTTTCATTCACCGGGTTCACTAACCCCAACTAGGCACATCATGTATGTTGCTTGCAAAATATCTATCTAGCCTAAAACATAATCCTCGATCCCGGTTCTAATGGTTTGCTAATCATGTGTTACCACTCGGTTTTGTGCACAACAAGACTAATTCTTCTCTCTTTTATTATTAGACATACACAGGAACTTACATATATGTTATTTATTATATGTAGATGATATCATCCTTACGACATCCAACATGACACTCCTTTACCATATTTTTCCTCCTAAGCGACGAGATTTGTGGGAGCTTTGAATTACGTTCTCTGTTTCCCGTCACCTACTCCAAAATTGGTTCTTCCAAGAATGCCAAGAAATTCTTGGTATCGGTATTGTAAATACTAAATACTTAATACTCATTACATTCAAATCGCAAAACCACTACCTTACTAAATACTGAATACTCATTAAATTCTTGATGAAACTATAGCAACCCTACCCCTTTCACTTTCCTGAAGAAAGTCGCGTGCAGGATTTATTATGTCTTTTTTGTTCATTAGGAGAGACAAAGAGTGATATACGATGAACAAAACAACTATCTCAAATAAAATCACAAATGGCCCGCTATGAGGATGAACTAGCTTAAAAAGAACGTAGTCATGAAAGCACACACCACAGAGCAAGAAATCAAGAACTTGTAAAAATGCAAGAAGAGTTATCAGTTAGGAAAACAAACAACCAAGATGAGCAACATAATAACAAATCCAAGCACAACATAGACAAACAGAAAGAGAAAAAGCTGAACTTAGAGAGAAAAAACAATTAAAGTTAGGGCTATATAGGGCTGAAGCAGAAAAAGAAAAATTGATGTCTGCAACTAATACTATTTTTGAGCATATTGGAGATTTATAATGATAGTTTAGTTTTTTACTTTTGGTAAATATTCTTTTGCACCATTATGGTTCTTATTTGATGTGGTTTGTTTAGTGGGATTGCATGCAATATTTACCGGTTGGAATGACTTGGGTGTTACAGCCTTGCTGCAGGGATCTATACAACTAGGTATATACCTATTTACTTTGATATATAAAGTCTATTTAGGGGTTGTTTCCTTTTCCTATTAGGTCCTTTATGGGTAAATTGGTTGCATGAGTAATGATGTATGTCGGTATGTCAGGTCCATAAGGTTTTATCTTTCCTAAGAGTAATCTGTCTATCAGTTTGAAAGTGAGGAGTTGGAACAAAGGAAAAAAGAAAATGTGTAATTGGTTAGTTCTTATACATGAAGAGGTTGTTTCATTTTGACTTAATGGACTTAATTGATTTAACACTTAATCTCGCAAAGTATACTTGACTGGTTCTTTTTGACTTAATCTGGACATAATGCTATAATGGGTTAAGCCAAAAATACATAGCTTAATGTATTAAGACACGAACCAGTTGCCTATTTCATTTTCTTCTTTTTTTTCCTCACAACTTCTCTCACGTTATAATTGACAAATATTGTGAATTTTCTTTTTTTGGAATACAACGGTAAAATGGCGATTTAGGCACATTCATATGGTTTATTCGGTGTAGAAAAGAAACAAATCTTATATATACAACACTTGGTGGAGAAGATGGATACATGGTTGTCTTAGTTCTGGAAAAGCCTCCGTCCTTCTCAATGGATCTCCCACAGAGGAATTTCAAATAAAGAGGGGAGTGAGGCAAGGAGATCCTATGGCATCCTTTCTTTTTGTCCTTGCTATGGAGGGTCTTTCGGTGTCGATCAAAGAAGCATGCAATCAATTCTTATATAATGGTATCTCGCTGCCCAATTATGGTCCATGTATCACTCACTTGATGTATGCAGACGACGTTACTTTCATAGGCGAGTGGTCGGAATCTAACTTGCTGAATTTAAATCGTGTTTTAAGGTGTTTTCATATTGCTTCGGGTCTTAAAGTTAATCTTCTTAAAAGTAGACTCTTTGGAGTTGGAGTGGAGGAGATTGATCTTATTAGATTCGCCAACATTTTATCGTGTGAGCCTGCTGTATTTCCTTGCTATTTCCTTGGTCTTCCCATTGGAGCAAACATGAAATTATCTAGAAATTGGAATGTGGTGATTGAGAAGTTCAAGTCAAAGCTCTCTAAATGGAAGTCGAAGATGATGTCTTTTGGTGGGAGATTAACTCTTCTTAATTCTGTTCTTAGTAGCCTTCCATTGTACTATTTTTCGTTGTCTAAGGCTCCTAAGAAGGTTATTAATTCGCTTGAGTCAATCAGAAGGAATTTTCTATGGGGTAGCTATGGTGAAAACAAGAAAATACATTGGATAGCATGGAGTGATATAGCTAAGCCGAGGAAATTTGGTGGTTTGGGGGTTAATTGCTTAAAGGAGATGAACATTTCCTTGCTCACCAAATGGATTTGGAGGCTCAGATCGCAACCGCATTCTCTTTGGGCCTCTTGTATTAGATCTATTCACTGTTTGCGTGGCATTCACTCTGAGAAGTTAGCCAAAAAAAGTCTTAGTCGCATTTGGTTATCTATCACAGAGGCGATATGTGATTTGAAAGAATGGAATATTGAGTTTGATAAATGCTTGGTCTTAAAACTAAGAAAAGGCGACAAATTTATGTTTTGGAAGGACCGGTGGCTGGGATCCAATACGTTTAAAGATTTATTCCCTCGGTTATACTCTTTGGAGGTCTCAAAAAACAGTCTCGTATCGGACAAGGTCGAGTCTACAGGTCTTGAGGAAAATAATCTGAGTTGGAAAAGAGCGGTCAGGAGGGGTCTAGAAATGAGAGAGCTAACGGAGTTATGTGACACTTTAAGAGATGTGCATCTGTCTTCTGAGGTAGATGTTTGGAGTTGGATTATTGATTCTAATGGGATCTTTTCGGTTCAATCTCTGAGGAATGAAATTGCCAAAAACAGATGGTCCAGAAGCTATAGGAAGTTTCACTGGTTAAGAATGGTTCCTTTTAATGTTAATTGTTTTGTATGGAGATTTGTTAGGAATCGGATTGCTGTAATGGACAACCTGGCGTCAAGAGGAGTTAGATTGGACTCATCAAGGTGCTGCTGTTGCGATTCTGTTATTGAAAGTTTGCAGCATTTATTTTTCGAATGTAGTTTTGCGAAAGACACGTGGGATGCGGTTGCGAGTTGGTGCTCGGTTTTTAATGCTTCTCCAGTCAATCTGGATTCCTTCAATGACATTCTTATTTGCAATGGTAATTCAGCGAGCTTGAAAGTCTTAAAGGTGGGGATCGCTTATGCGTCGGTGTGGTCGATTTGGAAGGCGAGAAACGATGCTGTATTCAAGAAGATAATACCATGTGTTGCTAGAATTATTGATGAAATCAAAGTTTCTGTTTTTAATTGGCTTAAATATAGATGTAGCAAAGAGATTGACTGGAATGTTTGGTTAGTTAGTCCGGATAGATGCCTGTTGTAATTGTTTCCTTTTTCTAGCATCTTGCTAGTTTTTTCAATAAAGTCGCCGTTCTAAAAAATATATATATATACAACACTTAATCTGAAAAGATATTATAATTTATTTAGTCACCTTTACCCATGCATGACTTAATGGAAAATAAAAATAGCAGTGAAAGATGTTGTGTACTTGTACGACATTGCCGAAATTTGCTACTGGGTATTGTATTGTGGGTTAATTGTGTAAAAGAACCAAACTGATTTATCGGATAAGAGTTATTATTATTTTTTTTTACAATCTAAACCAAATGTCCGAGCTAACTTTTTGTTTTTTTGCCTTTTCTCCGGCACGTTTCAGTAAAAGGTAGAGTGATCACCATGTTGTGTCTTTTATGCTTAACTTTTTTATTACTTAAACAATCTATCTTTTACCGGAAGGAAATATGTAAAAAGGGTAAAAAAATGTAAAATTGAGAAGTTAACAGAATTTTGGTTTGGATTGTTTAAAAAAATTAGATCGTATATTGGTTTGGATTGTTTAAAAAAAATAGATCTTATATGATATTAGTCAAATAGTTGTGTATGTAATTAACCCTAAATATTTGTAAGGGAAAATTACAAAAATCACCGCTCTATGATGTGACATCTAACAAAATGACCAATTTTGCAACCAGCAAGTTTCGAGATCCCAAAAAATTTCAAAACTTTCCCCTAACCACATTATCTTAAAAGGATAAAACTAAAAAAAACAAAAAAAGTTCTAAAAATAGAGACTTCTTGAAAGGTTATATTTTTGTTTTTGTTGTCGTTACAAATTCAAAATAGAGACTTCTTTAAAGGTTTTATTTTTGTTTTTGTTGTCCTTACAAATTCACTTGCGAAATTGGGGTTCACTTTTGTGATATTTTGAAAAAAGTTGTGCTCGATTTTAATTGACTTTATTTCTAAAGTGCAATGCTATAATAGGAAAAAGGATGCCACATGGATAACTGATAACCAAATACGCATTGCTATCAAAGAATCCAGGGTTAGCACAATTTTTTTTAGGGATTGCATTTTAACGGATGCTCAAATCCATCGGCACTTTAACTAGGTTTATACGTATTGATCCGTGACAAATCCGTCGTTGGAACCAATTACTCACAGATTACCAATGGATTACCAACGTATTTACACTAAATTTGTTAGCCTAATAAGATTATTGGACTATTTTAATTTGGGTTTTATGTTTATCTCTTTTTAACTAGGTTTAACCTGATTAACTTTTTGTATATTTTTAATTTCCCTTTTAAGTTGTATCTATATTTTTTCTAATAATAATATGAAATCCTAACCATTCTCTGTCTATTAATTATTAGTTTACAAAATTTATATTTGACTGGAAACGTGTTACCCAGGCTACTGTATACGTCCTCCAATGAGAAAAAACCCACTGGATTTCTGTACTATATGAATCCAACATAACAAATACAATTTGAATGCAAAACTACACATATATGAGTGAAGCTCAAAGAAGTGTCCTAAACGATATTCGCGATCTTGATTCAGCAGTTGCAGACCGTATTGATGAAGTCCTGAAACTCCCATTACGTAGAGAAGAAGAAAGATTCAAATTATTAAAACTAGTGTATCTTGATAGTACATTGGTAAAGCTGGTTCAAGAAAACCAGGGGTATTTTCGGGATTTTCTTTTCGGGAAGAGCAACAGAATGTTGAGATTAAAGGTTTGAATGATCAATGAGAAAGCAAACAATGCTTGTGGGTGAGGAATGATGAATGAGAAAGCAATAATAAATAAAAACAAATATACAGAGCTGATTACTACGGTTTAATCTTTCTTTTTAGGGAAGAAAAAACAAAAAGAGGTTAAAAACTATTTTTTTTTATCAGTTGAATGAAGAAAGAAAATTACGTTTTCCCCAAATAAATTAACTTTTTTTTTCCAAATAAAAGAAAGAAAGAACATGCAACCAATTGAGAAAGAAAGATGGAATATAAAGATTTTGGGTCCCTAACAATAAAAGAAGCCGTACCTCAAACTATGCGATTCACGCTTTTGCCACTAGATAGAGAAGAGACGATGATGCAGTCGTACGTTATTGGATAGAGATTAAAGAGAACATGTTGTTGTCGGCTGATGGTGACGGAGAATTTATTTTAGTTATTGAGAAATGTATTTTAGTCGGTGAGAAAGGGTTGTTGTGTAGTCGCTTGAGAGAGACATGGATGAAATGTTGAAGGAAAAACGGAGTGGGGGTGCTGTTTGCTTTTAAAAGCCTGTTCTTTTTTTATGTTTGCGAAGAAAATTTTGCATCAAAAGTTGAGTGAAAATTGATTTATTATTATTTAAAGTTTGTAGATTATATAAAGAGTAAATTACAGTTTTGGTCCAAATGGTTTATCTTATTCTCATATTGGTCTAACCTTACAAAATCTTACAGTCTTTGTGGTTTGTAATTGCTTATAGATTTGGTTCTTTTTCCGGTTAAGTTAACTTTTTATGTTAAATTGGGTTGGTAAAATAACCAATATACCGTTTATTTTATTTTTTTAATTATTCTTTTTTAAAAAAAAACAATTATCTCTTTATCTTTCTCTCTTTCTCCACGGTTCTTGTAACGTCCCAAAATTCAAGTCAAAATTTTTCTTCAATTGCGTGTTTAAAAACATTAAGTTCCAATCCGTTCATTCATAAAAACATCCAATTAAGTTTCATAAATTCTATCACAACATAGTAAAAGGAAAATAACATTGGAATTCATAAAATGCGGATGTCAATACCGTATAGTCACGTCATGCCCTTCCCGATATCCCTGGAAGTACCTGAAACATTCAAATAAGCTGTAAGCACAACGCTTAGTGAGTTCCCCATATTACCATAAGTTTCAGTTCATTAATCATGTCAAGTATGTTCTCAAGGCTTGTCCCGATCCGCCAATAATCAACTCATTCTTAGACTCTCGAGCTTGCCCCAATCCGTCAATAATCATTCGTAAGTAATATATACCATATTCCGATCATGTATTCACACAACAAGTAAGAGACTCACCTGATAGCCCACTATATGATAACAAGGAAGCCTCAGAATAAACCCTCACGAACGTCCTAAATCAAAATGTCATATAAATCAATTACACTATCTTTGCAGACCATTCCTAAGGTCAAAGCCCTTAATTCCCTAAGGTTTGACCCAAAAGTCAAACTGCCCAAAAGTCAAAGTCAACCTTGAGTCAACTGCACTTAGGCGCCGCTATCCCACATGGATAACATTGCTAACTGCTAAGTGAGGAAACAGTATCGGGCCTTTAAACTGAGATAGCGTCACAATCTACAAAGATAGTGGCGCTATCTCCGCAGTTCAGCCAACTTTTCCCCAAACTTTTAATACATCGAGCCAGTGTTTATAACTTTCCAGAACCCTCTTAATCAGTCTCTACACCCATAAAAATGTGAACTGTATCGTTCATACACGACCATGCATGGCCATGGTCAAGATCCAGCTTAAAAGGAGTAAAACTAAGCTTGCTTCATCCATGCAAGAGTTCTAGGGCTAGGTTTCGGATAAATCTAGGATTCGAGATCTCGAGAGGAGAAAGGATTCGTCCTCCAATCCCCAAATCCTCCCAATCAACAAGATGAAACCATCATTGTCCCAAAATCAACAAAATGACTCCAAGGCCTCATTCAACAAAGGAAACTTTAAACAATAAATATTGCGGACACTTACAAAGGTCCAAAGCACAAAATGAAGTCGATTTCTTCTTGAAATGGCCTTTTATTGCACCTACACTCCTTCTCTTCCTTCCAAACACCTTCAAAGCTTAACAATGGAGTAAAATAACCAAGAATGCCCAAGGGAGGCATTTCCAGGGTTTCACAGAGGTTTGGGGGTGACAAATGATGCCCCCTTAGGGTTTAATGCTTTTATAGGCCCAATTCCCAAAATTAAGGCAATTTTGCACTTTGCGGCGGATAGCGTCGATATCCTCAATCGTGCACATGCACGATCTTGGCCACAGATAGCGTCGTTATCCTATAGATAGCGCCGTTATCTTTACTTTTCCACTATAAAAGAAATTTTAAAATAAAAGAATTAATACCTAGAAATGGGTCTTACAACAATCCCCAACTTCACGTGATTTCGTCCCCGAAATCCTTTCCCACAAAAAGCACTGGATGCTACTTCCTTATTTCCTCCTCTGGCTCCTATGTCCATTCTGACCCCTTCTGGTGCTGCCATTGGACTTTCACCATCCCTATCACCTTGTTACGTAGGGCCTTGGTCTTCCTTTCCAAGTCTGCGAAAAATCGCTCAACGTAATTCAGGCATTCATCAACCTGAATATCCTCCAAAGGCACAACTGCAGACTCGTCTGCAATGCATTTCCTCAACTAAGAGATGTGAAAAGTGTCGTGGATCTGAGTGAGCTGCTCGGGTGATTCCAAATGATAGGCTACATATCCTACACGAGTTATGACCCGATAGGGTTCAATGTACCTCGGACCCAACTTACCCCGCTTTCTAAATCTGATAACACCCTTCCACGGCAACACATTAAGGAGTACAAAATCTCCAACCTGGAACTAGATATTGGATCGACGTCGATCCACATAGCTCTTCTGTCGACTCTGTGTTGTATGCAGTCTGTAACGACCCTGCTGAATATGCTCTGACGTCTTGAGTGCGACTTCGGTGCTCCCCATGACTCGCTGACCAACCTCGCCCCTACAGATTGGAGTCTGACATTACCTCCCATACAACAACTCGAAGGGAGGCATCCCAATACTCAAATGATAATTGTTATTGTAGGAGAATTATGCTAATAGAAGGTAAGAATCTCGCATTCCACCAAAGTCAATGACGCAAATCCGCAGCATATCTTCAAGAGTCTGGATCGTCCTGTCACTCTAACCATCGGCCTAGGGATGATATGTTGTGCTGAAGTAGACTCGCATGCCTAGTTCCTCGTGGAACTTCTTCCAGAATCGGGAAGTGAACCGGACATCCCGATTAGAGACTATCAAAACCAGAATACCATGATGAGATATCACTTCGTCTACATAAACACTAGCTAACTGCTCAACCGAAAATGTCTCCTGGATCGAAATAAAGTGGGCACTCTTAGTCAGCCAATCCATCATAACCCAAATAGTGTCCACATTCTGCGGAGTCTTTGGCAATTATTCTGATAAAATCATGGTGATATGCTCCCATTTCCACTCAGGTATCTCTAATGGCTGGAGCTTGTCGTGCGGTCTTTGATGTTCGGCTTTCACTCTCCGGCAAGTCAAACACTTCTCCACATACCATGCTACATCACGCTTCATACCCGACCACCAATTCAAGAAAACAACAAGAATGTCAAACATCAAGAATGTCAATGGTCAAAATAAGAAAACCAGTAATCAGAAACACCCTACAACGAGGACATTTAGATGATATCGATGATCTTGGCTTTAAAATAGGGGACAATAGTATGTTTCTTAGGCTAATAGATCCATTACTTTGTCTAAAAGTGATTCCCTCCATAACACCCAAGAAGTCAAAATAAAAAATTCATGGTTCATAAGGCGGTTAAATACTTAAATTCAAATAGGAATCAACTTATACCAAGAGTATGTGTCTATCCAACAGTCCAAGAGACAAGAACATTAGCCTTTAGAAATCAGTAGAAATCAGTAGAAGTGAGTGTTTTCAGATTAAGAGTAAGAATACGAGAATGAATTTAAGAAAGAACCAAAGAAAGAAGTACTTTAATCTCCTTCTATAGTTATCAACTTCTTCCCATTCCCGTCTCCTCGTCTTCTCCCATCTTGAACATCTGTATTCTCGTATCTTGAACATTTGAATCTTTGGAACAATCCTTAGGCGTATGGATGTGGGTTGTGTTTTTTTTATCTGGTGTTAACGCCTTGCTGCCCATTAGGTCCTGCCTTTAGTATTTTCCCTTCCCAATTATGGACCAGACATATTTTAATTTTTAGCCCAAACATGCCCATGATAACCGATTAAAAATAATGCTACCCCATATTATTTTGTTGCCCTAGGCCATGGCCCAGCTCGCCCTGGGTTTGGGCCGGCCCTAATTCTAGGATTCAAGAGCTCCAGAGGAGAAATGATTCATCCTCCAGCCCCCACACACCCCAACCAACAAGAGGTAACCATCATTTCCCCACAAACCATTAAATGGCTTGAGATTACTTTTAAGAAGAGAAACTTAAGAAACATAGATTGTGGGCACTTACAAAGGTCCAGAAACACAAGATAAAGTTTCTTGATCCTAGAAGAGTAGTTTGTAGCACCTTCACATCTTCTTCTTCTTCCAAGAACCTTCAAGATGCAACAATGGGTAGAAATCCACCAAGAGAGGCTACAAGAGGCGTTTTAGGAAAGGTTGTCAAGATCGGGATTTTATATAAGACCGTTTTTTGTTTTGCAAAATCGTGATCCTACTAAAATTATTTTATAGCATAAAAAATACATTTTCATAAATCATTTAACCATTCCATCAACAATAAATTGTTAAAAACATGAAAAATACATCCTCAATACATCATTTATAAATAAAACAATTCAAATGGGTTCTCTACGCTTCATATTCTATTCATTTAGCTAATACAAGACAAAATTTGAAAATTTTCATAAAAACTAAATAGTAACGATCCTACGATCCTACCTCGATCTTACCCAAAAACGATCCAAATAGGATCGGGATCGATTTACATAGGTGGGATCGTACGATCCTACGATCAGGATCGTGATTTTAACAACCTTGGTTTTAGGTTTTCAACAAAGATCCGGGGGTGATAAGGGTCGATTCCCTAGGGCTTTGTGTCTTTATGGGCCTAAATCCCGAGTTAGGGCATTTTTTGCATTTTGCAGCAGATAGCGTTTCTATCTTAAGAGATAGGCCGCTATCCCCTAACCGTGCACATGCACGATCGCGACCACAGATAGCGTTGCTAACACTTAAGCTAGCAATGATATCTTCCATTTCCTCCCAATTTGACTTATTTAATTTTGAAAATATACTTAAGATTACCTGGAACTAAGCCTTACATGACGTGGATGCTATGACACAAGTAGTCGATCAGGAATGGAATGGGGAAATGGTCGTGTTTTGTCAAAGATCAGGTTTCATGCCCTTTCAAACTTTGTATAGACCGTCACAATTACTTTTCATATTCATCATAAATATTGAATGCAACACTTAAATGTTGATTGTGTATTGCGGGGGAAGTAATCCGGTTACCAAAAGGCATATCCTTGTCTGTAACACTCTAAGGTTGTTGAATATGAACTATTCCATTTTTCCTTCAAAGAATGCAGAATGCATCATTTTAGGATTTTGTAGGTTTTTGTTATATTATTATGTATTTTCTTTTCTATAAATGTTATTACACTTTTTTATATAATTTATATTTTGTATATGCATTTGGTCTATCATATATTACTAAGATCAAGCATTATTTTAATATTTCGTTATAGGTATTGAAAACAAATAGACCGACCCTAACACTAGACTTTTTCAAACATTTTTTTCTTTTTATCTAAAAGAACAGTGGCAACCGTCACAAAATACTAAAAACATGAGGATGGCTCGAGGGATAGGGATACCTTTGCAACTTAAACATAAACTTATTGTTGGCGAGAGCTAACAAACAGTTTTGTGATAATTACCCGTTCTTATCTTGTATCCCGAGGTCATAGGAGAGTTAGTTGTATTGTGTATGTATATAAAGTCTTGTAACCTAATTGTTTCACATATACGAAAATTGGGAGAGTTTTTCCACCATTCAATCTCTCTAAACTTTTACATGGTATCAGAGCATAATGGTTGAAGGTGAAGAATCTGGTTCATCTAACTCATCAGTCATCGTCCATAATGTTCAAGATCCACCGTTTCCCTCCGGAGTCATTCTCGATGACAACAACTACCCCTTGTGGTCTCAATTGATGGAGATGCGCATTGGGGCTCGAAAAAAATTAGGGTTCCTCACTCGTAATTCAGTAAGACCCACAACGAATGAGAAAGCCATTGAAACATGGGTGACGGAGAACAATAAGGTTAAAAGTTGGCTCATTGTTTCGATGAGCCCAACTTTGATGCATAGATTTATTCGACTGAAGACAGCAGCGGAGATATGGGATGCCGTCTCAAAAACGTTCTACGATGGAACGGATGAGACACCGTTGTTCGAGTTGAACCGAAAATCATTCAATACCCGTCAGAACGGACGACCATTACCCACCTACTACAATGAATTGGTAAGTCTCTTTCAAGAGATCGATACGAGACTTACAGGAGTAGGAGACATGCTAGCCGAAACCTTAGCTGCAAACACAACCTTGTCGCGATTTCGGGTTCACATTTTTTTGGCAGGATTGGATTCCGAATTCAATCAAGCTCGAAGCGAATCTTTGAGAAAAGATCCTCCTCTCAGCCTCGAAGCCTGCTACGCGTACATACGAAAGGATCACAGTCAGCGACAAGCTATGGAAGTCGTACCAATCGAACTGGATAGTGTCGTGAATGTGGTCACACGAAATCGACCCACGAAGAATAAGGGTACAAATGAAAAAGGTGGAAATAATTTTACCTGTACCCACTTTGGAGAAGCAGGACACTCAAAGCTGCGATGTTACGAGATCATAGGGTATCCTGATTGGTGGGACTTCACGAAAAAACCAAGGAAGAAGATTAGACACGGGCAAGCAACCGTGGCTACATCATCGCTAAACTCTGAAGCCACCCTATCGCTGCACACACATCTACAAATCCGGGTGTAAGACCCGTATCCTGATTATAACATATACTTAAAATAAGAGTGTTAAGAATTATATGGTCATTGGTAATTATAAAGCTAAGAAAAACTTTAGTTACAATTTCATATGAAAATCGGCATTTTGTGTCGTTTTTAGAAAAATCATAATTAATTCTAGAAAAATCGTTTGGACCTCAAACCAGTGCACAAAGTTTACAAATTGAGTCTACTACAATTACCAAAAATAATAGTAAGATTGAAAATGACATTATCTATGGTAAAAAATGCAATCTTTACTGATTAGTTCGGAATTGACAGATTAGATAGTCTGTTTTCAAAAAATCATAATAAATCATAGAAAAATCGTATAAATACATACCATACATCCCTGGAAAGGTATTGAGATGAATTTACTGAATATCAAATAAAAACGTGAATTTAATGGGCTTATGATCGGCTAAACCAGTCTTGAACAGACTGATTCTAGAAGGCCTTTAATTTCAACAAAATTATATTATTAAAATCTTTTGTCAAAAGTGTCATGCCATTTTTTATTCAAGAATTCAAGTATAAATACCCCCCAAACATCTCATAAACCACACCAACAAATCTCAATCCAATATATAAAGGTTTCTAAGCACTAGAGTGTAAGAAGTGAGTGAAAGGAAGCTCAAAAGCCTAGCGAAGAAGTTATAGGTTCCGACGACTGGTCATAAGGTAACTACAAACTTTTCTATAGCTTAATTAGGTATTGTAAAATAGTTTTTGTGTTAAGAAGTAGAATATTTAATAAGTATAACATATGTTATATTATACTCATTTCTAACAATAGTAAACAAAAACCTTAAAATGTCGTTATTATAACAATTCGTAATTCCGAAAATAATACTGATTGATTTACTTATGAGGACGGTGACTAGGCCGATTACTTGGGATCTGGTTGTTGGATTTTCCGAAAGGCTAAAATGCTGAAAGGATCCTGCCACCCCATCTAATCTTCTACCTGGCTGTTCTTTACTTGATAAATCATGGAGTATCATATTGGAATTACTGATGGGTTTAATGATGCGACTACAATATAGTTAAGGATTAAGAAATGATAGATTTCTTATTATGTTAACAGTTAAAGTTGAAGGAAATACAAAGCCGAGAAAGATAAACGATATAGTCAACTATAATCTGGTGAGTCTTCTCACTATACTATAAGTGATATTGCATGCGTAGGAAGAAAGATATGTTAGACTAAGGTGATCTTACCTGTTATGATAATTGTATGAATTATTGCTATGAAAATGATTGTTTGTGGACGGAACGGGATAGCCCGCGAGTCAATAGGCGGAACGGGAATAGCCTGCGAGTCATTAGACGGAACGGGAAAAGCCTGCGAGCCAATAGGCGGAACGGGAATAGCCTGCGAGTCATTAGACGGAACGGGAAAAGCCTGCGAGCGATAAGACAGAACGGGAACTGCCCGTGAGTCTTCAGGCGGAACAGGGATAGCCCGTGAGTCTCACAGACATATGAATGGTTATTGTGTGTTGTATGTTATGTGATGGATCGTATGGTATTTTGAGGAACTCACTAAGCTCCGTGCTTACCCTTTCCCTATATAAACTACTGTTTCAGGTACATCAGGTACAATGGATGGCAAGGCGTGACGTGTACACACTGTGCTGCTTCATTGGAGGACAGTTTTCTTTAATGGATGTTCCGCTATGTTGTGATTTCATTAACGTTTGTTAATCCTGGGATGTTTTCATTAAACTTATAAGTTATGGAATTTTATCAAAATTAATTAAATGGCTTTACTTATATTGAAGTATTCGTTTAAATTTTTTTTATTTTACCCTAAAATTTTGGGATGTTACAAGTTGGTATCAGAGCACAGCTTGAGAGAATCAGGCTCACTTAGTGAGTTCTGGACTCAAGTTGAGGCTTAAGAGTTTTCTTAAAACATTTTTACTAAAGAAAGATGTTTTATGAAGGGTGAACTGAAGACACAGTGTGTACCGCCAGCCAACGCCAGTATGAGAAAAGGGTTAAGTATTTTATATTGTGGATGTTAAAAAAAAACATATGGTATATGTTTGCTGAAATGCCTGGTAGAGATCACACATTGTTGTATTATTATCTGCTATTTGCTAATAGAACTGTATGCTAGTGCCGATAGGTTGCTTAGAGATTTCCACTAAGTTGTATACAATATGGACTGAATAGTCATAGAATGTGTGAGTTGACCTTATTGCATGTTCCTTGTTTGGTTGTTGCCTTAGGGAAGATTCGCTTATTTGAAAGACTGTTTAGTTCGATATTGTATACAACTACGTTCGCGAAACAATCTGTCATCACTGGAGGAAGTTCCGTCTTAGTTAGAATAGCAGGGTGGGGTGGGATTCCAAGTATTCCTAGAAGGGTTGACATATGCCTTGTAAGGGCATATGTGTTAAAATTATCGGTGAGATGCGAATTGGATATTTCGAGACGGGTCTTGGAACGAACATGGATAGGTGTGGAAGGTAGTAGTAGAGCTCCTACTATCGAAAGCACAGGATCTGCGTTTGAGTCGGGAGTTCGTCACGAAGGATCCAAGGAGCTGAGTATGTGAGTGTCTAGCATAGTTGACTTAAATGCTAGTGTAATGTGGTAAACCTTTATCCATTCAATTGGTGAATATTGATTGTGAGGTTCAGTATGAACAATTAAGATGTGATCATACCAGTTTGGTTGGACCGATCATGCTTAAGTTGATTACTGAACTTAAAGACTGTTGAAAGGGAGAATGTCAAAATGCTATTGTGTTAGCTATTTTTCATGCAACTAATGGGCACACAAGTCAGACAGGGACTAAAGGATGCAAGTGTGATTTTTCCAACTCACGGTCAAAGAGGTGCAAGCGGCGCCCTGAGATGATAGCGGGTATTTTTGAGTCGACTCTGTACATGCCTAATGCTGTGTAATGGTGGGGCTACCTACCCTTGTATTGATCTTGCTTGACTGATTGATCAGGTCATGTGGGTTGAGAGTCTGGATCACTCGCTCGTGATTGAGGTAACTGACGATAGAGGTTTTGACTAGGGTCGCAAGCGGATGAGTAACATATGGTGGTTGATTTAAACGTCTTTACATTATCGAAACATGTTTATTGAGATTGTGTTTGCCCCTGATGCAAGTTGTTGGCTGAGCAGAGTGGGCTTGGTTTTTGTTCGAGAGTAAGGGCTCGTAAAAAAAAATTATAAATCGAATAAACAGACTTGGACTTTAGTCCAAGTGGGGGAGGAATACAAAATTAAGGGAACAACATGAATATTATATTGAATCGATGAAATTATTAAAATTATAGTAACACGTCAATATATTTAATTCATTACTACAACTTTATATTAATACATTAAAAAAAGTTTACAGAACTACTAACCTAAACTGGAGAATCAGAAAGATGTGAGAAAAGATCTTCTACACTCCACTCTTTGTCATCATTACGTTTACTTGTACCTTCTTGAGGATTTGGAAGGGGTATGCTTCCGATTATTGGAGGAGGAGCTCCAAGGTATGGGGTCTCAATAGGGTTGGAACCCGTAACCCCATGATTATGGGCTAAAAATCGACTCGTTTGGGGAGTGTGTAAGTAGGGAAGTGATGAGGAATGATTCCAATTCGGAACCAGTTGGGGATAGCTATAAGAAGGAGGAAACCAGGCTAGGTCACCTACAAAGCCTCCAAAATTATCCTCACTCCTAGGCTCGAGTAAACTAGGATTAATACTACTCATACCAGAGTTAGATGGCAGAGATTGCTGCTGTGTATGAGTTCTTGATGAAGTTTCCCCCTTTTCTAGAAATTTTCTTTTCCTAAATACAACCTTATGAGCAGCTTGTATTAGCTTCTTTGTGCCGTCTGTTAGACCCGATTGTGACCCTTCAGTTATCGCTTCTTTTTCTTTTTTTAGGTTGGGTATTAAATCTCCCGATAAATCTGTTGCCTCAATAAATTCATTACCAAATTCCTGTGGCACAAATAACTTCAGTAATTTCAACCTTATGATATAAAGGAATTAAAAAAAATGTAGTTCTTTACCTCAGCACGATCAATAAGGGTTTGCAAACTCGTAAGTTGTCGTTGGGGCCAATGATTGATACCTAATTCTCTACGGCGTTTTTTTAATTGTGTCGTTCCAATGTTGAGTTCCTTCGCAGCTTTCTCAATTGGTTCGTTAAAGTGTTCAACTATTATTTCCCTACTTAATAAATGTCTGAAACCTCTTCCACTACCACCTGCTATGTTTTCTGAACTAGAAGATTCAAATCCAATTGTATTGTTATCATGCTGGATCATTTGAACATGATCCTGATTTTCTGACCCAAAGATGGACATTGATTCATCAAAATTAGTGGCCTCTATCGGTAATAATTGTTGGTTTTCAACTAAAATCTCAGGATTCTGAAATCCTTCTAGATTCCTTTGAATCACCTGAAGGTGATTTTGGTATTGAAAACCAACCCCAAACTCGGGATTCATATCAATATTGATGTTATCAATCGTCTGTAATTGATTGTCATTTTGAATGTCAGCCATGAATCCTTGATTCGTGGGGATGATCTCACTACTCATTGAGGGTACGTCGATGAATGGATTGTACTCAGTTAGACCATCCACAAATGGGTCTACAAAAAAACACATGTCAAATGATAAAACAAAATAGAATACTTATAAATGGATCATTCAAAAGAATTTAACCTGGTAGAAGGCATGGAGTCTGATCAAGTGCAAAGTCAGATGCATGCACCGGATCATCTGAGTTAATGTTCAACTCAGGAAAAATTTCCGGCTCATCGTGGAGTTGCTCTATTGGTAGTATATCTGGAAGACTGTACCATAATTCAAAATCAAATAAAACATTAGAAAGGTAATCGAAGTATGGATAATAGATGTCTAGAATGTTAGAGTCACCGAACTGTATTAAGAATGCTTGGTTTGAAGTACCCTCTCCTTGCTGAAAACCAGGTCCAGGGTTCGACAAATCGCCCATTGAAGATCTGTTTTCCATGACTCGGCTTTAAATATGAGTTCGTTTACGAACAAACTAGTGGTAAGAGAGGATGAGACTGAAAATGAATGTGGAAATGAATGATACTACATACCTGTATATATAGTATCTTGCAGCTGGAACCGAAAGGACACACGGAACTGAAAAGACACCTCACGTTTTAATTACCGAAATTCAAACTAACTACAGTAGATGCGACTTTTCACTACCCCAAGTGACATTTTTTTCAAAATTCGCTGCTTGAATCCGGTGAGAACGAGATAATGAAGAGACTCTTGAAATAAAACAAAATTTTATGTTTCCTAATAATGGAAATAGTTTAAAGAGTGTTCAGTACTCAAAAAAAAAAAAAAAAAAAAAAAAAACTTACGAAAGATGATGTAAATTTTATATTTTTCGGTGAAACAAAATTTTTTGGAGATTTTACAAATATAGATTTATTTAGCCAAAAAGTATTTAAAAGAAAATATTGAATTGAGACAAATGTGTGTTGAAATATGCGAATTTATATAAATACGAAATAATGTTAAAAATTAGGTGTTGCAAGTTAACTAAGTTAACTAATTAGAAAGTACTAAATATGTACTGTAGATAGTAGCCGGTCAAGTTGATGTGTGGAACTGTGAGAAACAGTTAGAGTTTTTTTTTTTTTTTTTTTTTTTTTTACATCCAGAGTAACTAGAAGAAAAAAAATGGAGTGAATGAGAATAATAGGACCTTAAGCATTATTACAGAGATATATGAATGTTGAAAGGAAAGATAATGAAACCTTGTAAAGGTTCGACAATAAGACGAGGAGGATTTTTGAAGACTCGATGGGAAATACATAAAGGCGTTCGAGAATGCGGATTTCGGGACGAAATCCAAATAAGTGGGGGAGACTTGTAAGACCCGTATCCTGATTATAACATATACTTAAAATAAGAGTGTTAAGAATTATATGGTCATTGGTAATTATAAAGCTAAGAAAAACTTTAGTTACAATTTCATATGAAAATCGGCATTTTGTGTCGTTTTTAGAAAAATCATAATTAATTCTAGAAAAATCGTTTGGACCTCAAACCAGTGCACAAAGTTTACAAATTGAGTCTACTACAATTACCAAAAATAATAGTAAGATTGAAAATGACATTATCTATGGTAAAAAATGCAATCTTTACTGATTAGTTCGGAATTGACAGATTAGATAGTCTGTTTTCAAAAAATCATAATAAATCATAGAAAAATCGTATAAATACATACCATACATCCCTGGAAAGGTATTGAGATGAATTTACTGAATATCAAATAAAAACGTGAATTTAATGGGCTTAAGATCGGCTAAACCAGTCTTGAACAGACTGATTCTAGAAGGCCTTTAATTTCAACAAAATTATATTATTAAAATCTTTTGTCAAAAGTGTCATGCCATTTTTTATTCAAGAATTCAAGTATAAATACCCCCCAAACATCTCATAAACCACACCAACAAATCTCAATCCAATATATAAAGGTTTCTAAGCACTAGAGTGTAAGAAGTGAGTGAAAGGAAGCTCAAAAGCCTAGCGAAGAAGTTATAGGTTCCGACGACTGGTCATAAGGTAACTACAAACTTTTCTATAGCTTAATTAGGTATTGTAAAATAGTTTTTGTGTTAAGAAGTAGAATATTTAATAAGTATAACATATGTTATATTATACTCATTTCTAACAATAGTAAACAAAAACCTTAAAATGTCGTTATTATAACAATTCGTAATTCCGAAAATAATACTGATTGATTTACTTACGAGGACGGTGACTAGGCCGATTACTTGGGATCTGGTTGTTGGATTTTCCGAAAGGCTAAAATGCTGAAAGGATCCTGCCACCCCATCTAATCTTCTACCTGGCTGTTCTTTACTTGATAAATCATGGAGTATCATATTGGAATTACTGAAGGGTTTAATGATGCGACTACAATATAGTTAAGGATTAAGAAATGATAGATTTCTTATTATGTTAACAGTTAAAGTTGAAGGAAATACAAAGCCGAGAAAGATAAACGATATAGTCAACTATAATCAGGTGAGTCTTCTCACTATACTATAGGTGATATTGCATGCGTAGGAAGAAAGATATGTTAGACTAAGGTGATCTTACCTGTTATGATAATTGTATGAATTATTGCTATGAAAATGATTGTTTGTGGACGGAACGGGATAGCCCGCGAGCCAATAGGCGGAACGGGAATAGCCTGCGAGTCATTAGACGGAACGGGAAAAGCCTGCGAGCCAATAGGCGGAACGGGAATAGCCTGCGAGTCATTAGACGGAACGGGAAAAGCCTGCGAGCGATAAGACAGAACGGGAACTGCCCGTGAGTCTTCAGGCGGAACAGGGATAGCCCGTGAGTCTCACAGACATATGAATGGTTATTGTGTGTTGTATGTTATGTGATGGATCGTATGGTATTTTGAGGAACTCACTAAGCTCCGTGCTTACCCTTTCCCTATATAAACTACTGTTTCAGGTACATCAGGTACAATGGATGGCAAGGCGTGACGTGTACACACTGTGCTGCTTCATTGGAGGACAGTTTTCTTTAATGGATGTTCCGCTATGTTGTGATTTCATTAACGTTTGTTAATCCTGGGATGTTTTCATTAAACTTATAAGTTATGGAATTTTATCAAAATTAATTAAGTGGCTTTACTTATATTGAAGTATTCGTTTAAATTTTTTTTATTTTACCCTAAAATTTTGGGATGTTACACCGGGTATGTCATGTCTTAACTTGAATAAAAATAATTGGATCATTGATACGGGAGCCACCGATCATATGACGAATAACTCTAGTCTACTATCCACATCTCATACACCGAAACAAGCCAACATCTACATTGCTAATGGAGATGTTGAACGTGTTATAGCAGAAGGTACCATTAATATATCTAGTTCAATGCAACTGGACTCCGTTCTTGTGGTTCCATCATTATCAACCAACCTGTTATCTGTTAGCCAAATCACTGAGGCACTAAATTGCTATGTTACCTTCTGGCCAAACGACTGTGTGTTTCAGGACATGAGGACTCATCAGATTCGTGGTTATGGTACTAGGAGAGGGAGGCTATATTACCTGGAAGAAGACTATAGGAGTCAAGCAAATCATGCTGGAGTAATTCAAGCGAATAAAGCCTTAGCTGTGTTATGGCATCGCCGTCTGGGGCATATTTCTTTTACGTATCTTAGGAAATTGAAACCAAACTTATTTTTGAATCTTTCAGACAATGTGTTTAATTGTGATGTTTGTGAGTTGTCAAAACACAAAAGAAGTTCTTATTCCCCTAGTGATAATAAAGCTATGTTTCCATTTATGACAATTCACTCGGATGTATGGGGGCCAGCCCCAATTGCCACCCCTAGTGGTGCTCGTTATTTTGTCACCTTTATTGATGAGTGCACTCGCATGACGTGGGTATCTCTCCTTAAAACTAAAGGAGAAGTGCTCAATGCTTTCATAGATCTTCATAGGTTGGTAAAAACTAAATACAGGAAAGATATTCATACTCTTCAGTCGGATAATGGGGGTGAGTATATAAGCTTAGAAATGAAAAAATATTGCATCGCTAACTCAATCCGACACCAGACTTCGTGTGCCCGAACCCCACAACAAAATGGGTTAACAGAACGACGAAATTGATCCATACTCAAGATTGTACGTGCATCCTTATTCGATATGAAAGTACCCCGTCAATATTGGGGTGAAGCGGTCCGATCGGCTGCATATATTATGAATCGTACTCCCTCAAAAGTTATTGAATTTGCTACACCTCTTCAGAAACTCCATAATATCATTGGAACTCTGCACAAGCAAAACCTTGAACCACGAGTATTTGGTTGTACCGCATATTGAAGGGTTTTCTAGCAAACAATGAACACAAAAACTCTTATGGTTCACATGCAACCCTAGAAAGAACTATGTTTTCTTCTATGAAGATAATAAACTAAAACCTAAAGGCCAACAATTATTTCTAAAGTTTAAATCAGAAGAACCAACCTTTTAATCTTGTTCTTGAAGCTAGCAGCAAAAGTATCCTGCCTCAAATGCAAGTCATACCCACAGCAATGGAGAAGACAGTCCAGCAGAGTAATATTGGTTGAAGTTGGCGTGAATAATGGGGAGCCAGAGGGTTCCTTTTATAGCCTCCTAGGGTTACACCTGAAACCCTAAGGAGCCTCCAAGTGGGCAAGCCTGTTGACCACTTGGACCAGATCCCTAAACCCTAATTAGGGTTTTCGCCAACCCTAGAGGAGCCTCCAAGGGTGGCGCCACTTTTGGCCCCTGGACTTCTCTTTGCCAGTTATTCAACTATTGAATAAATACAAACTAGTCCTCACACTTTTAATTAATTAATTTAATCACTAAATTAAATCCAATTAATTCTAGATTAAATCTCAATTAATTATTATAGTTTCTAATTAATATATTAACACTTAAATATATTAATAAACCATTTAATTAATTCTATTGATTTATTAAACATTTAATAAATCAACCTTTTACTCTACTGAACTCTATCATGACCTCCAGCTATGAGGGCAACCCAAATGGACTTTGCTTCATTTAACAAGATAAATGTAAATATAAAGTCATGGCTTAGACACCTAATCCAACAGTCTCCCACTTGGATAAGTCTATGACTTTAATTTATCTTCTGATTAATAAACAACCTGCAGTTTCCTAAAAACTGCTGCTGAACTCTGACCCAGTCAGTTCTGTCCATAGATAAGTGATCATATGATCCTTCGTCCAACAAGATATTTTCAGATACGAGACATGGATTGAGATCAATCTCTGTCCGATACTCTGTTTCCCGATTTCCGATTCTGTTTATGACTTTCAGACTTCTAATTGAACACATCAATTTAGTCCAGGCTGGCCAGCACTTAAGTCAACTTCAAAATCATCGAGAGGCCTACAGATATCTGTTTCCCATCAGGGTCAAGGAACGAATAAGCTTCGACTCATATGGTTGTGTCTTTTACTTACCAAATCGTACACAACAATGCGTTTATAACATCGAGTTATCGATGCGTTTTCGCATTATCAATGCACAACCGATTCGTAAATTTCAACTCATATGTCTCCGCTTCAAGATCATACGATATTATCGTCTCAACATTGCTCGTGATGTAATCCATGAAGCAATCTGTTGAGCGCGGGTTTATCCAATACTCAAATCTCTATTTCTAAGTACTCGTGAATGTTGTAGCAGTTTTACTGCAATGTCTAACTCCTTAGACAATCTACAAACCAATTCACGACAGTCTTTGTTCATACTTACTCCCGAAAAGTATGAGCGACTGTGGACCTTTGAATAATCAAATTATTCGGGAAGTGAAACATGCAAAATTGAAACTTAAAATCTGACTGATGGCTACTCTTGCCTAGTTACCAAGTCTCCACGAGGTAATCACCAGGTCGGATTTTTCATAAACTATTATCGGTTTCTAGATTCCTTTTAAACTATTTAATTCGTGTTATGTATCTATGCCTACTTGACCTTTTACTCTTTCTATGTATTCAAATGTCATACACTTTATCCGATCGGATATCTTTCCGATGATATTTCAATTTTGGTCATACCGTCATTCTCACTAACAACTCCATTCTATGTACTGTGACTTTCCATGGTTCTCGGGATCTTTAGTCCACATGACTGCACCCTAAGACTATTTCGAGGTGTTACGATGTGTCGGTGAGCCACACGCGCTCCATCGGAATGCCAACGAAATTCTTTAACCATTAAGTCCTTATCGACATTCACCCCTAATCATTTTTCCAATGACTTCTCACGTATGTACAAAATCCATTAAGTATTCCCAGGCAGGTCATATCATGAATCTGACTCAGTATGCTCTAAGCATTAAGTCATCAAGACATGTTCATGACACTTCTGATCGATCCAAGAAACTTGTTGGATTCGATCCAGTCCTATTCCAAAATCTTTTGGAATCTTAGGATTACTTATAATCCTTGTGTCACGACTTCCTTTCGGAGACTCTTTTCCATGCCTCTCGAATTTTATCAAGATCATGCTTACTATGGCCAGGTCCATACTGATGACAACATCTATTTGATAGATGTCTATGGATTATGTGAGTATGCTGCACCTTCTTTGTATGCCAAATCATTACACCTTGCAATGATAGGAAACTATTTTCCTGAGCTATGCATCTTGAGTCTCATCAAGATCATCTTGGCAGAGTTTCGATCTATCTCATAGACGTTTATAACCACCCGAGTATGCCGTATCTCTTATTAAGTCTTTCATAGCGATCCGTCTCTTATCACCAAGTCATTACACTTTGTAATGAAAAGAGACGTTTCCTAGAAACATTATGTAACAGCAACACTCCCACTGGCTTTGACACGGTTATGGACTATTCACAAAATCCAGAACTTTTGGCACATTTTGAGAATCCAAACCTTTCTGACATCTTAATGGATATCTTTCAGCCCCTTTTCAAAATCCAATCCTTTGGCATATTTTGAGAATCCGAATATCCTTTCTTGCGAGATGCCCACGGGGAAATCCCGGGCCCATGTACCTTTATACTGGCATATTCTTTGTGAGTCCTCATTAGTGTGCCGGTGATCCACACGCGCTCCACTAATGACTTACATTACGCAGTATCCTTTCGGATTTCATCTTCTATTGACAGCGCTTCTCTCGAAGTCAATTACTTGACTCTGAGTATCGTCTCACTCAACCAGATGTTCTGAAGGTACGTTTCTGTCCATGTTGGTTTCTTTTGATGATTACTCTCACTGTCTCCTTAGAATGTGAGTTCTTCCTAAAAGAGCTCTTTCTTTTCCAGGTACAGCGGGATAGCCAGTGAAATGACATTTCTGATTAGGTTCAGGCCAGTCGTGAGGTTCGGACGAACACTACAAGACCCTGGACCTTTAATGTACAAGTGGGACAATCCCAGCTTTACATTTCAGACAGTGTCTGCAAACCTACTTAGTAGTAGATGTGGTTGGAATATGGTCTGACTGGTTTAGTGTTTAATTTACGGGGAACTAATTGGCAATGTATCTCATACATTGAGGATCGAACTCTTTCGACCAACGCTCCATCATCTTCCCTAAGACACATTATAACTATTAATTCTCTTGGAAGAGAATAAACTATGAAACATTTTCCCCATTTTATGATGTCACTCAGGTTCTGTAGATCTCGTACTTCCTTTGAAGTCCTTGAATTGTTCAAAGATTCAATCCAATCGCTTATTCTGATAAGCGAAGTCATATTCGTCATACCGAATGACAAATATTGTGAAGTACAAACAATTGTGTTCTATTTGAAGATTCGAGCAATACACATAAACTGATGTGTCCGTTGCTCCTAATCTCAATGTCTTTTACATCTCTATGTAAACTTATGACTTTGTTAATTCTGTTCAAGACTTGCAATCTTCAGTTGACTCCAAGTCAACTGATTCCAAAATCCTATCCCTTGGATCTTTGGGCGATTCATTTCTTGCCACATGTGCTTTATAAAGAACTTGATCATCATCTGACTCTAAGTCAAATGATTCCAAAGTCCTGTCCAACTGGATCTTTGGTTGATTCATTTCTTTACACATTAAGAACTCAATTCATCATGTGACTTTAAGTCAAATGATTCCAAAGTCCTGTCCAACTGGACCTTTGGTTGAATTGATTCTTACAACATTAACAATCATAAGGAACACAATTCCTAAAATCCAAACACTTTGGATGCATTCAACATTCAGGTTATTACTAATTTTGCATTCAACACAATCATACAACATTTCAAGGATATTTCAAACAACATGTGTTAAAAGAAAATCGACAATTTTATTAAAACAAAATCCTTGAACAATGTATAATATGATAGACAATGTCATACGCATCTAATAAGCTAATAACATTTTTTTAATATCTAACTAAACTTCAAAACCGCATGAGCCGGAAATCCAATCCAAATGTGCTCCTATGCGCCAGTTCAAGGACTTACACTCTACAAGTCTTGAAACCTTTCCAAACCTTTCCAAATGCGAATCGATGCTACTTCCTTCTTTTAATTTACACTCTGCAAGTCTTGAAATGTTGTATGATTGTGTTGAATGCAAAATTAGTAATAACCTGAATGTTGAATGCATCCAAAGTGTTTGGATTTTAGGAATTGTGTTCCTTATGATTGTTAATGTTGTAAGAATCAATTCAACCAAAGGTCCAGTTGGACAGGACTTTGGAATCATTTGACTTAAAGTCACATGATGAATTGAGTTCTTAATGTGTAAAGAAATGAATCAACCAAAGACCAGTTGGACAGGACTTTGGAATCATTTGACTTAGAGTCAGATGATGATCAAGTTCTTTATAAAGCACATGTGGCAAGAAATGAATCGCCCAAAGATCCAAGGGATAGGTGATATCGCGTAAATTATACATATTTTCCGCACGATATCAGTGTGATTTTAGTTTAATTTTATACATGTTATGAACTAAAAGATACCTAATATGCTTAAATATTCGTTTTGAAGCTAAAAATACGCGTTTGGAGCGAAAGAACGAATTACACAAACATTTGAGCTTAAAAAGAAGCAAAGTGAAAATCTGCCAGAAGCACTGGGCGCACCCCGCCCATGTAGAGGCGCACTGCGCCCAAAGGGGGACCAGATCTCGCTTTTCGTCAGACTTTTGATTATAATATTCAAGCGTGCGTTCATCCAATGATTCAACGGACCTGCCAAGCATGTGCAAGGGCGCACCCCGCCTACGTTTTGGGCGCACCGCGCCTCAGATCCGACATTAAAGCTGCAAACCACGTGCTCCCTCGTGCGACAGTTGACCACCTGCCAGATCTGCTTTAAGGCGCACTGCGCCTCACTTTGGGCGCACCCCGCCCTGCTCCAGCGACAACTATAAATACAAGCCATTCAGCTCTCATTTTAAGACACCACACACACCACCTTCAGACCAGATTGTCTCTCTGCACCTCCACACCTCCAAACTCGGCCAGGAAGCTTGTAGAATCAAAGGGGAAACTATGGAATCGAGAGCTTGAAGAATGTTCGGCCGGGACTTCATTCGGTTTGCTTTATATATATTTAGCATTCTATTATGATTTCCTAAGCCGTATTCTTCAGATTATGTTATCTGTATTATTTATTACTTAGATTTGATTACTGTTTGGTTATGATTTGATTGTTATTTATCGGATATTGAACGTTTTATATTTTATCCCGCATAATTCATTTGAAACCAATTTGATTATCATGACCATTGAGATCAAAATCTCGAATGAACATTGTATGATACGAACCAATACATGATTATTTGGAATACATAATCGCATGACCATTGCCATTAATGACCTTATAATCATAGGATTAGGTAGTTGGACCAAAACATCTAATCACTTTAGAAATCGGTGTTTAACGTTCAATATCCATTGCACTAATAACATATCAAACATAACTAGATGGTTTATTCAAATCTAAGTATTAATGTTTACTTTTATATTTTGTAATTTATATTTCCCGTAACTTTTGCCTAGGTGATGTTGATTCATTAATATAATATGTGTTGATCTAGTTCTTGATTCGAGTTTAATATCGGTTAGGATATATAACTTGCATGCTATACATATTAAATGTGGTTACGGTTTGTATTCTTGATTGCCATCTTCATATGATTAAGTTTAAATAGCCATTTAAACGTATTGATCACATGAACCGTCATGATGTATAATTGACAACTATATATCATTGGACTAGTTATTGACCATTTAACTAGGAAGGTTATCTAAGTTATAAACTTGATTAGTGAAATAATACTTATATCACATTTAGTTGCAACTCATGACCATTGATTGTATGAACATATCACTTTGACCATTAGGATATGGGCTATGTTTGCATGTTAGATTGTATTAATACTTGATGATTATAAGTTAATTAGTTACATGACCATTGTGCTATTTTAACTTATTAGTCATAGAATTGGTGACTTGACCATACGATCCTACAACTTAATGCAACTTATTTAAACTCATTGCACATAATCAAAACTAGTCAACATAGGTTTATATGAATCAACAGATCCTAGACGAAAGTTTCCTTTGTTATTTTTGTTATGATCATTTATTATTTCGTCGTTTATTTTATAATCAAAGTTTTACGAGTTTTCATTAAAACTCGCCCCTGAGTGTTTGCTTGAATAATTGTTAATTGATAATTGATTTTCTTAACTTAAAGATATCCGTTTTCCCTTGGGTCGACAACCCGGATTTACCATTACTATACTACAATCGACTAGGTACACTTGCCTAATTGTGTTGTTCTATTCATACATGGTATTTCCCTGTTCATAAATGTAAAACTAATGTGAAATCATTTTCGAAAATCTTATAAACGCTAATAACACATCAAGTTTCTTGGTGACGTTTTTTGGGTGTTTTATATGTATGTCAGAATGCACAACAAGTTTTTGGCGCCGTTGCCGGGGAATTCGGATTTATTTTTAGTATAGAAAATTAAATTATTAGTTAATATTTGTGTGATTTTAAATTTGTTTTTGTAATTTTTTTTTTGTTTTGATTAACATATCACTAATCATAAATAGATATTTGCACACCTTAAGCATATTTTAAGTGTGGGGTGAATATTTGGGGAAAAATGAAGTAACAAAAATTTGAAGACTTTTCTGCTCACGCAATGCGACGTGTATGCCATCCGGACGCAACGCGTCGACAATCCGGATTGCGTTGACAAAGAGACAACTTAAAAAAAATTACGCGACACGGAAACGTGCATGACGCGTAAACACCCGAGGCAGATACTGGTCGTACATAATGATACATGGCTAAAAAAAAAAAAAAATCAGCTACTACTGAGAAGAGGGACGCTTCTTTACAGTAGGGGCAGCGATACTGACGACGGTCAAAAGTCGCACAGCCACACTACACCTGCAAAACGGTAGCCACGGATTTGAAACTTCAGGGACCACAAAATGAGTGATATTTTTCTTTCGTTGTTATTACTTTTACTTTTGTGATTTAATTTTTGTGTGTTTATTTGTATATGAATAATTTTTGTCCGAGTGATGCATATGCAGATTTGCTAAGATTCAATGATGGCAGCATGTTCAAAGAATTCTTTTATGTGGAAAGAGCCTCATATATGACGTCGACCGATACCCAAGGGGAGTCTGTTCCATTTTGCTCCCTTTACTGTTTTGAATTATATATACAATAAAATTATTGTATAATATAAGTGTAGGGTTAGGACGTCATACTGCAATGATTAACTGAGCCAATTAAAATTTTTGTTATCTTAAACATCTTTTCCAAAATTGAACGCTAAAAAGAAAATTGTTAAGAAAAATATTTTGAAAATAAATTTGTAGGTTACATTTAATTTTATGTATGTATTTTTATTTTTCATTGTTTTATCTAAAGTCTAGTTGTGTAGAGGACAAGTTTTTATAATGGTAGTTACAAAATGTTTTGCATAAATAATGAAATAGACCCGTTGAAAATTTATCAGTTGTTAAAAATTGAGTTTTTGCCAAAACAGATTGAGTCAGTTTCCCTACTTGCAAAAATGCGCGAATTATATGCTGTTACTAAATTGAGGAAAATAAGCCTCAGTAAATGAACTTAAAATGAGAAAAATTCTCAAGAAATCTGATGTGTTAAAAAGCAGAAGTCAAGTAATGTTATACCATAAGATTGAGACTCAGGAAGGAAAATTCAATCAGTGGCCTTTGGCATTCGAGCAAGTAGACATAAAATGGGGCCTACGGGCATTTCTACTCCTTATTACCTAAAACCAACTGGTTTGGGATAATATTGTCGAAAGCTCGCTACACGGGTGTCATCGAAAGTCATGGAATTTCCTTAGTGGCCTTTGGAATTTGAATTAGTAGACTCTGTACAGTCTTGAGTCGAAAATTTGTAATCAAGAGTTCCATAGAAAGTCACGAGTTTCAAAGGTACAGAAAAAGGGAAATAATAACTTAACTTGATAAATTTAGTCCAGCATGATTTTTATTCTAAATATGGGAAATTTGACAAAAAGTCTTGAGGTAGAAGAATCTTTAAATGGGTGTATTCGATGTTATGTAAAAATGAGTTTTTATCAATCTGAAAGACTTGTCGTTTATAGAAAGAGAGTTTATTTAAAATTTTGAAAAGATAAATATATGTACATAGGACTAGGTATAATCTACTATGTTTATTCTTAAATTCTTTATTCTTAACATCGGTAATAAACGCTAGATCTGTGGTAGCGTATGAAAAGTTGTTTGGGCATCAAAACGTTTTGGCTTGGTTATAAACTGTAGTTTGCTTGAGGACAAGCAAAGTTCAAGTGTGGGGTATTTAGATATCGCGTAAATTATACATATTTTCCGCACGATATCAGTGTGATTTTAGTTTAATTTTATACATGTTATGAACTAAAAGATACCTAATATGCTTAAATATTCGTTTTGAAGCTAAAAATACGCGTTTGGAGCGAAAGAACGAATTACACAAACATTTGAGCTTAAAAAGAAGCAAAGTGAAAATCTGCCAGAAGCACTGGGCGCACCCCGCCCATGTAGAGGCGCACTGCGCCCAAAGGGGGACCAGATCTCGCTTTTCGTCAGACTTTTGATTATAATATTCAAGCGTGCGTTCATCCAATGATTCAACGGACCTGCCAAGCATGTGCAAGGGCGCACCCCGCCTACGTTTTGGGCGCACCGCGCCTCAGATCCGACATTAAAGCTGCAAACCACGTGCTCCCTCGTGCGACAGTTGACCACCTGCCAGATCTGCTTTAAGGCGCACTGCGCCTCACTTTGGGCGCACCCCGCCCTGCTCCAGCGACAACTATAAATACAAGCCATTCAGCTCTCATTTTAAGACACCACACACACCACCTTCAGACCAGATTGTCTCTCTGCACCTCTACACCTCCAAACTCGGCCAGGAAGCTTGTAGAATCAAAGGGGAAACTATGGAATCGAGAGCTTGAAGAATGTTCGGCCGGGACTTCATTCGGTTTGCTTTATATATATTTAGCATTCTATTATGATTTCCTAAGCCGTATTCTTCAGATTATGTTATCTGTATTATTTATTACTTAGATTTGATTACTGTTTGGTTATGATTTGATTGTTATTTATCGGATATTGAACGTTTTATATTTTATCCCGCATAATTCATTTGAAACCAATTTGATTATCATGACCATTGAGATCAAAATCTCGAATGAACATTGTATGATACGAACCAATACATGATTATTTGGAATACATAATCGCATGACCATTGCCATTAATGACCTTATAATCATAGGATTAGGTAGTTGGACCAAAACATCTAATCACTTTAGAAATCGGTGTTTAACGTTCAATATCCATTGCACTAATAACATATCAAACATAACTAGATGGTTTATTCAAATCTAAGTATTAATGTTTACTTTTATATTTTGTAATTTATATTTCCCGTAACTTTTGCCTAGGTGATGTTGATTCATTAATATAATATGTGTTGATCTAGTTCTTGATTCGAGTTTAATATCGGTTAGGATATATAACTTGCATGCTATACATATTAAATGTGGTTACGGTTTGTATTCTTGATTGCCATCTTCATATGATTAAGTTTAAATAGCCATTTAAACGTATTGATCACATGAACCGTCATGATGTATAATTGACAACTATATATCATTGGACTAGTTATTGACCATTTAACTAGGAAGGTTATCTAAGTTATAAACTTGATTAGTGAAATAATACTTATATCACATTTAGTTGCAACTCATGACCATTGATTGTATGAACATATCACTTTGACCATTAGGATATGGGCTATGTTTGTATGTTAGATTGTATTAATACTTGATGATTATAAGTTAATTAGTTACATGACCATTGTGCTATTTTAACTTATTAGTCATAGAATTGGTGACTTGACCATACGATCCTACAACTTAATGCAACTTATTTAAACTCATTGCACATAATCAAAACTAGTCAACATAGGTTTATATGAATCAACAGATCCTAGACGAAAGTTTCCTTTGTTATTTTTGTTATGATCATTTATTATTTCGTCGTTTATTTTATAATCAAAGTTTTACGAGTTTTCATTAAAACTCGCCCCTGAGTGTTTGCTTGAATAATTGTTAATTGATAATTGATTTTCTTAACTTAAAGATATCCGTTTTCCCTTGGGTCGACAACCCGGATTTACCATTACTATACTACAATCGACTAGGTACACTTGCCTAATTGTGTTGTTCTATTCATACATGGTATTTCCCTGTTCATAAATGTAAAACTAATGTGAAATCATTTTCGAAAATCTTATAAACGCTAATAACACATCAAGTTTCTTGGTGACGTTTTTTGGGTGTTTTATATGTATGTCAGAATGCACAACAATAGGATTTTGGAATCAGTTGACTTGGAGTCAACTGAAGATTGCAAGTCTTGAACAGAATTAACAAAGTCATAAGTTTACATAGAGATGTAAAAGACATTGAGATTAGGAGCAACGGACACATCAGTTTATGTGTATTGCTCGAATCTTCAAATAGAACACAATTGTTTGTACTTCACAATATTTGTCATTCGGTATGACGAATATGACTTCGCTTATCAGAATAAGCGATTGGATTGAATCCTTGAACATTTCAAGGACTTCAAAGGAAGTACGAGATCTACAGAACCTGAGTGACATCATAAATGTGACTATCACATTATGACTATCACATTATGCATCAAGGAATTATGGAACAGGAGTTTTGAGGTTTTTAGATATACCTGAGCTTTCAAAAGTTTTTGATCTTGGAGTGTCTTTGATATCGCGTAAATTATACATATTTTCCACACGATATCAGTGTGATTTTAGTTTATTTTTATACATGTTATGAACTAAAAGATACCTAATATGTTTAAATATTCGTTTTGAAGCTAAAAATACGCGTTTGGAGCGAAGGAACGAATTACACAAGCATTTGAGCTTAAAAAGAAGCAAAGTGAAAATCTACCAGAAGCCATGGGCGCACCCCGCCCATCTATAGGCGCACTGCGCCCAAAGGGAATCCAGATCTCACTTTCGTCAGACTTTTGATTATAATATTCAAGCGTGCATTCTTCCAATGATTCAACCAACCTGCCAAGCATGTGTAAGGGCGCACCCCGCCTGCTTTTTGGGCGCGCCGCGCCTCAGATCCGACATTAAAGCTGCAAACCACGTGCTCCCTCGTGCGATAAAGTTGGCGAACGTGCTGAGATCCCCCTAGGCGAACCGCGCCCCCTTTCAGGCGCACCGCGCCCAGCGCCTGCTTCCACTATAAATACAAGCCCTTCAGCTCTTCTTTTGTACAACACTACACCACCTTCAGACCAGATCACATCTCTGCACCTCCACACCACCAAACTCGGCCAGAAAGCTTGTAGAATCAAAGGGGAACCTATGGAATCGAGAGCTTGAAGAATGTTCGGCCGGGACTTCATTCGGTTTGCTTTATATATGTTTAGCATTCTATTATGATTTCCTAGGCCGTATTCTTTAGATTATGTTATCTGCATTATTTATTACTTAGATTTGATTACTGTTTGGTTATGATTTGATTGTTATTTATCGAATATTGAACGTTTTATATTTTATCTCGCATAATTCATTTGACTATCAGATACGTTAAAGAACCTTTCTTTTTGACTTATTGTTGAGTTATTTTAGTCTAGAGGACCAATCTGACTATATGACTTTTATCATAACTGTGCTATGACCATTAGACAGATATGACTAGTGATGGACCAAATCCTAGGATTAAGTCACGAAGGCAGAATCTTGTATGTATATGCAAAGTTTGTACTAGAGGGCCAATCTGTACAAACCAATTTGATTATCATGACCATTGAGATCAAAAGCTCGAATGAACCTTGTATGATACGAACCAATACATGATTATTTGGAATATATAATCGCATGACCATTGCCATTAATGACCTTATAATCATAGGATTAGGTAGTTGGACCAAAACATCTAATCACTTTAGAAATCGGTGTTTAACGTTCAATATCCATTGCACTAAATAGCATATTAAACATAACTAGATGGTTTATTCAAATCTAAGTATTAATGTTTACTTTTATATTTTGTAATTTATATTTCCCGTAACTTTTGCCTAGGTGATGTTGATTCATTAATATAATATGTGTTGATTTAGTTCTTGATTCGAGTTTAATATCGGTTAGGATATATAACTTGCATGCTATACATATTAAATGTGGTTAAAGTTTGTATTCTTGATTGCCATCTTCATATGATTAAGTTTAAATGGCCATTTAAACGTATTGATCACATGAACCATCATGATGTATAATTGACAACTATATATCATCGGACTAGTTATTGACCATTTAACTAGGAAGGTTATCTAAGTTATAAACTTGATTAGTGAAATAAGACTTATATCACATTTAGTTGCAACTCATAACCATTGATTGTATGAACATATCACTTTGACCATTAGGATATGGGCTATGTTTGCATGCTAGATTGTATTAATACTTGATGATTATAAGTTAATGAGTTACATGACCATTGTGCTATTTTAACTTATTAGTCATAGAATTGGTGACTTGACCATACGATCCTACAACTTAATGCAACTTATTTAAACTCATTGCACATAATCAGAACTAGTCAACATAGGTTTATATGAATCAACAAATCCTAGACGAAAGTTTCCCTTGTTATTTTTTTATTATTTCGTCATTTATTTTATAATCAAAGTTTTACGAGTTTTCATCAAAACTCGCCCCTGAGTATTTGCTTTAATAATTGTTAATTGATAATTGATTTTCTTAACTTAAAGATAGCCGTTTTCCCTTGGGTCGACAACCCGGATTTACCATTACTATACTACAATCGACTAGGTACACTTGCCTAATTGTGTTGTTCTATTCATACATGGTATTTCCCTGTTCATAAATGTAAAACTAATGTGAAATCATTTTCGAAAATCTTATAAACGCTAATAACACATCAAGTTTCTTGGTGCCGTTTTTAGGTGTTTTATATGTATGTTTGAAAACACAACAGTCTTCCAATCTTTCCGTGACTGTATCCGATTCTGTGGATTCCCAGCTTAAGACATATCCAGACGATCTGGATCGTTTCTTACTGTGTCTTTCCACTGGACTTAATCTAGAAGTAGCTAAACCATTGGAGCTATGCCTGTCCAAGAGTGACTCGTATAAAGTCAACAGTGGACGCATTTCCATTAAGGTCCTTTTCTGGTCTTCCTTTCTATACGTCTGAATGAACAGATCGTACTTACTATTCAGTGAAGCGAGTAGAGTGTTAACACTCGACTCCTGACTCATGGAATAACCAAGTTTGTACAATTCGCCTATGCACGCTTCAATCTGAAGAACATGCGAATCGATGCTACTTCCTTCTTTTAACTTACACTCTGCAAGTCTTTTGAAGATCCTAGCTCGTTCCTCTTCAACCAGTTTTCGAAACCTTTCCTCAACCGATTGCATTAACTCATATGGCCCTAAGGATTCAAAATCCTTGCGGAATTCGGGGTCAATGGTTAACAACATGAGGTCACGAATTTCTTTGGATACATCAACTAAGAAGTTACTTTCATCATAAGAACTATTTATGATGACTTGTTCCTGTGGAACCGGGATCGGATACTCGGTGAGATGAAGCTTGCCCGCAATGCCGAGAGCCAGTCTCCAATTGCGAAGCCATTCCTTACAGTTAAGGCCAGTCAGCCTTTCCATATTAAGCAGGTGCTTTCTGATGCTCTCAGAAATGGGTGAAGGAGGAGAGGGAGGAGAATAGACACTTGATTCAGACATCTACAATACACAGAATTTATTAGTTTAATTTTTCCTTTTAAATAATTACCCAATATATTATTTATTAAGGCTAGGACCCAAAATACCCCAACTATGGTGTGAAGCGGGATGCCGTAATCACAACATAATGGTCATTAAGGTAGATAATACACTTATCAATTTCATCTTATGAAATTCCTAGATCTGTTGAGACACATTGAACTGTTCAATGGCATGTTTAGTCTCGGATGTGCCCCACTGTTTGTGACTGGGATGCCGAGGATCACAAACCGAGTGTGAATAACCATGCAAATTAGCTTGGTACTCTCGAAGTCGATTGCCATTTCTAATTAACGTGCCAGTTAACCACACACGTTCCGTTAATAATGACAAAATCGAGAAACCCATTGCAACTCTTTGCGGACCCTAGTTGGTGTGCCGGTAAACCACACACGCTCCACCAACGTTCCACAAAGTGCAATGTGCAATTCCATGGATTAGCACCAATTCACATTTTTATCCTAAAGTAACTAGATTGGGTTTTGTTTGAGGTTCTAGTACTTTCAATTATAGCATTATACTTTTAAGAGGCTTAGCGGTTCTATCAAACCCGTTCGGCTAACGACACTCGACTGACCAGGAGAGCGGTGGGTAAGAGTAGATACCCATTAGACTAACATTTTATAGTCAGTCGCCTTATACCCTCTTTATAGGACAGTTTTGTGAATGAGGCCTACTTGCGGTAAGACTAACCAATTCTTCTTATATATAAACAATTAACTTTTAATCATAAATATATAAGATATATTTTAATCTTATTAAAATATTTTAGAATTAATTATCTCATAATTTTCGCAAATTATTATCTATTTTTTGAAAATTTAATTAATTCTTTAAGCTGATTTAATTGATCTTTTAATTAAACAATTAATTAAAACTAATTAAATCAAATATAGGCATCACAAAATTAATCAAATTAATTACCTATATTTGTCCCTAGATTTCGAGATTTACCTTATATAGATAAAGGATTCTAGTTATTTAATTAATCAGCAATTACCATAAATAACAATCCTAATCAAGGCAAGTAAATCAAGCAAATAAAGGGGGAATAAGGGGTGGCGGCTAGGGTTAGGAAACCCTAGCCTAGATTTCGACCAAAGCCTCATCCAAGAGGTATTTTTCGCACAAAACCTCAAGGCAAACATAGATTAAGCAGTTTATATCAAACACAAGAAAACAGCCTAAGCTCTGATACCACTGAAGGGTTTTCTAGCAAACAATGAACACAAAAACTCTTATGGTTCACATGCAACCCTAGAAAGATCTATGTTTTCTTCTATGAAGATAATAAACTAAAACCTAAAGGCCAACAATTATTTCTAAAGTTTAAATCAGAAGAACCAACCTTTGAATCTTGTTCTTGAAGCTAGCAGCAAAAGTATCCTGCCTCAAATGCAAGTCATACCCACAGCAATGGAGAAGACAGTCCAACAGAGTAATATTGGTTGAAGTTGGCGTGAATAATGGGGAGCCAGAGGGTTCCTTTTATAGCCTCCTAGGGTTACACCTGAAACCCTAAGGAGCCTCCAAGTGGGCAAGCCTGTTGACCACTTGGACCAGATCCCTAAACCCTAATTAGGGTTTTCGCCAACCCTAGAGGAGCCTCCAAGGGTGGCGCCACTTTTGGCCCCTGGACTTCTCTTTGCCAGTTATTCAACTATTGAATAAATACAAACTAGTCCTCACACTTTTAATTAATTAATTTAATCACTAAATTAAATCCAATTAATTCTAGATTAAATCTCAATTAATTATTATAGTTTCTAATTAATATATTAACACTTAAATATATTAATAAACCATTTAATTAATTCTATTGATTTATTAAACATTTAATAAATCAACCTTTTACTCTACTGAACTCTATCTTGACCTCCAGCTATGAGGGCAACCCAAATGGACTTTGCTTCATTTAACAAGATAAATGTAAATATAAAGTCATGGCTTAGACACCTAATCCAACACATATGTCCATCAAAACACTGGTAAACTCGAACCACGGTCCGTCCGGTGTGCCTTCATAGGGTATGCTGACTTTAAAAAGGGTTACCGATGCCTTGATCCCAACGAAGGAAAAGTGCACATTTCTCGCGATGTGTCATTCCATGAGTCCGTGCCTTACTTTGCTTATGAGTGCTCACTTCAGGGGGAGAAAGGTGTTGAAGTGACCCCGAATGAAGATTGTGAACCAGTAAATGAAGGAGATTTTCTCGACTCAAGCACCATCAATACCGGTGTAGAAAACGAAGAAAACGAAACAGAAACAACAGAGCCGCAGCAGCAGCATGAAGATGATACTATTATAAGCGAAACACAAGAAAATAATAATGTTGTACCACAAGATAATAATGTTGTGCTACAAGAAAATGACGATATAGTTCACGATAATTATGTTTTGCGATAAAGTGAAAGCGAAGGAGAATTATCAGACGCGGAACACGAAAGTACTCAAAGATACCCCACCAGAAGCACTCGAGGAAAGCCGAGAAAGCAATATGAGCCAGACCTAAATGCCAAAGGAAGGTACCCAATCAACAATTACGTATCACAACATCGCCTAGCTAGTTCACGCGCGTTACTAGTGAAAGAATTAGATGCTATTACCATACCTGACAGTGTGGAGGAAGCCTTGAAAGATCCTAGATGGAAAAAGGCGATAAACGATGAGATGGAAGCCTTGCAAAAGAACGAAACGTGGGAGGTTGTGAACCCTCCAGTCGGAGTTAAAATGGTGGGATGTCGGTGGGTATTTACGGTGAAACTTAACGCAGAGGGGAAAATTGACAGATATAAAGCGATATTAGTTGCAAAGGGTTATACACAGAAGCATGGAATCGATTATGGAGAAACGTTTGCACCCGTAGCAAAAATTAATACTATCAGAATTCTTATATCAATTGTTGCAAATAAAGACTGGCCCTTGAGACAATTTGATGTAAAAAACGCTTTTTTGAATGGTTTTCTAGAAGAAGAAGTTTACATGGAACCACCGCCGGGTATCAATACACATGGACGAGTTTGTAAACTGAAGAAGGCCTTATACGGATTGAAGCAGTCACCACGTGCATGGTTTGGTAGGTTTTCTAAGTTTATGAAAAAAATTGGTTACAAGCAAAGCGATGCCGATCATACCTTGTTTGTGAAGTCAAGATTGACAAAGGTAACAGCCCTGATTGTTTATGTGGATGACATGGTAGTTACTGGAAATGACGAGGAGGAGATTAAAGAACTTCAAAAAGTACTTGCTGCCGAATTTGAACTAAAGGATCTGGGAAACCTAAAGTATTTTTTAGGTATTGAGGTTACTCGATCAAAGAAAGGGATCTCAATGAACCAAAGAAAGTATGTCCTAGATCTATTGGCGGAAACGGGTATGATGGACTGTAAACCAATCGATACTCCTATTGAAATGAATCATCACTTGGAAAATAGTCCAGATCAAGTTCCAGCTAATAAGGACCGATATCAAAAACTAGTTGGGAAGTTGATTTACTTGTCTCATACACGACCTGACATAGCTTACGCTGTGTCCGTCGTGAGTAGATTCATGCACGCACCAAGTGAGAAACACATGAATGCTGTTTTTCGAATTTTAAGGTATCTAAAGTCATCTCCAGGAAGAGGTCTATTCTTTGTGAAGAAGCTGGATTGTCATGTAAGTGGGTTTACGGATGCGGACTGGCGGGTGATAGATCCGATGGAAAATCTACATCATGCTATTTTACGTTTGTTGAAGGTAACCTAGTTACATGGAGGAGTAAAAAGCAGAAAGTGGTCTCAAGATCAAGCGCAGAAGCGGAGTTTAGAGGAATGGTGAATGGGACTTGTGAGCTGTTATGGATAAAACGAGTTCTTAGAGATTTGGGAATAAGCCTAAGCTCTCCAATGAAGCTGTATTGTGATAATGAGTCAGCTGTGAAGATAGCAAATAATCCAGTTCAACATGATAGAACCAAACACGTTGAGATTGATCGACACTTTCTTAAGGATCACTTAGAGCGGAAGACTGTGGAGCTACCACATGTAAGGTCGGAAGACCAACTAGCTGATATGTTGACGAAGGCAGTGTGCGGGAGAGTGTTTTATAGCTCTCTTGACAAGCTGGGAATTGTAGATATTTATTCTCCACCTTGAGGGGGAGTGTTGGCGAGAGCTAACAAACAGTTTTGTGATAATTACCCGTTCTTATCTTGTATCCCCAGGTCATAGGAGAGTTAGTTGTATTGTGTATGTATATAAAGTCTTGTAACCTAATTGTTTCACATATACGAAAATTGGAAGAGTTTTTCCACCATTCAATCTCTCTAAACTTTTACACTTATCATCCTATTTAACTTTTCTTAAAGAAACGTAAATGTTTAAATCTCAAACTATCTCTAGTTACTGGCTGATTTATCAAAAGAAGTTATATATGTCATCAATTTATTTAAATATAAATCGATGATTTTTAGTAACAAAATCGAAGTATTATATAATGATTTATAATCTATATGAAAACACTGGATTCTTTTTTACACGTTTCATTACATAAAAAAATATTAATCCTTATGAAAAGTTGTACAACACCCAACCCAAAGAATACTCTTGTAATCTAATCCAACTCCACACAAAAGCATAAATCTTGGGTCAATTTCAACACCTTATTCTACAAGCTAACTCTAATTTATTCTAACTTATTCCTTACTCCATTTGTATTTTCAACACTAAAAATTCTATAAAAAGAAAAATACCTCCTGATGTTCTCTAATCTCTACTTGTACCCTGTTGACTGTTGTACACCTCAATCTAAGCAATCATCTACTCACATTCATTTCAAAAAGTATTCCTTCACCCACCTTCCCCCTTTTCATGCCCTAATTATACCCTGTCTTGTCTTTTTTCTTTTCTTGATAATCAAAAACGATCTTTCCTTTCGCCCACCGAAAACCCCACTTGGAAGTTGAATTGTATATGTCTAATTTATCTATATTTCGGTATTTCCCCATCGATTGAAAACCATTGTCCGAAGGTCAAAGATTCTTGCTGCTTGAGCAATTAAGTCAACTTAAATTCAACCAATTTCTCCACAACAGGTTCATTTTCTTGATTTCCTTTCGCAAAATTGTGATCTCTATTGTGTTCTTGAACATGGGTCTCTGTTAATTCCCGATATTCAACGGTTCGATGTGTTGTTGATTCAAAAAATCGAATCTTTCGTCTACTTCAAGCCCTAGATGTCAATTTTCGGCAAGAATTTCAAGAAACATTCTAATGTTTATTCAGGGAGGACATACAACACCGATAGAAAGTGGATAATCCCCTTTTTTGTGAGCTTGCTGGTATGGATTACTCTAATTTCAGCTGCCATTTTTGGGGTTTATTCATCTTCATCGTCGTCGTCGTCATCATACAACCAAGATTCGTCTCATTTGGATATAGTTTCTTTTGCAAAATCAGATGATTCTGGTGGGTTTTTTGTCGAGATGAATACAGAAAAACCAAGTGAATTCCCTAAAGAAAAAGCCCCAAGATTAGCGTACCTTATTTCAGGTACAAAGGGCGATAGTAAGAGAATGATGAGAACTTTACAAGCTGTTTATCATCCAAGAAATCAATACATTTTGCATATGGATCTTGAAGCTCCACCTCGAGAAAGATTGGAGTTAACAATGGCGGTTAAGAATGATCCGACTTTTTCTGAAGTTGAAAACGTTAGAGTTATGGCTCAATCTAATTTGGTGACATATAAGGGCCCCACAATGATAGCAACTACCCTTCAAGCTGTTGCTATTTTGTTGAAAGAAAGTTTAAATTGGGATTGGTTTATAAATCTTAGTGCTTCGGATTATCCTCTTGTGACACAAGATGGTGAGTTTAATTTATTTTATCATTAATTGGTTAACAATCATTTGACTTATAACATTTATCCCTTTGATATATGGATGCTATATGGTTATAATTTGTCTATTATCATCATTGGTAACCCTATAAATGGTCTTTTTAGGGTTAAAGCTTTTACACGTAATTGTAAAAACAAGAAACTGAAAAAGAAAAAAAAAAAAAAGCATGGTATTCATTTGGTTTGTCAATTTGGCTACATTTACATGTGTTGCTAAGGTATTATTATATTTCGTTAGGGTTAAATTGAAGAAATAGCAAGTTATCAACCTACTTTCATGTATTATTTATTATACATTCTATTTTTATTTCTTCCCATTAAAACATTTTACTTAAAAAAACCTGCCCGTTTATAGCAATGTCATCCAAATAGCAATTTTCACTTATACAATTCAGTATATTTTAAAGTATATAATCCTAACACCAATTTTTTTTATTAATTGACTAGATTCTTTTACATATAATGCCTTAATAATTTAAATTATGAGAGTACAATGCTATAATAGAAACAAATAAAAGTAAGATGCTATAAGCCTAAATGCACCAACAAATGAAAGTACATTGTTATTTATTTCATTTTAATAAAATTCTAATACCGCGTTCATGTTTTCAATCATGCAGATTTGCTTCATGTTTTCTCTAATTTGTCAAGAACTCTCAACTTCATCGAACACACAAAGCTTACCGGATGGAAATTGTAAGCAGAAACTTGACATACTTTTGCTTTCAATATAATCTTTTTTCTTAGAGATAATATATTTATAATTGTTATTTTGTTAATATTATGTATATGCTGATTTTTTAGAAACCAGAGGGCAAAGCCGATTATTGTGGATCCTGGTCTTTATTTGTCAAAAAAATCGGATCTTGCAATCACTTCACAACGTAGATCTCTTCCTACATCCTTTAAATTGTTCACTGGTAAGATATTTAATTCTCAGTATAAATAATTTTAATGAAAAAAAAAATACAGAAAAACACTTGTAATTCCATTATTTTATCGATTTAGCCACTTAACTATTTACTGTAGGTATTAAAACATTATAGCTATTATGACCATTTAAAAAAAAAAACTTTTTCCTGGTTACCACGCATGATAAGTTAAAATACAAAAAAAAAAAAAAAAAGTACTTTCACTGTTTTATCAATTTGGCCACTGAATTTTTTTTATCGATTTAGCCACTGAAGTATTATTATAATAATTACAAAAAATAATAGATCATTGGCTCAATCGATAAATTGGTGAAAGTACGTCATTTTTTTTCCTGAAACCGAGTAAACAGGAAAAATATTTTTTATAAACGGTCAAGAAATTGTAATTGTTTAATCACTACAGAAAAAGGTGAAGTGGTTAAATCAATAAACCAGTGAAAGGTCAAGTGTTTTTCTGTAGTTTATCCCAAGTTAAACCTGCATCTTCTAAAGAAAACAAGAAGTTGCTTTCTGTTTACTTTGACTTTTAGGTCAAACATTCTATCCTTTAAATTCAAAATTGTTGAGAATTCTTCAAAATTCTGAATAATCTTTTGATGGCTGTGTTTAATCATTATCATAGAATAGATTAATATTGGTGATAACTTTGGTTACAATAGCCATATCAATTTCAAATTATAAACTAGGTTTCTTTTGAGTTTGACCTAAAAGTCAAAGTGTACATCTGTTTGGACCGATGTCATTGTAAAAGCTATGTGTTCTATTCATAGGTGAAAACTTTCTTGCAATTTTTTCTTATTACAGCATTGTACTTTGAAAAATCTACCCGATTATACCAACGTCATCCAAATAAAAATCTATAGGTGAAAACTTTCTTGCTATAATCAGATACAATTTTAAAAGCATAATATCTTAATAACAAAAAGATTGAATATACAATGCTATAACATATAGATATATTTCAAAGTACACTTAATAAGCAAAAAGTTAAAAGTATAACGTTGTAATAAAAAGAAAATAGAAGTAGGATACTATATCTCACAAATCAAAGTACGTTGTTATTATGTCCGAAATAAATAGAAAAAAAGTTGTAACCGTCCCCATTTTCCATCAAGTAAAAAAACACCTATCTTTTTTCACTAAAAATTATTTTATACATAATTACAGGATCCGCATGGGTAATGCTAACAAGGTCATTCTTGGAATATTGTATTTGGGGATACGATAATCTTCCAAGAACAATTCTAATGTACTACACAAACTTTGTCTCTTCACCCGAAGGCTACTTCCACACGGTTATTTGCAACACCGAAGAATTCACAAAAACCGCAATAAGTCACGACCTTCATTACATCGCATGGGACTCTCCACCAAAACAACACCCGCGGTACCTAACCATTAAAGACTTCGAAAAAATGGTGAATAGTAGCGCGCCATTTGCAAGAAAGTTTCCAAAAGATGATGTGGTTCTTGACAAGATTGATCAAGAACTTTTGGGCCGAACCCATCGGTTCGGCCGTGGTGCGTGGTGCGTTGGCGGGTCGGACCGTGGGTCCGACCCCTGTGCGGTTCGTGGGGATGATTCGGTTTTTAGGCCGGGGCCCGGTGCGGTGAGGTTGAGGGAGTTGTTTGTGGAGCTTTTGTCGGATGATTTTGGGAGTAAACGGTGCCCGTTGTGAAGGGGGGTTTTGGTTTTGGTTTTGGTCAAGTGTACATTGTTTTTATAGATCAAAAGTTGTGTTTTTTTTTTTGGTTGTATTGAATGAAAAAAATTGTAAGTTGTAAAGTTATAAAAGAAATCAATGCAAGTGTCTTTTACTTGGCAACTACAAATGTTATGGTAGTGAATGCCATAAGATTTGTAGTTATGTTATTTTCATTTTCATTTGATATGCGGGATTTGTTTGTTATGCAATATTAAACAAACAAATTGTACTGAGTTTGACATATATTGGACTTGGATATGATTTATGTCGATGAGATAAATTATAATTTTTTCTTTTTGAAAAAAGGGTGGTACCTTTATTAACTATTTTATAATTTTTCTTAAACAAAAAAGTGGACAATAATGGACATGGACGATAGACTTGCTATTGAACTATTGTGTATGTAAAAGATGTGTAAAGAACATGAATGTATCATAATTGAAAATAGTCCTCCAGTCTACACGAACCATGACGTTCGCTTTTATTGTGTTACTAGGATTAATGTTATTGAAAACTAATGTTATAGAAATTGCTTGCAAAATGAGTAAGATAACAATTTTAATAGCCTGCTTTTTAAGATGTATTATAGAATTTGATAACAATTTCTATTTTGGAATAAGGGTAAACAATATGCTGATAGAAATGGAAATAGATAGGTACATGATCATATATTCATGGTAATCGTACATTTAAATAGAACTTTTATTAATTACATTTACATATATTGTAATGATTATATCGATTACATCATTTTGATCTAATAAAAATTGTATTAGTTAATCTACATCATGGATAAACATTCAAATAAACAAGGGCTAATCACAAAGATGACCCAAGAGAAAGATGTACCATCACAAATTGACTTTTCATCTTGGTGAAATCACTATTGACGAATTGGTAAATAATTACAACCATCAATTGAATGAAGTATGAAATCACTCGATTTGAAGCACATCCTCGAAGGAAAGCTGGGTAGTCTAACGTCATTATTGCGCTTGTTGTCCTACTTTGCTCTTAGCAAATGTAATGATTTGATAAAACAGTTCCATATCCATCTTATGGATATCAAGTTATCAACCAATCTTTTATGGATATTAACCAATTTTTTTGTTGGATTTAATGTTTAGAAAACCAAAAACAAATTGTGTTGTTCGTATACAAATCAATGTGGACATACACCTAATGACATAAATGAAACACATAAATAATAATATTGATAGTTTAAAAATGTTTATTTTTTAGTAACTATTAATAAATAATAATTAATAGTTAGTATTTATTAATGGTTAGTTCGTTATTCATAGGTGGTAAAATAGTAAGTAGTTATTTATTTAATTAGTAAAATGTTTTATTAATTAGTTAAGGTTAATTATTAATAGTTAATAAAGAGTTTTAAGATTTTATTTAATTGACAATGAAAGCCTTTAAGAAAAGCTCATAATCATCATAATTAAAATGGGTCTTAATGGATCATTTGGTAAGTAGACAACATAAAGTCAAATCCCTAAGGCTGAAGGGTGTGCAAGACACCCATGACAACCCATGACTACCGCCATGTCATCGCTACGTCACAAAGACTTCCAAGACACCCACTAGGGGTGTGCAAAACTCCCATGACTACCATTTTAATTTCCACGTCACATTTATATTTTACGTTTTTTTAATTAAAACCAAACATTAAAATTTAATTAAAACCAAACATTTAAAATTAAATAAAAGACATTACATAAAAATAAAAATAAAAACGACATTGCACGAAAAAAAACATAAAAACGACAACTCCTAAATTTTTTTTAAAAAAAACTACTTATTTAAATATTTCTTGCGTCGTTGTTCCGTCATCAATCGGATCGCCTCGAGGTCCTCTTCGGTCCCGGATCGGCTAAACAAAACGTAATCCAACCGCGATTCCGCAATTTCGTTGTGGCGGTAGAATTGTTCAACGAGCCGGTCGACCTTTTCCTCGACATCGTCTTTCGAAGACGAGCCGGAGGCATCTCGGCTTGCTCTTTTCGCTCGGTCGCGGCCGATGGGGCGTCGAGGCGGAGGCATCTCGGTTTGTGGTTCGGTGTCGTCGTCGAGGTCGATCGGGTATCGAGCATCCGAAATATCGTCATCCGGGGTCCTCCCACGTTTGGAACCCGTGCTCGAGTGAGGCGAATCGGGAGTTAGTAGCCATTTAGGACCGGTACGCATCAACTCCCAACTTCGCATATGTTTAAACGGCTTCCCGACAACTCGCGCATATTGTTCCATAGCCGTTGTGAAAATCCCAAAATCGTTCTCGCCGCTTCGTCGCATGTTCACCAAGTTGTTGTAAATGCCGTTGAACTTGGTGCACTCGATACGAAGTTTCCGCCACTTCCCGTTAATACCGTCGTTGTTTCGGTACACCCCACGACCCATCGCCGCGTGGTAGTGGTCTAAAATGCGTTCCCACAACGATGTGGAACTTTGGCTATTTCCTTTTTGCGAATCCATGGAAATAGCTAGCCACGAGCGAACCACTTGAACCTCTTCGTCGGTCGTCCACGGCACCTTCGCCTCTTGCACGTTTCGTGTTTTGTTCTTTTGTCTATTGTTTTTCTTTTTCTTTTTGGAGGAAGACGCGGGGGCTTGTGTTTCCATCACGACCTCTTCGGGTGATGCTTGTGGCGGTGGTGATGGAAGCGGTGGCGATTGTGATAGAAACGGTTGTTGGAAGGGTGCGTACGGGTAAGGTTGTGGGGGATATTGGTATTGGTTCGGTGGTGGATATGGATACGGGTATTGTGGTTGTTGCGACGAACCCGTAAGCATACTCGTAAATGTGCAATTCGTGGAAAAGTTGTAGTTGAATTCGCCGCGGGGCGTGTTCCGATTTGACGGAGGGGTGTTCGAATCGTTCTCCATCTTGGCTTGGTTAGTAAATTTGAGAGATAAATTTGAGTTTGTGTGTGTGTAAATTGTAGATGTGTGTGTAAATTGTAGATGTATGTGGTATGTATTTATAATATGTTAAAAAAACTAATTTTTTTTTTTATTTTGCAACGGCTACAAACGGTCAAAATTTTCAAATTTACGCCGTCTTCGCCCGTTCGCCAGACGACGACGTCGGGACGCACGCATTGGAGGACGCGGGGGGGGGGGGGGGGGGGCGCGGTGTTTGCCGCGTCTTCGTCGCCTACGTGGAGGACGCAGGGGGGGCCGCGTGCGGCATACCCCACAGTCTAATAGCTCATTTATGGAGTAAACACTAGGTGCCAAAACAAGCCTGTCGATTTATCTCTTTTGGCCATACGATCAAGCAAGAAGGTTGTTAAGTTTGGAGTCTAGCAACTGCTATTTTCGTATTATGTGGATCAACCATTGGGTATTATCCATCTTGATAAGTTATCTCCAAATCAGGTATAACTCTAAACATTATATGAGTTGTTATTGTTGTTCTAAATGGATTCATGACTTTGGAATTAAGAGAAAATTTTAATTGCTTCTCTTGTTTAGTTTCATGCATATTTTTATATATCAATCCCCGTATCAAAGTCTCTTTTAAAGCTATAGATCACAAAATTATGTTGGATTTTGATTGGTCATTAACATGTTATTCATGTTCTCAGTCATGGTCAAAAGATTATATATATATATATATACATATATATATATATATATATATATATATATATATATATATATATATATATATATATATATATATATATATATATATATATATATATATATCCGGTGAAGACTTCAATTTAGGTGAGGACTGCGATCACAATTCTCGTCTACTCATTTCCTTAAGGGCAATAACGTCAAACGTAATTATTGGATTTGACGTAATCTCATGCGGCGCTCGTCCATGGAACGTAATACGGACTCGAGGATATAATCACATGTTACTCACGTCCATACAACATAATTTAGCCGGGTATTTTTATTTTTATTTCGTTTTTTATTTTTTTTAAATATTATTTTTCGTTTTTTTTTCAGTTCTTTTTTTCTTTTTTCCAGTTTTTTTCCCTTTTTTCGTTTGTCGTTTAAAACTCGTTTTGCATCATAACTCGTTTTGGATCTTGAATCATAACTAATTTTGAATCTTGGATCATAAGTTTTGGATCATAAAACATATTTTGGTTTTAATATTTTTGGATCATGTATATTTTTTTTTTGTTATTTGTTAAGTTTTGATTCATAAAATAATTAGTTTATAACAGTTTGAATCATTAAACATATTTTGGTTTTTAATATTTTTGGATCATGTATGTTTTTTTGCTATAAAAATGAATACATAAAAACATTTTTTTCAAAAAATTCTTTTTGCAAACTTACTAATATAATGTCTACAATGATCCCTTAAATTTTCATAATTTTTTGAGAACTTTTTTTTTTATTTTTTGATTTTTTATAAAAATAAAAAATAAAAAATATTTTTCTCAAATTTTCATGATGGTGCTTGTTTTGTAGAGAATTAAATTTTAAGAACTTTGGTTTTTTCAGAATTTTTTTTTACAGAGAAAAAAAGTTATGGCCCAAAAACTAAGTTGGTGGAATAAAAAAAACCCAGCAAACGAGATTGTGACAAGTGTCGCAACAGGGAGGGTACTCGATCAGATTACTATATTACCCTTCTGAATTTGTACTACCCACCCACTAGTTTTAATTTTTAGACAACTAGCTCCCCAAGCTTTTAAAATGTGTCAATTTTTTCACAATGAATCTTAGCCACTCATTTTTCAAGATTAGAGGTCCAGATTTGTCCTCACAGTCTTCACCGAAATTGGAGTCCTCATTCGATCCTGATTATATATATATATATATATATATATATATATATATATATATATATATATATATATATATATATATATAATATGTTTTTAAAACTTTTAGTAAATGAGATGTTCATACGTTTAATAAAGTATTAACATAATCATATTCTTATAGAATAAAAGCCAATGTCTTCATAAAAATGTTTTTCGATCTAAGTTTTGATGTGTTGTCCATGCCTAAATTTAAAATCATGTGTTGTTTGGTTGACTATAATTTTTATTTGAGTTGTAAGTTTGGCTACCAAATAAAGCATAGCAGTTAATGGACCAACAAGACTAAAACCAAAATGATTGAGGGTGGTCCAATATGGCTCTTTTGGCCCAACCAATTTCGAGCATAAAGTAGGCTTCGACCCATGCTGGTTCTCAGATCCTAAGTGGGTCTCCGCCAAACCATGCCAGCCCTAAAATATCTCAATCCAAATAGGGTCAACCCATCCTCATCCTTGGCCATAAGCAGTGGACAACGATGGAGGAACCAAAGATCACCGTCATTAGCTTGACTATCACCAAAGAGTTGAGGCCATGACTTGACAACGACGCTTGGTAGGAGACAGTGGTGGACCACAAAAAGGACAATGCATAACAAGCAAGGCCAGCACCTTCTGGGAAGTAGGGTTGCTCAGCGGAGCCATCTAGTGGAAAACAACGAGACACATCAACAATCCACAAAAATGATTTTTTTTCGAGTCTTTTAGTTTTAGATTTAATGAAGAGTAATTAAATTATCAATTAATTACTTGAAAGAGTTTTCTTGGCGTCTTAAGAAACAAATCTTTTTAGGATCGGGCTTGGATTCAGACTGTTAGATATATGCCTGTGGTCACAACAAGTTAGTGATATTACTATAAATAACAGGGTCCTTTTTGGTTACACTTGAGATATGATTTGAGAAAAAAATGACATAAGGAGAAATATGAGGGAATAGTTCATTGACTTATCATCTTATGGTAAGCTAATTGGAAACTGATCGAACTCAAGGGTTTAAAAAGAAAATGTTTAAATTTCAAACATTTGAAAGAGATAACTCTTATCTAGTCAATATAAGAGTTCATAGGGTTTCTGGAAAAACCGTAGCCACGATTTTCACAAGGAAAATCAAATCTCTCTCTTACATTTACACTCTCCCTCCCTTCACCTCTTTCCTCCCCTCGACTTTCAAGCTCCAAGGTAGAAACTCTAGTTTTTTAGTGTTTGTGTTCAAGACTTGATACACGGTGATGGGTTTTGTCAAGCATTGCAAGGATCATACTCTTGGTGCTACTTCACTAGAGGTATTCTGGTTAGGGTCCTAAACCATCCATACAACACCAAAAGAAGGCGATTTCAAATACTGCAAGGGTATGAGTTTTGATCTATTTACTATGTGTTGTTTTATGGCAAATTGTATATTGATTTGTGATCCTTTGCATGGAATATGTCTTGTGTTGCTTATGTTTATTATTTGTTGTTTGAAATGTTCTACATATTCCATTATGAACAACACAACTTTTTGTTACATAAATTATGTGTGACGTGTTGCTTATGATGATTTAATTTATTTTATGAGATAAATCAAAATGCAAATGGAGTTTTAATTTAAAGAGTTTAAATCAAACACATTATATGCATGTAATTCGTGTTTATAAACACCATATTTTATAAATTGAAAGCAACACATAAAATATCAACACCCGAAATTTAAATGTTGCGATCCAAGAGGTGGAACAACTTGTAGGTGTATTTTTGTGCCTTAGACGGTCCTTGAGCCATATGTCACCCAAAGGTGAAATTATTCGGCTCTGGACAGTCCTAAGCAAGCAATTCACATGTTCCAACTTGGATTCTATAATCGCTACCATGTAAATTTCTAGGTGCGGGGCAAGGATGGGATAAACACGCCATACAAATATCCTTGATCTATAATGAGTCCCATAAAGATATGATAATTGTATAGTGGATGCAATTAGTAATCATGACCTATCAGTTGGATCTGTTATTGTATCTATGATCAATAGAGCACAATATCAACCATCCAATATCATTGATCTATAATGAGTCCCACAAATATATGATAATTTTATAGTGGATGCAATTAGTAATCATAACATACCAATTAGATCTGTTATTGTATCTATTATTGTATCTATGATCAATAGAGCACAATATCAACCATCCAATATGAATATTAGCTTTTAAAATACGTTTGACAAAAAAACGAGGGTGATCATTTTACTAAGAATAACTAATACTAAAAATACTAAAATCCAAAACTTTTATCTCTTGTATATGGCTATCACATCCATTAATAACTTGTCCCTCTGATCTCTCCTCAAGAAGGTCAAGCTCCTCAAGAAGATCAAGCACAATGGTGTAAACATTAACGGCATTACAACTTGAGAATTATTGTTAATCATAAAAACAAGTTGTATGTCATTGAGGAATATCACTCTAATCCACTTATGGAAACAAAATTTGCTACTTCCTAAGACACTAAGTAAAAGAAGAACAAGAGCAAAATGAGGTTGTATGCCTCATGTTGGCCAATATGACTCCTAACCTTTAAAATGACATGAAGAATTGCAAATAAATTGTGATGTTGGTCTTATATAACCCAATAGGGTCATACACTTAAGAGCATAAAAGAAACATATGAATAATAATATTTATAGCGTATACATATTTATTATTTACCAACTATTAATAGCTAAGAGTTGAGAGTTAGCTTGTTATTTATTAAGCCGTAAATTAAATAAGTAGTTATTTGGACAAACTAGTAAAACGTTTTATTAATTAATCAAGGTTAATTATTAAGATTTTATAATTAAGGGTCTTGTACTTTTATATAGTCGTCAATAAGGTATCACAAATAAAAGGGGCCATAACACACCATTCAGTAAGCAAAAAAGATACAATCAAAATCTCAATAGTTCCCTAGTGGAGTAAACTCTAGCCGCCAAAACAAGCTTGTCCCTCTATCTTTTAGCGACAAGATCAAGCAAGAAGGAGGGCAAAAAGGTTGTTCAGTTGAATGTCTAGCAGCTATTGTTTATGCCTTGTGTGGATCAACCATTGCCGATTATACATCTTGATAACATGTCTCCAACTCAGGTATAATTCCAAACACTCTGTGTTATTATTGTTAATTTATGTCGTTTTAAATGGATTTGTGACTCTAAAATTGATAGAAATTCATTTAATATATGTTATTGCTTCCGTTGTTTGAAGCTTTATGCATGCTTTTATATATCAGTCTACAATGTCTTTAACAATAGCTTTAAAACTCCTTTGTGATTCGCATTCCAAAGAATTGCTATGTTACATTTAGAATGAATTTCAACTATTCAAGGACACTTAAATGTACAAAGAAGGATATTAACTTAGAATGGAAAATCAATTTTCATTATGTTCATGTTACAATTCATAGTATTATTAACCTAGTCGTACTACTCCAACTCAAATAGAGAGGATCTCATTTGTATGCTACACATATACGAGTCATGTACAACATAAGAGTGAGGCTTCATAGAGTACCAAAGCATTTTATGCAATGGGGGCTCTATGTATATCTTGAAAACTCTTTTAAGTCATATATATCACAAATGAGATTATGGTTTCTGAGTTTGTGTTTTTATCACAATCTACATTAATCGAATCCTCGGTATTGGCAACTACTAAAGGTCCGACATGTACACGATGAACCACATGGATCATTTTGTAAATTTACTCTTAAAATAATTAATCTAGAACACCATCATGGATCAAAATAGTAATGAAACACAAAATAAGAACCATAATTACAAACCGATTCCGACAAAAAAAAAAAAAAATGCCAACTAGGACTATCTCCAACTATTACACAATCTTTTACATCCAAAAAAGATAAATAAAGTAATGTTTAGTGCAAACCATAAATCATCACCGGCCCATTCCAAGATTTGTAACATTAAAAGTATATTGTAGGTATATTCATTTTTTTTCTAATTTTTATAATCTTTAGAAGACTACACTTATATGTATTAGGTTTTTCTTCAAATTTGTGTCTTATGTTGGATTACTAGTATTGTACTATTCAATTCAGTATCATCTTTTTAAAAAAATTGTGTTTTTTTTTTATTAGATTACGAGTATTTTGATACTCAATTCAGGATTTATTAGATTACTAGAATAGTAGTATATGTCTACTATGTACAGTGTTTTAAATCATTAAAACTACTAAATTTAAAAACAAATGAAAAATAAAGGTTAGACTTAATATCAATTTAATTTACAATATAACATCACAACAAACAAACATTACACATAGAATACTATCATACAAATAATAAACAACAAATGCATAAATTTATAATTGAAGGACCGCTTTGTATAAAAGAAACTTTAACACCAAATTCGGTATTAACCAATAACCATATTTGTTATTCTACTATTCACCATCACCATTTAATAGTATTGGATTAAAAAAAACAAAAAATGGTGTTCCGCCTTACTCTAAGATTCCATATAAATATAAAAAAAATAAATATATGAAATAAAATCAAGAACTCCTCAAATTCAAATATTTTCTAATAACTTCATCTTGAGAAAAATCAGTAAAGTACCCTTTCCCAACCACCACACCCTCCTCCAAACCCGCCTTTTCAACCGCACCCTGAACACGGTCCCCACCAACCGCACCCGGGTCCAACAAATTACAAGCCACCTCAATAACCTCACCATGAACCAGTGCCATGGACTGGACCGAAGTGAGCCCCCCGCCTCTCTCACTCACCTTTATTGCAATCCTTCGAACCTTAGTCATGTCATTGGAAAACACGGGCACGTTGTAGTTATCAACCCACTTGGTTGCACCGATGGTAATCACGCCTTTGGACTGGACCGCTTCGGCTGGACCGTGGTCCGGTTCTAGTAGTAGAACCGTTGACCGCGGTCCACCGGTCCAGTGGTGCGTGGTTGTGTTTGGGTTGAAGTAACCCAGGGACCTCCTTATGGAAGCTAGTGATCTTTGGGTGTTATGAGCGGCCCCGTATGTGTAGGTCGGGACTGTAGGCTATGTTTGTGAATGTTAGGAGGAATTTGTAAATTAATTGTACGCAAAAAAAAAGGATAAATTTGAGAAATAGCAACCTACTTTCTTTATTTGTGTGTTATAGCATCCAACTTTCATTTTTAACCGTTATATCCTTTTCCTGTCAAAATTTTCCTAATTAAGACATTGTACTTTGAAAATCTACCCAATTATAACATTCTACTTTTAATTTATTTATTATAGGACATTATATTTTGAAAACATTATCCGGTTAGAGCGGTGAAAATTGCTTTGTATTTTGATGACATTGCTCTAATTGTGTACGATTTTTCAAAGTAAAACGTTATAATGGAGGAAAAAATACAAGTAAGATGTTATAATAAACAAATTAAAGAAAATAAGTTGCTATTTCTTGTATTTAACTCATTTATTCAGGAAATCACAAACTATCGCTTCCATATTCTCAATATGATTTCCTAATATCAGTTTTAACATCAATAATCTATGAACTTTACAAAGTATGCAAGAAAGCAAACCTTTAAGAATGGAGCCAACATCTGCAGCAAGAGTTTTGGCAGTACAAGCAACTTGTTCAAGTGATGTTGAAGCTAACGGATGGAAACAGATATGATCAACAACACCAAGGCGAGGATGAGTTCCAGTATGCGACCCAAAATCAATGGCTTCAAAAGCTGCTTTCACCATTGAGAAAACAGCGTGCTTCATGGGACATGAATCTGGGGATAAACTTGAGGTCGATTTTGAAACAAGCGTGTATCCAACTCTGTTGTAAGTTTCGTCTTCAAATTTATTGACAATGGCGGCCTCGGGAAATAGCTTTGCAGCTCGTTCAATTGATTCCAGAGCAGATTTGTTTCGTGTCTCAGATATGTAAATTTTACAACAGGTAAACATCGATTTAAGCATTTCTGTTCACAGCGACATGAGTGAGAAAGAACCCAAATGGTTAATCGAATCGATATTTGAAGATTAGTCAGCGTTACCAAATACTATGGAACAAGAGTAGCGTAATTTGATGATACAATCAGGCATCATAAATTCGATGAAAGTTCGTATGTAATAAGTGAATTGATATATGAACATTACTACATTACCAAGCATTACGATAAGAATTGGCACGAGTAGCTTGAACCACGAAATTACGGAATCATATTGCAAAAACAAGTTAAATTTACGAATTAAAAGCACAGAAAGATGAGGACGACTTACTGGATTCGTCGATATGTTTTTTATTCAGTGAAGAATTAAGCTTAATCTACTGGGTTCTTTAAACCCTAGAAGTTTGGTAGAATTGTATTGAGATTGTGAATTTATGTGAAGCAGGAAGATTGTGTTTGGTGGATTTGTGGGTGGGAATCATGAGTTCTTCTATCCTGGGCTCCTGGCTATCAGACACCTCATCCCCAATTTATCCCAAAATAGAAATTAAAAGAAGCTACAAAACTCGTCCGTTAACTATATAATCTAATATTTTTATTAGAAAAGAACAAATTTAATTAATCTTTTTACAAAAAATTAAGGACCGGATGATAATAGCCATTATTTTCAGATAGGGTATTCGTAAAAAAAAACTTCGTGACATATGTGTATAAATGTCAACTCACATCACATACACCCACATATATAGAATGGTTTATTTAATATCACCCTTTCAGATACTTGCGAAAATATTGTAAGTCATGAAAATCTTATAACGACATTTTATTTGTGGATTTTTCACAGAGGATTATCTACGAAAATCTTAATTATGTCCAAAAAATTAGATTTTAAATTCAAATTTCAAAAAAAAGAAAAAAATTGTAGGTGACCACGTGCGGTCGCCGTAGGTGATCATTTGCGAAAATTTGAAATTGAAAAGAAAATCTAAGATTTTCGCAGATACCTTCTTGCGAAAATCCGTTAAAAGTATAATTTTCATTTTATTTTTTGGGGTTTATTAAAATTGATACCAAATAACTTAAAGACCTCATTAAATACCATTGCATATACATTTGGATCGTTTTGTGATATTTTATTGATAGATAATTCCTTCTGGGTTGAGAAAATCTAGTATGAAAAATGAGAAAAAAGTAAAAAAAAAATATCTTAAATAGGGAGGATCATTTCAAGCCAAAATTCCATGACCAAGATTTTCGCAGCCCATATAGAATTTTCGAAGCCTATTTTGGCATTTTTGTAGCCCACGAAATTTTTTGCAGGTACCCTCTTACGAAAATCCTGACTATTTTGGTCAACTTTCTTAATTTTTCTCAGGTACCCTTTTAAGCAAAGTGTGGAGCCTGATCATAATCAGAGTATATCCAGAACTGAAGAATATCAGCACCGAAACAACTAGAAACAAAGGTGAAGACAAAGCAAGTGCTGTTAAATTTGGTGCTTTGGTCGGATCCTCAAACCTCAGTAGAGGAAGTCACTTACTCCAGGTTTTGACTAACCAATTGATCAACATTTGAAGGTTGTATCGTATGTCGGGTGTTTTTTATAAGGGCAATGAGTTATTCCAAGTAGATCAAAGAATGGTTAGAAGGAAGAGTATCAGATCAGCATGAGCAATGAAGGTCACACCTCGTCCGGATCAAAAGATACTTCTTGACTTAGCCACTCAAAGGAAGCATCCAAGATAGACAGTAGAAGTCAGTAGTAACCAAGATAGATTACCACATCGAAGGATTGTGATTAAAAAGACAACTGCTTCCTGACTAAAGAACTGTGTCCGAAGAAGCCCATCATCAGTATCTTATGAGGATTGCAGATTCACCGTGATAATAATGTCCTCAGACCGAAGCTCGGTTTGGACAGGAGAAGTTTTCTCATGCAGAAATAGTTGGCATTCAACTTAAATTTAGTCCGACAAAAGTGCAAAAGCATAGTCAGACAGTTACACAGTCTAATTTGGGGCATGTTACTCAACCGCAGTCCAAGTAAGATTATCCAACCAAAGAAGGAGTCTTCGGTTGTACCCTGACGGTATTGTCACATCGGCTATTAGATTTATCTCGGGAATACGCGAATGAGCACTGTTCAGCATGGGGAGTATGGAAGAGTCACTTCACAGGCTGAAAAGTTGACTAGGTGTTTCAGGTCTATGCTTGAAGATTCCCGCTCAAGATATTGCATGTTCGGCCTTCCTAATTGTTTTTGCTATATATACATATCATAATATGTCAAATATTAAGTGTGGTGGATATCCAATGTTCAGGTTGTGAACATTGTAAAGAGTCTTAGATTCTCTCTTGTAAAACATTGAAGTTTATCAATGATATTCTCTCAGTTCTCACAATGGATGTAACTTGACTCATTGTCAAATGAACCACTTTATATGCTTGTGTTTCTTAGTTAATTCTTTGTATTTCTCTCTGTAACACCCGACTTTTAAAACAAAACACCCCAAAAATTTTCATTTTAAACATAGGTTTCAGTACACAAAACCATAACAAAAGGGGTATATATTATTATAAACAGGTACAAGCGTATCAAGGAGTATGCAAATACAGTAACCTCCTTCTAAGCCAGGCTGCTACTGACAACATCTACAAGTCCCACTTCTTTAGTCACAGACTTTATCTTTTCCCTTATCAGGGTCATGCTAACCTGCAGGGACATTTAACAAACAACGTGAACTATAAAGCCCAGTGAGTAATCATATCTGCAAATAACATGTATAAGAAATACAGTCAAGTACACTTCACTATACAAGTTAAGTCTATTTCTACTCATCATTTCAATATCAAGTCCCATCTCCTAGCCCCATCGGTTGACCGTATATATTTGGATATCGGATCCAAACTCTTAGCCTCACAGGCTAATCGTGTGTGTGTGTATATATATATATATATATATATATATATATATATATATATATATATATATATATATATATATATATATATATATATATATATATATATATATATAGTGACAATTGTAAATTTTGGTCAACAAAAGTCAACTGTAGTCAAACGAAACGTACGTTAATCCATGTGTTGAAAAGTTATTTTCCATAACTTTTGCGATAAATTATTAAATATTATAATACTACGTATGCTAATTCAAAACAATTATCGAGTAAACGTCGAAAATACGGGCAATAAATTACTGTAGCGTAAAAATTCGATAATCGTAAAATTATTATTTTGAGAATAATAATATTCATAAAACGATCTACTCGTAAATACGAAACTGTGGATATATAGAACGTCGAAAACGGAGTTCGTATGTGAAAGTTACAACCATTAAATCTCTGTGAATGGATAAATGTATACAGGGTTTGGACTCAAAATACAAAATGTGGTGCCTTAAACATCAAATATGAAATAACAATTCATATAATGTGGAACGTAATAATATCTAGTATTAATTTCATAGCCAAATTCAATTTCCGGTAAAATGCCGAAAATCGTGAAATCGGAAGAATACTGCGCTTAAACGCGTATTTCAACATCCAACGAGTTATAATTCAATCAAAATAGATGTTTGAAAATGTTTTTATACAAAATAATTATTTAGAACTTTGTTTCGTCAAAAACTCATAAAATTTCATTAAAACGATTTACGATTTTATAAAAATCACACATTTTATACAAGTAGGATGCTATTTTTATAAAAACTAACCCACACCCACCCCCTACCCTACCCCATTCGGCAGCTATGGGAGACCAACCCATCACACCATAAATCTTGCTTCATTATTCAAATCTTAGGCCATAAAAGCCTATAAATAAAATAACACAAAAAAATCTAACTTTATTCACATCACATATTTACAAGATTTTCATTTGACAAGAGAAACACCCAACTTCATTTCTCTCTTCTCTCTTCCTCTCCCTCACTCTCGGCCCTCTCTCCTTCCTCCACCACAACCACCGCCGGCCACCACCATACACCATCACCATCCACCATTTTTAGTGCAAAACATTCCAAACTTGGTAAGCTAGCTTCTCTTGTGATTTTAAACACTATTACACAAGTTTTACTCCATTTACACACACTAATATCTATGAAAAACCTTTGGGTAATAGCATTGTCCAAGGGTCCTCCGAGCTCCTAGGCTTGGATCTTCGTTCCTACCGCTAATCTATCAAGACTAACCTAGTTTTTAAGCAAAGCACGCTTCAAGGGTGAGTTCATACCCCTCATTTTCATCTTTTCTAAACTTTTTGGGGGAGAATACAAGTTTATATACTATAAATGTTGGTTTATCCAAGTTTATATGTGTTTAAATGTTATAAATGATGATTAACACAAGTTCATAAAACTAGTTGTTGTGTAAAAATGTTTTTGACATGAAATATGGTTAGTTCTATGTATTATAAACATAGTGATATATTATGTTTGTGTAAAAATTTCCAAACTATAAATAAAATGTACAAAAATGTTAGATTTTGGATAAAAGTGTTATAAAAATGAAAACTAGAAGTTGTGTACAAATGACCTTGACATGAGATATGGTTGGATCTATGTAATATAAACATTATGACATATTATGTTTGTGTAAAAGCTACAAGACTATAAATAAAGTGTGTAAAATACTAGATCTTTAACTTAGACGTTATAAAAACGAAAACTAATAAAAACTACGTTTTTGTAACCGGGAAATATTACTTTCTAGCAAAAATGAATATAACCAAGTTATTACACCATTTTTGTGGAAAATATCTTAAAAGATGATATTTATAATTATTTGAATAAGTTAATTCGTTATTATTCGTAAAAATATGATTATTACGACGAAATACTAAAAATAGACTATTATTGGAATAGTTTATGAACATAAGGTTATTATGACATTTTGAACATGACAAAAATAATTATATAAAATTATATAATTATTAAACATTACTATATTATCATGGGAAAAATGATAATGGATGATTACAAGAGTTTTAGATACAAATTTTACGTAAACAAGTTGATTGGAATACATACATTTTTGTGAGATGAATCTTCACAGTACTTTATAAGTACCTACTATAAGTTCTGAATTTTATAACCAGAGTCTCGGTAAGAGAGCGTGATATTTGAGTATAGATCTATACGGGCTTGACAACCCCGCACCTGAGCTGTTAGCTACAGCTAGACCGGCAGGTCTGAGGTGTCTAAATGTCTAACATTCCGACGCTTGAAGAACGTCGCAGCAGGCCAACTAGTCACAGTATGGTTATAGGGTATCTCACATGGGAAAAATAATCAACTTAATATTTTATAAATTGTTTACGTGGAAACATACATTTCTAAGGAATTTTACACTACAGTTTACATATTACATTTTAGTCTTTGGGATTTAAAGACTTGGACATTTTTATGAGAAAATATTGGATTTTCTTGGTTTTCAACACTGTCGTTTATAAACAATGGACTTTTCTTACGCAAAATCTTATGAACTCACCAACTTAATTGTTGACACTTTTTCAACTACTTGTATTCTCAGGAAATTGATAAGGTAAACCACAAGCGCTATACGAAGGGACGTTACGACGTCATTTTTGCTTATTTTTTATATCATTTGTAATTGTATTTGAAACATGCAACATTTAGACGATGTAATATTTGCAATTATTTAATGATGGTTGTTTTGCTTGGAATCACTATTTTTCAACTTTGTTATGATATTGTTCATGAAATCATTCACCCTCGAACGTTTCCGCCATTACGGTTTGGGGGTGTGACATATATATATATATATATATATATATATATATATATATATATATATATATATATATATATATATATATATATATATATATATATATATATATATATATATATATATATATATATATATATATATATATATATATATATATATATATATATATATATATATATATATATATATATATATATATATATATATATATATATATCCTATCCTAATAAATAAGTAACTCAAAGCCACATGTCATCTCCTCCTTGATTTTGCCACATGTCATTTTCTCATAATTTTGAATTTTTTAAAAAAAATGTTTGAATTGAATGTATTTAATGTATGTATTCAATAATTCATAACTAAAGCAATAAATTAGGAACCTTTATTTATGTAGCCACATATGTAGAGTTACTTTTTAAATATTTCACCATTTACATTTTAAATAAATATATAGTTTATATTGATGACAAAAAAATAAATATATCAATAATCACATTAATATAAAAAATAACTTTTTATATGCATTTGCATAGCAAACCAAATGCGTATGTATATTGGAAAAAATTCAAAACTTTGTTTTAAATCATTTTTATAAAATTATTAATTGTTGCTTTTAAAAATATGGGTGTGTTTTTTAATAATGTATAACAAATATTTTTATTTTATTAGCATAACTTAAGTTCTTATTCAGAAGTTGAATAACGGAGAATATGATACGATATAGAAGATGGATATATAAACTTGAATCTTATCTTATCCTAATAAATAAAGATCTAGAGGACACTTGTTATCACGACATTGATTTGGCCACATGTCATTTTCTCATAGTTTTGAAATTCTTAAAAAAATAATAATTTGTTTGACAGTTAAGGGTGACTCTAAAAAGATCGGTTTCAATTTGTTATGCATTGTGTGCTGGCTTGATTTACTCTTTCAGTTACGATTAATATAAAAGTTTCAGTTTCTTTTCAAATCTATTACAATTTATTGAATTACTAAAATTACGAATTTTGAACTTATTAGAATCAATTAGAATTACAAAAATTAAGGTATGAGAATTTGAATTGTTGTTTTTAATATCTAAAATTACGGGTATGAGAATTCTAATTGTCTTTTCACCATATTTCTCATATCTTATGAAAATTTGGTTTTTAAAATAATTAATATTTATATTTTCGTTAAATACGTTTTATTTATGCCATCCCGTATAATATACGGGTGTTACAACTAGTATATATATATATATATATATATATATATATATATATATATATATATATATATATATATATATATATATATATATATATATATATATATATATTAGGATATCACATCCAATCTCCTAGCCTTACAGGCTGAACGATAATAATATATGGATATCAGATCCATTCTCCTAGCCTTACAGGCTGAACGGTAATACTATATGATTATCAAATTAAATCTGCTATTTGGATATTTAATCAAATAAAACCTGTTATTTGAACATCAAATCAAATCAAATATGTTAACCACAAAAGCCATATATATTTGGATATCAAATACAATTTCATAGCCACGGAGGCCGCACGGTAATAGTATATGGATGTCAGATCCATGAAACATAATCATTTTATTGACTCACGGCTTATCCGGTATTGTCTTTTCATTTTATTCCATTTTATTGACTCACGGCTTATCCGGTCTTGTCATTTCATTTTATTGACTCACGGCTTATCCGGTCTTGTCATTTCATTTTATAGACTCACGGCTTATCCTGTATTGTCTTTTTCAATGACTCACAACTCCGTTCTTGTCTTTACATTGACTCACGGCTTATCCGATATTGTCTTTTCATTGACTCACGGCTCCGTTCTTGTCTTTGCATTGACTCACCGGTTATCTGGTATTGTCTTTTTATTTCATTAACTCACGGCTGATTCCGGTCTTGTCATTTCATTTTATTGACTCACAGCTGGTTCTGGTCTTGTCATTTCATTTTATTGACTCACGGCTGGTTCCGGTCTTGTCATTTTATTTCATCTTTAAAAACTGTCAATTTCGTCCCCCAAAGCTGTTTTAATCTACAACAGTTCAATCAACACATATCACATCGGATACAAGTGAGATTACTCACCTGGATTCTTGCTAAGGATGTATCTAGTTATTCTTTGCCTCCTTGCACGTGCTTCACAATCCACTTGACTAGTAACCTATATATACATGTATATCAGGGTAATAAGTCAATTACTACTACAAGTGACTCTACTACACAATAGTCCAGTATAAAACCACTACGGGTCATAACTAGATAAGGATCCTTATCAATAACAACTTTCTATTCATTTTTATACTTCCCCGGTATACACGTATCATTCTATAGTGCCCACGGAGAGTCGTATTCACAATTTCATATTTTTCCAAGACTTTTCATACCATCATGGACTTGTAGTTAAAGTTTGAAGTCAATCGGACATGCCTAGCATCAATTTCAAACTTTAAAGCTCTCTGATCAAGTGCACGACTCGTGCATATTTTACCTCTAGGGAAGCACGACTCATGTGTGCATAAAATGGCAATGTACTTTCATCTGCAGGGGAGCACGACTCGTGCATAAAAGGGCACGACTCGTGCTCTTGCTGTAGAGTCTATTTTCAGTTCGATTTTTGCATTGTAGCTTCCTGTTTTCACATATTAAGTTCTTATTTCACATCTTAATCATTTTAGGTTCATTCCATGACTAAAACCATCCATTAACATCTGGTTTTAACCCATTGGAATCAACTCAATCATACAAATGCAGAATTTAGGGTTCTTGAACCAAAGACCCCTAAATCCACAAAATCATCAAATTCATTTGTTTCAAAATACATGTTCTTATCATATGAACATGTTTCAAACTTACAAATCATATAAACATCATGGATCATAACTGAAATTACAGTTTTCAGTCCATCCATGAAGAACACATCAAACACTTAGGTTAGAAGATGGAATTACTAACCTTATTTTAATTGGAAATCTTAAATTCCAAGCTTCAATTCTTCAACTCTTCTTCTTCTCCATTGGATTTCCAGAAATCGCACCTTCCAGAAATCTTCCCGTGTGTCATAAATGTTCAGCCACATATGGAGAGTCAATTCTCCTATTTATACTTCTAATTTTTCAGTTTTAGTCCCTCAAGTCCTTTTTCTTGAACTTTTGGCACTTTTATCACATTTTATCACATAAAACTTTCATTTCTTATATTTTTGCTACAAGCAAACAATATTTTTACATATTAAGTCCTTCACATGGTCAAATGACCAAATTACCCTTTATGGTAAAATGACAAAATTACCCTTTTTGTTATATTTAACCTATAATAAACTTACAAGGTAATATGGTGTTACAAATTCTTCCCTCCTTCAAAAGATTCTGTCCTCGGAATCAAACAAAGAGTTGAGGGTATTTCTCTCTCATTACAATTTCGGTCTCCCTATCATATGGAAACCTCTATGGTATTTCCAAAGCACTTTATGTAACACCAAATACTTGTGATAAGTATTTGAAAGTTAATTCTAGTAAAAAGGGTAATTTTGTCATTTTACCATAAAAGTGTAATTTGGTCATTTGACCATGTGAAGGACCAAATATGTAAAAAAATATTGTTTGCTTGCGGCAAAAATATAAGAAAAGAAAGTTTTATTGTGATAAAAAGTGAGAAAAGTGCCAAGAGTTCAAGAAATGGAACTTAGGGACTAAATTTGTAAAATTTGGAAGTATAAATAGGAGAGTTGACTCTCCTATGTGTGGCTGAACATTTGAGGACTTACGGGAAGGATTTTTGAGAGCAAATTTCTAGAAATCCACAAGAGTTGAAGCAAGAAATCAGAATCATAGCTTGGAATTGGAAGTTTCAAACAATTGAGGTTAGTAAATTGACTTTCTAACCAAGTTCTTGAAAGTGTTCTTGATGGGTTTTCATGGAGTGGACTGAAAACTGTAATTTCAGTATGATCCATGATGTTTATATGATTTATAAAACATGTCTAGGTGTGGAGATTATATCTTCAAAACATCAAAGTATGTTGTTATTGTTGAAATTTGGAAGTTTGCTCAAGCACCCTAAATCATGAGTTTATGTGATTTTGTTGATGTAAATGGGTTTTTAATGAGTTCCAAATGTTGTATTTGATGAAGATAATCAGTAGAAGTGATTAATTTTGAATAATTTCGGTTTTGGACCAAAAATGTGAAAAACGAGAATTTTTGGAAATGGATTGGAATCAACAATTCCATGGTTTAAAACTTGAAGTAAATGAAGGGTTTTGGTCCTGGAACAATCCCTAATGATTAAGTCGTGTATTAAGGGCTTAAAATGAGAAAATGAGAATTTGTAGCATAAAAATCGTGAGATGAGTCTGTGCAGCAATAGATCGTGACGCGATCTACATGGAGATCGCGACCCGATCTCGCGTCAGAAGCACAAAACCTTCCTGTTAAGTTATTTTGAGTTTTGAAGTTGGAATTTGGGGTTAGGCTTGTCCGTTTGACCTCAAATTTTAAACACAATTCCAATATGGTATGAAACTTTGTGGAAAATTATTAAAATGAGAATACGACCTCCCGAAGGTACTGTAGTAGAATACGCGTATTTCGGGAAAAATTTATAATTTGTAAAACGATGGTACGTGAAGGTTATCATCTAGAAATGGTCCGCAATTGTATTATATTAGACTCTTGTGTTGTAGAGCCGCTTGTAGTAGTATCTTTGACTTATTACCATGATATATATATATATATATATATATATATATATATATATATATATATATATATATATATATATATATATATATATATATATATATATATATATATATATATATATATATATATATATATATATATGTGTGTGTGTGTGTGTGTGTATATATAGGTATTAGTCAAGTGGATTGCGAAGCATGCGCAAAGAATAACGGGATACAATTGCAGCAAGTATCCAGGTGAGTAATCTCACTTATATCGTATATGATATGTGTTGATTGGACTGTTACAGATTGAAACATCTTTGGGGGACGAAAATGACAGTTTTAAAGATACATTGAAAAGACAATACCAGATAAGCCGTGAGTCTGAGAAAGACAAGAACGGAGCTGTGAGTCAATAATACGACAATACCAGATAAGCCGTGAGTCTGAGAAAGACAAGAACGGAGATGTGAGTCAATAAAAAGACAATACCGGATAAGTCGTGAGTCAATGAAATGACAAGAACAGAGCCGTGAGTCTAGGCAAAAGCGGGACAAACTCGTGAGCCTTTTGTGATTACACTTATTGGATGTTATATCCAAATGGTACGGCCTATGTGGCTATGATATTGGATTTTGTATCCAACTGGTACGGCCTTTGTGGTTAGGAAATACGGTACGGCCTCTGTGGCTAGGAGATACGGTACAGCCATTTGTGGCTAGGAGGCATGGGACAGAAATTGTTATTGAGAATTTATATGTTTATTTTCTCTCATATACATATGGCTTTTATGGCTAACAGACTTGATTTGATTGATGTTCAAATAATAGGTTATATGTGATTAAAAGTCCAAATAACTGATGTGATTTGATAATCACATGTTAATATCGTTCAGCCTGTAAGGCTAGGAGATTGGATGTGAAATCCTAACAGATGTACGATCAACCAGTGAGGCTAGGAAATTGGATGTGAAATCCTAACAGATATACGATCAGCCAGTGAGGCTAAGAGTTTGGATCCGATATCCAAATATATACGGTTAGCCGATGGGGCTATAAAATGGGACTTGATATTGAATTGATGAGTAGAAAGAGACTTAACATGTATAGAGAATCGTATATGATCGTATTTCTTATACATGTTAAATGTAGATATGATTACTCACTGGCTTTATAGCTCACATCGTTTGTTAAATGTCCCTGCAGGTTAGCATGACCCTGATAAGGGAAAAGATAAAGTTCGTGACTAAAGAAGTGGGACTTGTAGATGCTGTCAGTAGCAGCCCGGCTTAGAAGGAGGTTATGGTATTATTATACTCCTTGATACACTTGTACCCGTTTATAATAAATAATACCCCTTTTTATATGGTTTTGTATACTTGGACCTATATTTTAAATGAAAAATTTTCAGGGGTGTTTTTGTTTTAAAAGTCGGGTGTTACACTTTAACCATACTAGTCTTCTTATTTCGCAGCTGTCTCTCTTTCCGTCTAACACTTCTCGGTTGTCCCGGGTATCTTAACTCCTTATCTACCTCCATTTCAACATGAGGTATTCGTTGGAATTTATCAAGCAAAGTTTTCCGCAAATAAAACACATGGAAAACATTATGAATATCTTGACATTCATCATATAACTTCAATCAATACACCACAATTCTTACTATTTGGGATATACAGAAAGGTCCAATAAAACGAGGACTCAACTTTCCTTTCTTCCCAAAACAGTTTTAGTATTTTCAAGGGGATACTTTGAGCACTACTATCTCCCCCACTTGAAATTTCAACAATTCAATTTGATGATCCACATACTACTTTTGTTGATTCTTAGCCATTTCCAAATTTTCTCGTATTCATCTAGTCTTCTCTTCAGTTGATACTACAATCTCGGTTCTAGCCAACAACTTTTCCACAACTTCAGTTCAACAAATCGGAGTATGACACGGCACTCCATACAACGCTTCATACGAGTCATCAGAATGCTGGTATGAAAACTGTTATTATCTACAAATTTTACCAATTTATTATGCAAATTTAATGCATATCTTCTAAAATCTGAATGGTTCTCTCGCTTCACCCATCAATTTGTGATTAATATACGGTACTCATTAGTACTTTCGAACCCAATTTCTCTTGGAAACTCTACCAAAGTCGAAAAATAAATCTACTATTTCGACCCGACACAATCGACACCGGTAACCCATGTTGACAAATTACTCCATCTATATAACTTTTCGCTACTTTTACATCTTGATTTTCTCACTAGTCGGTATAAATTTGCGCCGATTTCACCAACCGGTCTACTATTACCCATGTGGTATCATACCCACGCGGTATTCGAGGAAACTTTATTATAAAATCTATAATAATATCGTCCCATTTCTTCTCTAGAATCGGCAACGGCTAGATTTCTCCATATACTTTTAATGGTTTGACTTTACTTGCAAACATGTCAAACACTTTTTCACATATCTTTCTTCACTCTCGGCCACCAATACATAGGTTTTATCATCCTATACAGTTTGGTACTGCCCCGGATATACTGCATATCTACTACAGAGTGTATCTTTTAAGATTAAATTTCATATCTCACTTTGCTTTGGAACCCACATACACAACCACCAAGGGTTTTCAATCGATGTGAGTTTTTAACTATCTGCTTCAAGTATCCAATGTAACACCCGTGTCCCAGATAGAATTTCAGATCAAAAGTAAGAACGTTATGACATATGGTGTAACCAAGTAACGATGTTATGGTCATTATAAGATAAGAAAAATATGACGATGAAAGCCTAGGAGTCAAAACGGAGCAAAATGCGGAAAACGACAAATTTTTGAAGATCATGATGCGACGAGAAGAGGATCGCGACGCGATCTGTGTCGGCATCCCCAATGAAGTGTGCGATGAGGTAAACACTTACGTTTTAGGTCGAGACGCGATCCTAGGCATGGTCGTGACGCGACGGGGGTCCAGGAGGCCTATAAATACAAGATCTCAGTCTCATTTCGACCCAGAACACACACCAAACAGCTATACGATATAGAGGAGTGTTCTGGTAAGAAAAATACGTTAAGGGAAGATGCTGAGAAGTAAGGAGCGAGCGGTAGCCGGTAGCGGGGTGCTCGAGAACTGTCAGAAGTTCGGAACGGAAAACGCTCCAGGACTCCGAGAAAGCGCCAATCTTATGTGAGTAATCGCTACGTATCTTCTTAGTAGTTTATAAGTGTTAAACTATAGTATGTGATGGTTATATTATACTTATTTCCAATAATTCATAATTCCAAAAATAATACCGATTGATTTACTTACGAGGACGGTGACTAGGCCGATTACTTGGGATCTGGTTGTTGGATTTTCCGAAATGCTAAAATGCTGAAAGGATACTGCCACCCCATCTAATCTTCTACATGGCCGTTCTTTACTTGATAAATCATGGGGTATCATGTTGGAATTATTGAAGGGAATACAAAGCAGTGTAATACAGTTAGAATATTGTATTTGTAAACGTGTGGGAAGCAGGTACGGTATGAACTCGTGAGAATAAGTCCAGGTCATGGACATGAACGTGTCACAAGATGATACTAAGAAGAGTGATTTATAATAGTATATAATTCATGTTAAGGGACGACAAGATATGTCATGTGCTAACAATAAGTGAGGAAACCATAGAGGTACTATGTACTGACCATACCTGGGCCAATAAGCCGTTAAGAGTATGTATATACCGTAAGACAATATAAGGAACTATGGAGACTAATACCAGATAATAAACAGAAAGAAGTGAGAGTAGTCAAAGCTATGAGCCGTAGTGCTTTAAGGTAAGACCGTGTGGAACAGGTTAATGTAGCATGTGAATAGTAAGTGACGGTAGATGATACCGTGTAGCGAGTGACATCGGGTAGTACGGTAGTTTCACAGTATGAAGTATGAATAAGATAGGACTGTGAAACTGGCAGGAATGGTAATCGTGTAACGGGTGTGGCCATATAGGTCATACTGTGATTAGATTAGTCACTAAGCTTTATGGCTTACCCCTTTATTTTATGTGGTTTTGCAGGTTAGGTAACGCTTGGCTTGGATCATGGGACGATCCCTGGTGATATTATCTTGTTAATTCCAGGCTGAAAAGTCAAGGCGTTACATCCAACCACTCATTCACTTTTCACGTTTTTTGACTAGCACACTTCTTCTTGTGCTACCCGAATCAGTTCAGGTAATCGACTCGCCACACTCATACATGTGGATATAACCTTCAAAGGATACTCTTTTCAACTCAAGGCATCTGTAACCACATTCGCCTTGCCGGGATGGTACAAGATTTCATAGTCAAAATCTTTAAGTAACCCATCCATCTTTACTGTCTCATGTTTAGCTTCTTTCTGATCAATTAAGTACTTCAAATTTTTATGATCCGTATAAACAGTAAGCTTTACACCATATAAATAGTGTCTCTAAAGCTTCAATGCCAAGATCATAATTGCTACTTCAATATCATGTACCAGATATTTCTTCTCAACTCTTTTAGTTAACGGGTCGCGTAGGCGATTACTCAACCCTTCCACATTAACACGCACCCAAAGTCAATTCTAGATGCATTCCTGTAAAACAAATTATCTTCTCCGCTTAGCATTAACGCTAACGCCGAAATTTCACACAAGGTTTGTTTCAATCTTTGAAAAGCTACTTGTGGTTTTTCTACCCATTCAAACTTTTCACTCTTCTTGGTCAACTTTAGTCAACGGGACAGCAATCAAGGAGCAGTTTTCTACAACTCTCCTATAGTAATCCGCCAATCCAAAGTAACTACAAATTTCAGTCAGATTTCAAGGCGGTTCCCGTTTTATCACAGCTTCATTTTCACTGGATCTACTTTAACATCTTTGGCACTGTTAACATGCCCAAGGAATTAAACTTCTTTTAGCCAAAATTCATACTTAGAAAACGTCGCATATCACTTTTCTCAACGAAGTAACTCCAATATTTGGCACAAATGTACATCATAGTCAATCTGGTTTCAAGAATATCAGATTCTCGGTAGTCAATGCACATACACATCGACTTGTCTTTCTTCTTTACAAACAAGATAGGGACTCCACACGATGACACACTCGGTCTTATGAAACCCTGAACCAAAAATTCTTCTAACTGCTTCTTCAACTCTGACATCTCTGCAGGTGCTAATCGGTACGAAGCCTAAATAACAGAAATGGCTCCCGAACCGATTTGATCATAAACTCTTCTCGCCAATCTGGCGGTAATCCTGGAAGTTCTTTAGAATAAACATCCGGGAATTCGTTTGCAATTTTTACAGTTCTATCTCCACTTTATTTAGGTTGGCCAATACTACATATGCCAACTAAAACATCCTTCCTTTACTAACACTACTCCGAGTTTAAGCAAAGGAAAATAACCGGTATTCTCAACCACGGTCGCTTACCTTGGATTTTCATCCATTTCACTTCTAATGTTAGAACCATAATGTTCATGTTTCTATAATTCATGTTAGCATAATTCATTGCTAACCAATTCATACGCACAATTACTTCAAATTCATTGGTAGTCATCGGCTTCAGATTTATAGGGAAAAATGGTCCCGTAAATCCTAGGCTAACAACCTTCCAGGTGTTCGGTATCCCAAACATATTTGCTATCTGCTATAGCTACTTCCAAGCTTTCATCCATAGGCGTTGATGAAATATTTAAACAAGGCATCAAAGACACCGATCCAAAGCAACAAATAGCTCCTGGATCAAATATAACATATACGGGGATTATATTCAAAGAAAATATATCTGAGACCACATCAGTCTTCTCACGAGCTTCTTCCACAGTCTTCTGGAATGCTCGTGGTACTACTGGTCCTCCTAGACCATTCACTTCTTCTTTCTTTCCTCCCCGTTTTTCTCTGGGTTTATCACCTGATGCTCCACATTCAGCATGTGGACATTTCGTACGAAAGTGATCCGTAGCTCCGCACTGGAAACACCTTCGTTCCACTAAACAGGCTCGAGCAATATGCCCCTATTTTCTATGATTTCAACAACTCGGCGGTAGAGTCTCAACTCTACAACCACCTGAGTGTTTTTTCCTGCACTTCTCACACCACTTAGCTTCTTCTTTTTGGCCCCTTCCCCTTAAGGTTAGACCTAATTCGTGGTAACTTCTTCTGAAATGTCCACGATTGTTTTTCTGCTTTTCTTTTAGTTTTAACAACTTTTCTTTCACTTTTTCGACTTTCATTTCCGGGCTGCTTATCATAAACTAGTTTTGCAGCCTCTTCACCTTGAATATTAATCAGGGTGAGCAACAAATTTTTCTGACCACATCAGCTACTATTGCTCATCATGTGAATTTTTCTACTACTTGTCCTTTTGCCCCTCTTCCAACGGAGCCTTGAGAACGGGCTGGTCACCTCTTGAGGCTCTACGCCCTAAATTTCTCCCAATAGGATTTACTGCTCATACTTCTTATACGTCAAAATTCAGCAAGCAGTTAGGTTATATATATATATATAATAACAAACTTATATACATCTAACTGTCTAACATGTCTACTATTTCTCAAGGTTTAAGTCCAGGATTCTACTCTATAAACACCTACTTCACTTAAACCACAGCTCTTATACCAACTTGTAACACCCGACTTTTAAAACAAAACACCCCAAAATTTTTCATTTTAAACATAGGGTTCAGTACACAAAACATAACAAAAGAGGTATAATTTATTATAAACGGGTACAAGCATATCAAGGAGTATGCAAATATAGTAACCTCCTTCTAAGCCGGGCTGCTACTGACAGCATCTACAAGTCCCACTTCTTTAGTCACGAACTTTATCTTTTCCTTTATCAGGGTCATGCTAACCTGCATGGACATTTAACAAACAACGTGAGCTATAAAGCCCAGTGAGTAATCATATCTGCAAATAACATGTATAAGAAATACAGTCAAGTACACTTCTCTATACAAGTTAAGTCTATTTCTACTCATCATTTCAATATCAAGTCCCATCTCCAAACCCCATCGGCTGACCGTATATATTTGGATATCGGATCCAAACTCTTAGCCTCACAGGCTAATCGTATATATATATATATATATATATATATATATATATATATATATATATATATATATATATATATATATATATATATATATATATATATATATATATATATATATATATATATATATATATATATATATATATATATATATATATATATATATATATATATATATATATATATATATATAAGGATATTACATCCATTCTCCTAGCCTTACAGGCTGAACGGTAATACTATATGATTATCAAATTAAATCTGTTAACCACAAAAGCCATATATATTTGGATATCAAATCCAATTTCATACCCACGGAGGCCGCACGATAATAGTATATGGATGTCAGATCCATGATACATAATCATTTTATTGACTCACGGCTTATCCGGTCTTGTCTTTTCATTTTATTCCATTTTATTGACTCATAGCTTATCCGGTCTTGTCATTTCATTTTATCTCATTTTATTGACTCACGACTTATCCGGTCTTGTCATTTCATTTTATAGACTCACGGCTTATCCGATATTGTCTTTTTCAATGACTCACAGCTCCGTTCTTGTCTTTGCATTGACTCACGGCTTATCTGGTATTGTCCTTTTATTTTATTAACTCACGGCTGATTCCGGTCTTGTCATTTCATTTTATTGACTCACAGCTGGTTCTGGTCTTGTCATTTCATTTTATTGACTCATGGCTGGTTCCGGTCTTGTCATTTTATTTCATCTTTAAAAACTGTCAATTTCGTCCCCCAAAGCTGTTTTAATCTACAACAGTTCAATCAACACATATCACATTGGATACAAGTGAGATTACTCACCTGGATTCTTGCTAAGGATGTATCTAGTTATTCTTTGCCTCCTTGCAAGTGCTTCACAATCCACTTGACTAGTAACCTATATATACATGTATATCAGGGTAATAAGTCAATTACTACTACAAGTGACTCTACTACACAAGAGTCCAGTATAAAACCACTACGGGTCATAACTAGATAAGAATCCTTATCAATAACAACTTTCTATTCATTTTTATACTTCCCCGGTGTACACGTATCATTCTATAGTGCCCACGGAGAGTCGTATTCAAAATTTCATATTTTTCCAAGACTTTTCATACCATCATGGACTTGTAGTTAAAGTTTGAAGTCAATCGGACATGCCTATCATCAATTTCAAACTTTAAAGCTCTCTGATCAAGTGCACGACTCGTGCATATTTTACCTCTAGGGAAGCACGACTCATGTGTGCATAAAATGGCAATGTACTTTCATCTGCAGGGGAGCACGACTCGTGCATAAAAGGGCACGACTCGTGCTCTTGCTGTAGAGTCTATTTTCAGTTCGATTTTTGCATTGTAGCTTCCTGTTTTCACATATTAAGTTCTTATTTCACATCTTAATCATTTTAGGTTCATTCCATGACTAAAACCATCCATTAACATCTGGTTTTAACCCATTGGAATCAACTCAATCATACAAATTCAGAATTTAGGGTTCTTGAACCAAAGACCCCTAAATCCACAAAATCATCAAATTCATTTGTTTCAAAATACATGTTCTTATCATATGAACATGTTTCAAACTTACAAATCATATAAACATCATGGATCATAACTGAAATTACAGTTTTCAGTCCATCCATGAAGAACACATCAAACACTTAGCTTAGAAGATGGAATTACTAACCTTATTTTAATTGGAAATCTTAAATTCCAAGCTTGAATTCTTCAACTCTTCTTCTTCTCCATTGGATTTCCAGAAATCGCACCTTCCAGAAATCTTCCCGTGTGTCATAAATGTTCAGCCACATATGGAGAGTCAATTCTCCTATTTATACTTCTAATTTTTCAGTTTTAGTCCCTCAAGTCCTTTTTCTTGAACTTTTGGCACTTTTATCACATTTTATCACATAAAACTTTCATTTCTTATATTTTTGCCACAAGCAAACAATATTTTTACATATTAATTCCTTCACATTGTCAAATGACCAAATTACCCTTTTATGGTAAAATGACCAAATTACCATTTTTATTATATTTAACCTATAATAAACTTACAATGTAATATGGTGTTACACTCTCTATTATAGATAGTTGTGAGGTTAATCGTTTGTTTAAAGTTCTTAGTCGTGAGGTAGATATGTACCTTGACTAGCAGAGGAGCTGTGAAGAAGGTCCAGTTCCCGAACAGAACTCAACCATTACTTTAATGTACTATTTTAATGTTATTATGCTTGTTCAATTACATGTATATGCTAGTTTTAAATATGTATATGCCTAAAAGTAATATGCAGTAATACATATCCATTATGCTTATATTCATATTCATGTAGTCATCGTTATATGCATTATGCATATGTATATATTAATAGAGTCATAGTTTTCATAATAATACACATATATTATGCATACATGCATATGCTTACTAATAGAGGTGCATGTTTTATTTATACATATATATATATATATATATATATATATATATATATATATATATATATATATATATATATATATATATATATATATATATATATATATATATATATATATAACACATAAGATGAACACGATATTGATGAACAAAGATTGGCGATGAAACATTTACCTGCACATATGTCTAAAGTAAAGAGTTTGATTATTTTGGAGAATAAATAAATTAAGAAAAGGTTAGAGAATGGCATGATGACATTCCTTAATGTTTGTCTTTTTTAATATCATATGAAGTATTTTATATATTATATTACTTATATTCATGATAGATATGTAATATCAATTAATTATCATAGAAGTAGGCAGTATATTGCACATTTATTTGATATTCATTTGATGTTATATACAAATATGAGGCCATGGAATTTAAAATTAAAGCAATTGAAGAGAAATTAGCTAAGTGCAAGTTGTCGGGAACTTATGGATACACCAACTTAAGTAATTAATACACAATGGAAATAAGAAACAATTTCTCAAAACAATTTCCCAAAGCCATGGATCCAGTTAAATCTCATCAAATTAACTAAAACTAACATGCGATGTTTTCAAGAAATACCTCATTGATCGATTTCTTAATAAGTTGATGTAGAAACTATATTCCAACGATAAAACTGCCATGGGTATCTACACGAGCAACTGAAAGACACCAAGAATGTTAGTACCTTGAATAAATCTACAAGTAGAGATACCTTGTACTCTTAGTTCTTAATGAAATCATTAAATACAATACTAAATCGGATGGGCCTGTTGGGCGGAAGCAACCAACAAACACAACGACTAAGCACTTCTTCAACAAACGATTAACTTTACAACTATTTAGACTGGAGAGAATATGAAGAAGAAGAATTGAGAAACACAAGGGTTAAAGTGGTTCACCTGATAGAACGGGTTACATCCACTGTGAGAACCGAGAGAAATATTTTATTGATTAACTTTAATGATTTTACAAGAGAGAAAGAAACTAAGACTATAATCACAATGTTTACAACTCAAACATTGGATATCTACCACACTCAACATATGTCGTCTTAGTCAATGATGAGATTTATAAGAAAATATGGAAGACTGAATACGCAAGTTCTTGGGAGGGAATCTTCAAACATAGACCTGGAACACCTAGTCACTTTACAGCCTATGAAGTGATTCTTTCATGATCCCCATGCTGAACAATGCTCGTTTGCATATTCCCAAGATAAATCTGATACTGGGTCCAATCGAGGACTCATTCCTCGGTTAGAAGACTCCTTATTGGTCTTTGGTCGAGTGACATCCTCTGCACGAGACTGTGTAATTGTCTGACTATGCTCCTGGACTTCTGTCAGACTGCACTTCGGTCAAAGGCCAACTCTTTCCTTTTGAGAAAACTTCTCCTGTCCATACTAAGCTTCGGTCTGAAGACAATGTTGTCTCATTTGCTTATGTTGCTGATGTATTTACTTAAGTGACCATAACCCATGCTACTGCTATCATGATGAATATGCAATCCACACAAGATACTGATGATTGGCTTCTTTAGACACAATTATTCGGTCAGGATACAATTCTTTTCTTCATCACAATCTTTGGTCCGGTTACCTTCCTTGGTCATCACCCACTTCTTCTATCAATCTTGGATGTTTCCTTTGCATGCTTAAGCGAAGATGTATCTTTTGATCCGGACGAAGTATGACCTTCCTCGGTCCTACTAATATGATATTTTTTCTTTTCTAACCGTTTTGCTGATCCACTTGGAGAACTATTATTGCCCTTCTGGGTGAGATCTCGGTCCTACTGATACAATATCCTTACTTACTAACCGTTTTGCTGATCCACTTGGAAAACTATTACTTCCCTTCTAGGTTAGATACACATAGCTTATTGTAAGACTAAAATAAGAATGAAAGCAAACAACGAGAACACCAAGTATGAATTTTCAATGTGCCGAATGATTTTATTCACAATAATAAAGATAGTTGTAAAGTCCTGATTTAGCATGAATGTGGAATAAAAACATCATAAACACTCAAGAACAATATGCAACAAGCCGAATGATTCATATATGTGAGAAAATACAAGGATTAGGCTCTAAGGGTATAGAAACCCGAGCACTACAAATACGCTCAATATCTCTCACATTGTGAGCTCTCCCTTAATAATGAATAATTCAATGACTATATATAGGCAAGCTATACAATTAGGTCAAAACCCTAATACCCACATGTCATAGTGGGCCTTCCAAGCCCGCTAGTCATCAGCCCATGGAAAGCTTTGTACCCTAACAATCTCCCCCTCGAAGCTTGGAATGGATGATGCTGCTCCAAGTACCATATCGAGCAACTGACGAATTTGATACCAAGAGTAACGCAATGTGTAAAAACTAATCCTCGAATCTCAATACATTGGTAGACTCCAATCACGGTTCCTAGATAGTGGCATGAAAATAATCGTGCTATAGAGGACCTTCAAACCTCAAGCAACCAAAAGTAATCCCCAAAATAAGCATAAGCACAGACCCGTCAACAAAAATCCACTTCAGAACTGAAATCTGAATCGCCTCATAAACATGAGAAAACTCCCCCTCTTTGTCACACCGGATTCAAAAATATAACCGTGAAGTAATCCGCCAAAAGAATAATCACCGAAAACGTCATGTAATAATCCAAAAACTCAATTTTAAACCAAACTCGATTGAGAAAAACCGAAGTCGAGAGTCAATAACGTCCACATCATCGCATCAAATAAATGTCAAAGTATATCGAGACTAAGAAATAATACCCAACATCGATAAATCTCTCCTGTGCTTCGCTAAGAATTGTCTCTTCGAAAGATTACAATTCGACTCTCGAATGATCATACTTAATTCTTCCCCTTTTTATGATCGGAACAAGACCATAAAACATCGTGTAGGCATGAGAATGTGCTCGAACAACATAAAAATGTTGAACTCCCCATTGACATGTGGATAAAACGATAATGACCGAATCAGATGGATCAAATGTGGAAACATACGAAAGATAGAGCTCTGAGTTGCTAAAACGCAAGCATCTGTAATAAAACCCGTATCCATCTCGATGAAGCACCAGAAAAACCAAAAAATATAACTTCGGCTATAAACAAAAATACCCGATATCCGACGAACATAAGTGTGAAAATTCGGGTCCGAAGACATGTGGCATGTGTACCGAAGCGATAAATGAGAAATTCCGAAAAATATTCTTTAAGATCCGAACTTAAAAAAAAGGATAAATTGCGGCTTCGGTAACCAACGTGAAAATCTAAAACTTTGGTAAAAAAAATCCCGAACAAATATCAGATAAGCCCACGGTATATTGTTATCTCCTAGCTTTTTGATCCATGGCCCAATCCAGTAATTTGAACAGCAATTAAACTTCATAATCACAGCCCAAATTGATTGACTTCAGACCCAAATGTGATCCAATAAGGGCCCAACTTCGGATGGAAACCTGCAAGCCGTCGGCTAGTCATTTGCATCGCAAAATCAACCAGATCATCATCATCATCGAATTTCTTTGCCCCTTCCTTGTCTGACCATCCAGAAAACCAATACATCTCCTTCGTCGATTGATTCAGGGTCAGCTTGTTTTCTTAACTGAAGGATCCGAAGCCATCGTCTCCCTTCTCCTTAGACTTCGGCCAACCTCAATCGGAAATCACGTATGCATCAACTCACATTGCTTTCTGCCCGTTAGGTCTTCATCTCGTCTTCTCCATTGTTACCGGCGAATCCATAGATCACTTTCTCAATTCCAATCGATACTCCCGAAGTCACAGATCGTCGGTACTTGCTTCGCCTATCAATGTCCTTCGGATGTAAACCTTCATCGTCTCTATTGAACAATCAAATTACCGATCATCACCAATCAACTATCATCTTGATTACAGAAAGAGCGAATAACGACATTTAAACCAAGAGCGAAAGTAATTTGAATTCCCCAAGTGCACACACTCATTGATGAAATCATAAACGAATTTAAGTTCCCGAGCATAGTTACGTCAAAAAATATCACCGCCAAGGTCACGAACACCATTCATCTTTTTCCCAAACATTTATTATCGTCGTCGTACATCATCATCAAACGAACATTGATTCTCCATTCCAGAACCATCATTGAATCATAATCAGGTAATGAATTTAATCGGTGATTAGCATGCTTGTATTCATCCTTGATAGCCCCGTTTTATCGATAATCAAATGGAGTATTAGAACAGATCAATCACGAATATTATTGAAGAAATCGATTCAAAACAGACTGGATGATGAAAAAAGTCCGAACAAATTGAATCGATACATACAATATGCCAGGATACGATCTAGAATGAGAAAATCCATGATTCAAATATACGATTAATAGAATCCACGATTCGAATTAACCAGACCCAAATATTTCTTAAATAACGGCAATTAAAATCTTGAGCACGTGAAACATTGATTAGGGTTTGATAAGTGACCTGATTGAGATCGGAGAGACTCGCCAAAAATAATTGTAACTTGAATGAACATGAATAGAATCGCCAAATCAAGATCGTCCCTTGAACGAATCGCTTAAATCTTCAAGGTACGACTCTGATACTACTTGTAAGACTAAAATAAGAATGAAAACAAACGACGAGAACACCAAGTATGAATTTTCAATGTGCCTAATGATTTTATTCACAGTAATTAAGATAGTGCTCCAAATCTTGAAGATGAGCAACTATTAAGATCGTTACAGTGAATATGGCAATGTAAGAGTACGTGCTAAACATCTAGGGTTTAGGGTGTTTAAATACTAAGATCTAATTGGATAAACACTTAATCCAATTAGTTACAGATAAACATAAAAACTTTAGACATTATCCATAACAAAATATAAGTATAAAACATAACCGTCTACAGATAAGCACACAAACTTCGTATCATCGATAGCTTTGGATCAACTTCTCACTTCGCATACTTCAAAAGCTTCGGATAGGAACATTAGTACTTCGGATATCAAATATCATCACAATCAGAATCCTAACACTTATGATACTATCTCTAACTATAGTTCTCATTAATTAGTCAAATCGGAGTACTGAAATTCCTTTACCGAGGTCTGAGGATCTGTCCGAGGTATAAACTTCAACAACACTGGCTTTGTCTTCTCTGCTTTTTCTAGTTGTTTCGGTTAGCTGATCCTCTTCGATTATCTAGACATTCTCCGGTTCTGATTAGGCTCCACACTTTGCTCAATAGGGTCATCTTCTATTAGGGTAGGGGAGAGGAGGGAGGCCAAATTAGGTTATGATTAATTCATTAATCACACAAAAGGCTTCCTTATATACTAAATTAAAAAAGTCACACTCTTTTAATTTTCCTTAAGTATTTCATTTTGTCAACTATCTAAGCTGATAGTTAATCCATAGGATTTAATTAGTTAATCCATAGGATTTAATTAGTCAACTTTATTATTTGAACACCTTTAAATAACAAATAAACATTTTATTTATTTTAGTAATTAAACCTTTTATTTTTTTCTTAAATAATATATATTAAATATTAAATAAATACTTTTTTATTTTTATTGATTAATGATATATATTATATATATTAAAACAGTTGTTTATTGCACATAAAATCCAACAGACTCTTATTTATGCAAGAGACAAAATCAATTAACTATACAAAGTGGTAAGCGTCTAGCAATATGTCATTATTCCTAACCATATATGCATGTTTGTCTCAACAAAACACATATTAACTTGTTATGTTACATGACTTGTTGTCTTCTCTACCTTAGTTCTAATATCAGTTAAACTCAAGATTTAGATCCAATCAGTCTCATGTTAGTTCAATGATAGGTTTCTTGACCTAAAACTCGAATGTGATCATTAGACTAAATTAACCATCTTGTCAATATTGTCGTCTCGGTATGACCATACACTAATATTTATTCGGTTCATAAAAGAACCCATTGATATCACACTCTTAACTAGTAGATAGACAAATCACATCTTGATTATGTGCATTTATCATAGGATTCATACAATGTTCGATAATAGCATTATTTAGAAAAAACTTTTTACTAACTTCCAAACATAACAATAAAGTATTTCAAAAACCAACATATATATTTTAGGTTGAAGGATATATAAACACAATATTTTCAAGATTAACCACTGATACCGATCCATGAAGTAACATATTGAGGTTGAGTTAATAAAATATCCACTAGCAGCAAATATATGTGAATTTGGTTCTTAGCAAGATAAATATTCATCGACAACGAATATCTATCAATATTCATGTTACTCTTAATTGATAGTTATTCTCATAACATGATCGGCGATGAATGTCTCGAATAATCAACTGTTAGTGACGGATAAAACATGTTAATATATAATACAATACCATCTTATTTATAATAGTCCTATCATATTATCTCTTTTTGACAGGATGCAATATCGTATTGTATTATCTCAATTTTGACAAAAGAAATTCATAATAAAAACGTTAATGTTTTTAAAGTAACTGTTTTTATTTTTTATTTTTTTAAATTTTATACTATTGTTTTTATTATGATTTTACTTTAATATTATAGTAAGATGATACATTGTGTCACAATAGTAGAATACAATAATATTACAATAAGATAATACATATTCTCATATTTAGAAAATACGGTACAATTATAGTAAAATAGTATCTTGTCAGTCAATAAAATATATAGTAATATTGTAGTAAGGTAATACTTTATATCTGACAAAAAGAATAAAAATTACAATAATATAATATATTATGTTTGACAGAAAAATTTTAATAAGATTATAGTAACATAATAAAATTAAATTATATAAACAACCATTCAAAACAATCCTTAAAATTTGATCATACTTTTACAAAAAACTATCGTATAATAACAGGTTGAAATCTTAAATATATAAATAATTGTAAGTTTTGTTATTATTTTTGTTTAAAAAAACCATGATTTAATCGTAAATGGTAATATAAGAACTTTTCTAATAACCTTATATATTTTATACAACCTTAATAAATGTATTGTATTTTTGTATTCGAAAAAAATATAAGGCCCTCCGGTATGCAGCCGTCGGGCTTGTGCGAGGTCCGATGTGGCATGCAAGCTTCGCGATGAACACCGCCCCTCTAGTGAGGGGTCGTCGCATTTTCTTCACCGCACGACGCCTTCTCGTCGCACGAGCAAAATGAAACCAAGCAACTTACACTTGTACATTGAGCTTGATTTAGTGTACTAAAACTAAGAGGAAGTGGGATGTGACTATTTCCAAAGGTGAGAGGAGGAGAGAGAGAAGCTGAGATGGCACCCCAAAAATGAGTTTAAGTGAGAGGGCACATCGGATGGCCTAAATGTTGATTAAGATGAAAAAAAATGTATTTGAGTGCGCAAGGATTTAAGTTTTACCTTCGAAGTACATGACAGATAAATGACAATTTTGGATTTTTTTGAAAAGAATTTTTCTGTTAAAAAACAGAACATTAAATAAAATAATTTTAAAGGACCAATAATGCAGTTCAAAGTAAGTCTAGGACCCTTTTTTTAATTTCCACATAATAATTTTTCTTTAAATGGAGCACACAAAGCACCGCTATGATGAATCATTCCTCGTTACACTTTCGGTCTTTTCTCATTTCTCTTATATTTTATTTATTTTTCATTTTTTTCTTGTCTTTTTTTCATTAATATATCTCTACGCAATTCCCAGATTTGTTTTGTGAATCCAATCGTGATCCACTCTTTCCAGATTTGTTTTGTAAATCGAATTGTGTTCCACTCTACTTTCTAAGCCAACCTTTTAGAGCTTCACTTGATACTAGATCTGGATTTCTTCTTTAAATTTTGTTTTGTGATGTCAAATTGATCTTCAATTCGATTTTGTTGGTGATGATTTGGTAAAAGAACATGCTGGTTTAAAGCAGTTCGAATATTTTCAACAAAACATGAAAAACAAAAGTCAGATCTGATTTGGTTGACTTTTAATTTTGCTAAGAGTTTTGGCGTAGACCTAATATAGGATGTTGATCATCTCATGAGTGTCGGCGACTTGTTCTTGAGTTTCAGAATTATTTGTAAGGAAAATATGTTTTGCATTAATTATCTTGAAATACATCGGGGTCGAAGAACTATTCATCTTCAACATGGTGCCTGGATGAAAAGTCAAAGTGCAAACATAAAGGTAATTCACTTACTTATATATGTTATTACTTCGTGAATTTCTAATTTTTTATATGCAAATTGAGTGTGATGATATATCATCCATTAGCATTATATAAAACCATATGAACAATGTTGATCCCCGTGATAAGAATTAAATAACTGGATGGTGTTGTTATTTATAATGTAACGTCTCAAATTTCAGATAAAATTGTCGTTTTAAAACCAAAAGATATTTTAGAAATAAAATATTTAAAACCGACCAAAACCATTTATAGAAATACATATTTAAAATTCCAACCATTTGATCAATTTATCAAGTTGGTTTATATAACAGCAGAAGTCTTGAAATCGTGGATGCGGTGCGTAAGATCGGAGCCCTTCCCTTGCTTGTAAAATTATCTGAAAAATGTTAAATATCAACGGGGTAAACATAAAGCTTAGTGAGTTCCTCAAAATACTATACAATCCATCATATAACATACAACATATGACAATCATCAATATGTTTGTGAAACTCTTAGGCTGTCCCCGTTCCGTCTAATGGCTCGCGGGCTATTCCCGTTCCGTCTAATAACTCGCAGGCTATTCCCGTTCCGTCGAACAGCCCGCGGGCTGTTCCTGTTCCGTCCACAAACAATCACAACCATAGCAATAATTCATACAATTATTGTATCAGGCAAGACTACCATAGTCTAACATACCTTCCTTCCTACATATGCAATATCATCTATAGTATAATGAGAAGACTCACCTGGATATAGTAATCTTAGCTATTTATAAAGCTGAATGTTTTACTTCGAAATCCTAGTGTAACGTCCCAATTTTTATACAGATTTAAAAATAAATAATAAAACAATTTCGGTAAAATCACATTTTTTATAAACATTCGTAACTTAAAATCTTTCATTTACTCCAAAGACACTCAATAGCTAATGTTTAAAATAGACAGCATCAGTGTGTACCCGTCATGCCTGACCGTCATTTCCACCTGTAAACCTGAAATAATAATTTAATAGGGAAAGATTAAGCACACAGCTTAGTGATTTCCAACACCTACACAGCATATCAGTTACACATACCTTACCCCTAAAAGGAAAAATACAACAACACAACATAGTAAAATAACACATAAGCTACTCTACCCAGTATATTGAGTTATACTCGCATGATCAGCATTTCGAGCCGCGCACACTCTGTTCATCGAGTCATGCGTATCCGCTCAGTAAATCAAACTCCACCACTCACCACTTAGAGCCGCGCATACTCTGTACGTCGAGTCATGCGTATCTGCTCAATAAATCAAAACTCCGCCATTATGGTACAGACTTCCAGAAACGCCAACAATGGAGCAACTACAAATTGAGTTGGAGGTTTTTCCTCAGCTGAGCATTAATCTGGAAGATCTAGTGCATGCATCTTTAGATTTTGAACTTGACCAAACATCATACATTCTTTCAGGTTAAATTCTTTAGAATGATTGTTTTTATGAATATTCAATTTTTTTTATCAGCTGACATGTGTTATTTTATAGATACATTTATGGATGGTTTAACTGATTACAATCCATTCATGGACGTACACCCAACGAGTAGTGAGGTTATCCCCAAATCAAGGATTCACGGTTGACATTCCGAATGAAAGTCAATTACAAACAACTCACAACATCAATATTGAAATGAATCCCGAGGTTGGGGTGGTTTTCAATACCAATATCACCTTCAGTTGATTCAAAGAAATCTAGAAGGATTTCAGAATCCTGAATTCTTAGTTGAAAACCAACAATTACAACCGATAGAAGCCACTGATTTTAATGAATCAATGTTCATCTTTGGGTCTGAAAATCTGGATCATGTTCAAATGATCCATAATAATAATGATACCACTGGATTTGAACATTCGAGTTCAAAAAACATAGCAGTTGGCAGTGGAAGCAGTTCTAGACATGGATTAAGTGGAGAAATTATAGCTGAACATTTTAATAAACCAATTAAGCAAGCTGCAATTGATCTCAACATTGGGATAACACAGCTAAAAAAAACGTTGTAGGGATTTATGTATCAATAGTTGGCCCTAACGCCAAATTAAGAGTCTGCAAACTCTCATTGATCGTACTGAGGTAAAGAGTTATATTTTTGTTTCTAATTCCTTTATATTATAAGGTTGTAATTACTAATGTTATTTGTGCCACAGGAATTTGGTAACGATTTTTGCGGAGCAGCAGAATTATCGAGAGATTTAATACCCAACCTAAAAAGGGAGAAAGAAGCGATAATTGAAGGGTCACAATCGGGTTTAGGAGATACCACAAAGAAACTAATACAGGCTACTCATAAGGATGCATATAAGAAAAGGAAAATTCAGGAAATGGAGAAAGCTTCATCAGAAACTCATACACAACAGCAATCTCTGCCATCTAATTCTGGTATGAGTAGTATGCCCTGATTTACTCGTGAGGGAAGAGAATTTTGGAGACTTAATAGGAGACCTAGCTTCGTTTCATCCTTCTTATAGCTACCCTCAACTTGTTACCAATTGGAATCCTTCATCATCACTGCGCTACTTACACACGCCCCAGATGGGTCAATATTTAGCCCCTAATTCTGAAGTCACGAGTTTCAACCCTATCGAGACTTCATACATTGGAACTCCTCCTCCAATGACAGAAAACACACCCCTTTCAAATCCTCAAGAAGGTACAAGTCAACCCAACAATGACGAAGAATTGAGTGCTAGAGAGCTTTTCTCGTTTTTTTATTCTCTAGTTTAGGTTAGTAGTTCTGTAAACTTTTATTAATGTATTAATATAAAGTTATAGTAATGGATCACATGTATCTACGTGTTACTACTTTTATTTATTATTTTTTTATAACTACCCACACCCTTAGCTAATTGGATTCCTCATGACTAACTTCCGATTCGAACGCGGATCCTGTGCTTTCAATAGTAGGAGCTCTACTACTACCTTCCACACCTATCCATGTCCATTTCAAGACTTGTCCAGAAGTCCCCAATTCACTTCTCACTGATAATTTTAATACATATACCCCATGTTGTTTCACGAACATAGTTGTATACAATTATTGAATTGGAAAATCTTTCAAATAAAAGAATTTACCCTACGGATATAACCAAACAAGGAACATGCAATAGGTCAACTCAAACATTCTAGGACTATTTAGTCCCTACTGCATACACCTTAATGACATTCCTTAAACAACCTATCAACACTAGCATTTATTCAAAATAACAGGCAACAAGTAACTGTACATCAATATGTAGTTTTCTAGCAGCCAATTTAACATACATACATAATATATTACTGAAAACATCAACAAAGACTAAGCACTTAACCCTTTTCCCCACTGACATCGGCTGCGGTACACACTGCGTCTTCGCTACAATGTTCATTTAACCCCTTACTCGAAAAACAATTTTTAATTTCTTATAAAAATATTTTTAAAGAAAACTTTTGAGTCTCAAGCTTGAGATCAAAATCCACCAAGTGAGTCTGATTTACTCAAGCTAGGCTCTGATACCAACTTGTAACGTCCCAGTTTTTATACAGATTTAAAAATAAATAAGAAAACAATTTCTGTATATCACATTTTTTTATAAGCATTCGCAACTCAAATCTTTCATTTACTCCAAAAACACTCAATAGCTAATGTTTAAAATAGACAGCATCAGTGTGTACCCGTCATGCCTGACCGTCATTTCCACCTGTAAACCTGAAATAGTAATTTAATAGGGAAAGGTTAAGCACACAGCTTAGTGATATCCAACACCTACACAACATATCAGTTACACATACCCTACCCCTAAAAGGAAAAATACAACAACACAACACAGTAAAATAACACATAAGCTATTCTACCCAGTACATTGAGTTATACTCTCCTGCTCAGCATTTCGAGCCGCGCACAATCTGTTCGTTGAGTCATGCGTATCTGCTCAGTAAATCAAACCCCACCACTCAGCACTTAGAGTCGTGCATACTTTGTACGTCGAGTCATGCGTATCTGCTTAATAAATCAAACTCCACCACTCAGCACTTAGAGCCATGCATACTCTGTACGTCGAGTCATGCGTATCTGCTCAATAAATCAAACTCCACCACTCAGCGCTTAGAGCAGCACATACTCTGTTCGTCGAGTCATGCGTATCTGCTCAGTGCATCCTGCTGATATCTCTATATTGCTTAGTACGTCGAGCCCGTATTTTCTATACACTAGACCTAGACACGTCTAGTACTAATCACACACCATACCCCAATCCATACACTATAATAGGAAGGTATTATCCACAGACATCATACAAATACACATAACTACAATAAAGCACATATAACATCCACACAATGTAGTGAGAAACTCACCTCGAGTCGGAAATGTAGAAATCCGTGCGACAACTCTGCAAATCAAACCAAGCTCAAAACCGCAGACCTTATACCCCTATAAGGTATATTAAGTTATTATATGTCATAATAATTAAGCCCTACGTTAATTATATACTTGTAGAATTAAAACACTTATTATATTTATTTTCATTTTTTGATCCCAAAACAGAAAGTCTGTTTATGACCCCTTTAAGCCCATCTTAAACTTAACCAATCAATGATATTTTTATACAGTCACCTAGCTCACCTATTTAGCTTTCCAGGGATATAAGGCACATGTACTAACTATTGTTCCTCTATTATATACAAATTAACCAAGATTGGGTATCAAAATATGCCAAATCCAGACCAGGTTGAAAAGATTGCCACTTTCAACCTAGGAAAGATCATCAATAAATTCTGGGAAAAACATTGGACGAACAAGACCCTAAGACAAGACTATAGGCCGTGACCTCATGTCATTTTCAATTCTCAAGAATAAACGAAAAATCCCTAAACTTGACTGATACAATCAGTCCACCCACTGAACTACTCTTTAAAGATAGAACCATAACACAAAATAAACATAGATCTAGGTTCTGATATTTTGTAGGAAGAAAGTAGACACATAACATGAACTTTCACCACTGGTCTTGCCCCCAAAACATTTTTGTACAATTATTTGTGAATTTTTAAACACAGAATTCGCTGTACAGGACAGTGCTGGACCAGCTGGTGAAAATTGCAAATTTCACATAAACTAGCACACGAATCAGACCATGGCCTTCTGAATGTAGAAACTAGACACTTAGCTCACCCAAAATGCCCAAATACATGATTTTATATGAATTTTCTAATAACATGCCAAAACAGTGAAAAAATATGAAAATCCCAAAAATGACATTAGGTTTGGATTATCAAACCCCAAACCCATTAAGTCGTTCCATTAAGACCTTTAAGGTCTGAAAGGACATCATAGGATACTCAAAATTCAGAAAATATAATACAACTCTTTACATTCACAAGTCACAAGGTGTGGAACAATTTGACTAGAACATAACAACACTCAAACCTTATGAAACCAAGCATCAACTAGAACCTCTAATCATTGAAAAATAAATCAGAAACAAGGTCATAAGAAGCATTAAGCAAACACATACACCCCCCCTCACAGTGGAGGTGTGGTGGTGGTGGTGCTTTACGATCAATAACAAAAGGAAGGGACGAGACAACACACCTTATGAGACTAATGAACTATGCTGCCCTATACCATGATTTCAAGCTCAAACTTGCTCCTCCTTCTTCCTCCCACACAACCACGCTCTCACACCTACGGCTAAGCAGAAAGGAAAACGAGGGAAAGAGGAAAGGAGCTCACGACAGCAGCAATAGGAAAAGAAAGAAAGAAAGGACGAGGAATAAGTCACGGCTTTTACGCTGTGTTCCCGAGTCTCATTTAACGAGAGAAAGGGAGAGAATTGGGTGGAACTGGGAGGAAAAGAAAAGTTTTTATGTTCCCGAGTTTTTTTTTACGGAAGAAAGTGGAAAGAAAAGAAAGGAATTGGAGGGTTAATATTCTCTCCTAACTTTCCTTCCGATTTGGAAGGATTTGGAAGGAAAGGAAATTACTGGCAAAAACAACCATTAATTATAACTTTCCTTTCTCTTCATTTCCACTCGGGAACACATAAAACGTTTCTTTCCTTTAATTTTCTTTCGACTCGGGAACACGAAAATATAAATTTCATTTCCTTTCCCTTCCCTTCTTTTCTCTCCTTCTTTTCTTTTCTTTTCTTTTCTCTCCATGCTAAAACTCGGGAACACAGCGTTAGGGTTGCTTGGATCGATTGACATAAAAACAAAAGAAACAAAGGAAGGCCTTTTACGCAATCTGATCCCATTGGCCCCAAATGCTAAATTTCATTCAACTATCATGTTATGGCAAAACAAGTCTCTATAGTATTGGTAGTTATTTTTATTTAACCCATATTAACACATAACCCTCATTTAAGTTTCTAAAAAGAAAATATACCCCCATCATATGATTAATGTTTAATTTGTTTATTTATTATTATTATGATTTTTATATGAAATATTTATTTTAATTATTGTTATTATTTTACACTACAAGGTAAATAATTTGCAAAAACGAACATACCAGAAAATAGGGTGTTACACCTAGTTGCCTCGAATGCTGATGCTTATCACTCGATGTATAGAATGAAGTATGAGATGTGGGATGACATCATCTTATCTAGTGACATAAGCCATGACATCACCCTATCTAGTGACATAAGCCATTACATCATCCTATTTAGTGACATAAGCCATGACATCATCCTATTTCGTGACATAAGTCATGACATCGTCCTATTTGGTGACATAAGCCATGACATCATCGTATCTAATTCCTAAAATTTACGTATTTTATTCCGTTTAACATCTAAGCTTTGTTCTTCGTATTTTTATTAGTTTATAACTACAAAAAATTATCGAATTCACAACACCCTTGTTATAATCGGGATACGAGCCTTACAAGTCTTCCCCACTTATTTGGATTTCATCCCCGTAATCTGCATTCTCGAACGCCTCTAGGTAATCTTCATGTATTTCCCATCGAGTCCTTATGTCTTTCAAAAATCCTTCTTGTATTATTATCGAACATTTACAAGGTTTCATTATCTTTCCCCTTCAAAACAGTCACATACCTCTGTAATAATGCTTAAGGTCTTATTATTTTCATTCACTCCATACTTCTTTTCTTCTAGTTACTCTAGATGTGCCACAAAAAAATCTAACTGCTTCTCACAGTCGCACACATCAACTTGACCGACTACTATATTAATATCTACAGTACACATTTAGTACTTTCTAATCTACCCGTATACATAGTTAACCTAGTCAACTTGCAACACCTAATTTCTAACACTGTTTCGTATTTATATGAATTCGTCATATTTCAACACACATTTGTCTTAATTCAACATTTCTTTTAAATACTTTTTGGCTAAATAAATCTATATTTATAAAATCTCCAAATGTTGTATTTCATCAAATGTATGAAATTTTACATTGTTTCTCATAAGTTCCTTTTTTAAAAGAGTATTGAATGCTCTTTGAACTATTTCCACTATTAGGAGATATTTTTTTATTTCAAAAGTCTTTTCATTATTCCGTTCTTATTGGAGTCAAGTAACGAATTTTGAAAAATGACACATTGGGTAGTGGAAAGATCGCACCCTACTGTAGATGTTGTGAATTTCGATAGTAAGAATGGGGGGTTGTCCTTTCTGTTCTAGCTGCAAGATACTATAAATGGGTATGTATCATCATCTGTATCTCAGCTCTTTTCAGTTTCATTCTTTCCTACCACTAGCTCATTAGTGTACGAACTCATATTTAAAGTTAAGTCATGGAGAACAGATCTTCAATGAGAAATCTGTCGAACTCTGCACCTGGTTTGTCACGAGGTGAGGGTACTTCAAATCAGTCGTCTTTACTGGAGTTCTGTGACTTTAGATTTCTAGACATCTATTATTTATTTTTATTTATCTTTCTAGTGTTTTGATTGGTTCTGAATTATGGTACATGCTTCCAGATATACTAGCACCAGAGCAACTCCAAAGTGAGCTTGAAGTTTTTCCTCAGATGAGTATTAACTCAGAAGATCTAGTGCATTCATCTTTAGACTTTGCATTTGGGCAGACTCAATACCTTCTTCTAGGTTAAATTCTTTTAAATGATGCTTTTATGAGTATTCCATTTTGTTTATCATCTAACATGTGTTATTTGTAGATCCATTTGTGGATGGTCTAACTGATGATAATCCATTCATGGACGTGCACTGAACGAGTAGTGGGATTATCCTCATGCATCAAGGATTCATGACTGGCATTCAGAATAATGATCAAATATAGATGATTCATAACGACAATGTTGAAATGAATCCCAAGTTTGGGGTGGTTTTCAATACCAGGATCACCTTCAGATGATTCAAAGGAATCTAGAGGGATTTCAGAATTCTGGGTTTATGGGTGAAAATCAACAATTACTACCGACAACAGATACTAATTTTACTGATCCAATGTTTATCTTTGGGTTACAAAATCAGGATCATACTCAAATGATCCAGAATAAAAGTAGTACATCTGGATTCAATTCTTTGATTCCAAGAACCGCAAAAGTTGGCAGTGGAAGTGGTTTCAGACATGCATTAAGTAGGGAAACAATAGCTGAGCATTTTAACAAGCCAATTAAGCAAGCTGCAAAGGAACTCAATGTTGGAATAACACAGTTGAAGAAACGTTGTAGGGAGTTAGGCATCAAACGTTGGCCTCAAGGACATTTAAGAGTCTGCAAACTCTTATTAGTCGTATTCAGGTTAAGCATTACCTTTTTGTTTTTAATTTCTTTATATCATAAGGTTGTAATTACTAAATTTATTTGTGCAACAGGAATTTGGTAATGATTCTAATGAAGCAATCGAAATGTCGAGAGATGTAATGCCCATTCTAGAGAAAGAGAAGGAGCGATAATCGAAGGATCATATTCGGGTTTAACATATACCACAAAGAAGTTGAGACTAGCTGCCTATAAGGCTGTATATAAGAAAAAGAAAAGTTCAGAAAATAGAGGAAGCTTCATTAGGGACTCATACACAGCAGCAACCTCTGCCATCTGATTCTGCTACGAGTAGTATTAATCCTGATTTACTTGAGCTCATAAGTGAAAAGAACTTTGAAGACTTATTAGGTGACATAGTCTGGCTTCAACTTTCAGGTTGAATTCATACCAACATCAATTCAACGGAAGGATTTGAATCTAATTCAATTCTCTCACAATGTCATACTATAGTAAGGGGATAACATTATAAATAAAAATTAATTTGGGACTTTTTCATAAATTGAATACATTAGCCGGTTTTCTGTCCTTTTTTGTAAATAAAAATTAATTTGTGACTTTTTCATAAATTGAGCTAAAATACTAGGACTTTATTATGGATTTACCTAGCGTAAATATACTAAGTTGTGAAAATCTTATAATGACATCTTATTATTTGAGGATTTTCGCATACGATTATAAAGGAAAATCTCAACCATTTGCAAAAAATTAGATCTCAAATCCAAGTTTCAAAACAAAAAAAGGAAAAAGATTCGTAGATGATCACCTGTGAAAATCTGAAATAAGAGAAAATCTAAGATGCTTATAGATATCTTCATGCGAAAATTTGTTAAAATGTATATTTTTCATCTTATTTTTTAGGGGTTTATTAAAAGTTGATACTAAATAACATAAAGACATCAATAAATATCATTACAGGTACATTTGGATCGTCTCGTGATAAATTATTGATAGAGAATTCATCCAAAAATCTAGTATGAAAAATGAGAAAAAAAAAGTAAAAAAATTATCTTAAATAGAGAGGATCACTTCAAGCCAAAATCTCATGACCAAGATTTTCGCAGCCCATATAGGATTTTCGAAGCCTATTTGGGCATTTTTGCAGCCCACAAGATTTTTCGCAAGTACCCCCTACGAAAATCCTAACTATTTTGGTCAACTTTCTTAATTTTTCTCAAGTATCCCCCTAAGCAACGTGTGGAGCCTGATCAAAACCAGTGTATATTCAGAATTGAAGAAGTTCGGCTGACCGAAACAACTATAAACAAAAGTGAAGAGAAAGCCAATGTTGTTAAAGTTGGTGCTTCACTCGATTCCTCCAACCTCGGTAGTGGAAGTCACTTACTCTAGGTTTTGACTAACCAAAAGATCAACATTTGGAGGTTGTATCATGTGTCTGGTATTTTCTAGAAGGGCAATGATGTTGTTCCAAGTATATCATAAAATGGTTAGAAGGAAGAGTATCAAATCAGCAGGACCGAGGAATGTCACACCTCGTCCGGATCAAAAGATACCTCTTGAGTTAGGTACCTAAAGGAAACATCCAAGATAGACAGCATAAGTCAGTGGTAACCGAGATATATTACCACATCAAAGGATTATGATGAAGAAGAGAACTACATCATGACCGAAGAACCGTGTCCGAAGAAGCCAGTCATTAGTATCTTATGAGGATTGCAGATTCACCGTGACATCAATAGTTTGGGCTATGGTCACTGAGTGAATCTATCAGCAACATAACAAGATGATACATCAGTGTCCTTAGACAGACTTGTAGAAGCATAGTCAGACAGTTACACAGTCTCATTCTGGGCATGTTACTCAACCGCAGTCCAAGGAAGATTATCCAACCGAAGAAGGAGTCTTCAGTTGTATCCTGTCTTGGTATTGTCAGATCGACTATCAGATTTATCTTGGGAATACATGAAAATCAGCATAAGGAGCATGGAAGAGGCACTTTATAGGCTGTAAAGTTGACTAGGTGTTCCAGGTCTATGCTTGAAGATTCCCGCTCAAGATCTTGCGTGTTTGGCCTTCCTAGTTTTTTTTGCTATATATACATCTCATAATATGTCAAATATTAAGTGTGGTAGATATCCGATGTTCAGGTTGTGAACACTGCGAAGAGTCTTAGATTCTCTGTTGTAAAACATTGAAGTTTATCAATGATATTCTCTCGGTTCTCACAATGGATGTAACTTGACTCATTGTCAACGGAACCACTTTATATCCTTGTGTTTATTAGTTATTTCTTCATATTTCTCTCTAGTCTAGATAGTTGTGAGGTTAATCATTTGTTTGAAGTTCTTAATCGTGGGGTAGATCTGTACCTTGACCAGTAGAGGAGCTGTGAAGAAGGTCTGGTTCCCAAACAGAAATCAACCATTACTTTAAGGTGTTATTTTAATGTTATTATGCTTTGTTCAGTTACATGTATATGCTAGTTTTAATATGTATACGCTTAAAAGTAATGTGCAGTAATACATATCCATTATGCTTATATTCATATTCATTTGGTCACCGTTATATCCATCATGCATATATGCATATCCAATATGCATACATGCATATACTTACTAATAGAGGTGCATGTTTTATTTTATATATATATATATATATATATATATATATATATATATATATATATATATATATATATATATATATATATATATATATATATATATATATATATATATATATATATATATATATATATATATAGTAAAGAGTTTGATTATATTGGAGAAGAAATAAAGTAAAAAAGGTTAGAGAATGATACGAAGATATTCCTTTGTTTGTATTTTTTTAATATCATATGAAGTATTCTATATATTATATTACGTATATTCATGATAGATATGTAATATCAATTAATTATCATTATGTAATATCAATTAATTATCATTGAAGGAGGCAGTATATTGCACATTTATTTGATATTCATATGATGCTATATACAAATATGAGGCCATGGAATTTAAAATTAAAGCAATTGAAGAAAAATTGGCTAAATGCAAGTTGTCGAGAACTTATGGATACACCAATTTAAGTAATTAATACACAATGGAAATAAGAAAAATTTCCCAAAACAAATTCCCAAAGCCATGGATCCAGTTAAATCTCATCAAATTAACCAAAACAACCATGCAAGGTTTTCAAGAAATACCTTATTGGTCGATTCCTTAATAAGTTGATGTGAACAATATTCAAACGATGAACATTGCCATAGGTATCTACATGAGCATCTGAAAGACGCCGAGAATGCTAGTACCTTGAATCAATCGACAAGTAAAGCTACCTTGTACTCCTAGTTTTTAATGAAATTGTAACGTCCCAAATTCCGTAATAAATTTTCATTTTAAAAATGATTCAATACATAAAACAGGTTATCAAATAAAACAATACAAATTAAAAATTTATATTTAAAACATACAAATTCTACTTTTCAAAAAAAATTTAAACATTATTCAGCGAAAAACTTAGATACCAAAACTTCAGATGCAGTACAGTTGCTCCAACCTCAAGTCAGCAAATACCTGAATAATAGTTAGGGTGAAAGAGTAAACACAAAGCTTAGTGAGTTTCCCAAAATACCACACGATTCATCACATAAAATGTTAAGCTTAGTGAGTTCCCCAAAATTCCATACAAGAGTCATTTTACCCCCCCCCCCCCCCTGTTTAACAGAAAAGGTGGGAGGGACCAAAGATGTTAGTAAGTACAAACCATAGGGCCAATATGTGGGATTTTCCAATGTTAGACTAATATGTAAACTGAGGCAAAGGGAACTGACACACCTAGGTTGTCGTGCGGTCAAAAATAAGAAAATAAGCCTCACACCAACTAGTATAGCAGTAGCAAGGGTCGATCTACAGGAGTTTGGTGGTCAAGATAGTACGACAGTATACCAACTGCATTTTCACTATACAGTCAGCGGTATTGGTTATACTTTCCCAAAAACCAATACAAAACACAATATCAAAACAATTGCCAAAATCCAAATCAAGCATGAACTGAACTAAACTAAACTAAGTTCTAAATTAAGATTACTTACTGATTCCAGAAGTCAATTCTAGAAAAATCAAAAGCAATGACAATTCCAAAACATCCAAACAGGCATTCAACAGAAACAATACCGAAAAAGTGCAATATAACTTGAACCGAATGATTAACTTTTATAATTCCAAATCAAACCAACATTCAAACAATCAAATCCAGATCTACTACCAACTATTCACTACTAAAATCAGAAACTATAAATCTAAACGAACATGGAGTAGTCGACGGAAATCACGATTGTGGAATATTTCGATACCGAGTTGATAAAACGATAGAAAAAGTAAAGAACTAACCAAACTACTGTTGGATTAGGTGTCTAAGCCATGACTTGTAATTGAACTTTTATCTTATGATTAAAAGCAAAGTCCATTTGGGTTGCCCTCATGGGTGGAGGAAAGATAGTTCAGTAGAGAGAATAGTTGATTTATTAATTGTATAATAAATCAATAGAATATATATATATGGTTTATTAATATATTTAAGTGCTAATATATTAATTAGAAACTATATTAATCAATTGAGATTTAATCTAGAATTAATTGGATTTAATTTGGAGATTAAATTAATTAATTAAAAGGTGCAGGGACTGGTTTGGTATTTATTCAATAGTTGAATAACTGGCCAGGAAAAACCAGGGACCAAATGTGGCGCCACCTTGGAGGCATCTCCAAGGGTTTGGCGAAACCCTAATTAGGGTTTTGGTAAGCCTGGTCCAAGTGGTCAAAAGCCTTGTCCAATTGGAGGCTCCTTAGGGTTTCAGGTGTAACCCTTGGAGGCTATAAAAGGAACCCCCTGGCACCTCATTCTGGACGCCATCTTCTCTCTGGATTTACTCTGCTGGACTGATTCTTCCATCACCTGGGTGTGACTTTCATCTGAGGCAGGATAATTTTGCTGCTGCTTAAAAGGATCATAAGATCTAAGGTTGGTTTTTCTTGATTCTTCTTTAGAATTGAATTGTATCCTTTAGGTTCTTAGTTCTAATCTTCATAGAAGAAAACATAGATCAATATTAGGGTTGCATGTGAACCTTAGGTTATTTTGTGTTCATTGATTGCATAGAAACCCTTCAGTGGTATCAGAGCTAGCTTGTTTTCTTGTGATTTGATTATGAACTGCTTGCATGATCTTGGCCTTGGTGTTTTTTGCGAAAATCCACCCTTGGTGGCCTTGAATGTTGACGGCTTGGCTAGGGTTTCCTAACCCTAGCCGCCATGCCCTAATGGTCCCCCTTGATTGCTTGATTTACTTGCCATAATAGTATGTTGTTATTTTTGGTAATAAGATCTTATAAAATAACCTGAACTTTGCTTGCCTGGCTTGTTGATTTCGAGAATCACTAGGACCATTGTAGATAAATTAATTTGATTAATTTGGTAATATCTACATTAGATTTAATTAATTTAATTAATTGATTAATTAAAGGCAAATTAAATCTGCTTTAAGAATTAATTAAAATTTTCAAGAAAATTAGAATAATTTGAGAAAATTAGAATTTAATTAATTCTAAAAATATTTTAATAAGATTAAAATATATCTTATATGTATTTATGATTAAAAGTTAATTTAATACATATAAGAAAATTGGTTAGTCTACCGCTAGTAAGCCTCATTCACAAAACTGTCCTATAAAGAGGGTATAAGGCGACTGACTATAAAATGTTAGTCTAATGGGTATCTACTCTTACCCACCGCTCTCCTGGTCAGTCGAGTGTCGTTAGCTGAACGGGTATGATAGAACCACTAAGCCTCTTAAAAGTATAATGCTATAATTGAAAGTACTAGAACCCTAAAACAAATCCCAATCTAGTTACTTTAGGAAAATGTGAATTTGATGCTACCCCATGAAATTGCACATTGCACTTTATGAAACGTTGGTGGAGCGTGTGTGGTTTACCGGCACACCAATAGGGGTTCATAAAGAGTGGCAATGGGTGTCTCGGGTGTTATCATTGTTGATGGAGCGTGTGTGGTTTACCGGCACATCAATTTGAGATGATAATGGATCCCGAGAGCACCAAGCTAATTTGCATGGTTATTCACACCCGGTTTGTGATCCTCGGCATCCCAGTCACAAACGGTGGGGCATATCCGAGATTAAACATGCTATTGAACAGTTCAATAAATCTCATAAGAAACTAGGAATTCCATTTATAATAAGATTATTTTTCCGCGGTGGAATCGGCTGAATCGTCATTCGCCTACCTTTATAAAATTTGCTTATAGATTACGGCATCCCTCTTCTATGTTGCAAATTGTTATAGTTGGATCCTAGCCTTATTTTATATTGGGTTATTATAAGGACCGACAAGTATCTAATTAAACTTACCTTCTTTTATAGATGTCTTCTGCTGATCAATCCGCTCCCCAATCAAACTCCAGTGTTCCCTCAATCCTCTCACTATGTTCCAGGGTTCAATTGAACGGGACAAACTATAATGACTGGATTAGAAACATCAAGATGGCTCTGAGGTATGAGAACAAAGAGTATGTTCTCGAGACCGAGCTTGTCGATGTCGACCCCGAAACTGCTACTCCCGAGGAAATTGCCTCGTACCAAAAACATACTGATGATGCAACCAAAGTGGCCTGCATCATGATCGCCACAATGAACCCCGAATTGCAGAGAATATACGAAGACTACTGGCCCTATGAGATGCACAAGGAGCTAGCGGAAAAGTTCCGCAAGCAAGAGCGCATCGAAAGGTGCGAAGTGGTCAAGGACTTCACGAACAGCAAACCCAAAGATGGAGAGTCCATCTGCACTCATGTGCAAAGAATGCAAGGTTACGTGGAGCGGCTTAGAAAGCTTGCGATGCCTGTACCGGAACAGTTGGCCGTTGACATAGTGCTTAACTCGTTGCCGAGTTCTTATGACCAGTTCAGGCTGGCTTATCATTTGAACAACAATCAGGCTAATATGACTGAGTTGCATCGCATGCTTCGAGTAGCTGAAGACGGGATGAAGGGTAAAAGTGTACCCTCGGTTAATCAGCCCGTTCTAGCCATTGGAAGTGGCAAAGGAAAGAAAAGGAAGGGCCCTCCTAAACAAAATTGGAGGGAAAAGGTTCAGGCCGGGTCATCCAGTAATGGCTCGAGAACCAAGACTTCCCAAATTCCTTGTGTGGCCAACCCCGATGAAGCAAACTGTTTCTACTGCAAAGAAAAGGGCCATTGGAAGAGAAGCTGCCCCAAATACTTGCAGGATGTCAAGGATGGGAAAGTAAAGCCATCGACAGCAGGTATATACACTATCTCTAAAACTCACCATCTTCTAATTCTTGGGTCCTTGATACAGGATGTGGTTTTCACATTTGTTCTGATATGCAGGGCCTAAAGGAAAGCAGGGAGGTGGAGCACGGTAGACTGAACTTGATCATGGGCAATAGGAGATCGTCCCCTGTTACCAAGATTGGAGTTTATAGTTTAGTGCTTAGTAGTGAAGTTTGTTTAGATTTATTAGATTGTTGCTATTCGCCAGAAATGGCAAGAAATATTATTTCATTTCACGCATTATTCAGACAAGGATTTCATTTTTCTTTTGATAATAATATTGGATCTATTTCTGTTTTCAAAAATGGTATTTTGAATTTTACTGCTTATCCTTGTAATGGTGTGTATGAAACTGTGAAATGTGTTGACAATCTAGGACAAAGTGTAAATTATATTGATTCTACTAGTGACGTGGAAAAGGCATGTCTGTGGCATAGTCGGCTCGGGCACATCAGCAAGAAACGCATCGCCCAACTCCAAAAGGATGGAGTGTTGGAATCATTCGACCTCAAGTCGGATGATGTATGCGAATCTTGTCTGTTGGGCAAGATGACTAAATCACCTTTCAAAGGGTCTTTTGAAAGAGGTGAGGGTCTATTGGACATTATTCACACGGATGTGTGTGGTCCATTCAGATCAACCACAAAGGATGGCACGCGGTTCTACGTGACTTTTACCGACGATTTTAGTAGATACGGTTACATCTACTTGATCAAGCACAAGTCGGACACCTTTGAAAAGTTCAAAGAGTTTAAGAACGAAGTAGAGAATCAATTAGGCAGGAAGATAAAGATGCTCAGATCCGACAGAGGCGGAGAGTATCTAAGTATCGAGTTCCTAGACTATCTAAAGGAATGTGGAATAGTTTCGCAGTTGACACCTCCCAGGACACCACAGTTGAACGGTGTTGCAGAGAGGCGCAACCGAACCCTGTTGGACATGGTTCGTTCCATGATGAGTCGAGCTTCACTTCCCATTCACTTCTGGGGGTATGCCTTAGAGACTGCCGCCCATATCCTCAATCTTGTCCCAACTAAGAAGGTTGCGAAAACACCTCATGAGATGTGGACGGGGAAAGCTCCCTCGTTGGCACATATCAAGGTCTGGGGTTGTGAGGCTTTCGTTAGACGAGAGACTCAAGACAAACTCGCAGACAGAAGCGAAAGGTGTTTCTTCATTGGTTATCCCAAACAGTCCTTTGGATATCTATTCTACAGACCGAGCGAGGACGTGGTCTTTGTAGCTAGACGAGCAGTCTTTCGAGAGAGAGAGCTCGTATTCAAAGAGGACAGTGGGAGTACCATTGATCTGGAAGAAATTCAAGAGTCATCAGATGACGCAACCTTAGGAGAAACTAGCAACCAACATGAGGATGAAGTTCCTGTTGGCCCGACAGATGTATCCTTACCTCTTAGGCGTTCTAGTAGGGTTAGCATGCCACCCGAGTTTTATGGGTTCCATATAACTTCGGATGGGGACACTTTTGTCAGTGATAGGACACTGATAAATTTGGATGAACCAGCTAACTACCAGGAAGCAGTGGCGGGCCCTGAGTCTGCCAAGTGGAAAGAGGCCATGGATAGCGAGATCAAGTCCATGTATGACAATCAAGTTTGGAACTTGGTTGACAATGTACCGGGTCGAAAGACAGTCGGGTGCAAATGGATCTTCAAGAAGAAGACAGACATGGACGGAAAGGTACACACTTTCAAGGCAAGACTGGTTGCGAAGGGCTTTACTCAAACCCCAGGGGTTGACTATGACGAGACCTTCTCACCAGTAGCTAAGATAAAGTCTATTAGGATTATGCTGGCCATAGCTGCATTTCATGACTATGAAATTTGGCAGATGGACGTGAAAACCGCTTTCCTTAATGGGAAGCTGACTGAGGATGTTTACATGAATCAGCCAGAGGGTTTCGTCGATGCAAAGTATCCTAATAAGGTGTGTAAGCTTGAGAGATCAATCTACGGATTGAAGCAAGCTTCTCGCAGCTGGAATCTTTGTTTCCATGAGAAAGTCAAAGAGTTTGGCTTCTCTAGGAGCGAGGATGAGTCCTGCGTATATGTCAAGGCTAGTGGGAGTATAGTCACTTTTCTGGTGCTGTATGTCGATGACATACTGCTCATGGGAAACGATATTCCAACCTTGCAAGATGTTAAGGCTTGGCTTGGGAAATGTTTCGCCATGAAGGACCTAGGAGAGGCTGCCTATATTCTTGGGATTAGAATATTGAGAGATAGGAAGAAGAGACTGATTGGACTCAGTCAGGGTACATACTTGGATAAGGTACTAAAGAGGTTTAGTATGGAAAATTCCAATAAGGGAGAGCTGCCTATCCAAAGTAATGCGAAGCTGAGTAAGACTCAAAGTCCGAGTACAGACGAGGAAATAGCTGAGATGAGTCGAGTACCATACGCTTCGGCTGTGGGATCGATCATGTACGCTATGACGTGTACTCGCCCTGACGTGGCTTTTGCCTTAAGCATGGTCAGTCGGTACCAGGGTAACCCTGGAAGGGCGCATTGGATAGCTGTGAAAAATATACTCAAGTATCTGCGAAGGACAAAGAACATGGTGTTAGTCCTCGGTGGCAGTGATACCTTGAGAGTTGAAGGATATACAGATGCCAGCTTTCAGACGGATAGAGACAGTGGTCGGTCTCAGTCGGGCTGGGTATTCCTTTTGAACGGTGGAGCAGTGACTTGGAAAAGTTCCAAGCAAGAAACAGTGGCTGATTCTACGTGCGAATCAGAGTACATAGCAGCAAGTGAAGCGTCAAAGGAAGCGGCTTGGCTGAAGAACTTTATCGGTGACCTTGGAGTAGTCCCGAGTATTCAGGAGCCCTTGGAACTGTTCTGCGATAATGAAGGTGCGGTCGCCTTGACAAAGGAACCGCGAGATCATGGAAAGTCCAGACATATCGACAGAAAGTACCACTACATCAGGCATAGGGTAGAAGAAGGTCACCTCCTTGTAAAGAGGGTATCATCGGAAGATAATCCTGCAGATCCCTTGACAAAGGCTCTGAGTAGGATTAAGCATAATCAGCATGCTAGGAGCATTGGATTAAGAGATGATATAAGTTTTAGTAATTAGATAGGTTCGAAACTTGTAACAATGTATTGTATTTGACTCTTGTGATTTAATAATAGAGATTTATTATGGTTTACTACTCTTGTCAGTACTTTATCATTGTGTTTCATTTTGCATGTTTTACTTCCTGAATAATTGGATTATTCAAATATCCACAGTCGATTACACTTTAAGGGAGTAAGTGTGAAGTAAGACTGTCATGAATTGGTAATAGATTGTCTAAGGAGTTAGACATTGCAATTGGATTGCTGAACCATTCGTGAGTACTTGGAAATGGAGATTTGAGTATTGGATAAACCCGCGCTCAATGGATTGCTTCATGGATTACATCACGAGCAATGTTGAGACGATAATATCTTTTGATCTTTAAGCTAAGACATATGAGTTATGATTTATTAGACGGTTGTTCATTGATAATATGAAAACGCATCGGTAACTCGGTGTTATAAAACGTATTGTTGTGAGTGATTTGTCTGGTAAAAGACATAAGTATATGAGTCGAAGTTTATTCGTCCCTTGACCCTAACGGGAAACAGATATCTGTAGGCCTCTCGATGATTTTGAAGTTGACTAAAATGGTTGGCCAACCGGGACTAAATTGGTAGTCTAAGAGTCATATGCAAATCGGAAATCGAGGAACAGTGAATCAGACCAGATTGATTTTATCCATGTCTTGGGTCTGAAAATATCTTGTTGGACGGAGGATCATCTGATCACTTATCTTTGGACAGAACTGACTGGGTCAGAGTTCAGACAATTAAAGTCATAGACTTATCCAAGTGGGAGACTGTTGGATTAGGTGTCTAAGCCATGACTTGTAATTGAACTTTTATCTTATGATTAAAAGCAAAGTCCATTTGGGTTGCCCTCATGGGTGGAGGAAAGATAGTTCAGTAGAGAGAATAGTTGATTTATTAATTGTATAATAAATCAATAGAATATATATATATGGTTTATTAATATATTTAAGTGCTAATATATTAATTAGAAACTATATTAATCAATTGAGATTTAATCTAGAATTAATTGGATTTAATTTGGAGATTAAATTAATTAATTAAAAGGTGCAGGGACTGGTTTGGTATTTATTCAATAGTTGAATAACTGGCCAGGAAAAACCAGGGACCAAATGTGGCGCCACCTTGGAGGCATCTCCAAGGGTTTGGCGAAACCCTAATTAGGGTTTTGGTAAGCCTGGTCCAAGTGGTCAAAAGCCTTGTCCAATTGGAGGCTCCTTAGGGTTTCAGGTGTAACCCTTGGAGGCTATAAAAGGAACCCCCTGGCACCTCATTCTGGACGCCATCTTCTCTCTGGATTTACTCTGCTGGACTGATTCTTCCATCACCTGGGTGTGACTTTCATCTGAGGCAGGATAATTTTGCTGCTGCTTAAAAGGATCATAAGATCTAAGGTTGGTTTTTCTTGATTCTTCTTTAGAATTGAATTGTATCCTTTAGGTTCTTAGTTCTAATCTTCATAGAAGAAAACATAGATCAATATTAGGGTTGCATGTGAACCTTAGGTTATTTTGTGTTCATTGATTGCATAGAAACCCTTCAACTACTGATTCCCACTGAAAAACTGACGAAATCCTGCCTTCGGATCCCTCCTTTGTGTCCCGGGATGCTCTAAAAGTCGGACGGGACTTCGGTATTTATAGTGGTGCGAAATTAGGGTTTCCGCGTCCCGACATAGCCTTTTCCGCGACGCGCGTGTCTTCTCGTGCCCGAAATCCCGACGTTTGAAATTCAAAAATGGAGATTTTATCCAGTCACGAGATAGCGGCGCTATCTCAAGAGATAGCGGCGCTATCTCAAGAGATAGCGGTGCTATCTATGCCAGATTTGTCTCGTTGCCCTTTTTGCTCCATAATTTCTCCAGAATTGCACTAAAACCCCTGCATTTACTCTAAAAAACCTTTCCAAGCACTTTGACACAAAAATAAGTGATATTAGCCGATTTAAGACATATATTTAATCCAAAACATAGCTAAAAGATGACTATAATACTTGCTATTACTAGGCGTCGTCAAACACCCCACACTTGTGTGTTGGTTGTCCCTAAGCAAGAGAGTTTTTTAACAGATTTTAACTAAGACTCAAACATTTTTGAATGTGTTCAATTTCAAAGCTTATTATCCTCAGAGTTAGATTGAAATAGTTTTTGCAAACATTACCAGAATATTCTTTGGAATTCACGACTTTCTAAAGAACCCTTGATTACAAATTTTCAGTATGCAAAAAGAAAATTTACTCGTTCAGATTCTAAAGGCCGTTAAAGAACTGTCCATGACTTTTGATATTGTCCGTGTAACGAGCTTTCAGAAATACCATCCCAAACCAGACGATCTTAGGTGGTAATGTGAAAAAGTGCCTCTTTGAGGCCACCCATTTTAGACATAGTGGCTCGAACAACAAAGGCCACTGATTGACAGTCTCTCCTAAATTCCAATCCTCAAATATTCCAAATCTTCTAACGCCTAAAACTCACCTTATTTGACTAAACAGATAGCATGATCACAACTAAATAGTATTTCTTGAAAAATACCAATGCTATTCATTTCAAAATTACAATCTATTAAAATTTTGAAAAATTGCTAAAATTTTAAAAATGACTCTTTTCCCGCAAAAAGTGTCAAAAATGACTCTTTCGACCGTCCACACCCCACACTTAAAACCGTACAACTTCCCCGTTGTACAAAATAATTCAAAACTAGGGAGAAAGAGTTACCTCCTTAGGAACGGTAGAACTGCTTGATTGTCGGGATCAATTGTAACAGGGTTGATTGTACGCGTCATTCTTGATGAAATCCGGGAGTCGGGGCGCAGCAGTAAACATGCCAACATAATACAAGTGCAGGGGTACAGTGACCCCACACTTGCGTTATGCAACTCCCTCAGTTGGTGCAACAATCACAGTTTGGCAGATAATAGTAATCTACTAACAAAAATATTAACTCATGCAACGATGTTAAGTTTAATTACAGTCATAAAAATTAAAACAGCAAACTAAAAATAAAAATAAGAAAATAAAAAGGTACAAGAAAATATCACTCAGAATCATGATGAGTCCCAGCTGGTCCTGCCTCGTTATCTCTGACTCGCCTAGGTTGTCGTGCGGTCAAAAATAAGAAAATACCTAACACACACTAGTACAGTGGTAGTCAGGGTCGATCCGCAGGAGTTTCGTGGTCAAGACAGGTGATGGATTACCAACTACAGTGTCACGCTACAGTCAGAGGACCTAGTTCCTAACTTTTTCCAAATACTTCCCAAAAAGCATAAAATCCAATAATTCCCAACAAGCATTAACTAACTAAAACTAAAAACTAAACCTTGTTACCTACTGAAATCAGAAGTACATCTCCAAATCAGAAGCAATCAAGGGCAAATCAAACATCAAACACAATCCAATCATTCAAAATTTCATTCACAAGCATAAACACCGAAAAACTAAGCAATTCACATAAACCAAATGATTACCATTAACAAAATCAGATCCAAAGGGTCCAAAACAGTAACCAAACTATAAAAAACAGAAACCAAGACTCAATGTCAATGGTTGTCACTCCCAAAGACGCTAGCCAACTAATACTAACTATTTAACTAATTGAAAATTAAAGATAAAAACATGAAAATACCAAAAGATGGTTGCTGAAGCTAAATCTCAGAGTCAAAGAGCCTTGGGGTCGATTTCACACCAGGTCGTCGATGCTTTTTTCGACCTAAGAGCCTCTATTTATCGTTGCAAAAATCTCGAAGCCGCGCCGCACATAAGTGGATCCCGCGGCGCGCGTGCGGGTTTATCCCCGTTTTATCGGCATTTGAATTCTTTCCACCGCCTCATAACCGCGTCGCGTCTTGATGAATTCCGCGGCGCGCGTACGTCTTAGCGTGATTTTTCCTTGATCTTCAAACTTCTTCCAAATTGCACGCTTTTGGTCCCTGTTTTCATTATTTCTTTCCAAACAAGTGCTGGCACGAAAAGTGAGAATACCACGATGTATATGATATAATTTCACTAAGAATAGGGCCCAAAAATGACTAAAATATTTGATATTACTAGGCGTTGTCAATCTCCACCAGTCGGTGGTGGTATCCAAAATGCCTCAAGATGATGCTCTCTAATCATTGTATATCAGCCCAGATATCTACCTGGGTGGTCTCAATCTTGTTGAGCCTCGCATCTAATCCATCCTCCCTGCCTGCCGGCTCTGGTCTCGCTGAGCCTGAGAAGGCTCTGTCCTCCGTCACTGACGTCGTGGAGCGGGAACCTCGGGCTGTGCAACTGGAACCTCGGCTCCTTCTATCTCGGCCTCTATCTCCTCCTGTCACACCCCCAAACCACGACGGCAAAATCGTCTGAGGGCGGAACGGGACATAGCATCACAACCATTGCATACATTGAAACATAAGTAGATAACAACCATCATACATTATAATTGGAAAGTTACATTGTTCAAACGATATTGTTTCAACCCAATTACAGTATGGTAATGAAATAAGTAAAAGAGACGTCTTCGCGTGCCATTCCAAAAGGTTAGTCAGACCTGACTAATTGTCCCCTGAGAATACAAGTAATTTGAAAGAGTGTCAACATTACGTTGGTGAGTTCATAAGATTTTTGTATTGAGAAAATCCATAGTCCCTTTTTCCTTGTAAAGAGATAGTGTTTGAAACCAGAAAATCCAATATTTTCATATAAGTGAGTCGTAGTCTTAAAACCCAAAGACCAAAAATGTATACGTGTTTCTATACTTGAAAATAGTATTGCATAGTCTTATTCTTGTACGAAACCATGTAAATACATGTTTATTCGTAGATTAATTGTAGATCTGATTCCGTAAAACCTTTACGTAAGTAAAATCGTATTTTTATTTATATCTTCATAAAATGTAGTTTTAATTTCCATAAAACTTGTATGTATAAGTAAAACCATACTTATATGTGTAACTTATTAGAATGTAGTTTTAATACCATAAAACTTGTTTGTATATGTAAATCGTACTTAGGTTCACATCTTAATGAAATGTAGTTTTAACTTCCATAAAACCAGTGTGAATAAGTAAAATCATACTTATATTTGTAACTTGCTAGAATTTAGTTTTAATACCATAAAACTCGTATGTATAAGTAAAACCGTACTTATATTTGTATCTTGATAAAATGTGGTTTTAATCCCATAAAACCCGTATGTATAAGTAAAGACCATACTTATATTTTGTGTAGAGCAACATGTAGTTTTATATTTATATAAAACTATTTGAAGATGTTTTTTTCCCTAAACTAAGGATATTCGTTGTCGTTCATGTGAGTTATTATAACCTTGTTGTGACTAGTATGTAGGTCTGCCACGACGTTCTTCAGGCGTCGCAATGTTAAGACATTTGTCACCCCAGATCTGCCGGTCTAGCTGTAGCTAGCAGCTTAGGTGCGGGATTGTCAGTCTCGTATAGATCTATACACAATTATCTCGCTCATGAATGATTAAGGTTATAATCCAGGACTTAGTACGTACATCTTTCAGTACTGTGAAGAAATGTCTCACATAACCACCCAACGTGATGTTTTATCCTAGTTCGTACTGAAATAAAAACCTTTTTGTATTTTAATTATCAAAATATACTCATGATAATTATTGTGTAAAACCTTGCTTGTAAATGTAGTGAAAACTCCTTTGTATTCGTAATTATCAAAATGTCCATGATAATTATAGTATGTAAATATACTGAAAACTCCTTTACGTTTGTAATTATCAAAGTGTCCATGATAATTATAGTACGTAACAATTATATATTTATATAATTATCTTTAGTATTTCTGTCGTATCTTTGTCGTTCGTTCCATAAATTATACCCATTATAATTTATATAAATGTTTTTGTTGTGTTAACGTATTTAAGCCTAAAAGATGTCAATGAGTTGAAAAGTATAATTTCTTACATCTAAGGCAGCATTTTAAATCTTGTCAATTTGTTAAAATGATGGTAATCTTTCCAAATGGTCATTTTTCATACACATTGTTTTGAATATAGTCATTTTTGTTTAAAATACCAACTTCCTTGTAAAAATATCATTTCCCAATTTTGTTATGACGTTATAAGTTTAAATAGTCGTTATCACGTCAAATTGATGTGCTTTTTATAAATCACTAGAAAAGTCGTATTTCTGGTCACAAAAACATACTATTCCTATAATAGTCTATTTTTAGTATACCGTTGTAATAATCATATTTTTACGAACAATAACGAAATAACTTATTTAGATGATTATAAATAACATCTTTTAAGATATTTCCCACAAAAATAGTGTAATAACTTGGTTATAACCATTTTTGTTAGAGAATAGTGTTTCCGGTTACAAAAACGTAGTTTTTGCTAGTTTTCGTTTTTATGACGTTTATATCCAAGATATAGTATTTTTACACACTTTATTTATAGTTTTGTAACTTTTTCACAAACCTAATATATCACAATGTTTATAATACATAGATCTAACCATATTTCATGTCAAAAACATTTTTACACAACTACTAGTTTTATACAATCACATATAAACTTGAATAAAACAACATTTATAGTATATAAACTTGTATTCTCCCCCAAAAAGTTTAGAAAAGATGAAAATGAGGGGTATGAACTCACCCTTGGTGCGTGCTTTACTTAGAAATAAGATAGTTCTTGCAGGATTTACGGTAGAATGCAAGATCTAAGCTTCGGAGCTCGAATGACCCTTGGACAAAGCTATTATCCAACGGGTTTACATAGATGTTAGTGTGTGTAAATGAGATAAAAGTGGTGTAATAAGGTTTAAAATCACTAAAGGAAGCTAACTTACCAAAAAGATTTGAAAAACGCTTGAAAACGAAGAACGGTGGTGGTGGAAGGTGGTGGCCGGCGGTGGTGGAGTGGTGGTGGACGAAAATGATGAAGAGGGTGAAGATGATCTGATCTTGAGAGAGAGAGGGAGAAGTGTTGGATGAAGTTGTGTTCAAATGAGTAATTTCCAAGCCTTTTATTAGATTTTTAAAGATTTTGTGTTTATTTGTTTAATAAAAGAAATCAACTCTAGCCTTCATGCCAAGATATGAAATAGTACTCTCCAAGATCATGGTGTGATGGGGGAGATTTCAGCTGATGGGGGTAGCGGGTGGGGGTAGGGTGGGTTAATTTTTATAAAAATGACAATCTACTTATATAAATATGTGATTTTTATAAAATCGTAAGACGTTTTTGTGAAATTTTATGAGTTTTTGACGAAAAGAAGTTATAAATAAATATTATGTATAAAAACATTGTTAAACATTTATTTAGATTGATTCGTAGCTCGTTAAACGATGAAATACGCGTTTAAGCGCAGTGTGCTTCCGATTACGCGGTTTTCAACATTTTACCGAAAATTGTACTTGGCTATGAAATTAAATACTAGACAATATTACGATTCATAATATATGTTTCGTTATCCCATTTTTGATGTTTAAGGCACCTCATTTTGTATTTTAGGTCCAAACCCTGTGTATATTTATCCGTTCACAGCAGTTTAACTGTTGTAACTTTCACATACGAACTCCGTTTTCGACGTTCTATATATCCACAGGTTCGCATTTACGAATACATCGTTTTATGAATATCATTATTATCAAAATAATAATTGTATGATTATCGAATTTTTATGCTATAGTAGTTTAATATCCGTATTTTCGGTGTTTACTCGATAACTGTTTTTAATAGCGTATGTAGTATTATAATATCTAATAATACATCGTAAAATTATGGAAAATTTTCTTTTCAACATAAGGATTAACGTACGCTTCGTTTGACTATAGTTGACTTTCGTTGACCAAAATTTACAATTGTCACACCTCCTCCTGGTGATCCTGCTGCTTAGGTACGTCCGCTCCTCTATCTGCTGCTATGTAGTAAAGACCTCCAACAGGTGTAACTATATCCATCATCACCAGAAGGGCAGCCCCTATCGATCTTGGCGTATATGAGGTCAATAGTCCCCTCACATCAGCCGTCAAAATCTCGTAAGACTCAGCCAATCTGGTAATATAATGCCCCCCGGCCAGTGGGCTGGTCCTCGCGTCCCCTTGCCCTTGTTGACCATGAAGTCGGCCAACAAGCGTGGAAGATGTACAAACTGGGTGGGGTTGATGATACCCCACAGGGGAAACATGTCGGTTGCTGGTATCTTTTCACCGCCCCTGCAGTGAGCAACAGTGAGGGCCACGATCCGATGAAGCAGGCAGTGCACTGGGGTACGGATCCTGCTCTTGCGGTTCTCCGTAGGATCGTACTCGAAAGTGTTAACGGCAGCCCAGACGGCTGCGTAAGAGACTCCGTCAGGAAAGTGAGCGTAGCATGCAGTCAGGAATAGGCCAAAATGAGGGCTGGCCATCTCCTCTCGTGTGTATACGTGCGTATGCTGTGCCAGCTCCCCGACCGAGCACTCTCGGTGAACTCCGCCAAGTCTGAAGTATAGTCTCTGCTGTAGCGGATCCTGGTACGTAGGACCGAAGGTACACGTCGAATAGAACTCTAGAATGAGCTCTCTATAGATCGTCTTTGCAGTAGGTATCAGTCGATCCCATCCTCCGCACGTGAAGCTGTGCGTGTGGTCATCACTGGTCCATGTCCGAACCAGATGCGGTGCCAATCGAGCGTGTAGTCCGTAGGCCATCAAAAAATCCCGGTACAGAGTGGGTGCTTCCTCGATTTCTCTGGCTGACACGATCGCTAACCGTCCCCGATAAACCGGAGTGGCGGGGTCGTCCTCTAGAAACTGCAGAAATGCATGCTGTGACAAATCAGTCGGTGGTACGGGAGCGCGGTTCCTTTCTGGTCGTCGAGCAATCTGACACAATTAATCAAGAACAAAACCAAGTGTAGAATTATGAGAAATGGTTGCAAAATTGGTCCCTGGCATCAGTAGTGTCACTGATCAAAAGATCAGTTTCGCTACTGACGAACACAGCCCCAAATTTTTCGATTTTTCCATGTTAGTCCGTTTTTCAAATTGATCATACCAATATGTTCCTAAACTAGTGACTAGTAAAAGCACTAAGTTTAATTTCATAAAAACAAGCTAAAATTGCCCTAATTTCTTATTTGGGTCAAAAACCCCCAATTATGAACCATAGATTTCTTGATTTCGAATCCGACCTGTTTTTATCAAATTGAACACACCAATAGCATCTGAAACTAATGATTAACAAAAGCCCTCTATCAATTTCAAGCAAATCAAGCTACAAGTCCATTAAATTGGGAAAAAACCCGAAGAACCGTAAACCGAGCCCTAATTCATAAATTTCTGAATTTTTGCATGTTTTTGTTAAATTGAACACACATACATGTTGTTATATGTCTGATTAACAAACCATAGCAGCCTAATTCCCGAAAAACTAAGCATAATCTGCTCGTATTGGGGTTGAAGATTCGTGTTCGCGAACCCCCCCAATCGGCTCAAAACCCTCTGAATCGACTTGATTTTTACGATAGGGACAGTAGCAAGTGATTAGAAACGTACCTTGGATGCTGAATTGAAGTTTACACGGAGAAATCGATCGAAAAAAATAGGAACTCAGGGCTGTGTGTGCGTGTTCGGCTTGGCAGACGCGAAAGAGAGGCTGGGGGTTTGGAAAATAGCGGCCCTATTTTGGGTTTAAACCAGAATCGCGACCCACCCAAAGATACGCGACCCACCCAAAGATAGCGCATATATCTTTAAAGATAGCAGCTCTATCTTTAATTTTTCCAATTTTTTTTGTTTTTCAGTTATTTTAAAATCCCATTCTATCACCCCACACTCGGGCCATGCTATGTCGTTTTTGAAAATATTTCCGAGCAATATTTTTACAAAATTAAATCTAAAACTAAAAAGCTAAAATTAAAAATACTTATCGAGATGTCGGGTTGCCTCCCGAAAGCGCTTCTTTGCTCGGTCTTTTAGCTGGACCGTCTTTCTGTAGCTACGGTGGATCGTACGCCATTTGTCTCCACTGATTTTCAGTTACCACCGTTCCTTCATCGATTCCGTACTCCAATTTTCCCCGGCAACGGCGCCAAAATTTGACACGCCTAGGTCGTCGTGCGGTCAAAAATAAGAAAATAAGCCTCACACACACTAGTATAACGGTAGCAAGGGTCGATACACGGGAGTTTGGTGGTCAAGATAAAACGACAGTATACCAACTGTAGTGTCACTCTACAGTCAGCGATATTGTTTCTACTTTCCCAAAAACCAACACAAAACACAATATCAAAACAATTGCCAAAATCCAAATCAAGCATGAACTAAACTAAACTAAGTTCTAAACTAAGATTACTTACTGATTCCAGAAGTAAATTCCAGAAAAATCAGAAGCAATGACAATTCCAAAACATCTAAACAGGCATTCAACAGAAACAATACCGAAAAAGTGCAATATAACTTGAACCGAATGCTTAACTTTTATAAATCCAAATCAAACCAACATTCAAACAATAAAATCCAGATCTACTACCAACTATTCACTACTGAAATCAGAAACTATAAATCCAAACGAACATCGAGCAGTCGACGGAAATCCCGATTGTGGAATACCTCATATTACTAGGCGTCGTCAGGGCCAAAACCGTAATTTACTCTATTATTAATGATTTTGTCTCTAAAAGAGCTCGTAAATGTAAATTTGTTTATTTTGTTTATGTTTTGTAGTAAGTAGTTGTTAGGTTGTTTAACTTATGGGCCTGTCCTACGGGTTTTTCATTTTCATGGATGGAGAGTCCCCAACCTGCTATTGTATTAAAATTTTTAATTAATAAAATTTTCGAAGGTACCATCCTCTTTTACCCAAAAAAAGGTTGTTGTAAGAGGCATTGTTTTTTATTTTGCCACAGGCCCCAAGTCAACTTATACCGACCCCATAGCATAAGGTTCATATGCACTATCTGTTAGTTCTATATGCCCAAGGATGATCATAAAATGATATTACTAATAATACATGATCCTATAGGGTCACACCAACAACAAGTTTGACACCAATTGATCATTTAGAACGTTAAATTTGATTTAACATCAAATGATACTAAACTTGCAATTTAATCTTGTAGGTTATTATTATTTGAGGTAAATAATAATAACTACAAAATTAAAGGTTGATTAGTAATTCATATGTGATAAATTAATTAAGTGTAACAATTAAATTGTTTAAATTGTTAAACGATTTAATTGATTTATAAGTAAGCCTTTTATTTAATTTAATTGGTAAATAAAATAAAATATATATATATTGTTATATATATATAAATATATATATGTATATATATAATTATACAATTAAGATTGTATATTTAGATGGTTTATTATATATAATGTTATCCCATTTAAGAAATAAGAAGATGTATTATTTATAAGCTTTTATTATCTAAGTTTTATAAATAATAACAACCAACTAGCACTTCATTTGTCATCATAAAATCAGCCATATTGGAAGGAAAAGAATGCATTAAGAACTTAAAAGAAAAGGAAGATGCTTTGTGTCTTCTAGCTTTTGATTATAGAAATCAAATGGGACTTTCTTTTAAGCTAGTTGCATGTGCTTTTCTTTTCCTTTGTGTGATATATGTTGGCCACGATTTTGAGGGTGTTTGTACATCATTCTTGCTTCAAGAAATCAGCCAAAAACTCTCCTTAAGTTCTTAAAAAAAATTGGTTTTTGGTTTCATAAGAAAAGGAGTCATATCTTGCAAGTTGTGGAACTAGCATTCAAGGGTGTTCAAGCTTGTGGTGGATCAACTATAGAGGGATTCTAATTTGATTCCTAGCTATCAAAATCATCCAAACCAAACCCAAGAACAAAGGTTATGATCTTGAACTTAATCTATGTTTGTTCTTCATCTTATCTCTACATGCATGTAGCATGATCCTCTTGAAAATGGAATTTGTGTTCATGATTTTATGCTTCCGTTGCAAACTCTTGTTTTTGAAACTAATTACATGAACCATGATTTCCAACAATTGGTATCAGAGCCATGGCTATATTGCATGTTTAGATAATAAGTTTATTTGGATAAACTTGGTTTTTGGAAGCCATGAATGTTCATCTTCTTAAGTGAAAGTTTCATGCATGGCTTCTTTGGCAACATGCAAGTATATTATCTATGATTTTATGTAACCAACTATATCTTATGATTAGCATGCTTTTGGTTACATAAATTGTTGCCTTAGAAAAACAAAGTGTTGATTTTCTTATGATTTTATGTGATAAAATGGTGCATAAACAAGCCAAGGACCATATGATGCATGTTTTGTGTTTATATTCGATATGGTTGTAATCTATTCATTTATTCAAATGGTTTGTAATAATAATTAGTTATTTCCTTCTTAATATTCATTTTGTAAATATTAGAATAGTTGTATTTTATTTATTTCACAAAATGTAACAAGAGAAGGAAGTAAAAGACCAAGAGAAGATTGCACCCAACAGCAGCACTTTCTGAAGAGCTGCTGTCCAGATTTCAAAATTGTTTTGAAAGTGTTTTTAAAATTCATATCTTGGTTATTTGGTGATATACTTGTTGGTAACTTTAATATCTAGTATATACATTAAGTTTCAACAAGTATTAGCATCAATATACCCAAGAATGAATTGAAAAATGCAACAAAAACCACAAAACTTTTTCCTGCTGCCCCTGGATTTCGCAAGTTTTCAAGGGGGCAAAGAAAATTCATAACTCACTCAAGGATGTCAAGAAATGGTGGTTCAAGTGTCTTTTGGTGATATAAGAAGCTTGGCAAAATTGTAGCCAAATCGAAGATCATTTGGTTGAGTTTTTGTCACCCTTTTGTCCCTAGGTTTGGACTTGATATTTCATGTGTGGCTCACATGAAATATCAAACTAGTTGGCTTGTGTTTATGCACCCTTGCATGCTTGTGATGTTTGAATGTTTTATTATGTTATGTTGTGGATGAAAATAAGATTTTGCATGCTAGACAACCTAGATAATTAAACATAATCATCAAGGAGTTTGTATTTTCAAAAGTTGACATTTAAAACATAAGATGTGATAAAATTGGTTTTATTAAAATGGGTTTTGTTATAAAACCTATTAAGTCAAGTTTTGAAAATGATTGAAACAAGTAATAAAATGGAGATTTTATGAACTTTTACAAACTCCAACCCTAAGTAATAATGGTAATTATTTAGGATTATAAATTGGTTCTAATATATGTGATCAAACTCAAACTTAATATTGGATATTAATTATAATCTTGACCACAAACAAAGAATCAATAAAATGGAGATTTTATGATTTAGGAACCAATTAACAAAATAAGATTTAATGGTACCATGTTCGTTAGATGCATGCAATCTACATGATACCATATGTTTTCAAAATTAGAATTGTAAAACATACAAATCCCTTATAAAATACGAATCTATGCCATCCCTCTTAAAGACACTCATGTATCACTTGTATTTCCTTGTGGGATAAAGGATACCTAATCACTTGGAGTCTTCTTGTGATACAAGAAGTAGTTTTGCAATATTGATGGGATAAAGGACACCTAACCATTAATAGTTGTCAAAACTACACGTCCGTTTAAGTAGGATGATTCGTTTGGAAATCTCTTGTGATAAAGGTCACCTAAGCATTAGAAATCCAAGGCATAGATGGGATCAAACATGCCAAACTTATAAATGTTATAATGGGATCCCATAACTCTAGAAATTATATTTGGATATAATTGGTAAACCGTTACCTACCTTGTTGATTCGAATAGGCGGGATAAAGGATACCTAACCACTTATTCGTGATGCAACTTGGATTCTAGACCTTAATTAATTAAAGTTTATGAAACAAGAAAGGGTATTAATTATTAAGGACTTAATATCATAATTTACTAAATAGAACCTTGTTAAAATTTTGTAGATGGCACCAAACAACACACACTCGGCTCCTAACAAAACCTCACTACGGTCTCTCCTTGAAGGAGAAAAACTTAACCATACCAACTTCTTGGATTGGCACCGTAGTGTGAGAATTGTTCTCAAACAAGAAAAGAAAGAATATGTTCTCAATGAACCACTTCCAGAAGAGCCCCCTGCCATTCCTAAGCCCGCACACGATGCATGGCTTAAAAAGATGGATGATTCCATCGATGCATCATGCCTCATGTTGGCAACCATGATTCCCGACCTTCAGAAGGATTTGGAGAATCATTCTGCCTATGACATGATTCATCAACTAAAGGAAATGTTCCAACAACTTGCAAGAACGGAAAGGTTCGAAACTGTTCGGGCTTTCCATGCTTGCAAGATGGAGGATGGGCAGTCGGTAAGCTCTTATGTGCTCAAAATGAAGAGTCACATTGATCATTTGGCACGTCTTGGAGTTGTGATGCCCGATGGGCTAGCAACGGATATGATCCTTAACTCCTTGACAAATTCCTTTGATCCTTTTGTCATGAATTATAACATGAATGGTTTAAACAAGACTATCCCGGAATTACATGGGATGCTAATTACCGGGGAAAAGAATCTGCCTAAGAAAACCACTCAAGTTCTCATGATCAAGGAAGGTGGAACAAAGAGAACTACACCAGAACACCCCACCAACTCCAAGGGCAAAGGGAAAGCAAAAGCTTTCAAAGGTAAGGGCAAGAAAGTTGTCCAACCTTCCCATCCGCGCAAGAAGAAGGCAAAGGTTGCCAAAGAAGACACATGCTTTGAATGTGGCAAAGCTGGGCATTGGAAGAGAAATTGCCCTACCTATCTTGCGGAGTTGAAGAAGAAGAAGGCCGGTGAAGGCACTTCAGGTATCTATGTGATAGACCTAGAACTTTATAATTTATCTCCTAACACATGGGTATTTGATACTGGTTGTGGAACTCACATATGTAATATGTTGCAGGGGTTCAAAAGGAGTAGGCGACTGAAGGCAAATGAGGTAGTACTTCGGGTTGGAAACAATGCAAGGGTTGCGGTGGATTCAATTGGAAGTTTTAATTTATTACTACCTAATGGCTTGTGTGTGACATTGTTGAATGTTTACTATGTTCCTAGCTTGACTAGGAATATTATTTCAGTTGCTAAATTAAGACAATGTGGATTTGATATTTCCTTTAATAATGATGATATTTGTGTTTACAAAAATAATGTATTCTATTTTGAGGCTAGGCCTTTAAATGGAATTTATGAAGTAAACCTTGATGAAAAGACTAACCATGACTCTTTATACCACACTTTCACCAAGAAACCCAAATTTGATTTGAGTCAAACCTATCTATGGCATTGTCGCCTTGGGCATATAAACAAGAATCGCATATCCCAACTTCAAAAGAGTGGACTTTTGAAGGCAAATGAGAATGACTCATTTGATATATGTGAATCTTGTTTACATGGCAAGATGACTAAAGCTCCTTTCTCCGGAACCAATGAGAGAGAAAAGGACTTGTTAGGAATCATACATACGGATGTATGTGGTCCTTTCAAGCCAATGACTAGATATGGTGAAAGATATTTCATCACCTTCACTGACGACTTTAGTCGTTTTGGATATGTTTATTTGATTAAACATAAACATGAGGCGTTTGAAATGTTCAAAACGTTTGAAAGTGAAGTGGAAAATCAACTCAACAAAACAATTAAAGTTCTTCGTTCTGATAGAGGAGGTGAGTACTTAAGTACAAACTTTATGGATCATTGTAAGACTTGTGGAATTGTTTCACAACTTACTCCACCTGGAACACCACAACATAATGGTGTGTCTGAGAGGCGGAACCGAACACTATTGGATATGGTTCGATCCATGATGAGTAGAAGTACTCTACCTTTATCTTTTTGGGGTTATGCTTTACAAACAGCTGCTCGTCTCCTAAACATGGCACCTACTAAGAAGGTAGATAAAACGCCTTATGAGATATGGCATGGAAGGGTTCCATCTTTATCCTATCTCAAGGTATGGGGTTGTGAAGCTTATGTTAGACAAGAAGCTTCAAACAAATTAGAACCCCGTTCAACTAAATGTATCTTTGTAGGGTATCCGAAAGATTGTCTTGGATACTATTTCTACAATCCCATCGAGAATAAGATATTTATTTCTCGAAAAGCTGAATTCCTAGAAAACAAGTTTCTGACGGAAGAGGCTAGTGGGAGGTTTGTGGAACTTGAGGAACTTCAGGAACCACAACCTGATACACAAGAAGTTGAATCTAGCATTCAACAAGAAATTGTTGAACCTGAACAAACGGTTGATCAGGAACAAATTGTAACACAAGGTGTTCGCAAATCTGGTAGGGTTCGAATTGAACCAGAAAGGTATGGTTACCTTTTGATGGAAGAGGAATGTTATACGATAGATTCTGATGAACCCGTCAACTATCAGAGTGCAATATCAGATCCTGAATCTGATAAATGGCTTGAGGCCATGAACACTGAGATGCAATCCATGCACGATAATCAAGTTTGGAACTTGGTTAATCTTCCCACCAATTGTAAGACTGTTGGGAACAAATGGGTTTTCAAGAAGAAAATCGACGTGGATGGAAATGTTCACACTTTTAAGGCTAGACTTGTCGCTAAAGGATACTCACAGACTCATGGTATTGACTATGATGAGACCTTTTCTCCAGTGGCAATGATCAAGTCGATTAGGATACTTTTTGCCATAGCCGCATACTATGATTATGAGATATGGCAAATGGATGTCAAGACCGCTTTCCTTAATGGATACTTATTGGAAGATGTCTATATGGAACAACCTGAAGGTTTTGTCGATCCCAAGCATCCAAACAAAGTGTGCAAGCTTAAAAGATCTATCTATGGATTAAAGCAAGCGTCTCGAACATGGAACATCCGTTTTAATGAAAAGATTACGAGTTTTGGATTCATCAAAAATGAGGATGACTCTTGTGTTTACAAGAAAGCTAGTGGGAGCATTGTCATAATCCTAGTATTGTATGTAGATGACATACTTTTATTTGGAAATGACATCCCAACCTTAAAAGGTGTCAAAGCGTTCCTTGAGAGTTGTTTCTCAATGAAGGATCTAGGGGAAGCTGCTTATGTATTAGGTATAAAGATCTATAGAGATAGATCTAAGAGACTTATTGGTCTTATCCAAAGTGTATATATTGATAAAATCTTGAAAAGGTTCAAGATGCAAGACTCCAAAAGAGGATTCTTGCTAATGCCTCATGGCACCATCCTAAGCAAGTCTCAGTGCCCAAACTCTAGGACTGAACTTGAAAGGATGAAACATGTCCCATATGCTTCGGCAATTGGGTCCATCATGTATGCCATGTTATGCACTAGGCCCGACGTCTCATGTGCCTTAAGTATGACTAGTAGGTATCAACAGAACCTAGGTGAAGCCCACTGGACTGCTGTAAAGAACATTCTTAAGTACTTGAGAAGAACTAAAGATATGTTCTTAGTTTATGGCGGTTTGGAAGAAAGCTTAAAGGTAAAGGGTTACACTGGCGCAAGCTTCCAAACAGATAGGGATGATTCGAAATCTCAATCTGGGTATGTCTTTATTTTAAATGGAGGAGCCGTGTCTTGGAAGAGTTCCAAACAAGAAGTGATTGCACAATCCACTACAGAATCAGAATATGTTGCTGCTTCAGAAGCTGCTCAAGAAGCTGTCTGGATGAGAAAGTTCATAGAAGATCTAGGGGTTGTTCCTTCCATTCGGGACCCTATAGAAATCTTCTGTGACAATCTAGGTGCTATAGCTCAAGCAAAGGAACCTAGATTGCATCAAAAAACCAAACACATTCACCGAAGGTATAACTACATTAGACATGAAGTTATGAATGGTGAAATATGTATTCACAAGGTTCATACAGATCAAAATTTGGCAGACCCATTCACGAAACCTTTACCCCAAACTAAGCATGAAAGTCATGCTAAGGGTATAGGACTCCGTTTTTCTAATGAATGGATTTGATTTGTGTTTAATGTTTTATGAATATGAACTTATGTAAACGACAAGAATTATGTAATATATGTGACGTGATGTTTCATTCATAATTATTGTGTTTTATTAGCATGTTTAATCCTTGAATAATTTAGTTATTCTAAACGTCCATAGTCGATCATAGTTGTGGGAGCAATTATGAAGTAAGACTAATATGAATTGGATTGGTTGACTTTTATGGGTAAAAGTAGCAAAAAGTTGCAACCAAATTCATAGGTACTTGTCAGTGAACAAGTATTGGACTTGACCCGTTTCAAGATCACTCCATGGATCATCATCATAAGTGATTCTTGAATAAAGGTATTATCATTGTATCCTTTGACCTGAGATACATATTTGGGACTCAAGTGTAGAGTGTACTATGCTTTGATATGGTTTACTGTTGTTCTTGAAATACAGACAACCATAAAGGCCATACTCATGCATAGTATTAACTATATGAGGGGCGTATGTAGTCAAGACGGGATTTGTTCCTCTTATGTGTTGAGAGTTAGACATCTAAGGCGCCTGATTGAAAGTTGAACATAAAATGAGAATGATTAAGATCCATGTCTCATGTTCGACATGATGTCTGTGACAAAGGGATAATTGATAGATAACCTTATACATCAATTAGAGCCTCGTGTTTTCTAAAGAATTGAATGTTGTTGAATGATACAATGTCATGTGTTATTGGGGGCAGTGAAATGTTGCTAGACGTTTACCACTGTCGATATCATTCTATGATGCAACCTTGTGCAAGTGGGAGATTGTTAGTTCTATATGCCCAAGGATGATCATAAAATGATATTACTAATAATACATGATCCTATAGGGTCACACCAACAACAAGTTTGACACCAATTGATCATTTAGAACGATAAATTTAATTTAACATCAAATGATACTAAACTTGCAATTTAATCTTGTAGGTTATTATTATTTGAGGTAAATAATAATAACTACAAAATTAAAGGTTGATTAGTAATTCATATGTGATGAATTAATTAAGTGTAACAATTAAATTGTTTAAATTGTTAAACGATTTAATTGATTTATAAGTAAGCCTTTTATTTAATTTAATTGGTAAATTAAATAAAATATATATATATATATATATATATTGTTATATATATATATATATATATAAATATATATATGTATATATATATATATATATATATAATTATACAATTAAGATTGTATATTTAGATGGTTTATTTATGTATATATGGGTTAAATGTTATCCCATTTAAGAAATAAGAAGATGTATTATTTATAAGCTTTTATTATCTAAGTTTTATAAATAATAACAACCAACTAGCACTTCATTTTTCATCATAAAATCAGCCATATTGGAAGGAAAAGAATGCATTAAGAACTTAAAAGAAAAGGAAGATGTTTTGTGTCTTCTAGCTTTTGATTATAGAAATCAAATGGGACTTTCTTTTAAGCTAGTTGCATGTGCTTTTCTTTTCCTTTGTGTGATATATGTTGGCCACGATTTTGAGGGTGTTTGTACATCATTCTTGCTTCAAGAAATCAGCCAAAAACTCTCCTTAAGTTCTTAAAAAAAATTGGTTTTTGGTTTCATAAGAAAAGGAGTCATATCTTGCAAGTTGTGGAACTAGCATTCAAGGGTGTTCAAGCTTGTGGTGGATCAACTATAGAGGGATTCTAATTTGATTCCTAGCTATCAAAATCATCCAAACCAAACCCAAGAACAAAGGTTATGATCTTGAACTTAATCTATGTTTGTTCTTCATCTTATCTCTACATGCATGTAGCATGATCCTCTTGAAAATGGAATTTGTGTTCATGATTTTATGCTTCCGTTGCAAACTCTTGTTTTTGAAACTAATTACATGAACCATGATTTCCAACACTATCCTTACCCTGACTTTATGTTTACTTACATTTCAAAGTAATAACTATCTTAAATTGCAGCATCAAGTGTTGCCCTCTTTAATTGAGGTTGAGTCACTTGCGGAACTTAATAGGGGCAGGAGGGGTTGTTCCCCCCCCCCCCCCCCCAATATGAATGCTTAAAGGAAAAAGTTAATATTACATGTGCAAATATGTGTGTGTGTGTGTGTATATATATATATATATATACACACACACACATATACATATATATATATATATATATATATATATATATATATATATGTATATATGTATGTATATATATATATATATATATATATATATATATATATATATATATATATATATATATATATAGATGTAGGTTCATTTATAAACTACATATATTGTGTGAATCTAGGACTGATTCTTGTCCAATCATTTGTAAGGGGCACTTTAGTAAATTGATATAATAATTAATTATATTTATTTGACTATTTATCCTGAATTATCTCGATCTATATCTACCGATTTCCTTATTATACGATCATCAATATGTTGGATTAGGTGTCTAAGCCATGACTTGTAATTGTAATTATCTTATTGATAGAAGCAAAGTCCAATTGGGTTGCCCTCACAGATGGAGAATAGATGTATAGTTCAGTAGAGAGAATAATTGATTTATTAATTGTTTAATAAATCAATAGAAAATAAATATATAGTTTATTAATATATTTAAGTGTAAATATATTAATTAGAAACTATAATGATTAATTAAGATTTAATCTAGAATTAATTAGATTTAATTTAGTGATTAAATTAATTTATAAAAGGTGCAGGGACTGGTTGGCATTTATTCAATAGTTGAATAACTGGCCAGGTAAAAACCAGGGACCAAATTGGGGCCACCCTGGAGGCTCCTCCAGGGTTTTGGCGAAAACCTAATTAGGGTTTTGAGGAGTCTGGTCCAAGTGGCCAAAAGCCTTGTCCACTTGGAGGCTTTCTAGGGTTTCAGGTGTAACCCTAGGAGGCTATAAAAGGAACCCCCTGGGCACCTCTTTCTCATGCCATCTCTCTCTCTCTATGTTACTTTGCTGGACTGATTCTTCCATTACTTGGGTGTGACTTGCATTTGAGGCAGGATTCTTTTGCTGCTTGCTTGAAGGATCATAAGATCAAAGGTTGGTTTTCTTGATTAATCTGTAGATATGAATTGTATCCTTTAGGGTTTTTTAGTTCTAATCTTCATAGAAGAAAACATAGATCATATTAGGGTTGCATGTGAACCATTGGAATTTTTGTGTTCATTGTTTGCATAGAAACCCTTCAGTGGTATCAGAGCTAGCTTGTTTTCTTATGATTTGATTTGAACAGTTTTGTGCCTAAGGGTTTTTGAGAAATTAAACCCTTGGGAGATGGCCTTGTCGATTTCAAGGCTAGGGTTTCTTAACCCTAGCCGCCATTCCTTTTTGGTCCCCCCTTGGTTGCTTTATTTGCTTGCCATAAAAGTATGTTGTTATTTTTGGTAATTGGATTAATTAAAATAACTTGAACCCTTTTGTGTGGCTTGTTAATTTCGATCACCATAGGGACCATGATAGATAATTAATTTGATTAATTTGATAAAATCTATCTTATATTTAATTAGTTTAATTAATTGTTAATTAAAAGACCAATTAAATCAGTTTAAAGAATTAATTTAAAATTTTCAAAAAAAATTAGTATAAATTTGTGAAAATTAGAATAAAATTAATTCTAAAAATATTTTAATAAGATTAAAATATATCTTATATATATTTATAATTAAAAGTTAATTTTTATATATATATATAAGAAAATTGGTTAGTCTTACCGTTAGTAGGCCTCATTCACAAAACTGTCCTCTAAAGAGGGTATAAGGCGACTGACTATAAAATGGCAGTCTAATGGGTATCTACTCTTACCCACCGCTCTCGTGGTCAGTCGAGTGTCGTTAGCCGAACGGGTTTGATAGAACCGCTAAAGCCTCTTAAAAGTATAATGCTATAATTGAAAGTACTAAAACCTTAAAACAAACTCCAATCTAGTTACTTGAGGTTAAAAATATGAATTGGTGCTAATCCATGAAATTGCACATTGCACTTTGTGGAACGTTGGTGGAGCGTGTGTGGTTTACCGGCACGCCAACTGGGGTCCGCAAAGAGTCGCAATGGGTTTCTTGATTTTTTCATTATTAACGGAGCGTGTGTGGATAACTGGCATGTTAATTAGAGATGACAATTGACTTCAAGATTACCAAGCAATTTGCATGGTTATTCACACCCGGTTTGTGATCCTCGGTATCCCAGTCACAAACAGCGGGCCATTCCCGAGATTAAAACATGCTATCGAACAATTCGGTAAATCTCAATGAAACTAGGAATTCCATTATAATATGATTATGTTTCCGCGGTGGAATTGGCTGAATCGTCATTCGCCTACCTTATGAAATTTACAATAAAGATTACGGCATCCCTTTTCGATATTGTAGATTGTTATTATAGGATCCTAGCCTTATATTTATTCTTGGGTGAATATAAGGATTATTATTTATATCTAATTAAAACTAACTTCTTCTTGTTCAGATGTCTTCTGACCAATCCGTTCCCCACTCAAATCCCGGTAATGTCACCTCGATTATGTCATTGTGCTTAAAGGTGATGTTGGACGGCACTAATTACAATGACTGGATCCGCAACATCAAAATGGCTCTAAGGTTTGAACACAAAGAGTATGTTCTGGAAACCGAGCTCGTTGATGTGGACACTGAAACCGCTACTCCCGAGGAAATCGCTGCGTACACTAAACACTCTGATGATGCAACCAAAGTGGCTTGCATCATGATCGCTACTATGAACCCTAAACTGTAGTGTATCTATGAGGACTATTGGCCCTACAAGATGCACAAAGAGCTCGCGGAAAAGTTCCGCAAGCAATAGCGCATCGAGAGGTGTGAGGTTGTAAAAGCCTTTACTAACGGCAAGCCTAAAGATGGAGAGTCCATCTACACACATGTGCGAAGGATGCATGGTTATGTAGAGAGGCTTAGAAAACTGGAAATGCCTGTCCATGAGGATTTAGCAGTTGACATAGTGCTAAACTCCTTGCCCAGTTTTTATGACCAGTTCACACTGGCGTATCATTTGAACAACAACCAGACAATCCTAGTTGAGTTACACTGCATGCTTCGTACGGCTGAGGACGGGATGAAGGGAAAAGGTTTGCTCCCTGTCAACCCGCCTGTCCTGGCTATTGGCTCTGGAAAGGGAAAGAAACACAAAGGCCCCCCTAAGCAAAACTGGAGGGAAAAGGCTCATGTCGGGTCATCTAACGGTGCCCTGAAAGGCAAGTCTTCCGGCATTCCACATGTTCAGAACCCCAAAGAGGCCGACTGCTTTTACTGCAAGCAAAAGGGTCATTGGAAGAGGAGCTGCCCAACGTATCTGCAGGATATCAAGGACGGTAAAGTGAAACCGTCACAAGCAGGTACATATTCTATATATCTAATAACTCATCTTTTTCCCGTTCTTGGGTCCTTGATACAGGATGTGGTTTTCATATTTGTTCTGATTTGCAGGGCCTAGAGAAAAGTAGGGAGCTGGAGCATGGCAGACTAAACCTGGTCATGGGCAATAGGCGAACGTCACATGTTACCAAGATCGGCGTTTATGGACTAGTGCTCAATAGTGGAGTTAGATTAGATTTACATAATTGTTGCTATGCGCCTGATATGGCAAAGAACATAATTTCATTTCATGCATTGTTTAAACAAGGTTTTTATTATGAGTTCAATAAATTGAATGGTTCAATTTCTGTTTTCAAAAATAATGTTTTTATATTTAATGCAATGCCTTGTGATGGAGTGTATGAATCTATTACGTGTGTTGATAATTATGGTAAGAATGTTTTAGCTGTTGATGCTTCAAGCGGTATAGAAAAGGCATGTCTGTGGCATTGTCGTCTTGGCCATATAAACAAGAAACGCATCACCCAACTCCAAAAGGATGGAGTGTTGGAATCATCCGACCTTGGGTCGGATGATGTATGCGAATCTTGCTTACTTGGCAAGATGACAAAATCACCATTCAAAGGTTCCTTTGAAAGAGGTGAAGGTCTGTTGGATATCATACACACAGATGTATGTGGTCCCTTCAGAACAACCACTAAAGATGGCACGCGGTTCTATGTGACCTTTACCGATGATTTTAGTAGATATGGGTATATCTACTTAATCAAGAATAAGTCGGACACCTTTGAAAAGTTCAAAGAGTTTAAAAATGAAGCAGAAAATAAATTGGGCATAAAGATAAAGATGCTTAGATCCGACAGAGGCAGTAAGTATCTTAGAATCGAGTTTCTCGATTACCTCAAGGAATGTGGAATTGTTTCACAGTTGTCGCCTTCAAGAACACCTCAGTTGAATGGAGTTGCTGAAAGGCGAAACAGAACCTTGTTGGACATGGTTCGTTCCATGATGAGTCGAGCTTCACTTCCAATCCATTTATGGGGATATGCCTTAGAGACTGCCGTCCATATCCTAAATCTTGTCCCAACCAAGAAGGTTGCGAAAACACCGCACGAGATGTGGACGGGGAAAGTTCCCTCCTTGGCACACATCAAAGTCTGGGGCTGTGAAGCTTACGTAAGATGTGAGACTCACGACAAGCTCGCGGAAAGAAGTGAAAGGTGTTATTTCATCGGATACCTGAAACAGTCTTTTGGATACTTGTTCTACAGACCGAGCGAGGACGTGGTCTTTGTAGCAAGACGGGGGTTCTTTCGAGAGAAAGAGCTCATTTCCAAAGAGGACGGTGGGAGTACTATCGATCTCGAAGAAATTCGGGAAACGACCAATGAACCAACCTTAGAAGAAACTAGCCACCAACATGAGGAAGAGGTTCCTGTTAGACCCACCGACATATCATTGCCCCTTAGGCGTTCAGGTAGAGTTAGCATGCCACCCTAGTTCTAGGGTTTCCATATTACTTCGGACGGTGACACGTTAGTCAGTGATCGTACATTGACTAATTTGGATGATCCAGCTAACTACCGTGAAGCAGTGGCAGGCCCCGAGTCTGCAAAATGGAAAGAGGCAATGGACAGCGAGATAAAGTCCATGTATGACAATCAAGTTTGGAACTTGGTTGATAATGTACCGGGTCGAAAGACAGTCGGATGTAAATGGATTTTCAAGAAGAAGACCGACATGGATGGCAAAGTACATACTTATAAAGCTCAGCTGGTTACGATGGGATTCACTCAAACCCCGGGGGTTGACTATGATGAAACCTTCTCACCAGTAGCCAAGATTAAGTCAATCAGGATAATGCTTGTCATAGCTGCGTTTCATGATTATGAAATCTGGTATATGGATGTCAAAACCGCTTTCCTTAATGGGAAACTGACTGAGGATGTTTACATGAATCAGCCAGAAGGTTTTGTAGACACAAGGCACCCTGATAAAGTATGTAAGCTTGAAAGATCAATTTACGGATTGAAACAAGCGTCTCGCAGCTGGAATCTCTGCTTCCATGAGAAAGTCAAAGAGTTTGGTTTCTCTAGGAGTGAAGATGAGTCCTGTGTATATGTCAAGGCTAGCGGGAGTATAGTCACTTTCCTAGTGCTGTATGTTGATGACATATTGGTCATGGGAAACGACATTCCGGCCTTTCAAAATGTTAAGGCTTGGCTCGGGAAGTGTTTCGCCATGAAAGACCTAGGGGAAGCTGCTTATATTCTCGGGATAAGAATACTTAGAGATAGAAAGAGAAAATTGATATGTCTAAGCCAGTGTACATATTTGGAAAAGGTGTTAAAAAGATTTAACATGGAAAATTCCAAAAAGGGAGAGTTACCAATCCAAAGTAATACTAAATTGAGTAAGACTCAAAGTCCGAGTACCGATGAGGAAATAGCTGAGATGAATCGGGTACTGTTGTGTTCAAAACAACGAAATTGTAGTTATTATGTTTTTAAAGTCTTAATCCAATTATCTACCTAATTATATGACTATTAGACTTACGAGCAAGTATTACTCGATCATTTAATAGTATAGTTTGGGTAAGTAAAGGTATCGAATTTCCACAGGGAGTTATTAACTAACTTAAAGTTTTCAATTATCAATCAAACAGTTTAGAGGCGAGTTTTAGTGAAAACTCGTAAAACTAAGTTTTGGATGCTTGTAAAATAGACGAAATAATAAATAACAATTATCGTAACAACACAACAATAAAGAGATAATATGGTCAAATGATAACAAGGGAAGCTTTCGCCTAGGATTTGTTGATTCATATAAATCTACGTTGACTAGTTTTGATTATGTGCAATGAGTTAAAATATGTAGCATTAAGTGGTAGGATCATATGGTCAAGTCACCAATTCTATAATTTCTAAGTTAATATAGCACAATGGTCATGCAACTAAATAACTTATAATCATGAATAATTAATATAATCTAGCATGCAAACATAGGCCATACCCTAATGGTCATAGTGATATGATCATACAATCAATGGTCATGAGTTGTAACTAAATATGATATAAGTTTTATTTCATTAATCAAGTTTATAACTAAAATAACTTCCCTAGTTAAATGGTCAATAACTAGTCCAATGATATATAGGTGTCAATTACACATCAAAATGGTTCATATGATCAATACGTTTAAATGGTCAATAAACTTTAATCATATGAAGATGGCTATCAAGAATATAAAATTTAATCACATTCAATATGTATAGCAAGCAAATTATATATCCTAACCGATATTTAACTCGAATCAAGAACTAGATCAACACAAATTTATATTAATGAATCAACATCACCTAGGCAAAAGCTACAGGGATCTAGCCTAGCATGGTATCAAATATACAACAACAATATGAAGAATACATTATAAAAGATACCAACCGGTTAAAATCGATGAATCCTTGCTACAAATGAAGATCCTAGCTCCTTCTTGTAATGTAAATAACTCTCAAACACAATTATCACACATGAAATAATGAAATACACGAAATATAATAGCTCTAAAATGTCAATTCTCTGATTTATCTCTTGATTTCTAACATTGGTCCTCAAAATGGTCGTCCATGGCCTTCTATTTATAGCAGGTGAAGGTTCAGGGCGCGGTGCGCCTATATGTGGGCGCGGTGCGCCTTAGTGGATGAGATCTGGCAGCCTTTATCGCTGGAAAGGCCACGTGATAGTTCGCTTTTCAGATCGGATCTGGGGCACGGTGCGCCCAAAGGTGAGGCGTGGTGCGCCTATGCACATGTTAGGCAACCCGGTTGAATCATTGGAAGAACCCACGCTTCATTATTTTAATGCCAAGTTGGCCAAGTTGTCGAAGACTGGCATCTTCATGGGCGCGGTGCGCCTGAGGATTGGGCGGGGTGCGCCCTGGCTGAAATCAGATTGGCACTTCGTTTCTTTTAAAGCTCCATTCATATGTATAATCCGATCTTTTGTTCCATACGTGTCTTTTAGCTACAAAATGTATTTTTAGCATATTAGGTATCTTTAGTTCATAAAATTTATGAAACTAAACTAAAATGACACTGATATCGCCCGGAAAATATGTATAATTTACGCGATATCAAAATACCCCATACTTGAACTTTGCTTGTCCTCAAGCAATTTTTAGAATAATTTTTAGGTTAAAAATCAATCCAAATAAACAAATATAGACACCATAGAAAAAAAATCAATGTCAGTCAACATGGTCAGAATCAGTTTTGTAAGGACCCTATATATTGAACAAACGTTACCCACTTTTAGCATTGTGAACCACTTTCTTTGGCTACTCGAAGGACGAATAGACTCGTCGAGATTTGGTGATTAGGAGTGTGTATCAGACAAATGAAACAGAGGATGTACCTAGTGGGGGTACTTTTCATCTACCTTTTATGAGGCTTTTATCCTATTGAAATTGGGATTTTAAATTTCCTCTGGGCAAACACCCGGTTTTGAAAGTTTCACCCTTGTACTGTCCTTTACTTTTTACCGTCTCAAACCTTTCATTTCCTTTTTCTCATCACCAATCATAAAACTTCAATCTTCGATCTCGACATGCCAATATATTCTATATCTTCAATTTTTAGCTCGAGTTAAGTCTCTAATTTTTGTAGACTTCTTGATGTTTTCGTCTTTTTGCTCTTCATTTTCTTTGAAGTCTTTAATTAATCGTTGGATCTCTTTGACTTTTTCTCTTTTCTCAAGAACTTGGCTTCTAAGAATTTTCTTAGATGCGTGGAAGTAGATTGTGATCAAGCTGGTATTATCGATCAATTTTATGACTTGATCCCAATGATGTAGAATAGGGGATCGTCTTCAAAGTTCATCAGGAATCCATTTGTAGGATCCGATGAATCAAAAATAGTGATGAGAAAGTGGCAATGTAAGGTTGGTTGAGACTTGGGAGTACAAAGGGCTAATCCTTTCAGAAGCCAAGATGCGAACTTTCTGATAAATAATAAGCAAGGCTTAATATTTATGTGTACACATCATCCCAATCAACCTCCTCTAAACGTATCTTAATTCATTGAGCACCTGCATCTGTCTTCCAAACAAGTAGTTTCAAAGTGGTCGGTTAGGCTAAAAGTGTGACTCATTTGTTTAGTATAAAGAATTTCAAACAAAACTTTGGACCAATCTTATGATTCAATTTTTATGACTTTGAACTATGGTATCTGATTTATAAATTTTTCAAAATTTTACCCGAAATTAACCTATAAATGCTCAAAGACAAATAAAATACAAGTGTAAGTACCTGCAATCCCTACCCCATACTTGATTAATACAACGTCCCCGTTGTATAAATATTTATAAAATAAGCATATGAAAAAGGAGTATTGGAACCGACTCCCCTGAGGTATAGTACACGTGATTGCAGATGCTGAACTTGGAGCTCTCGGAATGGATCAAATAAGATTCTTGAAATGTCATCGTTTAAGTGCGATCTTATTATATTTATTATATTTTTTTTATTATTTTATATTTTAAAAGGACTGAAACGAAAGTCAGTCATTCTGCACAATCATCAAATAAAGCAAGCAATATCTCAAACAACACGGTTAGATAAACACACAAATAATAAAACACACCACAAATAAAAACACACTAAAAATCAAAATAAAAATTAAAATCATAGTTTTTGTTTTTGTTTTTGAAATCACCCAAAATAAAAATATGTCAAACAATACCAGTAATGTCAATCCAAATCATCTGCTTCATCTAATCCATGCCCCTGCGGCTGATAATCTCCTCCTGATGGATCGCCATGAGCCCCGCTGGACTGTCCTGAGTATCCCATCCTCTGATCCCATGTCGGATATGGATACTGCGGGGGCAGCTGCCATCCTGCCTGCTGATACATGTGGCCCATGAACTGATGTGTATCATCCAGGTAGTGTCCCATGGCATTCGCCTCTTGCTGGCGACGCATATCCATTTGGCGCATTTCCTCCCGCCTGTTTAAATCCATCTGGACCATTTGGTTATAGAGGAAATTTAAGTTTACCTCTTGTTCTGGTCCTTGCTGCTCGTGCTCATGCTGACGTCGTCGACTCTGTCTGGAAGCAGAGGGCTGTGCTTCTTCTGTCCCATATCCCGGTGGTGGAACGGTTGAAGTAATACCGACGAAATCGAACGTGTTTGGCGCCACTCTCCGAATCATAGATTTAAAATGGGATTCGGAGAGGATTTTCGGATGTTCGGTTTTGACCGTGAGCATGTTTATGGAGGAAAAATCGCCCAACTTCTTTGCGATCCGTGTAATCATATTGCCACCGCAAATTGGGCTAAGCGTGTTTTGCCCTTTTGCTCGCTCCCTAAAGAATACTGCAATCGCGTGTGGGAGGTGGAATTTCACATCGGGGTTGATTGCTCCCCACAGTGCTGGCAAATCCAAGTACGGGCATTTGTCAAACCCATAGGATTGGTTCACGGTAAACGCGAGGAGACGGTGGAGCATTCTGTGGATCGGATTTTGGATTTGGGAAGCTTTATTGTCTCGTGGTATGGTATTGTGTACATTTGCGATTTCTTGAAAGAATAAACCGCATCGCCCTTCGCTGAATTCTCCTTTGTCGTAAGTCGATAGATAAGTTGGGAAGTGTGGATGAAATGCAAGCTCCTCGGGGTAAAGGTCTAGGAGATATGCGAACCGTGCCAGAGACACATCATGCCAGTTCCCCATCAATCGGAAACGAATGTCTTCTTCGGTTGTTTCTTTCTTATACTTAAAAGTGGAAAGAAACTCTAGTGTGAGCTCCATATGGACATTTTCGTTGATCCGAAAAATGTTGTTCCACGCCTCATCCGTCACTACCCCAAATATCGGATCTTCGAATTGGCGGATGAGGTAAGGTGCTAATTTGTCGGATATTCCAATTGCATCCAGCTTGTCCCAATCCACTGCTGGAGCAACCATCATATCCTTCTTTAGCAAATTAGCCATGACATATTTCGCATCCCGTTCTTCATCTGAATTTCCAAATCTTAAATATGGGTGACTTGTTTTTGAGGTTTTGAATTTGGTTCCTGCAATATCAATTCAAATAATGAGCTAAACAAGTAAGAAAAACAAGAAAATTGGCTTGGCAGCGGACCGGCGCGGTGCGCCCTGCGGCAACCCGGACACTGCCTTTTTCAATGTTATACAATCTAAGTTTTTGCTCAAAAACCAGCCAAAATGCGTAATTGAAATATGTTTACTGATGTAATAGACCACAAATATCATAAAACAAACATCAATTGCATCGAAAATTACTAAACTAATTTCTAGGGTTTGTTCTTCCCCAATTTGTCAATTTTGTGTGAAATTTGTTGCTTAATTTGTGCAATTGATGTTTGTTATGTAATCTTCTAATCATATGCATCAATAACCCTATCAAAACAATACCTAAATTCGACTATAATCAAGGAACACGAAATTTCAAGTCAAGAACTCATTTTGGGAAGAAATCCAACAATTTTGATGTAAAAACTATGAAATCTAGCAAGAAAACTAAGAATATCATGCAAAGATTAGAAGGAAACAAAGAAAACATACCCATAGTTGAAGATTAACCAAGAAATTGGGGTAAAAATCGAGTTTTTGGGGTGTTTTTGCTTGCTCCTGCTCGGCGGATCGCATTTGAGGGAAGAGTGGGTGTGGCAAATGAAAAAAATGCAACTTACCCGTCTGTTTTGACTGTGACCCGGCGCGGTGCGCCCGCCTTCCAGGCGCGGTGCGCCTTGCGCCTGCCCCTTGCGCCTGCCCCTTGGTGTTTCTTGTTTTTAAACATTTTCCCCATATTTTCATTTGTTATATCTTTTATTATTTATACCACACGATTTTATTTTATTTATTTGTTATTATTATATATATATATATATATATATATATATATATATATATATATATATATATATATATATATATATATATATATTATTTTTTTTATTTTTTTATTATTTTATAAATTTTTTTTTTATAAAAACCAAAGGAAAAATAATAAATAGCACATACCAGTAAAAAAAACTCGGGTTGCCTCCCGGAAGCGCTTCTTTTTCATAGATTTGGAGTCTTTTTAGCTGGACCCCATTCCACTCTAAGGTTCTACTGTTTGGAGTGGGATGTCTTCGCGTTCGTTTTCGATTTGAACGCCTTTCTCATACCTTTTTAGCCTGTGCCCGTTCACTTTGAAACTTCCGCCTCCTTCCTTGAAAAGATCCACAGTCCCGTGTGGATATACTTCTTCTTCCAATAGTATGTCGAAAGTGTCAATATGGAAGACTGTGTCATCACTCATCGTCGAGTGTTTGATCGTGCGGTCCATGCCAAAGGTGATAGCGTCAGTGCCAACCCGAATGGTTAGTTTTGTATCATGGACGTCTATTAAAGCTCTCGCTGTGGCTAAAAAGGGTCTTCCGAGAAGAATGGGGACGTCATCATCTTCCTCCATATCCAATATGACAAAATCTACAGGAAAAACAAATTTGTCAACTTTTACAAGAAGATCTTCTACAATCCCTCTAGGATAAGTTACCGCCTTATTAGCAAGATTAATTGCCATTCGAACGGGTTTTGGTTCTGGTAGATTTAGTTTCCTGTAGAAAGAATATGGCATTAAATTGATGCTGGCACCTAAGTCTGCCAAACCATAGCTGCTGGCATGGTTTCCGAAGGTGCAGGGAAGATGTAAACCGCCTGGATCTCCCACTTTTTCTGGGAGGTTCTTCATCATCGATGCGCAGCATTCTTCACTTAATGTTACCAGTGACACTTCTTCCATTTTCTTTCGGTTAGTTAGGAGGTCTTTGAGGAATTTGGCATATTTTGGCATTTGTGTTATTGCATCAACGAATGGAATATTGATGCTCAGCTGCTTCAAGTGCTCAAGAAATTTCTTGAATTCTTTATCCTCCTTCTCCTTCTTCAACCGTTGAGGGAATGGAATGGTCGGTTGGTATGGTTGAGGCGAAGTTGTTTCTTTTGTTCCTCCATCCTTAGTGCTCTCCGAATCTTTTCCAACTTTATCTTTTTGCGTTTCAGGGGTTGAGTTGATGGTGTCTTCAATGACTGCTGGTGGGATGAATTTTCCGCTTCTGGTTGTGATGGCTTTAGCTTGTGCTCGTGGGTTTGGTTCGGTGTTGGTAGGAAGTGTTCCTGGTAGTCTTTCTTGTAACACTTTTGAAATTTGGCCAATTTGGTTCTCTATGTTTTGGATAGAGGCGGCTTGATTTCTTAGTTGAACTTCAGTTGCTGTGTGTCTCTTTTCCGACCCTTCTATGAATTTAAACAATATGTCTTCCAAGTTTGGTTTCTTTTCTTGGTTATGTTGTGGGTTAAATCCTGGTGGTGACTGTTTTTGTTGATTATAGGTATTTTGCTGGCGTTCAAATGGTGGTTGTTGCCTTTGTTGCTGGTTGTAAAAATCATTTCCTCCTCTCCAGTTGTTTCTTCGTATTGGGTAGTCGAATCTGTCTCCAGATGAGTAACAAGCATCTGCTTTCTTGTTACCGTCTTCAGCGTAAGGACAGTCTTTTTGTAGGTGAGGACCGCTGCAGTTGTCACATCCTACCGTGATGGCATGGATGGTTTGATTCATTTTCTTGAGGTCTCTCCCAAATTGGTCCAGTTGGTTATGTATGGCTGACATTCCTTCCACTGCTTCTTCCTTTAGCTTCCTTCGACATGACGGATCTCTTGAGGAATGGTAATGGTGGGAATGTTTTGCATGTTCCTCAATTCTTTCGTAAGCATCTGTGGCGGTTAGGTTTATGAGTGGTCCTCGCCCATCGAGTAATTGTCTGGTTTGTGTATTGATGCAGTCATAGAACTTTTGTACTTTCTGATGTTTGTCCATATCGTGTTGCGGACAATCTTGAATCAATTCTTTGAATCGACTCCATGCCTGGTACAAAGTTTCATCTTCGTCTTGAAGGAAGTTTTGAATTTTTGCTTTCATTTTATTGATTTTGGAAGGTGGAGTGTATTCTTCAATGAAATCATATTTTAATCCGTCCCAGGTAGTGATGGAACCTGGAGGTAGTCTCTTTAACCATTTCTTTGCACCTTCGCGTAGCGTCATTGGAAAAATTCGTAACATGATTGCGTCTGAGGAAATTCCTGGAATGTTGAAACAATCAGTTATTTCCGTGACTTGCTCGATGTGTTCGACTGGATCTTCTTCTTCCGTCCCTTTGAAAGTAATTCCTTTTAGAGCGGAAAGGTAATGGCCTTTAAGCTCAAAATTTGCATTTTCAGGAATTTTTGGGCGTATGAGGCTTGGTCCTGTTCCGTCTCGTGCTCGGTTGTAGTATGCTTTCAAGGTTGGTTCTGTTTCGTTTACTGGGGCTGCCATTTCTTCTATTGGTTCTTCTTTTGGGAATATGCTTCTTCTTGTTTTTCTCCTTATGTTAAATTCACGTTCTGGTTCGTTTAGTGCAGGTATAATGTTCGGTTGTGAACTTCGGGTCATAAACTGCACATGAGAATCTGTTTGCAAGTTTGGTGCGTTTTTTTTTTTAAATAATTTTTTTTAAATTATATTTTTTTATATATTTTTATTATAAAAATAACAAATGGAATAAAAAGAAAATTTAAAACCTTTATGTAATCAATCAGTTATAACAACCGAATATCTTATCAAATCCACTATAATGCGTTGACTATCAAATAAAGAACGGCCAGGCAGGACAGTAGGGAGGCAGGACTCTTTCGGTCAATGACCTTTCGAAAATCCAACAACCAAACCGGATCTGTCTATTCTGACACCGTTCTCGTAAGTAGAATTACTAGCATGATAGTTGGATTGATAATCAATTTAGTTTGAAACAACTAAATAAATTGCAAGCGGGTCTTAAAATTATTTAGTAAACAAACATAGAGAAATACATGCAAGTTTTGAAACAAACTAGAAAAATTAACTTCCCACGGTAGAAACCGTAAAAAGGATCGATTGACTAACAATTGTAAACAATAAAATTAATTGAATAACTCCCCGGCAATGGCGCCAAAAACTTGTTGTGTTCAAAACAACTAACTTGTAGTTATTATGTTTTTAAAGTCTTAATCCAATTATCTACCTAATTATATGACTATTAGACTTACGAGCAAGTATTACTCGATCATTTAATAGTATAGTTTGGGTAAGTAAAGGTATCGAATTTCCACAGGGAGTTATTAACTAACTTAAAGTTTTCAATTATCAATCAAACAGTTTAGAGGCGAGTTTTAGTGAAAACTCGTAAAACTAAGTTTTGGGTGCTTGTAAAATAGACGAAATAATAAATAACAATTATCGTAACAACACAACAATAAAGAGATAATATGGTCAAATGATAACAAGGGAAGCTTTCGCCTAGGATTTGTTGATTCATATAAATCTACGTTGACTAGTTTTGATTATGTGCAATGAGTTAAAATAGGTAGCATTAAGTGGTAGGATCATATGGTCAAGTCACCAATTCTATAATTTCTAAGTTAATATAGCACAATGGTCATGCAACTAAATAACTTATAATCATGAATAATTAATATAATCTAGCATGCAAACATAGGCCATACCCTAATGGTCATAGTGATATGATCATACAATCAATGGTCATGAGTTGTAACTAAATATGATATAAGTTTTATTTCATTAATCAAGTTTATAACTAAAATAACTTCCCTAGTTAAATGGTCAATAACTAGTCCAATGATATATAGGTGTCAATTACACATCAAAATGGTTCATATGATCAATACGTTTAAATGGTCAATAAACTTTAATCATATGAAGATGGCTATCAAGAATATAAAATTTAATCACATTCAATATGTATAGCAAGCAAATTATATATCCTAACCGATATTTAACTCGAATCAAGAACTAGATCAACACAAATTTATATTAATGAATCAACATCACCTAGGCAAAAGCTACAGGGATCTAGCCTAGCATGGTATCAAATATACAACAACAATATGAAGAATACATGATAAAAGATACCAACCGGTTAAAATCGATGAATCCTTGCTACAAATGAAGATCCTAGCTCCTTCTTGTAATGTAAATAACTCTCAAACACAATTATCACACATGAAATAATGAAATACACGAAATATAATAGCTCTAAAATGTCAATTCTCTGATTTCTCTCTTGATTTCTAACATTGGTCCTCAAAATGGTCGTCCATGGCCTTCTATTTATAGCAGGTGAAGGTTCAGGGCGCGGTGCGCCTATATGTGGGCGCGGTGCGCCTTAGTGGACGAGATCTGGCAGCCTTTATCACTGGAAAGGCCACGTGATAGTTCGCTTTTCAGATCGGATCTGGGACGCGGTGCGCCCAAAGGTGAGGCGTGGTGCGCCTATGCACATGTTAGGCAACCCGGTTGAATCATTGGAAGAACCCACGCTTCATTATTTTAATGCCAAGTTGGCCAAGTTGTCGAAGACTGGCATCTTCATGGGCGCGGTGCGCCTGAGGATTGGGCGGGGTGCGCCCTGGCTGAAATCAGATTGGCACTTCGTTTCTTTTAAAGCTCCATTCATATGTATAATCCGATCTTTTGTTCCATACGTGTCTTTTAGCTACAAAATGTATTTTTAGCATATTAGGTATCTTTAGTTCATAAAATTTATGAAACTAAACTAAAATGACACTGATATCGCCCGGGAAATATGTATAATTTACGCGATATCAGGTACCTTATGCTTCGGCAGTAGGGTCGATCATGTATGTTATGACATGTACTCGTCCCAACGTATCCTATGCACTAAGAATGGTTAGTCGGGTTTAGGGTACTCCTGGAAAAGCACATTGGATTGCGGTCAAGAACATACTCAAGTATCTGCAAAGGACAAAGAATATGGTATTAGTCCTTGGTGGCAGTGATGACTTGAAATTGAGTGGATATACAGATGTCAGCTTCCAGATAGATAGGGACAGTGGACGGTCCCAGTCGGGCTGGGTATTTCTTTTGAACGGTGGAGCGGTCACTTGGAAAAGTTCCAAGAAGGAAACGGTGGTTGATTCAATGTGCGAATCAGAGTACATTGCAGCAAGTGAAGCGTCTAAGGAAGCGGCTTGGGTGAAGAATTTCATCGGGGACCTTGGAGTTGTCCCGAGCATTCAGGAGCCGGTGGAACTTTTCTGCGATAATGAAGGAGCGGTCTCCTTGACAAAGGAGCCGCGAGACCATGGAAAGTCCAGGCATATCGAAAGAAAGTACCATTATATTCGACATCAAGTAGAAGAAGGTCACTTACTGGTTAAGCGGGTATCATCAGAAGATAATCCTGTAGATCCCTTCACTAAGGCTCTGAGTAGGATCAAGCACAATCAGCATGCCAGGAGCATTGGACTAAAGGATGATATTAGTTTTAGTAATTAGATAGGTTTTGAAACTTGTAACAGTATAAATGTAATTGACTTGGTGATTTTATAATAGAGATTTATAAATGAGTATTGTTACTACCTTTGTCAATTGTTTATAATTGTGTTTCTATATTTGCATGTTTAACTTCCTTAATAATTAGATTATTTAAAACTCCACAGTCGATCACACTATTAGGGAGTAAGTGTGAACGAAGACTGTCATGAATCGGTTGCAGACTGTCTAATGAGTTAGACATTGCAGTAAGACTGCTGCAACGTTCATGAGTACTTAGAAAATATAGATTTGAGTATTGGATAAACCCACGCTTAACAGATTGCTTCATGGATTATATCACGAGTAATGTTAAGACGATAATATCCGTTGATCTTTAAGTGGAGAGATATGATCTGTTACTTGCGATAGAAGTGCTTATTGACAACGCGAAAACGCGCCAGTAACTCGGTGTTATAAAACGCATTGTTGTATGTATTTGGACCCGCAAAAGGTATGAACATATAAGTCGAAACTTATCCGTCCCCTGACCCAATGGGAAACAGATATCTGTAGGCCTCTCGATGATTTAGAAGTTGACTGAAAGTGTTGGCCAACCAGGACTAAATTGATGTGTTCAATTAGGAGTCTCTAAAGTCGTATGCAAATCAGAAATTAAGAAACAGAGTATCAGACCAAGATTGATGTTAATCCATGTCTTGAGTCTGAAATTATCTTGTTGGACGGAGGATCATCAGATCACTTATCTTTGGACAGAACTGACTGGGTCAGAGTTCAGACAATTAAAGTCATAGACTTATCCAAGTGGGAGACTGTTGGATTAGGTGTCTAAGCCATGACTTGTAAATGTAATTATCTTATTGATAGAAGCAAATTCCATTTGGGTTGCCCTCATAGATGGAGCATAGATGTATAGTTCAGTAGAGAGAATAGTTGATTTATTAATTGTTTAATAAATCAATATAAAATAAATATATAGTTTATTAATATATTTAAGTGTAAATATGTTAATTAGAAACTATAATGATTAATTAACATTTAATCTAGAATTAATTGGATTTAATTTAGTGATTAAATTAATTAATAAAAGGTGTAGGGACTGGTTGGCATTTATTCAATAGTTGAATAACTGGCCAGGTAAAATCCAGGGACCAAATTGGCGCCACCCTGGAGGCTCCTCCAGGGTTTTGGCGAAACCCTAATTAGGGTTTTGAGGAGTCTGGTCCAAGTGGCCAAAAGTCTTGTCCACTTGGAGGCTTTCTAGGGTTTCAGGTGTAACCCTAGGAGGCTATAAAAGGAACCCCCTGGGCACCTCTTTCTCACGCCATCTCTCTCTCTCTTTCTCTCTCTCTCTCTGTGTTACTCTGCTGGACTGATTCTTCCATCACTTGGGTGTGACTTGCATTTGAGGCAGGATTCTTTTGCTGTTTGCTTGAAGGATCATAAGATCAAAGGTTGGTTTTCTTGATTAATCTTTAGATATGAATTGTATCCTTTAGGGTTTTTAGTTCTAATCTTCATAGAAGAAAACATAGATCATATTAGGGTTGCATGTGAACCATAGGAATTTTTGTGTTCATTGTTTGCATAGAAACCCTTCACAATACCCTTCCACCATCATTATTTATCTCAAAACCCTAACCCTAAATCGAACCTAAAAATGATGTTTAGAACACCTTGCTACGATCCACAATCCAAATCTCATGTACCCAATGCCGTATCAACACTATTTGAATGCCACGACAATCAGAACATAAATGGAACATGCGATCAACGATCAGAACGTCTGGATACTGTGAATACCTAGTCGCCAAACAAAAGTGAAGAAAAGTGCGAATTTCAATTCAAATGCAACTCTTGGGACGTTCGATTTGAAGTTCGGTACGCCTAAACACTTTCAATTTTAGAAAACTTTAATTTCACTCTAGAGTTTCAATTTTAAAAAACTTTTGAATTTTGGAATGCCTCTTGACTTTCAATTTAATTTGCATCGGTAATCTCTGTATTAAAGAATTCATGATTATTTGAAAGCATTAAATCTAACCAAAATCCAAATGATCAGATTCTTGTACATATAATCAAAAAGTTGTAGAATTAGGTTTTGAGTTCGAATTTGAAACACAGATCTTGAATCATAGTTTACTTTAAATGTTAAAAATATTAAAAAATAAAGCTACATACACATGTATAAAGCAAGAAATTAGAGATCAAATAATTACATGTTATTAGTTGTTGGTTATGAATTTTCCAGGTAAACTAAAAAAATCACGAATTTTAGACTGCCGTTATGGTTTATCACTCAATATACTCAATCAATAATTGTGCTAAAAACTGGAAATGGAATTTGTAATTTTGTATGCACTTACTAGTTGCTAGTTGCTACTTACAAGCGTGTCTATAATGGCAGTATATATTACTTTTGTATTCTCAGATGGTGGTCGGCCAAGAATGAAAAATGAGAATGTTGTAATGAAGAATTCTCCAAGAATTTCGTATTCTTCAAGAATGAAATATTGAAAGCAACATACGGCATGAGTATTTTGTTTAAGAATGAAAATTTGAAACTAATGCATTCTTCAAGAATGCATATATTATTTGAGAATTGAATACTCAAAGCAACATACGACAAGAGTATTATTTAATAATGAAAACCTGAAATTAATGCATTCTTTAAGAATGTATATATTCTTTGAAAATGGTAGTGTATTACGTCAAGAATGGAGTGTATTCTTTTAATAATTATGTGTATTATTGAAGAATTTGTGTATTTTTTTAACAATTGTGTATATTATTAAAGAATATTCTTGTCGTATTAGAAGTTCAATTGTTTTGGAATGTGTATTTTTTTTGTTTTAAATTTTCGGATGTGCGACAATTACATGATAATAAATGTGAAATCGTTTTTGAGCAGTGTCAATTTTGTTGTGTCGAACCCCATTCTCTGAGAATGGGTATTAGTTTTTATTGGGTTGTGTTTTGGTATCACATTCTTTAAGAATGTATATAAGGGCTTTGTGCGTATTTGATATAAGCATTGTCATTCTACGAGAATTGTACGTTTTTTTGTCACAAGTATGTCTATTCTCTGAGAATGGTTCAAAGAATTTGATGTATTATCAAATAATTCGAAAATATTGTAATTAACTTAAAAACCCACTAATTATTCTCTGAAAATTCGAAGGAATTCGAAGGTACTGTAATTTTCAGTTTTTATTCACGTAATCCCACAAAATTAGGAGATAAATTGAATATTTCCTTTTTTAAATATTTATTAATAGACTAAAATACCCTTTATAAGGGTTTAATTGCAAATTCTGATTAATTAATAGTTATAATTTTACAATTAGACTCTTCAATCTAACACCGTTGATCATTTCAATCGGACGCTCCATATTTGGTCCTACAATCACACAATAATCGTTAAATGTATTTAATCCTAGCCATATATATATATATATATATATATATATATATATATATATATATATATATATATATATATATATATATATATATATATATATATATATATATATATATATAATTAGGATCAAATACATTAAGGGTCTAATTGTAATATTATATATATATATATATATATATATATATATATATATATATATATATATATATATATATATATATATATATATATATATATATATATTATTGTGTGAATGTATGACCAAATATGGAGTGTCCGATCAGAATGATCAACGGTGTTAGATTCAAGGGTCTAATTGTAATTTTATAACAAGTAATTAATCAAATTTTACAATTAAACTGCTAAAATGGGTATTTTAGTCTATTAATCAAAATTTTAAAAAGGAGTCTCGTATTTATCTCCTAATTTGGTGGGATTTCTTTCCAGAATTCTGATGAACACGTTTTAAACCGAAATACGGGAATAATAGATTTCTTTATTGTAAAAGCCATTCTTCAAGAATATGTAGTATATGTTGTAATTTTTCCTATTCTCCAAGAATGTTAATCATAAAAGAATTTATAGTTTACATATTTTAGTTTGACATTTCGACACACTAATTCTTGAATAATGTAGTTAATATTGTACATTTTATTGCATATTCTTCGGGAATGTAGTATATTTTGTAAATTTTTGTACAAAAAATTCTATAAAGTTTGGTGTGATTATGTAACATCCCGAATTTTTAGATAAATTTAAAAATTTTAAACGAACACTTTAATATAAGAAAAGCCACTTTATTAATTTTCATAAAATTCTACAACTTACAAACTTAATGAAAACACCCCAGGATTAATAAAAGTTAACATTAATCAAAATATAGCGGAACATTAACTCAAAAACAGTCTCCCATATGAAGCAGCACAGTGTATACACGCCAGCACAGTGTATACGAGTCACTCCTTGCCATCTTCCACATCTAAAGAACCTAAAACAGTAATTTATATAGGGAAAAGGTAAGCACACGACTTAGTGAATTTCAACACATACATAATATATCAATCAAGCATGCTTTGCTAATAAACACAGATTACCACATAACGCACCCAGCAGTGGTATCACCTCATAATGCACCCAGCAGTGGTATAACCACCCACATAATGCACCCAGCAGTGGTATGGTCCCATAATCCATCCAGCAACAATAATACTACATAATGTACCCAGCAGTAGTATAGCACACAAAACACAGATAAAATATCAACTCATAATCATAACACAACCCAGCAGGGAATGAATGACATCAATATAATGCAGTGAGAAACTCATCTGATTGTAGTTTAACGTTTATCTTCCTTTGCTTTGTTTTCCCTTTCAACATTAACTGTTAACATAATAAGAAATCTATCATTTCTTAATCATTAACTATATTATAGTCGTATCATTTAACCCTTTAATAATTCCAACATGATACTCCATGATTTATCAAGTAAATAACGGCCAGGTAGAATATTAGATGGGGTGGCCGGATCCTTTCAGTATTTTAGCCTTTCGGAAAATCCAACAACCATATCCCAAGTAATCGGCCTAGTCACAATCCTCGTAAGTAAATTAATCGGTATTATTTTCTGAATTACGAATTGTTATAATAATGACTTTTTAAGGTTTTTGTTTAACACTTATAAACTACTAGGAAGATACGGTAGCGATCACTCACATGAGATTGGTGCTTTCTCGGAGTCCTGGCACGTTTCCCGTTCCGAACTTCTGACAGTTTCTGTCCGCTCCTTACTTCTCAGTATCCTCCCTCAACGTATTTTCCTTACCAGAACACTCCCGTATATCGTATAGTTGTTTGGCTTGTGTTCTGGGTCGAAATGAGGCTGAGATCTTGTATTTATAGGCCTCCTGGACCCCCGTCGCATAGCGATCAAGCCTAAGATCGCGTCCCGATCTAAAACGTAATCGCTTACTTTATCGCCCCCTTCTTTTGACCTGCCGACACCCGTCGCGTCGCGACCACATTCCCGTCGCGTTGCGATCTTCTAAAAATCTGTCGTTTTCCGCGTTTTGCTCCGTTTTGACTTGTAGGCTTTCATCGTTATATTTTTCTTATCTTATAATGACCATAACATCGTTACTTGGTTACACCAGATGTCATAACGTTCTTTCTTTTGATCTGAAATTTTATCCGGGACACAGATGTTACAACTCTCACCCGCTTGAATCAGACTTCGTCCTTGAAGTCAAAGCCAATAAATAGGTTAGGGTAATGCTCACGCATCTCCACCTCGGGTTCCCAAGTCCACTCAGAAACCTTCCTATGCTGTCACTAAACCTTTACTAATCCAATCTGTTTATTCCGCAGAGTCTTCGTCCTTCGTTCTGTAATGGCGACCGGCTTCTCTACGTAATTAAGCCGTTCATCGATCTGGATATCCTCCAATGGAACTACTGTCGTCTCGTCCACGATACACTTCCGCAACTGGGACACATGGAAGGTGTTATGGATCAACCTCAACTCATCAGGCAGCTCTAACCGATATGCCATCTTACCAACCCGTGCAATGACCTTGTATGGTCCAATATACCGAGGTCCCAACTTTTCCCTCTTCCGAAATCGAATAACGCCCTTCCATGGAGAAACCTTCAGTAAGACATAGTCGCCCACCTGAAACTCCAAAACTGACCATCTTTTATCTGCATTACTCTTCTGTCTACTCCTACTCTAAGCAGTAATTAAGTGCTCTCGAACCATTTTGATCATCTTAGTCATCTCAAGAACTATATCAGTGCTTCCCAATACTCGATGCCCAACCTCGCCCCAACAGATGGGCGTTCTACACTTCCTCCCATACAATAACTCAAACGGTGGTCTACCAATACTAAAGTGGTAACTGTTGTTATAAGAGAACTCTGCCAATGGGAGATATCGATCCCAACTACCCCTGAAATCTAAGACACAAGCCTGAAGCATATCCTCGAGTGTCTGAATCGTACGCTCGCTTTGCCCATCCGTTTGTGGGTGAAATGTCGTACTGAAATGCAAACGAGTACCCATCTCCTCCTGAAATCTCCCCCAAAATCGAGCTATAAACCGCGTGTCTCGGTCAGAGACTATAGAAACAGGCGCTCCATGCCTAGAAACGATCTCTCTGATGAAAATGTCAGCGAGTTTCTCCGCTGAGGAACTCTCTTGAATTGGTAGAAAGTGAGCGCTTTTGGTCAATCGATCCACTATAACCCAAATAGCATCAACTCATCGCTGAGTTCTTGGGAGTTTGGTGATGAAATCCATCGTGAGATGCTCCCACTTCCACTCACGAATCTCCAAAGGCTGTAACTTACCATCAGGTCGTTGGTGCTCAGCCTTGACTTTCCGACAAGTCAAGCACTCCTCCACATATTTAGCCACAACTCGCTTCATACAGGGCCACCAGTAGCCCTCACGTAAGTCTCGATACATCTTTGTTGCACTTGGATGTATAGAAAACTTAGACTTATGAGCCTCATCCACCAAAATCTGTATGTTACCCCCAGTATAAGGAACCCAAACCCGACCGTCTCTAGTCAACACTCCCCGACTATCCTGAACAAAAATCGGAATCTCGCCCGAAACCCGTTCACCCTTGGCATTCTCATCCAAAATCGCTACCTCCTGGGCTTTACTAATCATCTCCAGGAGCGGTGTAACCATTGTCATTCGCAAACACAACCCGCGTAGGGGCTCACTGACCGGATTTCGGCTGAGTGTATCGGCTACCACATTCGCTTTACCAGGATGGTAAAGTATCTCGCAGTCGAAATCTTTTACCACATCGAGCCATCTCCGCTTATGCATGTTTAAATCCTTTTGGTCCATCAGATACTTGAGACTTTTATGGTCAGTGTAGATGATACACTTAACCTCATAGAGGTAATGTCTCCAAATCCTAAGGGCGAACACTACAGCCCCTAGCTCTAAATCATGCGTAGGATAATTCGCCTCGTGAGGCTTCAGCTGTCTAGAGGTGTATGCAATTACCTTATCGCGCTGCATAAGTACAGCACCCAAACCTTGGTGTGAAGCATCACAATAAACTACCATGTCATTCACCCCTTCCGGTAAAGTCAACACTGGAGCCTCGCACAATCGCCTACGCAACTCCTCAAACGCTGCCTACTGCGCATCACCCCAACTAAAGGCAGTCGCCTTCTTGGTTAGCCGAGTCAAGGGTAATGCGATCTTGGAGAAATTCTGGATGAATCTTCGATAGTACCCTGCCAATCCAAGAAAACTACGAACCTCGGTGGGTGTCTTCGGCACCTCCCATTGCATGACCGTCGAGACTTTGGCCGGATCGACCATTATCTCCTTCTGGTTCACCACGTGCCCCAAAAACTATACTTCACGCAACCAGAACTCGTACTTGGAGAAATTTGCTTAAAGTTTCTCCTTCTTCAAGGTCTCCAACACCTCGCGTAGGTGTATCTCGTGCTCTTTTCTCGTCCTTGAGTAGATTAAAATATCATCGATGAACACAATCACTGAACGATCCAACATTGGTCTACAGACCCGGTTCATCAGGTCCATGAATGCCGCGAGCGAATTGGTAAGCCCAAAGGGCATCACTACAAACTCGTAATGACCATAGCGTGTACGAAAAGCTATCTTCTATATGTCTTCATTCCTAACACGCATCTGATGATATCCCGACCTCAAATCAATCTTCGAGAACCATGACACCCCTGAAGCTGGTAAAAAAGGTAATTGATTCTCGGTAAGAGGTACCGATTCTTCACCATAAGCTTATTCAGTTCGCGGTAATCGATACACATACGTTGCGATCCATCCTTCTTCTTAACAAAAAGAATTGGAGCTCCCCACGGTGAGCAACTCGGCCTAATGAATTCCTTCTCAAGAAGCTCTTGCAACTGTGTGTACAACTCCTACATCTCTGGTGGAGCAAGTCGATATGGAGCCTTGGCTTCAGGCGCAGCACCTGGAATCAGGTCAATGCGAAACTCCACCTGAAGCTCTGGCGGTATTCCTGGCAGATCATCATGAAATACATCTACAAACTCTCGTACAATAGGTACATCCTTTATCCCAACCTTTTTCTCGCCATCGCACGTATCTATAACATACGCTAGATATCCAGTACCACTATGCTAGAGATGTCTCCTCTCCCTTGCAGTTAAACATAACGCGACGCCCCGACCGAGTGTATCGGCCTGTACCAACAGGTCTCCCTTGCTTGGGGTTTGAACTCGAATCTGTCTTAATCGACACCTGATCTCTGCGTCCTCTGCACCCATCCAGTCCATCCCTAAAACCACACATAGCTCCCTCATCGTTATCGGAATTAGATCGATAGGGAAGCTTACATCGTTGAGTTCCAAAGTACAACCATGATAAACCGGGTGACGATTACCGCCTTATCATCACCGATCTCCACCACAAGCGGGTGGTCTAAACTCTCCACCTCACGACCCAAACGTTTGCCAAATTCAATAGACACAAATGAGTTGGTTGCACTACTATCAAAAAGAACTAAGCCAGGTACATTATTCACACGAAAAGTACCTAAACATTTATCCAGTTAACATGCCACTACAAAATAGTAGGAAACTCAAAAGAGTCAAGATAATAATGAGAGTTTATGTAACGCCCCAACTGTAATACCTTAATTTTAATTTATAGAATAATTATGTTAAATATATATTTATACTAGATTAGATGAGTTAAAACGTGAGTTAAGATGTTTAAAAGTTAATCAAAGAAAAGTAGGATGCTAAAAGAGATAAAAGAAACAAAGGAAAATGGAAATCAAGTGAACCCGGGTCGAGTTTTTGAGCCCGGGTCGTGTTCATTAGAAACCCGGGTCGGGTTGATTAACCCGGACCGTGTGGAGCTTAAATTGAAAAACGGTTTATCGCGTAGCAAAACCCGGGGCGGGTTTCACAGCCCAGGTCGGTCCGAGCAAAACCCGGGGCGGGGTTTGACAGCCAGGGTCGGGTTACGGGTGCAGGGCACTATAGATTGTAACATTTCCTTTCATTTGGTTTAAAACAAATCCGACCCAAAACTCCTTCCAAACCCTAGAACTCGATTTCTACCCATCTAAGTCGAGATTAAGGCCTTCTATTCGTGAATTGAAGCTAGGAATTTGTATTTGGAGCTTGAAAGGTAACTTCCCTTGAATTTGGCTTTGTTTCAACCGTTAAATCCTTTGGAATTGGAGTGATTCCTTGTGGTCTTGACTACCCACCTGTGAATCGTTGGTGTTAGAGTTGAAATTGTTGTATAGCAAGTCTATACAAGTTTAATTTTTAAGTTTTGAGTTAGTGATATTCATTGATTTTTGTTTATGAGTTTGAATGGGTCAAAGTGGTGAAATGGGGAGCTATAACTAGAGTTTTATTGTTGTTGTTTGATTATGACTTCACTATGTGAAGCTAATTTCTGAATTTTTGTTGATATAAATTACGAATGAGATCATATGAGATTTGAGTATTGAAATTTAGATGTTATGTTACAGCTAAGCCAAGACAGGATCAGGCACGAGGTTTTGAAGTCCCACATACCGAGTCAACCTCAGGTGAGTAGTTATATTGATGAGTTGTGCACTGTTATAGAAATTGATTTCAGGATAAAGTCATGCCAAAATAGATTGGTTGAATAAGAACTAAGTTGGGTGTTGAATTAAAGAGTAATAATGTGTGATATACACTTATGACTGAGATTGTCATTTGTGAATCTGTTTCACGAGATATTGAACTGTATGACTAAATAGTATTCTAATTACTCACTGGGCTTTCGAAGCTCATAATTTGTTTGCTATTGTTGTTGTATTAGGTTCTGGAAATGCAGGTCGCGGAAAACACATCACGGAGGGTTAGCTGGATAGATATGGACCTTGGACTTTGGACTAATTCTAGATGTCTTTGAATCTTTTTAGATATCCCGGTTTTTGGTGAAAACAATGTAAACACTTGTTGTATATAGTTTATGACTTAAACTATGCTTTTGATAGAACTTTGTAGAACTTGTTACTCATCTTTTGGAATTACACCATAATTATATTTGTGTTTGATTATATTATTGGTGTATCCTAAGATTGAGGAAACGGGAATTACAAGTTGGTATCAGAGCCGTGGTTTAAGAGAATTAAACCTTGAGATAGGTTTAGACTTAAACCAATGAGGTAGAGAAGTCCCTTAAAGTCCAGAATAGCTATCCTTCGTGATGTATTAATGAGTTGAGTATGTAACCATATTGAGCATTATGGTGACATATAAATTGAGTTGATTATGTAACCATATTGAGTATTATGGTGTCATACAAAAATGAGTTTATTATACACCATATTGAGTATTATGGTGATGATTTCTAAATGAGAAAATTTTCTTTTCAGTTAAAATGAGTTCTGGAAAGGAAAAAGAGGGATGTGATCACCGAGATGAGCATTCGGGATCACAAGATTTTAGACTGGGGCGCCAGTCCGAAGGCGAGATACCGCCTGAGTTGACATCATCCTTACAAGAGTTAATTGCTGCAGAGGTAGCAAAAGTTGTTAAAGACTTATTGCCAACTTTAATAAGACCTCAGACGGAGGTGACCAATAAAGATAGTCGAAACCGACCTCCAATCACACCTGTGGTTGGGGAGGGACAGAGAGAGCCGGTGACTAAACATACTGAAGTTGGAGGGTCGGACGAACCAAAAAGTTGCAGTTATGAGACGTTTCGCAAATGCAAACCGAATGATTTCTTCATTACTGATGATCCTATTATTGCACAAAATTGGCTGACACATATCGAGAAAGTTTTTCGTACGAGTAAGTGTGCAGAAAAAGATAAAGTTGAGTATGCTACTAATTGTTTACATAAAGATGCCCAGTTCTGGTGGGAGAATATAAACATTGATATAGAGAAAGGATTATAAGTAGAACCGACATGGGAGGAGTTTAAAACAAAGTTTATGAAGGAATATTGCTCAAATACTGCAATAAAAAGTTTAGAAGAAGATTTTCTGAGATTGCAGCAGGGAACGCGGTCAGTACAGGAATATACTACAGAATTTAACGAAAAAGCCAGATTTGCTGCTCATCAGGTGGATACTGAAGAAAGGAAGATTGACAGATATCTGTGGGGACTGAGGACCCAGATACGAGAGTTCTTACAGAGTTCTAGTTTTACAACTTATCAGCAGATTGTCGAGGTAGCCAAATCTCGAGAAAAAGAACTTCGGAGGCAAGATAATGAAAGGAAGGGGGATAAAGGAAGTGGAGGCCAAAAGAGAAAATGGGAAGGAAAAACGGAGGGTAGTTCTCAAAAACAGCCAGTTCCGAGTTACCAATATCGAGGTGATTCAAGAAAAACTGAGAACAAGTGGTGCGAAAAATGCCGTCGAAAACACGCTGGAAACTGTGATACGAGTACCCCGTCTCTTGTGTGTTATCAGTGCGGGAAGACAGGGCATATGGCTCGAGATTCTTTGGAGAAAAATCGTGTGTGTTTCAATTGCGGGGAAAGCGGTCATATTCGCCCGGATTGCCCAAAGCCGAGAACTGATTCACGTCGCGAGACTCCGAGGGCGGGACGAGGTGAAAATCGAGGCGATAGACGAGATAGAGGCGGTGGGAATGTTAGAACTCGAGCTTTTCAGATGACCGTGGAAGAGGCTAGAGAACGACCAGATGTGATTACAGGTATCTTTAGCCTAAATTCTCTTCGAGCTCGTATGGTGTTTGATTATGGTGCATCGATTTGTTTTATATCTATACCTTTTGCGTCTCGAATTAATATCCCGGTGTCTAAGATGAGTGAGAGTCTGATAGTTCATGTTGCTGACGGGAGAGATGTTATAGTAAATACTCAGTATATAAATTGTCGGCTTGAAATCAATGGAATTTCTTTCCTTATTGATTTGAAGCCGATGACTACTCGTGCGTTTGATGTAATAGTTGGAATGGACTGGTTAGATAATAATAGGGCAAATATGGATTGTCACGGAAATATTATTTCTGTGAGAACTCCAATCGGGTCTCAGACGTTAATACGAGGCGAACGCCGTTTTCAACATATTCCAGTTGTATCTTTCGCGAGAGCGCGAAGGTATACTGAAAGAGGTGCTCTTTTATTTATGGCACATGTTGCCCCAATTGAACCCGAACATTCCACTGTGAAGGATGTTGAGATAGTGAGAGACTTTACTGATGTTTTTCCTGACGATCTTCCGGGCTTACCGTCAAATCGTCAACTGGAGTTTGTTATTGATTTAGTTCCTAGAGCGAAGCAGATAGCTCGAGCACCCTATCGTCAAATCGTCAACTGGAGTTTGTTTTAAATCGCGGTTTTATTCGTCCGAGCTCGTCTCCGTGGGGTTCGCCGATACTGTTTGTTTGAAAGAAGGATGGTTCTATGCGTATGTGCATAGTCTATCGCGAGTTAAACAAGATTATTGTGAAGAATCGTTATCCCCTACCGAGAATAGACGATTTGTTCGATCAGTTGGAAGGAGCGATGTATTTTTCGAAGATTGATTTGAGATCAGGATATCATCAGCTAATAGTAAGAGAATCTGACGTCCCGAAGACAGCATTTCGCACCCGATACGGTCATTATGAGTTTCTAGTAATGCCGTTCGGTTTGACGAATGCCCCGGCGGCTTTTATGGATTTGATGAATCGAGCTTGTCATCCATTCTTAGACAAGTTCGTAATAGTGTTTATTGACGATATTTTGATCTATTCCAAGACCTGGGATGAGCACAAGCAACATTTACAGTTGATTTTAAATCTTCTTCGTAAAGAAAGGTTGTATGCAAAATTTTCGAAGTGCGAGTTTTGGATGCAAGAGATCCAGTTTCTTGGTCATGTGATAAACAGAGAAGGAGTTAAAGTGGACCCTGCCAAGATAGAAGCAGTGATGATTTGGGCACCACCCAAAAATCCGACTGAAGTTCAGAGCTTTTTGGGACTAGCTGGCTATTACCGACGATTTATTGAGAAATTTTCGAGTATTGCATTACCCTTATCAAAGCTGACTAGAAAGACAGAGAAGTTTATCTAGGCTGAAGCACAACAAGAAGCTTTTGAAAAACTGAGACAGGTGTTATGCGAAGCTCCGGTATTAGCTTTGCCTCAAGGTGTGGAAGACTTTGTCCTTTTTACCGATGCTTCACAAATCGGTCTTGGGTGTGTATTAATGCAAAGGGGGCGAGTAATTGCGTATTCGTCTCGACAGCTGAAGCCACATGAACAAGCTTATCCCGTACACGATTTAGAGTTAGCCACCATTATTTTTGCACTAAAAATTTGGCGACATTACCTTTATGGTGTGAAGTTCCAGATATATTCAGATCATAAGAGTTTAAAATATTTGTTTGATAAAAAAGAGTTGAATATGAGACAACGAAGATGGATGGATCTTTTGAAAGATTATGAGTGTGAAATACTTTACCACCCTGGTAAAGCAAATGTAGTGGCAGATGCATTAAGTCGAAAAGAACCACCTATTCGGGTCGTTTCAGCTCGAATGAGAGTGGTTAGTAAACTGCCAGAAATGATTCAACGTGCCCAGAGAGAAGCCAATGACATAAAGAGTGAAAGAATGGTTAGCTATGTAGATAAACTAGTTAAAAATGCACAAGGAGTAAAGACTTTTCAGGGACGAGTGTGGGTCCCAAGATATGGAGAAACGAGACAGCTGTTACTTGAACATGCACATGGTACACGGTATTCAATCCATCCAGGTAGTACAAAGATGTATAGAAGTTTAAAGCCGTTTACTGGTGGCCGGGAATGAAACGTGATGTTGGGAGATATGTGGAGAAGTGTCTGACTTGTTTACAAGTCAATGCAAATCATCAAAGACCATGGTTTAAGCGAATTAGGTTGGGAGATATGTGGAGATATGTTGAGAAGTGTCTCCCTCGTGACTTCACCATTTCCAAGGCATATCCTGTGGTTACAATAATACGGGCCCAATACTATTTTAACCACCTATATACCTTGGCTCTGGTGTTATCACAAGACTTCCTGATTCACCGGTTTCTGTGGATTCCAACACTGTAAATTACCGACTCTACCCCGTTAGTTAGTACCCTAGTACTACTACTTTACTTACTATTAATCCAATAGTTTATGCCTAGGATGGTTACCCAACCTAATTCGCTTAAACCATGGCTCTGATACCAATTTGTAACACCCCAACTTTTACAAAAAAAAAATTTATCCAAACTTATAATACAAATATTTAGTCATACAAACCATTTAAGTTTTTACAAACGGGGCATCACAAGTTCGCATCATAACCATAGTTCAAACCTGTCTATTTTACATTTTGTACAACAGAAGCTATAGTCCCACACCCGACTCTTTTAACGCCCTTCCTGCTTACCTGAGTACATAACATTTAAAAAAAATACGTGAGACATAATGTCTCGTGAGCATTAATGATTTAGACCCAAAACAGTTTTCCCATAATAACATTATTCTTTAAATTACCATTATTTTATTTCCTATGAGCGCACCCATAGGTATTCCTTATTATGTGATGGTACATTCCTACGAGCGCACCCGTAGGTTTTATACGAGACGCACCCGTATAACTTCTTCCTTAATAGCATGAAACGGATTCATCTACCAAGGTAAGACACTACTTCGCGACGGGAGGTACCATCCCAGTAGTGTCTTTGACCACCCCTACCGCAGCAGGCCGTGATCTTTATCCGGATACTAAACAACTTATCATTATGGGCCAATCACATTGTTAGTTCAGTATTTCTGATTCTCTTTCTTTACATATATAAGCATATTTTTCACAAAATACTTTTAAAGTCATAAAACCACTTTGACTCCAAAACATTTTTGCATAAAATTCATTCTTGCTATGTACTTCAAAAATCCACATAATACTCACCTTACGTCACCTAGGAGTTACTTAGCTTCGTGGACTCCCTTATCTTTTGCTTGATCAATTCTATTATAACCACCACCTATTATATACAAAATATACATTTATACTCAATTCATATATATCATAACCAACTTTACAGCACCAGAGTGCTATACTATGCAATTACAGGTTATAATTAGACCACAACTCTTGTTATACTAACTTCCTTTAATTTATAAATTTTCCCGAAATACGCGTATTTTACTACAGTACTCTCGGGAGGTCGTATTTCCATTCCGACGATTTTCTACAAAGTTTTGGACCATAAGGAACTTACGTTTAAATTTGGGGTCAAACGGACAAGTCTAACCCCAACTTCCAAAATCAAAGTGGGCTTGGCAGGAGACTCAATGCAGGAACTGCCTGGCGCAGGGTCGCGTCGCGACCACCCTTATGGTCGGGTCGCGACCGCTGAGTAAGTTGCTATATTTGACGATTTTCAGCTATAACTTCCACTATTTTTCTGCATTAAGTTCTTAATTCATATCTTAATTACTATAACATCATTCCAGGGTATTAACCTTCAATTTTCATCAAGTTTTAACTTGTGAAAATCATGATTTCCTAACAATTCATATCAAACCCGTTTTTACCATTTTGCACCAAAAATACAAATTTTTGAAATTAATCACTTATGAATGTCTTAATACATCCTAAATGATTCTTAGGGCCTAACAAAACACCAAGAGTCAGGTTTTAATCCCAAAACCCATTTCTAGGGTTCTTGAGCTCAAAACCCAATTCCATGGATTCAACCATAATTTATGGTTAGAAATCCCTTTCTTGTGTTGAATTAAGCTAGATAGAACATATGAACTCGTGGTGCTAAGTTCTTATCAAATTTTCAGTTTGGAAACTATCCAGCACAACTTGAAATTATAAGTTCATATCACAAAAACTTACCCCAATTACTTTGAAATCTTCAATTCTGCACCAATACCCCAATTTGTCACTTCCTTCCTTCGTGAGTTCTCCAGAAATCGCAATCTTCCTGTGCTCCCTAGCTCTCTCTCGATGCTTCTGCAACTTCTGGAGACTTGGGGAGATTTTTCTCCTATTTATAGCTCCATATTTTCATTTCTAACCCTCTAGTTTCTTTTCTTCCAATTTGGCACCATACTTTAATTTTTATTACACTATACTTTAATTTCTTACATTAATACCCATAATTACAAAATATTTTACATTAAGGTTCAAAATATGGCAAAAGACCAATTTGCCCTTTTTCCGCAAATCTACTAGTACACACGATTATTTTACATTTTATTACAAATTTTCACGTGTTCTTACAGTATTCCTTTAAGTTCTTGTGGCAGTTCCAGTTTGAATGCTTGTAATCCAACTCTTTTCAGAATTTTGAAGGGTCCAATATATCTTGGACTCAACTTCCCTCTCTTACCGAATCTTATCACTCCCTTCCAAGGTGATACTTTTATCATCACCAGGTCACCCTCTTTTAGGTCATACGGTCTTTTCTTCAAGTTGGAGTAGCTTCTTTGGCGATCCTGTGTTGCTTTCATATTTGCTTGTATCACACCAATCTTCTCATTTGTCATTCTCACAATTTCTGGTCCAGTAATTTTTATTTCTCCAGCTTCTAACCAACACACTGGTGTTCTACACTTCCTACCGTATAAAGCTTCAAAAGGCAGCATCTTGATGCTTGAGTGATAACTGTTATTATACGAGAATTCTACTAATGGTAAATGATCATCCCAATTACCTCCAAAATCAATGGCACATGATCTCAACATATCCTCCAATGTCTGAATAGTACGTTCACTTTGTCCATCTGTTTGAGGATGATAGGCTGTACTCATCTTGATTCGGGTTCCCATCCTTTCTTGTAGAGAATCCCAAAAATTAGACATGAATCGAGGATCTCTATCTGATACTATAGACTGTGGTGCTCCATGAAGTCTGATCACTTCATCAATGTACAACTGAGCTAGTGCTCCAAGTGGTGTAGTTTCTTTGATCGCGAGGAATAAGGCGCTTTTGGTCAGTCTATCGACAATGACCCATATACTGTTATGTCCTCTTCGCGTTCTCGGCAGTCCCATGACAAAATCCATGGTCACTTCTTCCCACTTTCCTGCTGGTATCTGTAATGACTGCGCATTCCCATATGGCACCTGATGTTATGCTTTTACTTGTGCACAAGTCTCATAGTGTGATATATACTTTGCTATTCTTCTTTTCATTCCTGGCCACCAGTAATGCTGCTTCAAATCTTGATATGTTTTCGTACTTCCAGGATGTATAGAATACTTGGATTTGTGAGAATCATCCAAGACTATTTTCTTAGTTGCTCCATATTTGAGGACCCAGATGCGTCCTTTAAAAGTACGCAACCCTTGTGTATTTAATTCAAACACCACCTTTTTTCCCAAGCTTTTCTTTCTTTATATTATCTTCCGTTAAAGCACTGTCTTGAGCTTCTTTAATCTTTTGAATTAAAGTTGAGACCACTTCAATTCTCATAGACCTCCCTTTAACAACTCTTTCACGGATTTTTCGGCTTAGGGCATCGGCTACTACATTGGCTTTTCCTTCATGGTATATTATTTCACAATCATAATCATTCACGAGCTGAATCCATCGTGTCTGTCTTAAATTTAATTCTTTTTGGGTGAAAAGATATTGTAGACTTTTGTGATCTATATATCTTACATTTCGTCTCATACAGATAGTGTCTCCAAATCTTCAATGCAAATACAATTGCAGCTAACTCCAAATCATGAGTAGTATAACGTGTCTCTGCATCCTTTAACTGTCTAGAAGCATAAGCAATGACTTTGCCCCGTTGCATAAGTACACAACCGAGACCTTTATTGGACACATCGCTGTACACTACAAACTCTTCTGTGCCTTCTGGTAAGGATAATACTGGGGCTGCACATAACTTCTTTTTCAATATCTCAAAAGCTTCTTGCTGCTTTTCTCCCCAAACAAACTTCACCTCTTTCCGGGTTAGCTGAGTCAGTGGCACTGCTATTTTAGAAAAATCTTGAATAAACCGTCGGTAATAACCGGCTAGTCCAAGAAAACTCCTGACTTCTGTAGGTGTTTTCGGTGGTTCCCACTTCATAACCGCTTCTATCTTTGCTGGGTCAACTTTAATACCTTCAACTGAAACAACATGACCTAGAAATTGAACTTCTCGCAACCAGAAGTCGCACTTTGACAACTTCGCGTATAACTGTTCATTCTTCAGAGTACACAACACCTCACGTAAATGCACTTCATGCTCCGCTTCACTTTTCGAGAAGACCAGAATGTCATCGATGAAAACAATAACGAACTTGTCAAGAAAAGATTTACAGACCCTATTCATAAGGTCCATGAATACAGCTGGGGCATTTGTGAGGCCGAATGGCATCATTAAAAATTCATAGTGACCATAACGAGTTCGGAAAGCAGTCTTGCAAACATCTTCATCTTTCACCCGTACTTGATGATATCCAGAGCGAAGATCAATTTTTGAAAAATAACTAGCTCCTTGCAACTGATCGAATAAATCATCAATTCGCGGTAAAGGATATCGATTCTTGATTGTCACTTTATTAAGCTCACGATAGTCTATACACATACACATAGTACCATCCTTCTTCTTGACAAATAACACTGGAGCTCCCCAAGGAGAAGAGCTGGGACGAATAAACCCTTTGTCAAGAAGTTCTTGCAACTGTGACATGATTTCTCTCATCTCTATAGGAGCAAGATGGTACGGCGCACGAGCAATAGGTCTTTCTCCGGGAATAAGGTCAATGCGGTAGTCGACTTGCCTAATAGGTGGTAAACTAGGTAAGTCATCGGGAAACACTTCAGGAAATTTATTGACCACTTTTATATCCTCCATCTTTTGCTTTTCTTTCTTCCCATTCATCACATAAGCGATAAATGATTCACATCATTTATGGATGCATTTACGGGCTTTAATAGCAGAGATAAGACTTTGCATATTCTTGCGTCGTTCCCCATACATGTAAGCTTTGCTACCATCATGTAACTTGATTGATACTATTCGTTTCCTACAAAGGATTTTAACATTATGAGCTCCAAGCCAATCCATCCCAATAATAATATCAAAACCCTTGATCCCAATAGGCAATAGATTAGCTTTTAAAATTCGTCCATTAATCTCAATCGGACATTTCTCATACACATGACGTACCGTAACTAGTTCTCCATTTGCGACTTCTATGACACAGGTATCATGTAAGGGTTTCATTGGAATGTTTAGACGCTTACGAAATTCATGGGACACAAAAGAAAAATGTGCTCCATAATCAAAAAGAACATAAGCAGGTTGTGAGTTTACAATTAGTGTACCTGCCACCACATCCTGATCCTCCTTGGCTTCTTCGAGAGTCATCTGAAAGGCTCTTCCTTTAGTCTTTGTCGGCTCCGTCTTTCTATTACTTGCAGTAGAAACTAGTGTCTCGTTCTTCTTCTTTGGGCAATTGAAACTATAATAGCCTTTTTCATGGCAATTATAGCACTCCGCTTCATTAATATCCTTCACTTTGCAATCCTTGGCTTGGTGGCCCGGAAGACCACATTTGAAGCACCCGCTAGTACCTTTCTTGCATTCACCACCGTGCATTTTTCCACACTTCTTGCATTCTTTGACATCACTTTTTCTAGAGAATCCTGAGGAAAAGCGACTCTTCTTACTTGCTCCAGAAAATCCTGAAGACTTTCGTTTCTCCCCAAGAGCTTGACGTTCTTTAGCCTTCTTCTCTATCATTCTTTCAACTCTAGCTGCAGATTCAATGGCTTCATCAAGAGTAGTAGCCTTACCAACCTGCAATGAGTAGTCCCCAGGTAACCCATTGACATAACGATTTATTCTCCCAGCTTCAGTAGGTAATGTATCTTCCAAAAAAGGTAGCATCTCACAGAACTTCTTCGTGTACTCATCAACTGTCTGCTTCTATTTCGTAAGAGAAAAAAATTCATTGACTAAATTCTCTCGGTGCCTAGCAGAACAAAACTTGCCTTTCAGTCTCCTGACAAACTCCTCCTAATAAAATGCATCCATAATTGCACTTCCCTTTGTTCGGTGAAGAGTATTCCACCAATTAAGGGCTTCGGCCTTTAACATTTGAGAAGCGAACCCTACCTTCATATCCTCTTCACAACGACAGATCCAAAGAACCTGTTCCATTTCAGTCACCCACCGAATAGTTATTTTCGGGTCCATCTCCCCGTTGAATTCCTTGGGTCGACAGGACATAAAGTCCTTAAAGGTACACACTCCTTTGGTCTTGAATTGTGGCTGCGATTTGGAAGAAGAATCTCCTTGGGAAGAGGTCTGAGTTGGGTTAGCACCCCCCGGAGCTATACTTTTCACACTGTCTTCAGTTTGCGATTTAGATTTATCACCTAGTCGTTCATCCAAAAGACGAGTCATTTCTTGTCTTGTTTGTGCTTGCGAGTCATGCAGTAATTTCTGAATTGCCTCCAATGTCAATGGAGGTGGATCAACATCACCCCTAGAATTGCCTTCATCATCGGCTTGGGGCGGTCGGTGAGGAATAGGAGGCCTTGGATTAGGACCTGGATTTTCCGCATACGATCATTGGCCACTTCTAGTTCGCATTTTGCTATAAAATTCTAATACTTTAGTATTTCGTAATATGTCATAAATATTAGCTTACCACTTCTTCCACCAGTTTCCCAGTATTCCCTCGTGGCTACACGAGGCTCAATACGCGTCCTGTGATTATGATAATACGGGCCCATATTACCATAATCACCTACACATGTTGTTCCCAATGCTTCCGCTCGGTTCCATTGTTCACTGGTATCAACTAGCTATTTTTACTCATAAATATACTCATATAATTCTATTAACAAACAATGTCTCAATTTCTTAAGACATAATAAAACTATATGACTCACTCTAACTCCCTATTTCACAAGTCTAAGCCTAGGAGTGGAATGATCCAATCCTAATTCGCTTAAACTATGGCTCTAATACCAACTTGTAACGCCCCAACTTTTACAAACCATTTATATTACATAAAAGCATATTTTCCAAAATACGGTTTAACAAAAACCATTGTATTTGTTTAAATACGACAAGGGGTGTTACAATTACATATCAAACAACTATAAAGTTTAAGGGAAAGGATTTGACCAAATACCAATACATGAAAGATGTACCCAGCTCCACTCCTTCACACTCTAGGACTTATTTTACAACTTCATACTATCTTACATCTTCATACCTGAACCTGGAATACATGGCATAAAAATAGAATACGTAAGACAAAAATGTCTCGTGAGTTACATGAGTTTTAGACTCAAACATTTAATTTCTTTTTCCAACTTTTTCTTTTAAAATTCTTAACATAAAATATCTGTCAAAACTTTATAATAGCGACATAACATAACTCTTTACTTTTCAACATCATTTCATAACATACTTTGCAAAAATAGCATCTTTCTTACTTTCTTTGACTGGTATTATAAACTTGCTGGATTTTTATACTTATGGCATTAATCAGCATAAGTGATACCCCAAGTCTCTACAGCTAGAAAGAACAGATCAATCCTCACCAGTAGAAGTTGCTTTAGAAAATCTACTTCGCGATGGGGCTTTTTCCCTAGTAGACTCCATACCTAGCCCGGGTAGGTGGAACACGGCATGGTTCCATTACTAACATTGCTTGCTACAAATACCAGTCATACAAAATACTTTCTACTTACTTAGAACATCTTACACATTTAAAAACTACTTGCCAAAACTCATCTCTTTTTATAACTTTGTGGCTAAGTGCCAAGACATATGCTTTATTTCATATATTAGACATATAGTCATCACTTTACTTTCAAACATAACAATATACTTTCATTTCATAAGTTTATTCATAAAACTAATAATAACTTCGCATATTACACTTTTGTATAAAATGTTATAAACTTACTTGCCATGTACTCCAAAAGAGTTAAAATATCTCATGTACTCACCTTATAGTTCTTGAAGGGTTGACTAAGTGTTTCTTGGTTCTTTACCCTTCTGATGTTGCTCAATCACTTGACTTGCACCTATATTTAATATATCATACATTAACATTTATTTCTATTGACTCTATAACTCATTAGAGTCCTTATAATACTATCATGGGTCATAACAGTTATATAACTTTTAAATGACCAACTTTAATTAAGTCGTATATTATACGTATTTTACTACAGTACCCTCGGGAGGCCGTATTTTCATTCCGACAATTTTCTGTGTCATTTTAGACCATATTGAACTTGTGTTCAAAATTTGAGGTCAAACGGACAAGTTTAGGACTAAATCTCAAAATCCAATTTCACTTGGCAGGAGACTCATTGCAAAACTGCATTTCTTTTCTGGCGCCGCCTCGCGTCGCGACAGGGGTACATGTCGCGTCACGACCTTAAAGTATGGTGCCTTATTTAACGATTTTCCAAACTGCAGTTGCACTATGTCCTTACATTAAGTTCTTAATACATTACTTAATCAATACACAATCCTTCTAGGACTAAATTAACAACTCTTTCATACAATTAAACCATAAGATCATCAATTCCATCCTTTTTGCTTGAAATTTTCCCGTAACACCCATTTTAACACCAAAAACCATTTTAATGAATTTTTAAGCATGGAACTGATTTCTTACACTCTTTATGCCACTTTGAGCTTACTAGATCATTTGAAATCAGTTTCAAACTCATAAACCCATTTCTAGGGTTCTTGAGCTAAAAAAACCCACTTCTTGAAATTTAACCAAAATCAATGGTTATATCTTGTTTTCTATGATGCTCTGAACTAGATGGAGTGTATGATTTCATTGTAGAAACTTCATGCTCAATTTCAGTTTGGAGATTACCCACAAACTTGAAGAACTAAACTTAGGATTGATGATTTCTTACCTTAGAAGCTTGAAATTACAAATTCCAAGTTAAATCCTTGAAACATGCTTCAAAGCCTTGCTCTTCTTCTCGAACCCGTATTCTCGTTTCTTCCAGAAATTCCCAGAACTCTCTCTTCTTAATTTATGTCCATTTATGAGATATTTTCTCATATATATATATATATATATATATATATATATATATATATATATATATATATATATATATATATATATATTTTCCATCTTTGTCAAATGATAAAACAGCCCCCTGAACTTCCCTTCTTCATATTTTTGACACTAACATCAAGTTTGGCCACATGAAACTATAATTCTTACATTTTTAGTCCAAAGGCTAAAATACAATTTCATAGTAATTTCTGTATATGGTCAAATGACCAAATTACCCTTACAAACATAATTTCTCATAAAATACACATAAAGCGTTAAATTACGCACAACTTATTTTACATATTTATATTATTAATTTGGGTCGTTTCAGTTTACCTGCTACAACCTTCGGCGTCGACTTCACCTCCTCAGTTGTGAGCTGGAAAGCCCGCCCACGCACGCTCGGGCCCCGACTGACCAGTGCGTCCGTCAATAATGTGAAGAGGGGCGTAACTAGAGTCTTCGGAGCCCCTCCCCCGGTCTTCAGACTTGGGCAGTCTGCCTTCACATGTCCCATCTGACAGCAATGGTAGCATATTTTCGTTGGCACCAAGCAGTCGCGAGCGTAATGTCCCTGCTGCCCACATTTGTAACAGACCAATGACGTCCTAGCCATGTTGTCCCGTGGCCTAAATCCACCCTTCTTCTGACCTGAGCGCAGGTCAGAAGTCCTTGCCTTCTTGCCCGATGATTATATAGGCACCACAACTAGTGCCGCCTTCCTCTTCCTAGCCTGAGTCTCAAGCACTATCTCTCGTCGCCTTGCCGCCTTGATCATAGTTGCCAAGGTCGCATGCGGGGTCACGGTCACAAACTCCCGGATGTCAGTACGCAACATGTCACTATATCTAGTCATTTTCATCTCCTTCGATGCCGCATACTGACGGCAAAACAATGCCATTACGTTAAACTTCAATGTTATTTCAGGCACGGTTTCCGACGTTTGCTCCAGGGCCAGGAACTCACGGGAAATCCGTTCCATCTCCACCCGAGGCACATATCGTCTCCGAAAACGGGTAACAAAATTCTCCCAGGTTAGTGCCTCGATCTGATCTTCTATTCAATTAGCAATCTCCCCTCCCCACCAATTCTTTGCCGAGTCTCGCAGCAAGTTTCAAACAAAGCGAACCTTTTAATAATTAGGGCACCCACTCGTAAGGAAGGCACTCTCCATGTCGGCAATCCATCGCATGCTGCCGATGGCATCTGTCAACCGGTAAACTCTGGTGGTGCGAGCAAGCAGAGAAATCACGATACATAAACTCCCTCTCTTGCCGCGGTGCACCCCTGGCATCAGGTATAGTAGCAATCTGCTCCTCTACCATGGTCCTCAACTCGTCCCGAACCCCATTAAACATGGTCGGGAACTCTGCCCTAATCGCTCACGTCACCTCTGTTGCAATCATATCTTGGATATCCTGGGCACTTAAGACTGAATCCGAACCACCATCCGCCAATCTTGTGGCCACCATTCTGTAAAGGAATGGGATTTATTTCAACATTGCACTAATATTTAAATCAATTAAACTCAGCCCTTACACCCAGCAAATTAGGTTTCTCGTGGCTACCCCTCGACTCGGGCGCGGATCCTGTGCTTTCAGTAGTAGGAGCTCTACTACTACCTTCCACACCTATCCAGGCTCGTTCCGAGACTCGACACGGTCCAACCCATTAGCTCCTTATCAGCACCTCTACACATATGCCCCCCAAGGCATACGTCATATCTACATAGGACACTAGGGACACCACTCCTACTCTGCTACTCTACCCAACACAGACCCCCACTGATGCTGACAAGTCGCTTTGGAAGAACGTGCAGTCGTCCACCGTATAGAAGTAAATAAATCTTAGTTTAACAGATTCTACCCTAAGCAACAACCATACAAGGAACATGCAATAAGGTCCAATCTACTATCTAAAGACTTATTTAATTCATACTGTACACAACTACTAAGAACCCTTAGCCACTTTACATCACTAGTATAGAGTTACAAGTAACAGGCGCACAACAAAAATGGGTGTCCTATCTAGCAAGCATACATACTATGTTTTAGAAAGCATCAACAATATTAAATACTTAAACCTTTTCCCACACTGATATCGGCTGGCGGTACACACTGTGTCTTCAGTTCATCTTTCATAAAACATTTTTCTTTAGTAAAAATATTCTTTGAAAACTCTTAAGCCTCAACTTGAGTCAAGAACTCACTAAGTGAGACTGATTCTCTCAAGCTATGCTCTGATACCAAATTGTAACATCCCGGAATTTTAGGTAAATTTAAAATTTTTAAACGAACATTTTAATATAAGAAAAGCCACTTTATTAATTTTCATAAAATTCCACAACTTATAAACTTAATGAAAACACCCCATGATTAGTAAAAGTTAACATTAATCAAAATATAGCGGAACATTAACTCAAAAACAGTCTCCCATATGAAGCAGCACAGTGTATACGCGTCACGCCTTGCCATCTTCCACATCTAAAGAACCTGAAACAGTAATTTATATAGGGAAAAGGTAAGCACACGGCTTAGTGAATTTCAACACTTACATAATATACCAATCAAGCATGCCTTGCTAACAAAAACAGATTACCACATAACGCACCCAGCAGTGGTATCACCTCATAATGCACCCAGCAGTGGTATAACCACCCACATAATGCACCCAGCAGTGGTATGGTCCCATAATACATCCAGCAACAATAACACCACATAATGTACCCAACAGTAGTATAGCACACAAAACACAGATAAAATACCAACTCATAATCATAACACAACCCAGCAGGGAATGAATGACATCAATATAATGCAGTGAGAAACTCACCTGATTGTAGTTTAACGTTTATCTTCCTTTGCTTTGTTTTCCCTTTCAACATTAACTGTTAACATAATAAGAAATCTATCATTTCTTAATCCTTAACTATATTATAGTCGTATCATTTAACCCTTTAATAATTCCAACATGATACTCCATGATTTATCAAGTAAAGAACGGCCAGGTAGAAGATTAGATGGGGTGGCAGGATCCTTTCAGCATTTTATCCTTTCGGAAAATCCAACAACCATATCCCAAGTAATCGGCCTAGTCACCATCCTCGTAAGTAAATCAATCGGTATTATTTTCTGAATTACGAATTGTTATAATAACGACTTTTTAAGGTTTTTGTTTAACACTTATAAACTACTAGGAAGATACGGTAGCGATCACTCATATGAGATTGGCGCTTTCTCGGAGTCCTGGCGCGTTTCCCGTTCCGAACTTCTGACAGTTTCCGTCCGCTCCTTACTTCTCAGTATCCTCCCTTAACGTATTTTTTTTACCAGAACACTCTCGTATATCGTATAGTTGTTTGGTGTGTGTTCTGGGTTGAAATGAGGCTGAGATCTTGTATTTATAGCCTCCTGGACCCCCGTCGCGTCGCGATCAAGCCTAAGATCGCGTCCCGTTCTAAAATGTAAGTGCTTACTTTATCGCCCCCTTCTTTTGACCTACCGACACCCGTCGCGTCGCGACCACATTCCTGCCGCGTCCCGATCTTTTAAAAATCTGTCGTTTTCCGCGTTTTGCTCCGTTTTGACTCGTAGGCTTTCATCGTTATATTTTTCTTATCTTATAATGACCATAACATCGTTACTTGGTTACACCAAGATGTCATAACGTTCTTTCTTTTGATCTGAAATTTTATCCGAAACACGGATTTTACAGATTATACCTTCATTCTTAGAGAATGAATTCTCAATTTAGTAATATGTTGACCAATTCTCCAGAAACGCATTCTTAGCACTCAACTAAATACATAAAACAATGGCTAATTTACTAATTTAGTGATAACTATTTGTATATTACAAAACATGTTTAAAAAGACACAATTCTATAAGAATACTGTCAAAAATTCCCTCATGAACAATGTGACAAACTCCTAACCCATAAAATCATTCTTCAAAAATGAATTTTACACGTTCATTCTCTAAGAATGTATATTTACTTATTGTTTTCCACGTTCATTCTCCAAAAATGCATATTTACTTCTTGTTTTTATGTTCATTATCCAAGAATGCTTCTTTACTTCAACAAGAGTTTTATAAATTCATTCTCTGAGGATCACTATACGTTTGTGTTGTGAATCTGTAATCCGTAAATTGAAATATAAATTAGAAAATCCTTTAACCCAAAATAAAAAGAAATTAAACAACCGATACAAAAGCTAAATTCAAATGTTTAGCCATTCTCTAAGAATGTTGTAGCAATTTTTTAGCCACACCAAACATTGTGCATTTCACAGACTTAACATAAAAAAGTATATCATGTCCACATCAAAGTTGTGTGATTAATGGGGAATAATTCGTACCTTTTTTTTAGGAAAATCCTCTAAATCCCTAAACAATTGCTCAATGCGTAACAATGGAAGCATTCTTGAAACTTAAAAGTACCTCTTTTTTTTGCAAAATCCTCCAAAGCCCAAACAAAATCCTCAGAATTAAAATAAGATTGTGTGGGAGAAAACTACTTCAATCGGAAGCATACTTACATCATTTTTTTTGCAAACTCCGGCAATACGTAAGATGCGTAAGAATGGAAGCATTATGGTATACATACTCTACACATGGCCATTGCGATTTAGCCGCATCCAGCAACGAACAAGTCCACCTTATGCGCTTTATCGACAATTTTTTTTGCTTCTTCCCATCGTCTCTCAGTAACAAATATAAGCCCCAAATTATTATACGCATGCGTATAACCGGCTGCAACTCTAATGACTTTGTAAACATGATGTCCTCGATAGTATTGTAGAGAGAGATCTTGTATGTTGTGACCGGTAAGATGAGATGTCTTGATCAATGGAGATAAAAACAAGATATTTAGGGTGTCGATCGGAGACTTTGGCGGTAGCCGGTAGAATTAGATGGAAGAGAAAGAAGGTTGTTGATCCAATTACACAGGGGAGTTTCCTAGATTATAGGTTTTTATTTTTTGTTAGTTTAATTGTTTACCATAATTTTAGTAATCAAATATTAATTAAGTTAATCACAATTCCGAAATTACCCCTATAAAATGATTGGATCAAAATTGGTTCTACATTCATACAATATTTATAATTTATACTCGAACACACACACATACATACATACATACATACATACATACATACATACATACATACATACATACATACATACATACATACATATATATATATATATATATATATATATATATATATATATATATATATATATATATATATCCCTCAAAAATTTGGTGTTATGGTAGAATAATATCTCCCCCCTCCTAATTATTTTTTCAAGTTTCACTAATTGGTTGAGTGTTCTAGTCTTAAAGAAACCATTTTAAACCAACTTTAGGGGTTTTTGGTTCGACGAGACGTCATTTTTTAAGAGCCGACATCATTTTCACAAAAGAAAAATCTTGTGATTGTAAAATATAATAAAATTTATAAGATATGGTGTCAGAAAATGTAAATTCTACGAATTTATGAGTCTTTTTTTCCGGATGAGAAGCTATCGTCTTATGATATTTTATGAAAAATAAGTTATGCGACCAGAATTTTAAGATTATGATTATTTTAACGAATAACTAGGCGAATGTCTGCACGTTGCGTAGAAAGAAAATTATATAGTTAAAATATAGACAAATACATGCTATTCTCATACCATTTTTAAAATGTTTATATAAAAATGTCTTTATTATTTTTAATTATATGATTATAGATACATGTATAAAAATTTTAGAAGACAAAAAAAATATTAAAATTATAATAAATGAATACAATTCATAAAATAAAATTAGAAATAATATGGTTCAAGATAAATAATTATCCCAAACTACATGATTTTAATATCATCTACCTACACTTTGTGCATTGATAAAATTGATGGATATTGTATGTATTTTTCTATAGTTTCGCAAAGGCTTTCATTGCCACTCAAGTATTTTGAATAATACGATTTTATTGATAAGAGTAGAGACATATTTCAATGGTGTTTACCGTACGATATATAGTCAAAACTGCACATCGCATTAATTATGCGATTTAGGATTTTGAAAAGCACAAACTGTATCACTAAAGTTTAAAATTGGATTATATAATATGGTGCATGTTGTTTTTTGCAACTTGATGAAAGAATACAGAGTTCATATCGAGATCGACCAGCTGTATGTTTAAAGTTCGAACTCATTAAAATAAAATATATAAAACCTTTATTATATATTTCTTTAAAATTTAATATTTGGAAATGTTTCAAACTATAAAAACTAACTAATCATTTATATAATTGTTTTACTTTGAGGATGACATTTATTTATAGAATAAAAAATTTCTTAAGTTGGTTTATCATAACGATGTGCGATCAAATTTTTTTTATAGTGTGTTATTTTATTTCATTTTATTATCCCATATCACCTAAAAAACACAACTAAAGTGAAAGCAAACATCTATAAGTAAAGAGGCTAATATATTTCTCATCCTACATAATTTCATAAACAAATTTTAAGGAAAAGCAAGTCTTTATAAGTAGAGAGGCTAAAACTATTTTCCTGATGTATTTGTTCTTCTGTGTTAATGATTGTAACCGGCTTAGACAACGGTTAAAACATCCTTTGGTTCGAGTTTTAAGACGGATCTCGTAAAATTTGGATGGGTACCCACCGGTGTTCACTTCTATTTTTTTTTTAAAAGTATTCAAATTAATGTGATACATGATAAAAAATTATTCACATTGATTGAATCACCTCTCTTATAAGATTTATTATGTAGATAAATAAACTTGTTTCAACTTTGAACGATGTTCAAATATTTGCCTTTTGAAATTTATATATATATATATATATATATATATATATATATATATATATATATATATATATATATATATATATATATATATATATATATATATATATATATATATATCTTATTAAATCGGAAAATGTTATCAACATTGTCACCAAATATTGAACTATGATGCTATGAACTTGCAACCTAATCGATTTTTAATAGTTTTTAACCCAATTTAATATTCATATTTTTGGTTTCAATATTTTTGAAGCTAAAACAAAATAGTAAAATATATTGAAACTATGAAATAAAAATAAGTTTTCATGATAAATTAACTACTAATTAATAATACACTTTGGAAACTGTGGTATGATAAATATTGAAATATAAATATGCGAAGCAATCTGATACAAATAAAAAACTTCAAATTATTGTGGTGAAAGATAAATATTTTATCTTAAAACATATTGTTTCGATAATATTTGCTATTCAAAAATTTTATGTACATATATCGCGTAAATCCAAAAAACGCCAACACCATTATCATTTTTACTACGACATACTTAAAAGTCATATTATGATGTAATACCGTATTATTAAATTATATATATTTTTGTGTTAATCTTAGTGTAATTAAGATTAAATAGGTTGCTATATGAGTTAGGATGGTTAAAACCCATTTGAGAAAAGTTTGAACTTGTAAAAATTTCAAATTAGAGCTACACGGGTCGTGTATGGCCACACGGGTCGTGTAGAAAGGCTTGGAAACAAAGCAGTAACCTTTTTCAGACCTACACGGGTCGTGTAGCTTCACACGGGTCGTGTAGATCTTATTCAAAAATTACCGAGGCGAGGTTGGATCTCACACGGGTCGTGTGAGCCAACACGGGTCGTGTGAGTCTGCAAATTCATGTTGGCTTACTGTAGGCCTCACACGGGTCGTATGAGCCTACACGGGTCGTGTCGCGCGTCTGGAATGTTTTAAGTTACGGGTTTTCCTTCATTTGGGTCATTTCCAATTCAATCAAAACCTTCTCTAAACCCTAGAAATCGATATCTAAGCCATCTAAGCCATCTAAGTCGAGATTTAAGGCCGTTTATTCGAAAATTGAAGCTAAGGGTTTGCTATTGGAGCTTGAAAGGTAACTTCCCTTGAGTTTGGTTTTTGTTTCAACCGTGAAATACCTTGTGTTGGAGTGATTTCTTTGTGTCTCGATGACCACCTGCAAAATTGATGAAGTTAGAGTTCAATTAGTAGTGTAGCAAATCTATGAGAGTCTAAATGTTAGTTTTGAAGTTGGTGATTTGTGGTTTTAGGGTTTTAAACCCTAGATTCTTAAACCCTAAATTCTTGAATTCGAAAATATGCTTTAAATTAGCTCATGTGTTGTTAGTAGATTGTTATTATAAGCAATATGGAGTCCTTGATGTGATGTTGTGGAGTTTTAACGGTTGGTTTGTTTAAAAACCGCAAATATTGGAATTTTTGAAATCATAGCAAGTGATGTTTATAGTTGTGAACCTCATTAGCTATTGATTCTTGATCTAATGAGTTAGATATGGTTATATTGTTTTGAGAATGTTGAAATATGATATGAGATGTCATTTTAAGCATATACACATAGGAGGGAAGGAGATACACGAGGCACGGGTGGACCACGGACTGATCAGACATCAAGTGAGTAGTTATAATTCAATTAAATAGTTTGATTATAACTAAATTGACTTATTGCACATCTTAATTAGTTGAGATCACCAATAAATATGAATTAAACAAGATTGAGAATTTCTTGTTAATGTGATTGCTGAGCTTGATTGAGTACACCAAATGACTGAGATAGTCATTGAAATAGAGATCAGTGATTTGAATTGTGGAAATGTTGATAATTATTAGATTGATTTCTAAACTTTAATAATTTTCTCACTGAGCTTAATTAGCTCATAAAGATGGATGTGTTATATGTGTTTAGGTGACAGGGGAAAGAAGGTTGCTGAGGGATGATTCATCTGGACATGGGACTTGACTTTTGAACTAGTTGTAGACCATAATACATTTTGTATAGTTTTGTAAACGGTCTTTTGTAACCCAGTTCTTAGGACATGTTTGTTACACACTTGTTCTTTTGATATGTACTTGTACTTCTGTTGCTTAACTTTGATTACACCATAAACCCTTGTGGTTATTTTGAGTGATTATTGGTGTAATCCAGAGATAAGAAACTGGGTGTTACAAGTTGGTATCAGAGCAAGGGTTTGAGTGAATTAGATTTTAAAGAGTAAACTCTAAACTCAAACTATTAAAGAGAAGTCCCATCTTGTCCTTATGTAATCATTCTTTAAAACACACATTATGAGTATGTGTGTTATTTCGAGAATTTTGATGAGATATGTGATACGAAAAGAGTATTGAGATAAACGAGATTATAACGAGTTAAATTTCTTTTCAACCTCATTATGAGTTCTGGAAAGGAGAAAGAGGGAGGTGATCACCGAGATGAGCATTCGAGATCACAAGATCAAAGACTGGGGCGCCAGTCTGAAGGCGAGAGACCGCCTGAGTTAACAACATCACTACAAGAGTTGATTGCTGCAGAGGTAGCAAAAGCAGTTAAAAGTTTATTGCCTACTCTAGTGAGACCTCAGACAGAGGTGACGAATAGAGATGATCGAGATCGACCTCCTATCATACCTGTGGTTGGGGAGAGACAGAGAGAGCCGGTTACTATACCTACTGAAATCGTAGGGTCGGGTGAACCAAAGGGTTGCAGTTATGAGACGTTCCGCAAATGCAAACTGAATGATTTCTTCGGTACTGATGATCCTGTTATTGCACGAAATTGGTTGACACATATTGAAAAAGTTTTTCGTACAAGTAAGTGTGCGGAAAAAGATAAAGTTGAGTATGCCACTAATTGTTTACATAAAGATGCTCAATTCTGGTGGGAGAATATAAACCTTGATATAGAGAAAGGATTGGAATCAGAACCGACATGGGAGGAGTTCAAAATGAAGTTTATGAAGGAATATTGTTCAAATACTGCGATGAAAAGTTTGGAAGAAGATTTTCTGAGACTGCAGCAGGGAACGCGGTCGGTACAGGAGTATACCACAGAGTTCAACGAAAAAGCAAGATTTGCTGCTCATCAGGTGGATACGGAAGAAAGGAAGATTGATAGGTATCTGTGGGGACTGAGGACTCAGATACGAGAGTTTTTACAGAGTTCCAGTTTTACAACTTATCAGCAGATTGTTGAGGCAGCTAAATCTCGAGAGAAAGAACTGCGGAGGCAAGATAGTGAAAGAAAGGGGGACCAAGGAAGCGGAGGCCAGAAAAGGAAATGGGAAGGAAGACCCGAGGGTAGTTCTCAAAGGCAGCCAGTTCCGAGTTATCAATATCGAAGTGATCCAAGAAAAACTGAGAACAAGTGGTGTGAAAAATGTCGTAGAAAACATGCTGGAAATTGTGATACGAGCACCCCGTCTCTTATGTGTTATCAATGCGGGAAGACAGGGCATATGGCTCGAGATTGTTTGGAGAAAAATCGTGTGTGTTTCAATTGTGGGGAAAGTGGTCATATTCGCCCGGATTGCCCAAAACCGAGAACTGATTCACGTCGCGAGACTCCGAAGGCGGGACGAGGTGATAATCGGGGCGATAGACGAGATAGAGGCGGTGGGAATGTTAGAACTCGAGCTTTCCAGATGACCGTGGAGGAGGCTAGAGAGCGACCAGATGTGATTACAGGTATTTTTAGCCTGAACTCTCTTCGAGCTTGTATGGTGTTTGACTCTGGTACATCAATTTCTTTCATATCCGTACCTTTCGCGTCTCGAATTAATGTACCTGTGTCTAAAATGAGTGAGAGCCTAATAGTTGATATTGCTGACGGGAGAGATGTTATAGTGAATACTCAGTATACAAATTGTCGGCTTGAAATCAATGGGATTTCTTTCCTTATTGATTTGAAGCCGATGACTACTCGTGCGTTTGATGTAATAGTTGGAATGGACTGGTTAGATAATAATAGGGAAAATATGGATTGTCACGGAAAGCTTATTTCTGTGAGAACTCCAAGCGGGTCTCAGACGCTAATACGAGGCGAACGTCGCTTTCAACATATTCCGGTTGTATCTTTCGCGAGAGCGCGAAGGAATACCGAAAGGGGTGCTCTTTTGTTTATGGCACATGTTGCCCCAATTGAAACCGAACATTCCATTGTGAAGGATGTTGAGATAGTGAGAGATTTTGCTGATGTTTTTCCTGACGATCTTCCGGGCTTACCGCCAAATCGTCAATTGGAGTTTGTTATCGATTTAGTTCCTGGAGCGAAACCGATAGCTCGAGCACCCTATCGATTGGCGCCATCTAAGATGGAGGAGTTAAAGAAACAACTACAAGAACTTTTGGATCGTGGTTTTATTCGTCCGAGTTCGTCTCCGTGGGGTGCGCCGATACTGTTTGTTCGAAAGAAGGATGGTTCTATGCGTATGTGCATAGACTATCGTGAGTTAAACAAGATCACTGTGAAGAATCGTTATCCCTTACCAAGAATAGACGATTTGTTCGATCAATTGGAGGGAGCGGTATATTTTTCAAAAATTGATTTGAGATCGGGATATCATCAGTTAAGAGTAAGAGAATCTGACGTCCCGAAGACAGCATTTCGCACCCGGTACGGTCATTATGAGTTCTTAGTAATGCCGTTCGGTTTGACGAATGCCCCAGCGGTTTTTATGGATCTGATTAATCGAGCTTGTCATCCATTTTTGGACAAGTTCGTAATAGTGTTTATTGACGATATCTTAATTTATTCTAAGAGCCGGGAGGAACATAAGCAACATTTACAGTTGATTTTAAATCTTCTTCGTAAAGAAAAATTGTATGCAAAATTTTCAAAGTGCGAGTTTTGGATGCAAGAGATCCAGTTTATTGGTCATGTGATAAACAGAGAAGGAGTTAAAGTGGACCTTACCAAGATAGAAGCAGTGATGAGTTGGGCACCACCCAAAAATCCGACTGAGGTTCGGAGCTTTTTGGGACTAGCTGGCTATTATCGATGATTTATTGAGAAATTTTCAAGTATTGCATTGCCTTTAACAAAGCTGACCAGAAAGACAGAGAAGTTTATCTGGGCTGAAGCACAACAAGGAGCTTTTGAAAAACTGAGACAGGCGTTATGCGAAGCTCCGGTGTTAGCTTTGCCTCAAGGTGTGGAAGACTTTGTCCTTTATACCGATGCATCACAAATCGGTCTTGGATGTGTCTTAATGCAAAGGGGGCGAGTAATTGCGTATTCGTCTCGACAGCTGAAACCTCATGAGCAAATTTATCCAGTACACACGACTTGGAATTAGCCGCCATTGTTTTTGCACTAAAAATCTGGCGACATTACCTTTATGGTGTGAAGTTTCAGATATATTCAGATCATAAGAGTTTAAAATATTTGTTTGATCAAAAAGAGTTGAATATGAGACAACGAAGATGGATGGATTTTTTTTAAAGATTATGAGTGTGAAATACTTTACCATCCTGGTAAAGCAAATGTAGTGGCAGATGCGTTAAGCCGAAAAGAATCACCTATTCGAGTCGTTTCAGCTCGAATGGGAATTGTGAGTCGATTACCGGAGGTGATACGTAAATGTCAAGTCGAAGCCAATGACTTGAAGAAAGAAAGGATGAATGGTTATATAGAGAAACTTGTGGAAAATGCACAAGGAATTAAGACTTTCCAAGGGCGAGTTTGGGTTCCGAGACATGGCGAGGCGAGACAGTTATTGTTAGAGGATGCTCACTGTACTAGATATGCGGTTCACCCTGGTAGTACGCGAATGTATCATAATCTAAAGCCGTATTACTGGTGGCCTGGTATGAAGCGAGATGTGGGACGATTTGTAGAGAACTGTTTGACATGTCTTCAGGTAAAAGCTAATCATCAAAAGCCGTATGGAGCAGTGCAACCGTTACCTGTACCAAAGAAGAAATGGGATGAAATCACTATGGATTTCATCACAAAGTTGCCTCGGACTCCACGAGGATATGATTCAATTTGGGTGATTGTTGATAGGTTGACAAAGTCTGCTCATTTCATCCCGATCCGAGAAGATTATCAAGTGTCAAAGCTAGCTGAGATTTATACTAGAGAAGTGGTGAGACGACAAGGAGTACCGACTTCAATAATTTCCAATAGAGATAGTCGGTTCAATTCCCATTTTTGGCAGAGTTTCCAAAAGCATTTTGGTACTAAAGCCTTACTGAGTACTGCGTATCATCCCCAGACAGATGGACAGTCGGAAAGGATGATACAAACACTTGAAGATATGCTACGAGCCTGCATCATTGATTTTGGAGGCAGTTGGGAAAATCATCTGCCTTTAGTGGAGTTTGCCTATAACAATACTTATCACTCCAGTATACAGATGGCACCTTTTGAAGCTTTATATGGTGCACCGTGTCGAACACCAACTTGCTGGACAGAGATGGGAGAGAAACCATTGGCGGGACCGGAAATTGTAGCTGAAACTGAAGAGAATATACAAAGCATCCGTGAGCATATGCGAGTAGCTCAAAACCGCCAAAAACAATATGCAGACAAGAGAAGAAAGCCATTAGAGTTTCAAGTTGGAGACATGGTAATGTTAAAAGTGTCCCCGTGGAAAGGAGTAATTTGTTTTGGTAAAAGAGGGAAGTTGAGCCCGAGATTTATCGGACCCTTTCGAGTCTTGGAAAGGATTGGAGCAGTTGCATACAAACTTGAGCTTCCAGATGAACTACGGGGAATCCACAATGTGTTCCATGTGTCACATCTCAGAAAAACATTACATGATAAATCCACTCGAGTACCTTTAGCCGGAGTCCAGTTAGACGAAAAGTTGAGATACCAAGAGATGCCGGAGCAGATATTGGATAGAAAGGTTAAGAAGTTACGAAACAAAGAGATTGGAGTAGTAAAAGTACAATGGCGACATCATAGAGGTACGGATGTCACTTGGGAAGCTGAGGAGGAGATGCGGTCAAAGTATCCCTTTTTATTTTAAGAGATTCCGAGGACGGAATCTTTTGAAGGGGGTAAGAACTTGTAATACTGTATTATTAAATTATATAGATTTTTGTGTTAATCTTAGTGTAATTAAGATTAAATAGGTTGCTATATGAGTTAGGATGGTTAAAACCCATTTGAGAAAAGTTTGAACTTGTAAAAATTTCAAATTAGAGCTACACGGGTCGTGTATGGCCACACGGGTCGTGTAGAAAGGCTTGGAAACAAAGCAGTAACCTTTTTCAGACCTACACGGGTCGTGTAGATCTTATTCAAAAATTACCGAGGCGAGGTTGGATCTCACACGGGTCGTGTGAGCCAACACGGGTCGTGTGAGTCTGCAAATTCATGTTGGCTTACTGTAGGCCTCACACGGGTCGTGTGAGCCTACACGGGTCGTGTCGCGCATCTGGAATGTTTTAAGTTACGGGTTTTCCTTCATTTGGGTCATTTCCAATTCAATCAAAACCTTCTCTAAACCCTAGAAATCGATATCTAAGCCATATAAGCCATCTAAGTCGAGATTTAAGGCCGTTTATTCGTAAATTGAAGCTAAGGGTTTGCTATTGGAGCTTGAAAGGTAACTTCCCTTGAGTTTGGTTTTTGTTTCAACCGTGAAATACCTTGTGTTGGAGTGATTTCTTTGTGTCTCGATGACCACCTGCAAAATTGATGAAGTTAGAGTTCAATTAGTAGTGTAGCAAATCTATGAGAGTCTAAATGTTAGTTTTGAAGTTGGTGATTTGTGGTTTTAGGGTTTTAAACCCTAGATTCTTAAACCCTAAATTCTTGAATTCGAAAATATGCTTTAAATTAGCTCATGTGTTGTTAGTAGATTGTTATTATAAGCAATATGGAGTCCTTGATGTGATGTTGTGGAGTTTTAACGATTGGTTTGTTTAAAAACCGCAAATATTGGAATTTTTGAAATCATAGCAAGTGATGTTTATAGTTGTGAACCTCATTAGCTATTGATTCTTGATCTAATGAGTTAGATATGGTTATATTGTTTTGAGAATGTTGAAATATGATATGAGATGTCATTTTAAGCAGATACACATAGGAGGGAAGGAGATACACGAGGCACGGGTGGACCACGGACTGATCAGACATCAAGTGAGTAGTTATAATTCAATTAAATAGTTTGATTATAACTAAATTGACTTATTGCACATCTTAATTGGTTGAGATCACCAATTAATATGAATTAAACAAGATTGAGAATTTCTTGTTAATGTGATTGCTGAGCTTGATTGAGTACACCAAATGACTGAGATAGTCATTGAAATAGAGATCAGTGATTTGAATTGTGGAAATGTTGATAATTATTAGATTGATTTCTAAACTTTAATAATTTTCTCACTGAGCTTAATTAGCTCATAAAGATGGATGTGTTATATGTGTTTAGGTGACAGGGGAAAGAAGGTTGCTGAGGGATGATTCATCTGGACATGGGACTTGACTTTTGAACTAGTTGTAGACCATAATACATTTTGTATAGTTTTGTAAACGGTCTTTTGTAACCCAGTTCTTAGGACATGTTTGTTACACACTTGTTCTTTTGATATGTGCTTGTACTTCTGTTGCTTAACTTTGATTACACCATAAACCCTTGTGGTTATTTTGAGTGATTATTGGTGTAATCCAGAGATAAGAAACTGGGTGTTACATATGATCAAAACTGATGGATAATGTAATCAAATTAGTGGTAGCATATAAGGGAAAGATGAAATGTTAGATATGTATGTGAAGCAATGTGAGACAAAAAAATCAAAATAATATGATAAAAAATAAATTATTAATGTTGAAACACATTGTTTCGAATGATATTTTTATATGAGATATTTAAAAACGTTCACAAATGAAAACTTTTATGTATATACATACTCTTGAGTCGAAAAATATTTACACCACTTTCATTTTTCACAAACGACATATAAATTTTCAACATAATCAGATTTTTTAAAGTTTTAAGTAATTTTAATTTTAAATTTTGAGTTTCAACACTTCAAAAAGTTGAAAAAAATTAGTAGAATACTTTAAAATTTTACGATAAAAACATGTTTTATGATAAAATAATCACAAATAGTAGACTTGAAAGTCATATTATAATCAAACTTGATGGATAGTGGAAACAAATAAGTAACATTATATAAGAGAAAGATGGAATATCATATATATATGCGAATCAATATGAGACAAAAAAAATTATTTATTTATTTCTTGAATAGTCATTGGAAATATGAGAAGATATGAAAGTTTTAAATTAATGTAGTGCTTGAAAATGTATTTTTTTTATAAGATATATATAGATAGATTCTAAATAATCATGTTTAATGTTTAATATTTTATTAATTTTAAAAAGTTATGTTTAATGTTTCATGTTTTTGGGATAAAGATGCCTTGTATAATTATTTAATACCACACAGTACATCAATTTTCTTTTATCTTCTCGTCTGAGCCATCGAAACCTCCACTAATTTCGTTTTTATCTTCTCGTCTTCCCAAAAAAAAGTTTCTTAATATCCAGATCTGTTCCTCATTTTGTAACTCGGTACACAGTTACAAACTCAAAATTATTGTAAATTTTTACAGGAAAGCATATCTGGGTTTCTTTCTTTCTTTGTTTGTGAGTTCGAATTAACTCTGATTTGATTAGATTTGTTGGAAAGCATCTGGATTTGATTCGATTAGTTTTCCTGTAAAAAAGAAAGAAATCTCAGATCTGAGCTCGTTGACTTCTTTTACTGAGAGTTCTGTTTGTATCTACATATGGTAAATCGGTGTAGATTTGACCTCTATATAGATGTAGATATGGGCATCCTTGCTGTAAATATATCTCAGTGTGTTCTTGAGTTTCAGAATGATAGGTACCTGTATATTCCAAGTGTTTTCAAGAATAATCTAAATCAGATAGGTTCTCTTGAAATGCGTTATATGGGACATGAGACTGAATACATGATTCAAAGGTAACTCACCTATTTCGATCCATTTACCTTCTGGTTTTATTTCTGAATCTTGGAAATTTGTTATTCCTGTAAAAGAATTTGATGTTTTCCATTGTTTCGATTTGTATTTAATTGTGTTCTTACATTTGCAGGACATAAGTTAAAGTGCATCAAAGAAATTAAAATGCCAAGTGATTATGAAGTAAATATAGATTAATAAAAAGTATTTAAAATGTATCAAAGAAATTATTGAAAGAAGGCTTAGGGTTGAAGGTATGGGTTGCAGAGTTGAAGACATTTACCTTTATTGTAGTTGGATTTGTTTCATTTTACGAGCTCTATTTTTGTTGCAATACATGTTTTTACATTATGTAAGATGTTTTTGAGCTTTTATTATTATGAAACCTAGTAATTAGGGGTGTTCTTGTTTGATTTTGCTAAGTTTCATCATGCTAATGCTGGATTGGAATTCATATGTTAAGGCGTATGCAATGGGATGGAATGAGGTTCATGGGTGATGACAATAAATCTTTTACCCAAAAACAAATCACCTTCTTGACGTTATTTTTGGCACCATTTTACTTTAATTCAACATAATTTGTTGCATGAAAATGGTATAAAAGAATATAACATCCATTTTGGAAATAATCCGTTTGATAATTTTATTTTATTATTTTTTTTTTTTTTTGGTTTTGTTCGAAAATTTGTCTTTTTATTTTGGGAAAAGAATTTTGTAATATAATAAACTATTATTTTTTATATATCTAGAGATTTTTTAATATACAATTTATTATTAAATTCATATTTGTTATAAAAGAAATATTATTTTGACCGGTTATTGCATGTCTAAGGGTCGACGGAGTAGTGCTTGGGTTCGGCGGGTTCGAGCTGTGGGTTGGGGCGGTACCGCTACCCCCCTCTCCATCGGGTTCGGCTAGTTTGGGCTCGGTTGGGAGATGGTGAAACCGCCCCATCTTTCATATATGTTAAAAAAAATTTAATACTAAAAGTTTAACTTTTTACCCACTCCTATAAATACTTCATTCTATCCATTAAAAAAAATCATACGTTTCTCTCAACATTTCACACAATTCTCTCAACCTTTCACATTATTTTCTACATTCTTTCTAAATATATATTTTTTAGTTTTCTCAAAAAATGGTAGCTAACGTACATAGGATGATTCGTTCTTGGTCTAGACCAGAAGATGTGGCTTTGACAAGAGCCTGGGTCATCGTCACCGAAGAAACGGATACGACATCCTTCCGATCATTCTGGACTCGTGTGGAGGAAGAGTTCCACTGAATTCTAGGCGCGATTCATTATCGGAGTCACCATCAGCTTAACACAAAATGGAAATATATGAAGTTAAAAATGGTACAATTTAACCAAATTTACGTCAACAAATCTTTCAACCGAGCTCAAGGGACAACCGACGAAGAGGTCGTGGAACAAGCTCTACAATAGTATCCGGTGACACATAACAGAGAGTTCAAGCACATAGAAGCGTGAGATGTTATGAAATGGACACCTAGGTTTTTTTTAAATTCTAGTATTTAGGATTAAATTTCTCGTATTTAGGATTTAATTTCCCGTACCCGTATTTAGGTTGTTTTTAAATTTTTTAATGGTGTGTTTTTTTAATTTAATGTTCTTTGACTTTTGAATTTAATGTTATTTGTGATTTTTATTTTATTAATTGCATTTTATTATTATTTATAATATTAAATTAAATATTAAAAATCATTGATTAAATTAATAAATGAATTTAATAATCGAAAATCTGATGTGGCATCGTATGTTCAGTGAGTATTAGTTCCATGGGTGAAAGATTGATGAAATATGAGAAAAGATGGAAGTGAGAGGAGAGAGAAAAGCTGACGTGGCGCGTGGGTTCAGTGAGATTAGAGGGAACTACTCCCCCCACCCTAATGAGTTTACATAATTATGAAACCGTCATTAAATTCATATTTATTGTTAAATAGTCATCATTAAAATTAGATTTTTATATTACCATTAACTTTTGTATATGTTTGGTCATTTTTATTTGAGTAAATTACAATTTTGGTCCGTGTGGTTGTCCCGAAATTGCACATTTGGTCATCCTTTTAGTTTTTCATGCTCATGGTCCCTGAACTGCACTTTTGCTTACAATATTGGTCCCTTGGCTAGGTAAAAAGATCAATATACCCTTTTTAATTTCTTTTTTTTTTCTTTTGAAATATTATTATTTTTGTAATTAAAAAAAAAAAGAAAAATCGGATGAAGTCACAAAAAAAAACCCAAATAAAAATAAAAAAAACCCAAATCCATATCGGAGATCTAAATCGAAGATCAAAAATCGGAGATCTAAATCACCGTAACCTAAATCCATATCTTCACCGTCTCCTTTTCCTTCGATCGCCATCTCTGTTTCATGACACATTCCTGTTCCCAATCCCCTTCTCAATCTGCTCCAACGTGGAATCCAACCTATCATCAAACCCAGACCCACTCGCCAGATTCGACGCGCACTGTTTCTGCAAATGAATTGGGAATTTGAGGAAGAAGAAACAAAATGGAATTGAAGCGAGGGGAAGAAGAGGTACGAAAGGGGGTTTTTTAAGCGAGGGGAAGAAGAGGTACGACGCCGATTCCAGTCTATAGTTCTTGATCAATCTTTATGTATTTGCATTTGAATATGATGTTGGTTTGGTAGATCAGTGTGTATGTGTGATCAGCTGTGTGCGTGTGACATCATTTGTGTGTGTGTGTGTGTGTGTGTGTAAATATGATAGTATGTTTGGATCTGTATATGTCATGTGTAAATATGATACTGTCAGAAACGGAGTGATGTTTTGTTCCAGATCCTTGCTCGTGTACGGAGAATTTATTTGTCCCTCTTCTTCAACTCCGTCGTCACATAATCAACATATCCTTGCTCGTTTAGGTTACCCAGCAAGAGTGCAGCAGAGGATTTCGACGACAAAATCCAGCAACCAATACTTTAGTTCGACCGAGATTGCCAGGTGCGTGAGACGTGACAGTTTTCCAAACTCCGGCGGGATCCGACCCATTAAATCCTTGAGCTCGCTAAGGTCAAGGAGTTGCAGAAATGTGAGGTTGGAAAGAGAGGATGAGAGAGTATCAGACATTGATGTGTCGATGATGGAATCATCGCCGGAGACAAGAACAAAACGAGAGTTCACCACTAAGGTGGGGGGGGGGGGGGGAGGGGTTTGTCTAAATTTCTTTTTAATTACCAAAATAATAATATTTCAAAATAAAAAAGAAAAAAATTAAAAATGGTATATTGGTCTTTTTCTGGCCAAGGGACCAAAAGTGTAAGCAAAAATGTTGTTCAGGACCATGAACGTGAAAAACCAAAAGGATGACCAAATGTGTAATTTCGGGACAACCACAGGGACCAAAATTGTAATTTACTCTTTTTGTTTTTTTCAACCATTATTAATTTTTACTGTTATCTTTTGTATCCAACACAATTCTAAAAAAAAGAAAATCATTATCTTATATGTTTATTTTTGAAACACCCTCGCTTAAGGATTTTCATAAAATACATTTTAAAACCAACATATTATCATCATTGTTCAAAAATTCCCTTTTAGTGAAAAACCTTAATTTCAACATCTTCAAAAGGATGTAAGTTTCGTTCAAAAACCGTTTTAAAACACATTGGGTTTGTTAAGAAATCGTTCAAAGTTCAAGTTACGGAAAAGTCATTTGGTCCCACTTTAGATAAATCATTTTAATTTATAAAGTAGCGAGGTTGTTACAATTTAAATACCATTACACGGCTTAAAATGAAACCATACAAACCGTAGTCTTATAAACATCTAGCTCGTCTAAGTCATCTAAACTCCTCAACCTGAGTACACATCAAAATAAGTTAGGCAATTGAAATGCCTAGTGAGTTTACCCGAGGTTGACCCATTTCGAGTGAGTAGTGAACTACCACACTCGGGACAAACCCCCAAAAATATTTTTAACACACCAAAGGTTATTTAAAACATCATAAGGATTTACTCAAAATAGATAGTTATGATATGCAAATGAAATGCATGATGCAACTATCCTAAACCCACGTCCATCTCATAAAAGTCCAACTCACCTCAATGGTACCTACCTAAGTTCACAAATGACACGCACAAAGCATATCACTCGATCCCCGTATAGGTTAAACTAGAACTAGTGGCCATCACACTAGTCCCATGAGGGTTAGCAACTCCCTCATGCGGTTTCCTATTGTCGGAAACAATCCCAAGACATCGTTGAGGGTGGCTATCCAGCCCAAAAGGCCCTCTACATGGGTATAACATCATAAAGGTGGCTATTTCAGCCAAACATCATTAAACATCTTTAAGGTCATCATAAGGTTCACTCGGTCAATCCCATCGTATATGCAATGCAATGCACAAATAGGATGCTCAAATCATCTTTCAAAACATCATCATCATCTTTATTTGAAAACATCTTTAGAAACTCATTTTCATGCAATGCACAAGTAGTAATCATATAACACATTGCACATAATATTATTCATGAAAAGTAATTTACAACACACACAAAAGATAGTTGGAAGGATGTGTACTCCAGGTAAACTCACCCAAGGTCAACTAACGAGTCAACTCTAACTCCACACACGGTTTGATGCATTTGGAGGCGCTCCTAGACATCATCTCATCCATCAAATCATCTTAGTTGACTGTTAGCTCAAGTCCTTAGTCTCACCTCCAAGTCACTACAACATATCTCCTTCCTACAATACAAGAACGGAAGGTATCATACTCGTTTCATCTAAAAGTCACACTATAATTACTTCTTTAGAACCAAGAAGGAACGATCATCCAACATCCAAAATGAAGTCCTTGACCCTCTAATATAAGGAAAATATTAGTTAAAACATCCCCAAAGATTGGCATTAAAACAAGGACCCAAAGCCCAAACCATGAAGCTCAAAACACAAAAACTGACAATTCTGGCCAGACCCAGCTACACGGGTCGTGTAGGACCCAAGGCAAAACTGATCCGAAGACCCAGAGACCCTACACGGGTCGTGTATCATCACACGGGTCGTGTACGCTATGCAGTAGCTTGGTTTTTGGTCATTTTAACCCCCTTTTGACCCAATTGAAGCTCCAAATCAACCCAAGACCAATTATACATGAAAATACACATTTAATAACTCCTTTACAAGCATTCAACTCCCAATCCAAGTGTTCATGACTTAAACCAATGGAAATCACAATTCAAGTTCTTATCTCATAACAAGTGATTCATGAACTATGTTCCAAGTCAATCATTACACCTAACACCATCAAGTCCCCATTAAGTCCTTAACCAAGGTCATCTCTTAAGATAATCATTCCCACACAAACTCCAAAGAAGATAGCCTCATGGAATCTCCAATTCCAATCATTAGTCTAAATGATTAAACCCATGGAATACCCAATTCCAATCCATCAATGGATGATTACAAGTGGAGATTCCTTCTTCCATTCCATGGAATCATTAGGAATGATCCTCACTCCCTTATTACTTCCAAATTGATGCAATAATTCATTCATCCATTAAACCCAAAAGATCCATTCATCAATTACATGGATAAGACCCATTTAAACACCAAATTATCATTTCCTAGTGATTCAAGGTTTGAGACTACAAATCAAAGGTTGGAATCCTTGAGGAATCATTAGAAATGAATCCCCTCATCCAAAACCACCATAATCATCCATCAATTTCTAGATTCCTCAACAATTCATCAAATCCCCAATTTCTAGGGTTCATAACACCCAAATCAAACAAGTAATTGGATCTAGAGCATCCATGGATTGGACGTAGGCTCCAAATATTTAGAAACATCAAATAAACCTTGGGGAATCATAGGAAGAACCTCATACCAACATAAATCTCGGATTAAGTCCAAACCCCAAACTGAAACTCGAAAATCTAGGGCTAGAAAGGAGAGTTTATACCTTTGATTGCTTGAAAACTTCAAGTATATGATCAATCTTCAAGAACAAGAACCTATTATTCTTGGGATCCTTAGAAATCTCCATTTCCCTCCTCTCATTCTCTCAAAAACATGAATGAGGCTGAAATGGGGGAAAACCCCATCAAAAACTTGATATCTTTCTCAACTTTGCAACATTAGTCCCCATAGTTGATCTTTCTTCACCCAACACCCCAAAGTCCATTCTTTTAACTAGAAGTCTCCATACTCATACAATTTCCCCAAATATAATTCTTATTTCACTTGAGTTATTGACTAGGTCAACACTAACCCTTAGTTTCCCAAATTGACACAAATGGCCCCTTACATTAAAATTCTTCACTATATGGTCATTATAATAAACTTAATGACTTATTTAACTTACTCTAAGTTCTAGGTCAATTCCTTCATAATATTTCTAATTTTCCCCATCCATGACTAGTCAAATATACTTAGGGTAAGTTTGGTCAAATTGACGCTTTTAGTCATTTTGTCGAAATTCATTATCTTTGGTTTACAATTAGATTTAATACTTCATGTCATCCTTTTAAACTGTATTTGCTCATTGATTCAAAATATAAAAATATAATAAGATGTTAAATTTATATATTTATTTGTTTTCTTTATTTCCAAAATAGATTTTATTTTGTTGATTTAAGCCCAAAACTCCTAGGCCCAAAACACGGATGTTACAATTTTTTTAATATTGCAAAACGTATGGTCTCTTTCTTCTTATTTTGGATGAAAACACCCCACCCCCTTTCTTTACTTTGTGAAATCACCCTACCATGATATCTTTCTCACCCTTTTCTTTTTAAACCACACAACACGGTAAGCACATCGCCTTTTTCTTCTTGAATCATACGCTATCGTCTTTTAAGCAATCAACAAGGAATGACACATGGTTCATACTTATAAGAATATTTTGGATCTTGTGGTTGGAAGAGTAATGAGTCCCACTTAAGGAGGAAAGAGAAGGGAAATTGAGGGAACTGGGTAGAAAATAAGAAGAAATTGTGTTCCCCATATATTTTTGGAATGATTTAGAGAGAATAGAAACGAAGTTAAGGTAAGGATGACAATCGCTTGTTCGGGGTTGGAGGGTTAGCAAGTCAAAAAAACTTAACCAACAGTACCCGTATAATTATTCGTTACGTGTTCTTCAACCCTAACATATATCTTCCAACACGACCTGTCTAACCCGGTTAATTATGGGTTTAGAGGTTTGTGGGTCAGAAACGGGTTCACACAGTTCCCAGGTCATAACCAGGTTCACGGGTTGGTGGATCAATTTACAAATATGAAATATCTTTTTTTTGAAACCTAATATAATAATCGGGTTTGCGAGCCAACCCATGAACTCATCCACCAACCCGAACACGATCGATATTATAAACGGGTTATGTGGGTCAACTTGATAAAAATGACCTAGTGTATGGCATGGTAAAATGGCAAAGCATCTTGACACCCCCTTGTGGAGTCTCCATATTCTTTATTTCTCCCCTTATGTTTCATGCCAATCCTCTACCTAGGCAATGTTAGTCTAAGCTTGGGCAGAGGCAATTCTTTTCCCCAAACTCATTTTACAATTAGCAGATTACCACCACAGTTTTAGAAAAGTTCAAAACGACCATTCAAGTATTGTATTTAAAATATTCTATAAAAATGGTATTGTTTTATAAATTAATTTTATTGACAACATTTTCTATGATTTTAAAAAATACCATGTTTTTAATAAAATATTTTAAATACAATACTTGAGAGGTTATTTCGGATTTTTCTTCAATTTAAGGGGTAATATAGTAATTATAACATGAGTTTGGGGAAAATCCCTCTTCCTAGGCTCAAACACACATCATTATCAAAGCGAAGGAATCATGAGGAACTAAATAAGGTGACTATTACGTTTTTTGTGTCTAATCTTCCAAGAAGTTGTATGAGTAGAATGTTGTGGAAAGCTTTGATGAACTATGGCAATATTGTGGATGCATACGTCCCGGAGAAGAAAGATAGAGCTGGAGAAGTTTTTGCTTTTGTGAGATTCATCAAAGTAATGGATGTCGCCGCATTAGAATGTTCTTTAAACAAAGTTACAATGGAGGGAAGAAAGCTAAAGGTGAATGTGGCCAAATATGATAGAATAAGACGTTCAGAAAATGTTTCGGTCTTGCAAGGGAGAGCTCATGTCGCGTCTGTGGAGCCGAACTTGGTCAAGAATATAGAGAGAAATCCTCTTCCTGCAGCAGATCGGGAGGGTCAAAGGTGTAAGTCTTTTAGGGATGTGCTAACTTTAAATTTTTCCACAATCGGATCCCAATATTTTGTAACCTTCATATTTTCTCCTATTGGGAGACCAAGATACATACATGGGAGGACCGCCGGCTCACAATTCAAAATACTAGCAAGTCTCTCAACTTCAACTTTTTCAACTCCAATTCCGAAGACTTTACTTTTAGTGTGATTCATCTTTAAGCCAGAAGCAAAAAAAAAAAAAAAAAGCAACGAAGAATGCGATTAAGGTTAATTAAATTAACCTCGGACCATTCACCAATTAAGGTCACATTGTCCGCATACATAAGATGAGATGAGAATGGGCCATCGTTAGGAAGTGAGACTCCATGAAACACATGTCTATGACAAGCTTCTTTTAAAGAGACACTAAGCCCTTCCATGGCTATAATGAAAAGAAAGGGAGATAGTGGATCACCTTGCCGAACGCCTCTCTTAATATCAAATTCCTTAGTAGGAGACCCATTTACCAAGATTGAAGCACGTGCGGAGGAGAGACACCCACTTATCCAATTTCTCCACTTGAGGCTAAATTGCATTTGCTCCAACACCGTATCTAAAAAATTCCAATTTAGTGAATCGAACGCCTTGTCGAAGTCTACTTTAAACATGCTTTTTGCTCCTTTTGGCCCAAGAAATAAGTTCGTTTATGATGAGAGGACCATCAAGGATACTTCTTCCTTCCACATACGCCGATTGCTCCATGCTAATAAGCTTTCCCAACACCTTTTTAAGTCTCAAAGCGAGTAACTTGGAAATAATTTTATACAAACACCCAATGAGATTAATTGGCCTATAATCTTTAAGAAATAAAGGATCCGTCTTTTTAGGAATCAAAGAAATAAATGAAGCGTTACACCCTTTGGATCCGTATTTTCCTGGTGATTTCGAAATGCTTCACAAACTTGAAAACATCCTCTTTTATAAAGTTCCAATATTCCTTTATAAATTTGAATGTGAAACCATCGGGTCCCGGGGATTTGTCGTTACCGCAACTCCAAATAGCATCTTTAATCTCCTCCAAAGTGAATGCACCATCTATAAGGTTTCTGTCCTCATTAGATAATTTCTTGAATCTATTGCTATAAAACTTCGGTCTCTCCTTACACGGCTCATCAAACTTTTCCTTAAAAAATCTGAAACAGGCATTCATGATAGCATCCGAATCCGAAACCCAAGAACCATCAACCGAGAGACCATTGATTCTATTTTTGCTTTTATGACTGTTTATGATACCATGAAAAAATTTACTGTTTTCGTCTCCTTCCACATCCCATTTAATTCTCGCTTTTTGCTTGAGATCCATCCGCCTATTATGATCTATCTCGAGCATTCTCTTTTTCAAAAGATTCCTATCATTTCTTTCCGGAGTGAGCAAATCACGAGTTTCTGCCAGCAACTCCAACTCATCTATCTTCGTGACCACATCATCAAAATCTCTGTTTTCCATGTCTTTTAAATTCAATCTCCACTTTCTGATTTCAGATTTCATCCTCTGTAATTTTTTCAACAGAACCAGATCAGGCATACCACGAACATCGACCTCATTCCAGACCGAATTCACAAGCACAGTAAGCTCATCCAAATTGATCCACGAATTATAGAATTTGAACGGAATCGGCCCGAAATCATAATGAACACACGAGAGAATAACAGGCGAATGATCCGAATATAACCTTGAGAGAGCTGTCGCAGAAGCCGAAGGCCAGAAATTAAGAAAGACATCATTGACAAACACCCTATCTATCTTACTAAGACTTCGACCATCAGTACTCATCCATGTAAAGTTCCGTCCCCCCATGCTTAATTCCATAATTTCGGCCTCTCTGATAAAAGACTTAAAAGCTTCCATACTAGCCACACAGACAACATTTGAAGATCGGTCTTCTCTATAACAAACTTCATTAAAATCCCCGATAAAGATCCAGGCGCCATTCCTGTTAGACTTCAACTTCAGAAATTCGTCCCAAAGGTTCTTTCGATCACACACATCATTTGGAGCATACAAGATGATTGCCAATCACACACATCATTTGGCGGCTGTGGTTCCCGGTAGTAGAGAGGAGTTTGAGAAGATTCTTGGAGACTCGGTGGGAGGAAAGCATAAGGAGAGGTTAAGAAAAGCGTTGTTGTATTCTGTCGTTTGGTGTATTTGGTGCTCCCGCAACGCCTTTATCTTCCGTAATTGTAGAGGTTCTTCGTTTAAAACGGCGGATGATATCCAATTATTTACTTTTAATTGGGTTAAGCATAGATCTCGGTTTACTTTTTTAGACTGGTTTGTTTGGATTGTCTCCCCGATTAATGCTTGTAATATGTAACTGTTAGCATCTTGCTAGTTTTAATTGATTCCGCCGTTCAAAAAAAAAATTAATGTTTCTCATTCTTTAATAAACTATCATCCTATTCCTCGTTCGTTGTCTTTTATACTTTTACAAATCTGCAGATGTTTCTTATGCAGTCCTTTCATCTTCATCCTCCGTCGTTCATTCTTTTGCTTAGGTCCGTCGAAGTGAGCCGTTGATAACAACTCTCGCTGCCTCTTCATCAACCTCCGTCGCCGTGTTGTACTTCACCACATCACCTTTAAGAAGCCTGTGGCATGCGCGAAATTCAACCAAAACGGTTCGTTCATTGCGGTCGCCGCCGGGACGTTAGTTGAAATATGGAGGTCCCCAGGGTTCAAAAAGAAGTTTTTCCCATTCGAGTTGGTGAAAACTCGCTAATTGTAATGATAAAGTTACCGCCCTCCATTTAATGGCTAGCAATCGTTGTATAGATTTCAATTGAAGTTTATACGGAGTAATTATACCCACAGACAAAAAGGCATTCAACTCACTTACCTTAACATAAACACAATAACCGCTTCCAAGGTCAAGCCTAATAATGTACCCGGTTGCATTAGGGCAGCTTCACCTTGCTAGTGACAACAGTCGTTTCCATTCCAAGATGATAGTCGAATAGAAGGGTCTGATAGTGTGAACCATCGACAGTGCACCATCCACTGTTGGCATTCGGTTCGCCGACCCTCAATATTGTGGACGTGATCTTCTCCGTGCTCCTCCCTATCGTCTTCTCTGTTGTCGTCTTGGTTGTTTGCGGTGGTTAGTCGGTTGTAGGATTCACAAGTGGCAGTGCACACTCTGCTCATGTTAGCAACAGTGAAAGAGTAGCACTGTTTAATATGAGAATGACCATCTTCATGAAATGTAAGAATAAACCCTGTAGAAGCAGTGCCGACGGGGAAATAGCGACGGAAGAGAAAGAATAGTTGTCGTGAGTCGTGGGTTCGTTGGAGTTTCCAAACGTGTTAACCATTTCCTTTTAATATCTAAAAAGTTAAATGATGGGTATAATTGTCTCTACACTGTTTTAGTCCGTGGATGAATAAATAAGCTTCTGTGGAAATATCAATACCCTAATCAAATTAAGCTAGATTTGCCTTTTTCTCTATAACATTTCTCTTTTTATGTGTTAGTCTTAGGGACTAATACAAAAATGAAATCTTCAAAATGGACCAAAGTGCAAAGTTAAAGATTCGTTTCATCCTAAACCGAAGTAAAAAGTATGCCACATGGATCGTCTTTGCAGGTTATGTTGGGATATAATAAAACGAGTTAAGCACTTCAAACAAATCGATATTTGGTTTCGGTGACACGAGCGGAATAAAAATTACCGAAAAATGGTAAACGAAAATGTAAAATCGGAACACAATATTTAACGTGGTTCGGTCACGGGATCACGACCTACGTCCACGGGCGAACGAGAGAGAGAGGGTTTTATTAACACCAAGAAAATTACAATCATACAAGGCTAAACTGCACTTGTAATCTGACCACTCACAAGAAAATATCACTCGCACTTTTGGCTGCCAAACTGGACTCTGCACAAAAGGCTATCTCACAAAATCGTGATATATCTATCTATGTGTTAGTGTTTCTTTGTGTTTGTGTTTTTGTTGTGCTGTCATTTATATAGGCATGTGAGTGTGTGTGAACAAATCAATGTGAAACAAAGAAGCTTTGCCTTCAACAAAAATAGGCTACCTACCCTTGAGAAAAATTCTTCACCAAACCAAAAACTTCAACTTTCACCTAACAATCTCCCACTTGAAGATTTTGAACAACGTAGTCTTTCTCTACCGTCCAATTATTGCAACGATTCTTCAATCTCTCTCGTTCCTGCCATGCCTCTTTTTCAAACTTATAGAAGGCCAGTTGAAGTCATACAAAACTTCAACTTGTCTGTGGTAACCACCTTGGTGAACATATCTGCTGGATTCTTCGTTCCAAGGATTTTCTTCAGATTCAGAGTTCCATCATTGATTAACTCTCGAATGAAATGATACCTCATCTGAATGTGGTTCGTTCTATTGTGAAACACCAGATTCTTTGCAAGGTGAACTGCACTTTGGTTGTCACAATGCAGTACACAATCCTCCTGTTGAAATCCAAGTTCTGATAAGAAGTTCTTCAACCATATAAGCTCCTTGGCTGCTTCTGCAATAGCCATATACTCTGCTTCTGTGGTTGAAAGAGCAACACTCTTCTGTAACCTAGACATCCAACTGATTACGGTACCTCCGATTGTGAAAACGTATCCCGTTGTGCTTTTACCCGAATCCACATATCCACCCAAATCTGCATCGGCAAACCCTTCTAAGACTACCCCCTTTCTTCTGAAACATAGGGCAATCTCAGCTGTTCCTTTCAAGTAGCGTAACAGCCACTGTATTCCTTCCCAATGCTCTTTTCCTGGATTTGACATGAACCTGCTCACAACTCCTACTGCATGAGCAATATCTGGTCTTGTGCATACCATTGCATACATCAAACTACCAACTGCAGATGCATAAGGAACTTTAGCCATCTGTTCTTTGTCTTCTTCCGTCTTTGGGGATTGCTTCTTTGAGAGTTTCTGACTTCCCAAAGGTGTACTTCTTGCTTTAGCATCTGCCATGCTGAACTTTTCTAAAACTTTCTTGATATACTTTGTTTGCGAAAGTTTTAATGTACCGGTAACTCTGTTCCTGGCTATGCTCATGCCCAATATCTGCTTAGCAGCCCCTAAGTCCTTCATCTCGAACTCTCTGGACAACTGCTTCTTAAGCTTGTTGATCTCCTGCATGTCGGATCCTGCTATCAACATGTCATCAACATATAATAACAGGATGATGTAAAAGGAGTTGAATTTCTTCAAGTAGCAACAGTGATCCATCTCACATCTGTGATACCCATTCCTCTGCATGAAGCTATCAAACTTCAAGTACCACTGTCTTGGAGCTTGCTTCAAACCATACAGACTTTTCTTTAACTTACACACCAGATTTTCCTTATCGACTGTGGGAAAACCTTCTGGCTGTGCCATATAGATGTCTTCTTCCAGGTCACCATGAAGAAAAGCTGTTTTCACATCTAGCTGCTCTAGATGGAGATCTTCAGAGGCTACAATTCCCAAGACCATTCTGATTGTAGTCATCTTCACAACTGGGGAGTAGATCTCATTATAATCGACCCCTCGTTTCTGTTGGAACCCTTTGACCACTAATCGTGCATTGTATCTTTTACTGCCATGAATCTCATCCTTTACCCGGAACACCCACTTGTTCTGTAGTGCTTTCTTCCCTGCTGGGAGCTTGACCAAGGACCAAGTCTGGTTCTTGTCAAGTGAGCTCAATTCTTCTTCCATAGCCTTCTTCCACTGTATGGAATCTTTCATCCTTAAGGCCTCTGGATAGGACTCAGGTTCACCATTCTCAGTCAACAACAAGTAATTTGCTGAAGGAGAATACCTGACTGGAGGTCTTCGTACTCTAGTGGATCTACGAATAGTAGGAGTTGAGGTCTCTGCATCATCTGCAACCCCGTCTTCAGAACTACTGTCATCTGTGCTCCCACTATCGCCATATATATCAGAGCTCCCACTGCTTCCTGAACTTTCACCTATCTCTGGAGTACTGATAGGTTTCACAACGTCATCTTCAGAGATCTCTTCAAACTCGACTTGATTTTCTGCTTTCTCTGGTTGTTTGTTTCTGCCTGAGCTCTCTGCAAGTTCATCTTTATGTAGGACGTTCTCGTTGAACACAACATCCCGGCTTCGGATAACCCTTTTATTTTGGTTATCCCAGAAGCGGTACCCCATGTCATCCAATCCATAGCCTATAAAAGTACACTTCCTTGCCTTCGCTTCTAGCTTGTCTCTTTCAGAATCTTTCACCTTCACATATGAGACACAACCGAAAACTTTCAAGTGTTTGAGTGAAACCTCGCGACCACTCCATTCTTCTTCCGGAATCTTGAACCCTATGGGGACTGAGGGTCCTCTGTTGATTAAATACGCTGCTGTGCTGACCACATCTTGTAACACCCGACTTATTAACCAAAAACACCCCAAAAATTTTTCATTTTGAAATCAAATATTTTACAATCAAAACACAAGTAGGGGTATTAGTTAATACAATACGAGTACAAGTGTATCACGAAGTACAATACATAATATTATACATCTTTAAGCCGGGCTGTCACTTCAATCACTAAGTCCTCAGTCACGGACTTTATCTTTTCCCTTCGCGGGATCACGCTCACCTGCAGGGACATATCAAATAAACTGTGAGCTATAGAGCCCAATGAGTAATCAAATTAAATACAACATGTATAAGAATAAGATTCTCTATACAAATTTATCTATGTATTATCAATCAAATATGGCTCACGGGTAATCCCGTTGTTGCCTAAAATATGTGGCTCACGGGTAAGCCCGCTGTTGCCTAGACTCACGGCTGGTTCCGGTCTTGTCTATATAAGTTTTATTGACTCACGGCTGGTTCCGGTCTTGTCATTTCCTTTTATTGACTCACGGCTGGTTCCGGTCTTGTCAGTAGAGGTTTGACTCACAGCTCCGTTCTTGTCTATTAAAGACTCACGGCTTATCTGGTATTGTCATATTATTGATTGATATTGACTCACAGCTTATCTGGTCTTGTCATATCAAATCAAACATCTGTCATTTTTCGTCCCCAAAACTATATTTCAATCCGCAGCTGCTCAACTATCATTTATCACATCAAATGCGAGTGAGATTACTCACCTGAAGGTTTGCTACAACTAGCTCTTAGCGGTTCTTGCCTTTCAATGTGTTTCGCGAGATCTTGTCCCGTACCTATAATTCATTCATTTCCACAATGATTATAGGTTAATAATCATTTTAATTGATTCTAATGCATACGAGTCTAATATAGAACCAATTCCAAGCAATAACCATTCTTATAAAATTTCCAATATACGTCCCGAAATACGCGTATTCTGCTACAGTACTTTCGGGAGGTCGTATACGTATTCCGACAATTTTGTATGAAGTTTCATACCATATTAGACCTATGTTTAAAATTTCAGGTCAAACAGACAAGCCTAGCATCAATTTTCAAAATTGAGCCAAACCTTAACAGAGAGCATGAAAAATCTGATCATTTTCCATGCAGCGCAGGATCGCGACCCTATCTCCATGGGGATCGCGTCCCTACGGATCGCGACCCTATCTCCATGGAGATCGGGACCCGATCTTTGCTGGACAGACCAGAATTACGATTTTTATGCTACAAACTCCCAATTTCTCTTATTAAGCCCTTAATACACGACTTAATCACTAGGGATTGTTCCAATATCAAAACCCATCATTAATATCATGTTTTAGACAATGGAATTGGTGATTCCAACCCATTTCTAAAACTTCCCGTTTTCACACATTTTAGTCCAAAAACCGAAATTATTGAATTTAACTTACTTCAATTGATTTCTTTCAGTCAATTTAGCATCTAGAACTCATTATAAACCCTTAGAATTAAGTTTATCACAAGAACTCACAATCTAGGGTTCTTGATCAAAATCTCAATTCATCAAAAATGACAACCTACTTCCATATTCTTGGATTAAGTCCTTGTAGTATGACTTAATGGAAGTATTTACATCAATTTAACCTCATAATCATAACTGCAAATGCAGTTTTGTGCTGCTACAAAACCCATCAAGAACAACTATCAAGAACTTGAAGAACTAACCTTTCAAATCTTCCAATTCTACCCTTTGAAGCCAAAATCAAGTTGCAAGCTCCAAATCTTCAAGAACTCTTCACAATTTTTGCAGAAATCGTTCAAGGATTTCAGTCCCGTAACTCCCAAAATCTGCACACAAGTCTTTCTTATATACTTCCAGAAATTACACTTTGGTCCTTGAAGTTGTATTTCTCAAACTTTTGCCACAATTTGCACAATTTATAACCAAATCAGATTTTTATAACATTTTAAGTCCAAGACTCAAAATATTATTACAATACAAGTCCTTTTCTGGCCAAAAGACCAAATTACCCTTTTGAGGTAAAATGACCATTTTGCCCTTTTTACAATAATTACATATTAACTATGTTTTGGCGTTACACATCTGCCCAGAACATCTTGGGTAAACCTGCATGCAGTCTCATGCTTTTAGCCCTTTCGTTCAATATACGGTTCATCCTCTCAGCTACTCCATTCTGCTAAGGTGTCTCTGGAACCGTCTTCTGCATTCTGATTCCCTGGTCAGCACAGTAATCAACAAATTCTTTGCTACTGTATTCGCCCCCATTGTCTGATCTGAAACACTTGATCTTCAAGTCTGTTTTATTTTCCACAGTAGCTTTCCATTTCTTGAAAGTGCTGAAAACTTCAGACTTATGCTTCAAGAAATAAACCCAAACCTTCCTTGTGCAATCGTCTATGAACGTGACATAGTATCGGGATCCTCCCACTGAAGAAACTGAAGTGGGACCGTAGACATCTGAATGAACTAGCTCCAATTTCCCGGACTTGGGCTGATGACCAACCTTCTTGAAAGTAACTTTCTTATGTTTGCCAAGAACACATGGCTCACAGAAATCGACTTTCACAGTCTTCAGCTCTGGTATTCTTCCTTTGGAAACTAGCATCTTCATTCCCTTCTCACTCATATGCCCAAGTCTTTGGTGCCATAGAGTAGATGCCCCAACTTCTTCAACAGCGTGTGCTTCGGCATCAGAAACTTCCACCATATAAAGTGTACCCCGCTTCTGTCCTCTAGCAACAACTAAATTCCCTTTTGTCACCTTCCACTGATGATCACCAAATGTAACATGGTGACCTTCATCATCAAGCTGCCCCACGGATATTAACATCCTCTTCAAGTCAGGAATGAACTTGACGTTCTTCAAAGTCCAATCTGTACCTAAAGTTTTCTTGAGGACCATATCCCCAACACCTGTAATATCCAGGCTCTTGTTGTCTGCTAGTCTGACATTTCCTTTGTACTGCCGGAAATTCTGCATTACTTCTCTGGAATGACTAGCATGGAACGACGCACCAGAATCCATGATCCAGGATTCTGTTGAGTTTTCAACACAACAAATGAGCGCATCATCTTCAGAATCTACTGCCATATTGACTTCCTTCTTGCCTTTGTCTGCCGAAGGCTTTGGGCACTGATTTCTGAGGTGACCTTTCTCCTTGCAGTTCCAACAGGTAATATCCGACCTGTTCTTTGACTGACCTCTCTTTCTCGACTTTGATTTTCCTCTACCACCGCCTCCTCTGTTGGACTTCCTTCCCCTATCTTCAGCGCTTAGAAGACTACTGGAAGATTCCCCGATACTCCGTCTGCACACATCCTCACTAAGGATTAAATTTCGAATGCTTTCGAACGTCAGCTTAGCACCTCCGACTGAACTGCTGACTGTTGTGACCGTACCGGACCAACTTTCAGGCAAAGATGACAGTAGCAGCAATGCCTGAACTTCATCTTCAAATTTAATATCAACCGATATTAACCTCGACAATATTGAATTGAATTCATTTATATGATCAGTTGCTGAACTACCCTCCATCATCTTCAAATTTACCAACTGTCTGATCAGAAAAACTTTATTCGACGCCGAGGGTTTCTTGTACATGTCAGATAGCGCCTTGATCAACCCATGAGTTGTCTTCACATTGACAATGTTGTAAGCAACGTTCTTTGCCAATGACAACCTCACCACACCAAGAGCCTGCCGGTCTAACAATTCCCAATCCTCCGGCCTCATGTGAAAAGGCTTCTCTTCAGACAGAGGTTCATGTAACCCTTTTTGGTAGAGATAGTCTTCGATTTGCATTTTCCAGAAACCGAAATCGTGACCATCGAATTGTCGATCTTAACTCTCCCATCTTCAGCCATAGCTAAAAAAAAACAATATTTTATAAGGTCAATCGAAACCTCGTTTCTGATGTGGAAGATCAGACTAAGCTGCAACCACAGAGCATACACGAGATACGACTTCCTTTAAACCCGAAGCTCTGATACCAGTTTGTTGGGATATAATAAAACGAGTTAAGCACTTCAAACAAATCGATATTTGGTTTCGGTGACACGAGCGGAATAAAAATTACCGAAAAATGGTAAACGAAAATGTAAAATCGGAACACAATATTTAACGTGGTTCGGTCACGAGATCACGACCTACGTCCACGGACGAACGAGAGAGAGAAGGTTTTATTAACACCAAGAAAATTACAATCATACAAGGCTAAACTGCACTTGTAATCTGACCACTCACAAGAAAATATCACTCGCACTTTTGGCTGCCAAACTGGACTCTGCACAAAAGGCTATCTCACAAAATCGTGATATATCTATCTATGTGTTAGTGTTTCTTTGTGTTTGTGTTTTTGTTGTGCTGTGATTTGTAACTCACCAATGCCTCATTTATATAGGCATGTGAGTGTGTGTGAACAAATCAATGTGAAACAAAGAAGCTTTGCCTTCAACAAAAATAGGCTACCTACCCTTGAGAAAAATTCTTCACCAAACCAAAAACTTCAACTTTCACCAAACAGGTTATTATATCTATGTGACACCCTCGCTTAAGGCTTTTCATAAGATATCATTTTAACCCATGGTTTATCATCATTATTCCATAAAATCATCATTTAGTGAAAACTCTAGTTTCCACATCTTTAAATAAGTCATTTTCTTTCAAAATCAATTTAAAAACACATGGGGTTTAATGAGAAATAATTTAGGTTTAAGTTGCGGAAAACATCGTTTGGTCCCATTTTAGATAAAACATTTTAGTTTATAAAATAGCGAGGTTGTAACAATTCAAATACCATTACACAGCTCAAATGATACCACACAAACCGTGGCCTTCTAAACATCCAGCTCTTCCTAGTCATCTAAACTCCTCAACCTGAGTACACATCAAAATAAGTTAGGCAATTGAAATGCCTAGTGAGTTTACCCGAGGTTGACCCATTTTGAGTGAGTAGTGAACTACCACACTCGGGACGAACCCCCAAAAATAGTTTTAACACACACTTCAAAAGTTATTTAAAACATCATAAAAGTTTGCTCAAAATAGATAGTTATGATATGCAAATGCTATGCATGATGCAACTATCCCAAACCCACGTCCATCTCATAAAGTCCAACTCACCTCAATGGCACCTACCTAAGTTCACGAATGACACGCACGAAACATGCCACTCGATCCCCGTATAGGCAAAACTAGGACTAGTGGCCATCACACTAGCCCCATGAGGGTTAGCAACTCCCTCATGCGGTTCCCTATTGTCGGGAACGAATTTTCCCTAAATCCGGGACAAACATCTCATTTTGGGCATTTTGCCCTTGATTTCCCTAAATCCGGGACAATCATGATTTCCCTAAATCCGGGACAATCATTACATCTTCGTCATAAGGTTCACTCGGTCAATCCCATCCTATATGCAATGCAATGCACAAATAGGATGCTCAAAACATCTTTCAAAAACATCATCATAATCTTCATTTGAAAACATCTTTAGAAACACATTTTCATGCAATGCACAAGTAGTAATCATATAACACATTGCACATAATATCATGCATGAAAAGTATTTGATAACACACACAAAAGATAATAGTTGGGATGTGTACTCCCGGTAAACTCACCCAAGGTCAACTGACGAGTCAACACTAACTCCACACAAGGTTGAAGCATTTGAAGGCGCTCCTAGACATCATCTCATCCATCACCTCCTCTTAATTGAGTGTTAGTTCAAGTCCTTAGTCTCACCTCCAAGCCACTACAACATATATCCTTCCTACAATACAAGAAAGGAAGATATCATACTCGATTCATCTAAAATCTCACTATAATTACTTCTTTAGAACTACGAAGGAACAATCAACCAACATCCAGAATGAATTCCTTGACCCCCTAATATAGGTAAAATCTTAGTTAAAACATCCCTAAAGTTTGGCATTAAAACGAGGACCCAAAACCCAAACCATAAAGCTTAAGGTCTAAAAACTAAGAAAACTAGCCAAACAGAGCTACACGGGGCGTGTAGCCCTACACGGGTCTTGTAGCAATGCAGGAAACCCAACCCTTGGCCTCCAGACCCCCTACACAGGTCGTGTGGCCCTGCACGGGTCGTGTACAGCCTGTTGTAGCTCCGATTTTTGGTCCTTTTCACTCATTTTTGACCCGATTCAAGTTCTGATTCTTCCCAAAACTCATGGACATCAAAAGGAAATTATCTCTTCCCAAAATACACATCATTAGACTCAATTAAACTATTCAAAACCATTTCAAATGAATCAATTTACATTCCATGATCAAAACTTCACTCTATAAGCTTAAACCATGGAATACCCAATTCCATTCTTACAATTGATGATCACAAGTGGAGATTACTTCTTCCATTCCATGGAATCATTAGGAAATGATCCTCACTCCACTTATACATCCAAATTGATACATTAACTCATCCATCCATCCGTTAAACCGGAGATCCAATCATCATCTACATGAACAAAACCCATTTCAACACCCAATTCTCATTTTCTAGTGGTTCGTGGTTTAAGACTACAAATCAAAGGTTGGAATCCTTAGAGAATCATTAGAAATGAATCCCCTCATCCAAAACTACAAAATCCAACCATCAATTTCTAGATTCCTCAATTATCCAACAAATCCCCAAATTCTAGGGTTCATAACACCCAAATCAATCAAATAATTGGATCTAGAGCATCCATGGATTGGATGATGATCAAAACATGAACTAGAATAATAAACTAACACTTGGGATCCTAGGATTTCCTCCCCCACATTACCAATTTCGGATTTGACATAGAACTCATCCCAAAAACGGGTTTGCAAGCTTAAAAGGGAAGAGTTTATACCTTAGATTGGCTAGGAATCTCAAGAACTTTGATGAATCTTCAAACCCTAGAATCTTGTCCTCCAAAATCTCCAAAAAATCGCCACTCTCTCTCCCTCTCCTCTCTAAAATCGTGAATATGAGCTGAAATGGGGGAAACCCCCATCAAAAGCTTGGCATCTTCCACAATTGGCAAGATTAGTCCTTATAGTTTGGTGTTACATCATCCAACACCCATAAAGTCTATTTCTTCTAACTAGAAGTCTCTATATTCACACTTATGCCCCAAATACAATTATTTATTTCACTTGAGTCATAGTCTAGGTCAACACTAGCCCTTAGTTTCCCAATTTGACACAAATGGTCCCTTACACTAAAATTCTTCACAATTTAGGTCCTTAATATTAATTCAGGGAATTATTTAACCTAATTTAAACTCCACATCAATTCCTTTATAATATCTTCTAATTTTCCAAGTCCATGACTAGTCAACTCTACTTAGGGTAAGTTTTGCCAAATTGACACTTTTAGTCCTTATGACAAAATTTCTCACATTTGGTTATAATGTGATTTTAAAACTATATTTGGCTCATTTATTCACCATATAAAATATAACAAGATATTAAATTTAGTTATTAATTTGTTTTATTTATTTACAAAATAAATTTTATTTATAGGTTTAAGCCCAAAACTCCTAGGCCCAAAACACGGATGTTACAATTATCCACCCCTTAAAATGATTCCGTCCCCGGAATCACTAATAAGAAATAAAGTACAAATTTTCCCAAAATCTTAAAAGTTACATTTTTTTTAAATATTATAACTCGAAATACGTTAAATTTCACTTTTGTAAAATCTCGTTACTTCCAAGAATTGTTTAGACAAAATTTTCATTTCATAAACGTTCCTCTTAAATATGAAATGTTAAATTTTAAAATTTTTCAAATTTCGACTCGTTGTCCTTACAAAACTTAAACACTCTGTTTTTGTGGTTAATGTTTGGTAAAGCCCGTTCTCTGAAAATTTAATTGACTTCATGAAAAGCATTACTCGGATTTCACGTCCTTTATATAAAACAAATTTTTTTTTTTGCTTTTGTTTTTTTTTTATATCCATTTTGAAACGTGGTTACCTCAAAATATTAATAAAATTCCCAAAGAGATTATCAATCCCGGTATTCCTACCAATAAAGAATTTAATACTCATTTTTCAACAAAATCTCAAAAGTTGCCTCTACTTAAATTTAAAGCTTTATAAAAGTTGAAGTACCATAAATTCTACTTTGTAAAACTGTTTTACTTCAAAGAACTACTTGTCTCAACTTTATTTTTAATAATTGCTCTTCTTTAAAACATGCAACTATCAAATTAAAATATTTTTTTAACTCGACCCTTTGTTTTACAAAAGATTTGAACACTCAACTTTGTGGTAAATATTTTGAGAAAACCGTTGCTTATGAGAAAGTTTCAATAAACCTTTGTGAAAAAAGACACCCTTTCGAATTCGTACTCTTTATGTAAAACAATAAAGTTTCAAACTTATTTAGAAACACATTTTCATCGAATTTATTAACAAAATCTCGAAGAGATCATCACTCCTGGGTATTCACTACCGATTCATGATGGCTCCTTTGTCGTTCACTTTTTTTTTTTTTTTAAAAATCTTGCATTTTGTGAGATATATTCATTCAAATTTTATTTACAAAAATTTCTTAAAATTTTAACAATACTTTTAAAATATTGGCCGCACATCATTCTTATGTTCTTATTAGGGTAGGTTGTTTACTAATTCACTCACCTCAAGGTGATTCACGGTTTAATTTTATGGCCTCTAGTTTAGACGTTAAGGTGCAAACCACTCTACCCTTACATACACTTAGTCTTCTGAACTAAGGCAAGGTCACAAGCATGCTCACTAAAAAGACAACGGATGGGTCTCAAAAGAAGATAAGGGTAAGGAAGAAAGGTTTAAGGGTCACTACAAAAGAATTTCTCCAACAGTTCCAAATCTTCACCTTTCCTTCACTTAACTACTACTCTGCTCCTCATGCTCCTTGCTTGCTTCACCACAATTCCCTTAGTTGGTTCCTCATAGTTAAGACCACCTCATCAACCTTGCTATGCTTCGAGCTTCATCCCATTTAAGTCATCCTTTCATCATCCAAGATCATCCTTTATTCTTCAAAAGTGCTTGTGAGCATGAATCTCAATTCCTTAGCAGTCGCCATTCTTACAAAGTTCTTCCTCATGTTGCCATATAGTCATGATCCTCCAAGGTTGCACTTCATTTCCACATAAGAATCTTCATGCATAAAATCCTCTTGCCAATAATATTCCTCATGCCAAACCAAATTCACTAATTAAATTGTTAAAATCTTAATCATAAGCAAGCATTTACCACTAAGTCCTAAAGGCCAGCCACTTAAGAGGTCAAACATCCTTAAGAGCATCATAGTTTAAGTCTAAGCACTACTCCTAGTACCTAGTTCACTTAAACACATGCTCTGATACCAAATTGTGACACCCTCGCTTAAGGCTTTTCATAAGATATCATTTTAACCCATGGTTTATCATCATTATTCCATAAAATCATCATTTAGTGAAAACTCTAGTTTCCACATCTTTAAATAAGTCATTTTCTTTCAAAATCAATTTAAAAACACATGGGGTTTAATGAGAAATAATTTAGGTTTAAGTTGCGGAAAACATCGTTTGGTCCCATTTTAGATAAAACATTTTAGTTTATAAAATAGCGAGGTTGTAACAATTCAAATACCATTACACAGCTCAAATGATACCACACAAACCGTGGCCTTCTAAACATCCAGCTCTTCCTAGTCATCTAAACTCCTCAACCTGAGTACACATCAAAATAAGTTAGGCAATTGAAATGCCTAGTGAGTTTACCCGAGGTTGACCCATTTTGAGTGAGTAGTGAACTACCACACTCGGGACGAACCCCCAAAAATAGTTTTAACACACACTTCAAAAGTTATTTAAAACATCATAAAAGTTTGCTCAAAATAGATAGTTATGATATGCAAATGCTATGCATGATGCAACTATCCCAAACCCACGTCCATCTCATAAAGTCCAACTCACCTCAATGGCACCTACCTAAGTTCACGAATGACACGCACGAAACATGCCACTCGATCCCCGTATAGGCAAAACTAGGACTAGTGGCCATCACACTAGCCCCATGAGGGTTAGCAACTCCCTCATGCGGTTCCCTATTGTCGGGAACGAATTTTCCCTAAATCCGGGACAAACATCTCATTTTGGGCATTTTGCCCTTGATTTCCCTAAATCCGGGACAATCATGATTTCCCTAAATCCGGGACAATCATTACATCTTCGTCATAAGGTTCACTCGGTCAATCCCATCCTATATGCAATGCAATGCACAAATAGGATGCTCAAAACATCTTTCAAAAACATCATCATAATCTTCATTTGAAAACATCTTTAGAAACACATTTTCATGCAATGCACAAGTAGTAATCATATAACACATTGCACATAATATCATGCATGAAAAGTATTTGATAACACACACAAAAGATAATAGTTGGGATGTGTACTCCCGGTAAACTCACCCAAGGTCAACTGACGAGTCAACACTAACTCCACACAAGGTTGAAGCATTTGAAGGCGCTCTTATACATCATCTCATCCATCACCTCCTCTTAATTGAGTGTTAGTTCAAGTCCTTAGTCTCACCTCCAAGCCACTACAACATATATCCTTCCTACAATATAATAAAGGAAGATATCATACTCGATTCATCTAAAATCTCACTATAATTACTTCTTTAGAACTACGAAGGAACAATAAAACAACATCCAGAATGAATTCCTTGACCCCCTAATATAGGGAAAATCTTAGTTAAAACATCCCTAAAGTTTGGCATTAAAACGAGGACCCAAAACCCAAACCATAAAGCTTAAGGTCTAAAAACTAAGAAAACTAGCCAAACAGAGCTACACGGGGCGTGTAGCCCTACACGGGTCGTGTAGCAATGCAGGAAACCCAACCCGTGGCCTCCAGACCCCCTACACGGGTCGTGTGGCCCTGCACAGGTCGTGTACAGCCTGCTGTAGCTCCGATTTTTGGTCCTTTTCACTCATTTTTGACCCGATTCAAGTTCCGATTCTTCCCAAAACTCATGGACATCAAAATGACATTATCCCTTCCCAAAATACACATCATTAGACTCAATTAAACTATTCAAAACCATTTCAAATGAATCAATTTACATTCCATGATCAAAACTTCACTCTATAAGCTTAAACCATGGAATACCCAATTCCATTCTTACAATTGATGATCACAAGTGGAGATTCCTTCTTCCATTCCATGGAATCATTAGGAAATGATCCTCACTCCACTTATACATCCAAATTGATACATTAACTCATCCATCCATCCGTTAAACCGGAGATCCAATCATCATCTACATGAACAAAACCCATTTCAACACCCAATTCTCATTTTCTAGTGGTTCGTGGTTTAAGACTACAAATCAAAGGTTGGAATCCTTAGGGAATCATTAGAAATGAATCCCCTCATCCAAAACTACAAAATCCAACCATCAATTTCTAGATTCCTCAATTATCCAACAAATCCCCAAATTCTAGGGTTCATAACACCCAAATCAATCAAATAATTGGATCTAGAGCATCCATGGATTGGATGATGATCAAAACATGAACTAGAATAATAAACTAACACTTGGGATCCTAGGATTTCCTCCCCCACATTACCAATTTCGGATTTGACATAGAACTCATCCCAAAAACGGGTTTGCAAGCTTAAAAGGGAAGAGTTTATACCTTAGATTGGCTAGGAATCTCAAGAACTTTGATGAATCTTCAAACCCTAGAATCTTGTCCTCCAAAATCTCCAAAAAATCGCCACTCTCTCTCCCTCTCCTCTCTAAAATCGTGAATATGAGCTGAAATGGGGGAAACCCCCATCAAAAGCTTGGCATCTTCCACAATTGGCAAGATTAGTCCTTATAGTTTGGTGTTACATCATCCAACACCCATAAAGTCTATTTCTTCTAACTAGAAGTCTCTATATTCACACTTATGCCCCAAATACAATTATTTATTTCACTTGAGTCATAGTCTAGGTCAACACTAGCCCTTAGTTTCCCAATTTGACACAAATGGTCCCTTACACTAAAATTCTTCACAATTTAGGTCCTTAATATTAATTCAGGGAATTATTTAACCTAATTTAAACTCCACATCAATTCCTTTATAATATCTTCTAATTTTCCAAGTCCATGACTAGTCAACTCTACTTAGGGTAAGTTTTGCCAAATTGACACTTTTAGTCCTTATGACAAAATTTCTCACATTTGGTTATAATGTGATTTTAAAACTATATTTGGCTCATTTATTCACCATATAAAATATAACAAGATATTAAATTTAGTTATTAATTTGTTTTATTTATTTACAAAATAAATTTTATTTATAGGTTTAAGCCCAAAACTCCTAGGCCCAAAACACGGATGTTACAATCTATATACTAGTTTACCAACCCCGTGTGTTACACGGTTGATAATTAAAAAGATTATATAATAAGAAAAACATTTTATTTAATCATACAATTTGATATATACTAAATACGAAAAAAACAATGAAAGTAAAAGATATATAGTTTTTTGCAATTTGGTCGGTAAATGAAAGTAAAAAAGAATTATTATAAGTACAATGTCATTAACAGATTAAGGAGACTAAGTAAAAGGCTATATCAAAGGTAGGGACCAAAATTGGAAAAAAATTGTAGTTAAAAGTGGATGTTGTAACAAAAGAATTAAAGAACAAATGAGAGTAGATTGTTATAGCAAACTATTTTTGACTGGAAATTTTTTTCCTGAGGAATGAAAGTTTAATAAAGAAAAAAGAAAGACTATAAGTACAATTCTATATTAAAGTCAAGGACCAAAATTGGAAAAAAAAAAATAATTCTAGTTTAAAGTAGGATGCTAGAACAAAAGAACCATTGAAAGTATATTGTTATAACCATGAAAATTACTTATCTTCAGGTTAATCAGGCACTAGGTTAATCAGGCACCGATACCAAAAGACTAAAATCAAGATACAATCCACCCAAAATTAAGCAAGAATAATAATGGATATGAAGCTAAAAAACCATCTTATAGTTTCTCTAGCAGCAGACATTGCAAGAAACCCGACACCCATTTCAACCTCCTGCAATCTAATAGCAAGAAAGTCTACATCTTTGGCTGCAGAACCCACCCACGACATAAGTGAGTCCTGTGTTGCTTTTCCTTCAACAACATTCCAACACATACATGTATAAAACAAATACTATGAATAGGAATACAAAGTAGAAAGAAGATTTAAAAACCATTTAACTTGACAATTAAAAAAATTTCCCTCGGTTTAATAAACTACCTGATTGAGAAGGTTTTCAGAGTGTCCATTAAAAGCTTTTTTTGAGGTTATATCTTCATCCATGTCAACATCAAGCTCTATTTTTACTGTTATTCCGAACAAAAAAGACATAGTGAACTGTTACATAGCACAACAGACACTAAAAGATGTTAGATTTTCTCTCTATTTTCAAGAGCAATACAAAATTACAAGTTCCATTAACTCTAAAAACTCGGCATAACAATTACCATGGTCAAATCCAATATGTTAATCCCTCGAAGAAGTCATTATAAATTTACCAAATTTTTGCACTAACCCGCAAGCATAAAAACGGAGAGGTTTTCAGAAAAATGTCACAAATCTGAATTCTAAAATGTTTACCAACATATTCCTTACACAATTATTATTGTTTTCTATAAATAGTAATGGTTGAAGAACGCAATTAATAAAATGTTTGTTGGAAGATAGAAAGCGCCTATAAATTACATAACGTAATTAGATGATGGAGTTTCGTCTCGAAGGGGGGGGGGGGTTGATTTCCAGATTGTCAGGTACAATTTTTACGAATGAATACCTTATTTATATTGATGCATGAATTGAGGGTATTTTGGTCTTTTAACAGAAAGGAAGAATTGAATCTTATTTTTTTATTCATATTCTTACCCCCATGTTTAAACCCACAGCAACATTTTTATCACATTTAAACCCGTAAAGCATGCCAGAGTGGCAGGAAGAGCCAATGATGACGTGGAAAATATAATCGGCTATCACTCCCGAACTATTCACCTGACCAAAATTCCCTCAAAGCTTTAATAAATCATTAACCAAAAACAATTCATTTCAAAATAAAAAAAATGCAAACCTTAAATGGCAAATAAGAAGATTTCTGAATCCCTCCTGTTCTACTACTGTATCTTGAAGCATAATTAAGGGGAATCTTTCTTTCCGCTTCCTAAAAATAATTCATACCCAAAAAATAGAGTAAATTACAAAAGTGGTGCTTGTAGGTTCTAATTTTACCATGTTTAATCCAAATAGATTAAGTGTCCAAGCAACTTGAACCCTTGTATATAAGAGCAACCATCTCCATCCATTTTATCATATCCCTGCTTCCCACGGGGGAATGGGAAATTGTAGCTCTCATTTGTATAAATACAACGATATCTACAATCATGTTGAGTCCTTGACACTCCTCGACATCTAGAGAAAAATCACAAATCTTCGTGAATAGTGTATATGTATATATCTGTAAATTGTATTAAAAGACATTGCTATTTCTTGTAATCGAGTAAATTTTGAAAGTATTATGTCCTTTTAACAAAAAACGAATGTGCAATATAGAAGTACAAAATATGTTCTTCGACATCTAGCTAAGAGTATGGTATCAGGACCGGTTATCTCTACATAAAAAATTATAAGTTTAGTTGATAGTAATTATTAATTAACAATCAGAAATAATAAATGATTAGGCTTCAAATAACTACCATAATAAAGTATTTTGCTCTTTGCTGCATTTTATAGGAAGGCTAACCATATGGTCAATCACAACAGATGTCAATGTCCCAAATCCACCATTTATCCGTCCTATAATTTCATGAACTGGACATTCAAGTTTCTAATATTTGAAAACAATCAAATCTTTAGTTAATTAAATGAAAATATGAAGTTATAATAACTAAAACAATAAGAGTACATTTCTATTTATTACATTTAAGTATGATAATACTACACACACATACATCCAGGAACACTGGTTCCTAACATTACCTGTGAAAGAAAATTGAATAGAAAAAAAAAAGTTGAAAAAAGACTCACAGCTCACTTTTATTCATGCGCACATATAAAGAATATTAAATAGCTCACTTATTTTTATCTTTTGTCTACTCTATGTCGGACCACCTCACATCTCTCCTTCCCTCTTTCTCGACCAAGTCCGTTTAATTATTCCTAGGTATAGTTGTAAATAGGAAGATCAGAGAAACAAAGATGAGTACTAATAGGCGGCACTACAACTAATAATAACCTGAAAGATAGCATTAGTGAATAGAGCAGTTTTGAACCAAGAATTTCTTGCCTTGAAGTGATGAACATAACGTGCGATAAAAACTTCATTTTTTGCATCTTCAGTTTTTAAAGGGCTTGAAGTTGAACGCCTTTGTTAACCAGAAGCCGGGAGATAAACCAAGTGCATACAGATAGATATATATATATATATATATATATATATATATATATATATATATATATATATATATATATATATATATATATATATATATATATATATATATATATATATATATATATATATATATATATATATATATATATAGAAGGAGGGGGATAAACAGAGACTAACAGGAGTGATAACCTCTTTTTAATCGATAGATAGTAGCAGGCCGCTATTGCCATATGTTGCAAAAAAAGATATTTAGAGACGGGATGATGAACCCTAACAGACCCGCTTGAAGACAGAGAGAGAGATAGGTGGTGCATTGACGTTAATACTTTCAAAACCATCAATTAATCTATAGGATGAGGAATCGAATGCTGAATCAACATAAAAATTACTCAAGTCTATTAATACGAAAAGAAGCAAATTCTTGATTTGCTTGCTGATACATCAAGGAATGAGATCTGGTTATAAAGTTTCACTAAAATTCTTGATTTGCTTGCTGATACATCGGCTTTAATTTAGGAAGTCTGATTTGAATGAGGAGGAAATCTCGGAAAATTGGTAGAACCGTAGTCATTGTGAGCGGGAAAAAGAAGAGAGCGGAGTGCTAAGTAGAAGACACGTGACAAATGAGAGTATTAGAGAGTGCCATGTGGCAAATTTATGCCTCCTTTATTAGTATTGATAGATAGATTAAAAACTCGTGAGGTTTTGGGGTTTTGTGCCAAGCGGATATTTTTCTGGGTTTTAGATCAAAAATCGGGTCAATATTTCCCACCGTCTTTATTTCATCCTCAGGCTCCCATTCCTCCCCAAATCTCCTGTGGGCCGCCGTCGATTAGGGTTCTTGGTTCTACATTGGGGTCCGGTTGATTCCACACGCATCGCCACAGTTGGATTCCAAACACAAGTTGCATAGCCGGTCGTTCCAATCAACTCAAAAGTCTTGCAGGGGCGTTTGGTTACAGACCGTCAAAGTTTTGATTCTCAATGGTAACCCTAGCCGACCCGCTCCAAGTCTTCGACGCTTCCCACAGTTCTAATTGTTCAGTTCGTCACACCGTTCTGCTTTATCTCGTGCCAGTTTCCCGATTAGCTAGGTGTTGCGACTTCATCTCGAGTAGATTGCCCAATTAGCTAGGAGCTTCATAAAGTTGATTCTATAAGTTTATTCTCCCTAATACAGCTTTTACTTCATATTGTTCAACTACTATTCTATGAATCTTAATAATTGTTATGAAATGCAGATTATTTTGACGCATGAACACGCGGATGCAGTTCTTGGTCTTGATGACATCCGTGCAGTGCAACCATTCAGTCCAATAAACGACATCGAACCTACACCTATTTTTCTAAATCAACATGCAATGGACACGTATTCAAATTATTGGTTTAATTTCATCTCTTGAAACTGCAATACTGAAGTTATGATTGCATGATTTGTAAATCTTTCTTATTTATTAAACAGCTTCCAAGTGAAATTTCCCTACTTGGTTCAAAGAAAGCTCAAGGCTGGTCAAGAAGTCAGGTGTGTAGCACAACTTGATTGGAAAATAATTGAAATCCGGATTAGAAACCATTTAATATTCCAAACTTTTTCTTTTTTTCATTTTCTGGTTGAAATAATAATTCGGACTTCTGTTTACTTTTATTTAGGTGATGCATGGGGAGGATTATATTTGTTTAGGTTTTTCATTTGGTAAAAATAGCAAAGTAGCTTATATATCTGATATATCTTGCTTTATAGAAGACACAGAACTTTGTGAGCGTTTCTTCCATTACTTTTCATAGATTCATTCCTCTTTATGTTGCAGTTTATTCTCAGTTTTTATTTATTTATTTATGTTATTTGCAGATATATCTAAAAAAACAGGTCAACGGCTAGATCTTCTTATATTGGATACACTTTATAAGGTAAAAACTCCGGTTCATAAATATTTTTTTGAGTTCATAATTCCTTATTATCGGCTTGTATTGATGGAATTTTCTTTTTTATTTATTTGCAAATTGTAGAAAGGGTCTCATAATACCCACTTTTGTTTTGCTCAGGTTTGTCATATGGTTCCTTTGTAAAAATATCGCTTTAAATTACTTCAATTAGCATCAATTGATTTAATAAAATAATAATTTAAAAACTTTTCTATAACCACCACTCTACGTCTGATCCTACAAACCGAAATTTGAAAGATGTTGTTCAATCGTTTTTGTTAAAAATAGGCAATCATAGACCAATTTTGCAAGAAATTCCAAACAAGTATTACTTTTAATTGCAATGAACTTTGGATTTTTGTTTTAAAATAACATTGTACTTTGCTAAATCTTTTAAAAACATATTTACCAATGTACTTTGGTATTTTAAAACCAAAACCCAAAGTACATTGCTTAAAAATTACAAAATTTTCCAGAAATCTTTTAAAAACATGAGTTTAACAAAAATACAATAATAGTTAATACCTGATTATAGTATTTTAGTTCCAATTTTTTTTCTTATTAGAACATTGTACTTTCAAAAATAGGATGCTATAATAAACAAAATATCGAAAGTGTGCTACTATTTTTTGTAAATGTATATGGTAACAATCCTATTATACATCTTACATTCATTTCTTTCTATTATAGCATCGTACTTTTATTTTCTTATTAAAGTATTCTACCTTGAAAAACTACCCAATTATATCATTTTACTTTTTGTTTCTTTTTGTTAGAACATTACTTTGACAAAGTACCCAATTATAGCATTGTACTTTCGGTTTTCCTTTAAAAGTTTACTCAATTGTAGCATTGAGATTGATTTGTATTTGGATTTTGGGTGTTGACATTGCTATAACCCGGAAGATTTTCAAAGTATAATGTTGTAATAGGAAAAATTACAAGTAGATTACTATAATAAATGAAATTATGAAAGTACGTTGCTATTTCTTGCAGTTTAATTTACTTATGGAATTCGATTATGGTTGAAACAATAATGTATTTTAATTAGCAAATGCTTTATATAGTTTTATCTTTGACAGTATTGCATCATCTAGAAAGTGGCTTCAGGATCCACAAAAAGAAAGCGCCCCGACACACCCCAGACCCACTCAACGAGCTGGGCCACCCACCGAGCTGATCTAACTCGTGCATAGCACGGGTCCCCACTAGTTCTATTTAAAGTATAATATTTTTACTTGTAGTGGTATGTTATTGTAACACTCATGATATTTATTTAGGATATTTTGTAAGATATTTTATACCTTGTCAGGAAATATAATAGTTATAATTTAAATTATTAGAATTGAAATTGGTATTAATAGGGTATCCAAGGTAAATTAAAGAGATGGAAGTGACAATGCAACATCCATATAGTTGATATATTTATGATGCTTATAAAAGGTGGGAACCTCCTAGGGTTTATAAAATTTGCATTTCAAGGAGAGAGAGAGAGAGAGAGAGAGAGAGAGAGAGAGAGAGAGAGAGAGAGAGAGAGAGAGAGAGAGAGAGAGAGAGAGAGAGAGAGAGAGAGAGAGAGAGAGAGAGAGAGAGAGAGAGAGAGAGAGAGAGGAGAGAGAGAGAGAGAGAGAGAGAGAGTGTGTGTGTGTGTGTGTGTGTGTGTGTGTGTGTGTGTGAGAGTTTTGACTTCGAGAAGGGGAGATTTTAGGATAGGGTTTGAAGAAAGAATCCATGAACATAATTGAACTCTCTTATTCTCCATGTCTAGAACTAGAGTTTATGATCTAGGGGTTAAGCCACAATCTTGATGATTAGATGATAATTTTTATGGGTTTGGAAAAGTTTGTAGGTGGTGTTTCACCAAATGAAACCTGTGAAACAAAGCAACCATGAATGACAAGTTTTTGCACGAAAATCAAATATGGAAACAAACCGAAACTCGAAAAAGGCGAAAGGGCAGAGCATGATTATATTATAGCCAACAAGTCAAAACTCAATACACTAATCCGTTTAGGGTCGTACAATCAAACTTTTCAAGCTCGGTAATCTTAGCGTGACAGTTTGGTAGTTTTGGTCATTGCTTGTTATTTTGTCCAATCCTAATGTCGTGTTTGTCGCATGGGTGGGCGTAGTTACATTTTTGTAATGAGTTTGAGATGGCAAAGGACACGGGATTTCAACAACAACCAACTTTCATTTTATAGGGTAAATAATGTTACGATGATTGTCTTGGTTCACCGATCATATAAAGTTTTTTTTTTCTTTCGGCTAGATTTTGAGTCAAGTAATTTGACGAGTAGATAGTTTACGTTTTATATGTTTATTTCGGTTTATGATCTTTTGTATTACATTTATTTTTTTTTCGCTATTTGTTTATAAATCTTTCTTTGAAAATTTCTATATAGGTAAAATGAGGTTGCTGGCAGTGCTTGAAAATTACCTTGGAATTCTCAACCCGGCGAACAGGGGGTATAACACTAGTTTTACAAAGTAATAAAGTAGTGAACATGCTTGTCGAAACTATATACCACAATAATAATCAAATTTTCTTAAGTAGAACAATTTCCAATGTCATAAGATTTTAAATACACGCTAGATAGCTTTTCTAATATTAAATATAGAATACGCACCCCATATGCAGTCTTTCTTTTAGGCTTGTGGTGTGGAGATAAGAAGATGTGCGAGAAAGAAAAAAGGAAGACAATCAAACACAACCAGATCACGTTCTGGTGCATGCTCCCGGACACGTGAGAGAACAAGGAACTAAAAGGCAGGCGGTGTTCATGGAGTTCCGAAGATGCCACATGGGCAGGATGTCAATGGGGTCCTTCCACACCCCATAGCCTAAGCATGCAAAAATACAAAATATAGATATAAAAAGATATGTTGACTTTGTATACATTGTTCAAAAAGTTTTTTTTTAACAATTTATCAACAAAACAATAGTTTAGACAAAAATTATAACCGGTGAAAACTGATTTCTTCATAGTGCGGCCCTAGTTAAATGTTAAATTTCTTTTTACCAATTTATGAAACAATGCTACTTTAGAGGAGCCTAGTTATAATGATGAACACCTTTTTTTACCAATTTATAAAACAATGCCACTTTAGAGGAGCCATGTTTTCACATGGTTAAACAAATTACAATGTAAAATACTTGCATATTTTGGTTTAAATTGTCCACGTTAGAATTAACTTATTATTATTATTATTATTTTAACAAACCTAACTCTACACCTAAACTAACTCATAAACCATTTATACCCCAAGGATTGGATCATCAACCTCAAGAAATGAGAGCATACGCCAGCTTCGCTTAAACAAGAAGGCATTTGGTAAGTTGTGTTTATTAAGTTAAAATATAGTTTATAATCAAAATTTATAAAAAAATGATCTAAAATAACATTTCAACAAACTTATAAAACTTAAAAGGAAATTCAAATATACCTTATTAATTAAAAAATACTTATTTTTCTACATCCAACGAGCTAATCATCTTATTTTTACACCAAACCGGCTAATCTAAGAGTGTACAAAAAAAACCATTCCGATGAAAACCGACCAATCTAATTAAAAACCGACCAATTATGTAGGATATCCAACCTCAATTGGATTAGATTGGTTTCGAAATTTCAGAATTCAATTAGATTGGATCGACTTTTTGATGATAATAAAAATCCATTGAACAACCCACCAGTGAACCAATGAATATCCAATCGGAAGTCCGATTAATATCCAACCTGCTTATCAAATTAATTATAAATATGTTGAATTAAAAAAATATATGTTATAGATATTTTGTCAACAATTTGCCATACTCAACCTTAATCGGATTTTTCTATTGTAATAAGTCCAACTTTGAACATTGATCATTGAAGTGTCGTTTATTAGTCTCAATTAGCGTAATTGTATGCATTTTATTTTTATTTATCGTAATTATATTTAGTTGTTTAATTGGTTAGAAAATAAACCAAAACCAGTTGGATAATGGATATCCAATTACATATATCCAATGGATAAAACCAATCTCAATCCAACATCCAATTGGATTGGATATGATCAGTTTTATAAAATGAACTGAATTAGATCGATTAACAAAATAAAAAATCCAATGTATAATCAGCTTGAATTGATTCTATAAAAAACCATTGCATTTCATCCAATCACCCCTATGTTAATCATCTAGTTCTTTTTGACCAAACCAGCTAATCATCTAGTACCAAACACCATTTTCTATCAACCATCATCTAACTTTTTTAATAAAAACCACTTTGTTGAGAAAAAGATAAATGTCGTTTGCCTAAACAAACACCTAACCAAATAAACAAATACACATATCTTAGAGATAGAAGGCAAGTGATTATTGAAAAATGTGATGTATCTTTGTGCAACAAAAGACAAGGAATATCTGCCAATACATGTAATCATCAAAACCTCGGACACACATCATCTTTCACTCTCTCTAATCTTAAAGCAAACAACTTATTACAATAATCAAAATGCTTCAAACATAAATTCCAATCTCTCGGTTTCATGCTGCCACCGGTTTCTGTAAAATAAAATTATGGTAACTATTATTGACGAAAAAAAATATATTGCCATTATGGTAAAAAAAAAAATAAGTACATCGCTATTATAGGTTTTATATATTTTAATTGTTGTACTTTCAAAAAAAGGCTAACTTAGGTCATTTAGTTTAAAGAAATTTGACTTTCTTGAGTCATCTCATAAATATTATACTTTAAACAGCATATAAACTATTTACAGAGTATATTAGTTAAAAATCAACAAAATACAGCAATACAGGTTATAATGTATATCAACTAAAAGATTAACAGAGTTATACGCATATGCATATGAATGATTGTTCTATTTTGTTGATTTTTAATTAGTATACTTTGCAAATATATTGTTTTGTAAAAAATATGTTCCGCTTTAAAGTCTGTTAGGAAGTTTTTCAAAAGAAATCAAGGAATTAATAGGGTTAAGGTTAAATGCAAGAAATAGCAATGTTATTAATTTGTTTAGTATTGAATCCTACTTTCATTTCTCCTTATAACTTAACCGTTATAGTTTGGAATTTAATACACAAAATAAAATGCTATAATACACAAAATAAATGAAAGAAATCAATTTTTTTAAGAAAATGGAGAATATACCTCTTCCTTCTTGCCTCCAGAAAAGAGCTTGTATCCACCATAGATAAGTAAACCCCATCCAGATAAAGACACAATAACAAACTGAAAAAAAGAGAAAAAGATTTATCCAAATACTTCTAGAAATTAGTATAATTTAACTAAAATCTTATGGATTAATACTAGAAGAGGTAAATGCAAGAAATAACAATGTACTTTCATTGATTAATCAATTGTAGCATTCTACTTTCTTTTCTTCATATTACAACATTATAAAAAATATCCACCGGATCATAACAATGTCATTGAAAATGAAATAGCATTTTTCCCTGTTATGATTGGTTGATATTTCATAGTATAATGTCCTAATAAGAAGAAAAAAAAACTTAAAAGTACAATACTATAGTTGGGTAGATGTATAAATACCAACCAATTTGGTATTTAGAAATCACCAAACGGATAAAGTCTTTTATGATTTTAGTTTGTTATTTGATTTCTTCAAACAGATTTTATATTGAGAATAACAAACTAAGAAAAACGGATCATATTTCAAGAACTATGTGAAACCCTAAAACCTTAAATCATCTCAATGTATTAACAGTTCAAAGAATGAAACTCAAATCACGCATTCACACAATTAAAAAAACTAAAATCGTGTCCAAATCCTAAAACCTTTAACCGTTTAATGTATAAACAGTTGAAAGATCAAACCCAAATCACACATTTACCAAAAAGATACATCATGTGGAAACCCTAAAACGTTCGATTATCTAAAAGTTTTAAAAGATCGGAGTCAAGTCACACATTCACGACCAAAATAATCTAACATCGTACGAAACCCTAAAATCGTTCGGCATCGAAAAGTATAAACTGTTAAAAGATCAAACACGAATCACATATTCACAAAAACTAAGAAGACTTACATGCTCTTCTTTCCATATAGACGGGCTCATTGGCTCTTTCCAAAAGTCAACCTTCGGTGTTCCATGAGGATCTGCAAACAAACACCATCACTTAAATCGCTTTCATTCGACGCGCACAACTCAAACTGTGTGTTATAAATACACATCTCATCTCAATAATCAAATCCGATTAGGTTGTGTATTTCTTTTGAGTGTTAGTGATATAGAGAGAAAGAGAGAGCTATAGTGTACCGGCGGCGCCAGCGAGACCACGGCGCTGTATAAGGGAAGCAGCTTGGGAAGCTGATCTAGGAGACGAAAGTCGGAGCAAAGTTGCAGCTTGTCGAGCCGCCAAGGATGATGCCATTTTTTTGCAGATATGAAGGTTGTTCCGCTCGATCGGTCTTCCCGTAAATAAAAAGGAAGATTTGGGGGACGGCAACCGACTGGCTGAACCAAGGGGAAGGGATGAAAGTAAAAACGATGTCGTTGCTTCTTTATGTTATAAGCTACTGATATCCACCAAAATGAGAACTATATTTCGGGTTGTTTTAAGATTTTTTATTTGAATAGGACATTAATTTGATTATGGTTTGACGTTGGTAATAAGAAATTTTAGGTATTTGGGTAGAAATGTTTTTTAAATACCGGTTGATTTAAACATGAGGTTTTGATAAGTTATATCGTTGTTATTTATTTATTAACTTGTTTAAAACATTTTCGATAAGTTATTTTTTTTTTATTATACATATAAGCATCATTTGTCAAACACAAAATTTTTATTATCTTATTACGTATTGGGGTTGGTGGCAGCAGTGGTGGGTAACAGTGTAGGTGGTGGTGGTGGTGGTGTGTGTGTGTAGGTGGTGGTGGTAGGTGATGGTGGGGTTGGGGTTGGGGTGATGGTGGCGATGGAGGTTTGGTGGTGGGTGGTAGGTGGCGACGGTGGCAGTGGATGGTAGGTGGTGGCAGTGGTGGTGGCGGCGACGGTGGAGATGGGTGACAATGGTGGGTGGTAGTGGTGGTGGTGGTGGGTAACAATGTAGGTGGTGGTGGCGGCAGTGGAGGTGGTGGTATTAAGTGATCGGGGTTGTGGTGGTGGTGGGTGAGTGGTGGCGGCGATGGTGGTGGGTGATTGTGGTGGTGGGTGGTGGCCTCGGGAGAAAGAATCAAATTTCTTTATTTTCCGTTTTTTTTTTGTTTTATTCGATTTCACTATTTCTCTACTAAAATAAATAATAAAAAACAGGGAAAGATAATCAGAATTTTCTTCCATTTTGTGTTCTCAAAATCAAACAAAGAGAAGAGATGGAATCAATTATATTTATCTGATTTCATTTCTTTACACCAAACATGCCCTTAAGATGTTTATTTTTCGGAACAGACACTTTAATTTACTTTTAAATTTAGCATATGTTTAAGACGGGAGTTGAAATCTCAAAGTCTTGAGATTCGTTATTTAAATATGTTATGTTTTTAGAGTGTTTATTAGTTTATAGAGTAATAAGTAATTAAAGAAATGATCATTGTGGTTGGTATAATGTTGGAGTTGCATTCCAAGTTCCAAAAGGGGGGGTTTTTCTTTCACCATAGGTCCTTGTAATTAACACTATTATATTTTTTTTCTGTTAAGGCTATGTTTCGCACGCCACACCTAGCTTGTAAACTAGCTTTTTTTTAGGTTTTTTTCATTTTACATGTTTGGCATACCAAAAACTAGCTTATAAAGTAGCATATAAGCTAGTATTTTAAAATGCTAGTATGAGTAACTTCTAAAGTAGTTTTTCAAAATCTTCCAAATTTACCCTTCAAAATATAAGTGGATATGGGTGTAAACGTACTGATAAATTTTGTGTATGTCCTTTTATGTCATTTTACATTTTCCAGCTAGTTTATACAACTAGTTTTTACCAAACTTCATTTATTATCAGCTAGCTTTTTCAGCTGTAGCTAGTTTTTCAGTTAGTCGTTAGCTTTCTAGCCACCCGCTAGCTTTCAGTTAGTTTGTCAAACATAGCCTAAGGACTTTTTCACTTTTCCTTAATTATTAGAATTGATTTACATTTACACACCATCAATTCGTCTTTTAACCAAATACAATTTATCCTCATTCTATAATATAAGGTTCATCAAAATCAAAGTCTTCCTTTCGTGATAGGAAGCAAAAAAAAAAAAAAAAAACGAAGACTCTCACTTTTTTAAGTAAAGGAAACATAAGTGTTTCTTTGGTTGCATATGTTCTTCATTGCAAGTAGTAATCCACATCAAATCTAGAAAAGGTCAGTACCACCGACCTTGTTGCATTCTACGAATGTGGTGATGAAATTGTTTATTTCTAGTTAGCGCTAATAAATGTGATGAACATTGATGCAAATTCTTTTGATCTCGGCTTAAAATTTTTATTAATGCTCCAATTCATCACGCCAAAACCACTAATCCACAAAATACCTATAACGCCCAGTTTCAGCACAGAGTATACCCAAAATTTTTCGCATTTATAACATAAATAATATATTTGGATACTCGTGTGCTCTGGATACTACAAGAAGTTATCACCGAGAATCGTCCCACGATCCGAGTCGGGCGCTACAACTGCTAACCTGCACACAACACAACACACACACGTAAGCTACAAAGCTTATTGAGCAACAATACAATGATATGAATAACTTATTTACAATGTAATACATCACTCAACTCGTGGGTGTAGCTATTTTCCGCAACAACTTATAAGTACTAGTTATTATAAGCATATCAACCCAACTATAATTCATTATCAATAACTATAAGTACTCTTTATGTAGTCACACAGGTATCTCCCGATACCTAAGCTACTAAATAAACAAGCATGGCGTATTACAAGTAACACAAGTATACACCTGACTGACAACTCGGTACCACTACCCGGTACTCTGTCACACTGACTTCCAACATGGAATCCTCCATTCTACAACCTTTCTGATCGTAAGCCACAAGTACTTTATATCTATCTTCTTCTCAACCTCTACGGTTTCAAGTCACTAAGACTCACTACTACCCATATTGTAGTATGAGCACAAAATCTCTAACCACATATGCTGGGCAATTAAGCCCAACCTCCTAGCCATGAAGGTCGATATATATATTGGGCAATTAAGTCCAATCTCTTAGCCATAAAGGTCGTATATGTCGGACAATTAAGTCCAACCTCCTAGCCACAAAGGCCGTATAATTTGGATATCAAATTCAATCTCCTAGACACAAAGGCCGTATAATTTGGATATCAAATCCAATCTCCTAGACACAGAGGCCATATAATTTGGATATCAAATTCAATCTCCTAGCCACAAAGGCCATGTAATTTGGAACTGTACAGGTCCTCCCTCGACCACTAAGGCCTGCATGAACCGTACAAGTTCTCACAACATATATTGGGTAATTAAACCCAAACTCCAGGCCACTAAGGCCGACATGAACCACAAAGGTTCCTACAGTATATCGGGTGATTAAACACAATCATTTGGCCATAAAGGCTCAACATCATGACTGTAAAGTATTTGTACACAACAGTCATACTGCAACTCCCGACACTTCTAACCTCGTACCTTTCTACATAATGGCACGTAATCACAAGACGTCTATTGCGTGAACGTCCAACTTACTCCATATGGTATGTAAAGTACTCATTATACATCCACTTAACTCTAGAGTATTATCTTGTATATAACTACAAAATTCTCTTGTAATAACAAGTTATCTTCAACACTTGATACTCCCGGATTACATAGTACTCATACATAGTAATCTCTACATACTTGTGAATCAACTAGCATCACATACACCCAACATCATACTACACATTTATATATATATATATATATATATATATATATATATATATATATATATATATATATATATATATATATATATATATTCATCATGTACACTTCTCCATAGTTGCCAAATACTTGTTAAGCAACCACTGATATCATAGTTGTACCTAATCACAAAGTACTTATCTTGTGATATCTGAACCTTACTTTAAGTGAACACGAGATTCTCACAACTCGGTACCGGTTACTACACATCGTAACCACAAACTTCTAACATATGTAAACATAATTGATTCTCTATGTATCTACATAGTTTACACATAATCTACTACATGTATTATCAGTAATTAAGCATCCTTAACACACATAGCATGTTACAACTAACATGTAGGTAGAGTTACTCACGTGGATATAGTAGCTTTACTCCGTTCCAGATGGTACAAATGGTATATCAAAGTGTCTTCTCACCACTTCCAGCACCTATACCATACCACATAAACATCACACATATGTGAACACCTTGTATTCACTTGCTATAGTTCTATTCACTCAACTATAGCTTATTTCACACTTTAGGTTTGAATCACAACCCAAATACACATCAAAATTGTGAATTACATGCTACAGCTTCCATAGTTGCAGGTGGGTTATCAACACCACCTGTAACCTAGCTCTTTCAAGCTCAAACAACTCCTAATTAGGAACAATAACAAGCAATCATACCTCTTAGATGCAAAATATCAACCTTTGCTTCAATCCTTTGACTTCATTGGCTCCAATTTGATCTACAAAGCTTCTGGGGATTTTCTAAGGTTAAAGAGAGAGTTTCCAATTGGAATTTCCCCAAAATCCCGTAATTTTCGCAACTTATACGTTTTAATTTTCAGTCGGCACACGACCCGGGTTATTTTACACCGCCCGTGTCTTTTTCTACTGCTTGCTGCTGAAAAATTGCACATCCTGACACACGGCCCGAGTTATTTTACACGACCCGAGTTATGGCACTGCTTGCTTCTGATCACTTTTACACGACCTGTGTAAGTCCTTTTTGGCATTTTTCAAGGAAAAACATCATCCAAAAGGTTTTCTAACCATCCAAACACCCATGATATCATATCTAATCTTAGTTATACTAAGATTAACATGAAAACACTTATCAAAAGCAATCATGGCGTTACAATACCTATTACTAGATGTATCTAAAATTCAATGATGTATTGTCGCAAATATAGGTGGAAAAAATTTTCCACATAAAACATGGCGATGAAGGGCTATCGATGTTGAATTCCAAGTGTTGAATAGATTTTCTTATTGTTAAAAAAGATGGAGACAAATAGTGTAAATAAGGATTTAGCTATCCTTATCTTTTAAAAGTGTTAGGGGATGTTTGGGATTGATTATTTGAATTGCTTATTGACTTATTACGGGTTGACACCGGTAATAAGGAGTTTAAAGTGTTTGGATATAAAGACTTCTTAAGCACTCATTAACTTAAATAAATAGTTCTTGACAAGTTAATTACTCCTTACTTATTGACTTATTTATGAAGGTTTTAATAAGTTTTCACATTACACATATAAACATCATTTGTCAAACACTAAAAAGTAATTTATCAACTTATTACGTTTTGATACCGGATAAATTAAACCAAACACTTTTTTTTAACTTCATTTTCACACCGGATACGCTAATAATGTAACAATCCATCTTTTATACACCTTAAATGGTGAAATATTTAATAAAACATTATGAAGCAAAATTTTCTCATCTTTTAAAACTTGTTTCGTGACATTAAGTCATGTCATACAACTTTTGGTCCTAACAAAAACAAAATAAGTTTTAAAATGTTTAAATAACTTTAGAGGGTTATAAACTCATATCAACACAACCATAGTAAAGCAATGAGACCTTTAAAAGCTTATTTCCCAAAAATAATCTAACATTTCTACCAAAATTTCGTCATGAACTCTAATCTATTTAGATAAAATCCTTATTAACACGACTCAATCAAATAGCCCAAATAAAACCTGGGACATAGCAAGATATTACAATCCAACTACAAGGGTAATACTATACCATAAACAAAATCTCTTGTCACTACTGTACCGTCTATGAAAGAAAACTATCTTTCATTCATCGATTCTATCTATAGAACCTCAATTATCTTTTAAGTCCTTTATTTCTTTGATCCAATTTTACTCAACATGTTCCTGGGATACATAACATTTAAATAATAATACGTAAGACAAATTGTCTCATGAGATACATGAGTTTTAGACTCAACAAGATTTTAAAGTAAATTATCAACTTGAAAAGTATAATTCTTAACTGAAGTTTATATAAACTGGCACTTGGAAAATCACATTGAATGTTTATACTTGTCATCATTTTTTAATCATGTTAAAATTTGTATCACTAATAAACGGTTTTAGTCCCAACAAGGATAAAGATAATATATAATTAAAAACTTTCATTGGTATACGACAACATCAAAAACTAAAACATAAATCAGAATCCATAAACTAAAATTAAACTTCAAACTCCAATAATAATCCAAAAACTGGAATCATCAAAAAAATGATTTGGGTTCCCCCATATAGATCTCTTTTTCATGTAATGGAACACATCCACTTCATAAGGGTGTGATTGCATAGATATATCCCCTTTATAGGATTGGGCACGCCTATCCTATAAGGTTATGCTAAAGACTATTACTTTGCGACGAGATGTATCATCCCAGTAGTGTTTGTGTGACCCCTTCCGGCGGTAAGGTCCTGGTCCAAACTAACATATGAATGCATTCACTACTGACACTAAAACAACATTCCATAACCAATAATCCAACTAAAATCAATAATTCATATTTTAGCTCAAAAACTTCAAAAACATACTTAAATCAAATCTCAAATAGGTTTGTGAGTAATAATCAAACTGCAAAAGACTTAACATGAACATAATAAAGCTCAAATGACTTTAGTGAGTAAAACATCAAAACCCAATCACTTCATAAGCAAATGACCCAAACTCAAATAAATCTTTTAGTAGACATTTGTAAGATTCAATTTATACAACTAGTAAGCTAATTACTTAAAAAAAAACTATAAACTTGTAAGTATACTTTTGAACTTGTGTAAAATAAAGCATTTCATAATCAAAATCATTTGGTATTGAATGTTGGAAATCAAGGTTCATGTAATTAGTTTCAAAAACAAGAGTTTGCAACGGAAGCATAAAATCATGAACACAAATTCCATTTTCAAGAGGATCATGCTACATGCATGTAGAGATAATATGAAGAACAAACATAGATTAAGTTCAAGATCATAACCTTTGTTCTTGGGTTTGGTTTGGATGATTTTGATAGCTAGGAATCAAATTAGAATCCCTCTATAGTTGATCCACCACAAGCTTGAACACCCTTGAATGCTAGTTCCACAACTTGCAAGTTAGAACTCCTTTTCTTGTGAAACAAAAATCTAATTTTTGCTAACTATCAAGAGAGCTTTTAGAGAGTTTCTTTGGCTGATTTTTGAAGCAAGAATGATCACAATAACAACCTCAAAATCGTCCACTATATCACCCACAAAGAGAAAAGAAAAGCACATGCAACTAGCTTAAAAGAAAGTCCCATTTGATTTCTATAATCAAAAGCTAGAAGACACAAAGCATCTTCCACCTCTTTTTAAGTTCTTAATGCATTCTTTTCCTTCCAATATGGCTGATTTTATGATGACAAAGGAAGTGCTAGTGGGTTGTTATTATTTATAAAACTTAGATAATAAAAGCTTATAAATAATACATCTTCTTATTTCTTAAATGGGATAGCATTTAACCCATAATCATATACATAAATAAACCATCTAGATATACAATCTTAATTGTATAATTATATATATACATATACATATACATATATATATATATATATATATATAACAATATATATATATTTTTTATTTAATTTACCAATTAAATTAAATAAAAGGCTTACTTATAAATCAATTAAATCGTTTAACAATTTAAACAATTTAATTGTTACACTTAATTAATTCATCACATATGAATTACTAATCAACCTTTAATTTTGTAGTTATTATTATTTACCTCAAATAATAATAACCTACAAGATTAAATTGCAAGTTTAGTATCATTTGATGTTAAATCAAATTTAACGTTCTAAATGATCAATTTGTGTCAAACTTGTTGTTGGTGTGACCCTATAGGATCATGTATTATTAGTAATATCATTTTATGATCATCCTTGGGCATATAGAACTAACAATCTCCCACTTGCACAAGGTTGTATCATAGAATGATATCGACAGTGGTAAACGTCTAGCAACATTTCACTGCCCCCAATAACACATGACATTGTGTCATTCAACAACATTCAATTCTTCAGAAAACACGAGGCTCTAATTGATGTATAAGGTTATCTATCAATTATCCCTTTGTCACAGACATCTTGTTGAACATGAGACATGGATCTTAATCATTCTCATTTTATGTTCAACTTTCAATCAGGCGCCTTAGATGTCTAACTCTCAACACATAAGAGGAACAAATCCCGTCTTGACTACATACGCCCCTCATATAGTTAGTACTATGCATGAGTATGGCCTTTATGGTTGTCTGTATTTCAAGAACAACAGTAAACCATATCAAAGCATAGTACACTCTACACTTGAGTCCCAAATATGTATCTCAGGTCAAAGGATACAATGATAATACCTTTATTCAAGAATCACTTATGATGATGATCCATGGAGTGATCTTGAAACGGGTCAAATCCAATACTTGTTCACTGACAAGTACCTATGAATTTGGTTGCAACCTTTTGCTACTTTTACCCATAAAAGTCAACCAATCCAATTCATATTAGTCTTACTTCATAATTGCTCCCACAACTATGATCGACTATGGACGTTTAGAATAACTAAATTATTCAAGGATTAAACATGCTAATAAAACACAATAATTATGAATGAAACATCACGTCACATATATTACATAATTCTTGTCGTTTACATAAGTTCATATTCATAAAACATTAAACACAAATCAAATCCATTCATTAGAAAAACGGAGTCCTATACCCTTAGCATGACTTTCATGCTTAGTTTGGGGTAAAGATTTCGTGAATGGGTCTGCCAAATTTTGATCTGTATGAACCTTGTGAATACTTATTTCACCATTCTTAACTTCATGTCTAATGTAGTTATACCTTCGGTGAATGTGTTTGGTTTTTTTATGCAATCTAGGTTCCTTTGCTTGAGCTATAGCACCTAGATTGTCACAGAAGATTTCTATAGGGTCCCGAATGGAAGGAACAACCCCTAGATCTTCTATGAACTTTCTCATCCAGACAGCTTCTTGAGCAGCTTCTGGAGCAGCAACATATTCTGATTCTGTAGTGGATTGTGCAATCACTTCTTGTTTGGAACTCTTCCAAGACACGGCTCCTCCATTTAAAATAAAGACATACCCAGATTGAGATTTCGAATCATCCCTATCTGTTTGGAAGCTTGCGTCAGTGTAACCCTTTACCTTTAAGCTTTCTTCCAAACTGTCGTAAACTAAGAACATATCTTTAGTTCTTCTCAAGTACTTAAGAATGTTCTTTACAGCAGTCCAGTGGGCTTCACCTGGGTTCTGTTGATACCTACTAGTCATACTTAAGGCACATGAGACGTCGGGCCTAGTGCATAACATGGCATACATGATGGACCCAATTGCCAAAGCATATGGGACATGTTTCATCCTTTCAAGTTCAGTCCTAGTGTTTGGGCACTGAGACTTGCTTAGGATGGTGCCATGCGGCATTGGCAAGAATCCTCTTTTGGAGTCTTGCATCTTGAACCTTTTCAAGATTTTATCAATATATACACTTTGGCTAAGACCAATAAGTCTCTTAGATCTATCTCTATATATCTTTATGCCTAATACATAAGCAGCTTCCCCTAGATCCTTCATTGAGAAACAACTCTCAAGGAACGCTTTGACACCTTTTAAGGTTGGGATGTCATTTCCAAATAAAAGTATGTCATCTACATACAATACTAGGATTATGACAATGCTCCCACTAGCTTTCTTGTAAACACAGGAGTCATCCTCATTTTTGATGAATCCAAAACTCGTAATCTTTTCATCAAAATGGATGTTCCATGTTCGAGACGCTTGCTTTAATCCATAGATAGATCTTTTAAGCTTGCACACTTTGTTTGGATGCTTGGGATCGACAAAACCTTCAGGTTGATCCATATAGACATCTTCTAATAAGTGTCCATTAAGGAAAGCGGTCTTGACATCCATTTGCCATATCTCATAATCATAGTACGCGGCTATGGCAAAAAGTATCCTAATCGACTTGATCATTGCCACTGGAGAAAATGTCTCATCATAGTCAATACCATGAGTCTGTAAGTATCCTTTAGCGACAAGTCTAGCCTTAAAAGTGTGAACATTTGCATCCACGTCGATTTTCTTCTTGAAAACCCATTTGTTCCCAACAGTCTTACAATTGGTGGGAAGATTAACCAAGTTCCAAACTTGATTATCGTGCATGGATTGCATCTCAGTGTTCATGGCCTCAAGCCATTTATCAGATTCAGGATCTGATATTGCACTCTGATAGTTGACGGGTTCATCAGAATCTATCGTATAACATTCCTCTTCCATCAAAAGGTAACCATACCTTTCTGGTTCAATTCGAACCCTACCAGATTTGCGAACACCTTGTGTTACAACTTGTTCCTGATCAACCGTTTGTTCAGGTTCAACAATTTCTTGTTGAATGCTAGATTCAACTTCTTGTGTATCAGGTTGTGGTTCCTGAAGTTCCTCAAGTTCCACAAACCTCCCACTAGCCTCTTCCGTCAGAAACTTGTTTTCTAGGAATTCAGCTTTTCGAGAAATAAATATCTTATTCTCGATGGGATTGTAGAAATAGTATCCAAGACAATCTTTCGGATACCCTACAAAGATACATTTAGTTGAACGGGGTTCTAATTTGTTTGAAGCTTCTTGTCTAACATAAGCTTCACAACCCCATACCTTGAGATAGGATAAAGATGGAACCCTTCCATGCCATATCTCATAAGGTGTTTTATCTACCTTCTTAGTAGGTGCCATGTTTAGGAGACGAGCAGCTGTTTGTAAAGCATAACCCCAAAATGATAAAGGTAAAGTACTTCTACTCATCATGGATCGAACCATATCCAATAGTGTTCGGTTCCGCCTCTCAGACACACCATTATGTTGTGGTGTTCCAGGTGGAGTAAGTTGTGAAACAATTCCACAAGTCTTAAGATGATCCATAAAGTTTGTACTTAAGTACTTACCTCCTCTATCAGAACGAAGAACTTTAATTGTTTTGTTGAGTTGATTTTCCACTTCACTTTGAAACGTTTTGAACATTTCAAACGCCTCATGTTTATGTTTAATTAAATAAACATATCCAAAACGACTAAAGTCGTTAGTGAAGGTGATGAAATATCTTTCACCATATCTAGTCATTGGCTTGAAAGGACCACATACATCCGTATGTATGATTCCTAACAAGTCCTTTGCTCTCTCATTGGTTCCGGAGAAAGGAGCTTTAGTCATCTTGCCATGTAAACAAGATTCACATATATCAAATGAGTCATTCTCATTTGCCTTCAAAAGTCCACTCTTTTGAAGTTGGGATATGCGATTCTTGTTTATATGCCCAAGGCGACAATGCCATAGATAGGTTTGACTCAAATCAAATTTGGGTTTCTTGGTGAAAGTGTGGTATAAAGAGCCATGGTTAGTCTTTTCATCAAGGTTTACTTCATAAATTCCATTTAAAGGCCTAGCCTCAAAATAGAATACATTATTTTTGTAAACGCAAATATCATCATTATTAAAGGAAAGATCAAATCCACATTGTCTTAATTTAGCAACCGAAATAATATTCCTAGTCAAGCTAGGAACATAATAAACATTCAACAATGTCATACACAAGCCATTAGGTAGTAATAAATTAAAACTTCCAATTGAATCCACCGCAACCCTTGCATTGTTTCCAACCCGAAGTACTACCTCATTTGCCTTCAGTCGCCTACTCCTTTTGAACCCCTGCAACATATTACATATGTGAGTTCCACAACCAGTATCAAATACCCATGTGTTAGGAGATAAATTATAAAGTTCTAGGTCTATCACATAGATACCTGAAGTGTCTTCACCGGCCTTCTTCTTCTTCAACTCCGCAAGATACGTAGGGCAATTTCTCTTCCAATGCCCAGCTTTGCCACATTCAAAGCATGTGTCTTCTTTGGCAACCTTTGCCTTCTTCTTGGGCGGATGGGATGGTTGGACAACTTTCTTGCCCTTACCTTTGAAAGCTTTTGCTTTCCCTTTGCCCTTGGAGTTGGTGGGGTGTTCGGGTCTAGTTCTCTTTGTGCCACCTTCCTTGATCATGAGAACTTGAGTGGTTTTCTTAGGCAGAGTCTTTTCTGCGGTAATTAGCATCCCATGTAATTCCGGGATAGTCTTGTTTAAACCATTCATGTTATAATTCATGACAAAAGGATCAAAGGACTTTGTCAAGGAGTTAAGGATCATATCCGTTGCTAGCTCTTCGGGCATCACAACTCCAAGACGTGCCAAATGATCAATGTGACTCTTCATTTTGAGCACATAAGAGCTTACCGACTGCCCATCCTCCATCTTGCAAGCATGGAAAGCCCGAACAGTTTCGAACCTTTCCGTTCTTGCAAGTTGTTGGAACATTTCCTTTAGTTGATTAATCATGTCATAGGCTGAATGATTCTCCAAATCCTTCTGAAGGTTGGGAATCATGGTTGCCAGCATGAGGCATGATGCATCGATGGAATCATCCATCTTTTTAAGCCATGCATCGTGTGCGGGCTTAGGAATGGCAGGGGGCTCTTCTGGAAGTGGTTCATTGAGAACATATTCTTTCTTTTCTTGTTTGAGAACAATTCTCACACTACGGTACCAATCCAAGAAGTTTGTATGGTTAAGTTTTTCTCCTTCAAGGAGAGACCGTAGTGAGGATTTGTTAGGAGCCGAGTGTGTGTTGTTTGGTGCCATCTACAAAATTTTAACAAGGTTCTATTTAGTAAATTATGATATTAAGTCCTTAATAATTAATACCCTTTCTTGTTTCATAAACTTTAATTAATTAAGGTCTAGAATCCAAGTTGCATTACGAATAAGTGGTTAGGTATCCGTTATCCTGCCTATTCGAATCAACAAGGTAGGTAACGGTTTACCAATTATATCCAAATATAATTTCTAGATTTATGGGATCCCATTATAACATTTATAAGTTTGGCATGTTTGATCCCATCTATGCCTTGGATTTCTAATGCTTAGGTGACCTTTATCACAAGAGATTTCCAAACGAATCATCCTACTTAAACGGACATGTAGTTTTGTCAACTATTGATGGTTAGGTGTCCTTTATCCCATCAATATTGCAAAACTACTTCTTGTATCACAAGAAGACTCCAAGTGGTTAGGTATCCTTTATCCCACAAGGAAATACAAGTGATACATGAGTGTCTTTAAGAGGGACGGCATTGATTCGTATTTCATAAGGGATTTGAATGTTTTACAATTCTAATTTTGAAAAAACATATGGTATCATGTAGATTGCATGCATCCAATGAACATGGTACCATTAAATCTTATTTTGTTAATTGGTTCCTTAATCATAAAATCTCCATTTTATTGATTCTTTGTTTGTAGTCAAGATTACAATTAATATCCAATATTAAGTTTGAGTTTGATCACATATATTAGAACCAATTTATAATCCTAAATAATTACCATTATTACTTAGGGTTGGAGTTTGTAAGAGTTCATAAAATCTCCATTTTATTTCTTGTTTCAATCATTTTCAAAACTTGACTTAGTAGGTTTTATAACAAAACCCATTTTAATAAAACCAATTTTATCACATCTTATGTTTTAAATGTCAACTTTTGAAAATACAAACTCCTTGATGATTATGTTTAATTATCTAGGTTGTCTAGCATGAAAAATCTTATTTTCATCCACAACATAACATAATAAAACATTCAATCATCACAAGCATGCATGGGTGCATAAACACAAGCCAACTAGTTTGATATTTCATGTGAGCCATACATGAAATATCAAGTCCAAACCTAGGGACAAAAAGGTGACAAAAACTCAACCAAATGATCTTCGATTTGGCTACAATTTTGCCAAGCTTCTTATATCACCAAATGAAACTTGAACCACCATTTCTTTACATCATGGAGTGAGTTATGAATTTTCTTTGGCCCCCATGAAACTTGCGAAATTCAGGGCAGCAGGAAGAAGTTTTTTGTGATTTTTGTTGCATTTTTCAATTCATTCTTGGCCTTATTGATGCTAATACTTGTTGAAACTTAATGTAGATACTAGATATCAAAGTTACCAACAAGTATATCACCAAATAACCAAGATATGAATTTTTAAAACACTTCCAAAACAATTTTGAAATCTGGACAGCAGCTCTTCAGAAAGTGCTGCTGTTGGGTGCAATCTTCTCTTGGTCTTTTACTTCTTTCTCTTGTTACATTTAGTGAAATAAATAAAATACAACTATTCTAATATTTACAAAATGAATATTAAGAAGGAAATAACTAATTATTATTACAAACCATTTGAATAAATGAATAGATTACAACCATATCGAATACAAACACAAAACATGCATCATATGGTCCTTGGCTTGTTTATGCACCATTTTATCACATAAAATCATAAGAAAATCAACACTTTGTTTTTCTAAGGCAACATCTATGTAACCAAATGCATGCATACATAAAATATAGTTGGTTACATAAAATCATAGATTATATATTTGCATGTTGCCAAAGAAGCCATGCATGAAACTTTCATTCATGAAGATGAACATTCATGGCTTCCAAAAACCAAGTTTATCCAAATAAACTTATTATCTAAACATGCAATATAGCCATGGCTCTGATACCAATTGTTGGAAATCAAGGTTCATGTAATTAGTTTCAAAAACAAGAGTTTGCAACGGAAGCATAAAATCATGAACACAAATTCCATTTTCAAGAGGATCATGCTACATGCATGTAGAGATAATATGAAGAACAAACATAGATTAAGTTCAAGATCATAACCTTTGTTCTTGGGTTTGGTTTGGATGATTTTGATAGCTAGGAATCAAATTAGAATCCCTCTATAGTTGATCCACCACAAGCTTGAACACCCTTGAATGCTAGTTCCACAACTTGCAAGTTAGAACTCCTTTTCTTGTGAAACAAAAATCTAATTTTTGCTAACTATCAAGAGAGCTTTTAGAGAGTTTCTTTGGCTGATTTTTGAAGCAAGAATGATCACAATAACACCCTCAAAATCGTCCACTATATCACCCACAAAGAGAAAAGAAAAGCACATGCAACTAGCTTAAAAGAAAGTCCCATTTGATTTCTATAATCAAAAGCTAGAAGACACAAAGCATCTTCCACCTCTTTTTAAGTTCTTAATGCATTCTTTTCCTTCCAATATGGCTGATTTTATGATGACAAAGGAAGTGCTAGTGGGTTGTTATTATTTATAAAACTTAGATAATAAAAGCTTATAAATAATACATCTTCTTATTTCTTAAATGGGATAACATTTAACCCATAATCATATACATAAATAAACCATCTAGATATACAATCTTAATTGTATAATTATATATATACATATATATATATATATATATATATATATATATATATATATATATATATATATATATATATATATAACAATATATATATATATATTATTTAATTTACCAATTAAATTAAATAAAAGGCTTACTTATAAATCAATTAAATCGTTTAACAATTTAAACAATTTAATTGTTACACTTAATTAATTCATCACATATGAATTACTAATTGTAACGCTAAGATACTCTTTTTATAAATATAATAAAAAGGGTAAAATGGTCATTTTACCTTGGAAGGGTAAATTGGTCTTTTGGACAGAAACGTATTTGGTTTGAAATAATATTTTGAGTTTTGGACTTAAAATGTTATAAAAACTGATTTTTGGTCGTTTTACCACAAAAGGGTAATTTGGTCATTTGACCATACGCGGGACCAAAAATGAAAAATATTGTTGCTTGTGGCAAAAGTATAAGAAATGAAAGTTTTATTGTAATAAAACTTGATTATAGTGCCAAAAGTTCAAGAAATGAAACTTAGGGACTAAAAGTGAAAATCTGGAAAATATAAAAACAAAAATGAGAAATGTTTCTCATTAATTGTGGCTGAACATTGGAGAAGCTATGGGAAGGGTTCTTGAAAACGATTTCTGCAGGTTCTTGAAGAATTGAAGTGGAAAGTTGGAATCCTAGCTTGGAATTGAAGATGTCTAAGCATATAAGGTTAGTAAATTGAATTCTAATCTAAATTTTGTGTGTGTTCTTCTTGGGATAATCTGGAAACTGAAATTCAGTTTTGATCCAAGAGGTTCAAATGAATTCTAAGCCTCAAACATGTTTATGTTGTAAGAATTCATATCAAATTGAAAGTATGTTGCTATTATTGAAAATTTGGAACTTTGCTCAAGAACCCTAGAATACATGTTTATATAATTCAGTGGATTCTAATGAGTTCTAATGAGTTCCAAATGTTGTTAATGATGAGAATAATCAGTAGAAGTGATCAATTTTGAAGAATTTCGGGTTTTGGACCAAAATGTCAAAAACGGGAATTGTTGGAAAATGTTTGAAATATATGATTTCCATGGGTTAAAACTAGATGTTAATGAAGGGTTTTGGTCTTGGAACAAACCCCTATCGTTTAAGAAGAGAATTAAGGACTTAATAGCTGAAAATGGGAATTTATAGCATGAAAAACGGACAAGAGAAACTGCCCAGCGGCAGATAGGGTCCCGATCTCCATGGAGATAGGGTTGCGATCCATAGGGACGCGATCCACATGGAGATAGGGACGCGATCCTGCGTTTGCATGAAAATGAGCTGATTTCTCCTGCCTTCTGTTAAGCTTTGGTCCAATTTTGGGACTTGATGCTAGACTTGTCCGTTTGACCTCAAATTTTGAACATAGGTCTAATATGATGTGAAACTTCGGGGAAAATTGTCGGAATACGTATACGACCTCCCGAAAGTACTGTAGCAAAATACGTGTATTTTGCAAAAATGTATAATTTAAAGAAAGATGGTAAATGGGAAGTTTATCATCTAGACATTGTTTATAATGTTAATATATTGAACTCTTATGCATTAGAGTCAATTGAAATGGTAATTAACCTATAATCATTTGTTATATAAATGAATATATAGGTACGGGAAAAATGGTTGTGGTGCACGCAAAGGCAAGAAACAACCGAAATTGAAACGCAGCTAGTATCCAGGTGAGTAATCTCACTAATACCATATGTGATATATGATGATTGAGTTGTTACAGGTTGAAACTGATTGTGGGACGAAATTGATGGTTCAAAGATATGTTTGAAGAGACAAGACCAGATAAGCCGTGAGTCTATAATAGACAAGAACGGAGCTGTGAGTCAAACCTATATAGACAAGACCGGATAAGCCGTGAGTCATTGCGATGACAAGAACGGAGCCGTGAGTCTAGGCGACAGCGGGCTAACCCGTGAGCCAAGGCAACAGCGGGCTAACCCGTGAGCCATAACTAATTCTGGATGCTATATCCAATGGGTGCGGCCTTCGGGCTATGTCTCCGGTGCGGCCTTCGGGCTATGTCTCCGATGCGGCCTTCGGGCTATGTCTCCGGTGCGGCCTTCGGGCTATGACTCCGGTGCGGCCTTCGGGCTAAGTCTCCGATGCGGCCTTCGGGCTATGATTTGGTGCGGCCTTCGGGCTATGATTTTGTTACAGGTACATGGTGCGGCCTTATGGCTATGATATCGGGTTATTTAACCCAGCTGGTGCGGCCTACGGTCTATGATTTGTATATTGATAATGTTTCGGTGTAGCTTATAAAGCTATGACACAGGGTGCGGCTTAAATAGCCAGGATATACGGTGCGGTCCGATGTGACTAAGAAATATGGGACAGAAATGGTTATATATGATTATATGTGCAAATAACTGACGTGGCTGATAATTGCAGGTTATCATGTTTTAGTCTGTAAGGCTATAAATTAGGATGTGAAATCCTAAGAGATATTTGGTCAGCCAGTAAGGCTAGGAGTTTGGATTGATATCCAGACAGTTATACGAATGTATTTCTAATACTTGTTATTTGCAGATACGATTACTCACTGAGCTTTATAGCTCATGATTTTGTTACTGTCCCTGCAGGTTAGCATGATACTGATAGGGGACAAGATAGAGTCCGTGACTTGGAAGTGGGACTCATAGATGCTGTCAGTAGTAGCCCGGCTTTAAAGGAGTTATGGTATTTTATACTCTCCTTGATACACTTATACCCGTTTTTATTAAAATATACCCCTTTGTTATGGTTTTAAGTTTTGAAACCTTGGTTTTAAATAAAAAATTTTTTAGGGGTGTTTTGTTTTAAAAGCCGGGTGTTACAAGTTGGTATCAGAGCCGTGGTTTAAGTGAACTAGGTGTCTATAGAGTAGATTCCTGGACTTAAACCCTGAGATAGTAGACATGATGCATAGTTAGGTGTATATAGTTGTTATTATACATATATAACCTGACTGTTGCTAACTTCTGACGTATAAGAAGTATGAATTGTGAATCTTCTTGGAAGACATTTAGGACGCGAAGCTCAAGGAAATGGACCAGCCCTTTCGCAAGGCTCCGTTGTATGAGAGCCAAAAAGGGGACGAATAGCAGAAAATCCACATGATGAGCAATATTGACTGATGTGGTCAGAAAAAGAAATCGGTTGCTCACCTTGGCTGATATTCAAGGTGAAAGAACAGTAGTTGAGACTACAAGAAAAGCAGAAAATAAAAGTGGACTTCTCAGAAGAAGTTGTCACAAATTGGGTCCAACCTTATAGGGAAAGGACCAAAACAGAGCCACTATGTATGGTGATCAGTGCAGGAAAGGCACTAAGAAATTAGTAGAGTTGAGACTCTACCATTGAATTGCTGAAATTGCAGAAAATGGGAGCATATTGCTCGAGTTTGTTGTGTGGGACGGAAGTGGTTCCAGCGTGGAACTATAGATCACTTCCTTATAAAATACTCACATGCTAAATATGGAGTAACGGGTGATGAACCCAGGAAAGAACGGGGAGGAAAGAAAGAAGAAATGAATGGTCGAAAAGGACCAGTGGTATCATGAGTATTCCAGCAGATTGTGGAAGAAGCTCGTGAGTAGACTGATATGGTCTCAAATATAATTGTTTTAAATATACTCCCCATATATGTTATATTTGATCCATGGAGCTATGCTTGGGATCGGTGACTTTGATGTCTTGTCTGAATATTTCATCAATGATTATGGATGAAATTTTGGAACTGGCTATAGCAAATAGCAAATATGTTCAAGATATTGAACACCTGAAAGGTAGTCTTCTTAGGATTTACGGGACCATTTTTCCCTATAGTTCTGAAGCTGATGACTACCAGTGAAATTGAAGAAATTGTGCATATGAATGGGTTAGCAATGAATTATGCTAACATGAATTGTAGAAATAAGAACATTATGGTTCTTAGAACAGAAATGAGCGGATGAACATTCATGTTAAATGACTGTTGTTGAGAATACCGGTTATTTTCCTTTGCTTAAACTCGGAAAAGAGTTAGTAAAGGAATGATTTTGTAGTTGGCATACGTGGTATGGGCCAAGCTAAATAAAGCAGTGATAGTAGTGTACTACTTTAGATAAATTCTTGGATGTTTCTTTTGAAAAGAACTTCCAGGATTTCTGCCAGATTGGCGAGAAGAGCTTATGATTAAGCTGGACTTGGAAGCCGTTCCTATTATTTAGGCTCTATATTGATTAGCCTCTGTAGAGATGGCAGAGTGGTAAAACAATTGGAAGAAATTGTTTTTGAATTGGGGTCTCATATGACCGAATGTGTCATTATGTGGAGCCCTATCTTGTTTGAAAAGAAGAAAGATAAGTTAATGTGCATGTACATTGACTAGTGAGAACCTGATATTCTCGAAACCAGACTGAAATTGTAGTTCCTTGGATTGGCGGTTTATTATAGGAGAGTTGTAGAAAACTACTCCTCGATTGCTAGTTAGCTGACTAAAGTTGACCAAGAAAAATGAAAAAGTTTGGGTGGTAGAAAGACCACAAATATCTTTTCAAAGGTTGAAATAAACCTTGTGTGAAGCTCCGGTGGTAGCATTATTGCTAAGCGGAGAAGATAAACTGGATTATAAAAATTGTATCTAGAGTTGATTTTGGATACATGATATTGCAGTAGCAATTATGAATGTGGCATTTAAGCTTTGGAAACACTACTTGTATGGTGTAAAGCTTATTGTTTATAAGATCATAAAAGTTGAAATACTTAATTGATCAAAAGAAGCTGAACATGAGATAGCAAAGATAGATGGGTTACTTAAAGATTTCGGTTATGAAATCTTGTACCATCTCTGAAAGGCGGATGTGATTATAGATGCCTTGAACTAGAAAGAGTATCTTTTGAAAGATACAACCACATGCGTGAGTGTGGTGAATTGATTACCTGATTTGATTCGGGTAGCACAAGAATAAGTGTGCAAGTCTGAAAACGTGAAAAGTGAATGAATGATTAGCTATTGAAAGAAGCTAGTTAGAAACTCACGGCGATTTAAAACCCTTGGTGGTTGTGTATGTGAGTTCCAAAGCAAAGTGAGATATGAAATTTACCCTTAAAAGATGTATATTGGGGTAGATATGCAAAATGCTCGGGGCAGTACCAAATTGTGTAGGATGATATAACCTACGTATTGGTGGCCGGGGCTAAAGAAAAACATTGAAAGACATGTGAAAAGTGTTTGACTAGTGTGTAACTACAGTCAAATCAGTAGAAGCAAACGGAAAAGTTAGCCGTTGTCGATCCCAAAGAAGAAATGGGACGAAAATATCATAGACTTTGTAATAAAGTCTTTGCAAGTACTGCATGGGTATGACACCACATGGGTAATTGCAGGTTGATTGAAAGAAAGAGATTAAGATCGAAAGGTAGCGAAAAGCTATATAGATAAAATAAATTGTCGACGTGAGTTATCGGCACGGATTGTATCGGATCGAGATACCAGAATTATCTGTTGAATTTAGCAATAATTCTAAGAATGATTAGCTTAAAAAGTACTAGTAAGTACTGTATAGGAATTGCAAAAATGATAGAGGAGGCAAGAAAATGATGCATACTTTAGAAAATATGCATCGAACTTGCATAATAGACCCTGGTGAAAGATGAAAAGATCGCCTATCTTTGGTAGAACCCGTAGATATGATAGTTTAGTACCAGCATTTAGATGGCCTGTGTAATGTATAGTATAGAGTATAGTGTTGCACGCAGACTTACTAGACTGAAGTTGGGGAGAAGCCGTTGACTGGTACTTCAAAAAGAAGAAAATATTAGGCAAATACGAGAAAATTGGAAAATGGCTAAAAATTAGCAAAAGTGGTATGCGGATCAATGAGTAAAACTGTTGAAACTCCAAGTAAAGGAAAATGGTGGAACTCAAAGTGACCTTCGGAAAAACTAGAGATTGATGTGGGACAAAAAGGAAAGTTGAGTCCTTGCTTATTGGACCTTTCCGTATATCCCAAAAGCAATAATTGCGGTGTATCGATTGAAGTTTCTTGATGAACTTCAAAATATTTGTAAAGTTTTCTATGGGTCTCTTGGTTCTGAGAACATAGATTGATAAATTCTAACGAATCCCTCATGTTGAAATGAGGAAGATAAGTGATTAAGGTGCCCGGGACAACCGGAGGAGTGATATGCAAGTGGTGATATAACCACGAGATAAGAAGACTAGTATGGTTAAGTGCTTAGGCAATACCATAAAGGTTTCCATATGATATGAGAAACCGGAATTGTAACGAGAAAGAAATACCCTCGCTTGATAGTATGATTTCGGGGACGAAATCTTTTGAAGGAGGGGAGAATTTGTAACGCCAAGATACTCTTTTTATAAATATAATAAAAAGGGTAAAATGGTCATTTTACCTTGGAAGGGTAAATTGGTCTTTTGGACAGAAAAGTATTTGGTTTGAAATAATATTTTGAGTTTTGGACTTAAAATGTTATAAAAACTGATTTTTGGTCGTTTTACCACAAAAGGGTAATTTGGTCATTTGACCATACGCGGGACCAAAAATGAAAAATATTGTTGCTTGTGGCAAAAGTATAAGAAATGAAAGTTTTATTGTAATAAAACTTGATTATAGTGCCAAAAGTTCAAGAAATGAAACTTAGGGACTAAAAGTGAAAATCTGGAAAATATAAAAACAAAAATGAGAAATGTTTCTCATTAATTGTGGCTGAACATTGGAGAAGCTACGGGAAGGCTTCTTGAAAACGATTTCTGCAGGTTCTTGAAGAATTGAAGTGGAAAGTTGGAATCCTAGCTTGGAATTAAAGATTTCTAAGCATATAAGGTTAGTAAATTGAATTCTAATCTAAATTTTGTGTGTGTTCTTCTTGGGATAATCTGGAAACTGAAATTCAGTTTTGATATAAGAGGTTCAAATGAATTCTAAGCCTCAAACATGTTTATGTTGTAAGAATTCATATCAAATTGAAAGTATGTTGCTATTATTGAAAATTTGGAACTTTGCTCAAGAACCCTAGAATACATGTTTATATAATTCAGTGGATTCTAATGAGATCTAATGAGTTCTAATGAGTTCCAAATGTTGTTAATGATGAGAATAATCAGTAGAAGTGATTAATTTTGAAGAATTTCGGGTTTTGGACCAAAATGTCAAAATCGGGAATTGTTGGAAAATGTTTGAAATATATGATTTCCATGGGTTAAAACTAGATGTTAATGAAGGGTTTTGGTCTTGGAACAAACCCCTATCGTTTAAGAAGAGAATTAAGGACTTAATAGCTGAAAATGGGAATTTATAGCATGAAAAACGGATAAGAGAAACTGCCCAGCGGCAGATAGGGTCCCGATCTTCATGGAGATAGGGTTGCGATCCATAGGGACGCGATCCACATGGAGATAGGGACGCGATCCTGCGTTTGCATGAAAATGAGCTGATTTCTCCTGCCTTCTATTAAGCTTTGGTCCAATTTTGGGACTTGATGCTAGACTTGTCCGTTTGACCTCAAATTTTGAACATAGGTCTAATATGATGTGAAACTTCGGGGAAAATTGTCGGAATACGTATACGACCTCCCGAAAGTACTGTAGCAAAATACGTGTATTTTGCAAAAATGTATAATTTAAAGAAAGATGGTAAATGGGAAGTTTATCATCTAGACATTGTTTATAATGTTAATATATTGAACTCTTATGCATTAGAGTCAATTGAAATGGTAATTAACCTATAATCATTTGTTATATAAATGAATATATAGGTACGGGAAAAATGGTTGTGGTGCACGCAAAGGCAAGAAACAACCGAAATTGAAACGCAGCTAGTATCCAGGTGAGTAATCTCACTAATACCATATGTGATATATGATGATTGAGTTGTTACAGGTTGAAACTGATTGTGGGACGAAATTGATGGTTCAAAGATATGTTTGAAGAGACAAGACCAGATAAGCCGTGAGTCTATAATAGACAAGAACGGAGCTGTGAGTCAAACCTATATAGACAAGACCGGATAAGCCGTGAGTCATTGCGATGACAAGAACGGAGCCGTGAGTCTAGGCGACAGCGGGCTAACCCGTGAGCCAAGGCAACAGCGGGCTAACCCGTGAGCCATAACTAATTCTGGATGCTATATCCAATGGGTGCGGCCTTCGGGCTATGTCTCCGGTGCGGCCTTCGGGCTATGTCTCCGATGCGGCCTTCGGGCTATGTCTCCGGTGCGGCCTTCGGGCTATGACTCCGGTGCGGCCTTCGGGCTAAGTCTCCGATGCGGCCTTCGGGCTATGATTTGGTGCGGCCTTCGGGCTATGATTTTGTTACAGGTACACGGTGCGGCCTTATGGCTATGATATCGGGTTATTTAACCCAGCTGGTGTGGCCTACGGGCTATGATTTGTATATTGATAATGTTTCGGTGCAGCTTATAAAGCTATGACACAGGGTGCGGCTTAAATAGCCAGGATATACGGTGCGGTCCGATGTGACTAAGAAATATGGGACATAAATGGTTATATATGATTATATGTGCAAATAACTGACGTGGCTGATAATTGCAGGTTATCATGTTTTAGTCTGTAAGGCTATAAATTAGGATGTGAAATCCTAAGAGATATTTGGTCAGCCAGTAAGGCTAGGAGTTTGGATTGATATCCAGACAGTTATACGAATGTATTTCTAATACTTGTTATTTGCAGATACGATTACTCACTGAGCTTTATAGCTCATGATTTTGTTACTGTCCCTGCAGGTTAGCATGATACTGATAGGGGACAAGATAGAGTCCGTGACTTGGAAGTGGGACTCATAGATGCTGTCAGTAGCAGCCCGGCTTTAAAGGAGTTATGGTATTTTATACTCTCCTTGATACACTTGTACCCGTTTTTATTAAAATATACCCCTTTGTTATGGTTTTAAGTTTTGAAACCTTGGTTTTAAATGAAAATTTTTTCAGGGGTGTTTTGTTTTAAAAGCCGGGTGTTACACTAATCAACCTTTAATTTTGTAGTTATTATTATTTACCTCAAATAATAATAACCTACAAGATTAAATTGTAAGTTTAGTATCATTTGATGTTAAATCAAATTTAACGTTCTAAATGATCAATTTGTGTCAAACTTGTTGTTGGTGTGACCCTATAGGATCATGTATTATTAGTAATATCATTTTATGATCATCCTTGGGCATATAGAACTAACATTGAAATCTTGGTAATTAAAGAAATTTTGTTTGTTATGTACCCAGTTAAAAGTCCACATGTACTCACCTTAGTAGCTAAGTATGTCTACCTACACTAATCCAATAGCTCTTGATTTTTATTGCTTCCAAGCATCCTTCAATGTCTATTATTTGATAAAAAGTTAGAGATATAATTCATAACTAAACACATAACATTTGTCTAATAATTGTTGAATTCCTTCTAACTATCATCCACTTCCATTCCGGTGGTTAGACAAGTTCTACAAGAGCTTAATACTCAATTTTGCTAATTTTACCCTTTTTGTCCCACTTTGACCCAAAACGATATTTCTAGGTTTCTACAAGGTTATTTTAGCAAAATTACAATTTTTACTTTTTCATAAGCTCACTACAATGTTTAGATGTCAAAATATCTTTCATTTTACTCATTTATGTCATTTTGGTAAATTTAAATCAATAGAGTTTCTAAAAATAAAAACAATTGGAAGAATATGATATCTTCTGTTCACATGATACCAATATGTTCCCACCACTTCATAAATTCCATCTAATCAAATTATATGTTCTCTTTCATGTTATTCTTGTATAGACTAGAATTGTCCCATAAAGGTTGGAATACACAATTTCATTCCAATTTACCAAATTTTGTCCCATTAAACACGTAAGTATATAATTCCATGCTTTTTTCCTTTTTATGATGTAATTACCAATTTCGTCCCACTTATAACAAATATTAGTACTTTCAGTTTCCTTTCTATTACAACAATTTATCCTTCAAAATAATACTTTAGTTGGTATTTTCACAACTTTAACACCAATCGAGAAATTTACCAAGTTTGTCTCTATTTTTTTATAAATGTGTCACAAAACCATCTTGTTTCATTTTACCAATCAGTCAACAAATATTCACAATCACATGTTATATGCCAATATTACAATTTCGTCCCAAGACTTTATAACGTCTATCTAAGTTTTCAATTCGTACTTATATGTCCAACAACCACAAATATAACGCATCATATATATTTCTAGTTCAAGTATTCTTATTTCTAATGTATCAAGTTTTGTCATCTTTACATAACATGTTCCAAATAATACGTTCTATGTATTCCTTCACATGTATAATTACTAACACACTTCAAAAGTCATTCTAGTTGCAAAGTTCCCTTCTATTGTCAAGTTTGACAAAATAATTTTTTTTATCAACATCACTATTCATCATCTTCCATAATTTCAAGATTCACATTTACACATTGATGTGTTTATACTCACAAAATGCAAACACAAAATTCCAACATCAAAACACTTACGTTTTACCAATTTTTAGTATTTCTAACATAACTCATGTTCATAGTCCACATATTATAACTTTGTCCACCATGTGTTCCCAACTTCAAATTACCAACAACAACATGAAGACACAACACAAAAGTTCAACTTTGAACATGGTTAATTCTTATATAATACTTGATTCTTAGAGGTTCTTGAACTTATTCATCAATGTATTTCAATAATCAATACCCAATTTCATCATACACCAATAAATTTTAAACTAATTTCAAAAGCTTAACTAGGTTTAGTCATATACCCCAAATTTTCTGTAAAGATAAGTGAAATTGAAACTTGTCGGTACCCTCCATGCCAAAATCAGACCTAGAGTAGTCACCCCCGGCCACCCTCGACCGCCAACACCATCGTTGTCCGCTAGCACCACTACAACGTCGTTTATTTGACTTTTCTTGGTCTCAGATTCGCTCAAACATGCACTCACATATAATCAGTTTGTGTGTATGTGCTTCATTCTTCTTGTTTTCGTTTTCCTTTCCCCCCTTTTTGCATACTAGAAACACCGTAGGTAAAAATTGGGACCAAGGAATTTCCTGATTTTGACTTGGTCAAATGGTGGTAAAATTCCAAAAGGCCCTTACTCCCAAATGCCTTAGATAATTTCTTGCACTTATACATAAATTTTCCTGATCTTTGCACAGTCATAACTTTCACATATGATACCCTATTTTTACAAACTTTATATCTTTAGAAATGTGGGAATGAGATTTACAACCTCTCTTCATTGACTTAAGTCTGAATCTATACAAATTTTCTGCCCTCAAACACGAGCACATGACCATTTTGTCACTTTTAGCCATTTTTAAACCTTTATAACTTCTTCGTTATAATTTCACATGACCTGAATCATTTTCCTATATTTTTATTATCTCATATATTACAAAAGTCACCTGATGACTTTTCCCAATTCCTTTTGGATTTTGAGATATTAATTTTTAAGGATTGCCGAATATTTCTTTTACTTTTTGTCCCCAATTTCCCATTTTGCCCTTAAGTCCTTAAAACAGATTTCTAAATGAAGTAACCATTCATTATGACTTAATAAAATGTATTAACACAAACATTTCTATATTTTTATCACTTTTGACCATTTTGCCCTTTTTCCTAATACATTTACTTTGTTTAACCATCAAACTTTTTAACATCAACACTTGTGTTTAGTTCTTATCTTATGTACGAAATTTTAGGTTGTCACAAATAAGCACTTTTAATAAAAAGCATAAGTAGTTTTAAATAAGCAATCCTGAACACCCAACTAGTTTGGAGGAATACAATATGTGTCTAGAGGATTACAATATATATGGGCTTATTATGGAGAACGATAAGATAAAAGTTGCATTTGGACTTCTTTTATATTAAAATTTGATGGATCCCATAACAACAATCAATAATATCTCCAAGAAATCCTTCGATTGATGTATAAAATGGTTGTGGGAGGTGCATATCGCATCGTCTTTAAAAACCCATAAATAGACATGAAAATATAAAAAGAAGACATGAAAAATATAAAAAGAAGACATGAAAAAGACTCACTTTGTTGTTTCAATGGTCGCAACTCCAATCGAATCCAATATTTGATTTTGGGTGGAGGTGTAAACGTAAATCAATAGTTCTAATAATAGAAGAAGGCAAAAAAGTTATTTACATTGGTCTTAACAAGAAAAATCTAACAAAGTTAGCTATAAGGACAAATAGTCAAAGAAAATGAAACCATACAGATTAATCATGCCATGTTTTTGAAACTTGAACTGAAACTATGACTTTATGCCAACTACTCAAGCCATCCCTTTAATTTATTCTAGCTTATAAGTTCTAGTTTATATGTTATCAAAACACGGTTTACAATAAAAAAATTAGATTATTTTATGTGGTACTACAACTCAGTAAGTTGATTGTTTGTGTTTTAGTGTTCGGCAATATTTGTTTATACATGTAAATTATTCAAAAGTGTTAACATTGAAATTGTAAACGGTATTTGTGTTGCTAGTCATGAAAAAAGAAAATTATGGCTACGACTTATATTGTTTTGTATAGTTAAAACAGTGGTAAAAGAGTAAATAGGTGTCCACGTGCAATAAGCATTTTCAAATAAGTTGGAAAGAAATAACTTATCGAAAATTGTTAATCTAAGTCAATATGCACCTGATATTTCATTACAACCAAACACTCTAAAGGCTTATTATTTGTGCCTAACAACAATAATGTAACACACCAATTTCAGTTTAGCGTTCAGATTAGTGTCAATTATTCAAGTTTCGTATTTTAGAAGAAAAAAAATAAGTTCTTGTTTAGAAAACGGCTGGTAGAAGTAAATCTCGATTAATAATAATAATCCTACAAGTTTAATTAGATATGGCAAGGGTAGATTATGCCATTATAAGAAACTTAATATGGGAACAAAAAGACACTTGAGAAGTTTAAAAATAACTTATCATAGATAAGGGACCATTTGTGTTATTTCTCAACATTGCATGGAAACCTTTTTTTTGATTTTTGGGCTGTTTACGTCTCAACAAGAAAGAAAGGGTCGATGGCCCTCGGCTTCAACTCCACACAGCCCATGCATATCGATATGGGGTATATAAAATCGTGAACTACCTTTAAGCCCTAGCCAATCACCCTTAAGGTCGTGCTCCACCCGTTGTTTTTCTGTTTGCCGAGAGCTAAGAAGAAGAAAGCGAGAACCATCCCAAGTCAAGAAAGAAAAGAGAGATAGTGGGAAAAAAGATGAAGGCAGTAAGCATGGCTGTTGCAACAAGCCGAGAAGAATGGGAGGAATAAGATGGAAAGAAGAGGAGAAGAAGGAGAATCGGGAAGAACAGAAGAACCGAGGTTGAGGACTGTAGCATCTAGACGGGATGGGGTAGGAGAAAATTGAAGAAGATGATAAAAGAAAAAGGATGATAACTGATGTTGCTTCCATGATAATGTAAGTTTAAAACCCTTGTTGTCATCGATTCTAGTGATGTTCTAATCACTTGAAAAGGGTCTTAATATGAATATTAATGCTATTAATCAATATGTATGTTGTTGTAAGAACTTGAAAGAAGATGCAATGAGAGAATAAACATGTAAAATGTGCTAAAAGTTGTAAAAGATGCAAAAACCTTGTAACAGAAAACTTCCCTGAACTTGCAGACCATTTTATGAGAAAATGGAAGCGAAATTAGAAAACTTTTCTTACAGAAGAAATTGTATAAAATTGAGTCTAATTTCCAGAAAGGTATAACACATGTCATTTGAAGTTATGGTTAAAGATTTATGTTCAAAACACTGAGAAGGGGTCTAATACGGCAAAATTGTGAAAATTCACAAAAGTGCCTTATCAAGCCCTTAATGCATCAAAACATTAGGAATCAGGTGTTTGGGAATTAATTTCATGTTTTACGAAGTTTATAAGGTCTTAAACTTGCTGTCTTAATGGGTTAAGGGTTGAAAACCCTAACCCTAGTATGATTTCATGTGAGTGGGAGATCCATTGTTTTGTTGTCATCTTTGGAAAATCGTATAAAATCATAGGAGCGTCGTTTGAACCTAAAACCAGTTCCCAAAGTTGAATAGTTTAGTTGGTTACATTTCATTATTTTTGTCCAAATCATGGAATGCCTCTAACTAGGGCGAAAATTGCTCTTTTCACTGACTGGTCCGAAACTGACAGATTTGATACCTGAACTTGTTTAATTCGTATAAAATAGAAGAAAAATTGTTAGGATGTGTTTCTTATATCCATGTAATTTTAAAGAGATGAATTTAGTTAATGTGTAATAAAATCCCTAGTTGGATGAGTTTAGGATGGGCTTAACGGGTCATCAACATACCTTCTATTTAGGGATAAAAGCTGAAAAATGAACTTAATAAGTATTTTAATGCTATAAGTATATATATAGGGTAAGACTTAGCTAATATGTTTTATAATAACTTAATACACCCTTATAGGAGTATAAGGAGTGTAGGTTGAGCTTGGGTTGTAACACCCGACTTATTAACAAAACACCCCTTAAAAAATTTTTTTAAAAAAAACCAAATATTTTACAATAAAACCATAAGTATGAGGTATTAGTTAATACAATACGAGTACAAGTGTATCACGAAGTACAATACATATAAATATTATACATTCTTCAAGCCGGGATGTCACTTCAAATCCTAAGTCCTCAGTCACGGACTTTATCTTTTCCCTTGGCGGGATCATGCTCACCTGCAGGGACATATCAAATAAACTGTGAGCTATAAAGCCCAATGAGTAATCAACAATTAAACATGCATATGTAAGAGAATAATGACAATTAAACTCTTAACAGTTTCTGTCCCAAAAGTCATAGTCATCACTGACCGCACCGTATATCATAGCCATAAAGGCCGCACCAAATATCATAGCCATAAGGCCGCACCAAATATCATAGCCATATAGGCCGCACCAAATCATTTTAGTTAATTAAATCATAGCCCGAAGGCCGCACCAGTTAATTTTAACATTTATCATAGCCCGAAGGCCGCACCGGTTTAGGTTCAATAACCCAATATCATGGTCCTAAGACCGCACCAGAAATCATAGCCATATAGGCCGCACCAGTTGGATATAACATCCAATATCATAGTCACAAGTGACCGCACCATTTAATAACATTTTATTTCATTTCAAACTACCATGTCCAACTCTAAAACTACTACAAAGTTAAAAGAGTTCAACCATCAAATATCACATTTGATATAAGTGAGATTACTCACCTGAAGGCTTGCTACTACCAGCTTTTGTCGTTTCTTGCCTTGAAACGAAATCCGCAAGATTTTGTCCCGTACCTAAAATTCCATTCATTTCACAATAATTATAGGTTAATATACCATTTCAGTTGGTTCTAATGCACAAGAGTCTAATATAAGACCAATTCCAAGCATTAACCATTGGTATAAAAATTTAATACACTTCCTGAAATACGCGTATTCTACTACAGTACTTTCGGGAGGTCGTATACGTATTCCGATAATTTTGTATGAAGTTTCACACCATATTAGACATATGTTCAAAATTTGAGGTCAAACGGACAAGTCTAGCATCGAGTCCCAAAGTTGGACCAAGCCTTAACAGAGAGCAGGAGAAATCTGCTCATTTTCATGCAGACGCAGGATCGCGGCCCTATCTCCATGTGGATCGCGTCCCTATCGATCGCGACCCTATCTCCATGGGGATCGCGTCCCTATCTGCCGCTGTGCAGTTTCTCTTGTCCGTTTTTCATGCTACAAATTCCATTTTTTCCCTTATTAAGTCCTTATTACTCGACTTAATTGCTAGGCAATGTTCCAAGACCAAAACCTTTCATTAATATCAAGTTTTAGACAATGGAATTGGTGATTCCAACCCATTTCTAAAACTTCCCGTTTTCACAATTTTAGTCCAAAAACCGAAATTGTTGAATTTAACTTGCTTCTATTGATTTCTTTCAGTCAATATAGTATCTAGAACTCATTTAAAGCCATTAGAATCAGGTTTATCACAAGAATTCACAATCTAGGGTTCTTGATCAAAACCTCAATTCTTTCAAAATAGCAACCTACTTCCATATTCATTGAATTAAGTCCTTTTAGCATGACTTACTGGAAGTATTAAGCTACTTATCACATAATTCCCAACTGAAATTACAGTTTTCAGTTCAAGCTTGAAGAACACACACCAAAAGCTTGGTAAGAACTTAATAACTTACCTCAATTGCTTCCAAGTCTTCAATTCCAAGCCTAGAATCCAATTCCTAGCTTTAATTCTTCAAGAAAACTCCAAGTTTCTGCAATCGATCACTCCAAAACCCTCTCCCGATGCTTCCAGATTTTTTGCACATGTGGGAGAGCTTGTCCCACTATTTATACTTCCAGAAATTGCAGTTTAGTCCCTGGAGTTGTAATTCTTGAACTTTTGCCACATTTTACACATATTTATGACAAAATCAGATTTTTATAACATTTTAAGTCCTAAACTCAAAATATTATTACAAAACAAATCCTTTTCTGTCCAAAAGACCAAATTACCCTTCTAAGGTAAAATGACCAATTTGCCCTTTTTATTATAATTACATAATAAACATGTTTTGGCGTTACATGGGTGGATTCCTGGAGTTGCTGCACGGATTTCTGCATTGCTGATTCAAGGTGTGTTTCTTACTACACTGTGGATGTTGTATGTGCTTTAATTTAGCTCGTGTGTGATTATAGGATGTGTGTGGTTAGTACTAGGAGGGTCTAGGTCTAATATAGGATGGATCTATGTACTGAGCAATGTTGGGTGACGCGACACACTAAGCAACGTGGTACAGAGTGGGGATGCCCGACAAGACGCACTGAGTGGATACACATGGCTCAACGAACAGAGTATGTGCGGCTCGGAATGATGAGCTGAGGAGGACGACTTATTATATATAGTGGAGTAGATTGATGCTTACTGTGATGTTTGTGTTGTATTCTTTCGATAGGGGTAAAGTATGTATGACTAATATGATGTGTATGTATTGGAACTCAATAAGCTGTGTGCTTACCTTTTCCCTTTAAAACCAATAATCCAGGTACTTCGGGTACGGGTGATGGCAAAATGTGACACGTACACACTGTTGTAACTTCTTTTGGATATTTATGTTTTGATTTGAGTTTATTTAGATTTTGACTTCCGTGGATGGTTTAATTGTGTTGATATTAAAATGTTTTGAATGATTGAAAAGTGTTTAAGTTTTGAAGGTTTTAAATAATGTGGTGATTATTTATTGAAATTGTTTTTCTATTTTTTTTTTTAAATTCTACTAAAAAAAACTAGGACATTACTAATAAACTATAAACACCTTTGATAAACAATCTCATACTACTAAAAAATGTCACGGGATCCCCAATATTCCAATGTATAATATTTCGACCCTACCTTCGCTCTCTTAATAACTTTCTCAATGTCGATTTCTACTACAGGAAACCATACTCATCCCCAATTATTAGCATCATATCTCTCCTCGTTTTTCAGTTGCACCTATACACGTTATGTTTCACGTCTTCAAATCCTATACGCGTAACTGATGGCTAATAATCGACTAATGAGATATTCATTTCTAGCACATTGGAAGCACAAATGAAAGATGTGATCACCCTACCCTAATTTGAATAAGACCATATCATTTTAATGAAATTACCAAACGACCCTTCTAGTGAAAAATGACATATGGAAATTTCATTTAAACCATACGTAATAATTATGTAATACACACTCTTGATTCATAGATCAATCATACCATTTATCTTATTAAATAGTAACTAATATTATTTTGAGACTTAACCGTTATAATAATCACAAAAAAATATATTATCAAGAATAATATCGTATTTCAAAATATTTAAAATTTTTGAATTTTGTATAACTTTCAAGAATACTCCTTATGATTTCAAGAATTTAGTCTCAAAATCTAATCAATAAATTAATTAATTACTTTTTAGTTAATAGAATTATTTGTTTAAACTGACAGTTAAATTTATTTGCTAATATTTTTTGTATTTAAAATGTACCACTTAGCCTTAAAATAGTGGTGTTACATTTTCATCTGAACTAGATGACCAAATCTTGATCTCACCAATTCTGGTCACAAACAACGATGTGTTTGCTCGTCTTTCATCTTGGTTGCATAGTAAGTTACATCTTTCACTTTCTTTGCTTTCTCTTGTTGCTTCTTTAGCATGCGATGTCTTGCAAGATGATTTTTACCATTGTAATTAATTACAATCATAACCAGAAATCGCTTAAAAGTTTATTTTCTTTCAAAGCTTCGACTTTTTTTCACTGGTTTGAAAGTTCGAAGTTGATTTTTCTGCAATTATGCTGTAAGAACGAGAACCACTTCCTCTGTTCGCATGTTCGCACCTGACTTTGCATTCGAGTTTCCAGAACCAACTTTTCAATAAAACTTCTAAGATCGATCGTTGTTCGATATTAAAGCTCGATCATTGACACTTCGGTTTTATTTCTTCTTTTTATAATTTATTTAGCACGTTTTATTTCATTTTAGTATAATTCACGTGCATGTTTTATATTTTTATATTTTTATCATTCGGGGATAGTTTCTAGTCTTTTGTGTTTAAATGTAGATTTTATTAAAGACTAGCGGGAGCGGAGAATAATGCGGAAGCGGAGCGGAAAAATTAGCGAATGCGGAATTTTTGGATGCTTGGATCGCAACCGGGCTTGGACTTGAAGCAAGCAATGAGCCAAGAAAGAAAATTTGGGCTCATTTGGGTTTACCTAGCCCATATGGGGGTCAACATTGATCAAAATCTGGGTTTATCCCAAAGAAGAAAGGAGACAAAGCCCCTTTTGCTGAATTGGACCGGATCAGGCCCAAATTGGGCTTTTTGTACTTTCGTGCGACCCGTGTGGGCGTTTGCACTAGGCTTGCGCAACCCGTGCAAATGGTCCTGATGGACATTTTTTTCATTTCAAGTGTGGGTCAGCTATAAAGGGTATGTGAAAAGGGTTTTGGAGCATCTTCCACCTCTTGGACCTGAGAATTTTGTGGGCAACACTCCTTGGAGCTTGAGAGGAGATTTCTTGAAGATTTATTCACCATTTTCTTCACTTGGATTGGTATTATCTTGCTATATTTGGTGTTTGGTACATTTCTACTTCTCTTGTTGTTCAAGCCATGCTTGGCTAGAACTCTTTATTATCAATATTGGGTGTAATCCATGAACAACTAGTTAGGGTTTTGAAAGATTTATGAGTATTTGGTTCTTAATCTATAAATGCAACTTGTTTAAAATTCCAAGTTGTTTTTGTGTTCTTATTCATGAGTTTGGATGCTTGAATGATTATTGTCATTTGTTTTCTAATTATGTAATCGATTTCTAAAACAAAGTAGTGACAAATGATTTTTGTGGATGGTTATATTCATTTTTAAAATCATGGAGTTGTGTTCTTCAAGGAGAAATGTAAGCTTTTTGATTTCCTTTGAGTTTGGTGATTCTTAAATTTATATTGCTAGTCATTTTACTTGAGTTGGATGCTTACTTGAGTTGGATGCATTTGAGATGCTATAGCATTATGTTTCAATTGTATATTCTCACCTTTTAAAAAGAGTGTCAAAGGACCTCCAAAAGACTTACCACTTTCTTCCTTTTCATGCGATGTAAGAATTTTGTACAGATCAAATAATTAGTACCTATCCATATTCTTATGAACTTTGATAACCAAGATGTGAGACCTGTTTTGTTTCTTGAGATGTTTGTAAAGGTAAGTTGAGTTGTTACCTTATAGTTAGTGTGGTATTTGTTGTTGCTAAAAGTAGAGGTGTAGCGATTTTTCTGTGCTAATTTTGATGTTGAGTAAATTATAGTGGTAGGAAGTGGTAGAAGCCTTTCTTTGTGTATTTCTGGCAATTTGGAACTTACTGTGAGTGAATTTGAGCGATGGAGAGTATTATACAAAAAAGTTGGTAGAGATAGAGTATTACAGGCGAGATTGCACCACTATCTCAAAGTATGTTGCTCTTTTAAATTGAAGAGGTAACGATTCTATCTCCCTTTGACAAATTTCTTGCATCTTTTGTTTGGTTTGACATTTTGGTCAAACTTTTGTTGGAATGTGTAAGGATGATTGAGATCTGATTTGTGATGTTATATCACAGCCGAACCATATTGGAAGGAGGCAAATGCGAGAATCTTGGGTTAACACGTTCCAAACCAACCTATGGTGAGTAATCTCTAGTATTTGAGTAGAGATATACTTTGTTGTATGTTGAGATATATATATTATGTTGTTGTGGTTGCGATTGATTGGTCGAGTGATTTCATTATCTATAATTGTTATAGTTCGGTAAATTACATAAATTATTTGTTATAATTGTGTAATTATTAAGATAAGATAACTGAAGAGATGAGTTTCATAGACGTGTTAATACAGTCGCGAGGGTTGTTATTGCTGAGTATAGCTAATAGCGGAATGAGTACATGAGAATGATTATAATTGAGTTGATGAGTACTATTAGCCTGGTGCCTACTGCTGGATTGATAGTTGGTGATATCTAGTGGATGCTTGTGTGGCTAATATAAATAGCAAGATGAATGATTGAGCTGTATACTGAGAAATTACAGCTGATTGTGTTGTAAGAGTTGGTTGTTGTTATATGTTTATAACTCTAAAACATATTGTGTTGATGTCGAGCAGGGAGATTATTCACTAAGCTTTTTATAAGCTTGCCCATTAATAGTGTGTTGTTTTGCAGCAGTGATAGGGAAGGCATGTGATTGAGAGATGGACTACTTAGAGCCAGTCCTTTACCAACAGACTTTGTATTTGATGAATGTAATTCCCGACTTAATCCATGTGGATTTTCATATGTGTCATATTTTGATAACATCTTGTATTTCGTGTTTTTAAATACTAGTATACCTATTGATGTTGTATTTTATCTTTAAACTTTCGGGTATGTCTGGTATGTAAAATCGGGCGTTACACAATACACTAATTTTCACTATTTTTTGTAGTAAATGTAAGAAAGTAACATTAAATTCATGTTGAGTTATATGAATTTGAGCTCTTTCAACTTTATTGATAAACTTGATTGAGTGACTCATCAGGTTTTTGTTTAAAGTCTCGAAACTCAGCCAAAATTGTAGTGTTTTTGTTGTTCTTTTGCTTGCTTGTTCTTTCGTATAAATCTCTCAGACAATATCACATTTCTTGAGTAGTTTTACAATTTTTTATGTGCATAAAATGTTTGGTGGAAGTCCATACCTAAGTTCTCTCTTGCATTTCATGTCATTTTCTATATTTTTCTTATCATCTGAAAGGATGCTGTCATCTTGATCCGAAGTCATCAATGGAGTGATGAATTTAATAATACTCGAAGATTTAGGATGAGGACCTACTTCAATACCCAAAACGTACTTGTTGAGAGCTTACAAGTTATCAGTATTGCATATTGTTCACTCATCCCAATCTTTTGGAATTAAGATTGCATCATGCGTGTTTGACTGTTAAAGATGTTGTCTAATGCTTGTGAATTATAATTGTTTGTTATTGAAAATAGGATCGGTTTTGCCAACACTTCAAAAAGATTTGAAAAAAAGAAAACTAGATCTGGGAGATAAAATCAATTGGAAAATTTCCTCTAAGCTTGAAAAAATTTGCTCTAATACCAAATTCCGAATGACAAAAAACTTGCTCCGATACCAAAATGCTAATGACAGGTTTATGAAAAACGCGAAATTAGCAAGAACAGCATGAGAAAATAGAAATATGGTCGTATTATTGATTGGAAAGTGTTAAAGCTTAATTGTTATAGAATACTAACAAGAACTTGCAAAAAGTTACATACACACACACACTTACTCTCACTATATGTATATATACTAACTATACTAATTGTAAAGTTAAGTTATTAGTATAGGAATACAATTAATAAGATAAAGTCACGTAGGAGAGCCCATGTGACATTCCGTTATAACTGTCTGCCTTCGTTAACCTACACCACGAGTTAGGTACATACACACTAATCCTGTGTCCAATACCGAAGGAGCTTTTGCAAAACCTCTATTGACTTTGGTATTACAAAAACACAATATCATGAATCACATCTTCATATGTTTAATACCTCCACAACAAAAGTTGTTATTCTAACAGTTTATACATGGTTTTTCTCATTGGACATCATTTATTTGATTTGTATAATTATTCTTTTATTTATTGTATCACTTGATGGTAGATTGATATTTCAATTACAGGAGAACATATTTGATGAGAAAGCATTTGGTCTTTACTTATATCTTTTTCCTTTTCTTTTTGTTTGTCAGAGGTCTTTTTTTGTAAATAGCTTCCGCTACCCATCATCTTACCTCCCTCTTACCCTAGAATTGAGATTTTTAATTGTTATTGTTATTGTTGCATATTTGTTCTAATAATGGTTTTTAATTTTGACTTGTTATATATTACTTCATAATAACTGATTTATTCAATTTGTAAAAATACAAACCAAGAACCCGAAACCAGAACTAGTTCTAACCGATTTTGGCAGTGGTTCCAAAATCTTAAGACCTAATGTAATTGGTTTCGATTCCAATATTCTATATTCTAGGAACCAACATTTTTTATTCATGACAATTTGGCTGGGCATCCAACTATGTTCACTTCTATTAAACACTACCACATTCGGCCACCTCGATCGCTGTTGCCTGCTGGACCAATGTCGACACACATCACCATGACATTTTCTCTTCTCCTCATTTACTACTATCTTATACTGTACTCTCTGCCTGACTATCTCTTATCTCTTATTTAGTTATTTTAGACTAAAGTGTGTTGGGGGGGGGGGGTAAAAAACCCCTCATCACCACTCACTTTTTACCTGCCAGATAGGCGCTACCTAAAAAAACCCTCACTAACCCCTCACCCCTTTAAACTTTAGAAATAGTAAACCCTCACATTTATAATTAAATAAATATTATATATAAATTAAACTAAATAACAAATATTAATGAAACTAAATTAAAAAAAGAAAACACTTTATTAATTAAGAAAATAAAATTAGAAACCATAAAATAAAACGACAAGCTACAAATCAAATAATAAAGAATATTAAAAACGACAAACCACAAACGTAAAAAACTTGCGAAACTACGACCAATATTTTTTATGATATCGACGACAAAAACTTTATGTCTTTTAGTCGTTGTTTTGTTCGTGGGCTCGTTGGCGATCTTGGCGGCCTCGTTGTTTGTCTTCATATGCTTTTTTTCAAACTCCATCCACTGTGGAGGTTTAAATTATATCTTTCAAACTCCAAACACATAAAGGAGACGTCTTCATTTTTTTGCGACCCCGTCCCACTAGACGAAGACACTTTCCCTTTCCGTTTCGCCGCATCTCTCCCTGTTGGACAGACGAAAGCAGCAAACTCATGCTCATCCTCCTCCGCCTCCCCCTCGTTTAAATCTATGTTGAGACGAGCATCCGATGATGTTGTGTGATGGTATGTGTCAGACGTTTTCGATCGTTTTCTTATCGTTTTCTTACCGGGCGCACAACGTCGCTTATTGGTTGTTCGAATCCTTTACAATTTTCTACTATTCGCCAAAAATCCACGTACTTGATGGATCTTCCTTTGTTATCATCATACTTGTAGATTTTTAAAGATTCCATAAAAACGTTTTGCTCCGTTTGCCCGCTCCTCCGTTGGCTTTGCAGGTTGTGGATCAACCCATTGATCTTCATCCCCGCACAATTGATATCACGGTATTTCACATTCAACGATTCTTTTGAATGACACGGCTCGCGCCCATAACTCTTGGTGAAATCGTTCCCTAATGCATATCCAAAAGTGGTTGGCCGCTTGCGCGTTTTCGGTAGCTGCATCCCCGGAAACATCGATTCAATAATGTGCTAATGCGATTTATTTGGCTGTTGTCCACTTTTGTTTGTTGGCTCTCCATTTTTTTGGGCAATGGCATGTGTTTCGGTTTGGGCTTCAAACACTTCTTTCGGAGATTCGTGGGTATCGGGAATTGACTTGGAGATCGAGGATCAAACGTTTTAGGTTTGGGGTTGGAAATTTTTAGGAAAGGGATTAAAATTGGTGTATAGGTTTTGTGGAGGGATTGGCGAAAAAGGCGACATTTGATATGGATAAACATTTGGCGAGTAAATTGGAGTGTGTATTTGCGATCGGTAAACGTTTGACGTATAAGAGATGTCAAAACCAAAAACGTATGGGCGATTTCGATTCAATTATGAGGTGATGTTGTTTAGATAATATTGGGAAGCCATTTTTTGAGAGTTGGTATTGAATAAAATGTATATAATAGTGTGGAACATGTGTAAAATAAAAAGATATATAGGTGATAATTTTGAAAAGAATACAATTTTTTTACACTAGCCATTGGAGGGGGGAATGTGTAAATCTTTTGAGTTTAACCATGCAGTCACCCACCCAACCGGTGAAGTGTACCCCCACGGGTTTATGAAGCTAGGACCGTGCTATGTGCGGGTTGACCATACCTCTTGGTCTTGGTATGTATTTTCCCCTGCTATATGCGGGTTGACCATACCTCTTGGTCTTAATATGTATTTTTGCTTTCTCTCACGTTTCCCTTAGGCTATGGGGAGTGGCACTCGCCACCCTTTCGCCATGTCTATGTGATACTCGCCACACACCATGCCACCATGGTCGCCAAGGAAGGCTCGCCACTGGCTTGTCGAAGTGAGAGAAAGAGAGATAGATGAGAGAGAAGGTGAGTGTAGAGAGAAGAATGAGAATGTGTAGCTGCCAAAATGCTTCTCGACATGGCCACACACCGCCCTGCCACCCTCGCCATGGTAAACTTGTTGTGCTGCCAAAATGAGGTGGCGTGATATGGCTGCCAAAATGCTGAGGTGGCCATCGTAACGCACTGCCACCGCTCCCTCTAGCCTTAGTTACTAGTTATTATCAAACACATATATACACAAAAGGTGTGTATTTGTGTGTTTTTTGAACACTTATGATTGGTGCCCTAACTTAGAAAAAAGAAAAAAGAAATATAATTTTTATGTTCACTCTTTCAATTTTAATTGGTAATTAATAAATAACTGACATTTCATAAAAAAGAAATATAGTATACCCGCACGATGTTGCGGGAAATTTGTGTGTGAGTGAAAATAAATATGTAAAAAAAAACAAATTCGTACATATTTTTACAAATACATGAAAATAAATATGAAGTTTGGTCCGGTTGAAAAAAACAAATATGTACATATTTTTACAAATACATGAAAATTTGTATATGTAAAAAAAACAAAATTGTACATGAAAATTTAGTTTTTGTTATATAATACAAGTACTATATGTAATTTAACCTATATGACAAAATTGAAGGTAGACGAAACTTGAGAATTGACAGAACAGTCCCTTTTAGTATACCAATAATTACAGGGACCAAAATTGTAATTAACTCTTAAAAAGTTTCCCCCACTTTACCGGTCCTCTCAAAACGATCGCTTTCTGTCACTTGGGTCCTCGCCACCGAGAAGTTGTCGACAGACGGGGAAAAGGCGAAGCCTAAATTGCCGATTCATCTCTTCCATTTTCGTTTCCTGAGTTATCGGTGGTCATTGGTAAGTTTTCTCATTCATTTTTCTATTCGACCTAATCTTCTAGATTTCATGAACTTACTCTATTTGTTGTTTACAAAATTCTGAACATGCTACATAACACACAAATTGGGACCTGCAAGACAAAGAAAATAGTAATTTAGCGTTGTTGAAAACAATGAATATATGTTTTTATGTGTAAAATAATCCAATAAAATTAATGTAGATCTGTGGTATTGGGAAAATTATCACCATCTATGTGTTTATGTTTCTGTCTGACCCGATTTTCTTACAAATTGAGACCTGTAACATAAAGAGGATTGAACTTAGCGATGCTTAAAATGATTCATATTAGCTGATGTTGATTGGCTCTGTTTTGCAACACAATTACAACTCCTAACTGTAGATACAATGTGAAACATGTAATCTGTCATTACCTGTTTAAAGTAGGAAAAGCTTAAAACTCAATTATTACACATCCTTCTCAATAGTCAATAGACCCTTTGGTACTTCCATGTTTGTGGCCACAAACTCTCCATTGACTTCCAAGTCTTCTAAGGTCACTTTCCATTTATTGCTTTCTTATCCTCACTTCCTTCAAAGTAACCTGCACGTTCTTGGAAGAAATCACTAGACAATTATTGGTGCTCTGTAAAACACTTAATTTTGATTGAGAAAAAGGAAAATAAGCCAATTTGTGGCTGCAAACCGTTCTTGACTTCCAAGTCTTGTAGTGACTTCTAATTGACTAACCTTTCTTTTTCCTTTATTTATTTTGTTTCTTTAGGAAAATTTTAATGCATCCACCAGATATTTATGCCAACAAAGTCTCTTTGTGATCACACTCTTATCCTCCAAATCATGTTACAGGTCAGTGTTCTTGTGTAATGCAAGTGGGTAAGATGCTTTGCATGAATCATGTAATTTTAGAAACATAGTCTCTTGTATATACTACCAAAATTTAATAATAATAAAATAAATATGTGAACCTTGGGGGATACTTTGTTGACTTCATAGCCCTCTTATCATTAATACATGTGAAGAAATTGATTCGTAATCTTGAACAATTATTTTGTGACCAATCCATTGGATTACACTTAGGGCAAGTTTTGATGCATTTGATGGTTTAACTTTTAACCCAGGTTATAAATTTTACCTTTAGACCATTTGAAATTAAATCTAACCAGTTCCAAGTAAATGGTATTAAGTTGTCACGTCTAATAGAAATGTAATGCATTTGAAGACTACATCTGCTGTGAAAGTTGAAAGATTAGATGAAATTTTGAATTTAAAGTTGCAGAAACTATCTTTTATTAGGCGTGACAAATTAACCATGTTAAGTGAAATAAGAAAAGTAAACTGCAAGAATGGTCCCTGTGGTATGCATTTTCTTTGGTTTTGGTCCAAAAAGGATCTATTTTTTTTAGTTTTTTAGTTTTTTCGTCCTTATTTCAAGGTCTGGATCTAATGTTGTTCCCGAGACTAAAACGTTGACCCCAGATGATCCAAAGAGCCGAATTGCTTAAATTGTCCATCTCCAGTTTAAACCATCTATGTTAAAAGAGAGGGACTAAAACCAAGAATGAAACCTGGGAATAAGGACCAAAATTGAAAATAAAGATTTCTTTTCTGTACCAAAACCAAAGAAAAAAGCATACCACTGGGACCATTTTTGCACTTTACTTTAATAAAAAAAGAACTTACTTTATTGTTGTTAGTTTTGTATAATAATTGTTGATTGAACATTAGAATTAAGGAAGTAAATTTTAACTATCATTTACAAAAAAGTTGTAAATTATCTTTGATTTCACTTTCATTGGATTTAATTTGTGACATTTTTATCATAGTATATTTTTAAAAACTACAAGACGTAACATAGTAACATATAATAACTAATAAGATTGAGAATATATCAAACAAAGTTTAGCTAAATATACTTTCTTTACCACACTGATAATTAGATTGATCCACTACTGTTAGTACTTTTGTCTTTCATGGAATAATAACAAAAGAGGAAATGAGGAATACATTTGTTAGGGAGAAGTTGCATGGAAATTTCCACAAAAAAGATTCTTGTTGCATTAATTATACAGTATTTTTGTGTCAGAGTGTTATTAGGGTTTACTTTGTTGACTTCAAATTCCATGTGTAAAGACTAAAGACTTGTGACCAAGTTAATATTGACCTGTAACATTAAATGTAAATGTTAGTTGTCATATATTGTATATTTATTCAATTCATATTTTGTTAATTATTTGTGGTGAAATACAGTTACCTCTGCCATGGGGAATAGACTTGGCCAAAGGCCACTTATTTTGGTCCATAGATGATGAAAAATAGCCAAGGATGTATGCATTGACTTCCAAGTCTTCCATTCAGTTAGTAGATTGTAGCCAAATAAATTTATGTAAGTCATGGGGAATAGCCAAAAACCACGTATATTAATCAAGAGATAAAAATTTAGTAACTGTAAAATCATTGAACATGAAAATCAAGTTTATAATTCATGACTATCATTTACAGAAAATTACGTTTATATATTACCTTTGATTTTTAAAATGTAATTAAATACTTATTAGTCAAATTCAGTGTTTTATCCAAATCATATTTTCTAACGAACTGTGGTGAAATACAATTGCATGTGCCATGGGGAATAGACATGAAACATGAATCACTTATTTTTATCAAGAAAGATAGCCTAGGACCATAATAATGCATTTTGTGGATACAAATGTCCATTGACTTAAAAGTCTTCCATGACAACGCGTTGTTCTTCATTCATTGCATTATAAATAAACTAGTTTCTTCATCATAACAATCCATCATTTTATCATAACAACCCATCTTTCCACTTTAATTTTCTTCTAAATTAAACCAAGTTTGGGTTGATAATGGGGAATCCGAGGGGTTTGGGGCTGCATCTTTTTTTCATAAGTATTTTCTTTCTTGCAACCACATATACTTGTTTGGCTGATGGAAATTTCAGTGTCGTTTGTTCTCAGAAAGAGCGACTTGCTCTTCTGAGGTTCAAACACAGTGTTGTAGATGTTGGTGGAATGTTGTCATCATGGGTTGGCAATGATTGCTGCCAGTGGGAAAGAATCCAGTGTGATGCTCTCACTGGAACCGTGGAAAGCCTTCATCTCAGAGGAGATTACTGGTATGAAGGAGACAGCTACTTAGTTGGTAAGGAGGTTAACTCTTCTTTGGCTGAGTTGAGGCATCTCAATTACTTGGATTTGAGTAACAATGATTTCATGGGAAGCCGGATCCCTGAGTTCATTGGATCCTTCAAACAGCTGAGCTACCTCATCCTATCAAATGCTCGCTTTCAAGGTATTATTCCTCCTCACATTGGCAACCTTTCTAGTTTAAAGGTTCTTGATCTCAATGCAAATAGATACCTGATAGCAGATGATATGTTAAGGACTTTGAGCCTTCCTTCACTCGAGCATCTTGACTTGAGTGGGTTGAATCTTAGTGGTTGGGACATGGAGCTTTACATGTTTCCTTCATTAAAAGAGTTAAGTTTGAAATGGTGTGGACTTTCTAATCTTAATCTTGGTTCTTCTCTTAATTCGAGTAGAACACTTCCCAACATCCAACACCTTGATCTTAGGTCCAATTCAATTGAAGGCATATTTCCACGTGTTTTAACAAACATGAGTTCCCTCAGAGTCCTTTACCTTTCACATAACAGTCTAAATTCATCCATTCCTGTTATGCCTAACCTGGTAGAGCTTGATCTTTCTTTTAACCGCTTTAAGAAGATTCAACATCTCGGTATCTGGAGACTGTGTCACCTTAAACAATTAATTGCTTCATACAATTTTAATATAGAAGTGACTGACTCACCAAAAAACGTATCGGAGTGCTCCCAATATGCTTTGGAGAGTTTGGATTTACATTACTCTTCAAATGGTACACTTCCAGAATCACTTGGAAGACTGGCCAATTTAAGAAGATTAGATCTACATAGCAGCAGTTTGACAGGTACAATCCCCGAGTCTCTAGGAAGATTACGATATTTAGAAGAACTAAATCTATCTGGTAATCAATTGAATGGTTCAATTCCAGAATCCTTTGGAAAATCAACTGCTTTAAAGTATTTGCATCTAGAAGATAATCAGTTAAGTGGGACTATTCCGGTTTCAGTTTCGCAACTTACCAACCTCCATTCTCTGATTATCGGTTACAATGCTTTAGAAGGAGTAGTTTCAGAAGCCCATTTGTCTAACCTTTCGATGTTGAAGGAATTGCATGCTTCTTCTAACACAAAGTTGATATTTAATATCTCACGTGAGTGGATACCTCCATTCCAATTGGAAACTCTTTTACTCCGTTCTTGCAAAATCGGAAATGGATTTCCACAGTGGCTTCGAAATCAAAGGGAGCTTCATACGTTAGACTTGTCGAATGCTAAAGTTTCAGGACCTCTGCCCACATGGTTGCGGAAGATGCCGATCATTCCTCGCTTAGATCTCTCTCACAACAAACTAAGCGGATCTTTGACAAACCTTCCTCAAGGGGAAAAATTGGATGTGTATGCATCTGGATATCTATTTCTGGAAAAGAACCTTTTCGATGGGTCGGTTCCAAGGTCATTGTGCAGAAGGACAGATTTGGAGTTTCTTGATCTTTCCAGAAATAGGTTAACTGGGAAAATTCCCAAGTGTCTTGGGAATATAAAAAGTTTGTTTGTCATGATGTTTAGCTCAAATCAACTGTCTGGTGTTATTCCTTGGGAACTTGGGACTTTAGAACGTTTATGGGTCTTAGATTTGGGAGAGAATAACTTGTCAGGATATATACCAAAATTGATTGGAGAAGGACTTGTATCTTTGGTGGTTTTTAGGTTACACAAGAACAACTTGACAGGAACGATTCCTCGATCGTTGTGCAAAATTTCAAAACTTCGAATTTTGGATATTGCATATAACAACTTGACAGGAAGCATCCCTCATTGTTTACGAGAGTTGAATGCCATGGTTAATAGTAGCCTAGAATATTCGCCTGGATATTTGTATTCTAATGAGATTGTGGTCCAGGTCCTGAAAGGTGTTGTTCTTGAATATTCGACAACTTTGGGTTTGGTTTTTAATATGGACCTTTCAAGTAATAAACTTGTGGGAGAGATACCCTTGGAGCTAACCACACTTTCTATGTTGATGGGTCTCAATTTGTCGAATAATCATCTGAGTGGGGTTATTCCAGGCAGCATTGGAAACCTGAAAATGTTAGAATCCCTTGATTTATCTGGAAACCAGTTGAACGGGTGGATCCCTCAAAGCATGGCAGATTTGACGTTTTTGAGCCATTTGAATTTGTCACACAACAACTTGGCGGGACGAATTCCAACAGGTCGTCAGTTGCAGACTCTTACGGATCCATCAATATATTCTGGGAACAAAGGTCTGTGTGGACCTCCATTGCCAAACAATTGCTCAAGTCAGAAAGTCCCAAAAACAACAACCAACAAGAAATACAAAGCAGGTGATGAGCTGGCGAAGGTATGGTTGTTTTACCTGGACATAATGAGTGGATTTGCAACAGGGTTTTGGGGTGTTATTGGAGTTTTGTTGTGGAAGAAGCAGTGGAGACAGAAGCTTTTCATGTTTGCTGAGGAAACCATGGACAAGATATACATTGCGGTCATGGTAAGAGTTGCCAGGATGAAGAGAGGAAGAGAACATTAATTATTTTGCTTTTTAATAATGTTTCTTGGTTTATTTGTACTACTATTTGGAGTTTAATATTGTATGACATTTGTAATATGGGTGTTGTTTAGATATGTGAGTTTTGAAACTTTTGCTGGTATTGGTATTTATATAAGATCAAGTTGTTAATCTCATCTTTTGTTTTTTCTTGTTTCTCTTCCAATTTTTTGATATGAAAGGGGATTCATCTATAATCCTTGATTTTTAACATCAATGTACCCATTTTTGTGTTGGGTATCTGCTCCTTCTATAGTGTATTGATATAGATATTAGTTACCTGAGTTGCTTTTATGTATATTGGCGGGTAATTGATGCAGGTAATTGATGCAGATTTGTAACATCATTGTGGGTGTTTATGAATGAATAGTTCTTACGAGGGCAAAGAGAAGATGGAACGATGAATCAACATATGGAATCCATAAACAAAAAAAATAAAAAGCATCAGAGCATGGACATCTGCTTCTCCAAGAATGACTTGAAAGTTCATCAAACTTTCCATGGCATGAACTCTCTTTTATTTGTCTATTATAGCATCCTACTTTCAATTCTTTCTATTATAGCGTTGTAATGAATTTTTTTTCTTACAATGACATTGTATTACTATTTTGAAATTTTTACCCAATTACGCCTGTCTATTCTCTGAGATCAAACATACTTGTAATTCATAAAATACTAATATAACATCCACAAGCATTTTGGGAAAACTTATGGATTAATAAAGTATACTTGGTGTATTTCATAAACTAAAATTGTGGGTCTCATTAGCGCATTAATAGTTATAATTGCTGTATTTCATAAACTAAAATTAATAAAGAATACTAAAAATCATGAAGAACTCATGTAACTTCACAACCATTTTGGGAAAACTTACGGATGAAACTTGTTACCTGATATGTACTATGAAGTGGTGCTACCAATTAGTAATTACTTACAATCAACTTTCTTTATAAGATTTCGATACTTGGATATAGATTTGGTTTGCATATAAATACTCATTAGAAATAGTAATAAGTACAGACACATATACATACTCATTACAAACAGTTGCAGCCACGTGATGGTAGAAACACATAAACTGTAAAGTACAAACACACACTAGCAAACATGTGGATAGTGGAGAGTATAAGACATGGGTTATAATGGTGTTCAAAACTGCAGCCACGTGAAGAAAACAAACCAGAAGAAGAAACATGCAGCAACATGAAGAAGATACAGAAAAAATAGAAAAATGAAACAAAATTACCTTGGTTTAGCTGTGTACGTCGACATGAGAAGAAAACTCTGTGGGAGGCGCAGGAGAAGAGAACATTCGTTTGATATATATATATATATATATATATATATATATATATATATATATATAAATACTAGGTCTAGGGGTATTTTGGTCAAGTTCAGAAGTTTATATTAGATATATATTTCTTTTCTCTCCAATTCTCCCCGATTTGGGAGGAACCGAATAAGGGATGAATATCCCTCAAGATCCCTTCTTTTCTTTTGCTTTCTTTCCAAAAAAACTTCTCGGGAGCAAGAACAAATTAACTTTCCTCTCAATTCCTTTCCTTTCTCTCATAAAAAGTCACTCGGGAGCAAAGCGTTAGAGAGTGAAGATATCACTCTAATGATTTTGTAGGAATTTTGAAGACGAAGAGGAGGAAAATTAGGCGAGATTTTTGAAATTGATTACAGTATGCGTATAATGAAAAGAAGTGAACAGCAAGCTAAAATGATGTCCAGATTCATTTTCTAGGCGGGAAAATAAGATAACGAATGTCTAATAAGATGACACATGTACTCAAAAAATTATTTTTTTATTAGAGACTAAGTTGTGATACACGGCATCATACAAAAAATTGTTAAAATAATAATATATAAACTTTAATAATATTATATAACAAATTCTAGACAATATACATCGAAAATGTTAGATATACACATCATTAAAATAAACACTACAACATAATTGTTCATAAACTCTGAATAATTATAAAATAGTTAAGGCAATTGCATAAGGAGGTAAAATATGAAAAATATGTTGCTATTTCGACATGAATAATAAGTTAACGAAAATGTGTTGCTAGTTTCATGTATAAAGATGGTTTAAGGATTGAAACCTTTCCAACCATTTCACTAAGGCTTCTATAGATGCAAAGGATACGAACCCAAAGTCTATTGATCCGCTTGAAACAAAAAATTTCGCTCTGTGTCACAAATTTATATAGATCACTAAATCCACGATACTATGTTTTTGCTAAATTTTAAAATATAAATCATAATCATTAAATCCCACAATATTGTTTTTTGTTGGATCTAAAAAAAGGGAAAATTTCGTTTATATCCTTAAAAACCCTTTTAATTACGTCTATATCCTTATGAAATTACAAATTACTTATATATCCTTAAAAACCTTATAAACTCTCATATATATATATATATATATATATATATATATATATATATATATATATATATATATATATATATATACTAGGTTATAAACCCGTGTTCAACACGGGTTGGATACTTATAAATACAGAAACATAAAATTTACTTATATTCCATAATTGTTAATACTTGTTGGTTACTTATATGACATAAAAAACATATCTTTTTTATGTTCTTCAGGATACATATTATGAAATCCGTCAAAAAAATAAAGTTTCTGTATTTGTATAATACAAAAACAAAACAAATAATTGTTAGATGTTAATAATAAAACAATGATTCCATAAATTACAATGTATTCTTTTTTATCCGGTATCAATATCCGTAAATTTATTTACGTATACTAACAATGTATTAACTAATAATGTTTATTTAATGAAAAAAAAAAGTTTCGGTCAAATAAGTGTTTGACTTCAAACTATAAGACCGAGTTGGAATTTTTTAGACCGATTTGACTTGACCTTTACCACAGGTTTTGGGCATAATAGTGTTGGCTACAGGTGAGCATTGACACCTCATATCCCACTTTTGGAACCAGCAATTCAGAAACTGGAAATGATCTGAAGGAGGCAGGTTCCGGTTCCTAACATTTGGATCTATTGAGACGGAACTCGGATCCGGCTATATGAATTTGGCATGACTTAACCATCCATTTACATATTCTATAACATCAAGAAGTCACCTGACATAGGAATGACCATTAGAACAAACAAATAACAACATATACATAAGAAATTACTGACATTAAATGGACAAAAGTCATCAAAATTTTGTAGCATTGAAACTAAAGTCTCCTGGTTGACTTACACGACACCCATATTTGAAAATTTTTTTTAAAGTGTGTGAAATTAGTAAAAATCTTATATTTCCTATGGACCACTTTCTTAAAAATTACCTGATGCCACAGAATGCTAATTCCAGGTATGTAACAGAAAGTACAATGCTGTAGTAGAAAGAAACAAAAGCACAATGCTTTAATACACAAATAAATCAAAGTACATTGCTATTTCTTCCGTTGTTATTCTTTATACTACCGTATACGGGCAACGAAGAATACACGTGTCCACCTTGTCCTTACCATGTACAACCATGCTCAGCAATGTTTTCCGGTTGGCTGATTAAGACACCAAATTTTGTCGCAGTCGAAATGTATTTGGGCATCAAAGTTTCTTAATATGTGATAATAAGGGACTGAATGCGTTATTAAGTGAAAACCTATTATATAGATACAAATCATACAATATAATCAATAATCGTGAAATGTGATGACTGCATATGTAAGTGAAGATTGAAATTGTGAGACCATTGAATACTTGTTAGTCAAAAACTGGATTAATAATTTTCCTGTTGTAACAGACCCTAAAATAGCTTCACTTGTTGGTTATTTTCGTTGCTATCTTTGAACATGTTGGGTTCCGAGATATTGAATGTTAATTAGATACGCTTCTTTCAAAAACTAAGTATCAGGTACATTTTTTATGCAACAAAATAGCAATGTACTTCTAATTTTATCTTTATTGTATCATCATAGTGTGAATCATTTCTGTTAAAATATTATCACCTAAAAGTTTTCTATTGTAGAACTCTACGGAGGCAAATGGGGGATTGTAAAACCAAAAATAATAGTACAATGATATTTCCTGTATTTATAAACTTATTCGGGAGTTGCAAAAGACAAAAAGTCCCCAAAAAAAACGTATTATTTGAACATGTTGGTTATTTTCATTTCTGATGAATTCCCTTTATGCCCTTTTAGGGACCAAACCCCTAAAAAAATTAGAAATCTTGAAACCTACTAACTTTATGTTTACAATGATATATTTGTACATTATAGATGCAGAAAATTCATGCATAGTACATTATTAAAAATGAATCAAACACATTGTAGCACTTTTCCATCACTTAAAACTGTTATTCAAAAGAATGTAGTTGCTGGCTCATACCTATATCCCAAGAGGCAAGACCTGCTTTTATAAGTTCTGCAAATACAATAACAAAACATTAAATCATTCAATCGATTTTTTATTTTTAGAAATTTATAAGTGAGATTTACAGTAAATTGGTTTAAGAAACTAAATTGCAATTTTAGTTGTTTAAGTTAGCACGTATGTACATTTGTCTTTTTGAGTAAATTCTTTAATCCGAAATATTGTTTCTTCAATTCAGTATGCTCGGGGTCTAGGCAAAGACCTTTCTGGTAATGCATGAGAAAAAATAGAGTCATTAACTATTTTTAGAACACTGTTTTATATATTTTCAATTCGAGATATATAAAAAAAACACAAAAATAAAAAACCTTGTGGCTACATCATGATCATCTAAATAATAATAGGAGCGATCAAGGAGGAGCAATGCCTTTGATTATCTTCATCTTCTTTAAGTATATATCCTGCTTCTGAAATTACCCCTGCATAATCCTTAACAGCTAGTAATAACTTCACCTTTAACATTTTGGCCTGAAAATTTATATAGAAGATGTGACATGTGAAAATAAAAAATGCATAAATTTATTTAAGTGTAGTTACTTGTAATATACGTGTGAGTAAGCAGGTGAAAATGTAAGTACCACTTTATCGATGAAATCTAAAGCTTTTATATAATCGTCTGAATTAAAGAGGTTGTTGGCTATATCTAAGCTCTTTGTGCTTGATGTATTTGAGAAAGTTCTTTTTCAGCGAATGGATTTCCAGGTTTTAATTCAAGAAACTTTTTATAGTTCTTATCGGATTCCTCCTATTTACATTAGCCAAAATTTTCCTGAATCATATAAGGTTCTAATCAGGAACTATGTGAAATTATGTTATGTCTTCAAAGCTTAAAAAAAACCAGCACAATTGACGAAGAAGAAAAGCCCTAAGCCAACATGCTTAGGAAAGTGACGGATCGGCCTCTCTGTCAGTATTAAGATCATTATGACTTCACTTTAACGTTTTACTTTTATACTATGTGAAACTCTGTCAAATAATTCAGCAGTATCGCCAGATTTTGCAACAAAAATGTCAGTAGGGGACTTTAGAAATTACAATTTAGGTTATTTCAAGTTTCGATATACATTCAATTCAACTCAATTTCAGATCTAAAAATAGCACAATAACCGAAAATCTAAATCCAGGGCTTGAAATCCCAAAACGAACGGTGTAAATTCAAAATTTTAAACCAAATCCAAATCCGCAAATTTTCATACCCCTAATATTAGTAGTGTACATAACATATAAAATTCGGAACTGCATGTTTGGTCCAAGGCGGAGAATGAGAGTTTACCGGGTAGAAATAGTCCAGCAGAGAAGTAGAAAGAAGAGTTTTGTTAGAGCCTAACCTGATACTGAACGACCAAAATTTGCTTCGTCTAGGGATTGTCGGTGTGGACACCGGAGGAGGAGGGAGTTGGAGAGAGGATCGGAAATGCGAACAAAATTTGGTGAAAGAAGAATACGTTGAAACCTATAAAATCATTCCATTTCATCTCGTCGATATGCAAATAGAGCGGATATTACGGTCCTGATTTGGAGTTGAACTTTTGAAGATATTTAGATTGCTGATTTTATGAGATTTGCTATCAGTTACGCGGATTTCATGTGCGTAGAATTGATTTTATTTCTAAAACAGCAGCAATGATCAAAATTGGGTGTGAAGAAGAGTGAGCGGGAAAATAAGGCTGAGGGAGAGTAAGAGACTGCCATGTGGCATTCTCAATAGTGCTTTATTAGAATGTAAAGATATATCCAAAACGTTAATTTAATGATTAATAATGTTTTTAAAAAATTTAAAAAATTATTTTTAAATTAAATTAGACCTAAATTACTAAACTATCCCGGTACCATATATCCTAATTTAATCCTGTATCTTCCAAAATTGATGGGTTGAACAAAGCAAGCATGCAGATGTTGAGAGACAGAATGCAATGTTGCAAAGTCAGGTTGATATGTTTATGAATATGCTTCAAGAGCCTGAGAACTTGGAAGATGAAGAAGGCCCCCAAGATCCTTAGGTTTAGGTTTATTTATTTATTTGTTATGATTGTATTGTTTGGCTTTTTCTGGGAGTCTAATATACATACATACAAATTGCACAAGTATACGTGTCATGATCGAGTAATAAAGTACGAGATAATTCCAATATGGTATTAAAATTTAACTCAATGCTTAAATGTAGAGGGCAATTATCGGAATGTGTCGTGAACCTTCTTATTGGAATGTTGAATTGATTTTGGAAGATGGGGATTCAATTAGGATATATGGTACATGATAGTTTAGTAATTTAAGTCTAATTTAATTTAAAAATAGTTTTTTTATTTTTAAAAACATTATTAATCATTAAATTAACGTTTTGGATGTATATGAGAGTTTTTAGGTTTTTAAGGATATATACGTAATTTGTAATTTCATAAGGATATAGACGTAATCAGAAAGGTTTTTAAAGATATAAACAAAATTTTCCCTAAAATAGAAACCTTAATAGCTAGGACTTAAAGGAACATGCTGTAGGATAAAATAGAAACCAAGGAAACAATTTATAAATGATGGTAAATAGAATTGAAGCTATAAACTGGAAATAGCAAAACCATTTAGACTACAACATATTTATGTAGTTATGGAAATTTATTCATACATAAATACAGTTTTGCTGGGTAAATGACTGAATGTACTAACTACAATTTTGGTGGTTCAATGACAAAATGGGATAATAGATACACTTCTTGGAGTTTAACACAGTTTTGTTGTAGAAAAAAAGATCCTTAAGACCAAATTAACTACACTAATATTACCTTTCAGAATTAATAATTAAAATATATTAAAAATATAATCTAGATATATAATCCAACAACTTGCATTTTGGTGATTCTGGAGAAACATTGAGCTACAACTCACCCACCTTGAAACATGCAATCAGATATTTATCGAACTTGATTTTCAATCATTTAAACCCAACAACTTTTATCAATTGGTTGGTATGGAAAACAGAAAGCGATAATTATTATAACGCCCTTCATGGGTAGCCCTCCGTAGTCTACTATATGGACGACTCTACACACAACCCATCAAGCAATAATTACTATAAAGCCCTTCATGGAAAACCTTTACAAACATTAACATACACAGCTTAGTACCCTCTTTTCCACTATCTCGCTTATGGTCTATAGTGATGGTTCCATACCCCACGTCTACAATTGAACCTAACAAATCTGTTACAACTAAATCATGTATCTATTCAATTTATCCTTTTTGAATTTCAAATCAATTTATATATCCATCACCTCCAACATTATTCAATCATTTCTTTGTTACCTCCTACCTGCCCAATAAAAACAATTTATACAAGTTAGTGTGCACATGTACAAACTTGTTAAGTGAATGTTAGTGTGTATGCTGGCATATAATAGTGTAGCTCACTTATAGACATTTCACTGTAGGCACGGAACTTACTCCAAAGACCTATTAAGAATTAGAAAGTCAAAAAGATTAATCATAATGGTGGAATTTGCATTGAAGATGAAAGAGAGGGTACCCTTGGAAGTATATTCGGATGGTAAAACCTTCACATGTGGGAATTTATAGTCTTTACAAGAGGGACATGGTGATTACCATGGATAACCTTTGGGACCTGCCATCTGACAGTCAGTGACCTGAGGAAAACCAAATACAGCTTTAAATATTCAATGTCTTAATCAGGGGAGAAGAAACATAATCTCAGAGTTCAACCTGCATGTGATTCAGCTTTTACTTTCTTTTAGTCATTTCATCGAACAGATGTCATACAAACATGTAATGACAGGAAGATACAAGGAAATAGTAATTAACATCTTTAATTGTCATGAGTTATTGGTCCTTTTGAGAATATTGGCATATACAATGGATGTTTTACACTTTTACTTCATAACAAGTGTTACAGACTGGAAATTTATGGTCTTGAACATCAACTTTCTATAAATAGTTTGTAGAGTAATTTGCAACAAAAATTCGTAAATGAAAGTGATGATAATGATCAAAAAAACCTAAAAACATACCATGTTTAAGACCAATCGATGCGTAGATATCCTGGACAGGCCTTGCCAATTGCAGAAGTGTTCCACCTGCATCCAAAATAAACCATCGTATGCTCTCCACTGTTCTTCCATTTCCTACGCACAAATCAAATTAGGGTTCTGAACATTGATGTGAATCAGATTAACGCCATAAGCAAAGTAACTGGAATCGGAATGATGACCGACTAACCTGTGTGAAGCGTAGTGGAGACTTGGAAGACGAATAGTATCGGATAACGATAGATTTCTTAAAAATCATATTTGAAGGCTTAAGAGCTCTAAAAAGAGCGCCGACATGGAAACAGAAAACATACAAATTAACCCGTCGATGTGCTGGAAACAGAGAGCGGGAGAGAGGAGTTGTTGAATCGATGACATTTATGGTTGGGTGTTATGATTTTCAAAAGGAAAGGCGGAGTGAGGGCGATAACTGGGGATGAACCAAAACAATTTGGCAGAAATTTAGGAACCGGTAACTTTTAAGGAGTGTTAGAGAAAATGACGGAACATATTTTGTTTTTGAGAAAATCAAAAATTCTATTAAAATGATATGTGGTCAAATGAATATGGTAGCGTGTGGTTTCTACATTTTCATTTATTAGGCCTTCCGGTGTGCCCACACACGGGCTCTCATTTTTTCTCTTCCACATCAGCACCCCTCACTCCTCCCCTCACCCGTGGAAATGGTCACCACTCACTTCCCTTACTTTTGGTACAACTAATTATACTGAATGTACAATCAAGTGGCATGAGTTTTCTTTCCTCGCACGACGTCGGCACGTTGCACGGGATTGTTTTTGCGGGGTCACCGCATGAAGGGGATGGTGTTCCTTGCGGGCTCGCAGAGGCTCGCACCTCTCCTCGCAAGGCACACCGGAGGGCCTTAGGTTTGGATAGAGAAGAGAAGAGATAGAGATTATAGATAATACAAAGAAATGAAAGTAAGATGCTTCCATACAAAAATTAATGGAAGTACATTGCTATTTGTTTCCTTTAATCCTACATACATTCTTGTTCTTTTGAAATCCATTGTTTCAATAATAACTAATCAGAAAATCTTAATCATAATCACTTTTACCCAAATTGTCAAATCCTGTCAGGCTGTCACGACTTCATACAAAATACTGTGTTAAAGCACATAAAAACACCCTTAAATTTGTGAGTTAGATGGTATTTTGCTCTAATTGGGTAGAGTTTTTAGTATACAAATTACAGAAAATTGCCTATTATTTATTCCATTTAACCCTATACAATTCTTGTTTTTTAAAATCTCATGTTTCAATTTGTAATCAGATCATTAATCATTTGTACCCAAAATCTAACATTTTGACTGTCATGGCCCAATAATCGTTAATCATTTAAAAAGTACATCCAAACACCTTCTCTCCGCTTGTAATATCACTTCCATATCCTCCGTCAGGTGGTGGCAGGCAATTTTGGTGTCGATACACGATTCCCAATGCCCTTTCGTAGTTGTGAAACATGGAACACTACATGGATACACGTGATATCCGGAAGCTGAAGGCGGTACGCAACTTGTCCTATTTTCTCCAGAATTTCAAAAGGACCAAAATACCGGGGAGCCAGCTTCTCATTTCGTCGGCGCGGTACTGACTGCTGATGATACGGTCTTAACTTTAGGAACACCTAATCCTCCACCACGAACTCGACATCTTTCCTATTCAAATCCACTTGACTCTTCATTACTTGTTGACCACTAAGTAGATGTCCCCGTAGATCGTGCAGAAAACGATCACGTTTAGATACTTGTCAGGATACTCGTCAACATTACTAACTGCGGTCTTCAAGCTACCATAATATAACTGCGGTGGATCTCGCCCGTACCAAATCTGAAAAGGAGTTGTTTTGTAGTTGTATGAAATGACGTATTATACCAGTATTCCGCTCAAGAGAGCCATTTCACCCATTATTTTGGTGTATCAGTGGCAAAGCATCGAAGTATGTCTCCACGCAGCAGTTGACTACCTCCGTCTGGCCATCTGTATGTAGATGGTAAGTTGTGCTTCTTTTTAGTGCAGCCCCATCAAGCGAAACAATTCTCTCCAGACGTTACTTAGGAAGACTTTGCCTCTATCAAGACGATCGACTCGGGGACACCGTGTAATCACACTACCTCGTGAATGAATACCTCGGTCACCATTGGGGCGGTGTAAGGGTGCTTGAGAGTGTAACGCCCGGTTTCTCATACAAAGTACACCCAAAAATTTTCAAGCAATAATACATCAAAATGGGCATACTTGTACTCAAACCAAGGATCAAGATATTATCAAGATGAATATTTACACAAAAGGTCCTTACAATTTCAACCAGGAATTACAAATAAATCTAATTCAACTAAAGGACAAAGCTCTAAACATGTCCGTCTCTCTTTATCACATGTCTTCCCCTATCACAGCTACAGATACCTGCAAAATAACATACAACTCAAGTGTAAGCTTATAAAGCTTAGTGAGTAATCTCAATTACACTCCAATAATCCCTCTCAGTAAATGTCTTTATCATTCTCGTTTGCTAATCTCATTAGCAAATACCCACTTTCTCTTAACTCTGAAATCTGCAAACATATTAGCTTTACAAATACCAGCTAATATTTAATAACATCAATTCAATAGAAATACCACACTTAGTACTACTCGTAACTCAACCATATTCTCACATATATTCATTTTTAACATCCAACTTATACTCAACCATAGCAATTCTCATGCTTGTAACAATTAAACTCAAAGACTCTTTAACTCAACCAATTTATCACATACTCTACTGTTATACTCAATATAGATTGCAACTCATCTCTTGTTATCCACAGATAACATAATCACTCCAACTCTATTCCAGCTCAATAGCCCTCATGGCTATACAATTTGACTCAAAACTCTTTAATATAACTACACTAACATCTACTCAGTTTATACAATCAATATGTATGTTCAACTTGGTTGTTATTATTCACATATAACAATTAACTCCATAATTAGATTATGACAATAACAACCTAACATATATATAGTTATATACTTAGTTTACCACAAGGTAAAATTATACTCAAGTACATAAGAGTACTCACCTGACAACGATTTAGTATATGAAACCCCCGAATTACGCGTACCGGGCTCCTGTTCGCTATAACTTGGTTATATCACCATAGTCTAAATCAAGTCTCCAATATCCACAATCATCTCAATTACATCTATCTCAAAGATGTATAAATCAAAAGAGGAAACAAAAGAGTATAAACGGTAAATATCAACTCAATATTTACCGAAACCTCCAAATTCACGGTTCTACTAATTCAACCGTAGAAACTCGACAATAATCTCACAAATAACTCTAAGGGCATCCACTAACAATCTACTAACAATATATATAGCAATATATAGCTAAAACACGGAAATGAAAGTTAGGGTTTCAAAACCCCAAAATCAAGAAATCACTCACCTCGACGAATTAGGAATCGAGAACGTGTTTACGGGGTTAGATCCGCATCTCCCCATGTTTCCTTACGAATCTCCAGCTTCAATTTGACCCAAAATCGCCCAAAAATGCTCTGAAATCGATTTGGGTTTGTTTTTACCGAAATGAGCATTTTCTGCACTTTAAAAGGCTCTGCACGCGTAACACGGTCGTGTAATATTTAACACGCCCGTGTAATGCTACAGTGCCCGTGTAAAATTTAACACGCCTGTGTAATGCTACAGTAACCAGCAAACACAAAATTACCGTGTATTACACGACCCGTGTAACATTTACACGACCCGTGTAATGCTACAATAACCAGCAAACACAAAATTACCGTGTATTACACGACCCGTGTAAGCCATTTTTGGCATTTTTAAGGCTCAAACTTCTTCCAAATGGGTTTCTAATCACCCAAACTCATACATCAACTTAACTAATCTTAATCACACCAAGATTAGTATATAAGAAAGGTTTTAACCTCTTCTCCCAAATCAAACAACTCATCACTCAAAGGTAATTATAAAAGATTGCCACACAACTCTTAATAACTCAAAGCTAGAACCATACTAATTATAAGGTAATAACTCTACTTACCTTAGTAAGCACCTCAAAATGAAAATAGGTCTTACAAGTTCTTACCCCCTTCAAAAGATTCCGTCCTCGGAATCTCTTGAAACAAAAAGGGATATCTTGACCGCAAAATCTTAACGCTTGCCATCATTCTCGTAAGATGATTTCTATAGCCATATTGGCTATCATCATTGCCATGTGGGAAAATACTCACTCCTTCAGGGCACACACTTTTCTATAGCATCATTGACATCAAGGTATCTCACCTCACTCCTCAAGTGATACTCCAATCACCAACTTCAACTTGTCTCATATAGCCATCTGGAACTCAACTTTCATTTCAAATTTTCTCAAAAATGATCTTACTCTCACTCAATAAGAATAATGGTCTCACCGATCTCAAGCTCATTTTCTCTCTCCATTTATTCCTTCAATAACAACATGCTTAGTTATTGATTTCTCCGAATTGCACATTCTCATTGTTTAGAGTAGGAGAAACACTCATACAACATAAAAGACACACATATTCAATTGTCTCACCCATGTTGCATAACTCATCAACACTAGGATGTAAATCCAACAATAATATAATATCAGAAACTATTTCGAGTTTCACTCACATCTCGTCTAATTTGGTATTTAACCCTCGACCCTTTGGTTATATAATACTCTTTTCAGTTGTGTTATCGATACAACTGATTGCAACTTATCCGAAAGCTCATTCATCTCTGTTTCCACCTCAACACACATATTAGGTTTTTACCCAATATACAACTAACAATCCTCCACCAAAGTGGCTCCTCTTCATACCAATTTAACAACATACCTCATGTTGTTTCTCTCGATGTACTCACTCATTATATTTTCTCTTATGTGGACAAATCCACATCATATTCTCAATAAATCATTTACTCTATTAAACTCGATAATTTATTGTCAAATAAATTCTCAACACAACCACATATATTCCTTCTAACACACTATCAGTAAGGATTTTCTTCTCGTCATTTCTCCCTCGTTATCATCTCAATCTCCAATTCATCATAATGACACAGAATGATATATACAACTCACCGAAATCTCTACACATGCTCAAAATAATAAAATTTGACACCACAATCTCTACAATGGGATCATATCTCATTATCCAAAATAACTCAACATTATTATAGCAAAATCTACTATTCGTCGTCTTATATGAATAATAGTTTTGTCATCTCGACATTCATATATTTATCTCATTGGCAGTAATCGATTTGATTGCTAAGGAACGAATCCTATCAATCACAACCACAATTACTTTCCTCCTCTTTTAACTCATTACATAATTATACAACTTTATCTCGTGCAACATGCAAGAAATCTCACACATTCTCAACACGACTACATTACAAACATATTTACTCATAGCATCACTTCTCAACAGTATAACTCACTGTATTATCTCACAGTACTTCCGTACTGTTAATTTACCTCTGTTTCGTCCTCTTCTCAACCCGTAGGTTTCAAGCCACACAAGCTTACCGCGACGTTCATATCTATCCGCACGCAAGGATAGTACATGTCTCATTACTCCGCATCATCATAAAGTACATGCTTGTTTACACACAAGCACAACTACTATAGCACCATTCTACTTCGACTCTTGGTACCTCGTACCATACTTTGGTCTCATCATTCAACACTATCTCACGGTACCTCGGACCGTCCTCTGATCAGATCATGGTACCTCGTACCATTCTCTGATTTGAATCCATCTCCTCTTTGACTCTAGCGAGTCTCCGCTACGGTCTCGAGTCATATAGACTCACCATCACTCCTCCTTTTGTTTGAGTCATAACAATTTTCATTACTCCAACCACAAGGTACTTGTTATGTGGTCTCGATCACCTTTACTCAATATGTGACCCCACCAAATATGTGGTCTCAATCACATTTACTCAATATGTGACCCCACTGAATATGTGGTCTCAATCACATTTACTCAATATGTGACCCCACTGAATATATGGTCTCAATCACATTTACTCAATATGTGACCCCACTGAATATGTGGTCTCAATCACATTTACTCAATATGTGACCCCACTGAATATGTGGTCTCAATCACATTTACTCAATATGTGACCCTACTGAATATGTGGTCTCAATCACATTTATTAGGTAATTAACCCAATCTCTAGGCCAATTAGGCCTACTTGAACCACTCTAGGTTCTCTCAATTATAACCACAAGGTACTCTTTATGTGGTTACTCGAGTGTCCTATGACAACTCTGTCACAAATATCTCATTATGTGACAACTCTAAACTACACAATTCATCTCTCAGCATGTCAACTCATAATCAGTTATTGTGTGCAATCAACTACACACTCATTGTCTTTCTCAACTCATACTCTTTTGGCTATCTCAACCATTCATTGTGATCATTCATAAGTACTAGTTATGTGGCCCCACAGAACATGTGGTCTCAACCACACAATACTTGTACACAGGAATCTCGTCACATCTGTGAAACAACAAGCAATATATATATATATATATATATATATATATATATATATATATATATATATATATATATATATATATATATATATATATACCATATCATTCTTTATATATTTCTTACCATGTATATGTTCATTTTACACATTTCTCCATGGTTGCTAAGTACTCGTCAAGCAACTACTTATAATCTCAGTTATACATAATCACAAAGCACTCATTATGTGATATGTAAACTTTACCTCAAATGGACACGAGATTCTCATCTCGATATCGATTACTACACCTTATACTCACAATTCTCTAGCACATGTAATTTCAATTAATCTTTTATGTGTTCACATATTCTACAATATGTAGTATCAATAATTAAAACACATGTAACTTATTACAATTAACATTTTAAGTGAAATTACTTACATACCTTGTAGCAAGAAATCTTGTCTCCTCATTAGTTGAACTTGCATACTTTGGATCTCAACTCTCGAGTATACTCGGCTACACTCACATATTTCAACTCTTAGTTTATACTCAGCTTATGTTCATACTCTTTCTCATCATCAGTTGGAATTTCGCCTCAACCGGGATCTCATCTTATAAGCTCATCATCATCTGGAGATTCGCCATCAGCAGAATCTCATCTCATATTCAACTAACATCTCATAATTAGCTGAATTTCTCGTCTCCTCGTTGGTTGATATCTCTTATCAGTCAAAATCTCGTATCATCATCCAATATTGGTCCAACCGGCTATGACCAATTTATCAACTCGTCCTCATCTGTCTCCATATCTGTATTCACACACAGAATATATAGCAATAACAAATATGAGATAAAAGTTATAATTAACTCATAAACTAAAATCAACAGCAGTATCTTTTTCCAAGCATGTGATAGGGGCTCTTTCTCACCTCGGTTCAAGTCTAGGACTCTACACTCAAAGACCTAGTTCACTTAAACCATGCTCTGATACCAACTTGTAACGCCCGGTTTCTCATACAAAGTACACCCAAAAATTTTCAAGCAATAATACATCAAAATGGGCATACTTGTACTCAAACCAAGGATCAAGATATTATCAAGATGAATATTTACACAAAAGGTCCTTATAATTTCAACCAGGAATTACAAATAAATCTAATTCAACTAAAGGACAAAGCTCTAAACATGTCCGTCTCTCTTTATCACATGTCTTCCCCTATCACAGCTACAGATACCTGCAAAATAACATACAACTCAAGTGTAAGCTTATAAAGCTTAGTGAGTAATCTCAATTACACTCCAATAATCCCTCTCAGTAAATGTCTTTATCATTCTCGTTTGCTAATCTCATTAGCAAATACCCACTTTCTCTTAACTCTGAAATCTGCAAACATATTAGCTTTACAAATACCAGCTAATATTTAATAACATCAATTCAATAGAAATACCACACTTAGTACTACTCGTAACTCAACCATATTCTCACATATATTCATTTTTAACATCCAACTTATACTCAACCATAGCAATTCTCATGCTTGTAACAATTAAACTCAAAGACTCTTTAACTCAACCAATTTATCACATACTCTACTGTTATACTCAATATAGATTGCAACTCATCTCTTGTTATCCACAGATAACATAATCACTCCAACTCTATTCCAGCTCAATAGCCCTCATGGCTATACAATTTGACTCAAAACTCTTTAATATAACTACACTAACATCTACTCAGTTTATACAATCAATATGTATGTTCAACTTGGTTGTTATTATTCACATATAACAATTAAATCCATAATTAGATTATGACAATAACAACCTAACATATATATAGTTATATACTTAGTTTACCACAAGGTAAAATTATACTCAAGTACATAAGAGTACTCACCTGATAACGATTTAGTATATGAAACCCCCGAATTACGCGTACCGGGCTCCTGTTCGCTATAACTTGGTTATATCACCATAGTCTAAATCAAGTCTCCAATATCCACAATCATCTCAATTACATCTATCTCAAAGATGTATAAATCAAAAGAGGAAACAAAAGAGTATAAACGGTAAATATCAACTCAATATTTACCGAAACCTCCAAATTCACGGTTCTACTAATTCAACCGTAGAAACTCGACAATAATCTCACAAATAACTCTAAGGGCATCCACTAACAATCTACTAACAACATATATAGCAATATATAGCTAAAACACGGAAATGAAAGTTAGGGTTTCAAAACCCCAAAATCAAGAAATCACTCACCTCGACGAATTAGGAATCGAGAACGTGTTTACAGGGTTAGATCCGCATCTCCCCATGTTTCCTTACTAATCTCCAGCTTCAATTTGACCCAAAATCGCCCAAAAATGCTCTGAAATTGATTTGGGTTTGTTTTTGCCGAAATGAGCATTTTCTGCACTTTAAAAGGCTCTGCACGCGTAACACGGTCGTGTAATATTTAACACGCCCGTGTAATGCTACAGTGCCCGTGTAAAATTTAACACGCCCGTGTAATGCTACAGTAACCAGCAAACACAAAATTACCGTGTATTACACGACCCGTGTAACATTTACACGACCCGTGTAATGCTACAGTAACCAGCAAACACAAAATTACCGTGTATTACACGACCCGTGTAAGCCATTTTTGGCATTTTTAAGGCTCAAACTTCTTCCAAATGGGTTTCTAATCACCCAAACTCATACATCAACTTAACTAATCTTAATCACACCAAGATTAGTACATAAGAAAGGTTTTAACCTCTTCTCCCAAATCAAACAACTCATCACTCAAAGGTAGTTATAAAAGATTGCCACACAACTCTTAATAACTCAAAGCTAGAACCATACTAATTATAAGGTAATAACTCTACTTACCTTAGTAAGCACCTCAAAATGAAAATAGGTCTTACAGAGAGGGATGAAGTGGGCATACTTGCTTAGTCGGTCTACCACTATAAAGATGACTGTAGAGCGTGACAGTCTGTCAATAAAATCCATTGATATTCCAGACCAGGCTGTATTTGGTAATTCCAAAGGCCGTAGTAATCCGTTGGGTGCCATGGTCGAGTATTTTTGACGCTAACATACATCACATTCTGCCACTCTTTTAGCCACGTCACCCTTCATTCCGGGCCAATAAACTTATCGAGCTAGGCGTTGATATGTTTTCTGAACTCCCGAGTGTCACCCTACAATACTACCATGAAATTCTTTAAACAACACTAAAACCCATCGGACCCACTAGGCAGCACTAGTCATCCCTTGTAAAGGAGGCGATCGTGTTCAATGGTATAACTGATTGGAGCCGAAACACCCTCGGTCACCCATCGCTTCATTGCTTGAATTTACCCATCAGTGGCTATATCCTTACATAATTCATCCCATTCAATTTTCCAAGAAACATGTAGGGTGGTCAGCTGGCCGTCAGAGTTTTTAATAGATAATATGTCGGTGGCCCTATTCTCCTTCTCGGGCCGATAAACAATGTCGAAATTATAACCGAGAAGCTTGGATAACCATTTTTGATGGTCCTCTGTGTCACAGTGCGCTGCTCTAACAGGTACTTCAGACTTCGTTGATCTGTTCGAACAACAAATTTGCGTCCTAGCAAGTAGGGGTCGCCACTTCTGAATGGCCATGACAATCCCCATGAGCTCCTTTTCGTAAACTAATTTCTGCCTAGTGCGAGTCCCAAAATGTAACTAAAAAAATGCCACGGGCCGGCCACCTTGCATCAGCACCGCCCCTAATCCATATCCCGAGGCATCCGTTTCGACAATAAACTCTTTAGTAAAATCCGGTAGTGCCAACACCAGGACATGCATCATTGCTTCCTAAAGTTGTCGGAAGCAGTCGGAAGGCTGCTGTTGCCTCTTTCGTCCATTTAAAGTTTTCCTTTTTCATCTGTTCGGTGAGAGGCCACGCGATATTTTCGTAATTTTTCACGAATTTGCGGTAATACCCGGTTAGCCCTAAAAACCCCCCGAAGTTCATGTAGCGTTTTTGGAATCTGCCACTACAACATGGCTAGAATTTTGGTGGGGTTTGCTGTCACTCTATCCTCCAATACGATGTGGCCGAGATACTCGACTTGTTTTTGGGCGAATGAGCTTTTCTTTGTATTCGCGTAGAGCTTATTTTTTTGTAGTACTTGCAAAATTGTTGCCAAATGTTTGAGGTGATCTTTCTCGGTTTTAATGTATATTAAGATATCATCAAAGAAAACCAATATGAAGCGACGTACAAACGGTTGGAAAACTTTATTCATTGGTGATCGGAACCGAGGCGTCAGTCCAAACGGCATGATTAAAAATTCATAATGACCCTCGTGTGTTCCAAATGCTGTTTTTGGGATGACCTCGGTCTTCATTCTATTGGTGGCGGAGGCAATCCGTACGACATTTGGAACACGTCGTCAAAAGTTTCGATCATGGTCTTGACCGCCGCTGGTGGTGGAGTTGGTGCTGGTTCGTCTTCTTCAGCGCTTAGGTGGATTAAATACCCTTTTCCCTCTTGGTGCAATATTTTATTCAATGACCTACATGAAGCGGGAGTCCTGGACAGACTTGGATCGCCCATAATCATTACATGTAGGTCACCATCCCAGAACTGCATGCGAAGTTCTCGCTAGTTTACACACATTACCCCTAACTTTTGCAACCATTGCATCCCAAGAATAAGGTATCATCCCCCAAGGTCTAGTGGGAAGAAGTCTTCCACTATTTGTATTTCCGACACGTTTAGCACCACCCCTTTACACGTCCCTCGACTCTTTTCTAGCAACCCATTGCACAAACATACCTTAACTATTCCTATTCCTACCATAGTTAGTCCCAATTCGTTAACTACCCGTTTGGGCACGAAGTTGTGGGTTGCCCCACTGTCTATCAGCACCTTCACAGGTTTTCCTCCCACCTCACCGGTAACCTTCATCGTACGCGGTGGAGTGAGCCCGCTCACGAAGTTTAGTGATATTTCGATGTTATCGAAGTGAGTGTGGTTGGTATCGTCTTTTCCACGTCATTGATGATCAAGACCTATAGGGTTTTGCTCGGGCAACGATGCCCGGGGCCGAACTTTCCATCACACCTAAAACACAACCCTTTTGCACATTTTTCCGCATATTCCGTTTCCGTGAGGTGTTTGAGCTGACCAGTAAGGTTCATGTTTATGTCCTTCTTTTCTATGGATACATTCATCGTGCCCCCGAATCCGGGTTTAGTGTGACCGTTGTTTCTGGTGCGGAATGACCCCCTCCTGTTTTGGTGGTGCTGTTGACTTTGTTTTCGTCAAGCATGATTGCCGCCTTCATTGCCCTCACCAAACTTTCAGGCTCCATAATTCTAACTGCAGATCGTAACTTGGGTTTTAGTCCTTTGATAAAGGTTCCTTCAAGCACCCTCTCCGGGAGGTCCAATAATTGCCCGACTAGCTTCTCGAACTTGCAAATATACTCCCTTGCCGTGCCCCTTATTTAATAGCTAGGAACTGTTCGTAAATACTCCCCTCATATGTATGTTGAAACCTTGCTAGTAACTTTTTCTTCAGCCGATCCCATGAGCGACAAGGAGACCGGCCATCGTTCCATCGGTACCATGACAACGCCTCCCCTTCCATGCAAAGTGCCGCCGCCCTGACTTGGTCGTATTCCTCAATCCTTTGAAATTCGAAGTAACGCTCCAGGCGGTAAATCCACCCATGAGCATCCTCTCCGCTGAATACCGGCATCTTGATTTTCCGGCAATCCCATAGCGAATCCCTATTGCCACCGCAACCGTTCTTCTTTCGCGTACCAATTCCCTTGTCATCACTTAATTGAAACAGGCGAGGCCTGGGATTCTGGGTCCTTCTCCTGTTTCGGCCTTTGTTTGATTGCTACCGAGAGGTCAGTAATCGCCTTCAGAATTTCATTGAATCGTTGGTTGTTTGCTGCCTGGTTGCCCTCGATGTTTGCTCGGATTTTTGTCACGTCTGATTCTAGAGACGTGATTCTGTCGGATTGTTTAAAACCATCTTAGCGTCAGGACCGAAAACGCTCTGATACCAATTTGATAGTAGGTAATCTCCAAAAGTCTAAGACTCAATTTTATTAATGCCTAAAAAATAACATCCAACCATGTGCCATATTTATAGCATCCCGCTACATATAAACCTAAATCAATACGAAAGCCTAGAAATTACCTACAAATTAGGAAACTATCAAAAACAAGGAATCTAATTAAAAAAAATTGCAGATCTTATATTTAGCTTTTCCTACTTTTCAGCCTTGCCTGTTGTAAACCACCAAACCACCCCTCTTCTCCGCCGGTTCATATCACATTTGTTTGTGTATTATGACATTTAATTTTCGGTTATTTCCCTTTTATAACATACTACCTAATTCTTTTACTTCATATTTTTTCAGGGTTCCTACCTCCTACTTACAATTTACAACTCATGAATAGTACCGCTTCCATTCAGCAAAAGCCATCTATTCCCAACTCTTTAATATCTTTCTCTTTATTTTGGACCGAATTAAAAATAACATGGGCTGCCACATGTATAGCTTTTTTGTTTGACTGTGTTCACATATTTTGACTCTATTCACCACGAATTTTCTTAAACCCTTCTTCCACTACTTCCGTTTTACGTTTTCTAATATGACTTTATATAAAATTGGAGTAATTGTATTACTTCCGTTTTACGTTTTCTAATATGACTTTATATAAAATTGGAGTAATTGTATTGATTCCTACATTTTATTTTTACCCATGTGAAATTATGACAAGTGTCCTATTTAATAAAAGTAATAATATTTTAATACACATGTCACAATATAACTCGGGTAGGAAGATTAGTAGGAATAAAAGGTCGGAACAAAAACAATTTCTCATAAAATTGTTATGTATGTTTCTTTATCCAGGGAATGCTGCTATGTTTTTAAGAGTGGTAAAAAAGATGTTATTTTAATATGATTTTATAAGTTATTTGTTATTTATGTTTTCTTTTTTTACAGAGTGCCACATACTATCTCTCTTTCGCCACAAACCTTTTACATGTAACAATTTAAATGCTACTCTTTTGTTGATTTTGTGTGTAAAAATTTTTTGTTTTTGTGTTTTCAATGTAGGGTTACCGTTTGTTTCTTTCTCCTCATATTCGTGAAGTTCTATTCCTCCGATTCTAACAAAAAATTGATGAGAACTTGATCCATCAAATTAAAAAAAAACATTTGTAAATTACTTAAATACAAATTAAAATCAATAATAGGATAAATTTTTTTATTTACCGTATAAACTTTCCGCAGCATCTTACAAGATAAACCCTCTGGTTAATAACAAAATTGATTTGATGAACAGTAAATTAAATATAATTTTAATATAACTTTTTATAGTATTTTTTATTTTATCCAACAACTACGACGTTTTCAATAAGGATAAATGAAAGATTACTTTACTTTAGTTTTCTAAATTATCTATTCTTATATAGATTAAATGTGAGCAGATGTTTAGAAGATTTGAGGGGGGTTGAGGGGGGTTTGAGGGTTTTAAACGGGTTGGGTTTTTTTGACCATTCGGTTTCCGCCACCTGTATCCCTTCTTGTGCGACACGAACTCAGTGACTACCCATCCCTTTCTCTTTCTTCTACTTCTTCTTGGCCACTGCGTGTTACTACTGCTTCATTCTTCAACAAATTGAAAAGAAAATGGTAGAAGGTAACTTCTCTCCGTTTCATTGTTCAAATAATCATCAATGGTTATCTTCTGGGTATAGTTCAATGTGCAGATTTTGGCGTGTACAAGTGCAGAAACAGTGAGAATTTCATAAGCACCCAAAGATCTAAAAACCTGCGAAGCTACACTTGATTCACTTCTCGGACTCATCACAAACAACCGCGAATTCGTAAATTTGTCCGCCGGCGACAACATGAACGTTGTTGCGGTACCTGATTTCCAGCAATGGATGGGGCCACGATCGACCCACTTGAATCTTCGATCCAGGTTTCTCCCGATTTTGGGAGTTCCTATTTTCTTTTTTGATTTTCTAATTCTTGATCTAGGATTTGAGATTCGGCTCCACTTGATGCTGATTGCAGGTAAGTTCCGATCGACTTGGTTAAGTTCAATCGACTTCGTTCTATGCGATTGAAGTCGACTGCTTCATGTTGAACTCCATTGCAGGAACCATCGATTGAAGTCGGCTGCACATCTGCTTCTCATTGAAGTCGTGTTTTGTTTAATTCAAGTTTGCTTCTGCATAGGTTATCGAGATTGATTTGCAGGCTAACGGACTAATAATTCAAGCTATCAGGACTGATTTCAGGAACCATCGACCAAAGGGTATCTATTCAAAGTCGGATTTCAGCTCATCCTATTCGATTAAGTTTCGTTTAATTCAAGTTGTGTTTTGCATGTTCGAATTACAGACTCGAGATTAACATCGATTCCAGATTTGATTGCACGGACAAGATTCAGGTGAAGTAATTTGCTAAAAAGATTCGTACTCTAGAATAAGATTCAGGTCAGGTAAAGGTAAAGGACAGGTTCTCATTCCAGCTTTCTTGATGCACTTATGCACACCAAGTGTTTGTTAAATTGCCTAAGAGAGTTTTTCTGATTGCGTTATGTTGACATACAAACACAAATCACCAAATTTATACCAATATCCTTATGATCCATATATTATTTAAATATGGCTACGAAATTGTTATTATTTAAATTTACTATATCTTAACAAAACTTGGTCAAACTTTTTATTGCAGCTGAGATTATTGAAAATAAGATATGGAGTCATCAACTGCGTTAAACAACCAGCTTAAGGTATGAATTTCCACAAGTATTTTGCACGTTCACAATTGCTACAAGTTTTTGTACCAAAAAGAGTCACCAATAATTTCATTTCATTTGTTACAATGTCTCATTACTGCAACCATTACATTACAGGAAGCACACCCATTCTTCGTGTTAGCGGGTCCCAATGTGATTGAATCCGAACAACATATTTTACATATGGCAAAACAAATCAAATCTATCACTTCGAAGTACATTCTTTTATCTCTAAAAAAATCATATATTCCAAATTCTATTCACCATATAACACTTGGATTTTTGCAGACTTGGGTTACCATTAGTCTTCAAGTCAAGCTTTGACAAAGCTAACAGAACTTCATCAAAATCTTTTCGTCGGCACGGATTAGCCGAGGGATTAAAGGTAAATTCCACTAATTTTACAATTTAATAACTTCATTAGCAACATAACATATATTCAATTACAGATCCTTGAAAAGGTGAAAATCACATATGACTTGCCCATTGTCACCGATGTACATGAATTCAGCCAGGTAATCAACCAATCACAACATAATTTTATAATTTAGAAAACAGACACATAACGTTTGAATTTTTATAGTGTGAAGCAGTTGGTAGGGTTGCAGATATAATTCAAATTCCTGCGTTTTTACCCTCGATGGATATTGATTCAGTGATCATACAGCCTAATGATCCTGTGGAAGACCCTAATTTGACCAAGGGTAAAGTTGTAAATCCAGATGAAGGGAGTTCTACGCAGTGTGAAGTTTGTAGGGGAAAGGTTCAATTGCCGAATCGTTCAAAGCTTTGCTGAATGGGTAAGAACCTAGTTACTAACAAATGTGAAATGATGAATAGTAACACTTCCAATAAGATTCCACCACTTGTCTCTCTCCATGAATTAATTTTTATTGAAGGTTTTGCTTTTCACTTGTGTGTTACTCACCCACGGTTTATTGTGTAGAAGGTTTTTTAGAGCAAATTACAATAACAGTCTCTACATTGTTAGTTAGTTTATATATTTGGTCAAATCTTTTAATTATTATTTTCTATGTTCAAATTCTAGGATAAATTACAAAAATAACCCCTAGAGTACGGTTTAGTTTCTGTATAAATTTTCTGAAGCAATGCGCAGGTTAAATTTCCCCTGGCTATTACATACGATGTTAACCTTTTCCATAATTATTTCTTCATTTTAATTTGTAAAACAGAACATTTTATTTCTTTTCAGAGGTTGAAAATGCAACTGTTATCTTTGGGGTGTTACTATTTGCACTACAAATAATGTGTTTTAGTAATTATAACTACCGAATCATGACTCTCTGACACATTCAACATATCCTAATTCCTACCTAGTATTTACTCCTTAGCTTGCGCAAACAATATGAAATATAATTCTTTTACTTATAATTTTAATAAATTTAGTATGTGGTAGAATTACATATAAAAAAAGTTTTTCTTAAAAAATATATATATATATATATATATATATATATATATATATAGAGAGTTAGGATTAAATACATTTGGTAATTATTGTGTGATTGTAGGACCAAATATGGAGCGTCCGATTGAAATGATCAACAGTGTTAGATTTAAGGGCCTAATTGTAAAATTATAACAATTAATTAATCAGAATTTTCAATTAAACCCTTATAAAGGGTATTTTAGTCTATTAATAATTACTTAAAAAAGGAAATATCCAATTTATCTCCTAATTTGGTGGGATTACGTGAATTAAAACTTCAAATTAAAAACTAAAAATTATAGTACCTTCGAATTCTCAAAGAATAGTTTATGGGTTTTTAAGTTAATTACAGGACCTTCAAATTCCTTGAGAATACATCAAATTCCTTGAACCATTCTCAGAGAATGGAGTTACTTGTGATAAGAAAACGTACGATTTTTTTCTAGAATGACTTACCAAAACACAAACCAATAAAAACTAACACGCATTATCAGAGAATGGACTTACCAAAACATAAACCAATAAAAACTAACACCCATTCTCAGAGAATAGGGTTCGACATACAACAAAATTGACACTGCTCAAAACGATTTCGCATTTATTATCATGTAATTGGTCGCACATCCTGAAATCCAAAACAAAAAAGTACACATTCCAAACAATTGAACTTCTAATACATGACTATTCAACGTGCGATTACACGATTATTCTCAAAGAATGACTTACGATAAAAAAAATTAAACTGCTCACACTTTGAATGTAACCTGTACATTCTTGGAGAATGTAACATATACAACATTCTTGGAGAATGTAACTTATACATTCTTCTACAGCATAGTCTCATCTATCACGCAACATCCGATTGTCTTTCCCTGCGCCACCTCCGACGCCTCCGTTGCAGCCAGCGACCATCGACCACACACACCCTCGATGTGTGCGTGTGCGTGATTTTTGGAATCGAGAAAAAAACAGAGGTAAAGAATTATCGAGCAATAAAGATGCGATCGGGAGAAAGGGGATAACACACACCTTCGATAACACAAATTATAAGACTTGTTCATAATATTTCCAAATTGACTTTCTCAATATATTTTTTCCATGCTTTTTGTATAATTTTAGGGCTAAAATTTCGAACATTGCATAGCCATAGAAATTCACGTGCAATTATGCCGTCAAAATCACCCTAAAAAAACATAAGCATGGAAATTTACATTGAGAAAGTCAAATTGGAAACAAACATACGCATGCAAATTGGCCGAAAGCTGGAGAATTTTATTCAACAAAAATTAATCAATTCGGACGACAGTAATTTTATTTCTTAAAAAAATACGATGAATTGCTTCAAAACTTTTTGGAGCATATTGAATAAAATTCTGCACACATATTGAACATAATTGGAAGAATGAAGAATTGTAGAATTTTGGAGCATAAGAATGGTCACCGCAAACAATGGTGGTTTTCCCGTTACCGCCGTCTCTCTTCTTTGTAGGGTTTTAATATTAGGTTCTGTATAAGAAGAGAGAGAATGATATAAATTTGGAGATAATGATCAATTAACTAAATTAGTGGAGAAATTAAAATAATAATTAATTGGTTATTGTGATAATTTACCTTCTTACCCTTTATGAATGATTGGACCACAATTGGTCTTACATTCACACAATATTTATGATTTGTATTTGAACCTATATATATATATATATATATATATATATATATATATATATATATATATATATATATATATATATATATATATATATATATATATATATATATATATATATATATATATATATATATATATATATATATATATATATATATATATATATATATATGAGCAATGACTTTAGTTTCGTTCTGGAGTTCGAGCGGGGATATTTTATTTTTTCTTTTATAGGAAAAATGAATGAAAATAAAAGCGGTGGCCGACAAGGCCCTGGAAGGCTACTAACGGTAGCGAATCTCAGAATACGAAGAAGATCAGAAAGGCCATAATAAGAATTCAATTTATATTAACATATAAATATAATTAAAGTTATTAAATTGTGAAAAAATACACTGGTGACGACGGTGGTGGTGGCGGTGACAGAGACTGAGGTAGTGATGATGATGGGTGTTGGTAGCAGTAGTAGAGGTGGAGGTGCTGGCAGCGCTGACGTTGGTGGCGATAGTGTTAGAGGTGATCGAGACAGCACTAGTGACGGTGACGGTTTGTGTAGGAAGTGGTGGTGGTGGCGGCGGCGGCGGTGGTGGCGGAAGTAATGGCGGCGGCAGCGGTGGTATATAGGAATGAGTTCAAATGAGACATCAAAAATCTAAGCAAACACGACGGTGGTGGTAGATATGGCAGTGACGGCGACAGTGGTGATGGTGGCTAATATGTTGGACACTAGATTTGTCGTGAAGACTAATATGTTGTACATTAGATTTGTCATCGCTAACATGTATAGTGTCGTTCATTATCTAAGCAAACACAGATTTTTCGATCTGACATGGTACGCAAGACATAAAAAATCATGCAATTATTGTTATTGTATACGTTCACGGTTGTCATTATGTGAATGTCGATTTACAATGCCTATTATTTCTATTTGATGTAATTATAAATCACAATTGTCTGATGGTTGAGTAACTATCTATAACGTTTTACTGAATTCTTACATTTCACCAAATAAACCATGTATAATTTTATTATGTCAAAATTTGATTTACCTAATATTTAATAGATACAAATTATATTTTACTAGAATAATTGAAAAATAAGTAAAACACATATAAAAACTTATATATAATAGAATTAAAATAAAATATGAAACAACTAAATTTAAAAATAATAATAATGGGAGAATGTATATAGATGGTATAAGTAAATTAAATAGAATCCAAAAACGTAATATCATATTAATAAAATAAATTGAATTAACAAATCAAATCAACTATTCAAAACCCATTATTATCTAATGATAAAGGAGTGCATATAAGTTTTTTTTAGGGGTGATTTTATTCGCACTAAAAAATCCTTATCTACACTAAAGAGTGATTATCTAATAATTGTCCATTATGTGATTTGCTACAGTCCCTTACTATGCGCTTTCTGATGCTTTTATCCCACGCGCTTTTTTTTTCCTTTGTTTGAACAACGTAATCATCCAACTCCACTTTCATTTCTATTAAACATATATATGACCGTAGCCAAATTGATTATATATATATATATATATATATATATATATATATATATATATATATATATATATATATATATATATATATATATATATGTATATATATCCACTTTTATTTCTATTAAACATATATATGACCGTAGCCAAATTGATTACATATATATATATATATATATATATATATATATATATATATATATATATATATATATATATATATATATATATATATATATTTTGCAAGTTAGGGATGAATCTACTACATGAATCGTAATATACTACAGGCTACGCTAGGTACATTGGCTATCATCTACAGTATATCGTAGTCTTCGCCTTCTCCGAGGAACCTGCACAGAGACTAGACCCACTAACGCAGCAGCAAACCCTGGTGCATAGCACACGCCGACCCCGTAACGACGCCCTGCAGGCAACTGGCTGGGGGGAAACCAGCCCCGGGTACACACTTTGCACGGCTAGCACAGAGGCTACACTGGGGCATTAATATCTTTAGCCACCAAATGCACGCAGCAAGGTTCGAACCCGCGACCTCGCATATGCGAGGCACGTGCCTTACCCGCCACGACCACCGTGTTGTGTGTATATATATATATATATATATATATATATATATATATATATATATATATATATATATATATATATATATATATATATATATATATATATATATACACACACTAGGTGCGTACCCGCGCGATGCTTCGGGCGGCGAATAGTTTTTTCGGCGAATAATTTCCGGATGCCGATTAATTTACTTACAGGAGACGACAAATGTTTTCTTTTCGTTGAATGGTTTACTTACATCGTGTAGTTTTATTTTTTAAACCTGTTATATTTATAAAAAAATTGCAATGAATCAAGATATATATCATTACCATTAAAATGTATCTACATGAAAACTATTGTATTAGGGGAAGGTTCAACAATTAGTTTTTCTTTCCATGGTTAATTAGTTTTTCTTTCCATGTGCGCATGAACAATATATACTTGTTAAAGAAGGTACACCCATACCACTTGCTTTAGTAGACAAATTTTGGAAAAAACTTGATTTATCAGAATGGACATCATTAGAAAATGATGATTTTGATTGTGATGTTGAGCTAAAAAGGATTAACGCACAATTCAAATCAAAGTCGAGGTCTGGTAAGTTAAGTTTACTAAAGCAGTTAAGAAACATAATCACACCATCAGCAACTTCAATGGGTGAACCCGCTGATCACAAAAGCACTCGTGGGCGCCCATCATTAAAGAATAAGTTTTTTGGGAAAAGACATGTTGATTTAAACCAGAATCCACCAACTCAAGATCCACCAACTCAAGCTCCTCGAAGACATAGTGTTTCTACGTATACTCCAGATTATATGGGATCTAATATGTTCGATTTAAACTCAGATCCACTTTCTAAGCAAACAAGGTTCGACGACATGCTTTCCGCTTTGGCGTGGTCCGCAAGACATCCCAAATCATACAGCTATTGCCATTGCTCTCGTTTACGGTGGACATTATGTAAAGGTTGATTTACAAGGAGCATATCCAATGCCTACTATTTTGCCACTTTGGCGTAACTACAGATTCAACCGTTCAGCTGGATGGGAGACATTATATTCTGATCGATTGAAGGCCTACATCCCTCCAAATGCACCACGCAATGATTGTAATATTCCAACAGTTGAGATATCTGATAATTAAAATGATATTGAAAGTGTAATAATTTGAGACATTCGCAAATTATGATATTGTTTTCATATCATATATTTTAAATAATAAGATATAATGTTGTTTTGTTATAATTCGATAATTTTTAGAATTTGATATTCTAAAGAGTTCATGACAAAATTTAAGTTGTTGGTGACAATTATGACTTTCATGACTGGGATACACATAATACACCGGACATTAAAGCAAAAGCTTAAAGCAAAAGCTTTGGTATGTGGCCACTGTCAATCGATTAATGTCTCTAATAAACCAACCATAGGTAGTGTATCACTGTATTGTATAGTCAAGGGGTTTGCTATCAAGTATTAACTGAAAATATAAAAGATTGACATGCATCGAGGTATACAACAAGTATCCATACATGACATTAAAAATACCGATTTAATAGAAAAACTAATTTGTCAAATACTGCAACTAATAAACATAATCAATTAATGGTCGCTTTAATAAAAAAAATATTCAAGAATGAATAGACTAGCTGTTTCGATAAATTGACAGCCATTATATATATATATATATATATATATATATATATATATATATATATATATATATATATATATATATATATATATATATATATATATATATATACTATTTAATTTAATATAAAAAATAAAAATAATGAAAAGTATGTTTTGAAATTTGATTTAAATTGAAGGAGATAAAGTGATGAAATAAAAATTCTGAAACAATAGAGAAAGAGATGAGGAGACGTTTACATTTCCTATGATATCATTATTTCTATATAATAATTATATAATCATGAATTAGTCATAATTGCATAGTCATTTTTTAGTGCAAATAGTAGCACCCTTTTTTTAGTGCAGATAAAATTCCCCGTATCTTTGGTATCTTTGTGAATAGCGTAAGCAAAAAGATTCCTCTTCTGAATCGTGATCTTATCCGTCGAGTGCGGAAACCTAGGTTGCGTACGTCACGACCCATTACCCACTACCGCTTTCTTCACGTTAGAGCCCTTTATGCTTTCGATTCTTAACCAACTCCGTTTTTCTTGATTTGGGGGTCCAATTTCCACAAGTGATTAGGTAATTTGTGGCTTGATGGGGCGTCACGAAGACGAAAGATTGCTCTTAGAAGATAGACTTGTAGAGGTAATACTACTTGTATGATAAATCAATATCTTCTTTGATCAATTCCGTTTGTTCAGGTTTATTTAGAACAATCATCTTTAGGGCTTTCGAGGTAGATTTGTATTAGGGTTTTGAGACATTGATGTGAACCATTCGCTGCTATTAACTTTACCTACTTCCTTTTCATCAATGAACTCTGAATTTATCACAAGATTTCGCGAATCTTATGGGTGAAGGAATGCAATCCAGGTTGCTAGTTATTTCTTATTTCTGCTTTTTCTCTTTTACGCATGGAATGCCACGTTTTTAGAATGCTACTGTTACCATTTTGCCCTTTTATCCCTATAACTCAAGTTCATCCTTTCTTCTTCTTTACCGCATTCTCTACCTAAAGTCCTCTGGTTTCGACTTCTGTCAACCACCGTCTCTTCTTTGCTGGCAAACCTTTTACAGGTGACAATCTAAATTCAAACATTTTGTTGATTTTCTATGTAAAAATTTGTGTTTTTGTGTTTTCAATTTAGGGTTACCGTTTGTTTGTTTCTCCTCATACTGCCTGAAGTTTTTTTTCTCTTGATTCTAACCCAATTGACAGAAAACCTAATTCATAACAACCAAAATCGTGTATGCTTTTTGACCTAAAATTACGATTTTTTTTTCCCGATTATGACTGCTACTAATCTCGGTTCCTTCCAATTCACTTTCCCTCAATTCTAATCAGTTTCCCGTAAACTCCTCCACATTTCTGGACACTCGATTGAAACATTTAAAGATTGATTCACATTTTTGTTGTTTATTTCAGGAACCAGCATGAAATTGGGAAAATCGAATGATATGAAGAAATATGCTACAAAGTATGGTTCGTTATTTTTTTATTTTTACAAATTTGACATGGTGGATTGCAAGGGAAATTACATTTATTGTCTGTAAGTTTCATTGTATGTTTGTTTAATAGAATTGGTTACCATGTTTATGATATTTTTAATAACCAGCACCACTGCATCATCAGACCACCTTACTACCACTGTAAGAACTATGTTCACCACCACCATCAGTTTTGTGTTTCTAGATCTGTATTAGATTTTGTTTGCATCCTTTTCAGTGTCACTTTAATCATTTATTAGATTAACAAAATGCATTGTGAATACATTCGTTTCTTTGTTTTGTTACATTTTATACTATTAGATGAAAATTACATTAAAATATGATTTACTTTGTTTTCATTTCAGACATTTGTATACCAAAAAGATATTTTTGTTTTCGTTTTCTGTTATTATTAGTTAAGAAAAATATAGAAATTCGTATGTTTGATATCTGATTTCTTTATGTTTTCAGATCCCAACATTTTTACCGAATGGAGGATCTGAAAAGCTTTAGTTTATATTCGATGTGTTCACTTGTATTTGAAATAGTTTTTTAGTTGATTTAAATTCATCCGTTCAAACGGAATCTATGATTACTGAAATAAACAGAATAAAAAATTGCAGGTTTGTCTTTCAAAGGGGATGATAAAAGTATTGAAACCCAATTTCTGAATTACAACGAGTTCTTTAACCTTACTTTCAAATTCTTTTCACTACTATGACAGTATATTCCTTTTTTATTCTTATTAAGACATTGTACTTTGAAAAATCCCTCATTTATTATAGTTGGGGTGCTGCCTTCATTTTCACTTCATTATTTTTTGTGCATCATTTGATTGTTTGGCCGTTTTAACTTATCATTCATTTTACTTGATTATCGCTGTCGTGCATATTTCAGGTACCACAACAGACAGAATACGGAGTGGGCTTGGAGTATATGATTTGTAGATGTGTTGACTCATACAAGAACAACTAATAAAAAGTCAAATTTTTGGAGAAGGGTAATGATGTATTCTTGGTACAAATAATAGAGTTGTTGGGTTATATTTAATTGTTGGATTTTAATATTATTAGATAGAGAAGGTAAGTTCTCTGGGCTTAAATAATTAAACAAGTTAATCGTCCCGTGTTCACAAATATATGTTTCAATATAAACACAAAACATTCTGTAGTTTGAATGGCTTCGATGTGGATACTTTTAGGTATTATTTACTAAGTTATAACAAGACTTAACTTTTTTCCATTGGTTGAGTTTTGTGATTTTTTATATAAAGGTCTACGTTCAAACATCAATTAAAATATTCACTTTGAATTTTAAGTCCACTTTTATTTAAAAGGTTTGATCTAAAATCCCTATAATATATTTTAAATAAATTTTTATCCAAGGGCCTCTCTTCATGTTTTCAAACTTATAATAGAATGAAATTATATATTTCTAACAAGTAAGTTGATATTAATTTTAATATATGATATTAACGTCTTTTTTAAAAAGTAAAAATAAAAGCTTTAGATTTTTAGTTTACTCTCCGATGCAAATAAAATTGCAAACATTAAATAAAAAATAATTAAAATGATAAATTAAATAAAAAACAATTAAAAATGACAAATTACAATCATTAAAAAATTACGAAACTTCTTCCTGAGATTCGTGGGTGTCGGAATTGACTTGAGGGTTGGGGATTAGACGTGTTGGGTTTGGGGTTGGATTTTCTCAGAAAACGGATTAAAATTGGTATATAGGTTTTGTGGAGGGATAGGAGAAAAATGCGACATTTGATACGGGTAAATATTTGGCCAGTTGATGGTAGCGTCCATTTGAGGTCGGTAAACGTTTGGTGTATAAATTGTTTGAAACCAAAATCGTTTGGGTGTTGTACTCGCACCGGTTTTATTGGACACGTAGGACCTCACTGTGTGCGGGTTGAACACTCTGATTGGTCTAATAACTAAATAAATTTATGATTTTGAGATAATTAATAATTGAAAAACAAATGTCCTAACTCATTCGTACCATACTAACTTAAAAGAAGTTCCAACAAACGACTATTCACATGGAACACTCATCTAAATATGTACTACATGGGATAACACATCAATTCAAATGAGCATCCCTACTTCTATTGCCACATACAAATAATCAAATGCGAACCGAAGTTTATATCTTGATGAAGTATTGTGTGTTTTTTTATAAAGTGACATGTTTCCAAAAAAGAAACTATACTGTCATCAGAAACTATAAGCCGAACGAAACTATATGTCACCGTCGCATTGCCGATACATTATGTGTTTTTTAAAATATGACATACTTTTCTTTTTAACAAAAAATTAGAACATAATTTTCTTTTGAATCTAAATTAGCAACGTTATTTGTTTTTTGTCGTACGTCTGCTAAAAGAAAACTATTCGCCAAACGTTCACTAGATAGCCGAAAGAAAATATTTGTTGTCCGCCGCATTGCGCGGGTACGCACCTAATATATATATATATATATATATATATATATATATATATATATATATATATATATATATATATATATATATATATATATATATATATATATATATATATATATATATATATATATATATATATATACTACATTAAAAAGGAAAAATGGTTTCTAAAAATAGAAACTCTTAACATTAAGAGATCCATTTTATTATGCATAGTATACAAGTTTCAAAGCATATACACTTTCTAATCTATAAATCTCGTATATCCCAGCTCTAAGTAACAAAATTTAGAATGTGAATACCAAACTTCCTCCATTGTAGGATCGTTCGTGGACCCGTTCAGTCTATTATTGGTATTTAAGCTTTTGTTACTCTAAAAATCTTAGCTATCTACCGACACCACTACTACAACAACGCCATCTTCACGGCCACCACCACCACAAAATCCTATTGCCGGTTCATCGCCATATCAGTAACCGCCTCCCTTACTGCTCTGCCTCAACCTCCTTCCGTCGGTTCAATTGTCAAAATGTGGTCAGTGGTCTTTATCGCCATATGGGGCTTCACTATTCTACACTTCACTATACGTCATCATCGTCATCCATTACCACCGCCATCCGTCGCACAATCGTACTACCGCTCCCGCAAACCACCATTACCAGTCATGCCCACTTTCTCAGGCGGATAGAACGAATACGCAGGTAAACCAAAATTTGAAATTGAAATTCCAATTTTTGAAACCTAAAAGGCTCTCTCACTCTCTCTATTTTTAAGATCTCCCCCGATTCCTCTTTCCAGTCTCTCAACATTCAACAACCCTCATCTCTGCATCCACCATTTAAGATTTATGCCTCCTACCACTGCCATAATCGGCCATCATCGCCACAATCGGACCCCCGCCGTGAAAAACGCCTTTGGCACAACTTTCATCGCCATATCTATTGCGGATTTTACTTCTGCAGCCACGACTTTCTGTTTTATCATTTTTTTTAATTCTGAAACGACTAACCTCTGATTTGTTCCCCGTTCAAAGCAAAAACCAACACTGGTTGATCAAGAACCCAATGGAGGTACGACGAAATCAGATGAAAAGACGCATTCTCTGACATCGATTGTAGATCCGAAAACAACCGCCACCACTTCTCTGACATCGATTGTGGATCCGGCAAAATCAGATGAAACAGGTATGTCGGGATGTGTTTATTTTGTGAAAAGTCAACCTATTTATATAAATCTCCATGATCCTTTCTTATCACGAACAGGTTAAGAAACAATCAAGAACCCAATGGAGGTACGACGAAATCTTGGTTGTGAGATTTTAGATTTGAGATTTCTGATTCATAGGGCTTTTGATTTTTATTTTTTTTACATTGGGCATGAATCACCACCGTCTGACATCACGTCCATCACCATTGTCGCTACAGCCGTCAATTAAACCATCGAGATCTGCCAACACTACTAATTTTTCCGTTAAACACAACCAATGCCTTTTATAATCTTACACCTAATCTACCAAGCAACCACTACTCATCAATTCCCCTGGTAAACACCAGATCTAAAAACCACCATGTCCATGCTCCACCTTCAAGATATTATTTTTGGTAATAAGCTCTTTTTGTAGTTACATTTGCACATGTTCATGTTTTTTGTGATTTGGTTTGATTAGATCGGAGCTTTTGATGAAGTTTTTGGTTGACAAATTGTAAATAATAGAAAATCTTCAGTTTTTTTTGTAGTCGGTTTTCTATAAATACGAATTTTTTATGAATCTTTTGGTTGGGAAGTTTTCCTGTAGATATTAGTTATGTATAGTCATATATGTTCTCTGGTTTGCTATCATAGAAAATCCATCAGTGTTTATGGTTTGCCCATCTAAGGTTTGATATTGACCATTTTATCCCTTGGACCAAAATTGAAAGAAATAGATAAAAAGAAATGATCAGTTTTGGTTCTTAATTTGAAATTGACCATTTTATCCCTAATTAAGGGTTTTTTGTATACAGTGCTCTATGTATAAATGATGTCCAGAAAAGTGTTTGGACTATTATTTCTAGCCTGGATATCTTATTGCAGCAACATTTGTGCTATATTGGTGATGTTTTGGAAATTTTGAAGTTTTGCTATATTATTTCTGGATTTAAGTACCTTATTGATGTTGTATTAGTGTTTTTTTGTATATTTTCAAGTGTTGGCATCTTATTGTTGGTTGCTATACTGTGTTGCTCAGGTTTTTGGCTTCTGTATCTCATTATGCCGGTCCTGTTACTGTTTTGTTTTATCCCTGTAGAGTTTTGGTTTGTTTCTTTGTGTTGTATGCAATTTGTTTTCTTTTTGAATTTCAATGAATCAAACTAATTAAATTTTTTGTAAAAGAGGTGATAATGAAATTTCTGCTCTTCTGGCCCTCTTTGTTGTTTGTGCAGGAAAAAAGAATGGTTGTGATTTCAGATTGAGCTTTTGGGGTATAAGTTCTTTCATATTGTGGGTTATTGACTTATAAACAATCTACTACTGTTACTTTTTTAAAATACAAATAAATGCTCATCGAACCAACTGCTATTAAAGTGTATTTTTTATTAAGATTCGATAGTGTATGATTTCGTGGAGCTTGCGGTTTTTTACTGTGTCTATATAGGGAGTTTTCTGGGGCAGGGAACTATGACACATAGTGCTGTTAAATTTTGTAAAGTGACCATTTAATCGATGGACCAATGCTCTTAAAGACAAATTGGCATTTTGGTCTAAATATATTATTTTGTACATTGATTTATTGGTTAGTATACTAATTTTAATTCATTTATTTTCACACAATGATTTGTTAATATAGTGATTTTCATTACGGTTGTTAAAAAGTGGGCCGAAAAGACGAAATGAGGATAGTGATTTTCATATCTTTATATATCACACATACGCTTCACACACATTCACATATAGAGGAAATTAAATTGCAAAATTTGAAAAGGAAATCAATTTTTTGTATAAAATTATGTTTTGGTGAATTAAGGATCATCTATAGCATTCTACTTGCAGATTTTTTTCTAATTAGGACATTGCACATGTATATGCCATTTTACAACTTTATATGACCCACTCAAACTGTAACAATGAATTGTTGCCTCCCAAATGAAAATTTTAACTAGCTACCATCTTAATAGGTATAAAACGCACAAATGAAAATTTTAGACGAATTTTCCCCCACCCTTAATTTTGTGTCCCGCCGCATTGCGTGGGTACACAACTAGTATATATATATATATATATATATATATATATATATATATATATATATATATATATATATATATATATATATATATATATATATATATATATATATATATAGGGTTAGGTTATATTAAACACCACAATTATTGTGTGGTCGTAAGACCAAATCTGGACCGTAGGATTCAAAACATTAATGGTCTAGATTAGAATGGCATAATTGTAATTATCCATTATGTTATTAAATGGTTTTTTTAAAAAACGGTTACAAAAGGGTAAAAAAGACATTTTATTTTGAGGAAAAAAAGGTAAGTAACTGATTTTTAGGATCAAATCAATTTAATAATAAAATTATTAACACAATTATTAGAATGTCCATTCTGATTTTTAGTATTCTAACAGAATAATATTACGAAATATCCATTCTGCCATAATGACATCAAAAAATAAAAAAAGTTATTGTTGTGATACATTCTGAATTATCCATTCTGATAGAATGTTATTGAAGAAAGCATTATTCTTGGCATAATATCATAGAATAACATCCGATGAACAAAAAATATATCAATTAAATAACATTATTTAAACTAAAATATATCAAAATTAAATAAATAAAATTTCTAAAGAATTACATTATGAAATATTCATTATGGTAGAATGACATCCAATTATATACTAGAATCTAATATTTAAAACAATATGACATTCTATGAGAATTACATTCTAGGATAATGACATTCTGTCATAATGACTTCCTTGATATCAAACTTTTGGGCTTCTTCTATATTTCTTGTATGTTTTGAATGCACAATGAATGCATCTTTACTTCTTCTTTTTCACGTTCATTCTCCAAGAATGCATCTTTACTTCAACAAGAGTTTTACACGCCCCATTCGTTCTTGGCAAAATGAAGATCCAAATGGTATATTTAGCAATACAAGACTTTAAATCTCACGTCTTTATCCCCTGTAGCTCTGTTACAAATCAATTAATGTTCATCATGATCAATAGACAAACTGAGAATGATATTTGCAAATCATGTCACACATATAACTTCACTTTACACATTAAAATATTCAAATCAGCCACTATCGTTCATGCACAAAATAAAACTGAGAAACTGCGCTTGCTCAATATCCTCAAATCAAAATTACAAGAAAATAAAACAAAATAAAATATGTTGGATTTGTAGTCTGTGAAATGCATACCTTCTGGAGAAAGTGATGGGATTGATGATTTCGCTATTTTTGAAGGTTAGATTGATGCAACAGAGGGCGTGAGTGTGTACGAAAGAACTTATAGCCGGTGATTAACACGTGCATTTGAGATGAGCTTACAGAAACCACGTTGATAGTCAGAATTGTCGTTCTTAGTGTTGACTCTTTTTCCAGATTCTTTTCAATTGAGTTGGATACAATTAATTTCTGTTGTCAATTTTCAATTCAGTGCTTGATCTGCAATCGAATTAAATATGTATTGACAAGAATCAATCGAGAATCTATATATGAATTCTATATGAAACTCTCTTCTGATTTTGAATGTAAGAAATTTCTTTGGGATTCCATTATGCGATGAGATTGATTTACGAAAAGAATGATTTGCGAAAATACACTGGAATCGGAAATCAATAGTTACAGATGCAACCATACCTGTAGACGGATTCACTTCAGATCGAGATTAGGTCTGATCATCAGATTCTTTTTTCGATGTTGGAAATCAAATAGTCGATCTATGCTTTTCCACCATAGATATGTATGTGAGTCGTCGGAGGTGAGATCGGCCGGAGGTGAGATCGGCCGGTGATGTCACTTGTTACTAGAGGCGTGATGAATTTGGCGGAAATTCTTTGATGATGTCGATAAAAACTAGGGCAAATAAATTGGTTATCAAGATTCCATAATTATAGGAATTGAATTGAATTTAATTAATTGAATTATAAATCAATTGACATATATACCCTTGACTGATTCTCTTCTCTGATTAGTCCTTACGTCCACACAATAATTATAGTCTTTAATATATCCTAACTCTCTCTCTCTCTCTCTCTCTCTCTCTCTCTCTATATATATATATATATATATATATATATATATATATATATATATATATATATATATATATATATATATATATATATATATATATATATATATATGCTAACTTTTATTTATTTTATTTCTTTAGGAAAATTTTAATGCATCCACCAGAGATTTATGCCAACAAAGTCTCTATGTTATTGCACTCTTATCCTCCAAATCATGTTACAAGTCAGTTTTCTTGTGTAATGCAAGTGTGTAAGACACTTTGCATGAACCATGTAAGTTTAGAAACTATATACCAAAATTTAATAAATCAATAAAATAAAGCAAGTAAACAAATTGAATGTTGCATCATGCATGCAATACTAGGGAACCAAAGGTCTCAGACTAAAGTATTAAAAAGTAATAATAAAAGTAATATATGAACCTTGGGGGCTATTTTGTTGACTTCATAGCCCTCTTATCATTAATACATGTGAAGAAATTTATTCGTAATCTTGAACATTTTTTTGCGACCATTGGATTACACTTACGGAAAGATTTGATGCATTTGATAGTTTAACTTTTATATACCCGTTAGACCATTTGAAATAAAATCCAACCAGTTCCAAGTAAATGGTTTAATAGAACCATAATGCATTTGAACGAACACATCTGTTGTGAAAGTTGAAAGATTAGATGAAAATTTGAATTTAAAGTTACAGAAACTATCTTTCATTAGGCGTGACAAATTAACCATGTTAAGTGAAATAAGAAAAAAAGTAAATTGCAAGAATGGTCCTGTGGTATGCATTTTCTTTGGTTTTGGTCCAAAAAGGATTCTTTTTTATTTTATTTTTGGTTTTGTTTTTTGGTCCAGAAATGATCCAAAGAGCAGAATTGCTTAAATTGTCCATCTCCAATTTAAACCATCTATGCTAAAGAGAGGGACTAAAACCAAGAACGAAACCTCGGAATAAGGACCAAAATTGAAAATAAAGTTCTTATATGGACAAAAACCAAAGAAAAATGCAAACCACTGGACCATTTTTACACTTTAATAAAAAAAAGTTTATTTTGTTGTTTTTAGTTTTGTATAATAATTGAACATTAGAATTAAGGATGTAAATTTTAACTATTATTTCCAAAACGTTCTGTATAATAACTGATAATTAGACTGATCCACTCCTATTAGTAGTTTTGTCTTTGATGGAATAATAACAAAAGAGGAATATATTCTTTAGGGAGAAGTTGCATGGAAATTTCCACAAGAAATATTCTTGGTGCATCAAGTATACATTATTTTTGTGTCTGAGTGTTATTAGGGTTTACTTTATTGACTTCAAATTCTCTGTGCAAAGAATAAAAGACTTGTGACCAAATACATTTACGTGTGCCATGGGGCATAAACCATACCCAAAAGTTTTCCAATTTAATAACACCAATTCTGTAAAAGCCACAAAATTGTAACATTATTGGTATCAAATTTATGTGAAAAAACTATTGTTTTTTTTTATATAATTTCTATAATTTTTAAAGCGAATTATATTAAGTATATAGTAGATTAAAAGATGATCATAACTTATCGGTGCTGTGAAAACCACTTAATTTTGAGAAAAAGGAAAATAGGCCAGGCCCATGGCATACCAGTTTGTGGGTGCAAACCACTCCTTGACTTCCAAGTCTTGTGTAGTGACTTCTAATTGACTAATAACATTGAATGTAAATGTCAGTCATGGAATATTGTGTTTAATTCAATTCATATTTTAGTAAATATTTGTGGTCAAATACAGTTACCTCTGCCATGGGGAATAGACTTAGCCACGGATGTATGCATTGACTTCCAAGTCTTCCTTTAAGTTAGTGGATTGTAGCCAAATGCATTTATGTAAGTCATGGGGAATAGCCAAAAACCACATATATTAATCAAGAGAAAAAAGTTTAGTAACTATAAATTTCATGATATATATCATCATTTTTGACAGCAAAAGACGATTTATGTATCATTACCTATGAACAAATTGACTAGTAATTTTAAAACAGATCTTTTAAAGCATTGAATTACACCCTGGGGAAGTTTCGATCCATCTCACCCATTCACATTTAGCTAAGGTTTTATATTTTACCTGTTAGACTTTTTGAAAATAAAAACTCTAACCCATTTTTAAGTAAATGGTTTGAATTTGTCATGTCTAAACAAATCGTAATGCATTTGACAGGACTGCATATTTACAAAAGATAAGATGAAACTTTGAATTTAAGGTTGCAAAAGATATACTTTTATCAAGCTTGACACATCCACAACTAATTAAAAAACGTAATTTCTTGTAGATAGTTTTGTAAAACAATTGACGTCAAAATCAAGTTTATAATTTATGACTATCATTTACAGAAAATTATAGATTACATTTGATTTTTGAAAAGTAAATGCTTGTTTGTCAAATTTGGTGTTTTATCCAAATCATATTTTCTAATGAACTGTGGTGAAATACAATTGCATGTGCCATGGGGAATAGACATAGGACCACAATAATGCATTTTGTGGATACAAATGTCCATTGACTTCCAAGTCTTCCATGACAATGCACTGTTCTTCATTCATGGCATTATAAATGTATTTTTTCTTTACTTTGTTGACTTCAAATTCCCTGGGTAAAGACTAAAGACTTGTGACCAAATACATTTACGTGTGCCATGGGGAATAAACCATACCTAAAAGTTTTCCAATTTAATAACACCAATTCTGTAAAAGCCACAAAATTGTAGCATTATCGGTATGAAATTTATGAGAAAAAACTATCGCTTTTTTGATAGGGTTATTGTCATATTGACCCTATAAACTTTCACCAAAAATTTTAAAAGGTCCCTAAAGAAATTTTCGGGACTCATAAGTCATTAAAGTCGAAAATGACTTGTGTTTTATATCCGTCATTGTGTTTTTAAAAGGTTATCCGGTTAATATTATTAAATGGAGTAAAATAATAATGCCACGTGGATTAAGGGAAGGTTTCCCGTAAAACTCAACAACCTACTTCCCAATCCAATTCCGACAATTGCCACCAAGACGGTATATCTTTTAAAAAGCAATCTAATTCTTTCAACAAACAGAAACAATATTTACGCCATCAGTCTTGATTGACAATGAACGAATATAACAACATTAGACTTTGATATCAAGGCAAACATAACTACGGTTATGTGTCGAAAATTTTACCATCGCATCTCCCAAAATTCTCAGATAATTAAACCAAATCAAGATAGGAGTGTACGAACATGGGATTGCAGGAGGGAGCCATAGCCCGTGGATTAAGGGAAGTGCCCGGAGGTGGAGGAGCTGGTAACGAGGATGAGAGGTCGTTGGTGAAAGTACCCAAAAGGCCACCGATAGCGGCGCATTGGAGGGAGCTGGTGGCGGTGACGACGGCAGCCTCAACGGGTAAAGACTGTTTGGCAAGCTAATCCTTGAATCCAGTCTCCAACTCCTTGTACTTGGCTTGTAATTGTGTGACCGGGTTATGGTGACCCACCACTAACACCCCTTGCTTTCCTTCCCCCATTCTTGTGGAGAAAAGTCAAGAGCTCTCTACGTCTCAGTTCGGTATGTGAGAGTAGGATGGAGAAAGAGGACGGTGGGATGGTATTGGTGGCGGAGAGGCGGTTGGAGGAAGGGTTGAGGACGGAGAGCGAGGTTGGGCAGCGAGAGCTTGTAGATGCAGCCGTTGTTGTGGCGAGGTTCGACTGGACGCCAGTCATTTACAGGTTTCTGTTTTCTTTTGATTCTCTTGTAAGACCTTCTTCTTCACAGAAACTCTTCTCCTCTTCTCCTTCGCCAACACCTTTATGTTTTCTTTTGATTCTCTTGTAAGACCTTCGAATTCCATTGTAAGCATTTGGATTCCTTTTCCTAATTTTGTTTACAAACTTCTTGCGTCCCCCATGACCATTGATGTTCAATCTCACGAGGTTCCCTTCATTTACAGAAACTATCTTTTATTACACGTGACAAATTAATCATGTTAAGTGAAATAAAAAAAAGACTAAACTGCAAGAATGGTACCTGTGGTATGCATTTTTCTTTGGTTTTGGTCCAAAAAGGATTTTATTTATTAATTTTTTTGTTTTTTGGTCCTTATTTGAAGGTTTGGATCTAACTTTGTTCCCGAGACTAAAATGTTGACCCCAGATGATCCAAAGAGCCGAATTGCTTAAATTGTCCATCTCTAATTTAAACCATCTATGTTAAAGAGAGGGGCTAAAACCAAGAATGAAACCTTGGAATAAGGACCAAAATTGAAAATAAAGATTTCTTTATAGTACCAAAACCAAAGAAAAATGCATACCACTGGACCGTTTTTGCACTTTACTTTAATAAAAAAAGAACTTACTTTGTTGTTGTTAGTTTTGTATGACAATTGAACATTAGAATTAAGGAAGTAAATTTTAGCTATCATTTCCAAAAAAGTTGTAAATTATCTTTGATTTCTCTTTCATTGGATTTAATCTGTGACATTTTTATCATAGTATATTTTTAAAAACTACAAGACGTAACATAGTAAGATATCATAACTAATAAGATTGAGAATATATCAAACAAAGTTTAGCTAAATATACTTTCTTTACCACAGTGATAATTAGATTGATCCACTCCTGTTAGTACTTTTGTCTTTCATGAAATAATAACAAAAGAGGAAATGAGGAATACATTTGTTAGAGAGAAGTTGCATGGAAATTTCCACAAGAAAGATTCTTGGTCCATCAATTATACATTATTTCTGTGTCTGAGTGTTATTTGGGTTTACTTTGTTGACTTCAAATTCCCTGTGTAAAACTAAAGACTTGTGACCAAATACATTTACGTGTGCCATGGGGCATAAACCATCCCCAAAAGTTTTCCAAGTTAATCACACCAATTTTGTAAAAGCCACAAAATTGTAACATTATTGGTATTAAATTTATGAGAATAACTATTGCTTTTTTGATATAATTTTTGTAATTTTTAAAGCAAATTATATTAAGTATATATTAGATTAAAAGATGATCATAACTTATTTTTTGATATAATTTCTGTAATTTTGATTGAGAAAAAGAAAAATAGACTAGGCCCAAAGCATACCAGTTTGTGGGTGGAAACCGCTCCTTGACTTCCAAGTCTTATGTAGTGACTTCTAATTGGCTAATAACATTGAATGTAAATGCCGCTCATGGAATATTGTGTTTTATTCAATTCATATTTTATTAAATATTTGTGTAGTTGACTTCTAATTGGTCAAATACAGTTAGCTCTGCCATGGGGAATAGATTGTAGCCAAATACATTTATGTAAGTCATGGGGAAAAGCCAAAAACCATGTATATTAATCAAGAGAAAAAATTTAGTAACTGTAAATTTATGACATCTATCATCATTTTTGACAGAAAAAGACGATTTATGTATCATTACCTATGAGCCTACTAGCAGCAATCGGAAAGGCAATCGAAAAGGACAAAGGGCAGTGGTTGGTTCTTAATTTCTTCTTCTATAAGTGACTGTAACTCTGATATCATTTTTGCTTTTACCGGCCTCCACTTTCTCAAATTCTCATTATCTATTTCTCTTCCTCCTAAACCTCAAGCGCTCACCCATGTGCCGTTATGCCTATGTGTGATGTGCCATAACTGGAATACTGCCCATCGGTCAACATTCAAGGTAAGACGTGATTTGTGTTTAATTATTGAAGCCTTAAGCTAAATGATCACTGTTCATTATTTTTACCTAATCATGAATGGTGATTAGTTATTATTTCAATTGCTCGATTCCAAAAAACCCACAATTTTTATGTTTAGTTTTAAAGTGTATTTTTGCAAATTTTTAAAGCACTGTTGATTTGGTAATATAGTTTGGTACAACAATAAATAAGGTTATGTTGTTTAGAATTTAAATTTTATTTCCAGTTAAAGTTTTTAAGGCTCCTAAGTTCGATTAGGATTTGTATTATAATTTGATTTGGTAATTAGTGATGTAAATCTACTCTTTTCATTCAACTGTTTCTTAATTTGCAGGTTAGGTATTGTTGCACAGTGTTATTAGTTTATTCTTTAGGATTCTATTGTTAGTATCTTTTAAGTCTTTTGTTCATTCCTTGATTGTTTGCAACAAATTATTTTAACTATGTATTTCATATTTATATGTGAAGATTAATAGATTATTGGGGTTGGAAGACGAAGTGCTGAGTATATTATTTTTCTGTATGTTTATATATGCAGATTAATAGATTAGTAAGTGTGTATCATGATAGTATAATTTATGTTTTTTACTTCTAAGGAATGCATGAACACATCTTGTTTGGTGTGGTCTGTAGCTTTTAGTTTGAATGAATGAGTTGTTAAAAAAAAGGTTGTTGCGTTTGAAATATTTGCCTTAAATTGGTTTGTTGCGGTAGTACAACATTGAAATTGGGGCATTAGTAAAGTGTTATCGCCCAGGGCATTGAAAACATTTGGACCGGCCCTGGTAAGAGTTGCCAGGATGAAGAAAGGAAGAGAACATTAATTATTTTGATTTTTAATAATGTTTGTTGGTTTATTTGTACTACTATTTGGAGTTTAATATTGTATGACATTTGTAATATGGGTGTTGTTTAGATATGTCAGTTTTGAAACTTTTGCTGGAATTGGTATTTATACAAGATCTAATTGTTAATCTCATCTTTTGTTTTTTCTTGTTTCTCTTCCAATTTTTTGATCTGTGATCTGCCTTTGGTTCTGCTTCAAGCACTTGTTGCTTGTTTCTCTTCCATTTTTTTGATATGAAAGGGGATTCATCTATAATCTTTGATTTTTAACATCACTGTACTCATATTTGTGTTGGGCATCTGCTCCTTCTATAGTGTATTGATACATATATATTAGTTACCTGAGTTTCTTTTATGTATATTGGTCAGTAATTGTTGCAGATTTTTAACATCATTGTGGGTGTTTGTGAATGAATAGTTCTTACGAGGGCAAAGAGAAGATGGAATGATGCATCGACATATGGAATCCATAGACAAAAAAAAAACAAAAACAAAAAGCAGTAGAGCATGGACATTTGCTTCTACAAGAATGACATGAAAGTTCATCAAACATCAACCCAACAAAACAAATCCTTCTTGTTTGTGAGTTGGTGACAAACATTGTTTTTTGAAATGACAAGGTGGCGGTTGTGGAATCCTAGGCTGCAATAGAGTAGGTCTTACTGTCTCCGGTAGATTTTGCAAAAGCGAAGAATGTATTGGATTATGCTTGTCGTCTGACACTATTTAAATTCCAAATCCTTCTACACAAACTGAACATAAACATATAAAGAAATGGAATTGCATTCTTTGTTGTTTCTAACATTCAATGCATAATAGATTCTAATTGCTATGACATATTCCAAATGAATTCTTTGATGCAAAGCTCAAATTTTGTTTGGTCTTGCCGAACAAGCATCAATTTTTGTTTGAGTTTAGGAAATACTTGTCCTTGTACCAAGAATCCTCGTATGACTAAAACATGATTTGCATTTCAGCATCTTAGTGCTCAAATGACCATTTAGAGGCTATTTGACGATTTAACTGACATTCAACTTAGTACTATCAATAGATCTATCTCTACAACTATAATATAACAAGTATCCGCTTCAACTTGTGTGACATTTGTAGACTCGAACACATGTATTTGCTTAGTCAGATTATACATTCTTTTACTATTTTCTTGAGGTCCGTGTTGATCTTGCAAGATTTAAACTAATTTTGTCCTCTCACTCAATTATAATGCGACATATGCTATCACACAAAATGGAACCATCCTCTTTAGCTTTGGATGAAGATACAATTATCTACATCTTACCTCCATTACCACATTTCTATAGGACTTGGGTATTATCATTGTTGTTAATGGTGTCAACCAAAAGCAGGCGCATGCCAAACAAATGAATAAAACATTCATGAAGGAAAGCCATTTTTGATTATCCAACGAGACATGTCTATTTGCCAATCACCGGTAGAGTCTTCTAGTCAGCCACAACTCCTATCTACAAAAAGCATTTCAAATTTTGATTTAAAAACTTATCAAATTCAATCATCTTGTACTCAATATATACACTTTTGTAGTATTTCGTAAAAGGTTCATTGCTTTACACCGCTAATTGACATGTGAAAATGAATCTAAGGTGCCATTTGCTTTAAAAAGGTAAAATATATGCACTTGTTTTCCGGTCTACTGTAAGATATGAACCTCAATTTTGTAGTCTGCATAAAGAATACCGCATAAAGAAAGAAGACTGTTTGATTTTAAAATCTACATACTAGAATTTATTTTTCATTATCTAAATAGAATTAAATTAAATAAGATCATCATCTGCCAACAACCATATCGAAGCCATTGCCACCACCACCACTATCATCTTTGAAAACTATCATGTTCCATAAATAATAAGAACTGTGCTTAAATTCTATGTTTTTATATTAAGGTTTGACCTAATTTTGACAAACTAGGTCAGTAAGACAACAAAAGTTGAAATCTAGCATATTTTTAAAATGATGCATATATGTTGATGGTGATGGCCTTAGTTCTACAAAACTTTTGCAGCACCTAATGGTAGATATTTTGTTTAATACTTAATTATTTCCCCTCCTATAGATTATTTGGTACTTAAAGTGGTTGCATTGTATTCCATCAACTAATATTTTATTTTGATATATCACTACTTATGAAATGCATATCTATTTGCCTTAACATTTGTTTACTATGGAAGGAATTTGGGAAAATATTTATTTGCAATGCTACTATATTTAGTTGGTTCTTCTTCATATGTTATGAAGGCAATTTTCACATGTGAATTTGCTATATATGTATGTATGCATTCTTGGCAAATCACGAAGAATTCGAATACAAGTATGATACTTAAACAATACTTTCACTGATATACTGTAACAACATTTACAAGATAGACACAAACAAAATATATAAACCGGTGGGTAACTGTCAAAGGACAGATACGACAGATACAAGCATTTGACACCTTTGTACATTCAACCAACATAATGTTTCATATATTGAAACTTTACCACTAACAGAACTTAAGTGTGTTGCTTATACCTTCTAACACTTCCCTTTATGCTAAACACAATCCATGCCAATGTGCTTCTTTAGTAGATTAAAGGCACCAACTTGAAATGCCTTAGTAAAAATATTGACAACTTGCTCCTTGGATGTCCAGAAGAGAAGCATACCTCGACTTCTCCCTTGTTGACCAATTCACTAATGAAATGAAATTTTATTCAAATGTGCTTACTTTTCCCATGCAGGTTCCGGTCAATGCTATAACATATTTGTTATCACAATGAATTGTTGTTGTAGTCCTTTGTGAATAATTCAACTTGTCCAACATTGCCCTAACCAAATTTCTCGACATCCGACAAACGAAAGGGCCATATATTTTGCTTTAGCCAATGTGAGAGCCACGAGACTTTGCTTTTTTGATTTCCGCGAGATTGGCTGTGTGTAACACCCAATTTTTTTTTATAAATAACCATCAAATAAACTAAAATACATTTTTGGGCTACAAAAGCTTTCATTGAAATTTAAAAATATTTATCAGAGTACTCGGTATTACCATAAAACATAAAACTTACAAATCATTAAACGCGAAAGTCTTTAAACTTTAAACAACTGGTAGGAGCTCGAACAATCAAGTTGTGCTCTTTTCCAAATCTACCACTTTAAAACCTTAAAACGTTAAATATCAGTGGGAAAGTGTAACACCGTATTTTGATATTGGTATTTAATGAAAATGAGATTAAGTAGGAAAAGTGTGGAAGGATTATAACTATGAAGGTTACGAAACGTGTAATCTTGAGATGTATGTTATTATTAAAAGAATTAGTGCAAAAGTACGATGCTAATTGGAGATGGGTCAGAATGAGATCCTACTAACGTGAAGTCACGAAGCGATGAGGGCTCAACATGGTAGGTGTGAGTACGCGATGCATAAGGTGAGGCCGTCAGATACAACTTAATGACCTAAGTCGGTCATTAGATATAACCACTTCTGAAGTCTATCATTATGTATATATGATGTGTTGCATTATACTGTGATGTTATTATTAATGTCCTAACGAGCTATATAAAGTTTCTCAATAAGCTTTGTAACTTACGTTTTGTGTGATTGTGCGTATACATGATCTAGCGATTAGAGAAGAGGTGAGACAGCACAAGAGAGATAGAGTCTGAAGAATGCTGTATGGTTTTATAGTTGATATGTAGTGCCCGACACGATCATGGGATGTAGTTATGTATACGTATGATCTTTGGATACAACTTGTATTTTTTGTTTGTTTAAAATGAGACATGGGTAATGTGGGTACACGACACGATGAGTTCGTGCCATGATGAGTGTGAGTACGCGATGCATAAGGTGACGCCGTCAGATACAACTTAATGACCTAAGTTGGTCATTAGATATAACCACTTTTGAAGTTCGTCATTATGTATATGTGATGTGTTGGATTATATTGTGATGTTATTATTAATGTGCTAACGAGTTATATAAAGTTTCTCACTAAGCTTTATAGATTATGTTTTGTGTGATTGTACGTGTACATGATATAATGGTGTCAGAAGCAGTGAGACAACACAAGAGAGATAGAGTCTCAAGAATGATGTATAGTTTTATAGTCCATATGTAGTGCCCGAAACAATCGTGGGATGTAGTTATGTATACGCATGATCTTTTGATACAACTTGTGTTTTTTGTTTGGTTAAATTTATTTTGTCAAATTTTTGGGTGTATATTGTATTATAAAGTCGGGCGTTACGGTATGCGAAAAGCTTGGTGGGCACACATATCTACACATTTGACTCTATAATCACGTAAGAAGAAACCTATCATATAAACATTTCCCCTCGTCTATTGCGAGAACAAGGTTATGACCCCATGAATAGGCACAATAAAACCTGACCTCACAAAGAGGCACAATAAAACCTGACCTCACAAAGAGGCACCATCTCCTGACCTTGACCTCACATAGAGGCACCGTAAAACATGACCTCATAAAGAGGCACTATAGCTTGACCTCACAAAGATGCACCATTGCATGACCTCACAAAGAGGCATCCTAAACATATCCTCATGTAACACCCTAATTTTTTAAATAATACTAAAACCTTTAAATAACAATATCATGATTTACAAGACTTTCAAAAGTAATTAGATAAAATATATCAGGGTGCTAGATGTTAATAAAATATTAATAAAACATTATAAATTATAAAAAATAAATCCCCGTAATGAGAATGCGTACTTAGCGAAGCTACAGGGTAGGTGACAGCGCCGCTATCACCTCTGTCGAGGATTATTGACTTATGTTGACCTTCTGACAATAGACTTTGGTGGGTTAGTGATACATTGTGGGTTAGTGATACATTGTGGTCAAACCAGTGAGGAATGTAGGATTTTGAGTTGATATAGTTGTGTGTTTGAGATTCACGTGATCGGGGGAGCTTAGGTCGGGATTTTAGCAGTTACCCACACGTGTTTGATTCAGGATAGTATCATCGTCTTACTATATGTTGTTACATGCTTAGGCAGCTTGTTTATTTGCTTACAGTTAATTGATTTGTTCTTTTAACTTTGGTTGGATGTTTGTTTGCGGGTAGGACAATACTGATTCATAGTCCTGATTATAATGAGCAGGACAGCCCGAGTCTCGTAGGTTTCGTATTCGGGGAGCTCATAGGTGTTGTATCGTGGGTTAGGGTTGATGCTGAGTCTCATGTGTGTCATATTCCGATGCAGTGTCCCGATCATGAGTTGGGTAGGATCTTGCCGTGTCGAACTTGATGTTTGGGTGTGTTGCATGTTTGGTATTTGGGAAAGTCACTAAGCTTTAAGCTTACCCATTGATTTTCAAACGTTTTCAAGTAATTTAGTTGATAAATGGGAGAGCTCGGCATGACGGTGGTGCATCACATATTTATAATTTTGGTTACTTCATTTAATAGATACTATATAAATAATTTTGGGACATATATACTTTGATAGCATGTTTTGATAAATTCTGCTTTTGCTTTCTAATAAAATTAATTATATTTCTACTTATATTTTAAAGAAAATTTTGGTTGGAAATTTGGGCGTTACAAAGATAGAGTTGCAAAAATGAGGATGTTGCAATGGATTTGTGGTAGCACCTAGTTGGACCGATTTTTGAACTTGACTATCAAAAACTCGCTAGGAGTGCTGTCAATCAATTACAAACTAGTTTGGATCCGCGCTCGGGTTAGATCGGTGATCTGACCCTGCTTGTTAAGTGGGTCGGGGTAAACCCTTCTAGAAAACCTGTTCACTTTTAATTTAAATAGTAATAAACGAAAGTATGATGTTATATTAGACCAGTAAGTTAAAGTACACTGCTAGGAACAATCAAACATGTTAATCAATTAGCATAAACCTGAAAGAATTTGAAGCTTTTAGCAATGTACTATCAATTATTCCTTTTTTTCGGAACATTACACACATAGAAACTCACTGACACATAGACACTCACACACGAAACCTCTAAAAAGCCATGTCTTTACCTCTTCTCTGCAAAGACAAAATATCATGATATCGGAGGAGGAGAGCAATAAGTACCGGTCCATAACCCATAGCTTCAAGTTTGATTTTACCTTGGATTAAGCATATTGTGTAACATCAATAAGTCTGTTATATGAATAAATAAATAGACAAACAAAATTTTAGTCCACGGTACCCAGAAAGCATGCACCAGACAGACTGTGGTCACCAGTGATGCTTGAAAACGGGCAGCATCATCATATCCTCCACTTTGAACTTCTACAATGGTTTAATGACATCTCTAGTTTGCTTGTAAATTTAAACAAAAAAAATGGGAAGTATATCATAACTGTTCTGGTATCGAGTATGGAAATATATGTTAAAAAGAAATTCATTCCAAGTTAGAGCATCTAAAGCACTTAAATAGCTAATATTCTGAAGTAACTGACTGAATTGACAAATCATAAATGGTCATCGCTCTTACAATTCCAGCAACGCTTAAAATCATAAATTAGATCAAATAAAATGTTATGAATTGACTAACATCAACCGTGAAAAATAAAAATTACCTTCATCGCTCACTCGATCAAACCATCGAACAGTTGGTTGGCAAACGAAAATCCAAGACTAACTGCAAAAGGTATGAAATTGATGCATTTGAAGGACGACGAAGCCATGAAATTCAATGGAAACCAACCAAGGAAAGAAAAAATATAATCAGAGGCAATTGTTTTTTAATCAGATCCTATTGAAGAAATCAAGAGACGTAAAGGAGGAAGCAAAAGAGGTGGCGGCAGACGAATATTTCAGTGGTGAGTGCAGAAGTAGCAGAGGCGATGGTGCAGCGGTGCATATGTTCATAGATAACAATCGAATGTAAAACGATGAGGAAGATGCTATAGTCTGGTCCAGTGATCAATTGTTAGGCTACACGGAGTGGTGGCCAATGGCCAACGAATGGCCAAGGAGTTTTTGTGGGCCAGACCATGGTTGGCAGCCCTTGGCCATTTTGTAGGCAGTGGTGGCCAATGGGCAATGAGTTTTTTTAATTATTTTTTTTGTAATCTTTAATTAATAAACTAATAATTAACTTAATTAAAATTAAACATAAATATTTTATTTAAATAGAAAGTTACTAGACACGACAAATAAACTAATAATTAACTTAACTAAAACTTAAAACAACTTAACAAACCACTTAAAATATCCGTAATTACCCTTTGTGTATTGTCCGTGCCACGCATTTGGACACATATCCCATCTCCAGTGCATGCAATCTATACTTCCCAACATACCAGGAAAGCCATGCACTTGTCCATGATGGGCATACAACTGTCGGATGTCATTGGGAGTAGGTGCACGCATATAGCGTCCTTGGTACAAATGAATGACAGTGTCGCAAAAATTGAAGTGTATTGAGAATATGTGAGAGAGATTAATTTGAAAGGTTGAAGATATTGTGTGAATAAAATGTGAATATGTTGGTTTATATAGGTAAAGAAATTAAATAATTTTGAATTAAAAAACAAAAAGAAATGAAAAGGGCTGTTTTTTTGCCGTTGGAGACAAAACCGATGGTTGGCATCTCGCCAACCGGGCGACGAGTGAAGATGGCGAGCAGAGTGGCGAGGGCATCGGCAGTGGAGTTAGCAACTCGCCAAGGGGCTTGGCGTCGCTTACTCCGTCCAACCTTAAGGTGGAATCAGGAGAGGTGTCGTGAAGAGAGGGACCGGCGTAGTGCTTCTGAAAATCCAGAAATGATAGACGAAATCATCTATCGATTACATCACACTCAAATACAAATCACGCAAAATAAACTTAAAAAGTCGAATAAAATAAGAACAGATCATCGTCAAATTGCTTTTGCTGACTTCATCAATCGCTGCAAACTAAAAGCAGACTACAAAACATCGTTCGTGGTCCACGATCGAACACACCTACACTTCAAATGCTCATAAAACAAAACCCTAACATATGTTCCTATAGAAAACTAAATGTTCGTATAGTATGCTGATCAACTTCAAAGTAATAAAAGGCAAAATCTTAAAATTACACTAAAATATGACAATGCAAAACGTGAAACTCAAAGAAATTTTACCGTACACGAATCGAGTAGTATTGATCGCAAAGTGAGCTCTGAAACCCTGAAACAAAAATCCGCTATTTATATCCTTGTCAAAATATTCAGGAAATGCGGAAATGTTTAAATTTTGAAAGGGAATCAAACCTGGATACGTTAAATGGAAATCGGGACAAAGCTTCAAACGAAATTGAAGTCGGTTTTTGATATATTAAACGAAAATCAAACCTGGAGTTGAAATGATCGAAGATACAAAATCTTCCTTCTGAATCGAACCTGGAGTTGAAATGATCGAACCTGGAGTTGAAATGATCGAACCTGGAAAATCGAACATGGAGTTTTTTGATATATTAAACGTTAAACGGAAAGGGAATGCCACCCCCAACCTTCTGAATTCAAATTAGGCTACAATCGTGAAAGTATCGAATTCACCAAATTAAAACTACTTTTTGGCTGATCAAACTGGTGGGTTTTCGTCACCCAATCAAATTCTGATATTGGGTATAATTCTTCTACCATGAATTCCCATAAAATTAAAGAAAATAATTAAGTAGCGAGTGTGAGAGAGATGTCGACAAGGAAACCTGGATTTGTAGATGTGCAAGGCGAGGTACTGATTCTTGATTTCTGGCAAGATAAACAGAAGAATTACAAATGATATATGAAACACAGAACACTCACTGTGCGTGAGTGAGAGAGAGAGAGAGAGTGTGTGTGTGTGTGTGAGAGAGGGATGGAGAAAGAAGTGAACCTAATCCGGTGAGAATTGCAGATGGAAAGAAAGACCCATGAGCAAGGGAAGGAGAAAGGAGTTCTCTTAATTAAAGCACGGAGTGGGGAGTTACATGGCGATTGAACACGTGTGGATTGGCGTAATACAGCGACCCCCTTAAACCCCCCCACCCCATAACCCTTCTAGAAAACTATTTGCCTTTTAATATATGTAATAATTAAAGGAAGGAAAATTGTGATGGTTTGATCATGTCATTAAGAGACAACCAAATGTCATGCTTCGGAAGGTAGATTCAAATGTTATGGTTGGTGAAAGAGGAGAGGTTACCCTTAAAGGAGGTGGATAGATTGTATCATGTTAGATTTAAAGGAGCTAGGTCTTTATGAGGACATGGTCTCATATAGAAATATGTGTGGGCATATCATTAGGTCAATGTAGTAGTGTAGGAGTAGTCCGTTGTATTTAACATATATTGTGTACAGTACATGAATAGGGCCTTTTTATTTGTGCTTGTAGTTTTGTAAGTCTCATATTTGTTCCCCCTTTAATGTTTTCATGCTTCTGCTAATATCTGCTCCAAGCTTTATAGCCAATGTTTTCTCCATGCTTTATTTTTAGTTTTTTCTTACATTATTGTTACTTGTAACCCTCTCAGCTCACCTTTTTTAGTGTGTGTAATCATACAAGACTATCCTTTATTTCTACTTTTACCGAACGTTGTATTTCACTAGTCTTTGTCACCCATGGCTTGGGGTGTGCTACATGCCATTTTACTACTATTTGCTAACATTGTTATGCATTATGTTTTTGATTAACCCTTTTTATTTCCATCTTAATCGTTTATACATGCTTTTTCTCATCACTCGTTATCGTATACAATTAATTAATTAGTTATTGTGTTTGTTGATGGTAGACCAACATTTCATTTACACTTGGACATATTGGATGAGAAACATTTGGTATTTCTTATGTCATTTCACTTTTATTTGTTTGTAGGAAGTCTTCTTTGGAAACAACTTCGGTTCCCACCATTTAATCTCCCGCTTACCCCATTCTTAAGGGACTTCCGGTTTTTGTTATTGTTGTTGTATATTTTTTCCTAATGATGCTTATTGAGTTTTTACTTGTTATTGTTATTTTTTGTGATGCATTTATATTACTTCATAATAGTTGATTTATTCAGTTTGTAAAAAAGGAAAAAGATTACAAATCAGGAATCGGAAACGAGAACCACTTTTAACCGATTTTAGGAGTAGTTCCAAAATCTTAACAACTAATGTAACTGTTTCTAAATACGATATTCTAGTCTGGTTCTGAAAATTTGTTCGGGTACCCACCTAGGCTCACCCCAATTGACCACTACTACCACCTCGGTCGCTGCCATCTTCAACCTTTTACTCTACTGGACCTTCCGCTACCATCTTCTACTACACTCCTTGCGTTAATATCTCTTATTTCCTTGTGTATTTTAGCTTTCTATCTCTCTTCCTCCCTCCCCCCTCTCTTTGTTACTAGTTATTATCGAACATATACACATACAAGAGGTTTGTATTTGTGTGTGTATTTCAAAACACTTATGATAGCTGCCCGTTAACTTAGTAAAAAGAAAAAAAATGATACTTTTTATTTTCATTCTTTCATTTTTAATCGGTAATTAATCAATAATTCACACATCTTCAAATTTGGTCGACCTATTTTTTGCATTATTTTTTTAGCCTTCTTTATGCAATATAAGTTATACCACTTTTACACCTATCAATTTTTTATTTTATTACTACAAATCTTCAAATTTAATGAAATAATTACAAGTAAGAATCATATAATATACTTAAATATTTATAAAAGCATCATAATTATGATCGTGGATAGTAACTCACATTACATTTTTTCCCCTTAAGCATAATGAACTTTTCTATTTGTGTCCTCATTTTTAAGGATATTACACCAATGGTATGAGAAAAATTAGTTTTTGGAGATGAAAATTAGTTTTTGATATAATCCAGGTACGATACATGTAATTTACCCTACATTCTACTAAGGGGATCTTATCGGTAACAAAATGAGACCATGAGGACAAAATTGTAAGAAAGACAGAAAGTTGATGAAACTATCTTTTTGAGGATACAGGGACCAGATTTGTAATTAACTATTAAAAATTTCCCCTAATTTTCCACTCCTCACAGAACGATCGCTTTCGATCACCACCATCCCTCGCCACCGGGAAGTCGTCGACAGACGGGGAAAAGGCGAAGCCGACATTGCCGATTCATCTCTCCCGTTTTCGTTTCTTGAGTTATCACCTGTTAAGTTTTCCCATTCTTTTTTCTATTTGACCTAATCTTTTAAATTTCATGAACTTGCTCTGTCTGCTTTTTACAAAATTCTGAACATACTACACAAAACACAACTTGGGACCCGTTAGATAAAGAAGAAAGTAATTTAGTGTTGTTGAAAACGATGAATATATGTTTTTATGTGTAAAATAATCCGATTGAATTATCCCAGATCTGTGGTATTGGGAAAATGATCCATCTATGTTTTTATGTTTCTCTCTGACCTGATTTTCACACAAATTGGGACCTGTAACACAAAGAATTTTGAAATTTAACGTTGTTTAAAATGATTCATATAAACTGATGGCGATAGGCTCTGTTTTGAAACACAGTTCCAGCTCCTAATGGTAGATACAATGGCAAACACATAATCTGTTATTACCTGTTTAAGGAGGATAACAGCTTAAAACTCAATTGTTACCCTTTGGTCACAAACTTTCATTGACTTCCAAGTCTTCTAAGGTTACTTTCCATTTATTATTTTATATATGTACCCACTTTCTTTAAACCAACCTGCAAGTTATTTTGTCTTTCATGGAATAATATCAAAGAAGTTGTATGGAAAATTCCACAAGAAAGATTATTGGTGGATCAATTATGCAAAATTTTCGTGTCTGCGTGCTATTAGGGGTTTACTTTGTTGACCTCAAATTTCTTGTGAGAAGACTGAAGACTTGGGTCTACTTTCCTTGTCTTTTAGTTTTCGTTTTGCTTGACCAATCCCCTTTTTGAATTCCAAGTCTTCCAATGCAATGCGTTGTTCTTCATTCATGGCATTATAAATAAACTAGTTTCTTCATCATAACAATCCATCAGTTTATCATAAAAGCTCATCTTTCCACTTCAACTTTCTTCTAAATTAAACCAAGTTAGGGTTCATAATGGGGAATCCGAGGGGTTTGGGGCTGCATCTCTTTTTCATAAGTATTTTCTTTCTTGCAACCACATATACTTGTTTGGGTGATGGAAATTTCACTGTCGTTTGTTCTCAGAAAGAGCGACTTGCTCTTCTCAGGTTCAAAGACAGTGTTGAAGATGTTGGTGGAATGTTGTCATCATGGGTTGGCAATGATTGCTGCCAGTGGGAAAGAATCCAGTGTGATGCTGTCACTGGAACCGTGGAAAGCCTTCATCTCACAGGAGATTACTTGTATGGTGAAGGAGAGAGGTACATAGTTGGTAAGGAGGTTAACTCTTCTTTGGCTGAGTTGATGCATCTCAATTACTTGGATTTGAGTATCAATGATTTCAGGGGAAGCCGGATCCCTGAGTTCATTGGATCCTTCAAACAGCTGAGCTACCTCAACCTCTCATATGCTCATTTTCAAGGTATTATTCCTCCTCACATTGGCAACCTTTCTAGTTTAAAGGTTCTTGATCTCTATTTCAATGAAGACCTGATAGCAGATGATATGATAAGGACTTTGTGCCTTCCTTCACTCGAGCATCTTGACTTGAGTTGGTTGAATCTTAGTGGTTGGGACATGGAGCTTTACATGTTTCCTTCATTAAAAGAGTTAAGTTTGTCAGATTGTGGACTTTCTAATCTTAATCTTGGTTCTTCTCTTAATTCGAGTAGAATACTTCCCAACATCAAACACCTTGATCTCTCCTTCAATTCTTTCAAAAGTCCACTCCCCAGATTTTTCCAAAACATGACATCCCTTGAATTCTTGGATCTTTCAGACTTTAATTTCAGTTTGTCATGGAACTTTGCAAGCTTTCTAGACATGATCCCTTCTTCTTTATCAGAGCTGCAATTGTCGGAATGTGGGCTTGATAACACGCTTCTATCTTTCCCTCATCATAACTTCAGCACAGTTTCTAATATCCAACACTTGGATCTTAGCTCCAATTCAATTGAAGGGAAATTTCCACATGTTTTAACAAATATGAGTTCCCTCAGAGTTCTTCACCTTTCAAATAACGGTCTGAATTCATCCATTCCTGTTATGCCAAACCTGCTAGAGCTTGATCTTTCTGATAACCGCTTTAAGAAGATTCAACATCTTGGTATCTGGAGACTGTGTCACCTTAAACAATTGATTGCTTCATCCAATCCTATTAATATAGAAGTGACTGACTCACCAAAAAACGTATCGGAGTGCTCCCAATATGCTTTGGAGACGTTGGATTTAAGTCACTGCTTAAATGGTACAGTTCCAGAATCACTTGGAAGACTGGCCAATTTAAGAAGCTTAGATCTATCAGAAAGCAGTTTGACAGGTACAATCCCAGAGGCTCTAGGAAGATTACGATATTTGGAAGCATTAGATCTATCTAGTAATCAATTGGATGGTTCAATTCCAGAATCACTTGGAAGACTAGTGAATTTAAGAAGCTTAGATCTGAGGGGCAGCAGTTTGACAGGTACAATCCCAGAGGCTCTACGAAGATTACAATATTTAGAAGCATTAGATCTATCCGGTAATCAATTGGATGGTTCAATTCCAGAATCACTTGGAAGACTGGCCAATTTAAGAAGCTTAGATCTGAGGGGCAGCAGTTTGACAGGTACAATCCCAAAGGCTCTAGGAAGATTACGATATTTAGAAGCATTAGATCTATCTTTTAATCAATTGGATGGTTCAATTCCAGAATCACTTGGAAGACTGGTGAATTTAAGAAACATAAAATTAGGGTTCAATAGATTGACAGGTACAATTCCAGAGGCTCTAGGAAGATTACGATATTTAGAAGAATTAGATCTAGGTGGTAATCAATTGAATGGTTCAATTCCAGAATTCTTTGGAAAATCAACTGCTTTAAAGTATTTGTATCTAGCAGATAATCAGTTAAATGGGACTATTCCGGTTTCAATTTCGCAACTTACCAACCTCCATTCTCTGTATATCTATAGCAATTCTTTAGATGGAGTAGTTTCTGAAGCCCATTTGTCTAACCTTTTGATGTTGAAGGAATTGGATGCTTCTTTTAACACAAAGTTGATATTCAATATCTCACGTGAGTGGATACCTCCATTCCAATTGGAAACTCTTCAACTCAGTTCTTGCAATATCGGAAATGTATTTCCGCAGTGGCTTCGAAATCAAAGGGAACTTGTTCAGTTAGACTTGTCGAATGCTACAGTTTCAGGACCTCTGCCCACTTGGTTGCGGAAGATGCCCATCATTCGTTGGTTAGATCTCTCTCACAACAAACTAAGCGGATCTTTGACAAACCTTCCTCAAGGGGAAAAATTGGATTTCTATACATCTGGATATCTATTATTGGAAAATAACCTTTTCAATGGGTCGATTCCAAGGTCATTGTGTGGAAGGACAGATTTGGTGGCTCTTGATCTTTCCAGAAACAGGTTAACTGGGAGAATTCCCAAGTGTCTTGGGAATATAAAAAAGTTGGTTGTCATGATGTTTAGCTCAAATCAACTGTCTGGTGTTATTCCTCGGGAACTTGGGACTTTAGAAGATTTAGGAGTCTTAGATTTGGGAGAGAATAAGTTGTCCGGATATATACCAGAACTGATTGGAGAAGGACTTGTATCTTTGGAGGTTTTTAGATTACACAAGAACAACTTCATGGGAACGATTCCTCGATCGTTGTGCAAAATTTCAAATCTTCGAATTTTGGATGTTGCATACAACAACCTGAGAGGAACCATCCCTCATTGTTTACGAGAGTTGAATGACATGGTTAATGGTAGCCTAGATTCTTTGAGTGTATATTTGTATTCCAATGAGATTGTGATCCAGGTCCTGAAAGGTGCTGATCTTGGATATTCGGAAACTTTGGGTTTGGTTTTTAATATGGACCTTTCAAGTAATAAACTTGTGGGAGAGATACCGTTGGAGCTAACCACACTTTCTATGTTGATGGGTCTCAATTTGTCCAACAATCATCTGAGTGGGGTTATTCCAGGCAGCATTGGAAACCTGAGCAGGTTAGAATCCCTTGATTTATCTGGAAACCAGTTGAACGGGACGATCCCTCAAAGTATGGCAGATTTGACGTTTTTGAGCCATTTGAATTTGTCAGACAACAACTTGGCGGGACGAATTCCAACAGGTCGTCAGTTGCAGACCCTTATCGATCCATCAATATATTCTGGGAACAAAGGTCTGTGTGGACCTCCATTGCCAAACAATTGCTCAAGTCAGAAAGTCCCAAAAACAACAAGCAACAAGAAAAACAAAGCAGGTGATGAGCTGGCGAAGGTGTGGTTGTTTTACGTGGACATAATGAGTGGGTTTGCAACAGGGTTTTGGGGTGTTATTGGAGTTTTGTTGTGGAAGAAGCAGTGGAGACAGAAGCTTTTCATGTTTGCTGAGGAAACCATGGACAAGATATACGTTGCGGTCATGGTAAGAGTTGCAAGAATGAAGAGAGGAAGAGAACATTGATTATTTTGCTTTTTAATAATGTTTGTTGGTTTATTTGTACTACTATTTGGAGTTTAATATTGTATGACATTTGTAATATGGGTGTTGTTTAGATATATGAGAGTTTTGAAACTTTTGCTGGAATTGGTATTTATACAAGATCAAGTTGTTAATCTCATCTTTTGTTTTTTCTTGTTTCTTTTCCAATTTTTTAATCTGTGATCTGCCTTTGGTTCTGCTTCAAACACTTGTTGCTTGTTTCTCTTCCAGTTTTTTTATATCAAAGGGGATTCGTCAATAATCCTTAATTTTTAACACCAATGTACTCATTTTTGTGTTGGGCATCTCCTTCTGTCTTTGATTACCAAATATGGGTAGAGAATACATAAATATATCTTCATTTTGCAGGTTATCAAGGTGAGTGGTGTTGGCGGCTGTTCGATGGTCATTGGCAGTAGTTAGATCCGGCCTAATATTAGTTTTTTGTAGTTATATATGTTTTGATTTTGTTTCTGATGTATGAAAGATGGGTTCCGTATTTCACATCTCCATATCTGATAAAAATAATGGAAAAGGATAACCAAGAAAAGGTCGGTAGGAGCCTAGGAGAGCCATGTATTTCCAATTCTGTAATGAAGAAGAAGGGGTTTTAGATTAAAATTTGTTCATAGTTTTGTTTTGTGATATCTCTTTCTGTTTTTTGATGTAAAGTATTTTTTTTGCTGATGTTTTCGTTGATTTATAGTTCTTGACCAGATCTTTGTGTGACATCATGGTTGTCTGTTAGATCTCTGTGCGTGCATGTTTAATTGCATGTCTGCAAAACACTACATTGGGTTCATGCATGGTCATGATTTTGCTACAAAAAGTTTCAAGTAAGATGTTTTAAAGCACATGAAGGGTTTACTGCAAAATACTCATGAAATTGTTTTTGCCTTTCTTTGTTGCTGGAATAGGATAGAAAATTTGTAAATAAAACGTCAAAATCATAGAAACACTTCAAGAACTTATAAGAAAGAGTGGTAAAAATTATAAAACGATTCATAGTGGGTAACGAGAATCTGTAAAAATAAATATTAAAAAGTTGAAACGATTAAATATAAGTTCTCATAATTTTCGGTCATTTGTAAAATGACTTTTAATTACTATTTTCAAAATAGTATATATTATCAGACCATGTGAAATAGTACACTTTCCACTTGCATTATGCATGTCTAGGTAACTTGCACTTTGTGAAGTAGTGCACTTTCCATTATACTGTACATCAATAGTCGTTTTCCAAACCTTTATATATTTTACAATTAACTTTTTATTTAAGAATTATTATCTTAAACCAACTTTATTTATTCATACACATCATTATAAAGCAAGAAAACCTCTTTGTCTTTCATTGCTTCCAAGTTTCTTGATTTAATTATTGTTATTTTATTGTTTATTTATACATGTTAGTTGTTACTCTTTTCGTAAACGTTGATCTAGAAACGGAATTAAATTTGGTAGTGTTTTTCAATTGTAAAAAGATGTTAATTCTAAGTTAACTTTTATTTGAATTAGATATGTTTATTATTAATTGTAAACAATTCATACTTTGACATTATGTTATGGGATTATTGGGAATCAAATTTTAATTATTTGGATATCATAACCGGAAGAATATTAATTAGAGATGAGTGTTTTTTTTTACACATTATTTTTTCTATTATGTTGAAAATATATTTTTGTATGTGACAATCACTGAAATAAGATGAACTGTTATTATCTAACAAATATTATCAGTTTTATTCCAGATTGTGTGAATTCGAGATCTAAAACAAGAATAAATCAAGACCCGAGAAACTTTGAGAAAACATCCAAATCTGAGGAAATAACGCTACGTACCAAAGAGCAAAATACAAAATATCAAAACTGCTACAGCAATCACGACGCGACAGACATAGTGGTCGCGACGTGAAGAAGAAACAAAGACAGAAGACCAAATTGCTACAGTGCTCGCGACGCGACAGCAAGGGTGGTCGCGACGCGAAGACTTCCATCGCGAAGAGTTCCAACGTGACACCACCAACTTTCTAATCGCGAGACTACCAACCCAGCGCACTATCCTTCGCGACGCGACCAAAAGCAAACGCGACCAAAAGGAATCGCGACGAAAAGCTCGACATACCAGCGGAGACGCACTGACCCGACAAAAAGCGCACCGACCACCAGCTATGGACCTTCGCGACGCGACGGCATGACCGGTCGCGACGCGAGCCCTGTTCAACAGCAACTATAAATTGAGCCTTTCTCTTGCTATTTTGTTACACACAATACAACATACACTTACTATCCTCAAGCATACTCACGACCAGAAACCTCAAAATTCTGTAATCTCTGCATTTGGCAACGAGGATCAAACCGCAAAACCGCAAAGAAACAAAACCTCCACCCGACACCAAACCTCAAACCTCTAAACAACCTCTACCCGACACCAAACCTCAAACCTCCAAACAACCTCTACCCGACACTAAATATCACCAAAACCTCATTCAACCCGAGCAAAGAACAAGAATCGAAGCTTCAAAGAAAATCGCCATATTCATCTATTATCGATAAGTTCTTTTGAAATTGTCTGTGTTATTATTGATTTATTCAAACTGTTATAAATCAACTGTACCAAATACCGAAGACATAAAAATCAAACCGTGACAACGAAAACATATGTGGACTGTATTTAACCGAGACATTTAACTTCTAACTTCTAACCTTTTTATTTATTGTAAAAACACGTTATCGTTGATAATGGCGTTTATTACATCTGACATCTAATTTCTAACTTCTAACTTCTAATCTTTTATTTATTGTAAAAACACGTTATCGTTGATAATGGCGTTTATTACACCTAACATTTAACTTCTAACTTTTACTTTATTTACCGCTTTCTGTCCATTTAAATACTGTCTAGTTTAGATTTACTATTCCGCAACTCTATTTTATTTCCGCATATTATAGACAAAATACACATCTGTCACACAGTAACCGGCTTAAAAACCCTTATTCGTGGAGATCGATCATCGTATTTTCAACAATTGGTATCAGAGCTTGTGTGATTTAATCTGAAATTTTTGTCGTGAACTGTTGTGTAGCGTTTTATAAACCACCAATAAGTTTCCTTTGAAAATTTCATCTTAATATCACTTGTTCAACAAAAAAAAATTAAATATATTAAAAAAAAAAAAAAAACATTTAAAAATTACTTGTGTGATTTATTTTGAAAATTTTTGTCGAGAACTTTTGTGTAGCGTTTTTATAAACCACCAATAAGTTTCCTTTAAAAATTTTCATTTTAACATCACATTTTCGTTAACAAAAAAAAAAAAAAACAACAAAAATGTCTTCCGCAAATTACTCAAACATAAATTCTGTATCTATTGCTAACAGTATAGGTTCAGGTACTCGAGCACCCATTCTTATTCCCGAATAATATAAATCATGGGTAGGTCGTATGAATCTTCATCTCAACTCTATAAGTGAAGACGTGTGGAAATGTGTAGACGGATCTCTACCAGATAACATGACCTCTCTTACGAGTAACTTGGATATACTGAATGAAAGAAAGAAACTCGAACTTCAAGCCAAAAAGGAACTTGTGTCTGGAATACCCCACAGTATTCTAAGCCAAATGAATGATATAATTCTTTTAACCGCAAACCAAATTTGGCAAACTTTGAAAAATCGTTTTGAAGGAAATGAGAGAATCATTGGAAACAAGAAAACATCTGTTTTAAACGAATTTGACAACTTCAAAATGTTTTCACATGAGACCATCCATGATGCTCATGACAGATTCAATCTCATTACCATCAAAATGAATAATTTAGGCATCAAAAAGTCACAGCATGAAATAAACCTCAAATTTTTAAACAACCTTTATGAAAGCTGGAAAATGGTCAAACTGATCATCCAGGGAAATCCGGCAATTCATACTGAATCTTTGTACAATCTGTACGGAGAATTACAATCGTATGAATCCTCGATTGACCCACCAACGTCTACTTCTTTTGGAGGACCGCTTGCTCTGTTGTCAACATCCTCTCAAAACCAAACACATTTTCCTGATCAAAGTCAAATTGATCAAAATCAAACTTTCTTAAGTAATCCTTGTGACTTGTCCGATCCAAATAATGAAGCCGACTACCATCAATTGTGTGCTTTGGTAGCAAACACTAATCTCGAAAGATTTTTGCCACATCATAGACCAAACTTTCAACAAAGATCCACTTTTGGACAAAACTTTCAGAATCGTGGTTTTCAAAATAATAACAACTCTTACAATCAAAACAATGGTTTTCAAAATAACCAAAATTCTGGATTTCAGCAAAATCATTCAAAACCATCTCAACAGAAACAAACTCAAACATCCGAAAGAACTCCCGTTAAAAGCCAAAAGGCTGACAATAACGATGATGATGATGAGGTAATCATTTGTCACAAATGCAAAGGACTAAATCATTATGCCCGAGATTGTCGAGCCAAAATCAAGGTCAAAGACTCAGCTTACTACGCTCAAAAAGCCGAAGAGCTGAAGAAACAAGAACAGAAAGCAAAGCAAAAAGCTTTGATGGCATTCCACGAACCTAGCGTGGAATACTGGCCAACTTCTGATGATGAAACAGACACTGAACCCGCTCAGTCAAACTTCTGCTTCATGGCTGACAATGAACCAACCACAAGAGCTCCATATGTCATCGATCAGGTATGGTCTATGATCTCAGATCTCGGTCTTTCAAGAACACCATTTGAGTCCCACATGACTAAGATTGAGAACAGTCTAAAAGCTGATCTCAGACTGTATCATGACACAATAGTCAAATCTGATATCTACAAATCTGAATTACAAACCCTGCAACTCAGATTTGGAGAATCCACACGGACTAGAGACAAACTTGAAAGAGACATTGAACGAAAATCTGAAGAAAATAATCACATCCTAGAACAATTAAATGAAGCTCTAAAACAGAAAAGGGACTTAGAAATAAAAATTCAATCTGTTATTTCATCTGAAATAAAAGATACCTTAGAAAAGGAAGTCCTTCAGTTAAAACAAAAAATTCAAGATTTAACTGACAAAAACACTAGTTTAAATCTAAAACTAGATGATTCTTCAAAGCAAATTAAATTTCTTGAATCCGAAAATCAAAGATTTCAAGGAAAACTGGATTCTATCAATATTGCCAGAAAATTGAGTGATGATGTTTTCACTAAAGCAAATAACTTAGGAACTGGCAAAATTGATACGAATTATAAACCAGGAATTGGAAGAGAATCTTTTGAAAATGAAGAGATTGAAAAGAAAAATGGGACAAATAGTGAAAACTCTAAATCACCACAACCAGATTTTTTCTCATCTGCTAATGAGGACGATTCAGATGATGAAACAGTTATCAACTGTAGCCCAGATGATACTGCTTTCACTGTTTCCAAAAAGTCTTTCAAAAGAGTCTTAAAATCTGAATCAGACTCTGCTAGTTCAGTAACTCATCAATTGAGATCTACTAAACTAACAATGAATGATGGCACAATGAAACTTGAAAATTTCTTAAATGGAGAAAATTCTGATCATCAAAATGGTAGTACTTCTGCTCCAACTGTCTTTCCCTCTTTAAACTCAACCTTTATTGGAAAGAACAATCTGGGACAAAAGTATTCAAAGAAACAACAGACAAATAAACAACCCATTCAAGCTGTCGTTAAACCAAAAGAACAATGCAGGCCTATTGTTTTCAAAGAAAAACCTTTGAAACCAAGCGCTGTGCCACAAAAACAGACCTTTAATCCAAAACAAAAACCGTTTCAAAAACCAATTCAAAATCACTTTCAAGAGATAAACTTTAATCTCTCAAGGAACTTTCAGAGACCATCATTTCACCAAATTCCATTCCATCATCAAAGTGTTTTCCAAAACCATTCAGATCCCAGATACAAAGAAAGGTCATCAAACAGAACTTCAAATAAAGGATACTTTTCACAAAATCATAAATCGATACAAATGACAGGTTTTCAAAGACAAATCTTAAATTGGGAAAATCTGATAAGTCAAATCAAGCCTCAACCAATTTGTCCAATTAACAGAAACCATAATGATTTGAGATTATCAAAAACCATTAACAAATCAGGACCCACCATGGTTTGGGTACCTAAACGTTCTGTCTAATTGCAGGCACTTTGTGCTGGAGAGCCCAAGGATGGCACATGGTATATCGATAGTGGCTGCTCCAAGCATATGACAGGAAACCAAAGCTTTCTACGAGACTTCAAACCCACAGAATCCAAACAAGATGTGACTTTTGGAAATAACATGACTGCAACAATCAAAGGTTATGGAAACATAACAAATGGTCACTTCACCATCAAGAAAGTAGCCTACGTTGACGGCCTGAAACATAACCTAATCAGCGTATCACAACTTTGTGACAACAATCATGAAGTTCTTTTCACCAAACAGCGAAGCATAATCACGGATGCCAAGACCAAAGCCATTCTAGTTAATTCTGATCGTCTAGGCAACATGTATCCACTAGATATGGACCTTATCTATGGAAAACCAGACATCTGTCTCTTGTCCAAAGCTTCTGCAGATATTAGTTGGTTATGGCATCGTCGTCTTTCCCATCTCAACTTCGGCTACATCAACAAATTGATCGGAGATGATCTAGTTCGAGGACTGCCACTTCTGAAGCTCGACAATGAAACTCTTTGTGCCGCTTGTGAAAAAGGAAAACTTTCCAAATCCTCTCACAAAAGCATTACAGAATCTAGTGTGTCCGAACCACTAGAACTGCTGCACATAGACCTCTGTGGCCCCGCCAAAATCCAAACAATACAAGGGAAGAAGTATGTCCTTGTCATAGTTGATGGCTTCACTCGATTTACATGGGTCTTTTTCTTAAGACTAAAATCAGAAGCACCAGAAGAGATGATCAACTTTATAAAACAGATCGAACTAAAGCTCAAACGACCAGTTCGAAGAATCCGAAGTGATAATGGTTTAGAGTTCAAAAACATAACTCTAGACTCATTTCTCAAAAACAAAGGCATCGAACACAACTTCTCAGCCCCTTACACTCCTCAACAAAACGGCGTTGTTGAAAGAAGGAACCGAACTCTGTGCGAAGCTGCAAGATCAATGCTTATCTTTGCTGATCTGCCACAATACTTCTGGGCAGAAGCAATTGCCACAGCTTGCTACACACAAAATCGCTCCTTAATTCACAAAAATCTTCATAAAACACCATATGAAGTCATTAACAACCGAAAACCAAATATCAAATTTTTCCATATTTTTGGTTGTCGATGCTTCATAAAGAATAATAAAGACTACCTTTCAAAATTTGAATCAAGGTCGGACGAAGGAATTTTCCTTGGTTACTCATTTTCTTCAGCTGCTTATCGAGTACTGAACAAACGTACAAGAGTAATTGAAGAAAGTACCGATGTCCACTTCGATGAATTTTATGTCAGAAAATTGGATCGTGAACATTTTGGTTCACAAATGATAGATAATATTTTTCAAAATCCAATTCCACAAACACCATCTCCTGACATAGATATTGAAGTTGATATTGATTTACTTTTTGAACAACCTAAAACTGCTTATAATTCTGAAATTCTAACTACTCAAATTAATCCTACAGGAACACCCACTGAAGGAACTTCACAAAGAAACAGAAATGTTGCAGATCAAGTTGAGGGGGAACCACAAACACATACTTCCTCATTAGAACAAACACCAAATCCTCCTTTAACCACTCCAGATTTTACCACTCCATCCCCAAATATCCAAAACAATCCCGATGCAACATTTATGGGGGAACCTTCAAACCTTTTCCAAGAAGAAACTACTGGAGAAGAACAATGGGACACTGAAAATCCTATTATTACAACGGAAGAAAATCGTTTAATAAAATGGACCAGAAACCATCCCACTGACCTAATCATCGGAGATCCCAATTCAGGCATCCAAACTAGAGCCGCAACTGCAAATGAATGTTTATTTGGTGCCTTCCTATCCATGACTGAACCCAAAACCATACATACTGCTCTCAAAGACCCAGACTGGGTAAAAGCTATGCAAGAAGAGCTAGCTGAATTCGAAAGAAATGACGTATGGAATCTTGTTCCTACACCACCAGATGTTACTATCATAGGTTCAAGATGGGTATTCAGAAACAAGACTGACGATCAAGGAGTCGTGTGTCGAAACAAGGCACGTCTCGTAGTCAAAGGCTATTCACAACAAGAAGGAATAGACTACGATGAAACATATGCTCCAGTCGCCAGAATAGAAGCTATCCGCATCTTTCTCGCATATGCTGCACATAAGAACTTTAAAGTTTTTCAAATGGACGTTAAATGTGCATTCCTACATGGAGAGTTAGATCGAGACGTTTATATCCAACAACCACCAGGCTTTGAAGATCCCAAACTTCCTCATCACAGCTTCAAATTGCAGAAAGCTGTCTATGGTTTAAAACAAGCACCCCGTGCCTGGTATGCCACCTTGTCAACATTCCTCGAAGAATCAGGTTTCAAAAGGGGTTCAATCGATCAAACCCTCTTTCGAAAAATCTATAATAAACATCTCTTAATCGTACAAATATATGTTGATGACATTATTTTCGGTTCTACTGATGAATCTTTGAGTGTTAAGTTTGCAGATTTAATGAAAAGCAAATTTGAAATGAGCATGATCGGGGAGATGACTACTTTTCTTGGACTTCAAATCAAACAGTCAACTGATGGAATTTTCATCAACCAAGAGAATTATGTCAAAAACCTACTCACTCGCTTTTCAATGGACAAATCCAATACTGCCAAAACACCAATGGCCTTTGGATACAAAATCGATGCAGACTTAAATGGCAAACCCACTGACCAGAAAAGATATCGTGGAATGATCGGATCACTATTATACCTCACTGCCAGCAGACCTGACATTATGTTTTCTACTTGTGTATGTGCCAGATATCAAGCAAATCCAATGGAATCCCATGTCATTGCTGTGAAACGCATCTTCAAATACCTAAAAGGCACTCCCAAACTTGGCCTTTGGTATCCAGCTAAATCCGATTTTCAGCTGAACGCTTTCACCGACTCAGACTATGGAGGATGCAAGCTGGATAGGAAAAGTACATCTGGTAGCTGTCAATTCCTAGGAGGTCGACTAGTTAGTTGGTCTTCAAAGAAACAGAGTTGTGTATCCACATCAACAGCAGAAGCTGAATACGTCGCTGCCGCCAGCTGTTGTTCACAAGTAATATGGATGCAAACTCAACTGCGTGACTATGGCTTCAGAGTTTCACAAATTCCCATATTTTGTGACTCAACCAGTGCAATAGCCATTTCTCACAATCCCGTTCACCATTCCATGACTAAGCACATCGATATTCGATATCACTTCATTAAAGACAACATTCAAAAGGGTCATATCGAATTACACTTCATAAACACCGAAGATCAAGTTGCCGATGTCTTTACAAAGGCTTTAGACGAAACCAAGTTTCAATACTTCCTAGGCCGTCTAGGAATGTTGAATCCAGATAACATCCATCCCTAATCTCTTACATTCTGTTTGTACAAAAGAGTGTTTACTTTCAGTCAAAATCAAAAATTTTCCAAAAACATTCAAATAACCAAAATCTTCAAAAACATCCACATAATCAAAAACAAAAAAATTAGGATAAAGTTTCATCTTTTAAAATCTTTATAAAACCATGTGATTAACATCTTCTTGACTATATTTTCAGATACTTATGCTCGATGAATGTTCTCAGTTATATTGATTCTTAATTAAAGAGAAGGTTCAAAACTCAAAATTTTCGTTATGTACATTCTCCTATTCCCTTTGAATTTATTTCAAATATAACGATTTTATCAATTAAGGGACATAAGATCAGGAGATTCAGATGAAAACCGAACCCATGTGAGAATTTGTGCCTCGTCTTTAACTGCTGAGAGAAATTCATTTTTGTGAGCAAAGGTGTTTTCATTATGACTTATAGGATTTATACTCTTATACCGTGATGCTAGTCTCATTTTTGCTTAGATATCAAAATGACCAGGGACGATACTTTCATTTTCTTATATATTAGACAAAATGTCTATTATATCACCTATCCCTATCCTCAAACAAACCACTTCAAAGAAAAGCTTCATCATCTGGCATAACGAATCTGACAAATGAAGAAACGACAAAGTCGTATCCAAGAAAACCAGAAGAAAACTCAAAATCTCAAAACGCAAATGATGTAAACAGATCACAACTGGTAAACACATCAGATATCTTTTACCCAAAAGGTATTCGCGAAAATCAAGAAAAGATAAAACAAAGGTGAACACTTCACCAAAGCAAAAGAAGAGTTATTACAAAATCCATAAAGACAGACATCTCTCAAACAACGAATTCTCAAAAGCTTTATCAAATATAGCTGTCAAAACCGAAGACTTACCGGGATACTGTAGCCTTCATAATTGGATATTCTTAGTTGCAAACTGCACTATAAATATTTCTAAACCCCTCTACATGTATTTCCCGACGGAGAGAGAGTAAACATCAATGGCATGAATGAAGAAACCCACTAAGTAATGCCGAAACCAGTCTTATGTGATTGATTATCTAAAATGAAGACCAAGTGACTAAAGTATATAGGTATAAATCCACATTAAGCATAAGTCAACACCTTCAAACTGAGAGATATCACTCATCTTTAGTGATTATACACCCGTTCTGCACCCAGAACAAACAAACACCTCAGTCAAGTGTGAGATTTACCTATGAGAAGTTCATCTGAATCGACCTATTAAGATCACTTGTCGTCTTTATAAATGTTATAAAATCTTAAGGAATATTTTGAAAGTACATATACTAAAACCTTTTGATAATTGAACATGAAACTTTGATTCAGAAACAAATATTCTTGACAAACATTTTTTCAAAACATAAGTAAAATCTAGTCACACTCTTTCAAAACAAGTAATATGGTTTTATAAATGTTTTATCCAAATTACAAGAATTTTCAACCTTACCTTTTAATCTGTTCTTATTTCAGTAATGATCACATAGGGGGAAATTGTTGAAAATATATTTTTGTATGTGACAATCACTGAAATAAGATGAACTGTTATTATCTAACAAATATTATCAGTTTTATTCCAGATTGTGTGAATTCGAGATCTAAAACAAGAATAAATCAAGACCCGAGAAACTTTGAGAAAACATCCAAATCTGAGGAAATAACGCTACGTACCAAAGAGCAAAATACAAAATATCAAAACTGCTACAGCAATCACGACGCGACAGACATAGTGGTCGCGACGTGAAGAAGAAACAAAGACAGAAGACCAAATTGCTACAGTGCTCGCGACGCGACAGCAAGGGTGGTCGCGACGCGAAGACTTCCATCGCGAAGAGTTCCAACGTGACACCACCAACTTTCTAATCGCGAGACTACCAACCCAGCGCACTATCCTTCGCGACGCGACCAAAAGCAAACGCGACCAAAAGGAATCGCGACGAAAAGCTCGACATACCAGCGGAGACGCACTGACCCGACAAAAAGCGCACCGACCACCAGCTATGGACCTTCGCGACGCGACGGCATGACCGGTCGCGACGCGAGCCCTGTTCAACAGCAACTATAAATTGAGCCTTTCTCTTGCTATTTTGTTACACACAATACAACATACACTTACTATCCTCAAGCATACTCATGACCAGAAACCTCAAAATTCTGTAATCTCTGCATTTGGCAACGAGGATCAAACCGCAAAACCGCAAAGAAACAAAACCTCCACCCGACACCAAACCTCAAACCTCTAAACAACCTCTACCCGACACCAAACCTCAAACCTCCAAACAACCTCTACCCGACACTAAATATCACCAAAACCTCATTCAACCCGAGCAAAGAACAAGAATCGAAGCTTCAAAGAAAATCGCCATATTCATCTATTATCGATAAGTTCTTTTGAAATTGTCTGTGTTATTATTGATTTATTCAAACTGTTATAAATCAACTGTACCAAATACCGAAGACATAAAAATCAAACCGTGACAACGAAAACATATGTGGACTGTATTTAACCGAGACATTTAACTTCTAACTTCTAACCTTTTTATTTATTGTAAAAACACGTTATCGTTGATAATGGCGTTTATTACATCTGACATCTAATTTCTAACTTCTAACTTCTAATCTTTTATTTATTGTAAAAACACGTTATCGTTGATAATGGCGTTTATTACACCTAACATTTAACTTCTAACTTTTACTTTATTTACCGCTTTCTGTCCATTTAAATACTGTCTAGTTTAGATTTACTATTCCGCAACTCTATTTTATTTCCGCATATTATAGACAAAATACACATCTGTCACACAGTAACCGGCTTAAAAACCCTTATTCGTGGAGATCGATCATCGTATTTTCAACATATTATTTATCTATATATTAATTACCGTCAATTTAGGCAACATTGGTACGTTTTTTTTTCTTTGGGTTGTGTCACGCGGGTTGACGGGTTGTTTATGTGGATCTTCCCACCGCTTTCTTCTTTAGTCACCCCACTTCCTCGATTTTGCGTATTTGTCTACCGCTTCACCGCTTCACTGGATTCTCCGCCGGTCACGGCTTCCTTCCTTTCCAGTCCCGCTTCGTCCCCTTCATCTACATCGTCTCCTCATCGCTTCCCCACCGCTGGTCACGTCGGTTTACTTTTGGCTCCTGTTATCGCGAATGAAATCCACGAAAGGTACTACACACATATCCAATACTTCCGATTTATCTCTGAATCTCCCGATTCCTTTCAAAAATTTAATCAGTTTAGCGTCACCGTCGGCAATCAAAGTTGTATTTATGGTTTTGTATTGGATTTTCAGTTAAAGATCGAATTGGGTCGGTGAAAAGGGTTTTAATCGCTAACTTTTTTAATCTTTAAGCCTCCGCCGCCTTCAATTTGACTCTCCGACTATCCCATTAATCGTTTGATTTTGCTATTTTTCCATATTTATAACCATACAGAACTATCACCATTTGATGCTGCTATTACTAACCATTCACCACCGCAAACCAGGAATACTACTCACCAGCAATGAGTGGACTGGACTGGTAACATTTACATTATTACCCTTTGTTATTTTTCCATGATTGTGATATACTAACCATTTACTTTCAAATAGGTTCAAAGGCTTTCAACAGAAAAAGTCAACGTCAAATTGGAGATGGTTTGAATCCCTATGAACAACCAATGCTTTGATGAAGATAACCTGATTCCCTGTTATGGTTTTGGAGATGGTATATTAATTGATTATTATGATTTACATTCAAAATGCAATAAATATATGTTCATAAATCTTACTTTTTGTTACAAAATGGCAGCATCAACACATAATCTAGATGTTTTCAGCTTTTACCAGAAGAAAGGTTTTCTAATGGATTTTAGGAGGTTTTGAGTAGATACAGGAAAATTGTCCCTCATTTAAAGGTTGCAGGTATGATAAATAAAACTCATTATAAGTTATATGTATTTCTTTTGCATATCTTATATACTTGTGCTCTTTAACTTACAAGTTGACAGGGGAGGCTTCTTGCTCGGGCAGGTGATTATGATGGAGCTACAGATATTTTCCAAAAAGTCTTGACATTATGGTATGTTTTCATCCAGTAAAAGATGGATATACCCTTTTGGTGACTAATAATCCCTAATTCTTTCTTTTCTATTGACAGCCTTGATGATTGGGAATGTTTCGTTCACTATCTTGGTTGCTTGCTGGAAGATGACTGTAGTTTTCCCATCGTGGCTAATAGCCCTTCAATCCAGGTGTCAACATCCATGGACTACCAGCACAGAGAGACACTTAACCGATGATGTGGCATGTCCTTACATCTACTCTATCCTTATTACCTTTATAGATGTCAGGCATTTCTTTGTAACCTTTCAAAACTTATGTGCAGTTTGATTCCCGTATTTCAAGGGCCTCTGGCTTTGAGTGAGCTTAAAGCCATTGAATAGAGGTATACCAATATGAAAATAGGCCACATTTCATTCTATTGATCTTTTAATCATTAGGGAATTTTACATATGTGAAAGGAATTAATTAATAAATAAAATTTCAGGAAGAATTGGCACGATATGCAACTAATGATTCAGCAGCATTTGAAGCAATGAGTAATCACATAACTACCTTCTTTTCTTCTTTTCATTAATTGAGTCCATTTTTTATTTTCTAAAATTGTTTTTAATTGCTGAATTTTTTATCATTCATTTCAGAGTAGGCGATTAAAGTTTTATGATGGTAAAGGGATCTTTAGTGCTGGGTGTGTCTGGTGGTAAGTCTTATATCCCAAGGGTATTTACGTCTTTTTCACAAACACTACATGAAGAGCGAGTCATACATCACTCAAGCTGAAAATTTAATCTCATTGACATCAGTCTGAGTCTCAGTTTAGTCCAAGTCAATACCAAACACAGTACAACCTGTTAAATCATGTCATTAGGTCATGTCATGCTGATGTCATCATTAACAGCTAATTATTGTATATGATGTTCTGTGTTTTTGGACATGATAGAGTATGGGTGTTAGATGGAGGGCTTCCTAGGTGGTGCGCATCTGGATTTGATGTTGAATCTAGTGCTTCTGGTGATGCCATATTGAAAGGTAGTGCTGCCAGCAAGGCGATAGAAAGTGTATACCATGGCCAGGCTGTAAGTTCATAAATTAATTGAAATCATTTTTTATATAAATTTTTGTAATTTGAAGTAAAGCTCTTCAAATTGAAAAAAGTCTTTTTTATTGTAGGTTGGTCCGGTTACATTTCAAACAAAATATCAGCCACATCTTTTATGGACACTTGAAGAAGTTTGTTAGATTATATTTATATATAATACATGTGTGCTCTTTTTAGTAGAATTTTTTTTATGATGTATTTGTTGTGACTGTTGCAGGTTAAAAAGAATACAGAAGACGAAACACATCAACACGTAGATGCTAGGTCAAAGGCCAGGTATAAAAAATTATATTTTAATGAACTTCATAATTTATTTATATTATCAAGAAAAAACTTCAATTCAAACTGGAACCTGATAGCAGATGATATGATAAGGACTTTGAGCCTTCCTTCACTCGAGCATCTTGACTTGAGTGAGTTGAATCTTAGTGGTTGGGACATGGAGCTTTACATGTTTCCTTCGTTAAAAGAGTTAAGTTTGTATGATTGTGGACTTTCTAATCTTAATCTTGGTTCTTCTCTTAATTTGAGTAGAATACTTCCCAACATCAAACACTTAGATCTTGGCTTCAATTCTTTCAAAAGTCCACTCCCTAGATTTTTCCAAAACATGACATCCCTTGAATTCTTGGATCTTTCAGACTTTAATTTTGGTTTGTCATGGAACTTTGCAAACTTTCTAGACATGATCCCTTCTTTATCAGTGCTGCGTTTGTTGAGATGTGGGCTTGATAACACGTTTCTATCTTCCCCTCATTTGAATTTCAGTACAATTTCTAACATCCAACACCTGGATCTTAGCTCCAATTCAATTGAAGGCATATTTCCACTTGTTTTAACCAACATGAGTTCCCTCAGAGTCCTTCACCTTTCATCTAACGGTCTAAATTCATCCATTCCTGTTTTGCCTAACCTGCAAGAGCTTGATCTTTCTGATAACCGCTTTAAGAAGATTCAAGATCTCAGTATCTGGAGACTGTGTCAGCTTAAACAATTGATTGCTTCATCCAATCCTATTAATTTTGAAGTGACTGACTCACCAAAAAACGTATCGGAGTGCTCCCAATATGCTTTGGAGAGGTTGGATTTACATTACTCTTCAAATGGTACAGTTCCAGAATCACTTGGAAGACTGGCCAATTTAAAAAGCTTAGATCTATCGGGTAGCAGTTTGACAGGTACAATCCCAGAGGCTCTAGGAAGATTAGAATATTTAGAAGCATTAGATCTATCTAGTAATCAATTGGATGGTTCAATTCCAGAATCACTTGGAAGACTTGTGAATTTAAGAGACATAAAATTAGGGGTCAATAGATTGACAGGTACAATCCCCGAGTCTGTAGGAAGATTACGATATTTAGAAACATTATATCTAAATGATAATCAATTGAATGGTTCAATTCCAGAATCACTTGGAAGACTGGTGAATTTAAGAGACATAACATTAACGGTCAATAGATTGACAGGTACAATTCCAGAGGCTCTAGGAAGATTACGATATTTAGAAGCATTAGATCTATCTTGGAATCAATTGAATGGTTCAATTCCAGAATCCTTTGGAAAATCAACGGCTTTAAATTATTTGCATCTAGAAGATAATCAGTTAAGTGGGACTATTCCGGTTTCAGTTTGGCAACTTACCAACCTCCATTTTCTGTATATCTCTAACAATTCTTTAGAAGGAGTAGTTTCCGAAGCCCATTTGTCTAACCTTTCGATGTTGAAGGAATTGGATGCTTCTTCCAACACAAAGTTGATATTCGATATCTCACGTGAGTGGATACCTCCATTCCAATTGGAAACTCTTTTCCTTCGTTCTTGCAATATCGGAAATGGATTTCCACAGTGGCTTCAAAATCAAAGGGAACTTGTTGCGTTAGACTTGTCGAATGCTACAGTTTCAGGACCTCTGCCGACATGGTTGCGGAAGATGCCCATCATTCCTCGCTTAGATCTCTCTCACAACAAACTAAGCGGATCTTTGACGAACCTTCCTCAAGGGGAAAATTTGGATGTCTATGGACATGAACCTGGATATCTATTTCTGGAAAATAACCTTTTCAATGGGTCGATTCCAAGGTCATTTTGTGGAAGGACTGATTTGGTGGCTCTTGATCTTTCCAGAAATAGGTTAACTGGGAAAATTCCCAAGTGTCTTGGGAATATAAAAAGTTTGCTTGTCATGATGTTTAGCTCAAATCAACTGTCTGGTTTCATTCCTCGGGAACTTGGGACTTTAGAAGATTTAAATGTCTTAGATTTGGGTGAGAATAACTTGTCAGGTTATATGCCAGAACTAATTGGAGAAGGACTTGTATCTTTGTTGGTTTTTAGGTTACACAAGAACAACTTGACGGGAACGATTCCTCGATCATTGTGCAAAATTTCAAATCTTCGAATTCTGGATGTTGCATACAACAACTTGACAGGAAGCATCCCTCATTGTTTACGAGAGTTGAATGCCATGGTTAATGGTAGCCTAGAATATTCAGATGGATATTTGGATTCTAATGAGATTGTGATCCAGGTCCTGAAAGGTGCTGATCTTGAATATTCGAAAACTTTGGGCTTGGTTTTTAATATGGACCTTTCAAGTAATAAACTTGTGGGAGAGATACCGTTCGAGCTAACCACACTTTCTATGTTGATTGGTCTCAATTTGTCCAATAATCATCTGAGTGGGGTTATTCCAGGCAACATTGGAAACCTGAGAAGGTTAGAATCCCTTGATTTATCTGGAAACCAGTTGAACGGGACGATCCCTCAAAGCATGGCAGATTTGACCTTTTTGAGCTATTTGAATTTGTCAGACAACAACTTGGCGGGACGAATTCCAACAGGTCGTCAGTTGCAGACTCTTATGGATCCATCAATATATTCCGGGAACAAAGGTCTGTGTGGACCTCCATTGCCAAACAATTGCTCAAGTCAGAAAGTCCCAAAAAGAACAAGCAAGAAGAAACACAAAGCAGGTGATGAGCTGGCGAAGGTGTGGTTGTTTTACGTGGACATAATGAGTGGGTTTGCAACAGGGTTTTGGGGTGTTATTGGAGTTTTGTTGTGGAAGAAGCAGTGGAGACAGAAGCTTTTCATGTTTGCTGAGGAAACCATGGACAAGATATACGTTGCGGTCATGGTAAGAGTTGCCAGGATGAAGAGAGGAAGAGAACATTGATTATTTTTCTTTTTAATAATGTTTCTTGGTTTATTTGTACTACTATTTGGAGTTTAATATTGTATGACATTTGTAATATGGGTGTTGTTTAGATACGTGAGTTTTGAAACTTTTGCTGGAATTGGTATTTATATAAGATCAAGTTGTTAATCTCATCTATTGTTTTTTCTTGTTTGTCTTCCAATTTTTCGATCTGTGATCTGCCTTTGGTTCTGCTTCAATCCTTGATTCTTAACATCAATGAAACCATTTTTGTTGTTGGGTAAGGGTGGGGTGGGGCACTGGGGTAGGTGGGTGGGGTGGGCAAAAACCATCTTATATTTTAGAAAAAAGGGATCAGAAACCCATTTCTTGATATGTATTTACTTCTGGAAATATATATACACTTACTGTGAAGTTTTTTCTGCAGGCTAATTTTATTTTAAAAACCAGGTTGAAGACCCATACACCATTCCATTGAGAAAAATGTTGAACCAGTAAGCATATTTTCATAGATTTTCTTACTTTTGATTATAAATTGTTGTTTTTTAGTCAAATGTTTCAATATTATTTTTTTTATTATTTCCCATTGTTGTCTAGTTTCTATGGCTTAATTGCGAAATATATACAATTATAGTGTACTTCTTGAGAGATAAGGGGTGGTATTGCTTCTTGGCAATTTGATTGGATACCATTTTTTTTTATTTCAAATTTTGTTCTTTCAGTTGAAACAGATTAATGGAAACCTAGATAGGATTTGATGGGATTTTGGTGGCGGAACTATGTTGTAGCTACGTATTTCTGTTACTGGTTCGTTCATGGATCTTGTATTGTATTTAAATACTAATATAGAAGATTTTAAATGGTGAAAGTTGTTCATGTCCCTTATCACTATAACTTTATATAGGCTTTCCTACACCCTTACTTAGGATTAATTAAATTGTCAAAGTTTTGAACAGATAGTAATGTGCATTTATGGTTTTCTAATTATTTTCTAATTGGTGCTATGTGCTCTTTATTAAAAGGTATCATTTTGTTTCTAGATTTTAGGCTTTTTGAGATCTTGCATTTTCCCCATTAGTTTAATTGATTGTTTGTTGAAAAATCGTTCATATTAAAGTGATTATTTTTATGATTTGTTGTCTCTAATGTAAAATTAGGGAGTGTGTGTGTGTCTTTGAATGCTTGTATGTATCTGAGTTCGTGTATGTGATTGTGTGTATATGAGTTTGTGTATGTGACTTTTATGTATGTGAGTGTGATGTGTTAATAGAAAAATTGAAAGTAGAATAACATTGAAAGTAGTATGTTGCCATTTCTAATAATTAGGGTATTTGGTGGATGAGAGAGAAAATGGTCATGTGAAAAATCGAATAGCCGAGTAAGTTTAATGACATAAGGATCAAATCCGATAAAATGGAACCATAGGGTGACTGTGTGACAAGGTCAAATTTTGGACCAAACTTGCGATTTATGATGGTAACTACATGATGGTGGAAAAAAGGTCGATGTATGATGTTAATTTGCAGGAGTTGAGAGGGATGTCAAGTGTTGATGGTCTAACTTGCTGAAAAATCGGAACTAATGAAAAGAAATTATTCTCTGCAACTGAAAAAAGGCATGTTAATTAGCAACGTAGTTTTTTTAACCCAAAACAACTAATATGTTTTTATTTATGAACAAAAATTTTTTAACCCAAAACAAGACCACACATTTAATTTAACCAAACACAATATTTTTGAACCAAACAATAAATGTACTTTAATTTTGATACAAAACAACGACAAACATATATTTTTTACCATTGCCCGCCAATCTAAAATTCAAAACCTAAATCATAGTTGTTAAAACGAAACTATTTGTTACCGCCGCATTGCAGGTATGCATCTAGTTTAGTAAAACACATACACATCCCACACAAGAGTAATTTGGGGGTACGAATAAAATTACCCAATATAAATTATGTGCTGGCTAAGAGTGTTCGTATGCCTACCATTAATATGGAGGATATGTGCTAGAATTTGTAAGTGACTAGGGTGGTGTTTTCTTTTAAAGATGTAAAATGTCTTTTGTATTTTTCCATGTTTACGGATGAAGATGTGGACCAAAAATCTTTTTCCATCATTCGCTCTTTATAAAAAAGAACGTTTGTTTTTAACATCTTTTTGAAATCATTCATTTAAACATCAGTTTTAGTTAAAAACCATTCATTCTAACATCCGTTTTAGTTAAAATAAATGGTTGGGTTGGGTACGAGTAGGTAAAGGGTGGGGGTGGAGTGGTTGACAAGGTAAGAGGGTGGGTGGGATAGGGTAAGTGGGTGGAGGTTGGTTGGGTAAGGGTGGGTGGGAAAGGGTGGTGTAGGGTGGGTGGGTTTGGGTGGGGTTACGGGGTCGGGATGGGTTGGGCGGGGTAGGTGGGTAGGGTAGGTAAGGTGAGGGTAGGGTGGGTAGGGGTAGGGCGTGTTATGGGGTAGAGGGGCAGGGTGGGGTATTAGGGGTAGGGGTGGGGTGAGGGTGGGTGGGGTAGGTTGTTTGGTGAGGTGGGAATGGTGGTGGGGTAAGGTAGGGTGGGGTTGGGGTGGGTACGGTTTTGATGGGTAAGGGTGGATGGCGTAGGGGTAGGGGTGGGGTAGGGTTAGGATGGGGTGGGGTAAAGTATAGTTGAAAAGTTTCAAAAAGAGGTTCAAAAGTTAGAAATTATATTTTTATGAAAAAGAGGTGAAAAAATCTTTTTTAGATTTTTTGTCTTCTAGAAAACAAACGCTCTTTTTGAAAATCATCTATCCCCCGTATATGTTTTAGGGGAAAAAGATTTTTTTAGGAAAAACAAACACCCCAGAGCGTTTTTACCCTACGAAGCATTTGAGATAAAATCAAAAAAAGTTTAGTATAAGGTGTAACACCCCTTTCTCAAACCAAATTTCAAAACGGTTTATATTACAAAACATTTTACAAAACGTGACCATGAAAAGTCACCTAATTTTTTTTATAAACTTTATTCTGAAAGGGTATTACAGACTCAATACAGAAAACCATAATTTAAACTTACTGTATACACACTGGTTCCACTCCAGCTCCTGCCCATCTCACCTAAGTACATAGCATTTAAAAATAATACGTGAGACATAAAGTCTCGTGAGTAATATGAGTTTTAGACCCAAAACTTTTCTGCTTTAAAACTTTAAAAATAAACAAGTAAACTACTAGAACGTATTTCATAATAAATCTCAAATCTCTTTTCTTTTCTATCTTCAAAACCCAAAAATACTTTCTTTCAAAAAGATTACTTTCTTTTAGCAAAACTGTATTCTTTCTCAAAACTGATTTCTTTCTTAAAAAAAAATTGCTTTCCTTCTATAACTGCTTTCTTTCTCGTTTTCTAGTGACCAACTGAAACTCATGAATTATTTTTATTTAATTCATTCAACTAGCTCCCCTCGCGGGACAGAACAGATCCGTCCGCTCGGTTATGCTCATTCCGTCTCCCCTTTGTGACTTGGAACAGATTCAAGCACAAGGGTATACTAAGCTAGACAACTACTTCGCGACGGGAGGTACCATCCCAGTAGTGTCTTCTGATCCCCCGATTATGTGGGTGATCCTAGTCCGGACAACTGGCTCTTACTTCTTTCTTTCTTTAAAACTTATCTCATTACATCTCAAATTGGTCAAAAGGGGACACAATTTATAAATAACTCATACTCATATACTTTATAACTCTTAACTGGAAATACTTTCAAAACTGATTTTGACATCTTAGTTCACATAAGGAACTTCTTTCAAAATACTTTGCAAACTATACTTCTTAAAAATCTGCTTGAAACACTTAGCCCTTGTATAGAGCTACTTTAAAAAACTATTTTCCAAACTTTAATATTTGCAAACATTTGGAAATCTTATTTTTCTGAAAATATCATTTTGCTATGCACTAGAGAAATCCTCATAAAACTCACCTTGGTTTAGATATAAACCACTATGCTTCTTATACGCCTTCTCCCTTTCCGTGCTCTCTAGTATTTGAAGCACCTCCTATACATATATCACAAATATATATATATATATATATATATATATATATATATATATATATATATATATATATATATATATATATATATATATATATATATATATATATATATATATATATATATATATTTAATAAATATATGTTACAACTGACTCTACAGTTCTAAGGTCTCATTTGACACAACTTCAAGTCATAACAAGTGTATGACTACTAGCAATCATCTTTCTATGAATTATATAATCTTTAATGTACTCGTATTTTACTACAGTACCCCCGAGGGGTCGAAAACTCAATTTAATATTTTTCCCAGACTTTTCAGACCATTAAAGACTTATGGTTTAAGTTTGAGGTGAATCGGACAAGCCTAGCTAAGATTCACACTTTTGAAGTTCCTGTCTGGAGGGTGCACTGCGCCAGGAACTGGGCGCACCACGCCTGGAACCTGGGCGCACTGCGCCTAGCGCCTGGGCAGGGTTCCAGATCAGTCGCGATTTGGCATTGTAGCATGCAGTTTTGACATTTTAAGTCCTTAATACACGACTTAATCAGTAGGGGTTTGTTCTAGGACCAAAACCCTTGACTAATAACAATTTTTAAGCCATTAAAAACACCTTAATCACACCAATTCATGATTTAGGGTTCTTGAGCAACATTTCAATTTGTCAAGAATAGCAACCTACTTTGCTGTTTTTAACATATGTTCTTACTACATGAACATGTTTAAGCCCAGAAATCATATACAAACCCTATGGATTTCACTGAAATTGCAGATTTCAGTTTACCCACAAAACCTACCAAGAACACTTCAAGAACTTGGAATACTAACATTGTTTAACTTGGGAATCACCAATTCCACACCCCAATTCCTTGCTAGATCTTCCAGAAATTCTTCTTCTCCCGTGCTCTCTCTAGTTCTCTCTGGATTCTTCCTCTGTTTCTGGACATAGAGAGTAATAACTCTCTAATTTTATATTTAAATTTTTTTATAAGTTAATTGCACTTTAATCCCTTGGTTTCCTGCTTTTCTACAAAAATGGTCCTAAGACCCAATAACTTTGTAACCAAGGTTCCATTAACTTCTAGCTTGACATTTTCTTGACAATTTGGTCATTTCCATGTCAAATGACCATTTTGCCCTTTTTGGTCAAATTTCACTATTTACAAGGTAAAACTTCAAATTTTTACATAGACTTTTATTTCTTGTAATATTATTCCACAAATTACATATTATTTTATATAATAGTCTTATAACATGTCAAAAGACCATTTTACCCTTTTACTACTTTTTCGCGGGTTCTTACAGTCACCCCTCCTTATGCGGATTCCGTCCTCGGAATCTTTTTGTAATCTGTGAAATTTGGATATCTTCTCTTTATCTCTTCTAATGTTTCCCAAGTCAAGTTTGACCCTAAGGGATGTTTCCATTTGACTAGTACCAAGTCAATCTCCTTGTGCCTTAGCTTCTTAGTCTGCATCTCTAGAATTGCCTCAGGTTCTTCAATCAATCTGTTAGGAGCATCCACCCTTAAGTCTGTATAAGGTATAACTAGCTCTTCTTTTCCAAAATACTTCTTCAGATAGCTTACATGAAAGGTATCATGTATTCCACTGAGTTCTGATGGTAACTCCAGTTTGAATACTTGCAATCTAACTCTCTTCAAAATTCTAAAGTGTCCAATATATCTTGGACTCAGCTTTCCTCTTTCACCAAATCTGACTACGCCCTTTCACGGCGATACTTTTATCATTACTAAACCATCTTCTTGTAAATCATTCAGCTTTTTCTTTAAATTGGAGTAACTCTTCTGTCTGACCTGTGCTATTTTCATGGTAGCTTAAATCACTTCAGTCTTCTCATTGGTCACTTTAAAAAATCTATGGTCTTGTAAGCTTAGTCTCACTCGCCTTCACTCCGTATAAAGGAGTTCTACACTTCCTACCATACAATGCCTCAAAGAGTATTTGTGTGTTTTTTGAACACTTATGATTAGTGCCCCTAAATTAGAAAAAAGAAAAAGAAATATAATTTTCATTTTCACTCTTTCAATTTTAATTGGTAATTAATCAATAACTAGGCGTAGTATACCTGCGCGATGCTGTGGAAAATTTGTGTGTGAAAATAAATATGTAAAAAAACATATTTTTACAAATACATGAAAACAAATAGTTGATTTGTGAGAAAAAGGTTTGAGAATATTGGAGGTAAGGAAGGAAAGGAAGTGAAATTTGAAATCAATTAAAAAAATCACTATTCACACAACTGAAAATGTTAACATACATATAATTATTTATAGAAAAATAAGTTTAATATAGAAAGCCTTGGGACTTGAGCAGGTGGAAGGCTGGAAAATAAAACCATTTGAGAAATATCGCATACATATACGTATCTAGAAAGCAAGTGAGTAAAATAGAAAGATTAAACAATAATTGATTTAGTGTTCACGTTTGCTATTTTGTTATATGGCGATGATGAGAGCCCTTGTGGTTTCAAGCGTGAAAAGAAAACGTCGGTTTACTCTGTAAGCAGCAAGAACTTTTGATTTTAAGGAAGAGTAAAGACGAAAGATGGGTAGCAACGTGGAAAGAGATGGATGAAAGTGTTATTATTTATGGGGTTGGTTTTTAACCGTATTAGAATTCACACAACTTCAAATCTGATCAACTAACTTTTTACATTATTATTTTGGAACCCTCTTTATGGATACCATGTTTACATCTACCCATTTTTGTTTTGATTTGCTACAAATCTTCAAATTTAGTAAAATAGTTATAAATAAAAATACCTAAATATATATTTATAAAGGCATCATATTTACCGAAGATAGTAACCTAAACACCTAATGTTACTTGTTTTTCCGGTAAGCATCGTAGTTAATTTTGTGTGACCTCATTTTGAGCGAAGAAATAGTTTTAGAAATGAAATTTAGTTTTTTATATAATACAAGTATGGTATATATAGTTTAACCTATATATTTTATTAAATGACACATTCTTAACAAAACAAAACCATGAATAATCCTATATTTTATTAAATGGACACACTAATAACAAAATGAAACTATGATGACAAACTTGAAGAAAACTTGACAATCGGCAAAACAGTCTCTTTTAGTATACCAACTTGGAGATAATACATGCGCGTTGTTGTGGGGCAAGTTTATAATGATGGAAAAGTTTTAAAAGCATACAATAAACAAATATGGTAAATTAAAAAAAATCGTTAAAAACATTCATAAAAACAAAGATGTAAAAATAATGTTATAAATAATTCTACAAAAAAAATGATTTTGTAAAAACATTTTTTTCAAAAGCATAGTTGTAAAAATTATAAAGTAATATCATATTGGACTACAAATTATAAAATAAGCAAACCAAATTCGTAAAACAATTAGAAGTCGGGCTAAAATCGTAAAAGAGAAAAATTGGTTTAAAATGACCAAATTTATAATAAAAAATTAATTGGTCAAAAACCATAAATAAATATAAGCCTTGACGTAAAAATATTAAAATTCTGGACCAAATTTATAAACATAATATAAGATTAAACTAAAATTGTAAAATCAGTTAACCAAATTCTTAAAACTATAATCAGGCTTAAATCGTAAAAAAAATCTATTTAAAGTCTATAACCTCCAAATCAAATTAAAAAAAAAAACTAATTAAACAAAACTAACAAATAAAAAAAAGTCTTGCGTCAAATTGGATCACTACGGATCTAGGAAAAGAAAGCATGACATACGATGATGGCTAAAATTAAACGGTGAGATACAACAAAATTTATAAAAAATATTTAGACAAAAGTAATAAGTAAAAGAACATTGCGGTCATTGCCGTCAAATTGAATCACATAGATCTACAATATGGGTCCAAATTGAAGATACGTGGCTCAATTTTAGCGGTGAAGGTTACTATTCATCGCCTTGTATTTTGTTAGTTATATAATTACCAAAGGACCAAATTTGTAATTTTTTGGAACGGACCAAATTTGTAATTAAGTCTTAAAAAGTTTCCCCCACTTTATCGGTCCTCTCAAACGATCGCTTTCTATCACCTGCATCCTCGCCACCGGGAAGTTGTCGACAGACGGAGACAAGGTGAAGCCTACATTGCCGATTCATCTCTCCCCTTTTTCGTTTCCTGAGTTATCGGTGTTTATTTGGTAAGTTTTCCATTCTTTTTTCTATTTGACCTAATCTTCTAGATTTCATGAACTTGCTCTATTTGCTTTTTCAAAATCCCGAACATGCTACATAACTGATAACACACAAATTGGGACCTCTAAGACAAAAAGGATAGTAATTTAGCGTTGTTGAAAACAATGAATATATGTTTTTATCTGTAAAATAATGCAATTAAATTAATGTAGATCTACGGTTTTGGGAAAATTATCCATCTATGTGTTTATGTTTCTCTCTGACCTGATTTTGACACAAATTGGGATCTGTAACACAAAGAATATTGAAATTTAGCGTTGTTTAAAATGATTCATATAAACTGATGGCGATAGGCTCTGTTTTGAAACACAGTTCCAGCTCCTAATGGTAGATACAATACCAAACACATAATCTGTTATTACCTGTTTAAGGGAGGATAACAGCTTAAAACTCAATTATTACCCTTTGGTCACAAACTTTCATTGACTTCCAAGTCTTCTAAGATTACTTTCCATTTATTGTTTTATATATGTACCCACTTTCTTCAAACCAACTTGCACGTTACTTTGTCTTTCATGGAATAATATCAAAGAGGAATATATTCTTTAGGGAGAAGTTGCATGGAAAATTCTACAAGAAAGATTATTGGTGCATCAATTATGCAAAATTTTAATATCTGCGTGTTATTAGGGGTTTACTTTGTTGACTTCAAATTTCTTGTGAAAAGACTAAAGACTTGTGACCAATTACATTTATGTGTACCATGGGGCATAAACCATACCCAAAAATTGTCCAGTTCAATAACACTGATTCTCTAAAAGCCAAAAAATTGTAATAATATTGGTATCATATTTAAGAGAAGAAACTATTACTTTTTTATATAGGTAATAATTGTAAGTTTCATGATATCGATCGTCATTTTTGACAGAAAAAGAAAGTTTATTTTCATTTAATCAACTTTCTGTAAACGTCAACACAAATGTTGCATCTTGTACATGTTAGAGATTGCACTTAGTTGCAACTGGAATGAATAACAACCTTAAAGATGTGAGTTCTTTTTGTTAATTATTTTTCCTAAGTCAGTTGTGATGGATCAACAAATTTAATTTGCATATTGTATCTGGTGTGAACATTGTGAAAACTGAAAAGTTTACAACTGAAATGTAGTTTGAAAAAACAATGTTGTGGTAGAATAATTGAATGTTATAACAGGGTATATTTTTTTAAAGTACGATACCGTAATAAGAAAAAAATTGAAAATACAATGTTGTGGTTGAATAATTGAAAGTGATATGCTATAATACACAAATAAATGAAATATATATTGTTTCTTGCATTTAACCCAGGAAATAATAATAATCCCTTTGCTACATTCCTTGTCTTTTAGTTTTCTTTTTTACTTGACCAATCCCCTTTATTGATTAAGAAAAAGGTAAATAGGCCAATTTGTGGCTGCAAACTGTTCTTGACTTCCAAGTCTTGTTTAGTGACTTCTAATTGACTAACCTTTTTTTTTTCCTTTGTTTATTTTGTTTCTTTAGGAAAAATTTAATGCATCAACCAGAGATTTATACCAACAAAGTCTCTTTGTGATCGCACTCTTATCCTCCAAATCATGTTACAAAATCATGTTACAGGTCAGTTCTCTTGTCTAATGCAAGTGGGTAAGACACTTTGCATGAATCATGTAATTTTAGAAACACAGTCTCTTGTATATACTACCAAAATTTAATAAATCAATAAAATAAAGCAAGTAAACAAACTGAATGTTGCATGCAATATTAGGGAACCAAAGGTCTCGGACTATAATGTCAAAAGATAATAATAAAAGAAATATGTGAACCTTGGGGTCTACTTTGTCGACTTCATAGCCCTCTTATCATTAATACATGTGAGCAAGTTTATTCGTAATCTTGATCAAATTTTTTGTGACCATTGGATTACACTTAGGGCAAGTTTTGATGCATTTGATAGTTTAACTTTTATATACCCGTTAGACCATTTGAAATAAAATCCAACCAGTTCGAAGTAAATGGTCTAATAGAACTGTAATGCATTTGAAAGAACACATCTATTGTGAAAGTTGAAAGATTAGATGAAAATTTGAATTTAAAGTTACAAAAACTATCTTTTATTACACGTGACAAATTAATCATGTTAAGTGAAATAAGAAAAAGAGTAAACTGCAAGAATGGTACCTGTGGTATGCATTTTTCTTTGGTTTTGGTCAAAAAAGGATTTTTTTTTTTTGGGGTCCTTATTTCAAGGTTTGGATCTAATTTTGTCCCGAGACAAAAATGTTGACCCCAGATGATCCAAAGAGCCGAATTGCTTAAATTGTTCATCTCCAATTTAAACCATCTATATGTTAAAGAGAGGGGCTAAAACCAAGAAAAATGCATACAACTGGGACCATTTTTGCACTTTACTTTAATAAAAAAGAACTTATTTTGTTGTTATTAGTTTTGTATAATAATCGAACATTAGAATTAAGGAAGTAAATTTTAACTATCATTTCCAAAAAGGTTGTAAATTATCTTTGATTTCTCTTTCATTGGATTTAATCTCTGACATTTTTATCATGGTATATTTTTAAAAACTACAAGACCTAACATAGTGACATATAATAACTAATAAAAATTGAGAATATCAAACAAAGTTTAGCTAAATATTCCTTCTTTACCACACTGTTAATTAGATTGATCAACTTCTGTTAGTATTTTTGTCTTTCATGGAATAGTAACATACGAGGAATACATTTGTTAGGGAGAAGTTGCATGGAAATTTCCACAAAAAAGATTCTTGGTGCGTCAATTATGCACTATTTTTGTTCCTTCGTGTTATTTTGTTGACTTCAAATTCCATATGTGAAGACTAAAGACTTGTGACTAAATACATTTACGTGTGCCATGGGGCACAAACCATAACCAAAAGTTTTCCAATTTAATATCACCAATTCTCTAAAAGCCACAAAATTGTAACATTATTGGTATCAAATTTATGTGAAAAAACTATTGTTTTTTTGATATAATTTCTGTAATTTTTTAAGCGAATTATATTAAGTATATAGTAGATTAAAAGATGATCATAACTTATCGGTGCTGTGAAAACCACTTAATTTTGAATGAGAAAAAGGAAAATAGGCCAGGACCACAGCAAATCAGTTTGTGGGTGCAAAGCACTCCTTGACTTCCAAATCTTGTGTAGTGACTTCTAATTGACTAATAACATTGAATGTAAATGCCAGTCATGGAATATTGTGTTTAATTCAATTCATATTTTATTAAATATTTGTGGTCAACTACAGTTAACTCTGCCTCTGCCACGAGGAATAGACTTAGCCATGGATGTATGCATTGACTTCCAAGTCTTCCATTCAGTTAGTGGATTGTAGCGAAATGGATTTATGTAAGTCATGGGAATACCCAAAAACAACGTATATTAATCAAGAAAAAAATTTAGGGTGCGTTTGGTTGTGGAAAATTTTCTAGTTTTCCAAAAAATTTTCCAAGAAAAATGAAAAGCTGGAAAACACGTTTGGTAAATCAAATTTTCCAAAATTTTCCTAGAAAATCAAAATTTTTCGTTTTCCAAAATTACATAGAATTTAGAAAACCCAAAATTATTGTTTTCCAAACTTTTCTATTTCCAAATTTTTCCAAAAATACAATCCGTCCACACATATTTTACCCATCTCACCCACCCTACGCCGCCTCATCCACCCTACCCCACCCCACCCTACCCTCACCCAACCCCCACCACCCCACCCCACCCCTCACCCCTGCCCACCACACTCCCACACTCCCACCCACCCAACACTACCCTACCCTACCCCTACCCACCTCTACCCACCCCCACCCCCACCCTACCCCACCTACCCACCCATACCCTACCCCTACCCACCCCCACCCAACCCCTACCCACCTCCACCCACCCCCACCCAACCCCTACCCACCTCCACCCACCCCACACACCCCTGCCAACCTCCACCCACCCACCCCACCCTAACCTCAAACCCCGCCCCTACCCACCCTCCCATCTACCCCTACCCCACACCCACCACCCACCCCCATCCTACCCCCAGCCACCCCACCCCACCCCACCCACCCTTACCCACCTCCACCCACCCCACCCACCCCTACCAACCTCCACCCCACTCTACCCCGCCTACCCCACCCACCTACCCTAGGGTGGGTGGGGTGGGGTAGGGGTGGGGGTGGTAGGGTGAGTAAGGGTGGGGTGTTGGTAGGGTTGGGGTGGGTGGTGGGTGAAGGTAGGGGTGGGGTGGGTGGCGTGGCGGTAGTGTGGGGTAGGTTTATAAATATGTGTTATTTTGTATTATTTTGAAGTAAAAAAAATAGAAAATGAAAACTTACAGAAAATACACATCCAAACGCTTTTTCTAATTTTCTAAAACAGAAAACGAAAACTCAATTAGATTAACCAAACGCGTTTTCTACTGAAAATGAAAATGAAAACTCCACTCCATTTTTCTGAAAATGAAAATGGAAAACGGAAAACACTTTTCCGCAACCAAACGCACCCTTAGTAACTGTAAATGTCATGATATCTGTCATCATTTTTGACAGAAAAAGATGATTTATGTATCATTACGTAAGAACAAATTGACTAGTGATTTTCAAACAGATCTTTTAAAGCATTGTATTACACTCTGGGGAAGTTTTGATCCATCTCACCCATTCACTTTTAGCTAAGGTTTTAGATTTTATCTGTTAGACTATTTGAAAATAAAAAGTCTAACCCATTTTTAAGTAAATGGTTCGAATTTGTCATGTCTAATATCGTAATGCATTTGACAGGACTGCATTTTACCAAAGATAAGATGAAACTTTGAATTTAAGCTTGACACATCGACTTTGCTAAGTCAACTAAACAAAAACGTAATTTGTTGTAGTTAGTTTTGTAAAATCAGTGAACATCTAAATCAAGTTTATAATTTATGACTATCATTTCCAAAAAATTATAGATTACCTTTGATTTTCGAAATATAAATGCTTGTTTGTCAAATTCGGTGTTTATCCAAATCATATTTTTTCACGAATTGCGATGAAATACAGTTGCATCTTGCAAGATTCAAACTAATTTTGTCCAGTCACTTGATTATAACGCGACACATGCTATCACAAAAAATGGAACCATCCTCTCTAGCTTTGGATGAAGATACGGTTATCTACATCTTACCTCCATTACCACATTTCTATAGGACTTGGGTATTATCGTTGTTGTTAATGGTGTCAACCACAAGCATGGGCACGCCAAACCAAATGAATAAAACATTCATGAAGGAAAACCATTTCTGATTATCCAACGAGACATGTCATTTTGCCAGTTACGTGTAGAGTCTTCTAATAAGCCATAACTCCTATCTACAAAAAGCATTTCAAATTTTGATATAAAAACTTATCAAATTCAATCATCTTGCACTCAATATACACACTTTCATAGTATTGCATACAAGGTTTATTGCTTTACACTGCTAATTGACATTTGAAAATGAATCTAAGTGTCGTTTGCTTTAAAAAGGTAAAATATCTGCACTTGTTTTCCGGTCTGCAGAATAAGATGTGAACTTGAATTTTGCAGTCTGCATAAAGAAGACTTCATAAAGAAAGAAGACTGTTTGATTTTAAAATCTATGGGCTAGAATTTGTTTTTCATTATCTAAATAGAATTAAATTAAATAAGATAATCATCTGCCAACAACCATATCGAAGCCATTTCCACCACCACCACTATCATCTTTGAAAACCATAAATAATAAGAATCGTGTTTAAATTCTATGTTTTTTTTATTAATGTTTGACCTAATTTTGAAAAATTAGGTCAGCAAGAGAACAAAAATCAAAATCTAGCATATTTGTAAAATGATGCATATATGTTGATGGTGCTGGCCTTTGTTTTGCAAAACTTTTGGAGCTCCTAATGGAAGATATTTTGTTTAACACATAAACTGCTATTAGTTGTCTACATAGGATATGCTTAATACTCAATTATTTCCCCTGCTATAGACTCTTTGGTAATTAAAGTGGTTGTATTGTATTCCATCAACTAATATTTTATTTTGATATATCACTACTTATGAAATGCCTCTCTATTTGCCGTAGCATTTGTTTACTATGGAAGGAAATGGGGAAAACATTTATTTGTGATGCTGCTATATTTAATTGTCTCTTCTTCATATGTTATGAAAGAAAATTTCACACGTGAATTTGCTATATATGTATGTATGTATTCTTGGGAATTCACAAAGAATTGGAATACATGTATGATACTTAAACAATACTTTGATTGATATACTGTAACAACGTTTACAAGATAGACACATACAAAATATATAAACCGGTGGGTAACCGTCAAAGGACAGTTATGGCAGATACACACATTTGACACATTTGTATATTCAACCAACATAACGTTTCATATATTGAAACTTTACTACTAAGAAAATTTAAGTGTTTTGCTTATACCTTCTAACACTTCCCTTTACGCTAAAGACAATCCATGCCAATGTGCTTCTTTAGTAAATTAAAGGCACCAACTTGCAATGCCTTAGTAAAAATATCAGCAACTTGCACCTTGGATGTCCAGAAGAGGAGCTTACCTCAACTTCTCCCTTGTTGATCAATTCACTAATGAAATGAAATCTTATTCAAATGTGCTTACATTTTTCGTGTAGGTTCCTGGTTAATGCTATAGCAGATTTGTTATCACAATGAATTGTTGTAGTTGTCCTTTACGAATAATTCAACTTGTCCAGCACTCCCCTAAGCCAAATTTATTGACATCTGGCAAAAGAAAGGGCCATATATTTTGCTTTAGCCAATGTGAGAGCCACGAGACTTTGCTTTTTTGATTTCCATGAGATTGGTCGTGTGTAACACCTGATTTCTTTTATACATTACTAATTAAATAAACTAAAATACATTTTTGGGCTACAAAAGCTTTCATAGAAATTTAATAATATTTGTCAAAGTACCCGGTATTACCATAAAACGTAAAATTCATAAATCATTAAACCCAGAAGTCTTTAAACTTTAAACAACTGGTAGAGCTCGAACAATCAAGTTGTGCTCTTTTCCAAAACTACCACTTTAAAACCTTAAAACGTTAAATATCAGCGGGAAAGTGTAACACCATATTCTGATATTGGTATTTATTGAAAATGAGATTAAGTAGGAAAATTGTGGAAGGATTATAAGTGTGAAGGTTACGAAACGTGTAATCTTGAGGGACACGACGCATCCATCAGTATGTTATTATTAAAAGAAATATTACAAAAGTACGATGCTAATTGAGGGATGGCTCAAAATGAGACGCGGGTAATGTGGGTTCATGACCTAATGAGGTCGCGACACGATGGGTGTGAGTATGCGATGCATAAGGTGAGGCCATCAGATACAACTTAATGACCTAAGTCGGTCATTAGATACAACCACTTCTGAAGTCCGTCATTATGTATATATGATGTGTTGCATTATATTGTGATGTTATTATTAATGTGCTAACGAGTTATATAAAGTATTTTTCTAAGCTTTATAGCTTACGTTTTGTGTGATTGTGCGTGTACATGATATAGTGGTTACATAAGAGGTGAGACAACACAAGAGACATAGAGTCCAAAGAATGTTGTATAGTTTTATAGTTGGTATGTAGTTCTTGACACGATCATGGGATGTAGTTTTGTATACGTATGATCTTTGGATACAACTTGTATTTTTGTTTGTATAAAATGAGACACGACCATTATGGGGAGACGAAGCGATGAGTTCGTGACACGATGGGTGTGAGTACGTTAAGGTGAGGCCGTTTGATACAACTTAATGACCTAAGTCGGTCATTAGATATAACCACTTCTAAAGTCCGTCATTATGTATATGTGATGTGTTGCATTATATTGTGATGTTATTATTAATGTGCTAATGAGTTATATAAAGTTCCTCACTAAGCTTTATAACTTACGTTTTGTGTGATTGTGCGTGTATATGATCTAGAGGTTACAGAAGAGGTGAGATATCACAAGAGAGATAGAGTCTGAAGAATTTCAAAGCTGTATAGTTTTATAGTCGATATGTAGTGCCCAATACAATCATAGGATGTAGTTTATGTATGCATATGATATTTTGATACAACTTGTATTTTTTGTTTGTTTAAAATGAATGTACATCACTTTATTTTGTGAAACTTTTGGGTGTATATTGTATTATAAATTCGTGCGTTAGAGTAAGTGTTAGAACAGATTTGACAAAATGCGGAATAAGAACGAACACCAATCAGGATCCAATCGGTCGAATGATTAGATTAATCAATGGGTTTTACATTTGGATGTGTTTCTCTCTCAACAATATTGCTCACTCCCTCTAGAATCATTAGACTACAAATAATATATAAACACTATTTATAGTCTAGACATAATAAATAGTAAAAGCACAAGCCCATAAGCATAAGTGGGCTTTCCACATGCCACCAAGTCATCAACATGTAGAACTTTGCACCCAACAATCTCCCTCTCAAATATAGGAATGGATGACGTGGCATAGGAAGCGAACCAAGCAACGCGTAAATAATTTTCGGTAATCAACATCTCGAATGACCAATGAAGTATGTAACAATAATCTCCCCCTTTTATGATTAACGAGATCATAAAACCGTCAAGTGGTCATGACAACGCACTTAATCCGCAAAAATCAATCAAATACTCCCTCTCGAAAAATGAATAATAATCTTCGGATATTAGCTTTTACATTTAATTAGAGATCACCAACCCATTTGAAAATTAATAAACCAATATTGGTTTAAGAATTTGTAGAAATGTGAATTCGAATTGCTCAAGAAATAAACCCGAAGCATAGACCAAATTTGAAAATCTTGTGACTCAAATTGCAAAATAAGACCCATCAACACTTGTTCCAGCCTCATCACCTGTTGTTGAAGGCCCACAGTTTTCTTATACATAAACCCACATCTGATAAAATGCTAGCCCAATTCATGTTATGAGAAGGCCTAAATGTGTTATAAAGTATCAACACAATTACTAATACTCATGTTCCGAAGGGTTCATAATTCGGAACCATATGACATTGGATGATGCAAAATATTCGGAACGTTTGTGGCAATCTCGTTCAACTGGAAAAGAAATAGAACAACGCTATACCCGGATAAATGAGACAATCACATGTCAGTCACATTAAAGACTAATGTTTGCAGAAAACATGTTCACATACACATATCTCATGCATGCGTACGATAGTGAGAGAGAGCTAATGCTGCTTTAAAATTTGACAGCGACGTGTCAGCATGAGGCAGGATGTAGTATCATGTGCATTAAAATCGGCCAATAGTTAACATTTTCAATTCTTATGCATGCATATGTAGCGGATAAAAGGAATGGCTTTTGATTATTAACCGGATATGAGAGAACTAAGAGAAAACCAAGGTTCCATTTTCTTTTTCTTTGACAGCGACATGTATGAGATGGCTACCAGCAAGTCATGTGTTGCAGTCAGATGCCTCCTTGACATTTGATTTTTCCATGATGTGTAGAAAAGTGTGTGGCGGACTGTAGCAAGTTGTACTATATGAATATTGAAAACACTTTTCTCCATATGATGCTTTCAATTGGCGTGTTGCTGAGAATTTGCAAGAGAAAGAGTTACAAAACATTTCTTTTATCCGACATTTCTATTTGACGTGTCACCTTAAAATTAATTTCTTTTGACATGGCCCAACCATAAAATCCGGATAAAAGGTAGAAAATGGGTATACGTATGCACATAGTACCATGTTCCTTTTCTTTCAGTACACAATAGATTCGGATTTTGGTATTTTTGAAGTTTCAGCAACAAATAATACTTTCATCAAACATTTTTCTTTGAAATCTGACTCCCCCTTAACCTTTGCAACTTCCTTTTCAAGTTGAGGATCAGGCATGGAACCGAAGTTTTCATCAGCATTTCTAGAAATATGAAGATTAAGAACATCATCTTTAAAGTCTTGAGGAACATGAAGACCATTTGCATTTTCAACAAGGGAAACATATCTTCTTACAGATTTTCGATTTTCTATTCCATGTTTATTATCAATATCTTTAAGAACTTTTAACATTTCTGAGAACAAGTGTTTGTTTTATTCATGTTTCAATGGATGAAAAATGAGTCTTCCATATGTATCTTTCACACCATCAGAAATAAGAGTATCATTTGTGATCTTATGATTTCCTAACACAAGTCTTATAAATTGTTCAAAGTTCACTCTATATTTATTATCAACAATAACTATCCATATTTTTGAATTTCTTGTTTCCATTTTTTTTCTAAACAAAAAATATTCAACGGATCCAGAAGAATACTAGCGAGAGAAAGTAGATCTGAACATGGTTTTTAGAGAGAGAAAATAGATCCGGTAGATCTGAATGAATTTTGATGATAAAAACCAGATCTGAAACAATTTCTACTTAGATATAGCGAATCTGAATCAATATTGATGATCATAAACAAATCAGAGATGAAGAACTGAGCAAAATATTGATTCCATTTTAGAAAAACTCACAAAAACTAAAGATCTGATTCTGAATTTTGAATTCTGATTGATGATGTGATAGGTTGTCAAATCAGGAACCGATCCTTGAAATAATTTGTTAAATCTTCAAGGTTAGGCTCTGATACCAATTGTTAGAACAGATTTGAAAAATACGGAATAAGAACGAACACCAATCAAGATCCAATGGGTCGAATGATTAGATTAATCAATGGGTTTTACATTTGGATCTGTTTCTCTCTCAACAATATTGCTCACTCCTTCTAAAATCATTAGACTACAAATAATAAATAAACACTACTTATAGTCTGGACATAATAAAGAGTAAAAACACAAGCCCACAAGCCTATAAGCATAAGTGGGCTTTCCACATGCCACCAAGTTATTAACATGTAGAAGTTTACACCCAACAGTCAGCGAAAAGTTTAGTGGGCACACATATCTACACATTCGACTATATAATCAGTAAGCATGAAATCTATAATATATGTATTTCCCCTCGTCTCTTGCGAGAACAAGGCTATGACCCCATGAAGAGGCACAATAGAACCTGACCTTACAAAGAGGCCCTATGTCCTCACCACACAAAGAGGCACCATAAAACCTAACCTTACAAAGAGGCAATGTAGCTTGACCTCACAAAGAGGCACCATTGCTTGACCTCACAAAGAGGCATTGTAAACATAACTCCATGTAACACCCTAAATTTTTAAAATAATACTAAAACCTTTAAATAACAATATCTTGATTTACAATACTTTCAAAAGTAATTAGATAAAATATGTCAGGGTTCTAGGTGTTGCTAAAATATTAATAAAGCATTATAAATGATCAAAAATGAAAAGGGGGAGACTTTAAAGTTTAAGCAACCAATAGAAGCTCGAATAGTTAGGCCGTTCTCTTTTCCAAAAATTACCCATCTAAAAGAAAACCCGAAAATGTTAATTATCAACTAGTAAGAAAATGTTTACTGAGCACATAATCTACATTTACTATCACACGCAACATATAACAAGTAATAACCCTCACGAAGAGGCTGGGTAACATTCATCCTCACATAGAGAACTTTAAACTATAACTCCTCACAAAGAGGAACAGTGACCCTTACCTCACAAAGAGGTATCGTACAACCTTACCTCATGAAGAGGTATCATAAAAATTGGCCCTTACCTCTTGTGGAGGTATCATACAACCTTACCTCACGAAGAGGTATCATAGACATGTATCCCTAGAAAGAAGCAGTAAGTAACATAACATAAATCCCTACAAAAAGGCAGTAAGTGTCATAACATGAATCCTTGCAAAGAGGCAGTAAGGAACATAACATTAAACCTCACAAAGAGTCAGTAGGTAACATAACATGAATCCTCACAAAGAGGCAGCAAGGATCATAACATGCAAGGACATATATACATAGGCACATACTGACATGTGTAGACAATGAAACTCAGATGATTCAACTAAGTAGCTACCATCACAATCTAATACTAGGATATCACAAATAGAATGAATCAACCTAAAAAACTTTAGCTAATTACTTTTTGGATCATAATATGTCATTCCTATACTGGTTTCATTATTACTTATCAATTTGTGTTTTTGTGATTTCATGCACCATAGTCGTCTGCACTGTTTTAACTTGTAACACCTGACTTATAAAAACAAATACACCCAAAAAATTTCACTTTTGATAACATAGTTTATCATAAAAAAACATAAGTTGGTGTATAAGTTACATACAAGAAGTATACAAGTGTATCAAGGGAGTACAAAAACATAATACACTCCCCCAAGCTGTGCTACTACATTCCTCTTCTACATGCCTTAAACTTCATATCCCTAGGCTATCTCCTTCCCCTTACTAGGGTCACGCTCACCTGTAAGGTCGTCACACACACTATGAGCCACAAAGCTCAATGAGTAATCAAATACATAATTTAACACACATAGAGAAAAATAGAATAATTAATCTCAATACAACACAAACCTACATCTATTCATGATCTCTACTCTTCAATCGCTTTCTACCTCAACCCCTACGGTCTCGAGACATAAAGCCTCTCCACACCCTTCCGTTGTGTGAACCACAAAGGCTCCAACCTCATGTGTTGGGCGATTAAGCACAACCTCCCAGCCACTAAGGCCTATATGAACCACATAGGTTCCTGCAATATATATCAGGTGATTAAACCCAATCTCTCGGCAACTAAGGCCAAGATGAACCACAAAGGTTCCTACAGAATCTCTAAGCCACAAAGGCTTATGTGAAATAACTCCAAGTCATAAGACTCCATCAACATATATCACAAGAGATATAGTACAGATTACTCACCTGGTTTAGTAGTCCTACACAATTCTAGCTAATATAATTGGTAGGTACATAGTGTTTTCTCAGCATTTTCAAACACCTACACCATCACACATATACCACATATATGTAAATATCTTGTATTCACATAACTATTATTTGCAACTTGATCACCATACTTAGGTTTTGGGATTAGAACCCTTTTACACACTTAATTTCAAGAACTACTTGCTTCAACCTTATTAGTTGCAGGTGGGTTACCTGTAACCAAAGCTTTCCAAGCCAAACAAACTCTCAATTTGAAGCTAGAACATGAAATCATACCTCTTGGATGCAAGATATCAACTCTTACTTCAATTCCTCAAGTTCTAAGCTTCCAATTCGATCTATAGATGTTAGAGGTATTTTTCTAAGGTTTTGAGAGATTTTGGTTCGGGTTTTATTTCCCCAAAATGAACAAAAACCGACACTTAAAAAAGTTGGTCGGTGCATATTAGCTACACTAAGTAACCATTTAGCAACGCTAACTGTGCCCACACGACCCGCTTCATCCTACACGACCCGTGTGAACTCCACTACTTGCCACACGACCCGTGTGAGTCTTTAAGGTGTTTCCACTTCCCTTACACGACTAGTGTGACCTCCATACGACCCGTGTGAGCCCCTTTTGACATTTTTCAAGCTAAACTTCTTCCAAAATGGGTTCTAACCATACTAACACATATAACAACATAACAAATCTTAATTACAAAAAGATTAACACATTAACATTTACTGAAAAGTAACACGGTGTTACATAACTTATTATAATTCATATTCATTTGATGACCTTAAGTCATAGAATATAATATTTCTACATATCTTTACAATGCCTCTGACCTCATGTCTTTTTGAACTTTCTTAGAATTAAAAGAATTTTGAAAGAGAGAGAAAAAAGCATAAAATTTCAATCTTTATTATTGTATCATGTTTATATTTAGTATTTGAAACATATGATGTCATAAATCTTGGAGCTTTAGCATCTAGTTCCTTAATTTATTAAGTTCTGAATAAATTACCAATGTGATGCCCGTTTCAAATCAGTCAATGTTTGAGAATGAGTTGTAGTTGAGCATTGAATGGTTGTAAACCATATTTCATACATTAGAGGCTTAATTATCTAAAAGGGTATCCTCAATCTTTCGATTTGAAAATCCTAAGTTTTATATACCACTGTGCAAGTTGATCAAGATCTCCTCAAAATAAACTATTTTTATACCTTACATTTTCGAAAGGAATTAAACGTTCTCCTATGAAGCTTAACTTCAATATGAAGAGTTATTAAGGATCCTGAAAGTTATTTACTCAAAATCCTTTATAAACATTTTTAATCTTAAAATGTTAAGATCTTAAAACCTTCTTAAGTATTGAAAACATTTATTGGTAAATAAAACTATTCCTATGCAAAATATATTTGGACTAACAATGCATATTTATGCGACTTTAGGATTAGATGAGCTAGACGGGTCCAATCCTGAGAGTTTCGATAGCCCGAGGTCACAACAAAGAAGAGAGATCGTTAGCCGCTCTCCAGGAGGAGGTCCCGGGAGAGCGCTCCCACGATCAAGTTAGTGGAGTATAGGATCATTGTAATGAGGGAGGAAAGTAGTATATGATCTTAGGGAGCCCAGAGGTCCCTTTACCTAAAGGTGCGATGGCCTTTTATACTTGGGGGTGGATCCGCTTCCGCGGACAGGCGCCCAACAGCACATCCGGATGATCATTAGATGACCTTCTGTGAGGCGATCCTGGTGTAGAGGGCGCACAGGTAGTGGTCCGTGCACACCTTTTGTCGCCTGCAAGTGTCAGGACAATCGCAGGTTGTCGCGCGTGGGGTGCTGCGAGGCATCGTCCTTGTTGCATGTGTCTTGCAGCGGGCCAGCACTGCTTGGCAGGGCTTGGGCCGGGGGAATACACTGGCTCGCCCATTGGCTTTGTGTCTATGCTAGGTCATATCGTTTGGATACATTATCACATATCACCATAAGCAAGTGTAGCAGATGTATGTGTGAGACCTATTTTGAATTGAGATTCTTATTAAGGTAAGTAGAGTTATTACCTTATAGTTGGTTTAGTTCTAGCTATGAGTTGTTTAGAGTAACAGTGTGGCGATCTTTTGTGATTGCCTTTGAGTTATGAGTTGTTTGATGCGTGAGAAAAGGTTGAACCCTTTCTTATACACTAATCTTGTTGTGATTAAGATTAGCTAGGTTGTTGTATGAGTTTGGGTGATTAGAAACCCATTTGGAAGAAGTTTGAGCTTAAAAAATGCCAAAAAGCGGTTACACGGGTCGTGTAAAGATGCTTTAAAAACTGATATGAGACACTATCGGAACAACACGGGTCGTGTAAAAGCTGAACTGAGCATGCAGTGGGTCGAAACGGGGCATGTAAATCGAGCACGGGTCGTGTTGGCGACATTAGCAGTGCTAATGTCGCGTTGACCCATATAACTTGCAGCAAAACCCTCATTTCGAAGAAAAATATCCAAAAGTCGATTTCAGAGCATAAGAGGCGATTTTCTGTCAAATTGAGCCTGGAGATGCATAAGGAAGCGTAGGGAGACTTCAATCTAACCCCGTAAACACGTTCTTGATTCCTAATTCATCGATGTGAGTAATTTGTCGGTTTTGGGGTTTCTAACCCTAGTTTTCAATCTTTGTGATTTAGCTATAAATTGTTGTATATATTGTTAGTAGATTGTTAGAGGATACTTTCTTGAGCTATTAGTGTGATTATTGTCGAGATTTTACGGTTGAACAAGTAGAAACGTGGAATTAGGGGTTTCGGTAAATATTGAGTTGATATTTACCGTTTATACTCCTTTTTCCTCTTTCATTTCTACATCCTTGAGGTAGATGTTGATGAGATGATTGTAGATAAGAGAGAACTGATGTAGACTATGGTGATACAACCAAGTCTAGCAAACAGAAGCCCATTACACGTAATTTGGGGGTTCCACATACTAAGACGATATCAGGTGAGTACTTTCAAGTACTTGAGTAAGAGTTACATCTTGTTGTACGTAATATATATGTGTTGTATATATATGTGTGTGTTATGTTGATACTACGGTAACTTAGAGTTGGAGTGATTCTGTTATCTGTGGATAACAAGAGATGAGTTGAAATCTATATTGAGTAAAATATATGCTAGAGTGGTTGAGTCAATGAGTCTTTGAGTCTAATTGTTACAGCCATGAGAATTGCTATGAATGAGTATAGTTGATTGTGAAAAAGAGTACATATGAGAATGTGATCGAGTTTATGAGCAGTACCGGTTGTGGTACTTATTGATGAGTTGATTTATGCTAATTATTAGCTGGCGTTGTAAGCTAATGTGATTGCAGATTTCAGATATAAAGAGGAGATGTTTACTTGCTAATGAGAATAGCAAGAGAGGAAGATGAGGATGTGCATTGAGAGATATTTGTGGAGTGTGAATGAGATTACTCACTAAGCTTTTTATAAGCTTACACTTGAGTTGTATGTTGTTTTGTAGATATCTGTAGCTGTGATAAGAGAAGGCATGTGATAAAGAGAGATGGACAACTTAGAGCCTGTCCTTTAATAGTATTAGATTTTATTTATAATGCCTGGTCTGTATTTTGATGACCTTTTTATGTAATTAATATATGGTAACATCTTGTTTCCGTGGTTTGAGTACAAGTATGCCCATTTTGATGTATTATTGTTGAAAAATCTTTGGGTGTATTTCGTAGGAGAAACCGGGCGTTACATATAAGATGGATATAAAACTTTAAAGCCCAAACCAGGCACCATTAAAGCAAGAAAATATAAATTGTTCAAAGATCCTGAAAAGCAACCATAAACCAAACAAAATAATTGTTAGCAGACAAAACCCGCACATGGCATCAGAAGCCATCAACATAAATCAACCAAACTAAGAAGACAACTCGTGCTTCTTCTTCTCCGCGTCTGCTACAACACCATCTCCAACTGCATCCCCGAGAAGAATCTTTGGGAACATCCTCGACCACTACTCTGGGCCCTCAACTCTTATTGTTCCCTCTCTTCTTCTTCCTACCGGTCTCGCCGCCACCTACCTCAGTCAAATCAACAAGAATCTTATCTAAGGATCCTTACCAAGCCTCAATATCCCAATCGCTGGTATGTCCTGACGCAGACTCCTCAGCCATCTGGATACACACCTGAAGGATCGCCGCAGCATTAGAAGCTTAGCTCCATTCATTATCTCTTTAGCTTCCTCTTCAAACTTCAACTCCCGATCAACGGCCTCTTTCTTCAGGAGAAGGTTTTCGGCGTACAACTGCCTAAAAGCCTCTCCTTCTCCTTCACTGAAGCCCTCTCCTCCTCGATGGCGGAAGCAAAGTAAGAAGTAAGCTGCAGAATAACAAATACAAACTATAAGGATCCCATGTAAAACTCATCAATACAAAGGAATTAAGCCTCACCAATTGCATCATTGAATCCGCCCTCTTCTTCACATCGGCCGGTTCCATACCCTCAAATATTTCGATGACTTCAGTGTCAGTCTTTCTCTTCCTGCTCCCGAGGGTAAGTACACCAAAAGTTTCCTTCTTGGCAGGTAAATATTTGTTTTCCTTTTTGACTTTTAGCGGGCCATCAACGTCAAAAAGACCGAAATGCCTGGTGGATCAGGTGGATCTTGAAACTACATGTGAATGCAATAAAACATGAGAATCATTGTCAGAAAAAGTAAGAATCGAAATAAGAGACCTACTGGTGGACATCTTAAAAGTGCTGGAGGCTAAAGAGTCTGTATCTTCCTCAAGATCCGGAGCATTGGTTGGAATCTTGAACGTCCTATCCACCAAGGGAATCTCTAGAAACTTCTGAACCTTGAATGCAGAGCTCGTATCAGCAAGAAATATAGTTTCAAATTTGGAAACTACGAGAAGAAAGAACAATCCAACACGGTTAGTGTTAAATATCATAAGAAAACAGCTACGATATCCTACCCTTGGTAGCCCATTCTCGAAGAATCGAATCAACATTTAGAAGAGTGTCCTTCCTAACAAAGAAGAAGCGACCTTTCCATTTGACATCATGTTTATTGGCTCTATGAATCAGGTAAGTCTGACCAGGTTTGATCTTAAACAGCACCCGGTGAGAACCGAATGTTTGCAGATCATAAATGGAAGTAATCTCAAGCAAGCCCAAGATTTGGCCCTTAGCTTGGTTAAGGAATTTGATACAAGAAAATATCCTCCAAATCACCGGCATCGCCTGAGAATAAGCAATACCGATAGCTTGAAAGAATTCTGAGATCAGAGGCGAGAACGAAAAACTAAGACCGAGAGGAACGGGTATTCGGGAAAGTAGAACCAATTCGGAGAAACCCAGCCTGACCTTAAACGAGAATCAAAATCTTTGAAAAACGCAGACGGTGGAAAAACCTTTCTAGAATCAAACTGGGCAATGTCTTGGTCTGAAAAAGAATTGGGTTCTTCTTCGGACTTGGCTAGAAGGCCCTGATCGACGAAGTCGTAAAAAATGAGGGACTTGGAAGCTTTCTTCCCCATGACCAAAGAACATTGGAAAAAAGAGAAAGGGAGTACGTACCTACTGCTCTGTGGTATCAAGAAGCAGACCCTTCTTGTTGGAATGTCGTCCCTATTTATATCGTGCGGGACTCTAGAGTTCTCGAGATCGTCAACGAGCAACACAACATCGTTTGATGAAGCCGGACGAGCCAAACAACTATTTATCCCCTTAATACCCGGGAAAAATTCAAATTTGAAAATTCAACATTTGATTTTTTACTCTCATTGTAACAAACAATTGTACTTATTTTCTTTATCAATAAAATCAACACAAGGCGACCAGATATTTTCCAGTTCCCGAGGTTTTGTGTCGGAGATCCTGAACTGAATCAAGGGCTTTCCTCATAAGATCCTCGTGTTAATATTTGAAGATCCTCAGAAGGATCCTAAACCACTAATTTGGTCTAGCTCATTTTTGACCAAAATACTCACCAACCCTCACCTTTTTAATTAAATAAATATTATATATAAATTAATTAATAAAAGAAAAAACTTCATTAATTAAGAAAATAAAATTAGAAACCATAAAATAAACCGACAAACTACAAATAAAATAAAAATGGCTATTAATAACGACAAACCACAAACGTAAAAAATTTGCGAAACTACGATCGATATTTTTGTTATGTTATCGGCTTTTGTATTGTAAAACCATCTTGAATGCTTCCCCCTCGAGACCCTCCACCGGAGCTGACGACAAAAACTTTATGTCTTTTAGTCGTTTTTTTGGCGGGCTCGTTGTTTTTCTTTATATGTTTTTTTCAAACTTCATCCATTCGTGGAGGTTTAAATTATATTTTTTAAACTGCAAATGCATAAAATGCATAAAGATGATGTCGCCATTTTTTGCGACCCCGTCCCACTAGATGAAGACACTTTTCCTTTCCGTTTCGCCGCATCTCTCCCGTTGGACGGACGAAAGTAGAAAACTCATGCTCATCCTCCTCCGCCTCCCCCTCGTTCAAATCTATATTGATAAAAGCGTCTGATGATGTTGTGTGATGGTTTGTGTCAAACGTTTTCGATCGTTTTCTTGCCGAGCGCGCAACGTCGCTTTTGTTGTTCGAATCCTTTACAATTTTCTACCATTCGCCAAAACTCTACATACTTGAAGGATGTTCCTTTGTTATCAGACTTGTAGATTTTTAAAGCTTCCTAAAAAACATTTTGCTCCATTTGCCCGCTCCTTCGTCGGTTTTGCAGGTTGTGGATCAACCCGTTGATCTTCATTACACCACAATTGATATCGCGGTATTTCGTATTCAACGATTCTTTTGAACGATACGGTTTGTGCCCCTAAATCTTGGTGAAATCGTTCCTTAACGCCTAGGGATGTAAACGAACCAAACGTTCGGCGAATCATTCGTGAAATGTTCGGCGGGAAGTTCGTTTATGTTCATTTATTTAATAAATGAACGAACATGAACACAATTTCTCTTTCGTATAGTTAAATCAACGAACATGAACAATTGCCCCGTTCATTCAATTATGTTCGTGAACGTTCGTTTATGCTATTCGTTTACGTTCGTTTATGTTTGTTCATTTAAGCTCATTTTATGTTCATATATATTTAATTATGTTTGATTACATTACAATATTATATGTTTGTTTATAAACATATATGTTTAATTGTGTTTATTTATCTCTGTTTGTTTATGTTTGCTCGTTTAGCATGTTCACGAACATAAACGAACAAACATGAATAAAATAATTGTTAAACAAACGAACATGAACAAGAAAACTCGTTCGTTTAACCGTTCGTGTTCGTTCGTTTGTTTGGCTAACTTAATTGAACGAACATGAACAAGTCCTCGTTTGTGTTCGTTCGGTTTGTTTACAGCCCTACTAACACGTATCCAAAAGTGGTCGGCTGCTTGCGCGTTTCCGGTAGCCGTATTTTCAGAAATGTCGATCCAATAATATGCTAACACGATTTATTCGGCTGTTGTCCATTTTTGTTTGTTGGCTCTCCATTTTTTTTGGACAACGGGCTGTGTTTCAGTTGGGTTTCAGACACTTAATCTGGAGATTCATGGGTATCGGGAATTGACTTGGGGATTGGGATCAGACGTTTGAGGTTTGGGGTTGGATATTTTCAGGAAATGGGTTAAAATTGGTGTATAGGTTTTGTGGAGGGATTGGCAAAAAGGGCATTTGATACGGGTAAGCATTTGACGAGTAAAATGGAGCGTGTATTTGATACGGGTAAACATTTGGCAAGTAAATTGGCGAAAAATACAATTTTTATACACTAGCCATTTGAGGGGGGAATGTGTAAATCTTTTGAGTTTAACCGTATGGTGAAGAGAACCCGTGTTGGGAAGGAACCCACGATCACTCACCCAACCAACCGGTGCAGTGTACCCGCACGGCCCGTTATGTGCGGGTTGACCATACCTCTTGGTCTTGGTATGCATTTTTGCTTTCTATCTCTCACCCTTTCTTTCCCCTGGGTTGTGGGGAGTGACACTCGCCACCCATTCGCCATGTCTATGTGGCACTTGTTGGATTATGTGTCTAAGCCATGACTAATAATTTCTATTTACCTAATTAATAGAAGCAAAGTCCATTTGGGTTGCCCTCATAGCTGGAGGTTTGATAGAAAGTTCGGTAGAGAGAAAGTTATGGTCTTAAAGTTGGTTTATTATGGGATTAATAAATCAATAGAAATAAAAGATATGGTTTGTTAATATATTAAAGTGATAATATATTAATTAGAAACTATGTTGATTGATTAATAATTAATCATAAATTAATTGGATTAATTTCTGTGGCATTAATTAGATTAATCAGGAGGTCAGGGATTAAAGTAGTACAAATTCAATAGTTGAATTGCGGCGCGCGGCACGCCAATGTAAAGGCCGCGACGCGCGTACATATTCGTACGAATTCAATAGTTGAATTGCGGCGCGCGGCGCGCAAACGATCTGGCCGCGACGCACATACAGATAATCCGGAAAATGGGCTGCGGCTAGGGTTTCTAGCTTTGCCACTTGGTTCCCTATAAATAGGGAACCCTAGGCCTCATTATTTGTGCTCATTCTATAATTCTCTCTGGAATTTTCGTCCACCCTCTGGCTCCCTGGGTGTGATCTCATTTGAGGCAGGACACTTGTGTTGCTTAGCTTCAAGATTAAAACTAAAGGTTAGTTTTTCTGATTTATTCTTTTAGTTAATTTTTGTTTGGCCTTTAGGAATTAGTTACATGTTCAAAGTAAGAAAACATAGATCTTTTCTAGGTTGCATGTGAACTTAGGTTATTTAGTTCATGGTTGCGGAAAACCTTTCAGTGGTAGCAGAGCATTTGGTTGTTTTCTTATTGAATGGCTGTAATAGTTTTCCTAATTAGGGTTTATTGTTTATAAATCTTTTGGGCCTGATTTCGATTTTGGGATTTAGGGTTTTTGAAACCCTAGCCCCTCCCCCTTTCTTTTTCGATTTTCCTGGTTAGGGTTTTAGGAGTTTTTCTATTTTTGGTAACTTTAATTGGTTAATTAAATGGATAACCTTAAACCCAGTTTGTTTAAAATTCGATAATTAGGGGTTTAAGATAGGTTTAAATTGATTTGATTAATTTGGAAAAACATATCTACATTTGAATTAATTTAATTAATTGTTTAATTAAAAGATAATTCAAGGGATTTAATTTAATTTTGATTTAATGGTTAAATTTCGAAAATTAAAGGATAAATCCTAAAATATTTTATAAGGTTTAAAATATCTAGATTTAATTAATTTAATTAATAGTTTAATTAAAAGATAAATTAAATCAAATTAAAGGTTTAATTTAATTTGAAATTTAATAGTTAAATTTCAGGAAATTAAAAGATAAACCAGGAATATTTTTAAAAATTTTAAAATACATCTTATATATATTATTAAAGGTTAATACTATATGTATAAGATAAATTGGTTAGTCAAATCATTAGTAGGCCCCATTCACGAAGCTGGTCTATAAAGTGGGTATAAGGAGACTGCCTATAAAATGGCGGTCTAATGGGTGTTCACTCTCACCCACCGCTCGCCTGATCAGTGGAGGGTCGTTAGCCGAACAGTTTTGATAGGGCCGTTTAATTATTAAAAGTATAATGATCAAAATACTAGAACCCGTACAAGAATTCCCAATCTAGTTACTTTAGAAAAAAAATGTGAATTTGATGCTAACCCATGAAATTGCACATTGCACTTTATGAAACGTTGGTGGAGCGTGTGTGGGTTACCGGCACACCAATGGGGGTTCATAAAGAGTGGCAATGGGTTTCTCGGGTGTTATCATTGTTGATGGAGCGTGTGTGGTTAACCGGCACATCAATTTGAGATGATAATGGACCCCGAGAGTACCAAGCTAATTTGCATGGTTATTCACACCCGGTTTGTGATCCTCGGCATCCCAGTCACAAATGGTGGGGCATATCCGAGATTAAACATGACATTGAACAGTTCAATGAATCTCACAGATCTAGGAATTTCATAAGACTGAAATTGATAAAAGTTATCTACCTTAATGACCACTGTGTTGTGACTACGACATCCCTCTTCACAGCATAGTTGGGGTATTTTGGATCCTAGCCTTGTTAAATAATATATATTGGGTAATTATTTAAAAGGATTAATTAAACGAATAAATTCAAATTTTATATATGTCTGAAGAAAGTGTCATTATCCTCCTTCCCATCCTTCACCCATTTCTGAGAGCTTCAGAAAGCACCTGTTAAATATGGTAAGGCTGACTGGCCTTGACTATATGATATGGTTTTGCAATTAGAGAATAGTTCTTAGTTTTGCTGGCGAACCATATCAAACTGAGTGTCCGCTCCCAAACATGGCATCACACAGCAGCTTGTGATGAGCATGACTCCTTGACTATTGAGTCCAAGGAAGTTCGTTGCCTTATGCTATTGATCATTAACCCCGAGTTCCGCAGGGATTTAGAATTCCTGGGGTCTGATAAGTTAGCACAGCTAGTTCAGGAAAGGTTCCGTGAACTGGTTGAATAAACGGAACGAACTAGGATCTTCAAAGAGCTTGAAGTTGCAAGCTAGAAGGAAGTAGCACCAGTTTGCGTGTTCCCGAGATTGAGGGATACATAGGCGAACAATATAAAACTGGTTTCCCTTTGGGATCGGGAGTTAAGCATTAGCTCAACTCGCTGATCCGTTCATCCAGATGAACAAAAATGGTAACCGGATAAGACAATCGTGGAAGTGCATTCAATGTCGACTCTGTATGAATCGTTCATGGAGAAGCATAGTTTCATTAATTCAGCTGCTTCAGGATTAAGTCCAGTATTAAGGTGCATCAAGAAATGATCCAGATCGTCTGGACCGATTGTTCGATGTTTCAAATTGGGAATCCATAAGGTGGGACACAGTCACAGAAAGATTGGAAAAATGCTCTAAAGCCAAACCGTTTGGCAACTCAGTAATATCTTAAAACTCAGAATACCGGATCCTCATTTCCTTGATACAAGATGTGTTTCTCACATTTTCTCTGTATGCACGGACTCTGGAGGATGCGGGATGGTGTCGCACAGGAGCATATTCAGATTGGATCTGGAGCTCGTGTGGTTTTTGAGTTTAGCTAGATATTTGTTCTTGTTATTAGTTTATAGATACATACGACATGGATTCGCATAGTACATTGTTCTGAGGATAATTCTGGTTTAATGAAATATTTTTTTGAAACATGATTGTTTTAGTTGTCCTCGAAATGTTGTGTGAATGTGTTGATGACGTAAATGGTAATAACTTGAATGTTGATACATCCAATGGGATTGGATTTGTAAATTATGTTCTTTATGATTGTTAAAGTGAATTTTATGAGAATCACTTCAACCAAAGGTCCAGTTGGACAGGACTTTGAAATCATTTGACTTAGAGTCACATGATGAATTGAGTGCTTAATAAAATTAATTGTGGCAAGAAAGGAATCGCCCAAAGATCCAATAGATAGGATTTTGGAATCAGTTGACTTGGAGTCAGGTGATGATTGCATGTCTTGAACAATATTAACAAAGTCATAAATTTACATGGAACTGCAAAGGTATTAAGATTTTGAGCAACAGACACATAAGTTACTGTGTATTGCTCGAATCTTCGAACAGAACACGATTAGTTATGCTTCATGATATTTGCCAAATGGTTTGACAAATATGGCTTCGTTTATCGGAATAAGCGATTGATTGGAACCTTGAAGTGTTCAAAGATTTCAAAGGAAGCATAAGATCAACAGAACCTGAGTAACAATATAGACTGAGAAAATGTTTCACAGTTTATCCTCTTCCAAGAACACTAATGGTTATAATGTGTCATCGATCGAAATAGTTTTGATCCTCGGTGTATGAGATACACTGGATACATTTCCGACTAATATTTCAATGAATTGAATATTCAACCAGTCAGACGGCAGAAGCCATATTCCGACCACATCTTAGACTAAGTAGGTTTGTTGACACTGTCTGAAATGTAAAGCTGGGATCATCCCACTAGTACATAGAAAGTCCAGGGTCATGTAGCATTCGTCTGAATCTCATGACAAGCCTGAAACTAATCAGCAATGTCGTTTCATTGGCCACTCCGGTTATCCTTTGAAAGAAGAGTACTTTTAGAAAGAACTCAAGTTCTGAGGAAATAGTGGGAGTAAGAATAATTCTGAATGAGTTCAGGGATTAGCCAAGTGAAAGAACCTTTAGTCACCACTGGGACTTGACCAGGAATTAGATTCCTGTTAAACCTGACATACCCTATCTTCGCTTGACCAGTAGTTATTGTCACTGTCATAAGGAGTTATGATTTGGGTGATATACCGGGTAGTGGTAAAACACTGAAGATGGTACGGATAAGTAATTCGACTGCTGGAAGCATTGGTGAGCCCAGTTGCTGCCAAATAAGAGAACCTTACCGCGAGACACAGTCTATGTGACAGTTTGATTGATCTTTACAACTGGTCTAGGAACCAGTGGGAGTAATTGAATCATCAAAAGATGGGAACATAGAAATGTACTTACAGAACATCTGGTTGAATGAGTCATCACTTGGAGTCAAGCAACTGATTCTGAGAGAAGCACTCTCAATAGAAGATGTAATCCGAGAGGATTCTGCGTGGCATAATGTGAGTCGTTAGTGGAGCGTGTGTGGTTTACCGACACACTAATAGGGACTCACATAGAGCATGCCATTACAAAAGGTACATGGCCCCGGGATTCGTCCCATGGGCATCTCGCAAGAAAGGATATTCGGATTCTCAAAATAGGCCAAAAGGTTTGGATTTTGTGAATAGCCTGAAAGATTTCCTTTAATATGCCGGAAAGGTTTGCATTTCGGTTTCGCAAAATGTGCCATATGTTCTAGATTTTGTGAATAGTCCGAAAGAGTCATATAACGGTGTCAAAGCCAGTGGGAGTATCGTTGTTATCTGCTATCATTGTATGTGGGTTACGTACTGGTTCTAGGAAAAGTCTCTTATCATTACAAAGTGTAACGACTTGGTGTTAAGAAACGGTTCGCTATGAAAGACTTTAAGAGATACAACATACTCAGGTGGTTGTGAACATCTATTAGATAGATCAGAATTCTGCCAATATGATCTTGATGAGATTCAAGATGCATAACCCCAGGAATGGAGTTTCCTGTCATTGTAAAGTGTAATGAATTGGCATGAAAGAAACAAAGAAGGTGCAGCATGCTCACGTAGTTCATAGACATCTATCAGATAGATGAGAATGACAGTATTGACTTAGCCGTTGAGAATATGATCTTGATGGGATTCAAGATGCATAAGAAAGAGTCCCTGAAAGGAAATGGTCTCCGGAAATCATGACACAAGGATTATTGGTAATCTTAGGATTCCGAAAGGGCTTGGAATGAGATTACATCAGGTTCCTCGAGCCTCTTGAACAAATCAGAAGTGTTATGAACATATCATGATGACTTAATGCTTAGAGCATTGTAAGTTGGATTCAGGATATTGCTTGGCTGAGAATACTGAATGGATTTTTTGAACAGACGTGAGAAATCATTGGGAAATGATTAGGGTGATTGATTTGAAAGGGTTTTCAAATCGGTAATTGTTTACACCAGAACGTGGTGCTGTAGGACTTCATGGTTAAAGAATTTCGTTGGTTTCTGATGGAGCGCGTGTGGTTCACCGGCACATCATGACACCTCGAAATTGTCTTAGGGTATAGTCATGTAGACTAAAGACCCGAGTACCATGGGCAGTCACGGTACACATCACCGGAATGGAGTTTTGATAAAGAATGACAGAATGACAAATTGAGATATCATCGGAAGAGTATCCGATAGGATCATCTGCAATAAAGTGTATTAGTGTTAGACACTTGGATACATAGAAAGAGTGAAAAGGTCATAGACATAGATATAAAAGGCTTGAATTGAAAGTTTAAAGGAGAATAAGAAACCGATAATAGTTATGATAAATCTGACTTGGTGATTACCTCGTGGAGACTTGGTAATTAGCAGGAGTAGCTGCCAGTCAGATTTTATGTTTCGCTTTTGCATGTTTTACTTCCTGAATAATTGGATTATTCAAATATCCACAGTCGTTCATACTCTTAGGGAGTAAGTATGAAGGAAGACTGTCATGAATTGGTTTGTAGATTGTCTAAGGAGTTAGACATAGCAATAAGATTGCTGCAACGTTCATGAGTACTTGGAAATGGAGATTTGAGTATTGGATAAACCCACGCTCAATAGATTGCTTCATGGATTACATCACGAGCAATTTTGAGACGATAATATCTTATGGTCTTAAAGTGGAGAGATATGAGTTATAATTTGCAAGGCGGTTGTTCATTGATAGTACGAAAATGCATCGGTAACTCGGTGTTATAAAACGTGCTGTTGTGAGTGATTTGTCGGGTAAAAGATATAACATATTAGTCGAAGCTTATTCGTCCCTTGACCCAGACGGGAAACAGATATCTGTTGGCCACTCGATGATTTTGAAGTTGACTGAAGCGCTGGCCAGCCAGGACTGAATTGATTCGTTCAATTAGAAGTCTAAAAGTCATAAGCAAAATCGGAAATCGGGAAACAGTGTGTCAGACAGAGATTGATCTCAGTCCATGTCTCATGTCTGAAAATATCTTGTTGGACGGAGGATCATCTGATCACTTATCTATGGACAGAACTGACTAGGTCAGAGTTCGGCAGCAGTTTCTAGGAAGCTACAGTTTGCTGATTAATTAGAGGTTAAATTGGTAATTATAGTCATAGACTTATCCAAGTGGGAGACTGTTGGATTAGGTGTCTAAGCCATGACTAATAATTTGTATTTACCTAATTAATAGAAGCAAAGTCCATTTGGGTTGCCCTCATAGCTGGAGGTTTGATAGAAAGTTCGGTAGAGAGAAAGTTATGGTCTTAAAGTTGGTTTATTATTGGATTAATAAATCAATAGAAATAAAAGATATGGTTTGTTAATATATTAAAGTGATAATATATTAATTAGAAACTATGTTGATTGATTAATAATTAATCAGAAATTAATTGGATTAATTTCTGTGGCATTAATTAGATTAATCAGGAGGTCAGGGATTAAAGTCGTACAAATTCAATAGTTGAATTGCGGCGCACGGCGCGCCAATGTAAAGGCCGCGACGCGCGTACATATTCGTACGAATTCAATAGTTGAATTGCGGCGCGCGGCGCGCAAACGATCTGGCCGCGACGCGCGTACATATAATCCGGAAAATGGGCTGCGGCTAGGGTTTCTAGCTTTGCCACTTGGTTCCCTATAAATAGGGAACCCTAGGCCTCATTATTTGTGCTCATTCTATAATTCTCTCTGGAATTTTCGTCCACCCTCTGGCTCCCTGGGTGTGATCTCATTTGAGGCAGGACACTTGTGCTGCTTAGCTTCAAGATTAAAACTAAAGGTTAGTTTTTCTGATTTATTCTTTTAGTTAATTTTTGTTTGGCCTTTAGGAATTAGTTACATGTTCAAAGTAAGAAAACATAGATCTTTTCTAGGTTGCATGTGAACTTAGGTTATTTAGTTCATGGTTGCGGAAAACCTTTCAGCACTCACCACACACCATTGAAAGGTTTTATGCAAATCTATAAACTTAAACCCTAAGTTCACATGCAACCTAGATTGGATTTATGTTTTCTATCTTTGAACATGTAACAAATTCCTAAAGGCCAAACAAAAATTGCTTAAAGAAATAAATTCGAAAAACTAACATTTTAGTTGTTTCTTGCAAGCTAAGCAACGCAAGTGCCTTGCCTCAAATGAAGTCACACCCAAAACTAGGGTTTTCGAAAGTTCCAGAGAGAGGGAAGAGAGGAAAAAGTCGTGGCTTTTATGGTGCCTAGGGGTCTCTATTTATAGTTTCCAAGTGGCCACCATATAAGCCTTTAAAGATAAACCTTTTTGAATTCAAATAAGATAAATCTTTATCTAATTCAAATCTATTTATCCTAACATATAATAATCGAAATTATGGATAATCCATCCATAATTTCGTTGGCCACTTAAACTACCATAATTGTCACTTACTCAACTATTGAATAATTACAATTCAGCCCCTGCTCCTTTAATTAATCAAATTAATCACCAAATTAATTCCACATTAATTTTTAATTAATTAATATAGTTTCTAATTAATATATTATCATTTTAATATATTAATAAACTATTTATTTTATTTCTATTGATTTATTAATCATATAATAAATCAATCTTTCTATCTCCTGGAATTTCTGCCAAACCTCTAGCTATGAGGGCAACCCAAATGGACTTTGCTTCTATTAATTAGGTAAATACAAATTATTAGTCATGTCTTAGACACTTAATCCAACAACCATGCCACCATGGTCGCCAAGGAAGGCTCGCCAGTGGCTTGTTGAAGTGATAGAAAGAGAGATGGAGGAGAGCAGTGTTGCAAAAGAAGCTAGTGTTGGATTAGGTGTCTAAGTCATGACTAATAATTAGTATTTACCTAATTAACAGTAGCATAGTCCATTTGGGTTGCCCTCATGGCTGGAGGTTTGTTGGAAAGTTAAGTAGAGAGAAAGGCTTGATTTATTATGTGACTAATAAATCAAGATATTGTTTGTTAATATATTATGAAGATGATATATTAATTAGAAATAATATTATTTGATTAATAATTAATCAGAAATTGATTGGATTAATTTCTGTGGCATTAATTAGATTAATCAGGAGGTCAGGGATTAAAGTCGTACAAATTCAATAGTTGAATTGCGGCGCGCGGCGCGCCAATGTAAAGGCCGCGATGCGCGTACATATTCGTACGAATTCAATAGTTGAATTGCGGCGCGCGGCGCGCAAACGATCTGGCCGCGGCGCGCGTACAGATAATCCGGAAAATGGGCTGCGGCTAGGGGTGTTCAAAAATATCCGTATCCGAAAATCCGATCCGAAAATCCGAAAATCTGATGCTAAATTATCCGAAAAATCGGATATCCGAAATTCGGATATCCGAATTTTCGGATTCGGATTCGGATAGTGATTTTACAAAATTTCGGATATTTCGGATATCCGATATCCGAATTCGAAAAAATATATTTTCTTTTTTTTATATATATTACTATGTTTCGTCGATTAATCTCATACTTTTTTTCCTTCGTTTGGTTTTGAATACCACAATGTAATATCGAATATGTTTATTTTAATATATTTATTGGATAATGATTTTTTTAGGCTAATTTAATTAAATTTGATTTTTTTTTTATAAAATCGGATATCCGAAATGATTTCCGAATCCGAATCCGAAATTTCGGATATCCGAAATTTCGGATACGGATTCGGATATCAATATTCACTATCCGAAATTTTCGGATATCCGAAATTCGGATATCCGAATTTCCGGATATCCGAATTTGAACACCCCTAGCTGCGGCTAGGGTTTTAGCTTTACCCTTTGGTTCCCTATAAATAGGGAACCCTAGACCTCATTATCAGTCGCTCATTCTATTATTTCTCTCTGGAATTTTCGATCCACTCTCCTCCTAGCTTGGGTGTGACTTTCATTTGAGGCAGGATATTTTTGCTGCTCAGCTTCCAGAAAATTCTAAAAGGTTGGTTTTTCTAATCTTATTCTTTTAGTTAATTTTCTTATGGCCTTTAGGTTTGGTTATATGTTCAATTAGAAGAAAACATAGATCCTTATAGGTTGCATGTGAACTTAGGTTATTTAGTTCATGGTTGCAGAAAACCTTTCAGTGGTATCAGAGCCTGTTTTGTTTTCTTGTTGAATTGTTATAACTGTTTAGGGTTTAAAGCCTATAAACCCTAATTTTTTTTATGTGGATCGATTTCTAGGATTAGGGTTTTGGAAACCCTAATCCCCCTTGCTACTTTTTTTCGAAAATTTCAATTAGGGTTTTAGGAGGTTTTCTATTTTTGGTAACTTTATTTGTTAATTAAATGGATAACCTTAAACCCCATTATTTGAATTCGTAATCTAGGGGGTTTAGGATAGGTTTTAATTAATTTGATTAATTTGGATAAACCTACCTACATTTGAATTAATTTAATTAATTGTTAATTAAAAGATAATTCAAAAGGGATTTAATTAATTTTAAAATTGCGAAATTAATGGAATAAATCCAGAAAAAAAATATTTTAAAATGTTTAAAATATTTAGATTTAATTAATTGATAATTAAAATTGATTAAATCGAATTTAAGGTTTAATTTAATTCAAAATTTAATTGTTAAATTTGGTAAAATTAAAAGATAAACCTTAAATATTTTAATTGGTTTTTAAAATACATCTTATATATGTTATTAATTGTTAATACTATATGTATAAGATAAAATTGGTCAGTCAATTCAATAGTAGGCCTCATTCACGAAGCTGGTTTATAAAGTGGGTATAAGGAGGCTGCCTATAAAATGGCAGTCTAATGGGTGAACACTCTCGCCCACCGCTCGCCTGATCAGTGGAGGGTCGTTAGCCGAACAGTTTTGATGGGACCACTTAATCATTAAAAGTATAATGATCAAAGTACTAGAACCTTTACACAAAATCCCAATCTAGTTACTTTAGAAAAATGTGAATTTGATGCTACCCCATGAAATTGCACATTGCACTTTATGAAACGTTGGTGGAGCGTGTGTGGTTTACCGGCACACCAATGGGAGTTCATAAAGAGTGGCAATGGGTGTCTCGGGTGTTATGATTGTTGATGGAGCGTGTGTGGTTAACCGGCACATCAATTTGAGATGATAATGGACCCCGAGAGTACCAAGCTAATTTGCATGGTTATTCACACCCGGTTTGTGATCCTCGGCATCCCAGTCACAAACGGTGGGGCATATCCGAGATTAAACATGCTATTGAACAGTTCAATAAATCTCAAAAGAAACTAGGAATTCCATTTATAATAAGATTATTTTTCCGCGGTGGAATTGGCTGAATCATCATTCGCCTACCTTTATAAAATTTGCTTATAGATTACGGCATCCCTCTTCTATGTTGCAAATTGTTATAGTTGGATCCTAGCCTTATTTTATATTGGGTTATTATAAGGACCGACAAGTATCTAATTAAACTTACCTTCTTTTATAGATGTCTTCTGCTGATCAATCTGCTCCCCACTCAAACTCCAGTGTTCCCTCTATCCTCTCACTGTGTTCCAAGGTTCAATTGAACGGGACAAACTACAATGACTGGATTAGAAATATCAAGATGGCTCTGAGGTACGAGAACAAAGAGTATGTCCTCGAGACCGAGCTTGTCGATATTGACCCTGAAATTGCTACTCCCGAGGAGATTGCCTTGTACCAAAAACATTCTGATGATGCGACCAAAGTGGCTTGCATCATGATCGCCACAATGAACCCCGAATTGCAAAGGATATACGAAGACTACTGGCCCTTTGAGATGCACAAGGAGCTTGCGGAAAAGTTCCGCAAGCAAGAGCGCATCGAGAGGTGCGAGGTGGTCAAGGACTTCACGAACAGCAAACCTAAAGATGGAGAGTCCATCTGCACTCATGTGCAAAGAATGCAAGGTTACGTGGAGCGGCTTAGAAAGCTTGCGATGCCTGTACCGGAGCAGTTGGCCGTTGACATAGTGCTTAACTCCTTACCGAGTTCTTATGACCAGTTCAGGCTGGCTTATCATTTGAACAACAATCAGGCTAATATGACTGAGTTGCATCGTATGCTTCGAGTAGCTGAGGACGGGATGAAGGGTAAAAGTGTACCCTCGGTTAATCAGCCCGTCCTAGCCATTGGAAGTGGCAAAGGAAAGAAAAGGAAGGGCCCTCCTAAGCAAAATTGGAGGGAAAAGGTTCAGGTCGGGTCATCCAGTAATGTCTCGAGAACTAAGACGTCCCACATTCCTTGTGTGGCCAACCCTGATGAAGCCAACTATTTCTACTGCAAAGAGAAGGGCCATTGGAAAAGAAGCTGCCCCAAATACTTGCAGGATGTCAAGGATGGGAAAATAAAGCCATCGACAGCAGGTATATACACTATCTCTAAAAACTCACCATCTTCTAATTCTTGGGTCTTTGATACAGGATGTGGTTTTCACATTTGTTCTGATCTGCAGGGCCTAAAGGAAAGCAGGGAGGTGGAGCACGGTAGACTAAACTTGATCATGGGCAATAGGAGATCGTCCTCTGTTACTAAGATCGGCGTTTACAGTTTAGTGCTTAGTAGTGATGTTAGTATAGAGTTATTTAATTGTTGCTATTCGCCAGAAATGGCAAGAAACATTATTTCATTTCACGCATTGTTCAGACAAGGATTTCAATTTTCTTTTGATAATAAAATTGGCTCGATTTCTGTTTTCAAAAATGGTATTTTGATTTTTACTGCTTATCCTTGTGATGGTGTGTATGAAACTGTTGAATGTGTTGACAATTTAGGACATAGTGTAAATTATATTGATTCTACTAGTGGTGTAGAAAAGGCATGTCTGTGGCATAGTCGGCTCGGGCACATCAGCAAGAAACGCATCGCCCAACTCCAAAAGGATGGAGTGTTGGAATCATTCGACCTCAGGTCGGATGATGTATGCGAATCTTGTCTGTTGGGCAAGATGACTAAATCACCTTTCAAAGGGTCTTTTGAAAGAGGTGAGGGTCTTCTGGACATCATTCACACGGATGTGTGTGGTCCATTCAGATCAACCACAAAGGATGGCACGCGGTTCTACGTGACCTTTACCGAAGATTTCAGTAGATACGGTTATATCTACTTGATCAAGCACAAGTCGGACACCTTTGAAAAGTTCAAAGAGTTTAAGAACGAGGTAGAGAATCAATTAGGCAGGAAGATAAAGATGCTCAGGTCCGACAGAGGCGGAGAGTATCTAAGTATCGAGTTCCTAGACTATCTAAAGGAATGCGGAATAGTTTCGCAGTTGACACCTCCCAGGACACCACAGTTGAACGGTGTTGCTGAGAGGCGCAACCGAACCCTGTTGGACATGGTCCGTTCCATGATGAGTCGAGCTTCACTTCCCATTCACTTCTGGGGGTATGCCTTAGAGACTGCCGCCCATATCCTCAATCTTGTCCCTACTAAAAAGGTTGCTAAAACACCTCATGAAATGTGGACGGGGAAAGTTCCCTCGTTGGCATATATCAAAGTCTGGGGTTGTGAGGCTTTTGTTAGACGAGAGACTCAAGACAAACTCGCAGAAAGAAGCGAAAGGTGTTTCTTCCTTGGTTATCCCAAACAGTCCTTTGGATATCTATTCTACAGACCGAGCGAGGACGTGGTCTTTGTAGCTAGACGAGCGGTCTTTCGAGAGAGAGAGCTCATATTCAAAGAGGACAGTGGGAGTACCATTGATCCGGAAGAAATTCAAGAGTCATCAGATGACGCAACCTTAGGAGAAACTAGCAACCAACATGATAAAGAAGTTCCTGTTGGTCCGACAGATGTATCCTTACCTCTTAGGCGTTCTGGACGGGTTAGCATGCCACCCGAGTTTTATGGTTTATATATAACTTCGGATGGGGACACGTTTGTCAGTGATAGGACACTGATAAATTTGGATGAACCAGCTAACTACCAGGAAGCAGTGGCGGGCCCTGAGTCTGCCAAGTGGAAAGAGGCCATGGATAGCGAGATCAAGTCCATGTATGACAATCAAGTTTGGAACTTGGTTGACAACGTACCGGGTCGAAAGACAGTCGGGTGCAAATGGATCTTCAAGAAGAAGACCGACATGGACGGAAAAGTATACACTTTCAAGGCAAGACTGGTTGCGAAGGGCTTTACTCAAACCCCAGGGGTTGACTATGACGAGACCTTCTCACCAGTAGCCAAGATAAAGTCTATTAGGATTATGCTGGCCATAGCTGCATTTCATGACTATGAAATTTGGCAGATGGACGTCAAAACCGCATTCCTTAATGGAAAGTTGATTGAGGATGTCTACATGAATCAGCCAGAGGGTTTTGTCGATGCAAAGTATCCTAATAAGGTGTGTAAGCTTGAGAGATAATTTACGGATTGAAGCAAGCTTCTCGCAGCTGGAATCTTTGTTTCCATGAGAAAGTCAAGGAGTTTGGTTTCTCTAGGAGCGAGGATGAGTCCTGCGTGTATGTCAAGGCTAGTGGGAGTATAGTCACCTTTCTGGTGCTGTATGTCGATGACATACTGCTCATGGGAAACGATATTCCAACCTTGCAAGGTGTCAAGGCTTGGCTTGGGAAATGTTTCGCCATGAAGGACCTAGGAGAGGCTGCCTATATTCTCGGGATAAGAATATTGAGAGATAGGAAGAAGAGACTAATTGGACTTAGTCAGGGTACATACTTGGAAAAGGTACTGAAAAGGTTTAGTATGGAAAATTCCAAGAAGGGAGAGCTGCCTATCCAAAGTAATGCAAAATTGAGTAAGACTCAAAGTCCGAGTACAGACGAAGAAATAGCTGAAATGAGTCGGGTACCTTACGCTTCGGCTGTAGGATCGATCATGTACGCTATGACGTGTACTCGCCCTGATGTGGCCTTTGCTTTAAGCATGGTCAGTCGGTACCAGGGTAACCCTAGAAGGGCGCATTGGATAGCTATAAAGAATATACTCAAGTATCTGCGAAGAACAAAGGACATGGTGTTAGTCCTTGGAGGCAGTGATACATTGAGAGTTGAAGGATATACGGATGCCAGTTTTCAGACGGATAGGGACAGTGGTCGGTCTCAGTCTGGCTGGGTATTCCTTCTGAACGGAGGAGCGGTAACTTGGAAAAGTTCCAAGCAAGATACGATGGCTGATTCTACATGTGAATCAGAGTATATAGCAGCAAGTGAAGCGTCAAAGGAAGCGGCTTGGCTGAAGAACTTCATCGGTGACCTTGGAGTAGTCCCGAGTATTCAGGAGCCCATGGAACTGTTCTGCAATAACGAAGGTGCAGTCGCCTTGACAAAGGAACCGCGAGACCATGGAAAGTCCAGACATATCGACAGAAAGTACCACTACATAAGGCATAAGGTAGAAGAAGGTCACCTCGTGGTAAAGAGGGTATCATCAGAAGATAATCCTGCAGATCCCTTGACAAAGGCTCTGAGTAGGATTAAGCATAATCAGCATGTTAGGAGCATTGGATTAAGAGATGATATAAGTTTTTGTAATTAGATAGGTTTTGAAACTTGTAACAATGTTATTGTATTTGACTTTTGTGATTTAATAATGGATATTTATTAATGAGTAATGGTTTACTAATTTTGTCAATACTTTATCATTGTGTTTCATTTTGCATGTTTTACTTCCTGAATAATTGGATTATTCAAATATCCACAGTCGATTACACTTTTGGGAGTAAGTGTGAAATAAGACTGTCATGAATTGGTAATAGATTGTCTAAGGAGTTAGACATGGCAATTGGATTGCTGCACCATTCGTGAGTACTTGGAAATGGAGATTTGAGTATTGGATAAACCCGCGCTCAACGGATTGCTTCATGGATTTCATCACGAGCAATGTTGAGACGATAATATCTTTTGATCTTTAAGCTAAGACATATAAGTTATGATTTGCTAGACGGTTGTTCATTGATAATACGAAAACGCATCGGTAACTCGGTGTTATAAAACGTATTGTTGTGAGTGATTTTTCTGGTAAAAGACATAAGTATATGAGTCGAAGCTTATTCGTCCCTTGACCCTAACGGGGAACAGATATCTATAGGCCTCTCGATGAATTTGAAGTTGACTAAAATGGTTGGCCAACCGGGACTAAATTGGTAGTCTAAGAGTCATATGCAAATCGGATATCGAGGAACAGTGAGTCAGACCGGGATTGATTTTATCCATGCCTTGAGTCTGAAAATATCTTGTTGGACGGAGGATCATCTGATCACTTATCTATGGACAGAACTGATTAGATCAGAGTTTGGCAGTGGTTTCTAGGAAGCTAAAAGTGCTGGTTAATTAGAGGTTAAATTGGTAATTATAGTCATAGAATTATCCAAGTGGGAGACTGTTGGATTAGGTGTCTAAGCCATGACTAATAATTAGTATTTACCTAATTAACCTAAGTTCACATGCAAATTATAAAGCTTTATAATTTACGTTATTCGAGTTATTTTAAAAGTTTTACTCTTTAAGCAGCAAAACTTTTGATTTTAAAAGGAGGAGGAAAGAGGAAAGATGGGTAGCAACGTGGAAAGAGATGAATAGAAGTGTTACTATTCACGGGGTTGGTTTTTAATAGTATTAGAATTCCCACAACTTCAAATCTGGTCCAATAACTTTTTGCATTATTATTTTGGAACCGTCTTTATGTCATATCATGTTTACATCTATCCATTTTTGTTTTAATTTGCTACAAATCTTCAAATTTAGTGAAATAGTTACAAATAAAAATCATATAATATACCTAAATATATATTTATAAAGGCATTATATTTATTGACGAAAGTAACCTAAACACCTAATGTTACTTCTTCTTCCTCTAAGCATCGTAGTTAATTTTGTGTGACCTTATTTTGATCGAAGAAATAGTTTTAGAAACGAAATTTAGTTTTTATATAATACAAGTATGGTATATGTAATTTAACCTATATATTTTATTAAATGACACATTCAAAACCATGAATAAGCCACACTCATAACAAAATGAAACTATAAGGACAAACTTGAAGGAAGACGAAACTTGACAATCGACAAAACAATCTCTTTTAGTATACCAACTAGGAGATAATATCCATGCGTTGTTGCGGGACAAGTTTATAATGATGGAAAAGTTTTAAATGTATGTAATAAACAAATATGGTAAATTAAAAAAAAAATCTTTAAAAACACTCATAAAAACAAAGATGTAAAAATAATATAATAAATAATTCTACAAAAAGATTATTTTGTAAAAACATTTTCTTTAAAAGCATAGTTGTAAAAATTATAATGTAATATAATATTGAACTAAAAATTATAAAATAAGCAAACCAATTTCGTAAAACAATTAAAAATGGGGCTAAAATCGTAACAGAGAAAAATTGGTTTAAAATGACCAAATTTATAAAAAAAAATTAATTAATTGGTCAAAAACCATACATAAGCGTTGGCGTAAAAATATTAAAATTGTAGACCAAATTTATAAATATAATATAATATAATATTAAACTAAAATCGTAAAATCAATTAACCAAATTCGTAAAACTATAATCAGGCTTAAATCGTAAAGAAAAATCTATTTAAAGTCTATAACCATTAATTAAAAGCAAAAACACTAATTACACAAAAATAACAAATAAAAAAAAAAAGTCTTGCTTCAAATTGAATCACTACGGATCCAGGAAAAAAGCACGACATACGATGATGGCTAAAATTAAACGATGAAGATACAACAAAATTTATAAAAAAAAATTTCGACAAAAATAATAAGTAAAAGAGCAGTTGCCGTCAAAATGCATCACATGAATCTACAACATGGGGTCCAAATTGAAGATACGTGGCTCAATTTTAGCGGTGAATGTTTTATTTTGTTAGTTATATAATTACCAAGGGACCAAATTTGTAATTTTTTTGGAACGGACCAAATTTGTAATTAAGTCTTAAAAAGTTTCCCCACTTTATCGGTCGTCTCAAATCGATCGCTTTCTATCACCTGCATCCTCGCCACCGGGAAGTTGTCACAGATGGAGAAAAGGCGCAGCCTACATTGCCGATTCATCTCTCCCCTTTTTCGTTTCCTGAGTTAACGGTGGTCATTTGGTAAGTTTTCCCATTCTTTTTTCTATTTGACCTAATCTACTAGATTTCATGAACTTGCTCTATTTGCTTTTTACAAAATCCTGAACATGCTACATAACACACAAATTGGGACCATTAAGACAAAGAAAATAGTAATTTAGCGTTGCTGAAAACAATGAATAGATGTTTTTATGTGTAAAATAAATAATTAAATTAATGTAATTCTATGGAATTGGGAAAATTATCCACCCATGTGTTTATGTTTCTGTCTGACTTGATTTTCACACAAATTGAGACCTGTAACATAAAGAAGATTGAACTTAGTGATGCTTAAAATGATTCATATAAGCTGATGTTGATTGGCTCTGTTTTGCAACACAATTGCAGCTCCTAATGGTAGATACAATGCAAAACATGTAATCTGTTATTACCTGTTTAAAGTAGGAAAAGCTTAAAACTCAATTATTACCCATGCTTCTTAATAGTCAATAGACCCTTTGGTACTTCCATGTTTGTGGCCACAAACTCTCCATTGACTTCCAAGTCTTCTAAGGTTACTTTCCATTTATTGCTTTCTTATCCCCACTTCCTTCAAACTAACCTGCACGTTACGTTCATGGAAGAAATCACAAGACCATTATAAATTTTACCCTTTAGACCATTTGAAATTAAATCTAACAAGTTCCAAGTAAATGGTATTAAGTTGTCACGTCTAATAGAAATGTAATGCATTTGAAAGACTACATCTGTTGTGAAAGTTGAAAGATTAGATGAAATTTTGAATTTAAAGTTACATAAACTATCTTTTATTAGGCGTGACAAATTAACCATGTTACGTGAAATAAGAAAAAGAGTAAACTGCAAGAATGGTCCTTGTGGTATGCATTTTCTTTGGTTTTGGTCCAAAAACGATTTTTTTTTAAATGTTTTTTTGTTTTTTCGTCCTTATTTCAAGGTCTGGATCTAATTTTGTTCCCGAGACTAAAATGTTGACCCCAGATGATCCAAAGAGCCGAGTTGCTTAAATTGTCCATCTTCAATTTAAACCATCTATGTTAAAGAGAGGGACTAAAACCAAGAACGAAACCTCGGAATAAGGACCAAAATTGAAAATAAAGATTTCTTTTCTGGACCAAAACCAAAGAAAAATGCATACCACTGGGACCATTTTTGCACTTCACTTTAATAAAAAAAAGAACTTACTTTGTTGTTGTTAGTTTTGTATAACAATTGACATTAGAATTAAGGAAGTAAATTTTAACTATCATTTCCAAAAAAGTTGTAAATTATCTTTGATTTCTCTTTCATTGGATTTAATCTGTAACATTTTTATCATAGTATATTTTTAAAAACTACAAGATTTAACATAGTAACATATAATAACTAATAAGATTGAGAATATCAAACAAAGTTTAGCTAAATATATTTTCTTTACCACACTGATAATTAGAGGAAATGAGGAATACATGTGTTAGGGAGAAGTTGCATGGAAATTTCCACAAGAAAGATTATTGGTGCATCAATTATACAGTATTTTTGTGTCTGAGTGTTATTAGGGTTTACTTTGTTGACTTCAAATTCCCTGTGTAAAGACTACAGACTTGTGACCAGTGCCATGGGGCATAAACCATTCCCAGGCCCACAGCATACCATTTTGTGGGTGCAAATACTTCTAATTGACTAATAACATTGAATGTAAATGCCAGTCATGCAATATTGTGTTAATTTTAATTCATATTTTATTAAATATTTGTGGTCCAATGCTACTTATTTGATCCATAGATAACGAAGAAATAGCCATTCACTTATTAAATGGTCCAATACAGTTCCCTCTGCCATGGGGAATAGACTTGGCCAAAGGCCACTTATTTTGATCCATTAATGACAAAAAATAGCCAAGGATGCATGCATTGACTTCCAAGTCTTCCATTCACTTAGTAGATTGTTTGTCAAATGTGGTGTTTTATCCAAATCATATTTTTTAACGAAATGTGGTGAAATACAATTGCATCTGCCTTCTGCCATGGGTAATAGACATGAACATGAACCACTTATTTTGATCAAGAGAAAAGGAAAGATAGCCTAGGACCACAGTAATGCATTTTGTGGATACAAATGTCCAGTGACTTAAAAGTCTTCCATGACAGCACGTTGTTCTTCATTCATTGCATTATAAATAAACTAGTTTCTTCATCATAACAATCCATCAGTTTATCATAAAAACCCATCTTTCCACTTCAACTTTCTTCTAAATTAAACCAAGTTAGGGTTGATAATGGGGAATCCAAAGGGTTTGGGGCTGCATCTCTTTTTCATAAGTATTTTTTTTCTTGCAACCACATATACTTGTTTGGGTGATGGAAATTTCACTGTCGTTTGCTCTCAAAAAGAGCGACTTGCTCTTCTGAGGTTCAAAGAGGGCGTGAAAGATGTTGGTGGAATGTTGTCATCATGGGTTGGCAATGATTGCTGCCAGTGGGAAAAAATCCAGTGTGATGCTGTCACTGGAACTGTGGAAAGCCTTCATCTCACAGGAGATTATTATGAAGGAGAGAGGTACTTAGTTGGTAATGAGGTTAACTCTTCTTTGGCTGAGTTGATGCATCTCAATTAGTTGGATTTGAGTATCAATGATTTCAGGGGAAGCCGGATCCCTGAGTTCATTGGATCCTTCAAACAGCTCAGCTACCTCAATCTCTCATATGCTAATTTTGAAGGTATTATTCCTCCTCACATTGGCAACCTTTCTAATTTAAAGGTTCTTGATCTCAATTTCAATGAAGACCTGATAGCAGATGATATGATAAGGACTTTGAGCCTTCCGTCACTCGAGCATCTTGACTTGAGTGGGTTGAATCTTAGTGGTTGGGACATGGAGCTTTACATGTTTCCTTCATTAAAAGAGTTAAGTTTGTTTGATTGTGGACTTTCTAATCTTAATCTTGGTTCTTCTCTTAATTCGAGTAGAATACTTCCCAACATCAAACACCTTGATCTTGCCTTCAATTCTTTCAAAAATCCACTCCCTAAATTTTTCCAAAACATGACCTCCCTCGAATTCTTGGATCTTTCAAACTTTAATCTTAGTTTGTCATGGAACTTTGCAAACTTTCTAGACATGATCCCTTCTTCTTTATCAGTGCTGCGTTTGTTGGAATGTGGGCTTGATAACACGTTTCTATCTTCCCCTCATTTGAATTTCAGTACAATTTCTAACATCCAACACCTCAATCTTTGCTACAATTCAATTGAAGGCATATTTCCACGTGTTTTAACCAACATGAGTTCCCTCAGAGTCCTTTACCTTTCACATAACGATCTAAATTCATCCATTCCTGTTATGCCTAACCTGCAAGAGCTTGATCTTTCTTATAACTGCTTTAAGAAGATTCAACATCTCGGTATCTGGAGACTGTGTCACCTTAAACAATTGATTGCTTATGCCAATCCTATTAATATAGAAGTGACTGACTCACCAAAAAACATATCAGAGTGCTCCCAATATGCTTTGGAGAGGTTGGATTTAAGTCACAGCTTAAATGGTACAGTTCCAAAATCACTTGGAAGACTGGCCAATTTAAGAAGCTTAGATCTATCAGTCAGCAGTTTGACAGGTACAATCCCAGAGGCTCTAGGAAGATTACAATATTTAGAAGAATTAGATCTATATCGTAATCAATTGAATGGTTCAATTCCAGAATCACTTGGAAGACTGGTGAATTTAAGAGACATAAGATTATGGGGCAATAGATTGACAGGTACAATTCCAGAGGCTTTAGGAAGATTACGATATTTAGAAGAATTACATCTATCGTTTAATCAATTGGATGGTTCAATTCCAGATTCCTTTGGAAAATCAACTGCTTTAAAGTATTTGTATCTATCCAATAATCAGTTAAGTGGGACTATTCCGGTTTCAGTTTGGCAACTTACCAACCTCCATTCTCTGCATATCTCTAACAATTCTTTAGAAGGAGTAGTTTCCGAAGCCTATTTGTCTAACCTTTCGATGTTGAAGGAATTGGATGCTTCTTCTAACACAAAGTTGATATTCAATATCTCACGTGAGTGGATACCTCCATTCCAATTGGAAACTCTTTTCCTCAGTTCTTGCAATATCGGAAATGGATTTCCACAGTGGCTTCGAAATCAAAGGGAACTTAAGTGGTTAGACTTGTCGAATGCTACAGTTTCAGGACATCTGCCCTCATGGTTGCGGAAGATGCCCATCATTCCTTACTTAGATCTCTCTAACAACAAACTAAGCGGATCTTTGACAAACCTTCCTCAAGGGGAAAAATTGGATGTGTATGCATCTGGATATCTATTTCTGGAAAAGAACCTTTTCAATGGGTCGATTCCAAGGTCATTGTGCAGAAGGACAGATTTGGAGTTTCTTGATCTTTCTAGAAATAGGTTAACTGGGAAAATTCCCAATTGTCTTGGGAATATAACAAGTTTGTTTGTCATGATGTTTAGCTCAAATCAACTGTCTGGTCTTATTCCTCGGGAACTTGGGACTTTAGAAGATTTATGGGCCTTAGATTTGGGAGATAATAACTTGTCCGGATATATACCAGAACTGATTGGAGAAGGACTTGTATCTTTGGTGGTGTTTAGGTTACACAAGAACAACTTGACAGGAACGATTCCTCTCTCTTTGTGCAAAACTTCAAAACTTCGAATTTTGGATGTTGCATACAACAACTTGACAGGAACCATCCCTCATTGTTTACGAGAGTTGAATGCCATGGTTAATGGTAGCCTAGAATATTCAGATGGATATTTGGATTCTAATGAGATTGTGATCCAGGTCCTGAAAGGTGCTGATCTTGAATATTCGAAAACTTTGGGCTTGGTTTTTAATATGGACCTTTCAAGTAATAAACTTGTGGGAGAGATACCGTTCGAGCTAACCACACTTTCTATGTTGATTGGTCTCAATTTGTCCAATAATCATCTGAATGGGGTTATTCCAGGCAGCATTGGAAACCTGAGAAGGTTAGAATCCCTTGATTTATCTGGAAACCAGTTGAACGGGACGATCCCTCAAAGCATGGCAGATTTGACCTTTTTGAGCTATTTGAATTTGTCAGACAACAACTTGGCGGGACGAATTCCAACAGGTCGTCAGTTGCAGACTCTTATGGATCCATCAATATATTCCGGGAACAAAGGTCTGTGTGGACCTCCATTGCCAAACAATTGCTCAAGTCAGAAAGTCCCAAAAAGAACAAGCAAGAAGAAACACAAAGCAGGTGATGAGCTGGCGAAGGTGTGGTTGTTTTACGTGGACATAATGAGTGGGTTTGCAACAGGGTTTTGGGGTGTTATTGGAGTTTTGTTGTGGAAGAAGCAGTGGAGACAGAAGCTTTTCATGTTTGCTGAGGAAACCATGGACAAGATATACGTTGCGGTCATGGTAAGAGTTGCCAGGATGAAGAGAGGAAGAGAACATTGATTATTTTTCTTTTTAATAATGTTTCTTGGTTTATTTGTACTACTATTTGGAGTTTAATATTGTATGACATTTGTAATATGGGTGTTGTTTAGATATGTGAGTTTTGAAACTTTTGCTGGAGTTGGTATTTATAGAAGATCAAGTTGTTAATCTCATCTTTTGTTTTTTCTTGTTTCTCTTCCAATTTTTGATATGAAAGGGGATTCATCTATAATCCTTGATTTTTAGCATCAATGTACTCATTTTTGTGTTGGGCATCTGTTCCTTCTATAGTGTATTGATATTGATATTAGTTACCTGAGTTTCTTTTATGTATGTTGGTCGGTGATTGATGCAGATTTTTAAAGTCATGGTGAGTTTCTTTTATGGAATGATGAATCAGCATATGGAATTTATAAACAAAAAAACAAACTTTCCATGGCATGAACTCTCTTTTATTTGTCTATTATGGCATCCTACTTTCAATTCTTTTTATTATAGCGTTGTAATGAATTTTTTTTCTTATTATGACATTGTATTTTGAAATTTTACCCGGTTATAACATTCTACTTTTATTTTTTTTTCTTATCGAGCCATTTTTCTTTGAAAAATCCATACAATTGTAGCGGTGAGAATTGTTTTGTATTTGGATAACATTGCTATTTTGGGTAACTTTTATAAAACACCAATGTAATATAACATATCCACTCAGTAGAAATTAAATAACACAATTCAAGGTATGAGTGAATCTTCATTCAAAATATTACATTTGTTTGTTCGGGTACTCACAAAGTACTACAGTCAAAAATCAGATTTCACCACTTTTAATGGTTCCATTCTTCTTAAAGTCACTTCCTCAAATTCACATACACCCTTCACTACTTCAAATCACAAGCAAACACATGGAATACAAACTTGGTAGCAAAGAATAAAATACACAATAAACCCTTTGAGTGCAGCCAATCAATGGAAGGGATGTTTTGCGTGATGACAACTATATTATATTATTATATAGAATAATTGTAGCATTTCCTTGTAGCCAATTAAATAAAATAAATCTTCTACCAACATATAGGAGACATTCCTTTGTTAGTACAAAATTCCATTTCACTCGTGGTATACTATTTTTACAAGTTTGGTCTAAAGGCAAAATGGAAAATAATTAAATCTTGAAAAGTTTAACAGTGGGAAAATCTAAACTACTTTCAAAACTTACTGCATTGGATCTAATGCATCTACTAATTGAATTACTGAAATTAGACCTAATGTATCCAAAAACCAAATTTAAACAGGTTGCTTTAATAAACTAATATGGGTATACCGGAACCCTTCTAAGTTAACTCTATTAAACTTCTAGAAAGTACGTTGCTATTTCAAGATATTTTCAGAAAGTACATAGCTATTCTTATAAAATTTCTAGAAATTACATCTTCGACATTTTTAGAAAATTTAAAAAAGCATGTAGACATTTCTATATAAATTTTGAAAGTACGTTGTTATTTCTATAAAGCTTCCAAAAAATATGTTGCTATTTCTAGAACATGTTAGAAAGTAGGTTGTTATTTCTACTATTTTCCAGAAAATTACAGTTATTTTCAGGGTATACGAAAGAAAAGAAAAAAAAATGGGACATTTACAAAAATTCCACCTAAAACCTTTTCATATGGTCCTGCTTCAGCCCCCTTTCTTTCCAGCACATCGTTCCTTCCAGATCCGTCACATCTTTTACTGCATCCACATCAGATTTTAATTACAAGTCATTGAAGTATAAATTTGATAAAACCTGTTGAAGTTTTCAAATGAAGTCTAATTATGTATTTGGGTTCTTACTATGCCAAGAATTAGAACTCATAATTGATTCCGGTCCGATTGCATTAATCTTGGAATCAGTACCCAACAGTTTCAGTCATTCAACATAATTACCCCTACAAATATATAATGAAACTGAATCTTCTTATTGCAGATTCTTAATTCATATATCTTAATTTCAAATTTATCATGTACATAGATATAATAAATTAGCAAATTAACTAAAAATCAAAATGGATGCAACAATCACGAATTTGAAAACAATTTGTACCTCAAGTTGCTTGATGAACCGCTGATTCTAGCATATTCCTAATTTCTGAGACAAATACAAAGATATGCATTAAAGAAACAAGAATACACATTTAAATGTGATTAAAACATCAGAGAACAATCGTTTTTAATGAAATTAACAATCCAGGAAAGAAATTTCTAAACAAAAAAGTGAACACACCTTAGCTTTGGCATCAAACAGGGGATGTGGTAGTTTCTAGTTGTGATGGCGGTTATTAGGTAATTAGTAAAGTATTGGAAATGTGAAATCAAAAGTATTCCATAGCTTAGAAAGAATCATCCTCCAAAGATTATTAGTGTCAATGAAGCTTGTTCTCCCCGCCACCAAATAGTGGAATACTTTTGTTGAATGGATTGAGAAATAGATCGTATACCAGTTACAAGAACAAAAATACTCGGATACACATATCCATAGAAAACAGAGCAATTTTATTTGGCTATAGTTTAGCCTTTGGTTAATGTAATATCATAGTTAACTTCATTAATTTCAGCTACTTCAACAAATGCAGAGTGTTAGTGTTAAATTCATCAAAAATATTAAGTCTGCATATTAAAAACTTTAAGCAAAAGAGAAATACCACTTTTGTATTCTACACCATCTGAAAACAATCATGTTCTATGTAGCCTCTTTGTAAACATTGAGATCAACAAACAGGTTTAAATTTCCAGAAGATATGCAAACATTCATATTCCATTTTTGTTTATTTTCATTTCTTAGATTAAATCAAATGAAATCATAACTCCAAATAATCTACTCAAAGATTTTAAAATCAAAAACCCTAAGGCATGGAAGCTTAAGACCATATTACCTAACTAACTTATTACTTTAGATTTGCAGCTCCAATACACACACTCAAAATACCACATACACACACACATCTGAACAGAACAATACAAACACACACAACCATATAAAAAATACGGACATTGCATTCACACTTAAAATAAGTAATAACAAAATAGAATAAATGTATTTGGCTTGGAAGGAAACCAATTATTCCCATTTCCATAAATTTGTCATCTTCCAAGATTAGCAAATTCACACCAGTAAGTGATGTTCATTTCCATTTCAATACATTTAAAAAAAATAAGCCCAAGTCAAGGTAATGCAAGAAACAAACGTGATCCTGTCCTTAAAAATGCACCTCTGTTATTAGCCAAAATAATCATGACTTAGTTCTTAATTATTAGCTAAAAACCCACATGATCTTTGTTGGAGCTAAATATTATGACAAGGTTAATGTGCAAAAATCAATGGGTTATAATGTTTACAGGAGCTATCAAAAACAGAAAGAGAATAAGGGAAAGAGAGGTTGAACACTAGTATATTTCACTCAATATTTAGAGACTTTTTATAAACAAATAGAGGTTACAAATCGTGATTTGTGTTCCTGAAACTGCAACTATTTAAAGCAAACAACATCCTAAAAACAACTAAGAAAGTAGAATACAATCAGGAAAGATAAAGCACACATGTGGACAGCCAAGAGAAGTGGAAGAGAGTACATGATTCATGATGATGTTCTTGAAGGGTAGGGCAAGGTAATGTGGGCAGAATATTATAGGCTGTAAAGGAGGTTTATATTCCACATTCTCCCCCATAAACCGAACTTGACTCCGTATCCGTTGTGCCAAACGTATTTTGCTTTTTCATCACGTTTTTCGTATTTCATGCATGCCACTTTGCTTCGATAATGAAACACGAAATTCTTCTTCAATGTGATCACTAATTTGTTGTCAAAGAAAATAACCGGTCCTTGTACCGGGTCATTTTGACCAACAAATTTATCAACCAAACGTCTAAGTCATCCGTTGTCTTAGCCGTTATAAACTTCGCTCCACAAATTTCAGTTCCGAATCCATAGAAAAAAATTCCCGGGCTGAAATTTTTCATACCGTACTCCCCCAAAAGCTTCAAATTGTAAGTCGTTTGTTTTAGCAACACTTCTTCCTTCTTTCGCGTCACTTTTCCAAAAACGACAAAATCTTCTTCGGGTTTGCGTTGGACAGAAAAAACACCACTTATTTCGGTCCAAATCAATCTCTTCCATTCATCAAAAATCATGTCGCGAATCATTCGCGGTTTCCTTTTTTGTTCGTCGAAAAACCGGTGTCCTTTTTCACATTTTTCGATATCAATATTCACCATTTGCTTATTCGGATTATCTAGTCTCTTTAGATACGAACCTGCAAATTTATAATTCTCCAAGAAAACAAAATTTTTCATGGTATAAAAATTGGCATATCGAAGACGTTGATGCCACAACCAACCGAAATCATCTTGGGATGAAAAAAGACATATTTTTCGTATCGTCTTTAAAAATGTCTTATAGAGTCTTTTACGAGATCTTTTTGCTTCTAAAAATAAAGTATTTTTATAGTCAAATACCCGTAAAATATCCTCATTCATTACGACTTGATTCCCATTTTCCGTTAGTTGTCCAAGACTTATAACGTTACTTTTAAGTCTTGGAATGTAATATACCTCGTTGAGTTCCTTTTGGTCTCCGTTACCGCAATCAACCAAGATCACACCTTTTCCTTTGATGTCGATCTTTGACCCGTCGCCGAATCGAGTGTGACCCGTCACACTCTCGTCTAGTTCGTGGAACTTTGAACGATCTCCGGTCATATGATTACTAGCACCGTTGTCGAGATACCAAACCTTGGATTCGACATGGCTTTCTTCGGACGCAAGAAGATTAACGTCACTATTTTCTTTTAGCGACACCTTCCCGGATTTGTCTTCATGCGAGATCGCCATCATTAAAAAGGGCTCTTCGTCTTCATCGGTTTGGATGAGGTTCACCTCCTCATCTTGTTTCTTGTTCGGACATTCTGATGCATAATGACCGAATTTCTCACAAGTAAAACATTTAATTTTACTTTTATCCTTTCGACGAGGATTGTAGTCGTTCCGGTTTCCTTTGGACTCATGACCATCTCCTCGGTCACGCCCACCACCTTGACCACGTCCTCGGTCTTCACCCTCGTTGGTTTGCTTAGATCGAGATGCCCACTCGGCATGCGTAAGCAATAAAGAAGGTCCTTCTTCTCATTCTTCATACCCTCGAAGTCGCTCTTCGTGGGTCTTGAGACGGCCAACGACCTCTTCAACCGTCATGTTTTTCAAGTCACCAAATTGTTCGATAGATGTCACGATTTGTATAAATTTCATCGGGACGGCTCGAAGGAACTTCTTTACCCCGTGCTCTCCTCGATCTTTTCACCAAGAGATCGGATACCGGTTACAATTGTATTCAATCTCATGACAAAATCATCTATCGTCTCACCGTTCTTCATTCGGATCACCTCAAAGTCACTTATCAATGTTTGTACTTTTGCCTCTTTCAACCGATTAGCACCCATATACATCGTTTTTAGCGTTTCCCATGCTTCTTTAGCCGTGTCCTTCTCGGCCAACATTAGAAGTACGTCCTCCGGAATCGCTTGGTAAATGGCCGCAAGAGCCATCCGATCTTTTTGTTCCTCCACTTCGGCATTTTGAATTACATCTCACACTCCTTGTGCTTGCAAATTCACTCGCATCTTTATAGCCCACACCACGTAATTCGTTTTCGTAAGCATCGGATAGTGTAACGTAACACTACCGTTTCTTCCGGTCCTTTGAACATTTTCAACATCGGGTTGAGTAAGTGCGGTACTCCTTGTAGTCATTCTTGACATATACAACCTTGCAAACAACCTCGCTCTGATACCACTTGTTGGAGCTAAATATTATGACAAGGTTAATGTGCAAAAATCAATGGGTTATAATGTTTACAGGAGCTATCAAAAACAGAAAGAGAATAAGGGAAAGAGAGGTTGAACACTAGTATATTTCACTCAATATTTAGAGACTTGTTATAAACAAATAGAGGTTACAAATCGTGATTTGTGTTGCTGAAACTGCAACTATTTAAAGCAAACAACATCCTAAAAACAACTAAGAAAGTAGAATACAATCTGGAAAGATAAAGCACACATGTGGACAGCCAAGAGAAGTGGAAGAGAGCACATGATTCATGATGATGTTCTTGAAGGGTAGGGCAAGGTAATGTGGGCAGAATATTATAGGCTGTAAAGGAGGTTTATATTCCACAATCTTGTCCTAAATTTATTTTAAAACCCGTGTTTTTTGTCCTTTAAATTTGAAACCCATGTTATGTTGTCCTTAAAAAAAAACAACTCTATTATTAGCCAAAACAATCATGGTTTCAAAGCAAGATCATGATAACAAAAAGAGAGGTATAAGGCATACCGATGTATTAACTATTAAAGTCCAATAGACTAACCAGAAAGAACACCCTGACATAGCTGACTTTTGTACCCAATTATATTTTTTAGAGAAGTTAAAACTGTCACTCATGCATTATATCAAACAGGTAGGGAGCATAAACCAGAACTCAAAAGATACACCAAAAACTACCCACCATGTATCTCCACGTACAAGATCAAATTTTTGTCACATTTGCTATGAATCATTTATTGTCAATCCCTGTATAAAATCACCAAAACACATAACATAAACTCATAATAAGATGCTATCCCAACAACTAACACATACCTCTGTTTCTCTTCAAACAATTTTTACATGGAAAATGAGATCGATTAATAGAAAAAGTAAAACTAACCAGACTGATCGATTATAGCTTTTGTCGATGCTTGAATTGCTTGTACAACCTCACACCCAATTATAAAAAATATTGCAGTAAAACTAACCAGAATGATAAATCGATTACATGTATTTTGAGTGGAAGTTAGGGCTTGAACCTGAGGAAGAGAATCAGAGAGTGTGATTGGGCGAGCAACATAACCTTTTATCAATTTTGATCAGACATTTGTTAGCGTGAAATTGAACTCACAATCCATATTACCTGGGTCCTTGTACCGATCCGATATAGATGCAGAGAAACATCGAGATAGAGGAGGGATTGAGTTTGTATCGGTGCAATGAGGTCGCGACACGGTGGGTGTGAGTACGCGATGCATAAGGCGAGGTCCTCAGATACAACTTAATGACCTAAGTCGGTCATTAGATATAGCCACTGCTGAACTCCATCGTTAGGTATATGTCATGTGTTGCATTATATTGTGATGTTATTATTAATATGCTAATGAGTTATATAAAGTTGCCCACTAAGCTTTATAAATTATGTTTTGTATGATTATGCGTGTAAATATCTAGCAGTTACAAAAGAGGTCAGACATCACAAGAGAGATAGAGTCTCAAGAACGTTGTATAGTTTTATAGTCGATATGTAGTGCCCGACACAATCATGGGATGTAGTTATGTATACATATGATCTTTTGATACAACTTGTATTTTTTGTTTGTTTAAAATGAATGTACGTCACTTTATTTTGTGAAAATATTGGGTGTATATTGCATTATAAAGTTGGGTGTTACAGTAAGCAAAAAGCTTAGTGGGTACACATATCTACACGTTCGACTATATAATCACGTAAGCATGAAATATATCATATAAACATTTTCCCTCGTCTCTTGCGAGAACAAGGCTATAACCCCATGAAAAGACACAATAAAACCTGACCTCACAAAAAGGCACCATAAAACATGACCTCACAAAGAGGCACTGTATCTTGACCGCACAAAGAGGCACCATCGTCTGACCTCATAAAGAAGCATTGTAAACATATCCCCATGTAACACCCTAATTTTTTTAACTAATACTAAAACCTTTAAATAACAATATCTTGATTTACAAGATGTTGAAACGTAATTAGATAAAATATATCAGAGTGCTAGGTGTTACTAAAATATTAATAAAACATTATAAATTATAAAAATGAAAAGCGGAACACTTTAAAGTTTAAGAAACCAATTGAAGCTCGAATAGTCACACCGTTCTCTTTTTCCAAAGCTACCACTCTAAAAGAAAACATGAAAATGCTAAAATATCAACAATTAAGCAAACGTTTAGTGAGCACACATATCTACATTTACCATCACACATAACATGTAGCAAGTAATGGCCCTTACGAAGAGGTTGGGTAACATTCATCCTCACATAGAGAACTTTAAACTATAAGACCTCACAGAGGCACTATGACCCTTACCTCACAAAGAGGTATCGTACGGCCGTGCCTCATGAAGAGGTATCATAAAAATTGACCCTTACCTCATGTAGAGGTATCATACAACCTTACTGAAGGGTTTTCATACCTCACTAAGAGGTATCATAGACATGTATCTCCACAAAGAAGCACTAAGTAACATAATATGAATCCTTACAAAAAGGCAGTAAGTGTCATAACATGAATCCTCACAAAGAGGCAGTAAGTAACATAACATGAAACATCACAAAGAGGCAGTAGGTACATAACACAAAGAGGTAGTAAGGATCATAACATACAAACACATATATACGTAGGCACATAATGACACGTATAGATAATGAATCTCACATTATTCAACTAAGTAGCTAAAATAACAATCTAATACCAAGATATCATAAATAGAATGAATCAACCTACAAAACTTTAGCTAATTACTTTTTGGATCATAATATGCCATTCCTCTACTGGTTTCATTATTACTTATCAATTTGTGTTTTTATGATTTCATGCACCATATTCGTTTCCCTACTGTTTTAAGTCATTATAATTCATATTCGTTTGATGACCTTAAGACATAGAATATAATATTTCTACATATCCTTATAATGTCTCTGGCCTCATGTCTTTATGAACTTTCTTTGATTTTATATGAATTTTGAAAAAGTGTGACAAAAAGCATAAAATTTCAATGTTTATTCTAGTAACATGTTTACTTTTAGTCTTTACAATCTATGATGTCATAAAGCTTGAAGCTTTAGCATCTAGTTCCTAAATTTATTAAGTTTTGAATAAATTACCAATGTGATGCCTGTTTCAAATCAGTCAATGTTTGAGAATGTGTTGTAGTTGAGCATTGAATGGGTGTAAACCGTCTTTCATGCGTTAGAGGCTTAACCGACCAAAAGGGTATTTTGGTTATTTGAAATGAGTTTTATTACTTGGTTTGGTGTAAGGAGTGAGAAAGGCGAAAACATAAAAAACAGGCTAAGTGTTTTGCTGCAGACAGCAATATACGATGCGCCTATTAGTACAATGCTAGAATTGAAACACATTTGAAAGTAGGATACTAATATTAGGACGCAATGCGTTGGATTGTAGAAGGCGACGTGAAGGCTAATTTACAAGACACGTACATCGTACAGATCAGTCGTGATTTAAAGCCCTAAGTAAGTCATGTGGCTCATTTCCTCCCCATACACTTTGAAGAACAGAATAGGGGAAACAACCCCTGAGTTCATGTAAGCTAAAATTGACAAGAAATAAAGTGGATTTCAAGGAGTAGACACTAGTTACTTGATTTATGAAGGTAATATCTTAATCCTTTTGATGAAATTGTGTCTATTGGTTGAATTGTGTCAAGGGTTGGTTGAGAAATAGATCGTATACACAGTTACAAGAACAAAAATACTCGGATACACATATCTATAGAAAAGAGAGCAAAAAAACCCGAGATTGAAACACGAAACCCAAGAATTTCAGGTATAGGGTCGGGTTTGGGTCTCCTTGACCCGAACCGACCCGACCCATCTGAAAACAATCATGTTCTATGCAGCCTCTTTGTACCGCTGTAAACATTGAGATCAACAAACAGGTTCAGATTTCCAGAAGATATGCAAACATTCATATTCCATTTTTGTTTATTTTCATTTCTTAGATTAAATCAAATGAAATCATAACTCCAAATAATCTACTCAAAGATTTTAAAATCAAAAACCCTTAGGCATGGAAGCTTAAGACCATATAATTACCTAACTAACTTATTACTTTAGATTTGCAGCTCTAATACACACACTCAAAACACCACATACACATACACACATCTGAACAGAACAATACAAACACACACAACCACATAAAAAATACAGACGTTGCATTCACACTTAAAATAAGTAACAACAAAATAGAATAAACGTATTTGGCTTGGAAGGAACCCAATTATTCCCATTTCCAAATAAATTAGCCATCTTCCAAGATTAGCCTTCACACCAGTAAGTGATGTTCATTTCCATTTCAATACATTTAAAAAAAGAAGCCCCGTATAAAGTCACCAAAACACATAACATAAACTCATAATAAGATGCTATCCCAACAACGAACACATACCTCTGTTTCTCTTCAAACAATTTTTACATGGAAAATGAGACCGATTAATAGAAAAAGTAAAACTAACCAGATTGATCGATTTTAGCTTCTGTCGATGCTTGAATCGCTTGTACAACTACACACCCAATTATAAAAAAAATATTGCAGTAAAACTAACCAGAATGATAAATCGATTACATGTATTTTGAGTGGAAGCTAGGGCTTGAACCAGAGGAAGAGAATCAGAGAGTGTGATTGGGTGAGGGAGAGAGCGAGCAACATAACCTTTTATCAATTTTGATTAGACATAGTGTTAGCGTGAAATTGAACTCACAATCTATATTATCTGGGTCCTTGTACCGATCCGATATAGATGCAGAGAAACATCGAGATAGAGGAGGGATTGAGTTTTTATTGGTAGAGAGAAATATCGAACATTTGGGAATCAGGGAATGAATATTGGGTGATCTGGTTTTCAAAACCAGTGAACGTATATGTGAGCAGCGATGGTGATGCCGTTTATGGTTTTCATTAAGGTTTTTCTTAGAGAGTCAAGATATCACTCTACTGATTTGTAAGAATTTTGAAGACGAAGAGGAGGAAAATTAGGCGAGTTTTGAAATTGATTGTAGTATGCGTAAAATGAAAAGAAGTGAACAGGAAGCTAAAATGATGTCCGGATTCATTTTCTAGGCGGGAAAAATAAGATAACGGATGTCTAATAAGATGACACGTGTACTCAAAATTAGAAAAACCTAGATTATCGCATAATATGACAATGTTCTTTGTGCCTGGCTAACTATTTCAAAAGGACTTATTACCTTATCCGCTTCTTAAAAAGCTGATAAGCTAAAAAAATGTTTGGATTAAGAAAATCACTTTTATTTTAGTTTTTCAGCACATGGGGAAAAGTTATTTTTCAAAAGCTACATATTCCTGGCTTTTTAAAGAGATGAGTGCTTTTTACTTGCAAAATGACACTAATGCCCCTAACTACCACATAAGCTTATACAAACACTTTTTTAAACCTTCTTATCAACTTATTAACTTTTCCTACCACATAAGCTTATCCAAATACTTTTTTAAAAACTCCTTTTTGAAAAGCCATAAGTTAATAAGCACTTTTGTCCAAAAGTGCTTATGAGCTAAATAAGCTTATCCAAACACACCCTTTGATTTACTTCGATTAGTCAAAGTTTGAAAATATAAACGACATAGTTTGACTCTCTAAATCCAAATATGGACTTTTAAACTTTCTAAGTTACATGGTTCAAGAAAAGTGAGAAAAGCCGAACAAAAATGTTCTTTAGTCATATACTAAAAAATCCTCATATTGGGGAACGATTTGAGCTGGCGATGATTGTCGGTTCCGAACAGGCACGAACCGGTAGAACTGATAACCGATGAAGGGTTGAAACCAAAACCGAAAACCGGACCATTGACTACTATACTGGTTTTTGTCTTTAGCCCGTTCCGGTTCCAATTGGCCGGTTCCAAAACCGTTTTTCCTGTTTAGCAATTTTAAGTCTATTAATTAAGACATTTATTGAAGATTATCACCACAAAAAATTATGATATGTTTATTATTAGACGATATAAAATTCACATTAATTAGTTTAAAAGCACATCTTGAAAAAGAAATGTGATTTTTGTTTTTAGCAGATTGACATCACAGGCTGAGTTTCCTTCGGTAGATGCAATATTGGATAGTTTTGGTGCTCCGGATATAACAATCTCAAGACTAAGAAAACTTCGGTCTTCATAGATACCCAGAAAGAACAAGGAGATTATTGTTTATATGTCTTGTATAATTTTAATATAATTTATCAAACACTTCTATGTTTTTTGTATTGCAACGTTTTCATACAAGTTGTTTCCTACTACCTTTAGATCGTTATTTGACCAATTTATAAATGGGACGATATGAGCAAAAACTTTAGCTCATTTATTTTTTGAAAGAACAAGGTGTTGCTTGTGGAATCCGAGGCTGCAATAGAGTAGGTCTTACCGTCTTCAGCGAATTTCGTAAAAGCGAAGAATGTATTGGAATATGCTTCTCATTTGGCACTATTTAAATTCCAAATCCTTCTACTTATAAACTGAACATAAACATATAAAGAAATGGAGTTGCATTCTATGTTGTTTCTTCCAATCAATGCGTAATAGATTTCAATTGTTATGATATGTTCCAAATGCATTCTTTGATGCAAAGCTCAAATTGTGTTTGGTCTTGCCGAACAAGCGTATATGTTTGTTTGAAATTAAGAAATACTTGTCCTTGTATTAAGAATCGTTCTATGACTATAACATGATTTGCATTTCAGCATCTTAGTGCTCAAATGATCATTTAGAGGCTATTTTACAATTTAACTAGCACTCAACTTAATACTATCAATAGATCTTTACAACTGTAAGCATCAACTTCAACTTGTGTGACATTTGTAGGATCGAACACATGTATCTGCTCATTCAGAGTATAAATTCTTTTATTATTTTCTTGAGGTCTATGTTGATCTTTGACAACGCCTAGTGATATCAAGTATTTTAGGCGTTGTTGAGCCCTGTTCTTGATCAAATTATATCAAATATGTCTGGGTATTCTCACTTTTCGTGCCAGGACTTGTTTGGAGAAAAAGAATGGAAACAGGGACTAAAAGCGTGCAAAAGGAAGAAGTTTGGAAAAGAATGAAAAATCAAGGAAACTCGTACGCGCGCCGCGGGAATTAACCACGCGCGACGCGGGCTTAAGGCGGTGGAACACATTCAAATACCGAAGAAACGGGAAAAGATTAGTACGCGCGCCGCGGGTTCTTCATCTGCGCGGCGCGGCTGCAGGAAAATTGCAACTATAAATAGAGGCATTTCCAGCCGAAAACCCTAGCAAAGCGGGTGTAAATTCGACCTTGAAGCTCTTTGACTCCAAGAATTCATTTCAGCAACATCTCAATTGGTATTTTTCATGTTTTAGAATTTAATTTCCTTTTAGTATCAAGTAGTAATTGTAGCTAAGGTCCTTGGGAGTGACAACCATTAGCCTTGAGCACTTTGGGTTTTTGTTTTATGACATTTTGTTACTGTTTGGATGTTTGGAAGTTGGATTTGGTGAATGAAAATCATTTGGTTACATTTAATATTGGTATTTCAGTGTTTTTATGCTTGTGTTTGGTTTTGGATGTTTGATTTGTGTTTGGATATTGTTGTGACCTTGTTGGAACTGTTTTCCCTTGCTGAAATCAGTAGCTAATTAGGTTAGTTTTTAGGCATTGAACCTTGGCTAGTAACTGTTCAGTAGAACTTTAGTTAGTTGCTAGTTTATGCTTTGCTTGGTTTTGCTTAGTTTGGATGCCTTTGATTGCTTCTGATTCAGAGATGTAGTTCTGATCTCAGAAAGTGACTAGGTTCATTTGAGCTTAGCTTAGCTTGGCTTGAATTTGTTTGATCATTGCTTTATGGTATTAGTGATTGGGAAGGTAGAAACTAGATCCTCCGACTGTAGCATGACACTACTAGTTGGTAATCTTTCATTTAGTCTAACCACGAAGCTCCTACGGATTGACCCTGACTACCACTCTGCTAGTGTGTGTTAGGTTTTTCTCTTATTTTTGACCGCACGACGACCGCTGCGTTGTCAAATTTTGGCGACGTTGCCGGGGAGCTGTGATTAGGTAATCTGTAGGACTTAGCTTCTGATTTTTTATGTTTGATTAGCTGATTTTTGGTATGTGTACATCCTTATAATGGGTGATTACATGTACCCAGATCAGTATTATGAGTATTATGAAAATCCGGCCGACACCTATTACGAGGATGATGGCTACAATGGATCATTCAATGATAATGGATGGCGGACCGAGGAGTCATCTCAACCTGAAAATTCTGTAACTTGGGCCCAACTTTGGGTACTCTGGTATAACACTCACCAAGAACAGAAGGACCAGGCTGATGCTCTTTTAAGTTTGCAAGCTTCTTTAGATAAGTTAGAGGAAAGTTGGAAATGTTCACCACCTTCGCCAGAACCGGAGGCGAGTGATTTTTATACCAATAATAATGTGTGTGAACTTGCATCACCTGAATATGTAATGGAAGGACATACACCGTGGGAAAGTCAAGAGACCACTGAGAGGGTCGAAAATGTTGTTGAGGAAAAGGTTGTAGATGACAATGCTACCTCTAACTCAACAGCTTTTGATGTTTTTGATATTTTTGAAAATGTTGATAATGTCGAGCTGGTGGTGAGTGAATCCATACCATCACCAGACGATTTGATTGATGAGGATGCTGTGGAGGAGGCTGTAAGTGACAGTACAGACCCCAGCCCAACGACTCCCGAAATTGTTGAAGTTTTTAATATTATTGAAGAAGGGGGTGTAGATGATGGGTGACTTTGTACCACCATCAGATCAAACCAGTCACTCACTCTTGGTCCCGATCCACCTGTTGGACGATGATCAAGAAGTTGATGCTGACGAATTGATATTTGAAAACAATAAACATGATTTTATCACCACTCATGATCCATTCATGAATGGAAGATTAGATGTGATCAATACCATCGATGAGGACATATGAAAGCATCCTGATATGTTGCATTCCGATCCCACTCGATTGGAAAATCTCTACTGGCATTGCAAACCAAAATTGCAACCTGAAGATAGCATGCGAGACACTAGCAACCGAGGTGTGAAACAACTACTGGAAGCAGCACTGGGCGTGCTTCATGTCAAGCCAGTGATTTTAAAGAGATATAGAAGGAAGGACCGAGCTTGGAGGTTCAAAGCTACCTCCAAGCATTCACGAGAATTAATCACTAAACAGCGACCGGGCAGCAGCAGAAGGACCAGCAAGCCTTTCGATCCAGGAAAGTTTGAGGAGCAGTGGGTCAACAAAGGGATGGTGGTGACTGAAAATCAGCGAAGGAAAAAGGCATACGATCCACCGTAGCTGTAGAAGGACTCTACGTCTGGCTGAAGACGTTAAACTTAGCGCTTGTTGGGAGGCAACCCATCGTGTCATAAGTTAGGATCTATATTTCTTTGAATTAAGTATGAAAATACATCGATCTTTTTGCAGGTATTAGTGGTCTAAAATAAGTGTGGGGTCGTGTGAGAAGTTTTGAAATTTTTGAAGACCGCGCCGCGGGTTTTTGAATTACGCGACGCGGGGTTGTAAACCAACCCGATGCGCAGGGGTTGATTTGGTGACACGCGCGACGCGCAAAGAGAAAATGCGCGACGCGGCAAACGATCAGACGGTTTTCTCCTATATAAGGTAAGCCGCGGCTCACACAACCCTCACACGACTCGGAGCTCTGATCAACGAATTTCTCTTGCAATTTTTCTTGCTCATTTTGTTTCCACTGCCAAGGTACGCTATTCTAACTATCTATTACTTGTTAAAACTAGTGATTAGGTAGTTAATTTTAGTGATTTGCCCAAAATAGTTCAAAACTTAGAATCGCTAATGCTAACTCATAGGGTGTTTGTTTTGCCAAATGGAGACCCTAGATGAGTTAGTCGGCACCTAGGCTACCTTGTGGTATGATTAGATTGAGTTTTAGAAGGTTAAATCAAGAGTTTGGATCGGGGTTTAGAAACAGCCGCTCGCCACGACGCGCCCTGCTCTTGGGCCTCGCCGTGGTGCGGTGGGGAAGAAGGACTAATTCTGCAAAAAAAATTTGTTTTGTGGCTATGTGTCTTTTTACTGATGATGTTCAGACTAGAGCACGCTTTCCTCCAGTTCCCCGAGGGACTGGCTAGTTCGGCAGAGTACATTTCATGGAGGGACGCGTTGATTAGTCGCCGGGTTCTCGAGGCGACGGTCGTCGACAGAGACATACTGAGGGATGCTGGGCTCTAGGGTGCGATCGAGCCATTCTTGCATCGCACCTGGACTCACGAGGATGCTTCATTCACCTGCCGCGGCTGGGACAGGATCATGGCCACTGACGAGGATGTGGTCTACACCGAGCTACTGTTGGAGTTTCTCTCCGCGATCCATTTCGTTCCTCGGGCGTCAGACCCACGATCCTGATTAATCTAATTAATGAATTGAACAAGTTTAGCCCGTGTCCTCCTGATTAATCTAATTAATGCCACAAAAATTAATCCAATTAATTCCTAATTAATTATTAATCAATTAATATAGTTTCTAATTAATATATTATCACTTTAATATATTAACAAACATATATTTAATTCCTGTTGATTTATTAATCACATAATAAATCAACCTTTCTCTCTACCGAACTTTCTATCAAACCTCCAGCTATGAGGGCAACCCAAATGGACTTTGCTACTATTAATTAGGTAAATACAAATTATTAGTCATGGCTTAGACACCTAATCCAAGAGTCTCCCACTTGGATAAGTCTATGACTATAATTACCAATTTAACCTCTAATTAATCAGCAAACTGTAGCTTCCTAGAAACTGCTGCCAAACTCTGACCTAGTCAGTTATATCCATAGATAAGTAATCAGCTGATCCTCCGTCCAACAAGATATTTTCAGACATGAGACATGGATTGAGATCAATCTCTGACTGACACACTGTTTCCCGATTTCCGATTTTCATATGACATAAGACTTCTAATTGAACATATCAATTCAGTCCTGGCTGGCCAGCACTTTAGTCAACTTCAAAATCATCGAGAGGCCTACAGATATCTGTTTCCCGTTAGGGTCAAGGGATGAATAAGCTTCGACTCATATGCTTATGTCTTTTACCAGACAAATCATTCACAACAGCACGTTTTATAACACCGAGTTACCGATGCTTTTTCGTACTATCAATGAACAACCGCCTCGTAAATTATAACTCATATCTCTCCACTTCAAGACCATAAGATATTATCATCTCAATATTGCTCGTGATGTAATCCATGAAGCAATCTATTGAGTGTGGGTTTATCCAATACTCAAATCTCCATTTCCAAGTACTCATGAACATTGCAGCAATCTTATTGCTATGTCTAACTCCTTAGACAATCTACAAACTAATTCATGACAGTCTTCCTTCATACTTACTCCCTAAAAGTATGAGCGACTGTGGATATTTGAATAATCCAATTATTCAGGAAGTAAAACATGTGAAAGCTGTTGGATTAGGTGTCTAAGCCATGACTTTATATTTATATTTATCTTGTTAATTGAAGCAAAGTCCATTTTGGTTGCCCTCATAGCTGGAGGTTAGGATAGAGTTCAGTAGAGTAAAAGGTTGATTTATTAATTGTTTAATAAATCAATAGAATTAATTAAATGGTTTATTAATATATTTGAGTGTTAATATATTAATTAGAAACTATAATAATTAATTGAGATTTAATCTAGAATTAATTGGATTTAATTCAGTGATTAAATTAATTAATTAAAAGTGTAGGGACTGGTTTGTATTTATTTAATAGTTGAATAAATAACTGGCTAGTGGACAGGGGCCAAAAGTGGCGCCAACTATGGAGGCTTCTCCATAGGTGGCGAAACCCAATTAGGGTTTAGAAAAGGCTTGGTCCATTTAGTCAGCAGGCTTGCCCATTTGGAGGCTCCTTAGGGTTTCAGCTGTAACCCTTGGAGGCTATAAAAGGAGGCACCTGGTGTAACACCCGGCTTTTAATATAAATACACCCCTTTATTTTACACGCTTTAAAACATATTTTATTCAACAAAATATTATACAGGGGAATATATTACAAGCCAAAAGCACACAAGTAGTATCTGGGAGTACGAAATCTCCTCAAAGCCGGGCTGCTACTATCTGCTCTAACCCCGAAGCACCTCTTTCCCTTTAGTAGGGTCTATATTACCTGCACAGTTAGTATCAACAAGGATGAGCTTTACAAGCTCAGTGAATAATCGATAAGCGTTACAAAAAAAAATACACAACATAGAATTTTCAGCTTCCACATCATATCATGGTTCCCAGCAATATCGAGTCCTAAGGACTCAGTGTGCATCCCCTGAGTGAGTGATAGAACTGCCGGCCGATTAAGCCATCACAACACTTGTATGTGGTCCCACCACAATTACTGCTTACACGATCGTCACAACGTATATATATGTGGTCCCAACCACCAACAATAGTCAGTGGCCCCACAGGAAAGGTGGTCTCAACCACGAGTACCGAGTATGTGACCCCACGGTAAGGTGGTCCCAATCACATGAACCGGTAATGTGGCCCCACAGGAAAAGTAACACTTAGGTATCGATTACTCACCTGGTTGTTGACTAAAGCTTTTGTCTTTTTCTGCCTTGTATCCTCTTCCAACCTTGACTGTTATCACAGTACAAAATCTATCATTTATAAATCTTCCATTCACCCTTTTTAATAGTTCCAAAATAACACTTCATGATTTATCAAGTAAAGAACGGCCAGGTAGAAGATTAGATGGGGTGGCAGGATCCTTTCAGCATTTTAGCCTTTCGGAAAATCCAACAACCAGATCCCATGTAACCGGCCTAGGCACCGTTCTCGTAAGTAAATCAATTAGCATTATTTCGGAACAAAGTCTCCATAGCCTGGGTTATCTCCCGGCTCGAACTTGGTTATTTGATATAAGTCAAAATGACTAGCAATCGTTCCCTTCATATTATATGCAAAATACTATTATAATTGTACTAAAGGTTTGGAACTTACTTTCCGTATGTCGAGACGACGATCGTTACCCGAACCTATTGATTTCCCTCTCTTATAGCACCTCTTCCTTACTAACACACTCCTCTATAGTATATAAGTGTTTAGTATTTGTTTTGCCCAAAAATGAGGCTTGGAGCTCTTATTTATAGGCCTCTGGACCCTCTTCGCGTCGTGACGGACCCCCGGTCGCGTCGTGACCATTACGTAAGCACTTACCTCATCGCGCACCTCTCTAGAAGCTTTTTTTTCGGCCTCGCGTCGCGAGCACTATTCACGTCGCGTCGCGAGCACTATTCACGCCGACGGAGTCACTATTCATTTTTTTTTTTTTGAAAATGGTTGTTACAAGTTCTCCCCCCCTTTAGAAGATTCCGTCCCCGGAATCAAGCAAACAATTGGGGGTACTGCGCCCTCATTTCCTCTTCGGCTTCCCAAGTTACATCCGAGCCCTTGTGATATCGCCACTATACTTTTACCATATTAATCTTCTTGTTCCGCAACTGTCTCACCTTGCGGTCTAAAATCTTTTCTGGCTGCTCCGGGTACCTCAGCTTTTCATCTATTTCAATTTTAGGAAGAGGCACTCGTTGGGACTCGTCAAACAGAGTCTTTCTCAAATGCGACACATGGAAGACGTTGTGAATGCCTCTTAACTCCTCGGGTAGCTCTAACCGATAGGCTACAGCTCCCACCCTTTGTAATACCCGGAACGGGCCAATAAAACGAGGACTCAGCTTACCTTTCTTTCCAAAACGAATCAGACCCTTCCACGGGGAAACCTTAAGCATTACCATATCGCCAACCTGAAACTCTATGGGTTTCAATCGACGATCAGCATACTGCTTTTGGCGGTTTTGAGCAACCTTCAAATGTTCTCGAATTTCTTGAATTTTCTCCTCGGTTTGAGCTACAATTTCGGGTCCAGCTAACGGCTTTTCCCCTAACTCTGTCCAACATGTCGGAGTACGACATGGTGCTCCATACAATGCCTCGTATGGCGCCATCTGAATGCTAGAATGATAGCTATTATTATATGCGAATTCCACCAAAGGCAAGTGATCCTCCCAGCTTCCACCAAAATCTATAACACACGCACGAAGCATATCCTCCAATGTCTGAATAGTCCTTTCGCTCTGTCCATCAGTTTGAGGATGGTAAGCAGTACTCATTAAAACTTTCGATCCAAACTTCTTTTGGAAGCTCTGCCAAAACCCAGACATAAATCGACTATCTCGGTCGGATATAATGGAGGATGGTACCCCGTGTCTACAGACTACTTCATCAATATAGATTCTGGCTAATTTGCTAACTTTATAATCTTCACGTATGGGTATGAACTGAGCGGATTTGGTCAGTCGATCCACGATCACCCATATTGCATCGTGTCCTCGTGGCGTCCGAGGAAGTTTTGTCACAAAGTCCATAGTGACCTCGTCCCACTTCTTCATTGGGACAGGTAGAGGCTGAATTTCTCCATACGGCTTTTGATGATTGGACTTCACTTGCAAGCATGTTTGGCACCGTTCCACATATCTTCCTATATCCCGCTTCATTCCCGGCCACCAATACATCGGTTTCAGCGTCCGGTACATCTTGGTGCTACCCGGGTGTATAGCATAACGAGAACAATGCGCATCCTCGAGGAGTAACTTTCGTGCCTCACCCTGCTTTGGCACCCATACTCGACCTTTAAAGGTCTTCAATCGCTGAGAATTTTCCTCGAGTTGGTTAATATAGCTAACCATGCGTTCATTTTTCACATGCTCCGCCCTCCCTGCTTCCTCTTGGGCTGTTCGAATCAGCTCAGGTAGCCGACTAACTATGCTCATACAAGCAGACACAACCCTAATGGGTCTCTCTTTTCGACTAAGAGCGTCTGCAACTACATTTGCCTTCCCTGGATGGTACAAAATCTCGCAGTCATAGTCTTTGAGTAAGTCCATCCACCGCTGCTGCCTCATGTTCAGATCCTTTTGATTGAACAAGTATTTAAGACTTTTGTGGTCAGTATAGATCCTGAACTTTACTCCATATAGGTAATGTCTCCACAACTTTAATGCTAACACCACAGCAGCTAGTTCCAGATCATGTACCGGGTATCTTTTCTCAGCTTCTTTCAATTGTCTGGATGCGTATGCAATCACCCGGCCCCTCTGCATTAAAACGCATCCCAGGCCCTTCCTAGAAGCGTCACTGTAAATCACAAAGTCTTCCCCACCTTGTGGTAATGCAAGTACTGGGGCTTCACACAGAGCTTGCTTCAGTTTCTGAAACGCAGCTTGCTGCTCCTCAGTCCATTCAAACTTCTCGCCCTTCTTAGTTAATTTAGTCAAAGGAGCTGCAATAGAGGAGAAGTTCTCTACAAATCTCCTGTAATATCCGGCTAGCCCAAGAAAACTGCGTATTTCTGATGGATTCCGCGGCGGCTCCCACTTCATTACAGCCTCGATCTTTGCAGGATCGACTTTAACACCTTCGCTGCTAATAACATGTCCCAGAAACTGAACTTCACGAAGCCAAAATTCACACTTTGAGAACTTGGCATACAACTTCTCTTGACGGAGTAACTCCAAAACTTGACGTAGATGCGTCTCGTGCTCTTCCTGACTCCGGGAATAGATCAGTATATCATCAATGAACACGATAACAGAGGTATCAAGAAATGGACGACACACTCTGTTCATCAAGTCCATGAAAGCTGCAGGGGCATTGGTTAACCCAAACGGCATCACCAGGAACTCATAATGTCCGTAACGGGTACGGAAGGCAGTCTTCGGGATATCCGACTCCCGAATCTTCAGCTGATGATATCCCGATCTTAGATCAATCTTAGAGAAATAGGATGCACCCTGAAGCTGATCGAATAAATCATCGATCCTGGGCAGGGGATATTTATTCTTTATGGTGATCTTGTTCAGTTCTCTATAGTCTATACACATTCGCATAGACCCGTCCTTCTTCTTCACAAACAGGATAGGTGCTCCCCAAGGTGAAGTACTCGGTCGAATGAATCCCCGATCGAGTAATTCCTGCAACTGCTTCCTCAACTCTGCCATTTCTGATGGTGCTAATCGATAAGGAGCATGAGCAATAGGGGCTGCTCCTGGAACCAAATCCATAGTAAACTCTAGCTGCCGATCCGGAGGTAATCCCTGAAGCTCATCGGGAAAAACATCAGCAAACTCCTTTACAACGGCGACATCTTCAACGGATCGTTTGGTAGGCTCTGTCGAGACCACACATGCCATGTAAAATATTCCTTCTTTGTTGTTATGACGTCGTACTTTGGCAAAAGACACGACAGGCATCCTTGTACGTGGCCGTTCACTTTGAATTATTATTTGCGACCCGTCTGGTGCCAGAACTGCAATTCTTTTTCTTTTACAATCGACTTGAGCATCATTGGATGCTAACCAGTCCATTCCTACAATTACTTCAAATTCTCTGGTGGTGATCGGCTTCAGATCAATAGGGAAAATGGTCCCGTTAATCTCGAGCTGACACCCTGGCATCTGTTCAGAGACATATACATATCTACCACCTGCTACTTCTACCTCCAGTTCTTCATTCAACGGGGTTAAGGGTATCGAAATTTGGGACATGAATGATGTGGATATAAAGGAGTCGGTGGCTCCAGGATCAAAGAATACATATGTAGGGATCGAGTTTAGTTTGAAAATACCTGTGATAACATCAGTCTTTTCTCGGGCCTCCTCAACGGTCATCTGGAATGCTCGGGAGACTACTGGTCCACCTCGCGCCTCCTTCCTTTCTCTTCCCTGCTCCTCCCGTGTCCTGTCTCGGGATCCTCCTGTCTTCAGCTGTAGACATTCTGATCGGATATGATCTTTGGCTTCACACTGGAAACATACTCGAGTTGTTTGGTTGCAATCTCGAGCATAGTGTCCTGTCTTCCCACACTTAAAACAATACAATGGTGAGGGACTAGTAGGACAATCTCCCGTATGCTTCCTCCAACATTTGTCGCACCATTTTCCTTCATCCTTCCGAGTCTGACCCCGCGACCCATATTCTGATTGTTGGGACTTCTTCTGAGAAATCCACGGACGTTCCTCAGCCTTTCTTTTTGCTTCTGCGGCCCTCCTTTCACCTTGTTGGCGTTGCAGCTCCGCTTCACGTTCTACTGCCCGATCAACCACTTGCCGAAAGGTAGTCAGCTTGAGTGGCTGTACAACCTCTCGAATCCGGGTTTTCAATCCCCATACGTACTTGTCTATCTTTCTTTTCTCAGTATCAACCTCATGTTCACAAAATCTAGCTTTCTCCAAGAAATCCATAGTATATTCTTGCACAGAACGAGTCCCTTGTTCCAAATGTAAGAACTCTTCTGTCAGCTTCTTCACTGCTACTTCGGAACAGTATTCTTCAGTAAATTTTGCTTTAAACTGTTCCCAGGTCAACATCTCAGCCAAACCGGAACCCAAAGTTCTACTAAAAACTTGCCACCAATATTGGGCATTCCCAGTGAAAAGGTTGGTGGCGAACTCCACCTTATCCGCCTCTTCACACTTGCTAATTCGGAAAACTTTCTCTGTGTGTATCAACCATTCCATCGCCTGTACGGGATTATCACCTCCCGTAAATTCCTTAGCCTTGCAACTAAGGAAATTCTTATATGTACACTTGGTTTTCCCTTCTGACGTTCCCTCAACACCTTTGCCTTTATCTACTACATGTACTCCACTTTCGGCATGTCCCTCGTCTCTAGGGGCTCCATCATGCACCTGCTTAGCAGTATCCTCCCTATGTGTCTCTACTATAGTGGGTAATAACTCCCGTACCACATCAGTAATGATAGCTCGTAAATCCGGCTGGTTCCTTGCTGCCTCTCCCGCCTCCCGGGGCACTGAGCCCTGTGATCGAGATCTGCCTCCCCTGGAAGCTCCCTGCCTAGCACCTCCTCGGCTCTGACCACTCCTGGTGTTTGCCATCTTCAAAGTTCAACAGAAATATTAGTCTCTTAATCAGATAACATAAATTATCCTTTTCCAATCCCAAATTCCACTATTTCCTAAGGTTCAAGTCTAGGTATCTACCCTATAGACACCTAATTCACTTAAACCTCGGCTCTGATACCAACTTGTAACACCCGGTTTTTAATATAAATACACCCCTTTATTTTACACGCTTTAAAACATATTTTATTCAACAAAATATTATACAGGGGAATATATTACAAGCCAAAAGCACACAAGTAGTATCTGGGAGTACGAAATCTCCTCAAAGCCGGGCTGCTACTATCTGCTCTAACCCCGAAGCACCTCTTTCCCTTTAGTAGGGTCTATATTACCTGCACAGTTAGTATCAACAAGGATGAGCTTTACAAGCTCAGTGAATAATCGATAAGCGTTACAAAAAAAATACACAACATAGAATTTTCAGCTTCCACATCATATCATGGTTCCCAGCAATATCGAGTCCTAAGGACTCAGTGTGCATCCCCTGAGTGAGTGATAGAACTGCCGGCCGATTAAGCCATCACAACACTTGTATGTGGTCCCACCACAATTACTGCTTACACGATCGTCACAACGTATATATATGTGGTCCCAACCACCAACAATAGGCAGTGGCCCCACAGGAAAGGTGGTCTCAACCACGAGTACCGAGTATGTGACCCCACGGTAAGGTGGTCCCAATCACATGAACCGGTAATGTGGCCCCACAGGAAAAGTAACACTTAGGTATCGATTACTCACCTGGTTGTTGACTAAAGCTTTTGTCTTTTTCTACCTTGTATCCTCTTCCAACCTTGACTGTTATCACAGTACAAAATCTATCATTTATAAATCTTCCATTCACCCTTTTTAATAGTTCTAAAATAACACTTCATGATTTATCAAGTAAAGAACGGCCAGGTAGAAGATTAGATGGGGTGGCAGGATCCTTTCAGCATTTTAGCCTTTCGGAAAATCCAACAACCAGATCCCATGTAACCGGCCTAGGCACCGTTCTCGTAAGTAAATCAATTAGCATGATTTCGGAACAAAGTCTCCATAGCCTGGGTTATCTCCCGGCTCGAACTTGGTTATTTGATATAAGTCAAAATGACTAGCAATCGTTCCCTTCATATTATATGCAAAATACTATTATAATTGTACTAAAGGTTTGGAACTTACTTTCCGTATGTCGAGACGACGATCGTTACCCGAACCTATTGATTTCCCTCTCTTATAGCACCTCTTCCTTACTAACACACTCCTCTATAGTATATAAGTGTTTAGTATTTGTTTTGCCCAAAAATGAGGCTTGGAGCTCCTATTTATAGGCCTCTGGACCCTCTTCGCGTCGCGACGGACCCCCGGTCGCGTCGTGACCATTACGTAAGCACTTACCTCATCGCGCACCTCTCTAGAAGCTTTTGTTTCGGCCTCGCGTCGCGAGCACTATTCACGTCGCGTCGCGAGCACTATTCACGCCGACGGAGTCACTATTCATTTTTTTTTTTTTTTTGAAAATGGTTGTTACACCTGGCCACCCTAAAACCTGCGCCATTTTCCACTAAGACTACTCTGCTAGACTTGTTGGTTATATGCCCATCGTTATAACAAGTTGGTAATATTATTATAAATAGTATGGTCCTCTTGGGTTACACGCAAGAGACGATTTAGCTAAAAGAGATCAAAAATAAACTTGAGGGGTTAAGTTTATTAATATACCAAAGTAAAGGTATATTAATTAGAAACTTAATAAGGATAAATGACTAAAGTGAAATATCCACAAAGGAGGGGATAAGGATGATGAGCACTATAAATACAACCCTAGATCTGAGTTGTAAGGTGCTGCCAAAACCCTAATTTTCGTCACTCTCCTCCTACCCCTCGATATACGGCCGATTTCTTTCAAAACCGTAAGTATTACGTGCTAAAACTTCAAGCAAAGGTATATACTACATCAACGGGTGCTGGATCGTTGTCTTGGGTGCGATTACATTAGAGGAGTTCTATTTTGGGCTCTCGTCATCCTAACAAAATCAGATCTGAGATTTAAAAGGTATGTCTTGAACCCTCTTGATTTTACAGTTACAAAAGTGTGCATGATTCTATGATCCTGGTTGAATACGATTTTGTTTTAAGTTTCCACTACGTTTGTTTTATGTTATCGTATTCCAACAGTGGTATCAGAGCAGCTTTATCATGATTTTGTACTGTTTTGATTCGATTAAAATTGTTAAAAATCGTTTTTTTTTTCTGATTTATCGAATCTGATCGACGTCCGCGCTGCGGTACTTGAAATATCGCGTCGCGGGTTTTTCTAAAGTTACAATCATTAGGGTTTTGCCGTGTCGCGTTTCCTAGTGTTTCGCGCCGCGTCGTTCTTGTCATGATCGGTTTCTTTTGATTACCGTGTCGCGTTTTCTCGTGATCCGTGTCGCGACGGTCGTGACGTTTTATTTTCTAAAATCAGATTTCTTGTTATAAAATGGTGATTTTAGTATTGTATGATTGTTTAGATTAATGATTGACATAGAATGCTTGCATGCTCAATAGGATTAATAGCTAAACACAAAGTTTAAAATGCTTCAAAAGTTAATGGATGATTGTTTAAATTAATTATTAACACTGCATTCTTGCGTGTTTAATAGAATTGATAGTTAAACATAATTTTCAAAGAATACTTAAAATTTTAAATGATATATATATATATATATATATATATATATATATATATATATATATATATATATATATATATATATATATATATATATATATATATATATATATATATATATATTAGAATTGTATCTATATGTATAACTTAAAATAAAAACATTGGTCAGACCGTGACTAGGCTCACCTACTCTAAATGTGTAGAAGGTTTAAGGAGGTTTTTTTTTTCCTAATGAGGTTGGTTTTTAAACAGCATTCACTGCTTACCACCCTCACCGCCTGTCGCATTTTATTGAGTGGAGTTACCGAAAGGGTTTGTTAGGACAGTGTTTCAAGATAAAAGTATTACTGAAAATACACAAGTAAGAAAAATTTGTTAAAAGTTAATAGAATTTTTTCAAAAGTCAAATTGGCAATTTCAAACCGGTTTTAAAAGTTTAAATTGACCCTTATGCCAATTAAAAGGTTAAAATGTTTTAACAAAAACGAAACAAAATCCCGTTTTATGAAAATGTAAATCTCATGCTACCCACAAAGAACCACACATTTAACTGGGCCCTTCCGGCGTGGGAAGTGCTATAGCCAACGTGTCGGATTGGACTCCGCCAAAACGATGTGATACTCGCGATAACTCTTGAATCCGCGGCATACCCGTCACGGGAGAGAGGATGAGCATGATGGGACTAAACATGCCATTGATTAGATTCAATGAATCCCGAAAGATCTAAAAGCTTCATAGAGATTGAAGTTGGCAAAGAGTATTGCCTACCTAAATAACTTTTGGGGGTGACTACGACATACCTCTTCACCACCAGAAGTGAAATATGGATTCTAGCCTTAAGTAAAATTATTGTTTTGGGTAATTAATTTTTTAAGGATTAATCAAACTAATTAAAATCTACTTTTCATATAGATGGCTCCAAACACAAATGCAAATTCGAATTCGGCTACAAATATCTCACTAATGCAACTCCTCTCTAAGGATAAGCTGACCGGATCCAACTACTTGGACTGGATGCGTTCCCTTCGGATCGCCCTCCGGTATGATAAGAAAGAATGGGTCCTGGGACACAGCTCTTCCTGAGGCTCCAGCTGATGATGCAACTAGAGCGGTTAGGGATGCTTGGCAAAAGCATAAAGATCAGTCGTATGAGGTTGCTTGTCTCATGTTGGTGACCATGGTTCCGGAACTCCAAAAGAGTTTCGAGACCGCTGGGGCGTTCGACATGGCCGACCAGCTCAAGGAAATGTTCCAAGAGCAGGCTAGATAGGAACGATATGACACTATGATCTCCCTACTAGATTGCAAGCAGCAGGAGGGAACCGCTGTCAGTGCACACGTGCTTATGATGAAAGCGTACGTTGACAGATTGGAGCGACTTGGATTTCCGATCGCTCAGCAATTGGTTACGGATATCATCCTCCACTCCCTGAGCAGTACATTCAGTGAGTTCACACTGAATTTTAATATGAATGGATTGGAAAAGACCATAATGGAGTTACACGGCATGCTAAAAACTGCCGAGGAAAATATGTCTAAATCTAAGAACTCCAGCTCCACGGCTCCGGTATTGGCAATCAGGGAAGGGGCAATCAAGAAAAGGAAAGGCAAGAAGCCTAAAGGCAAAGGGAAGGGTCAAGTTGGTAACCCCAACTCCAACCCTAGCAACAAAGGCAAGGCTGGTTCTATGATAGTGCCGACACCAAACCCTGATGAGGCCATTTGTTTCCATTACGGAGAAAAGGGACACCGGAAGCGAACCTGCCCTAAATACCTGGAGGAGATCAAGAAGATCAAGCCCAAAGTGTCTGGTACCTCAGGTATATACATGATAGAACTCCATAATACTTCTACTACTAATTCATGGGTCCTAGACACAGGATGTGGTACTCACATTTGCTCTGATGTGCAGGGACTAAGAAGAAGTAAGAAGTTGAGGCATGGGGAGCTTGACCTGATCATGGGCAACAGACATACGGCTGCTATCATGAGGATTGGGGATTACGAGCTCGTGCTTTCTATTGGATTTTCTATTAATTTATTAGATTGTTGCTATTCGCCAGAAATGGCTAGAAACATTATTTCTTTTAGTGCTTTGTATCGAGACAGTTTTGATTTTGGTTTTGATAATAAAAATATTTTAGTTTTCAAAAATGATTGTCTTTACTTTAAAGCATGTCCTACAAATGGTATTTATGAAACTATCGTGAGCATTAGAAGAAATAATAGCTTAATCTTAAATGTTGATTCAGATACATCCAAAAGTGTATTGGATAAATCATGTCTATGGCATTGTTGACTTGGCCATATAAACAAGAAACGCATCGCCAAACTCCAAGAGGATGGGATTTTGGAATCATTCGACCTCAAGTCTGATGATGTATGTGAGTCTTGTTTATTAGGCAAGATGACAAAAGCGCCATTCACAGGGAACTTTGAAAGAGGCAAGGATCTGTTGGACCTCATACACACTGATGTGTGTGGACCGTTCAGATCAGCCATAAGACATGGAGAAAGGTACTTCGTCACATTTACTGATGACTTCAGCAGATATGGGTATGTTTATTTGATTAAACATAAGTCTGAAACCTTCGAGGTGTTCAAAAGGTTTCAGAACGAAGTAGAGAATCAACGGGGCAAAAGGATTAAGATCCTCCGATCCGACAGGGGTGGAGAATATCTTAGTCAAGAATTCTACGATCATCTGGGGAACTGTGGAATTGTTTCACAGCTGACTCCTCCCGGAACACCACAACATAATGGTGTAGCTGAGAGGAGGAACCGAACAGTACTTGATATGGTTCGGTCTATGATGAGTCGTGCTTCGCTTCCAATCAGTTTCTGGGGCTATGCCTTAGAGACTGCAGAAAAAGTCCTGAACCTTGTACCAACTAAGAAGGTCAGCAAGACACCCTCTGAAATATGGAATGGGACTAAACCCTCATTGGCGCATTTGAAAGTCTGGGGTTGTGAGGCTTACATCCGTCGTGAAGCCGTCGACAAACTAGAACCCAGATCAGAGAGGTGTTACTTTATTGGTTATCCTGCTAGTTCTTTTGGGTATTTGTTTTACAAACCTTCTGAAAACAAGGTGATTGTTGCACGAAGGGCAGTCTTCCGAGAGAGGGAGCTGATACACCAAGAGGCCAGTGGGAGCCAAATTGATCTTGAGGAGATTCAAGAACCAACCAATAAAGGACCTGATGTTGGCACTAGCTCTCAATAAGAGGTTGAAAAACCTGTTGAGCCTCAGCCAAGTACAGCTGGGGAATCTGACATACCTCCACCTCCTATCCGGAGATCTGATAGAGTACGTCATGCACCTGAATTTTATGGTTTACATATTACTGAAGGTGATGAGTCAATGGTAGGTGACGATGAACCTACCATCTATCAGGAAGCAATGGCAGGCCCAGATGCTGCCAAATGGAAGGAGGCTATGGAGAGCGAGATGAAATCCATGTATGATAACCAAGTTTGGAACTTGGTTGATCAAACACCTGGCCTTAAAACAGTTGGGTGTAAATGGGTCTTCAAGAAGAAGACAGACATGGATGGAAAAGTACACACATATAAAGCCAGACTGGTGGCAAAGGGTTATACTCAAACCCAAGGGATTGATTATGAGGAAACTTTTTCACCAGTGGCAATGATTAAATCTATCAAGATATTGTTTGCCATCGCAGCATTTTATGACTACAAAATATGGCAAATGGATGTAAAAACCGCTTTCCTTAACGGAAAACTTTCAGAGGATGTGTATACGACACAACCAGAGGGTTTTGTACAGTACAAATATCCCAATAGAGTGTGCAAACTTGTGAAGTCGATTTATGGACTCAAACAAGCATCTCGCAGCTGGAATCTCTGCTTCGATGAGAAAATCAAAGAGTTTGGATTTTCGAGAAGTGAAGATGACCCATGTGTATATGTCAGAGCTAGTGGGAGTGCTGTTGTCTTCCTTGTGCTGTATGTTGATGACATACTACTCATAGAAAACAATGTCCCAATGTTGCAAAGTGTTAAAACTTGGCTTGGGGATTGTTTCGCTATGAAAGACTTGGGAGAAGCGACATACATACTTGGTATAAAGATCTATAGAGATAGATCTAGGCGACTCATTGGTTTAAGCCAGAGTACATACATAGACAAAATCTTGAAAATGTTCAAGATGCAGGATTCCAAGAAAGGATTCGTGCCTATGCAACGTGGTATGACATTGAGTAGAGACCAATGTCCTAGTTCTAGTGATGAACGAGAAAGAATGAGTCGAATCCCATATGCTTCAGCAATGGGATCAATCATGTATGCCATGTTATGTACAAGGCCTGACATCTTTTGTGCCTTGAGTATGATGAGTCGTTATCAGGCCAATCCTGGTGAAAATCATTGGACCGCAGTCAAGAACATTCTTAAGTATCTTCGGAGGACGAAGAAAGTGTTCTTGGTCTATGGCGGCATGGAAGAACTCACTGTAAGGGGCTGTTTGTTTTTTCTTTGCAGATCTTCCTGACCATTTTTGTCTGCGCCACGCAGACGGCGCGCAGACATGGACCTTCGCAGAGTGTTTGTTTTTTCGAAGACTGCAGACCTAAAAAGGTCTGCGCGTCCTCTTTTTGGGGCAGACATGGACCAATGTCTTCAAGGGTCTGCAGAGCTCTTCTAATAATTAAATTAATACAATTTTAACCTAAAAACAAAAATAAAATATGCATATCGTTTTCTCCTTCAACCGGTCTCGCGTTTTCTCTTCCTTGCATCGTCTACCAAACCATAGCCGCCGGCCACCTTCGATTTAAAAAAAAAAAGAAATACGCATATTTGTTTTTAAAAACAGTTTGATTTTTTTAACTAATAGTTGCGATTTTTTTATCAACGTTACTTTTTCGAAGTAAATAATATTTATTTTTCTAAGTTTTTATACAAAATGAATAAAAATTTGTAAACTTTTTTAAAAAAGGTCACAAACTTAAAAAAAGACATGTTTGCTTTGATATTTAAATTCGTTAATATCATATAATAGACGCTTTTTTTTATCGTAAATCATACTTATAAACTATTTAAAACCTACAAATATGTTTTAACATTAGAACTTTGGTTCACAATCTTACGCAAATTTTTAGCTTTACTGACTATTTGTAAATCCAATTTTGGTTACGTAATTTTTATTTTTTAGTATTTAAAAAAATAAATGTTTGCTTTGATCCTTAAATTCGTTAATATCATAAATTTAACATACTCATGTGTTTTACTTAAAAAAAAGTTTATTTAAATTTCAGTTTATTTTGACAACCTGCAGACTTTAAAAAACAAACAGTCTTCTTCTTGCAGTCTGCAGACATTTAGTCCACCTCTTCTCTGTAGATGCTCTGCAGATGTGGTCCGCAGACTGCAGATCTTTTACCTCTTCAAAAACAAACAGCACCTAAGTGGTTATAGTGATGCTAGCTTCCAAACCGATAGAGACGACTCCTGTTCGCAGTCAGGATTCGTGTTCTTACTGAATGGTGGGGCAGTAACTTGGAAGAGTACCAAGCAAGAAACAGTAGCTGATTCAACAACGAAGGCTGAGTATATTGCAGTTAATGAAGCTGCAAAGGAAGCCATGTGGATGAAGAAGTTCATCAGGGATCTCGGTGTTGTTCCTAGCATTGATGATCCAGTTGAGATCTTCTGTGACAATGAGGGTGCAGTCGCCTTGGCGAAAGAACCCAGAGGCGTTGTTGAGCCCTGTTCTTGGTGAAATTATATCAAATATGCATGGGTATTCTCACTTTTCGTGTCAGGACTTGTCTGGAGAAAAAGAACAGAAACAGGGACTAAAGGTGTACGAAAGGAAAAAGTATGGAAAGAATGCAAAATCAAAGAAACACGTACACGCGCTGCGGATTTATCTTCTGCGCGACGCGGACGTAAGGCGGTGGAACACATTTGAATGACGAAAAAACGGGGAACGGATAAGTACGCGCGCCGCGGATTTCACTTATGCACGGCGCGGTCACGGGAAATTTGCAACTATAAATAGAGGCATTTCCAGCCGAAAACCCTAGCAAAGACCGGGGGTAAACATCGACCTAGAAGCTCTTTGACTCGAGAATTCCATTTCAGAAGCTATCATTTGGTATTTTCATGTTTTAGATTTTATTTCATTTTAATTAAACATTTGTAAGCTTTGAGTTGAATCTTTGGGTGTGACAACCATTGATCTTCAGCTTAGGGTTCTGTTTTTAGTAGTGTTCGGTTACTGAATTAATGTTTGGATATTGGTTTGAGTGAATGAAATCATTCGGTTACATTAAATATTGATTTTTCGGTATTTTGGATGTTAGTTTGTGTTTTGGTTGTTTGTTTGTGTGTGGATTTTGTTTGTAACTTGGTTGGGACTGTTTCTCTTTGCTGAAAACAGTAGCTAACTCGGTTAGGTTAGGCATTAAACCTTGGCTATTAACTGTCTCATAGAACTGTTAGTTATTAGCTAGTTTATGCTATGCTTGGTTTTGCTAGTTTGGATGCCTTCAATTGCTTCTGATTCAGAGATGTACTTCTGAGTTCAGAAAGTAACTAGGTCATTTGGACATAGTTAAGCTTGGCTTGGGTGTTTGAATATTGTTTCAAGGTAGAAAGATAGAAATTAGTTCCTCCGACTATAGCTGTGACACTATTAGTTGGTAATCTCTCATCTAGGCTAACCATGTAGCTCCTGTGGATCGACCCTGACTCCACTATACTAGTGAATGTTAGGTTATTTCTTATTTTTGACCGCATGACGACCTCTGCGTGCACGTCAAATTTTGGCGCCGTTGCCGGGGAGCTGTGCGCTTAGGTTAGGTGAGTTGTAGGACTTAGTTTCTGATTTTTTATGTTTGATTTTAGTTTGCTGAATTTTGGTATGTGTACATCCTTATAATGGGTGATTACATGTACTCGGATCAATATTATGAAGATTATGAAAATCCGGCCGACACCTATTACGAGGATGGCTGCTACAATGGATCATTCGATGACAATGGATGGTGGACCGAGGAGTCATCTCAGCTTGAGAATTCTGTAACTTGGGCCCAACTTTGGGTATTCATGTATAACAACTACCATGAGCAGAAAGACCAGGCTGAAGCTCTTGAAAAAGTGCAAGCTTCTTTAGATAGGTTAGAGGAAAGTTGGAAATGTTCACCACCTTCGCCAGAACCGGAGGTGAGTGATTTTTATACCAATGATAATGTGTGTGAACTTGCATCACCTGAATATGTGATGGAAGGGCATACACCTTGGGAAAGTCAAGAGACCACTGAGATGGTCGAAACGGTTGTTGAGGAAGAGGTTGTAGGTGACAATGCTACTTCTGACTCAGCAACCTTTGAAGTTTTTGATGTTTTTGAAAGTATTGATAATGTTGATCTGGTGTTGGGTGAATCCATACCATCACCAGAAAATGTGGTTGATAAGGATGTTGTGGATGGGACTGTAAGTGACAGTACAGATTCCAACCCAACAATTCCCGAATTTTTTGAAGTTGTCGATATTTTTGGGGAAGGGGGTGTATATGACAATACTACCCCTGACCCTGTAATTTTTGAAAATTTTGAGAAATTTGAAGGAAAGGATTTGATGATGGGTGACTTTGTACCATCATCAGATCAAACAAGTCGTTCACTCTTGGTTCCGATCCACCTGTTGGACGATGATCAAGAAGTGGATGTTGACGAATTGAAATTTGAAAACAATAATAAACATGATTTTATCACCACTCATGATCCATTCATGAATGAAAGATTAGATGTAATTAATACCATCGATGAGGACATATGGAAGCATCCTGATATGTTGCCTTCCGATCCCATTCGATTGGAAAATTTTTATTGGTACTGCAAGCCAAAATTGCAAAATGAAAATAACACGCAATATGAGAGCAACAAACGAGGCACAGCACAACTACTGGGAGCAGCACTGGGCGCGCTTCATGTCAAGCCTTTGACCTTGAATAGATGCAGAAGAAAGTACCGAGCTTGGAGGTTCAAAGCTGCCTCCAAGCATTTACGGGAGTTAACTAGAAAGCAGCCACTGGGCAGCAGTAGGAGAACCAACAAGCCATTCGACCCAGGAAAGTTTGAGGGGCAGTGGGTCAGTAAAGGGACGGTGGTGACTAAAAATCAGGGAAGGAAGAAGGCATACCATCGACCGTAGCTGTAGAATAATAGAAACAACACGTCTGGCTGAAGACGTTAAACTTAGCGCTTGTTGGGAGGCAACCCATCGTGTCATAAGTAGGTTTTATATTTCTTAGGATTAATTTAGAAAATACATCAATCTTTTGCAGGTATTAGTGGTCTGAAGCAAGTGTGGGGTCGTGTGAAAAGTTTTGAAATCTTCAAAACCGCGCCGCGGATTTTTGAATTGCGCGACGCGGGTTCGAAACTCAACCCGATGCGCAGGGGTTGATTTGGTGACACGCGCGTCGCGGAAACGGGAAATGCGCGCCGCGGGAAATGATCAGACGGTTTTTGCCCTTATACGGTGAGACGCGGCTCACAACTCAAATCACACGACTTGGAGCTCTGGTGATCAAAAATTTCTTGCATTTTTTTCTTGCTTATTGTGTTTCTACTACCAAGGTACGCTCTTTTAACTATCTATCAGCTGTTTAAACTAGTTATTAGGTAGTTAATTTTAGGGTTTTACTCCAAAAAGTTCAAAAACTTAGAATCACTAATGCTAGCCCATCGGGTGTTTATTTTGCCAAATGGACACCCTAGATGAGCTAGTCGGCACTTAGGCTACCTTGTGGTATCATTAAATTGAGATTTAGCAGGTTAAAGTGAGGATTTGATTCGGGGTTTGGCAACAGTCGTACGCCGCGCCGCGCCCTTGCTCTTGGGCCGCGCCGCGGTGCGGTGGGGAAGAAAATGGACTGATTTTGCAAAAAAAAAATTTTCTTTTGTGGCTGTTTTTTCTTTTGCAGATGATGTTCAGATTGGACCACGCCTTCCTTCAGTTTCCCGCAGAGCTTGACACTTCGGTGGAGTATATCTCGCGGAGGGATGCATTGATTCATCGCCGGGTCCTTGAGGCGACTGTTATAGACCGAGACATCCTGAGGGATGCAGGGCTTTGGGACGCGATCGAGCCGTTTCTGCACCGCACCTGGACCCATGAGGAGGCATCGTTCACCTGCCATGGTTGGGACAGGATTATGGCCACGGACGAGGACGTGGTCTACACGGAGTTGCTACTGGAGTTCATCTCCACTATCCAGTTCGCACCACGGGCGGGGGACCCACGCTCCAGGATGGTGCGTTTTCGTTTGGGAGGTGTGCACAGGGAGTGCAACCTCCAGGAGTTCGGGAGGCGCACAGGCATTTACACTCCAGCGGACCTCCAGCACCGTTACTTCACCCGATTCTTCGGGTCATGCATTCAGGGGGAGCCGGAGCGCCCTCCCAACATGGAGATTTGGACACCGCTGTCCAATGTGATGTACGAGGCAGGGACCTCGAGGGAGAGCCACCTACGCGATCCACTTCACCGCCTCATGCACCGGATCGTCTCCACCTCCATCATGCATCGGGAGGGGGGCGAGAAGGTGTCGGGCGATGACATGACATTTTTGTGGGTTCTCCTCGATCCGTACCGATTCCTCCATCTTCCCTACGCCCTCGCGATTGCTCTCTCAACCCACGCGACCGGCGCCTCCGCCAGCAGCCCATTAGCCAGGGGGTACTTCATTACCCGCCTGGCCCGATCATATGGTATTCTCACTGCCCCCGTGGCAGCTTCCTTGACCGCTCTGCCTCCATCGTGCACTACAGCACGCACGCTGGAGAGGATGCGGCTCATTGAGCAGCAGCGCCCGGGGCAGTTCATCCGGGCACCGACCGAGCTTCCTCAGGCACCCCAGCCTGCATATGCCCAGCCCAGCAGGAGACGCCGGAGATCAGAGCCAGCAGCACCAGATCCGGAACAGCCGCAGCCACAGCAGGAGGACCCATCAGCCCTCCGCCGATTGGATGCCAGAGTCACGCGGATTGAGGGTCAGCTCACGATAGTCTTGGACCAGCTCGAGTGGATCGGGGAGGTACTTATTCAGACCGCATCGGCCCAGGGCAGACACCCCCGACCATTCCCAGCCAGGTCCCACGATCACGAGGCTGGACCCTCCAGGCCGCCGGGTAGTGATTGATTTTTCTTTTTCTTTTTCTTTTTTTTCTTTTTTTATTTTTTTTGGGATATATGTATAAACTTATGACACATCTATCTGTATATTATTTTTTCTGTCATGTGTGTTTTAATTTATTTGTTAAGTTGTGCATGATATACCAAATTGAGAGGGAGTTGTCTCAGACAAGTGTGGGGTCACCGTGCCCCCTCCACTTGTCTTGACCACCGGCGTGTCTTACTGTAGCGCTACAACTCCAGCATATGAATCGGGGATCTTTTTGTACGCATTATACCTATGATATTGAGCACCAAGCAGTCTACCGTCCAAAAAGGGGTAACTCTTTCTCTCTTGTTTTGAATTAATTTTTGTACAACGGGGACGTTGTACGGTTTTAAGTGTGGGGTGTGGACGGTCGAAAGAGATATTTTTTTGAAATTTTTGCAGAAATGATCAATTTTGCAATTTTTAGCAATATTTTTCAAAATTTTTAATGAATTGCAATTTTGAAATGAATGGTTTGTGATTGTGATAGCATGAGTATTTTTCAAGAAATACTGTTTAGTTGTGATCATGCTATTAGTTAGTCAAATAAGTTGAGTTTTACGAGTTTAGAAGATTGAGCCGTTTTAGGATTGGAATTTAGGAAGGAAAAGTCAGTCAGTGGCCTTTGTTGTTCGAGCCGGTAGGTCTAAAATGGGTGGGCCTTACGCACCTTACCACCTAAGATCGTCTGGTCTGGGATGGTATTTCTGAAAGCTCGCTACACGGACAACATCGAAAGTCATGGACAATTCCTTAATGGCTTTTAGAATCTGAACGAGTAAGTACATTTCATTGTGGACAGAAAGTTTGTAATCAAGGGTTCTTTAAGAAGCCATGAATTCCAAAGAACAACTCAATTATGTTTTCACGAACTATTCCATTCTAACTCGAAGAGCAATAAACTTTGAAACTAAACACAGTCAAAAATTGTTCGATTCTCTATTACAATTTGTTAAAAACTCTCTTGCTTGGGGACAAGCAAGGCACAAGTGTGGGGTGTTTGACAACGCCTAGTGATATCAAGTATTTTAGGCGTTGTTGAGCCATGTTCTTAGTGAAATTATATCAAATATGCATGGGTATTCTCACTTTTCGTGTCAGGACTTGTCTGGAGAAAAAGAACAGAAACAGGGACTAAAGGTGTACGAAAGGAAAAAGTATGGAAAGAATGCAAAATCAAAGAAACACGTACGCGCGCCGCGGATTTATCTTCTGCGCGACGCGGACGTAAGGCGGTGGAACACATTTGAATGACGAAAAAACGGGGAACGGATAAGTACGCGCGCCGCGGATTTCACTTATGCGCGGCGCGGTCACGGGAAATTTGCAACTATAAATAGAGGCATTTCCAGCCGAAAACCCTAGCAAAGACCGGGGGTAAACATCGACCTAGAAGCTCTTTGACTCGAGAATTCCATTTCAGAAGCTATCATTTGGTATTTTCATGTTTTAGATTTTATTTCATTTTAATTAAACATTTGTAAGCTTTGAGTTGAATCTTTGGGTGTGACAACCATTGATCTTCAGCTTAGGGTTCTGTTTTTAGTAGTGTTTGATTACTGAATTAATGTTTGGATATTGGTTTGAGTGAATGAAATCATTCGGTTACATTAAATATTGATTTTTCGGTATTTTGGATGTTAGTTTGTGTTTTGGTTGTTTGTTTGTGTGTGGATTTTGTTTGTAACTTGGTTGGGACTGTTTCTCTTTGCTGAAAACAGTAGCTAACTCGGTTAGGTTAGGCATTAAACCTTGGCTATTAACTGTCTCATAGAACTGTTAGTTATTAGCTAGTTTATGCTATGCTTGGTTTTGCTAGTTTGGATGCCTTCAATTGCTTCTGATTCAGAGATGTACTTCTGAGTTCAGAAAGTAACTAGGTCATTTGGACATAGTTAAGCTTGGCTTGGGTGTTTGAATATTGTTTCAAGGTAGAAAGATAGAAATTAGTTCCTCCGACTATAGCTGTGACACTATTAGTTGGTAATCTCTCATCTAGGCTAACCACGTAGCTCCTGTGGATCGACCCTGACTCCACTATACTAGTGAATGTTAGGTTATTTCTTATTTTTGACCGCATGACGACCTCTGCGTGCACGTCAGAGCTCACAAGCGCACAAGGCATATACACCGGAAGTACCAGTATATCCGGAGGCTCGTTGAAGAAGGAGACATCACGATTAGTAGAGTTACATCATAAGATAATCTTGCTGATCCATTCACTAAACCGTTATCTCAGGCCAAGCATGATTCTCATACTAGGTCAATGGGCATTAGATTTGCAAATGAGTTGGTTTAAGTGTATTTAATTTAGTTTGATTTGTGTTTGGAACTCAAGCAATGTGAAACTCTATTTGTTTTGAAGATTATTATGTGGAGAACTTAATATATGCATGAAGGCAGTCATTTCATTAGTTTATCATTGTGTTCCAATTTTGCATGTTTTATTGACTTCCTGAATAATTATTTTATTATTCAAAACGTCCACAGTCGGTCATACTTTTGGGAGTAAGTATTGATTCAAGGCTGACATGAGGAATTAGTAAATTGTCCATAGAGATGGACATAGCATAGAGATGCGCTAATTCTCATGTGTACTTAATAGGGATTAAGTATTGGAGTAACCTGTACTTAGAGATTACTTCATGGAATGTGTCACGAGTAATTCTAAGATGGTAATATCTTATATTCTTCAAGCGGAGATGCATTGATTCTTAGTCCTGCAGTCTGTTATGTCTTGGTTTTCTCCAACGTTATCCATAACTGGCAGCCATACAGGGAATGTCCAGATATGACATGATGAGTGGGCGAGATCCGTGTAGTCAAAGTTTATTTGTTCCTTCTGCCCTAACAGGAGAAGCGATATCTGTGGGCCCCTCGATGATTTGGTGTTGACAGCAAATGTACGGCCGTACTCGAACTGAATTGATATAGAATCAATAAGTGCAGTTTGTTGTGGTCATCACAAATCTCTATCGGGAAACATAATCTTGAATGTTTGAGACTGACAAAATTCCATGTCAGACGTTCATATGGATATCTTGTAGAACAAATGAATATTTGATCACTTGCCTAAGGGCTGTTTCATTAGATGAACACGGCATTTGTCTAGGATGACATACACCTTACTAGGTTAAGGAATATTAGACCATACAGTTGTTATAACAAGTGCAAGTGGGAGACTGTTGGTTATATGCCCATCGTTATAACAAGTTGGTAATATTATTATAAATAGTAGGGTCCTTTTGGGTTACACGCAATAGACGATTTAGCTAAAAGAGATCGAAAATAAACTTGAGGGGTTAAGTTTATTAATATACCAAAGTAAAGGTATATTAATTAGAAACTTAATAAGGATAGACTAAAGTGAAATATCCACAAAGGAGGGGATAAGGATGAGGAGCACTATAAATACAACCCTAGATCTGAGTTGTAAGGTGCTGTCAAAACCCTAATTTTCGTCACTCTCCTCCTACCCCTCGGTATACGGCCGATTTCTTTCAAAACCCTAAGTATTACGTGCTAAAACTTCAAGCAAAGGTATATACTACATCAACAGGTGCTGGATCGTTGTCTTGGGTGCGATTACATTAGAGGAGTTCTATTTTGGGCTCTCGTCATCCTAACAAAATCAGATCTGAGATTTAAAAGGTATGTCTTGAACCCTCTTGATTTTACAGTTACAAAAGTGTGCATGATTATGTGATCCTGGTTGAATACGATTTTGTTTTAAGTTTCCGCTGCGTTTGTTTTATGTTATCGTATTCCAACAGGACTGTCTTCTCCATTGCTTGGGTGTGACTTCATTTGAGGCAGGATCCTTTTGCTGCTAGCTTCAAGAACAAGATCAAAAGGTTGGTTATTCTTCATTTGATCTTTAGAAATAATTATTGGCCTTAGGATTTTAGTTTATTATCTTCATAGAAGAAAACATAGATCTTTCTAGGGTTGCATGTGAACCATAAGAGATTTTTTGTTCATTGTTTGCTAGAAAACCCTTCAAAAGCGAAACATAAAATCTAACTCACAGCTACTCCTGCTTATTACCAAGTCTCCACAAGGTAATCACCAAGTCGGATTTATCATAACTATTATCGGTTTTCTTATTCTCTATTAAACTTTCAATTGAAACCTTTTATATCTATGTCTATTTTAACTAAATGACCTATTTCACTCTTTCTATGTATCCAAGTGTCTAACACTTATACACTTTATTGCAGATAATCCAATCAGATACTCTTCCGATGATATCTCAATTTGTCATTTTGTAAATCTCTCTCACAACTCCATTCTGGTGATGTGTACCGTGACTGGCCATGGTTCTCGGGATCTTTAGTCTACATGACTACACCCTAAGACTATTTCGAGGTATCATGATGTGCCGGTGAACCACACGCGCTCCATCAGAAACCAACGAAACTCTTTAACCATGAAGTCCTACAGCACCACGTCCTGGTGTAAACAATTACTGATTTGAAACTCCTTTCAAATCATTCACCCTAATCATTTCCCAATGATTTCTCACGTGTGTTCAAAATCCATTTAGTATTCTCAGCCAGGTCATATCCTGAATCCAACTCACTATGCTCTAAGCATCAAGTCATTAGGATACGTTCATAACACTTTTGATTGGTCCAAGAGGCTCGTGGAACCTGATGCAATCTCATTCCAAACCCTTTCGGAATCCAAAGATTACCAATAATCCTTGTGTCATGACTTTCGAAGACCATTTCCTTTCGGAGACTCTATCTTATGCATCTCGAATCTCATCAAGATGATATTCTCAATGGCTAGGTCTATACTGTCAGTTTCATCTATCCGATAGATGTCTGTGAACTTATGTGAGTATGTTGCACCTTCTCTATTTCTTTCATGCGAAGTCATCACACTTTGCAATGATAGGAAACTCCTTTCCTTGGGTTATGCATCTTGAATCTCATCAAGATCATATTGGCAAAATTCTGATCTATCTAATAGATGTTCACAACCATCTGAGTATGTTGTATCTCTTAAAGTCTTTCATAGCGAACCGTTTCTTAACACCAAGTCATTACACTTTGTAATGATAAGAGACGTTTCCTAGAACCAGTATGTAACCCACATACATGTGATAGCAGATAACAACAATACTCCCACTGGCTTTGACACGGTTATATGACTCTTTCGGACTATTCACAAAATCCATAACTTTTGGCACATTTTGCGAAACCGAAATCTAAACCTTTCCGACATATTAAAGAAACCTTTCAGGCTATTCACAAAATCCAAACCTTTTGGCCTATTTTGAGAATCTGAATATCCTTTCTTGCGAGATGCCCATGAGACGAATCCCGAGGCCATGTACCTTTTGTAATGGCATGCTCTATGTGAGTCCCTATTAATGTGCCGGTAAACCACACACGCTCCACTAACGACTCACACTATGCCACACAGAATCCTCTCGGATTACATCTTCTATTGAGAGTGCTTCTCTCGGAATCAATTTCTTGACTCCAAGTGATGACTCATTCAACCAGATGTTCTGTAATTACATTTCTATGTTCCTTTCTTTTGATGATTCAATTACTCCCACTGGTTTTTAGACCAGTTGTAAAAATCAATCAAACTGTCACATAGACTGTGTCTCGCGCTAAGGTTCTCTTATTTGGCAGCAACCGGGCTCACCAATGCTTCCAGTAGTCGGATTACTTATTCGTACCATCTTTAGTGTTTTACCACTAATCGGTATGTCACCCAGATCATAACTCCTTATGACGGTGACCAATACTGCTGGTTAAGCGAAGAGAGGGTATGTCAGGTTTAACTAGAATCCGATTCCTGGTCAAGGCCCAGTGGTGACTAAAGGTTCTTTCACTTGGCTAATCCTTAAACTCTTCAGGATTATTCTTACTCCACCGTTTCCTTAAAACATGAGCTCTTTCTAAAAGGACTCTCCTTTCAAAGGATAACCGGAATGGCCAATGAAAACGACATTGCTGATCAGTTTCAGGCTTGTCATGAGATTCGGACGAATGTTGTATGACCTGGACTTTCTATGTACTAGTGGGACGATCCCAGCTTTACATTTCAGACAGTGTCGACATAACCTACTTAGTCTAAGATATGGTCGGAATATGGTTTTTGCGGTCTGACTGGTTGAATATTTAATTCATTGAAATACTAATCGAAAATGTATCTTATACATCGAGAATCAAAACTGTTTTGATCAATGCTCCATCGTCTTCCCTAAGACACATTATAACCATTAATGTTCTTGAAAAAGGATAAATTGTGAAACATTTTCTCAGTCTATGCTGTCACTCAGGTTCTGTTGATCTTATACTTCCTTTGAAATCCTTGAACACTTCAAGGTTCTAATCAATCGCTTATTCCGATAAGCGAAGCCATATTTGTCAAACTATTTGGCAAATATCATGAAGTATAACTAATCGTGTTCTGTCTGAAGATTCGAGCAATACACAGTAACTTATGTGTCTGCTGCTCAAAATCTTAAGGTCTTTTACATCTCTATGTAAATTTATGACTTTGTTAATATTGTTCAAGACATGCAATCATCACCTGACTCCAAGTCAATTGATTCCAAAATCCTATCCATTGGATCTTTGGGTGATGCATATCTTGCAACAACTGATTTTATTGAGAACTCAATTCATCATGTGACTCTAAGTCAAATGATTCCAAAGTCCTGTCCAACTGGACCTTTGGTTGAAGTGATTCTCATAAAATTCACTTTAACAATCATAAGGAACACAATTCATAAATCCAATCCCATTGGATGTATCAACATTCAAGTTATTACCATTTACGTCATCAACACATTCACGCAACATTTCGAGGACAATTAAAACAATCATGTTTTAAAAGAAAAATTATTTTATTAAACCAGAATTATCCTCAGAACAATATACTATGCGAATCCATGTCATATGTATCTATAAACTAATAACAAGAACAAATATCTAGCCTAATTCCAAAAACTGCACGAGCTCCAGATCCAATCCGAATATGTTCCTGTACGACAACATCCCGCATCCTACAGAGTCCGTGCATATAGAGCAAATATGAGAAACACATCCTGTATCAAGGAAATGAGGATCAGGTATTATGAGTTTTAAGATATTACTGAGTTTGCCAAACGGTTTGGCTTTGGAGCATTTTTCCAATCTTTCTGTGACTGTGTCCCACCTTATGGATTCCCAGTTTGAAACATCAAACAATCGGTCCAGACGATCTGGATCATTTCTTGATGCACCTTAATACTGGACCTAATCCTGAAGCAGGTGAATCAATGGAACTAGACTTCTCCATGAACGACTCATACAGAGTCGGCATTGAATGCATTTCAACGATTGTCTTATCCGGTTACCCTTTCTGTTCATCTGGATGAACAGATCATCGAGTCGAGCTAATGCTTAACTCCCGATCACAAAGGGAAACCAGTTTTATCATGTTCGCCTATGTATCCCTCAATCTCGGGAACACACAAACTGGTGCTACTTCATTCTAGCTTGTAACTTCAAGCTCTTTGAAGATCCTAGTTCGTTTCCTTTATTCAACCAGTTCTCGAAACCTTTCCTCAACCAGCTGCGCTAACTTATCTGACCCCAGGAATTCTAAATCCCAGCGGAACTCGGGGTCAATGATTAATAGCATAAGGCAACGAACTTCCTTAGACTCAATAGTCAATGAGTCATGCTCATCACAAGCTGCTGTGTGATGCCATGTTTGGGAGCGGACACTCAGTGGGATATGGTTCGCCAGCAAAACTAAGAACTATTCTCTAATTGCAAAACCATATCACACAGTCAAGGCTAGTCAGCCTTACCATATTTAACAGGTGCTTTCTGAAGCTCTCAGAAATGGGTGAAGGAGGGGAAGGAGGAGAACGACACTTTCTTCAGACATATATAAATTTTGAATTTATTAGTTTAATTAATCATTTTAAATAATTACCCAATTTATTATTTAACAAGGCTAGGATCCAAAATACCCCAACTATGCTGTGAAGAGGGATGCCGTAATCATAACACAGTGGTCATTAAGGTAGATAACATTTATCAATTTTAGTCTTATGAAATTCCTAGATCTGTGAGATTCATTGAACTGTTCAATGGCATGTTTAATCTCGGATATGCCCCACCGTTTGTGACTTAGATGCCGAGGATCACAAACCGGGTGTGAATAACCATGCAAATTAGCTTGGTACTCTCGGGGTCAATTACCATCTCAAATTGATGTGCTGGTTAACCACACACGCTCCATCAACAATGATAACACCCGAGAAACCCATTGCCACTCTTTATGAACCCCTATTGGTGTGCCGGTAAACCACACACGCTCCACCAACGTTTCATAAAGTGCAATGTGTAATTTCATGGATTAGCATCAAATTCAAATTTTTCCTAAAGTAACTAGATTGGGAATTTTTTGTAAGGTGTTCTAGTACTTTGATCATTATACTTTTAATGATTTAGCGGTCCTATCAAACCCGTTAGGCTAACGACCCTCCACTAATCAGGCGAGCGGTGGGTGAGAGTGTACACCCATTAGACCGTCATTTTATAGGCAGTCTCCTTATACCCACTTTATAGATCAGCTTCGTGAATGAGGCCTACTATTGATTTGACTAACCAATTTTATCTTATACGTATAGTATTAACATTTAATAATACATATAAGATATATTTTAAACCTTTTAAAATATTCCAGGTTTATCTTTTAATTTTTTTTTCAAATTTAACTATTAAATTTAAAATTAAATTAAACCTTTAAGAAATCGATTTAATCATCTTTTAATTAACAATTAATTAAATTAATTAAATCCAGATATTTTAAACCTTTTAAATATTTTAGGATTTATCCTTTAATTTTTTCGAAATTTAACCATTTAAATTAAAATTAAATTAAATCCTTGAATTATCTTTTAATTAAACAATTAATTAAATTAATTCAAATGTAGATAGGACAAAATTAATCAAATTAATTTAAACCTATCTTAAACCCCTAATTTTCGAAAAACAAATAATGGGTTTAAGGTTATCCATTTAATTAAACGATTAAAGTTACCAAAATTAGAAAGCCTTCTAAACCCTATGTAAATTTCAAAATTTCCAAGGGGAGGGGCTAGGGTTTCAAAAACCCTAACCCTAAAATAGATTTTCCCCATCAAGGTTTTAGAAACAATAAAACCCTAAATTAGGAAAAACTATTACAGCAATTCAACAAGAAAACAACCAAATGCTCTGATACCACTGAAAGATTTTCTGCAAATCTATGAACTAAAACTCTAAGTTCACATGCAACCTAGAAAGGATCTATCTTTTCTTACTTTGAACATGTAACTAATTTCCTAAAGGCCAAATAAAAAAATTACAAAATAAATAAATCAGAAAAACTAACCTTTAGTTTTAAATCTTGAAGCTAAGCATCACAAATGTCCTGCCTCAAATGCCTCAAATGAGATCACACCCAGGGAGCAGAGGGATAGGTCACGAAATTCTAGAGAGATTGAGAGGAATTAGCCACTGATTATGAGGTCCAGGGGTCCCTATTTATAGGCAACCAAATGACCCTTAGAGATAAACCTCGTTTGACTTTCAAACAGAGATAAACCCTATCTCTAAGCCATTTTCCGGATTTCTGATACGCACGCCGCGGCCCATACAATGGCGCGCCGCACGTGTCATGCGAGCCGCGGCCAATACATGGCACGCCGCGCTGCGGCCCAATTAAACTATTGAATTGAACAAGTTTAGCCCCTATCCTCCTGATTAATCTAATTAATGCCACAAAAATTAATCCAATTAATTCCTGATTAATTATTAATCAATTAATATAGTTTCTAATTAATATATTATCACTTTAATATATTAATAAACATATATTTAATTCCTGTTGATTTATTAATCACATAATAAATTAACCTTTCTCTCTACCGAACTTTCTATCAAACCTCCAGCTATGGGGGCAACCCAAATGGACATTGCTACTATTAATTAGGTAAATACAAATTGTTAGTCATGGCTTAGACACCTAATCCAACAATATGATGCATGCTAAAATAATGTATCTTATTCTCCTCAGATCCCATGCCCGTGTTGGGTATTTGACATTGTGAAAGGATTGCCTAAGAACACTAAACGATCACTCCACATCCTTCCAGTCGCTTCTTGTGCAACACTAAACATTTATCATTTTGGATCCATTGGGGATGTGAATGACTTGAAAAACATTGAATAATCACGATATATTCCATCGGCTAGATAATATATGTGTTTGTATTGCGCTTCATTAACCTGATTATGGATAGTGAGGGGTAACGCATCTATAAGTATCATTAAATATAGGAGACTGGTCGAGAACGTTTAGGTCGTTGTTTGCACCTGTAACACCAAAAAAATTCATGCCAAATCCATAAATCCTGGGACAACACTACCTCAAGGATTATGGAAGGGTGTCGATCATTGCCTCGTGTAAACTGGCCGCGTCATGCATTAGGACAAGCAGCCAACTCCTAATGCATATAGTCAATACTTCCAAGCATTCCGGGAAAACCATGTTTGCTTTCGTGCACGTCGTACAACTCTTGAATGTTCAAGTTTACGTAAATATTGTTTGGTGTAAAAATGGATGATAGTCGTATACACTTTCCTTAACGATCCGCTCCGACATCTTGAAATACATATCCCATAAATCACATGCACTGTCGGTTGACCTGTGTAACGCCCAGCTTGAAGCACAGGGTACCCAAAATTTTCTTAATTTCAACTAAAAAATACAACAATTTACAACTAAATATCCCTGTGCGCTGGAGCTACAAAACTGATATCACCAAGAATCGTCCCACGATCCTAACCGAGCGCTACGTAGCACCTAAATCTGCAAAACACGACAGTATAAAAGGGTATGCTATAAAGCTTAGTGAATAACATTTACATAACATACACTCGTAACGTCGTATGACCACCTACAAATACATCTCAAAATACCCACCATATCCTTCACTATTATATTGTTAACCACCTCTGGTCACCTAGGCCAACCATCAGAGACTACAAGTTACACGTTATATAATCTCATATACCCACAACACAAAATTCATGGATGCAAGGTACCTGTTATGCAACCATTAACACATCGTATAACATACAATCACATATCCACCACATCACGTCACAATCCTCAGCTCTTCACAACATCAACAACTCAGCTATCCGTCCCCTTCTCGGCCCCCGCGGTATCGAGTCATGAAGACTCACCAAACACCCAACTGCATGTGGGACTCACCGGACATCCTACAGTGTGTGTGATAGAACTGCCGGCTAATAAGGCCATCACAGCACATATATGTGGTCCCACCAGAATTACTGCTCATAAGGCCGTCAAAACATATATGTGGTCTCACCATAATTACTGCTCATAAGGCCGTCACACCATATATGTGGTCCCACCACAATTACTGCTCATAAGGCCGTCACAACACATATGTGGTCCCAACCACAAATACTAGATATGTGGCCCCATAGAGTAAGTGGTCCCAACCACATGTGCTAGTAATGTGGCCCCACAAAATAGGTGGTCACAACTACAAGTACTAGTGGCCCCACAGAATAAGTGGTCCCAACCACAAGTATAAGTAGCCCCACAGTATAAGTGGTCCCAACCACAAATACTAGTAGCCCCACCTAATAAGTGGTCCCAACTACAAGTATAAGTGGCCCCACAGAATAAACAGCATCGAGCCACAAAGGCTTCACAAAATATCTACCAACATCTCTATCACAAGGTACTCGTTATGTGACATCCCCGAGCCACACAGGCTCAATAAGTAATACCCAATTGCAAAGCTTCCCAACCAGCCATATGACACCACAACTTCACGTATCAGCTCAACATCCACATACAACCACATAATTACAACCCACGATATAATACCATATCCATAACTATCACCACTTAATACCTACGTATTCATCCGCACACCTAATATCAACTAAATATTTAACCAGCTACCACCGATACAGTCTACCAACGGGTTCTCGTCTGCCGGTTACCTACTTACGGGGTTTTCACGTAGTCATCTATGTAACACACATATAAAATCATACAACATATGTAATGCAACACATGCATTATAATAACTCACCATGTTATGTAAAGTTACTCACCTCGATATAAACCGGGTCAAGTAGCTCCGTTGCTCGTACATCGTACAACACGGTGTCGTCCCGACTCCTTGAAAAATATAAACCTACATTAGGTTTTCAACCACATTTATAAATCATATGTATATACCTCTTGAAAACCTAAATCATGAGCTTGAAGGAAATAACTTCAATATAAATTTTCTTAGAAATTATTCCATTTTTACCCTCAAATTTCCCCCTGTTCATGATCGATTTTAATCAACATAACCTCATTTATATGCAACGATTCTAATTTTATAGCAAGCTACTCCTTTTTAGGTTTCCAGGGACACCAATATCAACCCCAAATGATTTTTCTACAATTTACCATGATTTTCGAAATATTACATATCAAATATATCTAAATCTGCCAAAAACGTACCGGTCTGTGGAAAATGCATATTTGAGCTATGTTAGAGGCCGAACCACGTTTTTCACCTCTGTAGACAAAATATACTAGACTCAATTTCTGAAAATATGGCACTGGTTTCACCCAAAAACGATATTCCTATAATTTACAACGATTTTTCCAATATGGTGTAAAAGCAGTGATTTTTACCTCAATTCTGCAGTTCCAATCGAACGCCTATATCTCGACTTCCTGCAATCAGAATTACAAATCCTCCGGTCAAACCCTGCGTATGCATCTTCTGAACCTCCAGTCCTAAAATCATGACGATCCAACGGTCCGATCGTCGGGGATCGTACGAACACCATATTGAATATTTGAAAAACGGATTTCATCACAACCTTTGAAAAGGGTTCTTAAACCCTTATAATTCTCTCACACTTTCAAGAAGTTCAATTAGGAATGAAAATCCCGTTTTCCCATATTTATATGTGTAAGTTTGCATATTTGACACTTTTGGCCCCTCAAATTACAAAAAATACCATTCTACCATAATATATATAAAACAATTTGGGTTTTTACACTTAAACCCTCTTATTTTTCACTACGTATAACATAACTATTAACAAGAAGATCAATATATGTACCAAACCCAAAAATGGTGTTACAACCTGATCATGGACAGTGAGGGGTAACGCATCTATAAGTGCCATTAAATGTTGGAGACCGGTCGAGAACGTTCAGTTCGTTGTTTGCACCTGTAACACCAAAAAATGCATGCCAAATCCATAAATCCTGGGACAACACTACCTCAAGGATTATATGAAGGGTGTCGATCATTGCCTCATTTAAACCGGTCGACATGCATTAGGACAAGCAGCCAACTCCTAATGCATATAGTCAATACTTCCAAGCATTCCGGAAAAACCATGTTTGCTTTCGTGCACGTCGTACAACTCTTGAATGTTCAAGTTTATGTAAATATTGTTTGGTGTAAACATGGATGATAGTCGTATACACTTTTGTGAACGATCCACTCCGACATCTTGAAATACATATCCCATTAAATCAGATGCACTGCCGGTTGCATTTTGACGGACTGCAATGACACATTTTTGTCTGGACGTGAAACCCCTTTTACCCCTTACATCCCATCTCAATTTAAAAAAATGGGTTGGTTTCATTCATATCACGATGTATACACAGAAAAAGTTTCTTGCTCATCCGGAACCTTCGCCGAAACCGGTACGTCGTATACTCGCGCAGGGTGAGCACAGGCCGGTACCCGCCTAATTTGGCCGAAACCGGAACCGGCGGTTCCTGTAAAGTTGGAACCAGAATCGGAACCGTGCTAAGCAGTTCTTAAATTTTAGGAACCGGAATCGGTTCGGTTTCGAGACACGGTACTTGGTTACGCTGTTTATTAGTTTCGTCGTTACAAAAAATACTATCTATAGAAACAAAAGCTAACTACTACAACTAGTTCATTACAATACAAGTTACAAATTCCAAAGTAAGTATAGTTCAATAATAGTTATAAATATTTATAAAAAGTTACTCATGTAAGTATAACAAACATTAAGATCCTATAATAAATATTATCATATGCTCATCCAATCCAATAATATATATATATATATATATATATATATATATATATATATATATATATATATATATATATATATATATATATATATATATATATATATATATATATATATATATATATATATATATATATATATATATATATATATATATAAAATAAAATGAGAATAATAAAAAGGTTGAGAACGTGAGAATAGATCTCAACGATTTATTATCTTAGATCTAGGTTATTATTAAGAGGTCATTTTGTAATTATTAATACAGTTAAATTAATTTAAATTATATTAAATAATACATAATGGTATTAAAGTAATTAAATATTATCATAATTTTATCAACCCCTAAAATCACTAGGGATTACGGTTTTTTTGCACCGCCATTTTAATCTCAAACGCGTAGGCATTGCACAGTGTTGTTCTACCTATCATTAGTATCATGTAATGGACAACTATCATCGCTTCTTCAAACTTGAGGGACTCCACCGGCTTTTTCTTCCAATCGAATGGTTGATAGCTTGACATTGTATCTTCAATGTCGAGGGACCAAATCGGTAGCTTGCATAAATCTTTTTCTCTTCTTATTTTCTTGATCGACTTTCATAACCAACTAGGTTTGACCCGTGCTACGCACGGGTTGGGTTTGGATCACGGGGCATTATAATAAACAATTAAATGCAAGTAAGATGTTATAATAACCATTTAACTGAAAGTAAGCTGCTAAAAAAACAACTAAACGAAAGTGAGTTGTTATAATAAATAATTAAATAAAAGTAGGATGCTATAAAACTACTTTTAGATAAATTTTTTAATGTAAATTACATTTTGGTCAGAATACAATGGCCAGTCCCATGGCTTCTTAGAGATTCAAAACAAACAATTATGAGCAAATTGATATACCTTTGCCTCTAGGTACTTGAGGAAACGTTGAAAGTGGGATTTTTGTGAAAGCAGCACTTAATTTCTCGTGCAGTCAAGAGGACAATGTCTTCCTGCTTTGAATCATGTCAAAGCACGCATCGTAATATGAAACATCTGATTTCTCTCCCCCTTTTTCTTTTTCTTTTGTTTTTGGTGGTGGCATTTTTGCCTCTTACTATTTGTCCAATGTATCACCTATTACAATCATACAATCCAAATAAAAGTCCATAAAAATAACCAAAAATAAAAGCCATAACTACCCTATTCATCAATCGCAACAGGAAATGGCAGGCAAAATTATTCTTCATCACAATCATCGATAATGGTTAGGATTTCGACTATTTAAGGAACATTATCGTATGAACACGAGATCATGTCAAGAAAGTTGAAACGAATTCATATCAATTGATCGATTTTGGGATTTGTGAACTGCATATGATTTAAATTTGAAAAACGAAAAACGAAAAAAACTAATCGTACCTCGTCTTCTTTGCGTCATGAAGATCTGTTTAAAAGGCTCTGAAACAGAGGATGAAGAAATCAGGAATCATGTAGGTTTGTTGGTGGTTTTGTTCCTTTGCCACGTGTAAATCTCCTCAACCCTAGGCCCTAGCCGCTGCCTCCAAGAACTCTAGGGGACCTACCGGTTGTCTTCCGGAATCCTACTCTTATCATTTGGTGGGTGACAGATGAATCGGGTTAAAGAGATAAAAGGGAAACTGGGTATAGCAGGTAATTTTGAGAAGAGAAATTGATTTTACCTGAAGAACTCGGAGTCTGTGTGGCCGAATAAGAAATCCTATTTGGAAATCGTAATACCTAAAGAGCTTTCCCTTATGAAATCGTAATATTACCTGAAGAACTTAAAATAGAAATCATGTCTTGGTTCCTGATAGCGAGTCAAGGTGGGATCTTTTGTTAGGCACCGTAGAAACTGCAAGTAATCTAAAATCCTCTTTGGAAATCGTAATATGAAATCAGAAAGTTCAAGTAATCTGAAATCCATTTGGGAAATCATAATCTGAAATCGGAAATAGTAACTGGAGAATAAAAGTTAAAGAAAACCTGAAGTCGTAATTTGAAGTCGTTGCCGCCGGCGTCGGCGTGGCTGGATTGGAGTCGCCGGCGTCGGTTTAGCCGGATACGACTGATCGAGGGGCTGGCGGGAAGAGAAGAAGCGATGGTCGAATTTGATTGGAGAGGTGAGCGTAAATATTTGGCCGGAGACGACTACTCATAAGCTTGCTTATTCTAACCTAAATCGAAATCCTTACCAGAAATTAACATCTTCTTGAACTAAGCTTTTGGTGGCGGCGGCGATAACCTAAATCGAAAACCTTACCAAAAGGAACATTTTCTCCATATGCAGATTAACCGGGGATCTGCGAGTGTGAGAAAATAAGAGATGTAAGAGATATCCTCTTCACCATATGGTGAAGCAGACAGGAGGTGGCAAACGGTAAAGCCACAACGTGGCAGCAGGGAAGAGGGCAAAAAGAAGCACCCCGCTTAAAAACCGAAAACCCCCCCCCCCCACCCCACCCCAAACCTTTTAAAACCACTTGCAATTAATATGTATAATAATTTGTACTATTAATCTTTGTCAGATTAATTTACATCGAATATAGTTTCACAGATTTGAATTTTTTTATTATTTACTCATGGAATTGGAAGATTGGGCCCCATCGTCACGTGCCGCTTTAAAGGTCAAAAAGGTAAAATCAATTTAAATTATTCATCTTGATTTGGTGGATGGTTTAATGCATTGTATCAAGTTGGCCGATAAGGGTAAAATCAATTTTAAATCATTCATCTTGTTTTCTATTTTCTATATTTGAGCCCTATCAATTTCTATTCTCTTAGTAGTTTTATTTTATTTTCTATTTTTGGTTTATTGTTTCTGGAATCAATCTCTATCTGTCATTGTTATCTTTTAATGGGTACACATGGCTGACAACACACAATTCATTTGCAGTTTCCGGTACAAAATCACCAACCGGCGGCCCGCTTCTAGGCCCGACCAATCAGAAAGATAATGTTCTGTCTCAACACCAAGTAAGTAAAATTAAATCCTTTTAATTATCTTGAATTCATGAAAAATAATCTCAAATGAATCCATAAATGATTACAGTTATAATTATAATGTTTAACATTGTGCGTTATTATTTTTTATTGCATGAATAATCATAAACAAATAGACATTATACAAGTTTATTTTTTTATTACACTACAATAGCATTGCCTGCTTAAAGACGGACATATGTATACGTCTAATTTATTCTCAAAGGTTTATGTGTTATTTTTAATTATTATACAATTGTATATTTAACGTAATAGTGAGTTGTTGATGATGTTTTGAAAATGTTTGTTACATTAGACAAACCATTGAAGATTATAGAATTTGCTTTAATCCGTTTCTTTATATTTTTCTAAGGTCTAAGTTTGTTAAAATTGTAGTTTTTTTTATCAATACAATATGTGTATTGTTAATCATTAGTGATGAACACTTAAAATTGATTAAAACATGAACATATAAACTCTATTGTTAATAATTGAACGATTAACACTTAAAATGATTTATGTCTAAAAACAATGAGTTAACATGTGTTAATCATCAATGATTAACAATGTAACGAACACATTTTGTTTAATTTTATATCGTAATAATAATCATCAATGATGAGCAGTGTTAATCATTGATGATAATACTATAGCAACAATTTTCTATTAATCATTAAAACATGTGAACATATAAACTCTATTGTTAATCATCAACGATTAACACTTAAAAATGATTTATGTTTGAAAACAATGAGTTAACATGTATTAATCATCAATAATTAACACTATAACAAACACAATAGTACATGTGTGAATCCGGTTGTAATCATTTTTTATTAAAGATATGACGTTATAAATGATTAGAGCACTAGTTACAATCATTATTTATTATAGCTTTAATTAGGTAGATTTAATTTGGTTGTAATCATTTTTGATTAAAGATATGACTCTATAAATGATTAGTACAATTAAAATAATTTCTAACCATTAGTGAATATGTATACACAATATTAAAGTCTATAAATTACATTTTTAATATCTTTGAACTCGATTTTGCCGGTGTGAATTTAAGGATAACAATGATTGCGGATTGTCATTATTTGTTTTTGTGTGCAATGGTTGTAGCAAGAAAAAGGGGCTACGACTAATTCAAGAAAAGTGCTGACTTCGGGATGGATTTTATAACTTTTTTATTATGAAATGATTTAATCATTATTGAGGATAATGATGTATAAATTTTCATTTTTATCTGAAATATGTTAACTATAATACAACAGTTGTATATGAATGTGTAATTTGAAATTTCTTTGTAGTTTTGCTTATTTCAAATGCTTTAATCACTTATGAATATAATTGTATAAATGTATAAAACTAGTCTTGACATATTCATTTATGAATATAACTATATAAATGTATAAATCTACTATTGACATATTCATTTACGGATATAAGTTTTTCATAGTTACAATATTCATGGATAATTAATAACTTTTTATTCATTAATGAATTCAATCGAATATAAGAAAAAATGATGATTTTTTAATTTTGAAAGAAAATTGATAAAAAAATATTTTTTTGTCATTCATTAATAAAAAATGATTAATCAGTTATTTTTAGGTAAGTACCAATCAAATCCCTAAATTTTAGGAAATTATGATTCTATTTCATTATGTTTTAAATTAATTAACATATACAATTACTAATATGCCCTTATATATTGATTGGTTCAGAATGGTTCTCACGTTCTCAACATTTTTAGTGTTCTTATTTTAACATCTCCATATATATATATATATATATATATATATATATATATATATATATATATATATATATATATATATATATATATATATATATATATATATATATATATATATATATATATATATATATATATATATATATATAAACATATAACATTTTTTTAAATAGCGGGTTCTCATTCCAAAAAACTGAGAACCGGAACTGAAACCGCTTAGGACATTTCCATCATTTTTGGAACCAGAATCGCCTAAGGTGGTTCCAAGACGGTTTCAGTTTCAAGAGCGGGTACCATGTTCCGCTACTCACCCCTATAAACGCGTGTTCCGCGAAGTAGTCGCGTACAAGGAGATCGTGTGCAGCACACGATCTCTGTTTATTTTATCCCTCTTGTGAACATTTTTGCACTTTTGAAACTTTGTGCAGTGTCGGTTATTATATTGGCATTTTCATGGACTAGTGCGGTGACTTGCATTGCCGATTCCGTCAACTAATCTTCGCGCGACGATGATGACGACGAATCGAATAAAAGAAATTGGACATGATGCATTTGTGTTTAATAGTATTTGAAAGTGTAGTAGATATATGTTTCTGGTGTAAAATGTTGTGGTGTATGTGTATATTTATAGTGATAATAAATTGAATAATTTTTTCAAAAACTAACGGCTATATAGATGTTGGAGAGGCTTTGGACCGTTCGACACCATGTCATCGCACGAGGCCGAGCCCCCTAGCGGGGTCGTTCTTGCGAGGTCACCGCATATGGGGGCAGGTGTTCCCCGCGGGCTCGCACCACCTCGCACCCCCTTGCACGCCACACTGGAGGGCTTAATTGTAGATATTTTGTTTAACACATAAACTTCTATTACTTGTCTATAGAAGAAATGCTTAATACTCAATTATTTCCCATGCTATAGACTCTTTGGTACTTAAAGTGGTTGCATTGTAGTTCATCAACTAATATTTTATTTTGATATATCACTACTTATGAAATGCCTATCTATTTGCCTAGCATTTGTTTACTATGGAAGGAAATTGGGAAAACATTTATTTGGAATGGTGCTATATTTAGTTGGTTCTTCTTCATATAATATGAAAGCAATTTTCATACGTGAAATTTCTATATATGTATGTATGTATTCATGGGAACTCACAAAGAATTGGAATACAAGTATGATACTTAAATAATACTTTCATTAATATATTGTAACAACATTTACAAGATAGATACATACAAAATATATAAACCGGTGGTAACTGTCAAAGGACAGTATGGCACATGCACACATTTGACACATTTGACACACTGGGAAATTCAACCAACACAACATTTCATATATTGAAACTTTACTACTTAGAGAATTGAAGTGTTTTGATTATACCTCCTAACACTTCCCTTTACACTAAACACAATCCATGCCAATGTGCTTCACATATTTGACACACCGGGAAATTCAACCAACACAACGTTTCATATATTGAAACTTTACTACTAAGAGAATTGAAGTGTTTTGCTTATACCTCCTAACACTTCCCTTTACACTAAACACAATCCATGCCAATGTGTTTTTTAGTAGATTAAAGGCACCAAGTTGTAATGACGTAGTAAAAATATCGACAACTTGCTCCTTGGATGTCCACAAGAGGAGCTTACATCGACTTTTCCCTTCTTGACCAATTCACTAATGAAATGAAATATTATTCAAATGTGCTTACTTTTCCCATGTTGGTTCCTGGTCAATGCTATAGTAGATTTGTTATCACAACGAATTGTTGTAGTAGTCCTTTGCGAATAATTCAACTTGTCTAGCACTCCCCTAAGCCAAGTTTCTCGACATCCAACAAATTGTTGTAGTAGTCCTTTGCTTTTTTTATTTCCACGAGATTGATCATGTGTAACACCCAATTTTTTTTATAAATAACCATCAAATAAACTAAAATACGTTTTGTGGCTACCAAAGCTTTCATAAAATTTAACAATATTTATCAGACTACTCGGTATTACCATAAAACAAAAACCTTATAAATCATTAAACGCAAAAGTCTTTAAACTTTTAACAACCAGTAGGAGCTTGAACAGGCTCTTTCCAAAACTACCAATTTAAAATCTTAAAACGTTAAATAAAAGTGGGAAAGTGTAACACCATATTTTGATATTGACATTTATCGAAAATGAGATTAAGTATGGAAATTGTGGAAGGATTATAACTCTAACGGGTATGCAACGTGTAATCTTGAGGGATGTGATGCGCCTATAAGTATGTTGTTATTAAAAGAAATAGTACAAAAGTACAATGCTAATTGAGGGATAGGTCAGAATGAGACATGTGTAATGTGGGGTTACGATATGATGAGGTCGCGACACAATGGGTGTGAGTACGCGATGCATAAGGTGAGGCCCTCAGATACAACTTAACGACCTAAGTCGGTCATTAGATATATAACCACGTCTGAACTCCATCATTAGGTATATGTCATGTGTTGCATTATATTGTGATGTTATTATTAATGTGCTTAAGAGTTATATAAAGTTTCCCACTAAGCTTTATAACTTATGTTTTGTATGATTGTGCATGTAAATTATCTAGCGGTTACACAAGAGGCGAGATATCACAAAAGAGATAGAGTCTGAAGAACGCTGTATAGTCGATATGTAGTGCCCGGCACGATCATGGGATGTAGTTATGTATACATATTATTTTTTGATACAACTTGTATTTTTTGTTTGCTTAAAATCAATGTAAATCACTTTATTTTGTGAAAATATTGGGTGTATATTGTATTATAAAGTTGGGCGTTACGGTAAGCAAAAAGCTCAGTGGGCACACATATCTACACATTTGACTATATAATCACGTAAGCATGAAATATTTCATATAAACATTTTCCCTCATCTCTTGCAAGAACAAGGCTATAACCCCATGAAGTGGCACGATAAAACCTGACCTCACAAAGAAGCACCATAAAACATGACCTCACAAAGAGGCACTATAGCTTGACCGCACAAAGAGGCACCATCGTCTGACCTTATAAAGAGGCATTGTAAACATATCCCGATGTAACACCCTAATTTTTTTTAACTAATACTAAAACCTTTAAATAACAATATCTTGATTCACAATACGTTCAAAAGTAATTAAATAAAATATATTAGAGTGATAGATGTTACTAAAATATTAATAAAATATTATAAATTATAAAAATGAAACGGAAGACTTTAAACTTTAAGCAACCAATAAAAGCTCGAATAGTCATGTCGTTCTCTTTTTCCAAAGCTACCACTCTAAAAGAAAACCTGAAAAGCTTAAATATCAACAATTAAGGAAACTTTTAGTGAGCATACATATCTACATTTACCATCACACGTAACATGTAACAATTAATGGCCCTTACGAAGAGGCTGGGTAACATTCATCCTCACATTGAGAACTTTAAACTATAATACCTCACAGAGAGGCGAGAGTTACTGTGACCCTTACCTCACAAAGAGGTATCATGCGGCCTTACCTCATGAAGAGGTATCATAGAAATTGACCCTTACCTCATGTAGAGGTATCATACAACCTTACCCGATGAAGAGGTATCATAGACATGTATCCCCAGAAAGAAGCACTAAGTAACATAACATGAATCTTTACAAAAAGGCAGTAAGTGTCATAACATTAATCCTCACAAAGAGGTCGTAAGTAACATAACATGAAACATCACAAAGAGGCAGTATGTACATAACATGAATCTATTGAATTAGGTGTCTAAGCCCATAACTATAATTGATATATACTTGAATTGATAGTAGCAAAGTCCTTTTGGGTTGCCTTTAGTAGTCCAACTGGTATTAAGGTTAAATAGAGAGAGAGAGAGAGAGACAAATAGTTTATTAATTTATTATATGATAATAAATTAATTAGAAACTGGTTTGGAATTAATCAGAAATAATTGAAATTAATTTGGGATTAATTATAAGTGCAGAGGCTGGATTGTACTTGTTCAATAGTTGAACAATGGAACCTTCTGGACGAAGTAACACGCGCGACGCGGGCAAGGTATGTTGTGACGAGCGCCGTATATAGCAGGAAAAGGGTTAGAGATAAGGTGTTTATCTCAGTTTGAATTCGAATAAGGTTTATCCTTTATCACCCTTGCAGCTATAAATACGCTTACCCTGTCACATTATTCTCTGACATTATTCTCTGCACATTCCTGTATATAGTTCTCTGAAATTTATCTTCTCTCTCAAGCAGAATCTATAATCCTTCTCTAAGGTTTTATAGCGAGCTATTCTTAATAAGATTTTAAAATAATTATCATTTTCTTGGACTTTTGGGTGTGAACCATTAGAGGCATGACATTTGTGGTGTTAGCTTCTGAGAGATCAACATTACAAGGATTAATTGTTATTTGCTATAATAATAATAAGGTATGTAATCCCGAAGCCCTCTTTGTTAATTTTGATTATACTTAGGGTTTCCCATAGATGTTCTTATTTATATGTTCAATAGAGAAAACATAGATCCTTTAGGTTGCATGTGAACTTAAGAGTTTAAGTTTGTTTCTTTGCCCATAACCTATCAGTGGTATCAGAGCGTCAGTTCTGTTTTTTGTTGAATTGCTATAATTGGAGAACCCGATCTATTAGTGTTTACTGATATTAAACCCTAAGGGCCATAAATTTTGACTTAGGCTAGGTTTTGATACCCTAGCCTCCTCCCTTATTTTTTCGATAATCTGTAAGGTGTTAAGATTTTTTGTTTTGGTAATTATGATTAATTAATAAATGGATAAATCCCTTGCCCTGATTTTCGAAAATTAGATGGTTGGGATTAGGATTAAATTATTTGATTAATTTAATTGGTTAATCCTTATTTGATTTAATTATTTAATTAATTATTAATTAAAAGATTTATATTAAATCATTTAAATGCTCGAGATTTAAACCTAGTATTTTAAAAGGTTAAAATACATCTTATATATGTTATTATTAAAATTTAGTATTTATATGTATAAGAATCAGTCAGTCAAATCGCTAGTATGCCTCATTCACGAAGCTGATCTATAAGGGGGGTATATGGAAACTGCCTATAAAATGGCGGTTGAATGGGTGTCCATTCTCACCCACCGCTTCCTTGATTAGTGGAAGGTCGTTAGCAGAACGAATTTGATAGGACAACTTAACCTCATTAAAAGTATAATGTTATTAAAGAAAAATACTAGAACCTGTTTAATAAAATCCCCAATCTAGTTACTTTAGGAAAAATGTGAAAGATATGCTAATCCATGAAATTGCACATTACACTTTATGAGTCGTTAGTGGAGCGTGTGTGACTTACTGGCACACTAATAGGGGCTTATAGAGACTTGTAATGGGTATCTCATAAATTATCATTGTTGATGGAGTGTGAGTGGTTTACCGGCACATCAATAGAGATGATAAACGACATTAAGGTTTTCGAGAAATTTGCATGGTTATTCACATCTTATTTGTGATCCTCGACATCCCAGTCACAAATGGAGGAGCATAGTCTGAGATTAAACATGCCATTGAATAGTTTCAATGAACCTCAAAAGATCTAGGAATTTCACTTAATTTGATTATCTTCCGGGTGAACTTGGTGAATCGTCATTTACCTACCTTTATAAAATTTACAATTAGATTACGACATCCCTCTTCTAAGTCGTGAATTATATAGTTGGATCCTAGCCTTAATATTTAAATTTTTTGGGTTAATATATTAAGGATTATATATCTAATTAAAACTACCTTTCTTTTACAAATGTCTTCTTATGCTGATGCTTCTGCTCCCCAATCCGCATCCCACAATAACAACTTTACTTCGATCCTTCGCTCTACTCGAAGGTGACATTTGATGGCACCAACTACAACGACTAGATGCGAAACATTAGGATGGCTCTTGGATTCGAGGACACAGAGTATGTTATGAAAAAAGAACTCGTCGAAATCGATCAAGAAAAAGCTACTCCTGAGGAATATGCCTCATATAAGAAACACTACGACGATGCAACCAATGTGGCTTACATCATGGTCGCTACTATGGCCCCGGAATTGCAAAGATTTTATGAGAAATATTGGCCATACGAGATGAATAAGGACCTTGTGGAAAAGTTCCGTAAGCGAGCTCGTCATGAAAAGTATGAAGTAGTCAAAGCCCTCGTGGCTTGTAAGATGAAAGAGGGAGAATCGGTGTGCACCCACGTACAAAGAATGCAAATGTACGTGGAGCGCCTCGTGAAGCTAAATATCCATTTTGACGAGGAATTGGCCATTGATATGGTCCTGAACTCCTTGCCTAGTTGTTATAATCAGTTTATCTTGGCTATCATCTGAACAACAATGAGACCACTTTGTCTCAGTTGCATAAGATCGGTCTGTGAGGCCGGAATGAAGGGTAAAGGTATATCCTCCACCTCTGCCAATGCTCTCGTTCTCGCCATTGGACAGGGAAAGAGGAAGAAGAGGAAACGTCCTCCTAATCAGAACTGGGAAGGCAAGGTCTTCGTCGGGTCATCCAGCAATGGCCCAAAGGCCAGGCTTAGTTCTGACACTCCTCCCGTCCCAAACCCCAAAAAGGCTAATTGCTTCTATTGCAATGAGAAAGGACATTGGAAATGAAGTTGCCCAAAATATCTCCAAGACATCAAGGATGGCAAGGTGAAGCCATCATCTGCAGGTATATACACTATCTCTAATAACTCATCATATTCTCGTTCTTGGGTACTTGATACAGGATGTGATTTTCACATTTGTTCTGATTTGCAGGGTCTAAAAAGAAAGTGAGGAGGTGGAGCACGGAAGGATCAACCTGATCATGGGAAATAAGCGATCGTCTCTTGTTACCAAGATTGAAGTTTATAGTCTAGTGCTTAGTAGTGATGTTAGATTAGAATTATTAAATTGTTGCTACTCGCCAGAAATGGGACGTAATATTATTTCATTTCATGCATTGTTCAGACAAGGTTATAGATATTCTTTTGATAATTTGAATGGATCTATTTCTGCTTATAAAAATGGTGTTTTTATTTTTGAAGCTTTACCTTGTAATGGTGTGTATGAAACTAACATGTGTAGACAACTTAGGCAATAGTGTATTTCAAATTGATTCATCTAATGGTATAGAAAGGCATGCTTGTGGCACTGTCGTCTTGGACACATCAACAAGAAGCGCATCGCCCAACTCCAAAAGGATGGAGTGTTGGAATCATTCGACCTTAGGTCGGATGATGTATGCGAATCTTGTCTTTTGGGAAAGATAACAAAATCACATTTCACGGGATCTTGTGAAAGAGGTGAAGGTTTTTTGGATCTCATACACACGAATGTGTGTGGACCCTTCAGATCAACCACAAGGGATGCTAATCGATTCTATATGACTTTTATAGATGATTACAGCAGATATGGCTATATCTACTTAATCAAACAAAAGTCAAAAACCTTTGAAAAGTTCAAAGAATTTAAACATGAATTCGAGAATCAATTAGGCATGAAGATAACGATGCTTTGATCCGATAAAGGCGGTGAGTATCTTAGTATCAAGTTCCTTGACTATCTTAAGGAATGTGGAATAGTTTCACAGTTGACTCCTCCCAGGACACCACATCTGAATGGTGTGGCTGAGAGGCATAACCGAACCTTTTTGGACATGGTTTGTTCCAGGATGAGTCGGTCTTCTCTTCCTATTCACTTCTGGGGGTATGCCTTAGAGACAGCCGCCCACATCCTCAATCTTGTCCCTACTAAGAAGGTTGCCAAAACACCTCATGAAATGTGGACAGGGAAAGTTCCCTCTTTAGTCATATCAAAGTCTGGGGTTGTGAAGCTTTCGTAAGACAAGAGACTCATGACAAGCTAGCAGTTAGAAGTGAGAGATGTATTTTCATTGGTTACCCAAAGCAGTCTTTTGGATATTTGTTTTATAGACCTAGCGAGGACATGGTCTTTGTAGCACGAAGAGGAGTCTTTTGTGAGAAAGAGATCATATTCAAAGAGGACAGTGGGAGTACCATTGACCTTAAAGAAATTTAGGAGTCAACCAATGAAGGAATCTTAGAAGATACTAGCACTCAACCAGCGGAGAAGTTCCTATTGAACCGGTAAACACCTCATTACCTCTTAGACGTTCCAGTAGAGTTAGCATGCCACCTGAGTTTTATGGCTTCCATATTACTAGAGATGGTGACACGTTTGTCAGTGATAGACTGGTAAATTTGGACGAGCCAGCTAGCTAAAAGGAAGCAATGACAGGAGCTGAGGCTGCTAAATGGAAAGAGGCAATGGATAGAGAGATCAAGTCCATGTATGACAACCAAGTTTGGAACTTGGTTGATAATGTACCAGGTCAAAAGACAGTTGGGTGCAAATGGATCTTCAGGAAGAAGACCGACATGGATGGAAAGGTACACACCTTCAAGGCTAGGCTGGTTGTGAAGGGTTTCAGTCAAACCCCTGGGGTTGACTATGATGAGACCTTCTCACCAAGCTTCTCACAGCTGTAATCTCTGCTTTTATGAGAAAGTCAAAGAGTTTGGTTTCTCTAGGAGCGAAGATGAGTCCTGTGAGCGAAGATAAGTCTTGTGTGTATCAAGGCTAGTATGAAGGCTAGTGGGAGTATAATTACTTTTCTGGTGCTATATGTAGATGACATATTGCTCATGGGAAATGTGTTAGATGCATTTTATGCGTCTTTTCTAAGCCCTTTTTCCTTTTATTTATTTATATTTTTAGCCATTTACATGCATTTGTAGTTATTTTTCGGGAACCTTGGTACTTCATTAGTTTGGTGTGCTTTTCAGGGTAAAATGGAGCTTTGATGGAGGTTTGGAGCATATAGGATGGCTTGGAGCGACAATGGAGCGCGTTGGATGGCGTGGAGCATTTGAATTGAAGATGGAAGCAGCTTAGGAGCATTGGAATTGAAGATGGAGGCATTTCGAGGCCTAAACGACAAAGAAATGAAGAACACAGGTCGTGTAGAGCGATAAAAATGACAAAAATCCATCCCGAAAGTTACACGGGCCGTGTCCCACTTTACACAGGCCGTGTTGCGCCCAGTTCACAATTTATTTGAAGAACACGACCCGTGTTACTTTTACACGGGCCGTGTAACCCTGAAAAACTGTTTCTATGACAGTTTGTGCACGGTTTTAAGCCTACTTTTGGGTGGTTTGGAGACATACTTCATTTCTAACAAAGGGAGAACGATTTTGAGAAGAAACACACTTCAATTACACTTAGATAACATTAAATCTTGGTTTAAATATTGTTTTGTAAGTACATTTGACATATTTTCTACTGTTTGTGTTATAGAGTTCTAGTCCAAGCATGTGTGGCTAGAACTCTAAGCTTTCTGATTTTGTTGAACATGTGACTTGGGTTAATTAATCATTAGGCTATGTTTTTGTTCTAATGTTCATCTAGTTGTTCAAGTTTGTATTGAATGTTTTAATGGATTCATATGTCAATTTCAACTTGGCCATTTGAATTGTTGCTTGAATCTTGTTTGCAAGTTTAACCATGAAATCTGTAATTGTTTCAGGGGGAAATGTTAGTAGCATCATCATTGTCATTATTTTGCATTAAAATTAATGTCAATGTAACTTGAAGTTTTTACACTTCCGAGCACTTGAGAAGTATTGAATGTTGGGTGGTTTGTTCTTTTGGTTCTTTAAGCGTTTTTCTAATCATATCTCGAGAGCTTATTTGACTTATGAATTAGAAAGATAGTTTTATCTCAAAGAGCTTATTTTGAGTGAAATAAATAAGTGAACTTAAGGTATTTGAGCTTGTTAATACCTTATAAACCATTCTTAGATAAACTTGGTTCAATTTATAGTCTAAATTAAGAATCCTATCAAACAAGTGAAAACGGGATCAGAACTTTATCTTATTGTGTATTTGAATATCTTAATTTCATTTGTATGATAAATTTGGTTAGTTTACAATTGTTAACTTCAAAACCCCCCTTTTTTAATTCAGTGTATCTTACGCGAAATTTTGGCTCATCTTTAGTCCCATGTCCCTGTGGACCGATCCTGCTTACCCTTTACTATCTTAATAGTAAATTGAGCAGTGAACACGAACTTGAGCTTACATTTTTATCTCAATTTATTTGTTGAGTTTGACGCCTCAACAAAATGACATTCCAACCTTGCAAGAAGTTAAATCTTGGCTTGGAAAGTGTTTCGCCATGAAAGCCCTTGGAGAAGCTGCATATATTCTCAGGATAAGAATATTGAGAGATAGAAAGAAGAGACTGATTAGACTCAGTCAAAGTGTTTACTTGGATAAGGTACTAAAGTGGTTTAGTATGGAAAATTCCAAAAAATGAGAGCTACCTATCCAGAGCAATGCCAAATTGAGTAAGACTCAAAGTCCTAGTACAGATGAGGAGATTGCTAACATGAGTTGGGTACCTTACGCTTTGGCTGTGGGATCGATCATGTACGCTATGACATGTACTCGCCCTGATATGTCTTTTGCTTTGAGCATGGTCAGTCGCTATCAGAGAAATCCAGGCAAAGCTCACTAGACAGCGGTTAAGAACATTCTCAAGTATTTGCGGAGGACAAAGGACATGCTTCTAGTCCTTGGTGGTAGTGATATGTTGAGAGTAAGTGGGTATAGTGACACAGATAGAGGCAACTTTCGGTCTCAGTCGGGCTGGGTGTTTCTTTTAAATGGTGGAACGGTTACTTGGTAGAGTTCCTAACAGGAAACGGTAGCTGATTCAACTTGTGAATCAGAGTACAAAGCGGAAAGTGAAGCATCAAAGGAGGCGGCTTGGCTGAAAAACTTCATCGGTGACCTCGGTGTAGTCCCGAGCATTCAATTGCTAATGGAACTATTCGACGATAATGAAGGAGCAGTTGCCTTGACTAAGGAACCGAGAGATCATGGAAAGTCCAGACACATCGACAAAAAGTAACATTACATCAGACATAGAGTAGAAGAAGGTCACCTCATCGTAAAGAGGGTATCATCTGAGGATAATCCTACAGATCCTTTGACGAAGGCTCTGAGTCGGGTTAAGCACATTCAGCATGCTAGGAACATTGGTCTGAGAGATGATATTAGTTTTTGTAATTAGATAATTATTTCGAAACTTGTAAAAAAGTAAATGTAATTGACTTTTGGAGTTTAAATAATGAAGAATTATTTATGAGTATTGTTTACTGCTATTTGTTAATTGTTTAGTATTGTGTTTCATTTTGCATGTTTTACTTCCCGAATAATATGATTATTTAAAAGTCCACAGTCGCTCGCACTTTTGGAAGTAAGTAGTGAATTAAGACTGTCATGAATTTGATTGTAGATATTGTCTAAGGATTTAAACATGGCAATAGAATTGCTGCAATGTTCATGAGTACTTAGAAATGGAGATTTGAGTATTGGACAAACCCACGCTCAGAGAATTACTTCATGGATTCTATCACGGGTAATTCTGAGACGATAATATCTTATGACCTTGGAATGGAGACATATGAGTTAAAATTTACAAGTCAGTTGCACATTGATAATGCGTAAACTCATCGGTAACTCGATGTCAAAAAACGTATTATTATACGCGATTTAATGAGTAAAAGATACAAGCATATGAGTCAAAGTTTATTCGTTCCTTTTTCCTAACGGGAAAAGCAATATCTTTAGGCCCCTCGATGATTTGGTGTTGACTTATAGTGCTGGCCCAGCCATGACTAAATTGATATGTTCAATTAGAAGTCTTATATCATCACAAATCGGAAATCGTGAAACAAGGTATTGGACATTGAGATTGATCCCAATCCATGTCTCGTGTCCGCACGATATCTTGTAGAATGGAGGATCATATGATCAGTTATCTTAAGACGCGTAACTGACTGGGTCAGAGTTCGGCAACAACTCTCGGAAGCTACAATTTGCTGATCGATTTAGAAGTTATACGACAGTTATAGTTATTATACTTATCCAAGTGGGAGACTGTTGGATTAGTTGTCTAAGCCCATAACTATAATTGATATATACTTGAATTGATTGTACCATAGTCCTTTTGGGTTGCCCTTCGTAGTCTAACTGGTATTAAGGTTAAATAGAGAGAGAGAAAAATATTATGATAATGAATTAATTATAAGTGCAGGGGCTAGATTGTAATTGTTCAATAGTTAAACAATGGAACCTTCTGGACGAAGTAACACGTGCAATGCATGCAAGGCATGCCACAACGCGCGTCGTATATAGCCGGAAAAAAGGTTAGAGATAAAGTGTTTATCTCGTTTGAATTCGAATAAGGTTTATCCTTTATCACCCTTGCAGCTATAAATACGCTTACCCTATCACATTATTCTCTGCCCTATTCTTGTAGACAGTTCTCTGGAATTTCTCTTCTCTCTCAAGCAGAATCTATAATCCTTCTCTAAGGTTTTATAGCGAGCTATTCTTAATAAGATTTTAAGATAATTAACCTTTGCTCGGACTTTTGGGTGTGAACCATTAGAGGCACGACATGTGGTGTTAGCTTCTGAGAGATCAACATTACAAGGATTATGTAACGACCCAAATTTAATAATATAAATATGTAAACCAAGGTGTGTATAATTTAAAGTTTTATGTATATTTTATGAGAAAGTATGTTTGTAAGGGTAAATTAGTCATTTTACCATGAGAAGGGTAATTTGGTCATTTGACCATATACAAGAATTATTATAAAAGTATAATTCTAGTTTGGACTAAAAATGTAAGAAATTATAACTTTATATGGCCAAACTTAATGTTGGTGTCAAAAGTCCAAGGAATGAAAGTTCAGGGACTAAAACTGTAAATATGGAAAATATAAAAATGAGAAAATATCTCATTAATCAACATAAAACTCAGAAGATGGTTCTAGAGAGGATACGGGAGAAAACTTTGAAGACCCGATTTCTAGGATTTCATGAAGAATTGGAAGCAACTAACTTGGAATTGAAGAATTCCAAGCCAAAGAAGGTTAGTAAACTTGATTTAAGGGTTGTTTAACCCATTTCCCGTGAGTGAGTTACTGTAGCTTCGAGATTTCAGTGGCTAGAGGAGAATTATCATACGATTCCTAGCCTTAACTTGTGTCTTGATCACTATCTCAACTTAATATAACCATTGAAAGTGTTAAGAATTAAGAAAATGAATTTTTGGCTCAAAAACCCTAGTCCACGGGTCCTTGTAATCAAAGATAGTTTTAATGATTTTATGAAGTTCAATAAACTATAAAAGATGGAAGAAATCAGTTGTAAGAGATAGTTTGAAGAAATTCAGTTTTTGGACCAAAAATTTCAAAAACGGGATTTTATGAGAATAAATCAAATCATGAGTTTGAAACTGATTGTAAATGATCTAATAAGCCTAAAGTGTCATAAAAATCATGAGAAATCAATTCCCTTCTTGAAAATTCATTAAAATGATTTTTTTTAGTAAAAATGAGTTTTCGGGAATGATTTCAATCAAAAGTGATGAAATTGAAGAAACTATGGTTTAGATGTATAAAGGAGTTGTTATTTTAGTCCTAGAATGATTCTAAAACAATTAAGTTGTGTATTAAGAACATATCATAAAATCATCAAAGTATGTTGCTATTGTTGAAAATTGGAATTTTGTTCAAAAGCCTTAGAATTCAATTTTTCATGATCAAATTAATTCTAAGGGGTTTTGATAAGTTCCATATGTGGTAATTGTTAAAATAAATCAGTAGAAGTGGTCAATCTTGAACAATTTCGGTTTTTGAATCAAAAATGCAAAAACGGGAATGTTTGGAAAAAATGATTTAAATCTATGATTTCAATGGTTTAGAAACTAAAAAAAAATGAATGGTTTTGCTTTTGGAACAAACCTTATTGATTAAGACGTGAATTAAGGGCTTAATAAGGGAAAATGGAAAATTGTAGCATAAAAATCAGGAGATTCTGGACTGCTGATCAGCAGGCGCGGTGCGCCCTTCACGTGGGCGCGGTGCGCCTAGCGGCAGAGTAAATATGCAGTTTAGACTCAATGTCCTCTACCAAGTGATTTTAGTTTTTGAGATTTTCTTCAATACTTGTCCGTTTGACCTCAAATTTTAAACGTAGGTCTAATATGTTATGAAACTTCATGAAAAATTGTCGGAATCGAAATACGACCCCCCGAGGGTACTGTAGCAAAATACGTATAAAATACAACTTAACTAAAGTGGTCATTTAAAAGTTATAGACTTGTTATGACCCAAGATAGTATTATAAGGACTCTAATGAATTATAGAATCAGTTAGCATGAATGTTAACGTATAACATGTTAAATATAGGTTCATGCAAAGTGATTATTGGTTCAAAAGAGTATAAATACAAGGAACGTGTAGTCAGTCTCCTAGCAACACATGAGGTGAGTACATACAGTATTTTTACCCATTCTGGGGTACATGGAAAGTAAGTATTTTCAAGATTTCTTATAAAATTTCTATATGTGAAATTATATGCAAGAGTATTATCTTTAACTCATTTGTGAAAGTATAATGTTATATTTGAAGTTATATTTTGGTCTATGAGCCAATTATGTGAAAGTATGTTTTAGTCTATGAACCAAATATGTGAAAGCATATGTTTAATACAAGTTATACATGTTTGAAAGTATGGATAGGCATATAGCCATAAAATGTTTAAGAAGTATGTTTTGGTTACAAACTTTATATGTTTTCAAGTATGAAAAGGCATATAGCCACAATATGTTTGGAAAGTTATGTATTTGGCATCTAGCCATAAAGACATAGAATGATGTAGTTTGGCATTTAGCCACAAGTTATATGTTTATGAGAAATGTTCAAGCTAGCAGCAAGTATTTTATATGACTGGTAATTGTAGCAAGCAGCGTTAGTAAGAGAACTATGTTCCAACCTACCCGGGTTAGGTAAGGGGTCTACTGGGGAAAATCTCCATCGCGAAGTAGATCGCCTCAGCACTTCTATGGTGAGGATTGATCCGTTCTTTCTAGCCATAGAGACTTGGGGTATCACTTATAGTGATTAAATCCCTAAGTATAAAAAAAAATCCAGCAAGCTTATAAAACCAGTCAAAAAAAATAAGAACGATGTTATTTTCATAAAATATGCCATAGAATGATTTTTTTGAGAAGTAAAGAGTTATATTATGTTGCTATTATAAAGTTTTGAAAGAAGATAATTATGCAAGGTATGATATGTAATGATTTTGAAAAGATTAAAGAACTATGGTATGTTAGTATTTTAAAACTTTGAAAAATGTTTATGTTATAAGTTTTATATAAAGATTGGAAAAGAAGTTAAAGGTTTGAGTCTAAAACTCATGTAACTCACGAGACAATTTTTGTCTTACGTATTCTATGTTTTGCCATGTATTCCAGGTCAATATAAGTTTCTATCAATGGAATGAAGTTTAGCTGGAGTGGAGCTTAAGTTAGCTCATATATTGGACTCAAGGTTAAATCCTTTCTTGCTTACTATGGTTAGCTTGATATGAATTTGTACACCCACTGTTTAGCATTTAAATTATCGGTTTTTGATAAACCGTATTTTTGTATTCATGTATTTATATGAAAAACCATAGTATTTGCAAACAGTAGAAATGGGGTGTCATAGATTAATTGTTATTTGTTATAATAACAATAAGGTATGTAATCTCGAAACCCCATTTATTAATTTTAATTATACTTAGGGTTTCCCATGGATGTTATTATTTATATGTTCAATAGAGAAAACACAAATCCTGTAGGTTGCATGTGAACTTAAGAGTTTAAGTTTGTTTCTTTGGCTATAACCTATCAGCATCCTCACAAAGAGGTAGTAAGGATCATAACATACAAGAACATATATACGTAGGCACATAATGACACGCATAGATAATGAATCTCACATGATTCAACTAAGTAGCTACCATTAAAATCTAATAACAAGATATCATAAATAGAATGAATCAACCTTCAAAACTTTAGCTAATTACTTTTTGGATCATAATATGCCATTCCTCTACTGGTCTCATTATTACTTATCAATTTGTGTTTTTATGATTTCATGCACCATATTCGTTTCCATACTGTTTTAACTCATCATAATTCATATTCGTTTGATGACCTTAATACATAGAATATAATATTTCTACATATCTTTACAATGTATCTGACCATGTTTTTATGAACTTTCTTCGATTTTATATGAATTTTGAAAAAGAGTGACACAAAGCATAAAGTTTCAATGTTTATTCTAGTATCATGTTTACTTTTAGTCTTTACAACCTATGATGTCATAAAGCTTGAAGCTTTTGCATCTAGTTCCTTAATTTATTAAGTTTTGAATAAATTACCAATGTGATGGGCTTAACTGGCCAAAATGGTATTTTGGTTATTTCATGAATACTATGAATATAATAAATGTCATGACTTGATAAGATAATGGTTTATGTAAATTATAGAATGTTGAAATGAGTTTTAGTACTTGGTTTGGTGCAAGGAGTGAGAAAGGGAAAACATAAAAAACAGGCTAAGTGTTTTGCTGCAAACATCGATATACGACGCATCTATTAGTACAATGCTAGAATGGAAACACATTTGAAAGTAGGATACTGATAGTAGGACGCAATGCCTTGGATTGTAGAATGTGACATGAAGGCTAATTTACAAGACACGTATATCGTACAGATCAGTCGTGATTTAAAGCCATAAGTAAGTCATTTGGCTTATTTCCTCCCCATTTGAAGAACAGGAAAGGGGAACCAACCCCTGAGTTCATATAAGCTAGAATCGACAAGAAACAAAGTGGATTTCAAGGAGTAGACACTAGTTACTTGATTTATGAAGGTAATATCTTAATCCTTTTGATGAAATTGTGTCTATGGGTTGAATTGTGTCAAGGGTTGGTTGCAAACCCTAACTTCTGAAATGATAAAATTCGCATGTTATGTTTGATGTATGAGGAAAAAAAGTAAATGACATGTTTTATTAGATGATTCGCTTGAAATTAGGATGAAATCTTGAATTAGGGTTTTGGTTCATTAACCCTAAATTGTAAATGATGACATGGATGTAGTTGATGTTATCCTTTGATGATGATGCTATGACATGTGTGTAAGTCATGTCTAGTTGATTATACCCACAAGTTGTTATTGAATAATTGGTATTTAATCCAAAAGTATACATATATGTCTTAATGGATTAAGACATAAGCTAGAATTAACATAAGATGGGTCTAATGGAGTTAATGCGTATTTAACACTCATTAAGATGGATCTAATGGAGTAATTGCTATTTAGTACATAACAAGAGGTTTTGATGACATATTGCATGCCCATTTTGGATGTAGGGAAGTCTACATTAAAACCTTTAAAGTAGGCTACTTGAATTACGACAAAATTTATCGGCAATCGCAGTTTTACTTCCAGCCGACCAAATAACCTTTCCGGCTATTCATAACTACTTAGTTATCATCATAAGTAACTTCTAATGCTTAAATTCATATATTACCCAATCCCGATTGGGGCGTAACCCATTTTTAGTTATCGATAATTTATTATTGAATCAATGTTTTTACCAACTTTACGCTTACACAACTTTCTCATACGACCTCCAATTAAGCACATTCTTTTTCCTATATTTTCTCGTGCGCCTTAACTCCATGTTAGGTTCAACTCTTATATTTATTGGTTATGTATTACTTATTATATTCATCCCGAAACATAGGCATTTGGACTTATAATTCTGATACTTAGCCATTTTTTTGCCAAATATTCCCATAATTTTTCCGAAACTTCGGGCATCCATAACTTACTCATACAAACTGAATTTTAGCCAATTCTTTTTGGGTTATTTTCTACATGATCTCCTCTACACCAACAACTTTTAAAGCACACTATATTATCTAAGGTTGTAAAAATCGCTTGCCGGTCGACTGAGGTTAAGAGATTAATCGAATTAATAGGGGATTAGTCAGGGATTAATCGGATACCCTAAACTATAAAGGAATTCATTTAAAAATGTATAAATATAACAAAATAGCAAAGTTTGATTCATTTTATTCCGGGATACACATCAAAGATTATACATTTGTTTATTTTTATTCTTTAATATAGATTTTTTTCCAGTTTTCTTGAGTTATTAGAGAGTGTTTGTGTCGTCATTTAAAAATAAAAAAATAAAAAATAAAACAAAAAATAAACTAAATGGAAAAATGACTGCCAATGCCGATTAATTGGCCGCCAAGGCCGCTATTTGACCGATTTTTGCAGCAAACCGTCAAACTACTGATTACGCCTAATCAGTATCAGTTAAATACCGTCAAACGATTAATCACCAATTAATCGGCCGCCAAGGCCGATTTCTGCAACACTATTATCTCAAAGTAGCGATTTTAACATATGTATAACTTTCATATTTCACACCTTTTTCTTATTTTTACAACTTAGTTTCATTCTTGGCATGCTAAACATATAGTGTTGTCACAAATAACCACTTTTAAGTATTGTCACACATTTATTTTACATATATTCCAAATACACACACACTACATCCATTGTTACGTCTTATATCTTATATTTTACAATGCTAGATCCTTATTGAATTTTTAGGATGTTACAAAGACTTACCAGTCACTTCTTCTTTATGTGATGCATGAACTTTGTACAAGTCAAATAATAAGTATGTATCTATATTTTCATGAACTTTGATAATCAAGACATTAATTTTCACTCTTTTCATAATAAATGTAAGAAAGTAACATTAAAGTCTCAAAACACAACCAAAAATTATAGTGATTTTATTTTTCTTTTGCTTGCTTGTTCCTTCGTATAGATCTCTCAGACAATACCATATATCTTGAGCATTTTTATAGTTTTGTATGTGAATAAATATGTTTGGTGAAAATCCATACCTAAGTTCTCTATTGCATCTCATGCATTTTCTATATTCTTCTTATCAAGAGAAATGCTATTGTCATATTGATCTAAAGTCATCAAGGGAGTGATAAGTTTAATAAGACTCAAAGATCCAAGATGAGGACCTTCTTCAATAGATATCAAGATGCCCTTGTTGAGAGCGTACAAGTAATCCTCAATGCATATTGTTTATTTTGGAATTAGAATTACAGCATGAGTGTTTGAACCGACACTGTTAGCGATATTCTTCAATGCTTGAGAGTTGTAATTGTTTATCATTGAAAACAAGATCGTTTTTGACAAACACTTTATAAAATTTTGAAAAAAAAAGAAAACTGGATCTAGGGAATAAAATCAATTGGAAAAATTCCTCAAAAATTAAACAAATTTGCTCCGATACCAAATGTTGGATGGCATGTTTATGACAAACAAATGTGGAATTAGCAAGACAACAAAAGGAAAGACAAATATGGTCGTATTATTGATTGGAGAGTGTCAAAGCTCAATTGATGCAAAATGCTAAAAAGAACTAGCAAATAGTTACACACACACACACACTCTCTCTCTCTCTCTCACTATATGTATATATACTAACTGTAACATTAAGTCCGATTAGGAATACAATCAATAAGATAAAGACACGTATGAGAGGCCATGTGACATTCCATTATAACTGTATGCCTTTCATTAACCTACACCATGAGTTAGGTGCATACATAGTAATCCATCCTGTGTTTAATACCAAAGGAGCTTTTCCAAAGCTCTATGGACTTTGGTATTACAAAAACATAATTCTTACGAAGCACATCTTCATATGTTTTAAGACCGTTACGATAAAAGTTGTTATTCTATAGTTTATACATGCTTTTTCTTATTACCATCTATTTAATTTATATAATTGTTCTTTTATTTATTGCATCACTTGATGGTATTGGCATTTCATTTATAGAATAACATATTTGATGAGAAAGCATTTTGTCTTTCCCTATATCCTTTTGCTCTTCTTTTTGTTTGTCGAAGGTCTTTTTTGGAAATAGCTTCTTCTACCCACTATCTTAACCCCGTTGCCGTGAGACTTGAGATTTCTATTATTATTCTTGTTCTTGTAATTTTTTTCTAATAATGGTTTTTGATTTTTTACTTGTTATTGCTAGTTTTTATGATGCATTTATATTACTTCATAATACTTGATTTATTCATTTTGTAAAAGTAGAAACTGAGAACCCGAAACCAGAACTAGTTCGAATCGATTTTGGGAGTGGTTCCAAAATCTTAAGAAGCAATGTAACTGCTTCTTGTCCGATTCCAATATTCCAGGAACTGATACTGACAATTTGGTCGGGTACCCACCTATGTTCACCTTTATTAAACACTACCACCTTCCGCCACCTCGGTCGCTGCCGCGTGTTGGGTCGATGTCGACACACCACCACAACCTTTTCCTCTTCTCCTCCTTTGCTACTATCTTCTACCGCATTCTCTGCCCAAATATCTCTTATTTTACTATGCATTTTTTGCTTTCTATCTCTCACACTTTCTTTCCCCTACCATCTTCTACTACACTCCTTGCCTTACTATTTGTTATTCTTTGTGTTTTTTAGTTTTCTATCTCTCTCCCTCCCTCCCTCTATTACTAGTTATTATCGAACATATACACATACAAGAGGTTTGTATTTGTGTCTGTATTTCAAACACTTATGATTGGTGCCCCATAAATTAGAAAAAAAAGAAAAAAAATGATACTTTCTATTTTCATTCTTTCATTTTTAGTCGGTAATTAATCAATAATTCACACAACTTCAAATTTGGTGGACCTAGTTTTTGCATTATTATTTTTGAGCCTTCTTTATGTGATATAAGTTATACTACTTTTACACCAATCAATTTTTTATTTTATTACTACAAATCTTAAAATTTAATGAATTAATTGCAAGTAAGAATCATATAATATACTCAAATATTTATAAAAGCATGATAATTATGATCGTCTATAGTAACCTCACGTTACTTTTTCCACTTAGCATAATGAACCTCTATTTATGACCTCATTTTGAGGATATTACACCGTAATGGTATGAGAAAAAATAGTTTTGGAGATGAATATTAGTTTTTGATATAATACAAGTACGACACATGTAATTTAGCCTACATTCTACTAAGGGGATCATATCGGTAATAAAATGAGACCATGAGGACAGACTTGTAATAAAGACAGAAACTTGACAAAACTGTCATTTTAGTATACCTAGGGACCAGCTTTGTAATTAACTATTAAAAAATTTCTCTTAATTTTCCACTCCTCACAGAACGATCGCTTTCAATCACCACCATCCCTCGCCACCGGGAAGTAGTCGACAGACGGGGAAAAGACGAAGCCTACATTGCTGATTCATCTCTCCCGTTTTCGTTTCTTGAGTTATCACCTGTTAAGTTTTCCAATTCTTTTTTCTATTTGACCTAATCTTTAGATTTCATGAACTTGATCGGTCTGCTTTTTACAAAATTCTGAACATGCTACACAACACACAACTTGGGACCCGTTAGATAAAGAAGATAGTAATTTAGTGTTGTTGAAAACGATGAATATATGTTTTTATGTGTAAAATAGTCCAATTGAATTACCGTAGATCTATGGTATTGGGGAAATGATCCATCTATGTTTTTATGTCTCTGCCTGACCTAATTTTCACACAAATTGGGACCTGTAACACAAAAATATTGAAATTTAACGTTGTTTAAAATGATTCATATAAACTGATGGCAATAGGCTCTGTTTTGAAACACAGTTCCAGCTCCTAATTGTAGATACAATGCCAAACACATAATCTGTTATTACCTGTTTAAGGGAGGATAAAGCTTAAAACTCAATTATTACCCTTTGGTCACAAACTTTCATTGACTTCCAAGTCTTCTAAGGTTACTTTCCATTTATTATTTTATATATGTACTCACTTTCTTTAAACCAACCTGCAAGTTATTTTGTCTTTCATGGAATAATATCAAAGAGGAATATATTTGTTAGGAAGAAGTTGTATGGAAAATTCCACAAGAAAGATTCTTGGTGGACCAATTATGCAAAATTTTCCTGTCTGCGTGTTATTAGGGGTTTACTTTGTTGGCCTCAAATTCCTTGTGAGAAGACTGAAGACTTGGGTCTACTTTCCTTGTCTTTTAGTTTTCTTTTTACTTGGCTAATCCCCTTTTTGACTTCCAAGTCTTCCAATGCAATGCGTTTTTCTTCATTCATGGCATTATAAATAAACTAGTTTCTTCATCATAACAATCCATCATTTTATCATAACAACCAATCTTTCCACTTCAATTTTCTTCTAAATTAAACCAAGTTAGGGTTGATAATGGGGAATCCGAGGGGTTTGGGGCTGCATCTCTTTTTCATAAGTATTTTCTTTCTTGCAACCACATATACTTGTTTGGGTGATGGAAATTTCACTGTCGTTTGTTCTCAGAAAGAGCGACTTGCTCTTCTCAGGTTCAAAGCTAGTGTTAAAGATGTTGGTGGAATGTTGTCATCATGGGTTGGCAATGATTGCTGCCAGTGGGAAAGAATCCAGTGTGATGCTCTCACTGGAACCGTGGAAAGCCTTCATCTCAGAGGAGGTTACTGGCATGAAGAAGACAGCTACTTAGTTGGTAAGGAGGTTAACTCTTGTTTGGCTGAGTTGAGGCATCTCAATTACTTGGATTTGAGTAACAATGGTTTTCAAGGAAGCCGGATCCCTGAGTTCATTGGATCCTTCAAACAGCTGAGCTACCTCAACCTCTCATATGCTTTTTTTGAAGGTATTATTCCTCCTCACATTGGCAACCTTTCTAGTTTAAAGGTTCTTGATCTCAATTTCAATGAAGACCTGATAGCAGATGATATGATAAGGACTTTGAGCCTTCCTTCACTCGAGCATCTTGACTTGAGTGGGTTGAATCTTAGTGGTTGGGACATGGAGCTTTACATGTTTCCTTCATTAAAAGAGTTAAGTTTGTCAGATTGTAGACTTTCTAATCTTAATCTTGGTTCTTCTCTTAATTCGAGTAGAATACTTCCCAACATCCAACACTTGGATCTTAGCTACAATTCAATTGAAGGCATATTTCCACGTGTTTTAACAAACATGAGTTCCCTCAGAGTCCTTTACCTTTCACATAACAGTCTAAATTCATCCATTCCTGTTATGCCTAACCTGGTAGAGCTTGATCTTTCTGATAACCGCTTTAAGAAGATTCAAGATCTCAGTATCTGGAGACTGTGTCACCTTAAACAATTGATTGCTTCATCCAATCCTATTAATTTAGAAGTGACTGACTCACCAAAAAACGTATCGGAGTGCTCCCAATATGCTTTGGAGAGGTTGGATTTACATTACTCTTCAAATGGTACACTTCCAGAATCACTTGGAAGACTCGCCAATTTAAGAAGCTTAGATCTATTTAACAGCAGTTTGACAGGTACAATCCCAGAGGCTCTAGGAAGATTACGCTGTTTAGAAGCATTAGATCTATCTCGTAATCAATTGGATGGTTCAATTCCAGAATCTCTAGGAAGACTGGTGAATTTAAGAGACATAAAATTAGGGATCAATAGATTGACAGGTACAATCCCCGAGTCTCTAGGAAGATTACGATATTTAGAAGCCTTAGATCTAGCTGGTAATCAATTGAATGATTCAATTCCAGAATTCTTTGGAAAATCAACTGCTTTAAAGTATTTGTATCTAGAAGATAATCAGTTAAGTGGGACTATTCCGGTTTCAGTTTCGCAACTTACCAACCTCCATTCTCTGTATATCTCTAACAATTCTTTAGAAGGAGTAGTTTCTGAAGCCCATTTGTCTAACCTTTCAATGTTGAAGTCCTTGGATGCTTCTTCCAACACAAAGTTGATATTCAATATCTCACGTGAGTGGATACCTCCATTCCAATTGGAATATCTTGCACTCCGTTCTTGCAATATCAGAAATGGATTTCCTCAGTGGCTTCGAAATCAAAGGGAACTTGAGTGGTTAGTCTTGTCGAATGCTACAGTTTCAGGACCTCTGCCCACTTGGTTGCGGAAGATGCCCATCATTCGTTGGTTAGATCTCTCTCACAACAAACTAAGCGGATCTTTGACAAACCTTCCTCAAGGGGAAAAATTGGGTTTCTATACATCTGGATATCTATTATTGGAAAATAACCTTTTCAATGGGTCGATTCCAAGGTCATTGTGCAGAAGGACAGATTTGGAGGCTCTTGATCTTTCCAGAAATAGGTTAACTGGAAAATTCCCAAGTGTCTTGGGAATATACAAAATTTGGATGTCATGATATTTAGCTCAAATCAACTGTCTGGTGTTATTCCTCGGGAACTTGGGACTTTAGAACGTTTAAGAGTCTTAGATTTGGGAGACAATAACTTGTCCGGATATATACCAGAACCGATTGGAGAAGGACTTGTATATTTGGAGGTTTTTAGGTTACACAAGAACAACTTGATGGGAACGATTCCCCGATCCTTGTGCAAAATGTCACAACTTCGAATTTTGGATGTTGCATACAACAACTTGACAGGAACAATCCCTCATTGTTTACGAGAGTTGAATGCCATGGTTAATAGTAGCCTAAAAGATTCAGATGGATATTTGGATTCTAATGAGAATGTGATCCAGGTCCTGAAAGGTGTTGATCTTGAATATTCGGAAACTTTGGGTTTGGTTTTTAATATGGACCTTTCAAGTAATAAACTTGTGGGAGAGATACCGTTTGAGCTAACCACACTTTCTATGTTGGTGGGTCTCAATTTGTCCAATAATCATCTGAGTGGGGTTATTCCAGGCGGCATTGGAAACATGAAAATGTTAGAATCCCTCGATTTATCTGGAAACCAGTTGAACGGGATGATCCCTCAAAGCATGACAGATTTGACCTTTTTGAGCTATTTGAATTTGTCACACAACAACTTGGTGGGACGAATTCCAACAGGTCGTCAGTTGCAGACTCTTACGGATCCATCAATATATTCTGGGAACAAAGGTCTGTGTGGACCTCCATTACCAAACAATTGCTCAAGTCAGAAAGTCCCAAAAACAACAAGCAACAAGAAATACAAAGCAGGTGATGAGGTGGCGAATGTATGGTTGTTTTACCTGGACATAATGAGTGGGTTTGCAACAGGGTTTTGGGGTGTTATTGGAGTTTTGTTGTGGAAGAAGCAGTGGAGACAGAAGCTTTTCATGTTTGCTGAGGAAACCAAGGACAAGATATACGTTGCGATCATGGTAAGAGTTGCCAGGATGAAGAGAGGAAGAGAACATTGATTATTTTGCTTTTTAATAATGTTTCTTGGTTTATTTGTACTACTATTTGAAGTTTAATATTGTATGACATTTGTAATATGGGTGTTGTTTAGATATGTGATTTTTGAAACTTTTGGTGGAATTGGTATTTATATAAGATGAAGTTGTTAATCTCATCTTTTGTTTTTTCTTGTTTCTCTTCCAAACTTTCGATTTGTGAACTGCCTTTGGTTTTGCTTCAAACACTTGTTGCTTGTTTCTCTTCCAGTTTTTTGATATGAAAAGGGATTCATCTATAAACCTTGATTATTAACATCATTGTACTCATTTATGTATATTGGTCAGTAATTGATGCAGATTTTGGGTGTTTGTGAATGAATAGTTCTTACGAGGGCAACGAGAAGATGGAGTGATGCATCGGCATATGGAATCCATAAACAAACCAAGCATAAACAAATAATGTATTAGAATATGCTTGTCATCTGGCACTATTTAAATTCCAAATCCTTCTACATACAAACCAAACATAAACATATAAAGAAATGGAATTGCATTCTATGTTGTTTCTTCCAATCAAATGCGTAATATATTTTAATTGCTATGGTTAGGCGGTATTAACTCGATTTGGGATCTCACTGCTTTGGTTTAAAAGTTGATGGTGTGTGTAGATTTTTCTTGCATCCTGGAAGGGGAATAAATTATGACAAAGTTCAAGTGTTATATGGTTAATATCTATACTCATCAAGATATTAATAGCAAGTGGGCTCTTTAGCAATCCTTATTTTTGTTTATGAAACGAAACAAATGATATTTGATTTTTGGCGACTTTTATGTTGTTCAAAATCCTACATAGAGGTTTGGTACGACTTTTTCTCAAGCTTTTTCAGGTAACTTCAATGATTTTATTCATGATGAGAGAATTTATTATATTCCAAAAGGGGATATTCTTTTACACAAGTTAATAATCATGGAAACAAGATGCGCAAAGCTTGATTGTTTTTAGTGACCGATGGGGTGATGGAAGTGTTTACAAATGCTTATGTGGTATCCCTTGATAGAGCTATTAAAGAAATTCGGGGCCATTGTCACCAAACTTATGAGGGGGTTGGGGGATTCTGTCCAATTAAAAAAGTCTTCGAAGCACCAAATAGTAAGTATCAAGGTCTGGAATCATAAAAGTCCGTACAATGAGTCAAAAAAGGAAATTTTCTCCAATTTGGTGGAACTGGATCATCTTTTTGACAATGGATTGGGAAATGACCAATTATCTATTAAGTGACATAATTTTTTGAGAAAATTGGGTGATATTGAAAAAAATAAGGCTCCATAAATTAAAAATTAAATGGGGTCTGAAGGTGATGAAAATACAAAATTTTATCACAAAATGTTAATAAGCATCGTAGACAAATGACGATTAGGAAGATTATGTTAGAGAATGAGTATTGGTTTTTTTTTTTTTTTTATAATTTTTTTGAGAACAATTTTGTGATGTCAACGGAATTCATGTGGCAAACAGCGGTTCACGGTTTAAGCTAATATGTTGGAAGCTTCTTTCCCGGAACATGAGATATAAAAGAAATCTGGGTTATGTTCTTGCTGTTTCAAGTCGTATCTCCTATGGCTGTAATTCTTCATTCATTATGTTAATTCCAAAAGTTGACAACCCTCTGTTCGTCTTTAATTTTTGACTTATTAGTCTTATTGAGTATTGACTTGCAATGAAGAATATTACTAAGCTGTTGGCTTATTTGCGGTCAAATGTGATTGATATCATTGTTAGCTTGCAACAGTCAACCTTAATAAAAGGCTAGCAAATTTTTGAGGGCCTGTTGATCATAAATGAGGTCATCAGTTGGTACAAAAAGTATGTAAGAATAAGCTGTTGATCGTTAATATTGACTTTTGAAAAGCATATGTCACCGTGTCTTGGAATTATCATTTATATATTCTGTCTTTTACAGGGTTCGATAATACGTGGACAAACTGGATCAAAGCTATTTGGGTTTGGTGCAAGATTCAGTTTAGATAAATGGTAAAGAATGTAGGAGGAAGAAAACCAATTGGTTCTGTAATTTCATTCAATGATCAGAGATATGAACGTATCTCTAATATATACACGAAGTCAAAACAAAAATCCCATATAAGAAGGGATAAGAACTAAATTTGAATACATAAGAATTAATCTAAATAATATCTAATCGTATCTAATAGGATAATAACTCTTTTATCTCCTTTACTCCCCCTCAAGTTGAGCATGAAGATTCCGAATGTTCAACTTGACCAAAAGAGACTTCAACTGATCTCCACCAAGGGGTTTTGTAAGCAAATCCGCCAACTGGTTCCTTGTGTGTGTCCAAACAGGAACAATTTCTTTAGACTCCACCCTTTCACGAACAAAGAAGCAATCCATTTCCACGTGTTTAGTCCGTTCATGGAAAACAGGGTTATGAGCAATGTGCCGGGTAGACTCATTGTCACAAAATAGAGTTGTAGGTTGGGTAATAGAGACACCAAGGTCTGAGAGTAACCAACGAACCCATAGAATTTCGCTCACCGTGGTAGCCATGGCACGATATTCCGCTTCAGCAGAAGACCGCGAAACCACAGATTGTTTCTTTGATTTCCATGAGACCGGAGCACCACCCAAGAGTAACAGATACCCAGTCCTGGAACGGCGAGAATAGGGACAACCCAACCAATCCGAATCACTATAGGCAATTAGTTCAGCTGGACCATTGCGAGGAAGAAGGATACCTTGTCCTATCGTGGTTTTAAGGTACCTCAAGACACGCAGTGCTGCAGTCCAATGACTTTGTTTAGGGTCAGACACAAACTGAGGATATTAACGGAGTAAGTGATGTCCGGACGTGTTGCTTGAAGATACAAAAGACGCCCAACCAGACGACGATACATGTTGGCATCTATGCTTTCTTCTTGCTCACCTTTGTCAAGCTTCAGGTTTTGTTCCATGGGGAACCGGCTCGGCCTGCAACCAAGCATGCCGGAGTCTTCCAAAATGTCCATGGTGTATTTTCGTTGGCTGAGGACTAAACCCTCTTTTGTTCTCGAGACCTCTATGCCTAAAAAATACTTTAAGCTGCCAAGATCTTTAATACTAAAACGTGCATGTAGACTAGCTTTAGTATTTTGAATTTTGGTGGCATCATTACCAACTATCACAACGCTATCGACATAAATAAGGGCTGCCACAAAAATGTGCTTGTACTGATGAACAAAAAGTGAGTGATCTGCATGAGATTGTCTGAAGTCAAGGTCACGTAAAGCAGTAGTGAACTTGTGGTACCAATTTTTACTTGCTTGTTTTAAACCGTAGAGTGATTTCTTTAACTTGCATACCCGAGTTTCACCTTCTTTACCGAACCCCTGTGGTATCTTCATATAAACATCTTCTTCTAAATCGCCATGCAAGAAGGCGTTGTTCACGTCTAATTGCTGAATTATCCAATTGTTTTTCACTGCCATGGTTAAAAGGATTCGAACCGTGACCAGCTTAGCTACTGGGCGAAGGTGTCGTGGAAATCTACACCCTCCATTTGCGTATACCCTTTTGCAACTAGACGGGCCTTGTATCGCTCTATATCACCATTGGGTTTGTACTTGATCTTGTATATCCATTTTGAATCAATCACTTTTTTTTTCTTTTGGAAGATCCGTGAGATGCCACGTGTCATTATTTTCTAAAGCCGCGATTTCAGACTTCATAGCATCTCTCCATTTTGGATCACGAGCTGCATGCTTAAAAGTTTTTGGTTCATTGTTTGAAACAATGGCCGCTAAGAAAGCTTTGTGAGAATGGGTGAATTTATTATCAGTAACATAACGAGAGAGGGGATGTACCGTAGAAGCAACTCGATTGGCGGCGGGTGGAGGATGACTGATCGATGGGGGGAGGCGAACTTCAAAGTCTTGGAATCGAGCTGGTTGAGTTCTCATTCTCGGAGCTCTAGTTGCATCTGGACTCGATGGGACGTTGATGTCGTCAGTTGATGTTTCAACATGTGTGGTGGTGTTCTCATGAGTAACTTTGTCAGAGGTAGGTTCCATTGGCTCACTAGTCACCACTCCATCGTTACTGTTAACATCGGATGGCGGAATATCGTGAGGAATGGAGGTGCTTTGGTTTTCGTCATCAAGCTGAAACAGATCCTCGTGTCGCATCTGTTCATCGGGTTTGGTATGGTCCATGGGAAATTCGTTTTCAAGGAATCGCACATCCCGTGAGATGATTATTTTTTTGCTTTCCAAATCATATATTTTGTAACCTTTGGTACCTGGTGGGTAGCCAACGAAGATATCAGGTTTACCACGTTGCTCGAACTTGTCTCCCCAGGTGTCTATATTCCGATGATAGGTTAAGCGACCAAACACTCGCATGTGTTCATATGAGGGTTTTTGTTTAAACATGATCTCATAAGGCGTGGCCCCATGCAGAATTTTGGAGGGCATTCTGGCGATGACATAAGTTGCTGTTAAAATACATTCTCCCCAGAAGTATTGGGCAAATTAGGTTGGAAACGAAGTGCATGTGCGGTTTCAAGCAAATGTCTATGTTTGCGTTCCACCACCCCATTTTATTGTGGGGTGTGTGGGCAAGATGTCTCCAAGACAATACCCTATTGAGCATAGAAATCTCTCATGTTGTTTGACACAAACTCCCCCCATTGTCAGACCGTATCCGTTTGATTTGAACCCCAAATTGCGTTTTGACCATTTTGCAGAAGTCTACAAGGCGTGTGCTTGCCTCATATTTGTGTTTTAGCAAAAATGTCCATACAACTCTACTAAAATCGTCTACTACAGTAAGAAAGTAATAAGCTTTGCTCATGGATAGGGTTCTATATCTCCCCCACACGTCGCAATGTATCAAATCAAAACATGCAAGTGTTTTTATTTCACTAGTAGGAAAAGGTAGACGTGTGTGTTTGGCTTTAAAACAAGCATCACACTTATGATTGTTCTTTGTAACATGAATAAAATCTAAATGTGAAATCTTTTTAGTTGATGGATGACCGAGTCTCTTGTACCATACATCAAAAGTAGTCATCAGGGCCTTGTTTGTCTTCATTGTCCCCATCTGATACAGTCCTCCAACCCGGTTACCCGCTCCAATCAAGTGCTTCGTCCCCAACTCCTGTATGACAAAGAAACCAGGGAAAAAGGTGACAGCACAGTTAAGATCATCAACAAGTTTGCTGACAGAAAGAAGGTTATAATCAAAACTAGGAACAAACAAAACTCCTTTTATTTTAACACCTCCTGGAAGAGTGTGTTCACCGTCACCCAAAACAGGCACCTTATCCCCATTAGGAATAATAACAGGTGTCCCGTTATGGTTTTGGGTGTTATTCTGCAAAAAATCACTTCTACAGGTCATGTGTTCAGTTGCACCCGAATCAACTACCCAACCATCACGAGTGTGATCTTTACCTGCCATGTTTGCCCTTGGTTGATTTTCGCCGCCTGCTATGTTTCCGTTCTCCTTGAAGTGAGTCACGAATAAATGATACTGTTCATCCGACAGGCCTGGTATGGGACTCGACACCATCTCCACGCAAGCAACTTTGGGTCTCGGTTTATCTTTCTTGCCCTGCCACCATTCTGGGTACCCAATGATCTTAAAGCATCCTTCCTTGTTGTGACCCTCTCTCTGGCAGAATGTGCATTTTTCCTTTTTGTCGGATTCTGATTTTGTAGCCTTTTGTGCTGTTTTGTTTGTCATATACGTGTTTTGCTTCCCTTGATTTTGTTGGTACCCCCTTTGCGAGTTGTAGTTTACCTGGAAAGCAGAAGTTTCAGCGCCGGCTCTCTTTGATCCTCCTGGCTCTTTACTGTTCGTTTTCTGCAACCAGATGGTAGATGGTTCCTAACGATGGCGTTGGCTTCATGTTGATTTAAGCAGGAGAGAGTTGGGTTGACCTCTCTTACTTACTTTATGTTGATGATGCGTTGATATCGGGTCACTAGTCTCCACAGAATATCCACATATATGGTACATATCTTTAAATGTTTCTATTTAGTTTGTGGTTTGAAGATAAACTTACTTAAATCAAAACTTTCTGGTGTTTGAGTGCAAGTTCTTGAGGTTCAAAACTTTGTTGAGTCTATAAGTATAGTATGGAGACCTTGGCGTTTACATACTTTGATGTTCAGGTTGCATCTAATTTGTTTCAGAGGTGTGCATAATCGCCCCAAGGAGAAGAGCTAGGGTGGATGAAACCTCTATAGAAAAGTTCTTGAAGCTGAGACATAAGTTCTTGCATTTTGGTGGAGGTGAGGCGATAAGGTGCCCGAGCGATAGGATTTGCACCCGACACGAGATCAATTTGGAACTCTATTTGCCGAACGGGTGGAAGGGTGGTTGCACATTTTACTTCTAGTATGTATTCCCACGGTAACCCTTTCACGTAATGATTAATCCATGGGTGCCCTATAGGATAAGCACTCACAACAAACATAACCATATCGATGAACTTCCTCGTGTATTTGTCCACCGTCATATTTCCCTTATGGAACAAAATTTTCCTTTTAGTCTTTCAAGAAATTCTTCCCAAGACCACATATAACCAGTCTTCTTTCCCAAGGTTTCATACACGATATCCTGCCATGCAAGGGCGTCGTATTTAAGTAATCGAGAGGCGTATAATAGAATTTGTCTTCTTACATCCACTTCTTTTTAGGACTCATTCAGCTTCCCAAACCCATCGTATTGTCACTTTCAGTTCAAAGCTCCCATAGTAATCCTCTGGTTTACAAGCCATGAAGGACTTGAACGAACATCCTTTCTTTTCATTCGATTCTGATTCATTATCAGGATGATACGGCAAGTCACTGATTCGGTAGTCACTACCTTGAAAAATTTTGAGACAGTTCTCCCATGCGTTCATTAAAAATCATGTGTATCTCTTGTTTATTTGTTGCTTGTTCTTCCTTCAGAGGCTTTTGGATAGCTTCCATGGTAACCGGTTGGGGAGCTTCATTACCCTCGGTATTGCCTTCATTGTCGGCACTAGATAACCAACTTCCTAGAGAAGGAGCCCGATTGGATCCTTGTCTAATTTCTAGATTCACAAATTCACTCCTTGTATGCACCATTTTCTTAATATATTTAAATACTTTAGTATTTCTCAATTCATATAGAATTCATTACATGAGAAAGCTCGTAGTATGGCCTAACATGATATTCTTTAATCATGCAATTTTACCTTATTCTACGCTTAGAATTCTAAAGCAATAACAAAAGTGATCATATAACCTATTCTCATTCCTAACATTCACTGTTTAAGCTTAGGAGTGGAAAAATCCAATCCTAATTCTCTTAAACTAATATTCACTAAAATCATGGCTCTGATACCACCTTCTAACACCACCACTTTTGTATTATAAACACTATGGTTTATAAAACAGTACCAAAATATGAGTCCGTGTTTGTTTACCACTTAATTGTGTTATTAAGAGGCAAACTCTTAACGAGACAGATCAAGAGAGTTTGTTTACCTCTTAATTTAAAAAGAACAATTTATTGGGTCAGATCTTAACCCATGTCTGATAAAAAAAACATGCGTCTTACCCTTTTACCCTAATCTCATTATGCCTCCCTTCTTTTATCTTTTACGATCAAATCCCATCTCTACATTCTCTCTTCTGATCTCAACACCCCACCTGCATCTCCTGACCACCGGCGACCTCCACCCATCGGCCCCTGTTCCAACGTCGTTGTTGCCTCCCTCAATTAGTGGCACCGATTGTTTCAAAGGATTCTTCACGACTCCCGCCTCCCCTGTCTCTCCCGATCGGCGATTTGCTTTTTTGGCTATCGTCAGCGTTAGATTTCTGACGACGTCTTCTGCAAACTGACAACGAGAGTATGACAGGTATCTGTTGTTATCTCTTTCCCTCATCTCTTTCACAAATCTCGTCCTCTCATGTGCGACTTCGATAATCGATATCTAATCAGCGGAAATCCGACTTATCGAATCTCAAGTGTAGCAGTGTTTGAATCAGTGTATGTATGTATGTATATCAGATTTGGCAAATTGTACATAATCATTTGGCGATTTGTACTTTGGTTTGTTGCTGAGACTTTTCTGATTTTAGGATTGTTATTGTTGAGTTTTGTTTACAATTTTTATGATTGTTATAGTACTTTGATTTGTTGCTGAAATTGTAATTCTTCTTGAGACTATATGATTGTTCTTGTTGTTTGTGACCTTTGTGTTTCTGAATTTTGATGTTATTGAAGAAAATAGTTTACACGGGTAAAATTTGTCATAGTTATTATTCAACACGCCAATTAAGAGGTTCCAACCAAACACATGTTATAAATTCAGATCTTAAAAATCTAGACCCTCTTAATTGTGCAGACCTCATAAAGATTCAGATCTTAAAAATTAAGATCCTGCCCAAACAGGGCCGAAGTTTAGTTTTACATGATTTCAAACAAAAAAACCATAATTCAACGATTGGGTGTTACAAATTCCGTATCAACAAACCATAGTGTAAGCATTATATGCTAAGTTCTTCTAATTCAAAATGTCCTTCTAGTAATTCATACATCTAGGATCTAGCCCTTCACTCGTGAACCTAGAATACATGACATTAAAGAAACAACTATGTAAGACTAAAACGTCTCATGAGATACATCATTTTAGACACAAAATCTTTTCATAAATGATAGATAAAAATCTTTCATGAAAATAGCTATAAGCAGTAGCTAGAAACATATCTATAACATAATATTCATGAGATAAAATGAATGTATGTATGATCACACACTTGATGCAACCAGTACAGGATCGCTCCGCATCATATATCTATGTACGACCGAGTCACTTTGAGAGACAATTCCTGTACGGTTATATGTCGTATCATAAGTCTCTTGGGACCCAGTTTTCAAGAGCCAATATACATAAAAAAATCCGTCTATAATAGCTTTTTATGGCATCTACTTTCATGACGGGAGGTACCATTCCAATTAGGATCAACCTAATCCTATTGTAGGGATTTCATAATTTGTCCGGAATATACTCGACTTTTATGCATTTCACATTCCATGTATGCATGCTTCATTACTTTTCTTTTGTCCAAGTACACACACACATGCCATGATATGACATACACAAAATTTATATTGATAGGAAAAGACATTCAAAAAATCATACACATCACATAGTTATATCATTTGGACTTGTAAATAAATATTAAAAAATATACGTTGTCACTTATTGTCATCTCATAAGCATAAACATATCATTTGCTAGAATTTGCATTTTAACGCTTTATGGTTTATCAACAACCATTTAACAAAATTTTAATAATGAAAACATTTCTTTTCATACCATAAAACATATGATTCATGCCATATATATCATTAGAAAGGTCCTCACCTTAATAACTAGCTATGGATCTTCTTTTTGTTTCCCTTGCTTTTGTCCCCTTTTTCTGTATAGCTTCCAATCCTATGGAAGAACCAATTCATCAAGTTCTTAATAAGCTTTCTACAATACTTACTATCATCCCTATGCGTTCAACTTCATATATGCCATTTGATGCTTTGATATTACAATGACCATTCTTCCATTAACTCCTAACACAAGGAGTAACCATTCCATAATATATATGGAGATTATAATCACCTTGGATCGATGCTTTGCACATTACTTTCAATAATTTGTACACATCCATTCATATCATTATCCACAAACTCTATTCAATTCTCAAATGTGTAACATCATTATTTTATCAAATAACATGTTTGTTTAACTTGAAGTGCCATTATCTAACCCCAAGTTTATCATTAATCCAAACAATCAAAGTTAGGGTTCATGAGCTGAATTAGGGTTCTTGGATTTATCTCATATTTCCAACTTTTAATCCATACAAATTGAAGAAAGAGGTGTGTTACCTGTAATCTTGCCTTGATTACCAAAAGCCCATTGATTTACTCTTGGTTGCAGCCTAAAATCATGACACATACTCTAAACTAATATTTCCACACGAATAAAGTCAACCATTTCCCCTAGACATGTAGTTAGATTAATAACATAGTAGATATCAACTGCACACTTGATGTGTGGCGTCTACTAAGGGGATGCACTGCATTCCTATTGCGACGTGTGATTTTCCTTTTTACACGTTGTGTGCTCAACGAAGTTCATCTTTAACGTCATTCTACTATGTGTATGACGTGTAAGTTTGTCATATGGTCGCGTCGTGTTTCTATCAGCATCTTGTCGTGTGATTTTGAAATCACGCGTCGTGTAAACATCATTTTCGCAGAATAGCAACACACTTACATTACGCATTGCATAAGTATTCACTTCCAAAATAGCAATATACTTTAATGTCTACGTCAAATACTTAGAATATTTTGATATACCTGTTTTTGGCTTTGAAGGCGTCGCCTTTTTCCAACATAACACGTCGCTTAATCGTCATTTCCGAAATTATCAACGTACTTTAACATATATATGTCAAAATGATCGAGTAATCAGTTGCACCCGGTTACGCGTCGCATAATTCCTTATCTATGTGCCACGTTCTTGTTGCCACTTTTTGCAAAGTTTCCTAATTTCTACCATTTTTCTCATTCATATTCTTATAGCCATTTAGCTCTACTACAATGATTATATTTATACATAAAGAATCCTAACTCACAAGTTATAGCATTATAACACCACATTCACACAAATAACCAAGTTCTTTCTTATGGTCAACTTGCATCATAACATTGACATGAGAATTCTAAATTGCATAATTCAAGTTCACAGAAATCATGGAAATTTTAGTTGTTATAACATATACTCTTCTCGGAAACGTAGATTCTTCTTATATTCGGAATGTTGTACACTCCATCATCACCACACTTTTCCAGACTAGACACCACCTCAACTGCAGTGCACCTCGATACCATAACTGCGGTCTTGACACCTCAGTTTTTCCTTAGAATAATTCGGCAAATTTTCACTTGGGGTGCTGCCCCCAAACCCCAAAAGGTACTCCTTGCGTGGTTTGTGGAACAGAATAAAGTCAAATGGTAGATCATAGTCTACATCTGACATCCCAACACCTGTGCCCGATGCGTATGATGAATATGGAATATGTGTAGCATGTTACCCATTTGGGTGTGATTTAGACTTGCCGAACTCTTTGGTTCATGAAGTTTGCATCAATAAAAATTTGTTACAATTAACACGAGATAAAAAGAACGCAATCACTACAAGAAAATTCTTAATTAGTGACCAAAATGATTTGGTCACTAACAGTAGAAAAATTGTCACTGAATTGATTTAGTGACCGGGATTCCGGTCGTCACTTTTCGTCACTATAGCTCCGTCACTAAATAAATTAGAGACCAAAACTTGTAGGTGGTCACTAAATATTGACCAAAATATATTAGTCACTATATGTGTTACGACTTATTTTGTCACTAAATATAGTCACTAATAACTAGAAATCATCGCTATTTTATACATTTAGTGACAAAATGCATGGTCACTAATTATTTATTGTTAGAGACCAAAAAGGCTGTCACTAATTTCTATTGTCAGAGACCAAAAAGATTGCCACTAATCATTTATTAAACCAAAAAATTATGCACCACTAAATTTTTTTAGATCACATTAATTTGTCTTAAATAAAAATAACACGCCATAACCAGTTTATTAAGAGTTGCTTTTCCATAGCAGTTAAATAGTATCCATTTAGCAATAACTTACAACAACCAATATATGATTTTATATTTCTATATACCATCATTCTATCATTCTTTTCACTACACAAACTACACAATTTTTTGTGTATCTCTTCATGCAACTGTTGTTGAGTTAATAAGCATCAAAACCCTGTTTTGGGAGACTAAAAAGCTCCTTAAGATCCTGAAAAAACAAACACGAATAAACAAAATCATTTCCCACAAATTATTAAATTAGAAACACAACAAAATAGCATGCAACTTTCAAAAAACTCACTTGTTAACTGAAATACCGAATTTGCTATTTGTGTTTAGTAGCACCTTTGAATAAAACCCCTTTATATATCTGTCTCATAAAATTCAACCAATCAAATATGACATACGAAAAAGAAAAATAATTGGTTCCCAATAAAAAGGACATAATGTATATCTTTTCTTCAACAGTAACACAAGTCATCAAATCATTTTTCTGTCCAATGCGGTATGCACGATCAACACTTTGATTATCAGTACTGCAATAAAATTTTTAAAAACAAGAGTGTCAATAAATTTGATATAGCATGTTAAAGGGATTTAAATAGAGTACATTTAGATAAACTGCTGAGAATAGCAACGTAATTTACTTTTTTTCACCAATATGTGCAATGTACTTTAGTTTTACCTATAATTGCAATTTACTTCTATTTTGCTACCAATTAAGGCAAATTATCGATAGAAAAATGTAAGTACATTGCTATTATGGCTAAAAACTATAATTTTGTTGCTATTTTGTATCAAGAAAATGTAATTATGTTGTTATTATTATCGGTAAGAAAATGTAATGGTATTATCCAGGGTAATGAAGTGTAATATTTGTTGCTATTATGGTTGTGTATATTGGTAATAAGAGTAAAGAGTGTTATTATTTTCCTAAATTTTCCCTTTTTGCTAATAGAAATTTAAAATTAAAGTAAAAAAAGCAACCTTGGATTCCAAGCTGGATCGACGACAATGACATGGTCTGCTTTTGTTAGGGTGAGTCACAAATAACCAACTTGAGAAGTCAAAAGAAATATTGGAGCTCCAATACACTTTTGAAAATCCTATAAATTAGAAATGATATTTATTTATAAACAAGTGATGTTTTATTTTACCTTAATTAACCAAGCTCAAAATGACTTCTTAAAAGCACTATAAGAAAAATGAACTGAATTTTCCCTTCTATTTACTTCCCTTCACTCGCATTCCATTTCCTTCCATCCCTTTCCATTTAAAATCTTGAGGACACAGCGTTAGGCGGGAGAGTGGGAATTGGAGAATAGGTTTTCACTAGCGGATGGTTTATGTCACGATGTAAAGTTATTGTGTTTGTTATTCGACTTAATAAAATATTGAAAAATTAATATATATATATATATATATATATATATATATATATATATATATATATATATATATATATATATATATATATATATATATATATATATATATATATATATATATATATATATATATATATATATATATATTTTAATATAGATTTAAAAAATAAAATAATCTATAAAAATATAATTATTAAAAGACAAAGTTTCATAAATGGTCTCCGTGGTTTCACAAAATATCAAGTTTCGTCCCTAACTTTTTTTTATCTCAATGATAGTTCTTGTGGTTTCATTTTTTATCTTGGTTGGTCTTTCATTTATATGAAATTACTTATTTACCATTTTTAATATCTTTTATATTTTCTTAATTAAAACTATTTAAAAAAAAAGAAAAAAATAAATAACACCTCACCCCCTTATTCCCCTCTTCCCTCCACTCCTCTCTCACCTCATCACCACCATTAAAACCATCGTCCACCACCACCCTCCACTCCAAAGTTAAATTACTTTGCCACTATAAAACAAATGCAAGCCTAATCGTCAGGTTATAGTCAAATCTGACTATACCCTCATCATCATCATTTCCGGCGGCGGTGGCAGTTTGTTTAGGGCAGAGAAAGAAATTCCTTGAACCTAACTCGATTAACTTCTCATCTAGATCCAAATCTGTCGATCATAATCCGTAAGAAATCAATTCTACAACCGTTCAACAATTTATTGGAACAATATTAATATGCATCAATCACTTGCAAGCATCAACAATCAAGTATATAAAGTAAAAGAAATCGATGCGTATTAGCTTCCAAACCTGTCGATCATCTAACTCGGTTAACTTCCCATCTCGATCGAAAGCTGTCAGTCATTGACAGTTTGACTCAGGTGAAATCAATACGTGCAATGGAATTAGGCTTCTCTGTACCGTCAGGTTAAGCAGTAGCTTTGTCAACTTTGAACGCACCATCTCGGTCGAAGAATCAACCCTACTGGAAATCAAATCCAACACCGTTCTCGGCCTCTGCAGTTTCCCTACCATTTCTTCAGCAACGTGGCTGTGAAACGAAATAGCTTTCTCCGTACCAGTTTTTGAAGGAGGCGATTGGGAAGCTATGGGCTGGGGTGGCTTTGAATCAAATGTGGCTTGCTTGTGTTCAGTTAGAGATCCAGGTCAGTTTCTTTGTTGTGGAGGGTCGAGAATGTTGATTTCGTGAGGGGCGATGGAGACGTTAATGATGAAATTGCGTAAGGAGCGAGTTGAGGAAGTCGAAGAAGGACGTGATAGATTATGGATAAGTTATTGTCGATTTGGGAAGTGGGTTTGGATAAGATTTGTTTGATAAAAGACCAAGAGGGATGGACGGTGGTTTTAATGGTGGTAGTAAGGTGAGAGAAGAGTGGAGGGGGAGGGGAAGAAGTAGATGGGGTGTTCTTTATTTTTTTTTCTTTTTTATATAGTTTTAATTAAAGAAAATGTAAAATATATTAAAAATGGTAAATAAGTCATTTTATATAGATGAGGGACCAACCATGATAAAAAATGAAACCATAGGGACTATCCTTGAGATAAGAAAAAACGTTAGGAACGAAACTTGATATCATGTGAAACCACATGGATCATTTATGAAGTTTTGTCTTATTAAAATGACTACTGAAAATTATTTTATGGTCATCATTTGCAAATTTGGTCCCTGTGGTTTGCCAAATTTTGTTCTTTTGGTCCAAAATGATTTTGACTAGCACCATAGGTCCAAAAAGTTTAATTTGTTGTGAGTTTGATCCAATTTTTATTGAAAATACTTTAAATGACAAGTTTACCCTTATTATTTGATTTTTCCTTTTCTTTTAATTTATTAATGGTTTTTTATTTACAAAAACAAAAAAGAAATTGAAAAACCCCATCCCTTCCCCACCCCACCCCATTGGTCTCCCCTACCTCTCTCACTCCTCTCACTCCTCTCACTCCTAAATACTCTCTCATCTCTCTCGACAAATAGAAAAATGTCGCCACCACGACCATCTACCGGAAAAATCAGAAAACCACCACCATCGTTTGAACTTCGAAGTCGGTTGAATAAAAAAGAGACGTCGAGGGCCTTTATTAGATTTAGAAATAAAAAACACATACATGCTCAGATTTAAACGCACACAAGTACATGTTCTAAGATTCAGAAATCAAAAATCCATCTATAACACATACATACATAAACTCAGTTTTTAGATTCATATTTAAACACACACACGTACATGGTGCATGATTTTGATGAACAACAGAAGTGTATGTCTGTGATGGCATGAAGATTGTGGAGCCAAATGGAGAAGATGATGGAATGATCAAAAAGTGTTTGCATCCAGGGTTTTCAAATCGAAGAGAGAGAGAAAGATGAGGGTTTCTAGATTGGTGGGATTGGTGGGGGTAGGTTTTTTATCTTCATTTTTGTTTTTATTAAAAATTAATAAAAGATAAAATAAATTTTAAAAAATGGAAAAACAAAATAAAAGGGCAAATCCGTCTTTCTACGTATTTTTTTAAATAAATGGACCAAAACCGCAATAAATTTCTTTTTTTAGCAAATTTTGGTAAACCACATGGATCAAATTTGCAATTAACTCTTTTTTTCATACAAATTCTATGACAATTGTTTATGGATTCAAAAAGTCTAATATCTAAATATACTTAGAGACCATTAATTTTGGTAACTAATTTTTCAATATAGTGATAATCTTTTTTGTCATTATAATTTTAATTTAATAGCCAATATATTTAGTCATTAATATTTGTCATTTTAAAATTTTCTACTGGAGTATTATCGGACTTAGTGAAATATTGAAAAAATAATATACTTTTAACTATATTTTTCGTGATAAAAATATAGATTAAAAATAATAAAATAGTTTATAAAAATATAATTATTAAAATGACTAGTGACTATTATTTTATAAACTCGTTATTTTTTCATACATAATTGGTGACGACTGTTTATTGTCACAATGTTCGTAGGTAAGTTTTAGAGTAGTCTAAAAACGAAAAGTATTTAGTGACCACTGTTTTTGGTAGCTAATTTTCCAATATAGTGACATTTTTTCTTCATTAAAATTATTATTTAGTGCCCATTATATTAAGTCATTAATACTTGTGATAACATTTGAAAAAAAAATGTTTTATTTTACTGTTAAGCTTCAGAAAAGTCTAAATCAAAAGATACTTAGTGACCACTATTTTTGGTAACTAACTCTTCAATAATGTGGGCATCTTTTTTGTCATTAAAATTTTAAATTAATTACCAAAAATTTTAGTCATTAATATTTGTCACGATTTAAAATTCTCTACTGGAGTATTATTGGAGTTCGTGAAATATTGAAAAAATAATATATTTTTTAATTATGATTTTTGTGATAAAAATATAGATTAAAAAGAATAAAATAGTTTATAAAAATATAATTATTAAAATGACTAGTGACTATTATTTTTTCATACATATTTAGTGACGAGTGTTTATTGTCACAATGTTTGTAGGTAAGTTTTAGAGTAGTCTAAAGTATTTAGTGACCACTGTTTTTGGTAACTAATTCTCCAATATAATACCATTTTCTTCGTCACTAAAATTTTAATTTAGTGACCATTATATGTAGTCTCTAATACTTGTAATAACCTTTGAAAAAAATGTTTTATTTTACGTTTAGTGACCAATGAGTGATGTCCATCATACGATTGGTCACTAAATTGGTAACATTACCAATATTCAGTGACGATTTAATATATGATGACTAAATAATGCCGTTAGCGACCAAAATTCATGTCGTCGTTAGAAAACTTGCCACTAACAAGTGAATTAAAGCCATATTCTTGACTATGTGGTTGGCCATTTTGAATTATTGTAATTTTGTCACGTTTGAAGGGAACAAAACTTGAAAGGATACATTATTTGATAGTATATAGTTGAGACTTCATATAATTTGTTAGCTATTAATGGAGTAAGTTGAAAGTTACCTGGACTTTGGGATGTCAAATTCTCCTCCAGCTGTTTCTTAGTAATTGGTTACTACCTACTCGGTGTTTCTCAATAATATCGAGCCGTTCCATATATATATATAAAAAAAGGACGGCATGAGATTCACACTCTTAGAAGAATCCAAAAAAGTCATGTTTCGATCATCATTTACTACAGATATTTGATTAGGTTTATAATTGGAATTTTATAAATCTAACGAAGATGAATTTGTAAGGATAATATTTTTGGACCAAGAAGTCTTTTTCGATGATTTTTTACATTATTTTACATATGCTTTTCCTCTTAGAATTCACAAACGACAAATAATTAAACACGCCGGCCTGATTCAGATGCAAGTATATTCTCATAATAACCTATTAACCTTTATATCGTACATTAATTACGTTTCACGTTTATCACGAGGCAGTTTTTTTAAATAAAGAAAGTTGTTTGTATAACAGGAAAATGCCATAAAAACTCCATAAAGATTGAATTTTTATTTAAAAGGGTCATGTAATAATTTTTTATCCCTCTAAACCATTAAAATAAGAAATTACTAGTTAAAAATAGGAATATTAAAAATGAGATATTACTAGTTAAAAATAGGAATATGACATTAGGCAACCGGTTTAAAAGTAATACCTTACATTACGTTGACAATAACAGGCCACAGAGAAAAATGATGATGATGTGGTCTCTTAGTCAGCCTAATCTATATGTAAGGGTTTGATCAAATCAAACCCCATCACATCGTTCCTATTTTTCCGTTGTAAAAGCTTCATCCCCTCTACACGATGTCTTTGTATTCTTCTTCGGACAATGTTGAGGTCGAAGAGTTTAATCGGAATTGCGAATATTACCAACATCTGGTATTTGTTTAATGTGTTATAGCCGAATATTACCAACATTTGGTAGGAGGTTTAAGGATAGTACAATCCTAGATATGGGAGGTGGTGAATATAGATGGAATATGGTAACCGGATGAGAACTTTGTGACCATATGTGGCGAATTAGTTTGGGATAATGTGAACGCATAACTAGCACTTTGCATGTTATGAGATACGTGTTGATGTGGTCACATAACGAGTACCCTATGACTATGTGTGGAGAATGCCAGTATGGTTGCATAATAGGCACCTTGCAAACACATGGTGAGGTGTTGGCATGGTCACATAATGAGCATATTGTGATCATGCGATGAAAGTGTTAGCATGGCCACATGGTGAGTACTCTGTGATCACATTAGCACTAGTAGAAAAAAGGGCTTTAATGACATGCATTGCGTGTCATTAAAGGGTACAGATGACACACAAATGTGTGTCATTGAAGCCCCAGTCATAAATGTAAGATGACACACATTCGTGTGTCATAAATTTATGACATACATTTACGACACGCATTGCGTGTCATTGAAGCCTCAGTCATAAATGAAAGATGACACTCTTTTGTGTGTCATATATATATATATATATATATATATATATATATATATATATATATATATATATATATATATATATATATATATATATATATATATATATATATATAACGTAAATCCACTAAAATTTACTAATTTTGTAGAATGCCATAATAAACAAATACAATACATTGACCATCACAATTCCTGATTACATCACTTGTACATTCATACTTTTGAAGATTACATGAGTCGAATACGTACAAAAGCTTTGAATCATTGATGAAATTAAATATCTAAATGAAGCCAAAGAGTTGTCATTTGTGCCTTCAAAATAGTAGCATAAGATGCTTAAAACCGTTGATGATCTTTCATTCGAATCTGTTTGGAAATTTTAAATCAAGATTCTTTACCAGCAGTTGCCATCTTATTCCTTTGTACCTTAGACTTGTCAGATGCTGAAAAACAGTTAAACTAATGACTAATCAATATTTTGAATGGTAATTAAAGAATTAAAACGTATAAAAAACTTACAGTGTTTTAGAGTGACCCATACAGAGCCTTTTTTTAATGTGCTCAAACATGCTAAATAATTGTTGAAGATACAATAATTGTCGTCATTAAATTACACATAATCATGTTGGAGTAATCGTACCTAACATTATTAAAAATAGCATGTTAAAGATACAATAATTGTTGTCATTAAATTACACATAATCAAGTTGGAGTAAAAAAAAGAATACTTACCATAAATTGATGAACATGAATAGCACGAACTATTAGTTGAATTGATGAATATGAAAAGCAGGAACTGAAGTAATAATCAAATAACGAGTAACAATTAAATTTTCAAGAAACCATAACTTAAACTTAAATTTTCTCGACTAACAAACCTTAACAATTACATTCAGGTTTCCAACAAAACTCTAACAATTTATTTACTGCTAGCAAGTAACACGTAACAATTAACAATAAACAACAAACGAATCGATTTCCATCAAACATACCACATATTGATCTTCAAATATATCAATACCACTTCCGTTATGGTGACAATTGCAAGGAACATCAAACATTACCTTTACTAATTAACTGAAAGCATCAAATGAAAAGCAAGATTCTCATCACCGGAATAATTGATTTTGCTAAATACAAAGCATGTGTATGTCTGCAACTCTTCATATGTGTGAATGAAGAGGCTTCAATTAGGTTAGGCATATCATCGAGCAGCTTCAGTGCATACTCAAATGTTGAACCAACAACTCAGGATACGAATTTAATTCACACACATAAGCATTATACAGACAAACTCACACATATGTTGAATCAATCGGAAATCGGAATGCTGTACCTGTGTCTCTTGCTGGTACTCCGACGAATCCCACGACCGGTAGAAACTTCGACCGGTACTCCGATAAGCAACTCCCCTGCATACCAATTCAAGCATATCCGTCTGTGATGAATTCAACTCCCATGTATATCGATTCAATTTGAATCGATAAATTGCTAAAAATCATACTGCCTGTATACCGATTCAAGCACGCCTTCATTCCGTTTGCTTCATTCCGTGAACAATTAGAACAAACCGATGTGTTTCAATCGATTTTCGAATTCGACGTATTTTTCGAAGATGTGCTTGAATCAAGATGTTGTTCGATTGATAGGTAAGTTGAGGTGCGACGAGAGTTTGGGAGTACTAAAGGGTGTTATGGTTATGGAACCCTAGATTGCCTCTTCATTTTGAACTGAACGAGGGGGAATGAAAAACGGGGAATATAAAACGATACAATTTAAGATGAGATGACACACAAATATAAAAAGTGCCGCGCGTGTTGTTTTTATTTGGTTTTATGACACGAAACAATGACATACATTAATGGATCTCGCAAATCTCTTAAGATTTTATAAAATATGACATAATTTTTATGACACACGTTTTTGTTTGTCATAAAAATGATGTGTGTCATTGTTCGTGTGTCATTAAAAGTCATTTTTCTAGTAGTGTAGACGAGTATACTTAGCTGAGATTGATAAACGAGAAACCAGTGCATATGGTGTACTCACATCACGAGTACTTTGAAGCAAGAGCCATGTGTATGAAAATCGTAGAATCTCATATAATAAAGTTGTAATGTAATTGATTGATAGAAGGTATACCATATTCACTGAAGTTGATAAAAGCTTCTGTTTGACATTGATAAAATTTAGCTAGGATTGATGAAAAGTGTCAGCTTTATATTGGTGAATTTAATTGAGACCGATGAAAAGTCTCAAGACGGGATTGGTGAAAATTCCAATTTATTTTTGGTGTTCGTATAAATAAGACATGATGAAAAGTCATAATCTATATAGGTGTACAATTCATAAGACTAGTGAAATTCATACTTAGAATGGTGTAATTATTGAGGAATGGTTAAATAAAACCACTTATATATGACTGAATGATTCCGATGACGAAATCTATTGAAATGGGGAGAGCTTGTAACCCTTGGTTACTTGAAATACCCACAAATGGTTTCCATGGAAAGACTTTGTGTAAATTTGATTAGAATAAGGTAAAAGGGGTATTTAGTGGTACTATGATAGTACAATTCTAAAAAGGGAAAAGATTTGGAAGTAAAGTGCTATCTAGCACTTAGCGGTGCTAACGTGAGGAGATTACGGTGCGACCGCGAGGCGGTGACGACAACGACACTATATTTAAAGATAGCAACGCGATTAGTTGTGGAACGAACGTCTCATAAGACCCTAGAAAGGTCATTTTGGTTCTGGTTCACTTTATCTTCATTAAGGAGTGACATAGACGAGTTTTGGCTGGAACTTGGAGCTACGTAGCTGGAGATTAAAGGAAGAACATTCCTTTGCCTCTTCTATGAATGTAAAACCTAATTCTTATGAAAGGATTAAGATTTTGGTAGTATGAAGTTGGTGAATTGCAAACTCCAGCTGATCGCTTTTTGTATGGTTTGTGAACCATGTGGTAACCTAGAACTAAAGTAGAAAAGAGTGGGAATTGGTTATGGAGGTATTAGATTAGAAACTTGGCCCTGAGTTTGTCGATAACGACGCTACCATGAGCTGGTAGCGATGCGAATGATGAACTTTTTCGCAGTGCGATGGTTCATCTGTAGCGACGCTATCAATGAGTTTTATGATAGCATCGCGATGGTGGTTTTTAGCGATGCTAAGTGCGAACCAGTGAATTACAGGCTACTTTAAAATCAAATATTGTTAAGTATGTGTTCTTGGACTTGAGTATGATACACCAAAGCAATGATAATGTATTTATATCACACCCTCAAACCGTATTGGCGGAAACGTTCAAGGGTGGATGACTTCATGAACAATATCATAACAAGTTGAAATATAGTGATTCCAAGCAACACAATCATCATACATAATTGTAAAGGTTACATAGTTCAATGTATCATGTTTCGATTAAAATTACCAATGATAACAAAAATATGCAAAATGACGTCGTAACGTCGCTTCAACCACGCTTGTGATTTACCTTTTTAGTTTCCTGAGAATACAAATAGTTGAAAAAGTGTCAACAATTAAGTTGGTGAGTTCATAAGATTTTGTATAAGTAAAACCCTTTGTTTGTAAGCGGTAATAATTTAGAACCAAGAAAATCCAATATTTTCTAATAAAATGACAAGTCTTTAAATCTCAAAGACTAAAATGTAAAGTGTAAAATCGTAGTATAAACTCCGTTGAAATATATAATTTCAATTAAATAATTTATAAAAATTATTAAGTTGATTATTTTCCGTGTGAGATATCCCATAACCATACTGTGACTAGTTGGCCTGCAGCGACGTTCTTCAGGCGTCGTAATGTTAGACATTTGGATACCTCAGACCTGCCGGTCTAGCTGTAGCAAGCAGCTCAGGTGCGGGGTTGTCAAGCCCGTATAGATCTATACTCAAATATCGCGCTCTCATACCGAGACTCTGGTTATAAATGTACAGGACTTATAGTAGGTACTTATAAAAGTACTGTGAAGATTTCCTCTCACAAAATGTATGTATTTGAAATCAACTTGTATTTGTAAAAATTGTACGTAATGTCTCTTGTAATCATCCATTATCATTTAACCCATGATAATATAGTATTATTTAATAATTATATAAATTATATAATTACTATATATTATGTTTAAGCGTCAAACTAACCTCATGTTCATAAACTATTCCAATAATAGTCTATTTTTAGTAGTTTCGTCGTAATAACCATATTTTGTGAATAATAGCGACGTAACTTATTCAAATGATTATAAATGTCATCTTTTGAGATATTTCTCACATAAATGGTGTAATAACTTAGTTATAACCATTTTTGCTAGAAAATAGTTCCTTCGTTTATAAAAACATAGTTTTTACTAGTTTCCGTTTTTATGACGATTTTACTCAAGATCTAGTATTTTTGTACACCTTTTTAGTAGATTTGTAACTTTTACACAACTTAATATACCAAAGTGTTCATAATACTTAGATCTACGCATATTCCTAGTCAAGTTCATGTTTATAACATCTTTACACAATCTATTTATAGTCTAGTAACTTTTACACAAACATTTTATACATCATGGTGAGCATCCTACAAAGATCTATCCATATTTCATGTCAAAGGTATTTTTACACAACTACTAACTTTATGAACTTGTATAAATCATCATATGTAACATTTTAACATATATAAACTTGAATAAAACAACATTTATAGTAAAGGAACTTGTATTCTCCCCCAAAAAGGCTTGAAAATATGAAAATGAGGGGTATGAACTCACCTTGAGTGGTAGATCTTAAGGTTTCTTGGTAGGAGGTGGAAGACTTTGGTTCTAGGACCCGGAGGACTCTTGGATAAAGCTATTATCCAATGGATTTTCGTGAGTATGTGTGTGTAATAGAGTAAATGAAAGTATTTAGAACTTAAATCACTAGATGATCATAACTTACCAAGGATACTTGCAAGATCTTTGAAGATGATGAAGGTTGGAGCTCAAAGACCCTTGGACAAAATTAATATCCAATGGATATGGATGAATGTTAGTGTGTGTATAAGGTGTAAAACTTGTGTTATGTTGTTTAGAACCAAAAGATGAGTGAAACTTACCACTTGAACTTGTGAAAGGAGCTTGGAATTGAAGTTTGAAGAAGATGAAGATGATGATGGTGTGAGCCGAGAGCAAGAAGAGAGGAGAGAAAAAGAGATTGGTGAAATGTGTTAGTTTCAAATGAATGGCTAGTTTAGTTCTTGGAAGCATAAGCCTTGATTTTTCTAATATATTAATTATAGCCTTTTAAGGCCTAATATTATAAAACTAAAAAGAAAGATTTTGGTGTGATGGCATGTCCCCCATGGAGATGCCGATTTGGGGAGGGGGGTGGGGTGGGGTGGGTTAGTTTTTATAAAAATAGCAATGTACTTATAAAAATGTGTGATTTTTATAAAATAGTATGACGTTTTAGTGAAATTTCGTGAGATTTTGACGAAACGAAGTTCTAAATAATTATTTTGTATAAAAACATTGCCAAACATTTATTTTGATTGAATTATAATTTGTTGGGTGTCGGAATACGCGTTTAAGCGCAGTATTCTTCCGATTTCGCGATTTTTGACGTTTTACCGGAAATTACTTTTAGCTTTGAATTTAAATACTAGACATTGTTACGTTACTTATCATATGAATCGTTATTTCATATTTGATGTTTAAGGTACCATATTTTGAGATTTGAGTCCAAACCCTGTGTACATTTATCCGTTCACAGCGGTTTAATCGTTATAACTTTCACATACGAACTCCGTTTTCGACGTTCTATATATCGAAAGTTTCGTATTTACGTGTAGATTTTTTTATGAACATTATTATTCTTATAATAATAATTGTACGATTATCGAATTTTTGTGCTATAGTAGTTCGCTGTTCGCATTTTTGACTTTCAATCGCTAATTGTTTTGATTTAGCATACGTAGCACTATAATGTTAATAATTCGTCACAAAAGTTATGGAAAACAACTTTTCAACATATGGATTAACGTACGCTTCGTTTGACTACAGTTGACTTTTGTTGACCAAAATTTACAATTGTCACAATTTAAGCTATTATGATGGGAAGAAGGAGGGACTAGCTGAGCTAGAATGGATTCCACCAATTTGGCCATTACCCAGGTAATTAATCTCTTGTACTTAAATGAGAATGTATCTCATTCCCTATTGGCAAGTTATGTTGTATGTACGTGTTGATTAACCGATGATCTAGCCAACTATATATATAGTAGTTAGAGTGGTAAACATAGCTGTTGTGGTTAATATAGTTGAGTAGATAATTATAGAAATCGCTGATATAGCGGGAGTATTGAATAGTACCGTTCCGTTAGTATAACTGTAATGACAGGCTATAACCACGTTTAGCTGATGGCTTGGATAGTTGATTTTACATGATTACGATTAAAATTATGAGTTGTGTTGGCAGTAGACCTGACCATCCAGAGGACAAGCAATATTAGTAGGACAACGTCAGCCTGACTGAGTTGGTAACTCGTCAACCACCCGTGTAGGTTAATCGTCCGTGGGAATCCTAACCACTGAATGAATAAACCGCATGGAGAGCCGATCACCTGACGAGCCGACCGCCTAGAAAGTCGATTACCTCTGTCCTAGCTAGCTGAGGTTACCTTGGTGGTTGGCGACTTGATGGCTAAGTGGCTGTTATGTGGAAGCAGTTAGGTATTGCCCAAGCAGCCGTTACTGCCCTGTTGTTTCCTATGAGGTTGGGAGAATAGTTACATGGCTGGTGTGTGTGTGTGCTTGGGTGACAGGATAATGACATGTGTGGCTATAGTTGATTAGTTGGCTTACAGCCGTAGTGGCTGGTAAATCATATGATCGACATATATGTTGGAGGCTGATCACTGAAGTATCGTTTGGTTGTTGTCTATTTTTATTACGCATACTGATATACCTATGTTATGGTGTTTGGCAGGGGGATTACTCACTAAGCTTTATAAGCTTACATGTTATGTTGTGTTGTGTTGTTTTTACGAGTACATGCAGCAGTGATGGGGAGTAACATATAACAAAGCGATGAAAGAGTTAGTATATTTTCATTGTACATGACTTATGTATTCATTATTTGTAATACCCAGCTCGGTCTGCAGGGACTACGGTGTGTTTTCATTATTGATAACATATTGCATATTATGGTTTGATTACTAGTACACCCGTGTTATGTTGTACTATAACTTGAAATTTTTGGGTGTATGTTGTATGAAAAACCGGGTGTTACATCTGTCACCACACCCTGTATTACTAAACCACTAAACCAGTTGTGTCACTACTTGAATCAAAGTAGTCCTCCAAACCATTTCCGTATGTTCCATATATATGGATATTATGATTTTGGGCTCTTCATAAGCTATATCTAAAAAGTGGGCATAGTCAATTTTGTTTCCTATGAACCTAATATCAGTTGATAAAGGACGATTACATTGGTAGTTGTACAGTTTCTCAAATACTTCTCTTGTGAATTTGTTGTAGAAAAGTAACACACACAACCAAATCCATTCCAACAAAATCGTGATCAGTAACCAAGAACTGATCTCCTCCATCATAAGAACAAGGACGTCGGACAAAAACACCATTAAAGTTCGAAATCGACTTTCAAGTAGACAACATTAGGGTTTTCCATGCCGTCAACTATCGTAAAAACATAACAACGAAATCATAGAATACCTACTACTGCCAAGACAGAAATCCGATCATCTTGCTTAAACCCTAGATATCCGGTGAATACCAATTATAAACTTCAAATTTTTTAATACCCAGCACACATGGATTAGCTAATGTAAACTATAAGGACATATACTTTGTTTGGTCAACGTCCACACCAGCCAAGTTACCTGCACAACTGTTCATTTTTCACAAATGGACATTTTAACCAGTAATTTCTCACTTTAATCGCTTAGATGGACTAAAAAGTACTTCAAGGGCCATTTAAAACCGAAACCCATACTTTATGGAGTTTTCATGACATTCACCCAATAGTTTATATACTAGGTGCGTTCCAGCGCAATACGACGGATGCAAATAGTTCGTTTTAGTGAATAGCTTTCTGGTAGCGATTTTCTTTTTTCCGATGAGCTATTTTTGGTTAAAAGGGAAACATGTTTTAGCTTTTGATTAAAAATAAAAATGCATTGTTTTGAGGATTGACATTGCCGCAACGCCACTCCTCAAGCCATTAAAATTTTTTATTTTTATCTACATTAAAATTGTCGATTTCTACCAAAAGGCTTATAGCTAGCGGCATCAGGAGTTGGAAATGTGTTTATCCCCTAAGGGGTTGAGTTGAGACACATATGGTAGTTTCGAATTATCAAATTATAAGTCATCCAAAAAAATTGATTTTAACTCATAAAGTTTAATAAAAATATATGAATATATTTCTATTAAGCTTATTATTTAAAAAATATTTTCCAATCAGTTTTGAATTCATTATTCACTTTCGTTTATAAAAAAAGTTACTTTTATTCGAAATTTTTATCTTTTTATTTCTTCATCAAGTAAACTTTTCTCATAAAAACTTTGAAACCCTAAATGTTTAGACATGCGTTTGAACTAAAAAATAATAATGAACTGAAATTTATCATATTTATTTGTTCTTGTTTTATAATGTTAAAATCAAAATATATCTATTAACTAATATAATCATACAAAAAAAATAAGATAAATAAAAATGGTTTTATATATTTTTCTCAAAAAAATTAAAATTAATAAAATCATTTAAAGAGTAAGAAGTCAAATAAAAATAATATGAATTTTGAAATATGATTCAAATTTATTAAAAAGTTAAATATTGTCATAACTTTTAGTTTTCTTTGATTAAAAAAGTAAACATTGTTTGCTTCCGGTCTACTTATCAACATGTTATATTATTTTTAGAAAATATATTATTAAATTGTAATCAAGTTTCACTTTTGTTAATCTTATTACCAAAATTTTTTAATATTGAAATTAATGTAAAAAAATATGGTTAATTGTATTGAAGATTTTATAATATTCCAACTCTTAATATTCATAGTAATGATTATATAGCATTAAACAACTATAACCTAAAAGTCTTTTTGGTTATTGTCTTAATTGAGATTTATGATAATCAATTAAATATGATTGAAATATTTAAAGTTTGTTTAACCAAATAATATCTATATCAAAACTTATGTCAACCACTTCCAAACACTTGAAGCACATGGATGTAATAAAAATTAGTTAATTGCATTAAAGTTTTATTTTAAGTACTATAACTCTCCAAATTCCATGTAAGAGTTATATATCATTATACCATTATAACTCAAAATATGTTTTTTACTTATCAGACTTAATATATGTTTATAAGACTTAATTTAATTTACTTAATCGGTTTAAACAATTTCTTTTAATTGAAATAACACTTGCAATTGCTACAAAATCTTTACACTTTCGTCAATATCTAATTTGCCACACTCTTTCTTTTTTAGACGATTTATTTTATATGTTAACATTAAAAATTCATTTAATAAATACGTACACATCCTAACTTTAAAAAAGTATATCAAATGACACTGAAAATAATAACGGCTACATATGGTTTCGTTTGAACAAATTTTTGAGACTTTTAAAATTGATATTCAAACTATCCTTGTTTAATAAAAATATAATATTATTTAAATAATGTATACGCCTTATTAAAATTATTAACAACATAAAACCTAAAACAATCAAAAGCAAGCTTCGCTTTAAAGCAATTGCTAATTGTACTCAGCAATATTATAAAGATGACACGTGTTATTCCATATAGACACATGAGTCTTTATAAACTGTCACACCTTGTAAGACCATCCGTTTCATCCTAGAAAATCTTGAGACATTTATACTAATTTTAACAGAAACTTTAGTGACAACTTTTTACTACTATCTTAAATTTAATGGCTTTCTATACCTATTTATCTAAAAATAATTATAAATGAATGACAAAACTTACAATATTAGTAACAAAATTATAGTATCAATTGATATGATATCTTAGTGTAGAAATAATACAACAAAATCAATTAATTGTAATGAAAAACATCATCGTATTTTACTGCAAATGAAGAGTTTTATCGTTTAAATATTTGATAGAGTTAAAGATCGTACCTCTACATATTTCATATTCACATTTTCTTTTACAAATAATAAGGCTACAAACTCCTATATTTTCACCCACTCTACAAAAAAATTGGAAAGATACGAAAAATAAATGAGACTAACTAAGCATGGAAAATAAGATTCTTATTCATGTTTGAAATCTCAAAATTCTCTTAACATATTAACTTAGCTTCCTTTCATCACTGTAGATTCTTCAAATTGCAGATTCTTCAAAAGTAGCAGTGAGACATTCGTAGACACACATCACCATGCTTTAAACTAATCAAACAGTTGGACCATTCAAATCTTTTATATAGCCAAAGAATATCATATCTCCCCTCATATTTCATCGTTGAACTTTTTCTTTTACACATGAGATGACTACGACCCTGTACTAAACTTCCATGCACCCTACAAAAAGAAATTGGAAAGAGAAAAAAAGTTTTAAGAGTAACCATGCATGAAGAATGATGTTCTTATATACCCAAAACATCTCATTTAATCAACTGATTAAGTAGAATAAGTAGAAGAGTTTAGGGAGTTTTAAATAAATATGGTGCAAGATAGAGACATAACTTTAACCACATTCATTTGAATAACCTCTATTTTATATATATATATATATATATATATATATATATATATATATATATATATATATATATATATATATATATATATATATATATATATATATATATATATATATATATATATATATATATATATATATATATATATATAAGCTCAAAAGAGAACGTCAAATTTTGTGAGACGGGGAGACTCAATACTAGCCACTTATTTTGGAGATCAAAAAATAAAAAATAAATAAAACAGGCTAAAATAATGAGAAGTTAAAAAAATTCTACTAATTTTAGCTATTTAATCTATCTAAAAAAATTTAAAAATAAAAAAAATAAAAAATCGAAAAAAACCTATAAAAATCAAAAAACATATTCCAGTGGAATGTTAATGGATCTTTGCATATTCTAATAGAATATTACACAACATAGTGTATATTCTACTAGAATTTGAAAAAAATGCTAATTTTTTATTTTATTATTATTACTTTTGAATAAAAATAATAAAAATAATAAATGACTATATATTTCAATTTTTTTTTCAATTATTTTGTATTTTTAATGGTTTTTGATTTAGACCCAAAATGAATGGCTATGATTGCGTCTCCCCATCTCACGAAATCTTATGGTCTCATATAAATCTAAACATATATATATATATATATATATATATATATATATATATATATATATATATATATATATATATATATATATATATATATATATATATATATATATATATATATATATATATATATATATATATATATATATCAGTGTTGTAAAAGTCGGCCCCTAGGCGCTAGACGGACTGGTTCTGCCTACGATTAATGGTATGCGGTCAAGTTAGGCGGATTTGGTCAACGACGGTCAAAATCGGGTTTAGGCGGGTCTAGGCGGCCAGAATTTCAATTTTTCAAAATTTAAAATTTTCAAAATTCAAAAATTCTCAAAAATTATCAAATTAAAAAAAAAAATCAGATTTTTTGATTTTTAAATTTAAATTTAGAAAACTTCAAATTTTCAGAACAATAATACATATTATATATTTTATTATACTAATAATATATATTATTTATTTTATTATATTAATAATATATATTTTTATTAGTAATTTCAGTTTTCTATTTTATATATAAATATATATATATATATATATATATATATATATATATATATATATATATATATATATATATATATATATATATATATATATATATATATATATATATAATGAAAATCCGTGGCTAAGTTATGATTATTGATGATTAAAATTATCGAAAATATCATTAATTAGTCTAAACATTGTGATGTTAGATGACTTACATATTTAAACACTTAGATTTGTCAAAATTCTATGCTTATTTATTAATTTTGTATGGATATATGTAATATTTAAATTTTAAAAAATAAATTATATTACAATTTTTTACTCCCCGCCTAGGCGCCGACTAGTCCTCGTTTAGACCGACTAGTGACTTCTATATATATATATATATATATATATATATATATATATATATATATATATATATATATATATATATATATATATATATATATATATATATATATATATATATATATATATATATATATATATATATATATCAAATGGGAACCATTTTTTTCCTAGGAACCTTTTGACTGAAATTTTTTTTAAAAAAAAAAAAAAATGACATAATACACCTAATCGCTTATATTTAAGACATTTTGTAAAAAAAATTTGAAAAAAACATGTATACACGAAATGTGTACATATGCACGAAACGTGATCATATACACATTTGCGAAAAAAGTGCATATATGCACATTTCGTGTATACATATTATTTTTCAATTTTTTTTGACAAAAAGTCTTAAATATAAGCGACTAGGTGTATTATGTCATTTTTTTGAAAAAAAAATATTTCAATCAGAAGGTTCCTAGAAAAAAATGGTTCTTCCTTGAAACGGACTCTTTCTCTCTCTCTCTCTCTCTATATATATATATATATATATATATATATATATATATATATATATATATATATATATATATATATATATATATATATATATATATATATATATATATATATATATATATATATATATATATATATATATATATATATATATATATATAGAAGTAGGTTCCATTGAGAATGAAAATTATGTTGAGAATGCGAGAATGAATCTCAGCCACATATTTTTTTCTTGCCGTTCTAATGCTTTGGCGCCGTCGGAGCGTTGACGCTCTTAACGACGAGATATATATTATTATTTACATATGATTTTCACCACCACTTCCACCTGCACCACCTTCGTTACCACCACCACCGTCGTCACCGCCACCACCACCACTGCCGCCGTCATCTCTACCACCACCGTCGCTGCCGCCACCTCCCCCAACGCCACCGCCGCCACCGCTACTGCCAACGCCGCCACCTCCCCCACCACCGCCGCCACCACCTTTACCACCACCTCCACCATCGCTACCACCACCCACCGCCACCACTACCACCTCCATCACCGCCGCCACTACCACCACCTTCGTCACCACCCACCTCCACCAACACCACCACCCCACGAACACCGGCGCTACCATCACAACCATCATCGCCACCCTCTATCGCCATCACCATCATCATCGCCACCCTCTACCACCATTCCGACCACCACAACCATATATGTATATTTATATATGTTTATTCATATATGATTATATGATTATTCATTTATGATTATATGAATAATCATATATGAATATACCCATTCATATATGAATAAATCATATACGAAAAAAACCCAGCTCGTCGTCGTGGAGCGGCGCGCGTCAACGTTTGCGCATCTAGTGGTCCATATTCATTCTCACGTTCTCAACATTATTTTCATTCTCAATGGAACCCTCCCCTATATATATATATATATATATATATATATATATATATATATATATATATATATATATATATATATATATATATATATATATATATATATATATATATATACTCACACGCACGAAAAACCTGCATTTCTCTCAAAATTTATAAAGAACATCAAGGAAATGTCTCTCTCCCTGCTATCTTTTCTCATTTATTTTCTTCTATTCATTATTGTAATAATTCTTCTGAAATCACTTTGTTCTCCTTCAGAAGATTACAAAAACCTACCTCCATCTCCAGCAAGGTTACCATTGATAGGTAACCTTCACCAACTCGGTTCGTTCCCGCACCGGTCTCTCAAAGCCATGGCTGAAACTTATGGTTCATTGATGTTGATTCGCCTTGGTTCGGTGCCTGTACTTGTAGCATCCTCTGTTGATGCAGCTCGAGAGATCATGAAAACCCATGATTTGATCTTATCAAACAGACCGAAATTAAAGATACCTAACAAAGTTTTTTATGGCTCGAAAGACATAGCTTTTTCGCAGTATGGAGAGCATTGGAGGCAGATGAAGAGTATTGCAGTGCTCCATCTTTTAACGAACAAAAGGGTTCAGTCGTTTAGGCAAGTCAGAGAAGAAGAGATGGCTCTTATTATCCATAGGATTTATAAAGCTCATAAATCGGTGGTTAATTTGAGCGATTTGCTGATTTCTCTTACAAATAATGTGATTTGTAGGGTTGCTTTGGGGAGGACATATGATGGGAAAAATTTTAAGAGCTTGTTAGATAGGTTTTTGAAGTTGTTGGGAAGTTTTAGTGTTGGGAGTTATATTCCGTGGCTAACGTGGGTAGATCGGTTGAGTGGATTAGAGCGAAGAGCTGATGAAGTTGCTAAAGAATTCGATGATTTTCTTGAGGGTGTTATTGAAGAACATATAAACAAAAATGAAGTTGGGCTTGAAATACAAGATGTCGTTGATATTTTATTAGAAATTCAAAGAGATAACATGACCGGGTTTCATCTTGAACGAGATGCGATCAAAGCTATCCTCTTGGTAGGTTTCTTTATCTTTGGGATTTATAATCCTTCATATACGTTACATTATGTGTCTTATAGTTATAGGTACGGTTGCCATTATTTGACGACGAGAAAACTCGTCACTTGCAAGCAACCAGCTGACCGTTGCGAAGGCTTCTTTTTTCCTTGGTAACTATTTCAGGATGGACGCTCACTAAAGAACGCATACCCTCACTTTCTTTTTGTAATAAAAAAGAAAATTGAAAAAATTAAATGATAATACAACTAGCCATGAATTATCCTTGATACTACTGGACGAATGCTAGCTGTTAAAACCTTGTAATGATTTATTATTGATCTCGTGCAGGACTTATTTGCTGCTGGAACGGATACTACGCTTTCAAACTTAGAGTGGGCAATTAGTGAGCTATTAAAACACCCACAAAAAATGAAAATACTGCAACAGGAGGCACACGAAATAGGCCAAGGAAGATCAATGATCACCGAAGACGATTTGGATAACATGCCCTACCTAAAAGCTGTTCTCAAAGAAACCCTACGGCTACACACTCCAGTCCCACTACTCGTTCCTCGTGAATCGACACAAGATGTCAAACTACTTGGCTACGACATCACAGCAGGAACACAAGTGATGATCAATGCATGGGCGATAGCAAGAGATGGTTCCAGATGGGAAGAACCCGATGAGTTTTGGCCAGAGAGGTTCTTGGACAGTCCTATCGATTACAAAGGGCTTCATTTTGAGTTCATACCATTTGGCGCTGGACGACGAAAGTGTCCCGGCATTCAGTTTGCCATGGCTATTAACGAGCTTGTTTTGGCTAACTTGGTGTATAAGTTTGATTTTGCATTACCTGGTGGAGAGGATTTGGACATGAGTGAGACCACTGGTATGACTGTTCATAAGAAGTGTCCTATACTTGTTACAGCAAGTCCTTGTTACTAGTTGTTGGCTATTACCGGTTTGTTTACGTGGGCTTTCCTACGGTATGAATAAAAGGTCTTTTATACTAGAAAATTGGATTGTTTCCGACAAGCATTTTCGTTGGTAATTAGTCGGAAATTGGGTTTAGCGACACATTTGCAACGAAATTATTTTGTGGCAAAAAGGGCCGTGGGAAACAAGTTTAACGACAAATTTTCTGACAAATTTCCGACAGAATGTTCCGTAGGAAATTGCCAATAAAATTCCGACAAGACTTCCTTGTTAGTGTATATGTGTATATGTATTTAGCCCCAGCACTTGTTCGGCCCATGTCTATGTCCGGCCCTTATGTTTATGCTAGTATTTATATGTGTATGGTTTTGTAATTTGAGATAAGGGAGTTGATTTATCCACAGGAACTTTTAATCCATCCACTGAAGTTTATTTACATTTCCAAATTTACCCTTCATTTATATCTGTAGATATTAGAAAGAAACGGAAAAACTCTTTCTCTCTCCTATCATCATCATCATCTTCTTATTTCTTTAACCAAAAACGTGTGTTTCTATGTAACAAAAGGCAAACACCACATGTAGTTGAATTTAAAACCGATTAGTCTTCGACAGCTCTTTACTATTAGTTCAATCTTGATAACTCACAATTTTCTAATTAATTTTCATTTTTTTATCTTCAATTTTAATATTTATATCTAGGTTATATAACTTCTTGTTTATAATTAGAATCAGTCCTGTGAAACTTCAAAAATTCATCATTTTAATAGGTTATATCTATATCATCAAATTTTCTTTTTAGATCTGGATTCTTTGGTCGGAATGGGGTTTGCCGGCTGTATAACGGAGTATACGTTGACTATTTTATTGCTGGTGTGGGTATCGCTGCTTTTTTTTACAAAAAGATTAAACGAAAGCTTGCGTGTGTTTAGTTCGATCTTTATTGGCAATGAGAAATACAAATTCTGACCCGTATCTTTGTTTTTTCCTGTTATTTTATAGTGTATTTGTGGCTTAATTGATTGTTGGTGTATCTAGTTCGATCTTTATTCATATCTGTAGCATTGATTGTGCTGTTAATTTTCTATCCTCTTTTGATCACGCCAGAACACAAGTTATTCTGCGAATGTATCTCCCATGCTCCGATCTTTATTCAAATGTCATTGGTAATGGAAAGAAAGCCGCAGGCCACTGCCCAACGTCGCCTGCAGCAGGATTGCTTTGGGTTTCTCTTCCTCTTCGTTTGCTGTAGTTTACTCGTATTCACCCATCTTTCTTTCTCCGACTGCCTCAAAGTTTCCAGCGATGCTTCCATTCTTCCAACGATTCTTGCACTCCATCCTTTATCTCAGTTATGTGGTTTATGAGTAGGAGTACAACGGATATAACAAAATTATTATTGTTTTCTCTTTTGAATATTAATAAATTAAAATAGGGGTATAAGTGTCATTTTATTGTTTTTTCAGTGGAAAGAGTAAAAAGCATAAGTGGAAGAATCAGGTCCCTTGAGATAATGAGAATCATATTATTTCCCACACAATAATATTTCTCACCCAGTATTTTCGACGTAATTTGCACAAACCATACGGTTTTTTGACAGAAGATTTCCGAAAGTTTTATGTCGGATAAGTTTTCCGAAAAGGCCTATAGTTGTGCATTTTTTCAGTCGATATTGTGTCCGTAATTAATGCAGTTATTTTTAAAGAAACCAATAAAATACAAATATTCCATATCTTTTTTTGCAAAAATTATACAATAAATAAAAGAGTAAATTACATGAATGGTCCGAGTAGTTTGGGGTAACTTGTGCGTTTAGTCCCAAACTTTTTATTTTAACTCGTATGGTCCCTATCTTTTTATTTTGTTACGCGCTTGGTCCCAGACCGACTTAAAAGGACTACATTCTGATAAATACACACATATAGTCTAAAACCAATATTTTTGTATCAAACTTAATGACTATTCTGAGTTTATGATATTAATAGCCAAGACTGCTAATGCGACCATATTCTGTAAGTTGTGGAGAAGGACTAACCAATCGTTAGAGACCGACATCAACATAAGTATGGGGTCGGTGCACCCCTACACTTGGTTTTATCCCTGACACATTATTGTTGCGTCTTTTCACTACACTCGGTCTCTGGATAACTTTCATCGCAATTTGAAAGTACATGGACCAACCCTACAATTCACACAAAGTCTATATCTCCAAGTTCGTTGATTGTTTTTCTCCGTTTTTATTTTAATTTTTTCTTTATACAGTGGGGACCTTATAGAATTTGAGTATGGGGTGGGAAGGTCGAAAAAGTATCAGTGTTGGTAGCCAAATTTTTTGATAAAATGATAGTTAATTTTGCATTTATGGAAATGAACACTTTTTGAAAATTTTAGCAAAACTTTTTGAGTAAATTACACGAATATCCCTGTGGTTTGAGGAAACTTGCATGTTTGGTCCCTAATTTTTTTAACTAGGACCGTCCTTATGGTTTGGATTTGTTGCGTGCCAAGTCCCTACCAGACTTAAAAAAAGTCTATTTTGCCCTTATTAATTTCTTTTTTAATATTTTTTTTGTTTATTAGTTTCAAATAGAAAAAAATTAGTTATATTCCCCCAACCCCCAATTCTTGGACTCTCTATCTCTCTGTCTCTCTCTCTCTCTCTCTATATATATATATATATATATATATATATATATATATATATATATATATATATATATATATATATATATATATATATATATATATATATATATATATATCTTCCCTCGCTCTCTTTCTGATGTAGTTTCGATTCTTAAAATCAATTTGAACTTCAAGGACAACGATGGTAGAAGGAGTGGAGACCAATGATGGTTGCTTGACAATCGACAGTTGGGATGATGAAGCAGCTTCCGATCGGCTTGATGGCGTCATTCCTGTGAGTCACAGTCGTTGAGACGATGAAGCATCAACAGTTGGGATGATGGAGCATCGATAGTTGGGATGATATTTAGGTTGTAAATGGCTAATTCTGGGTTAGGGATTCCATAGTGATGACGCAGGTGGACGGTAAAGAGGAAGGAGATGCAAGTTGACGGTGAAGATTGGAAGGGGAGATTCAAATCGGCAGTGAAAAGGGAGGAAGAAAGCAATGACATGAAGAAGGGGGAGGGGGTTAGCAATCGTGATTAGGGGTTTTTGGGGGAAGGGATGCTTTTAGTTTATTATACTTTTTGGTTTCAAAATTTATTTTTAATATTTAGTAAATAAATAGTAAAAGTAAAAAAATAGATAAGGGTAATTTAGTCATTAGATAGAGACCGTCCGAGTTAAAATAAAAAGTTAGGGACTAAACGCTCAAGTTACCCCAAACCACAGGGACATTCGTGTAATTTACTCGAACTTTTTCTTTGTTGAAATGATTTTAGTGGAAAGGTGAAGTTAAGATTTAGAATTACAATTGCATTAGTTTATGTTGTTAAATAAAATGTTTTGACTTAGAAGTACCATATGTTTGGATTTCAGGAAGGAATAAGTTCAATCAGTGGCCTATGATATTCGAGCTAGTAAACTCGAAAAGGGTGGCCCAAGGGTACTAATGCACCTCATTACCTAAGATTGTATGATCTGAGATATGTTGTTGAAAGTTCGTTACACGTATAACATAGATAGCCATGGAACTTCGTTAACGACCCGTTGAATTTAAATGAGTAAGTTTTACACCGTGTAAGCTGAAAATTTATAATCAAGAGTTCTATAGAAAGTCGTGAATTTCAAAAGGTATAAAGGTTACAGATGCAATGTTAAATACAACACAAGTTTTCTGAAATACATTTTTTTGGTGCAAGGGTAATTTTGGAATTTGGCAATTAACTTTCAACTAGGAGTTTTCAACTATGGAATGCAAAAGTTAGGTTTATTCTCTTTAATATTTTTACGATAAATACCCTAGTTTGCTTGGGGACAAGCAAAGTCCAAGTGGGGGTGTTTGATAACCCATTTTATATCGTATTATTTATGCGTTATTTGGTGTGTTTAGTTAAATTATGTTTATAAGTATACTGAATACACTCACTTTCAATGGAAGTTGTCGTGGATAGAAAATGTATTAAAATGCAGGGATTAGATGTGAAAATGGAACAAAGATAAGTTGGTATCGAAGATGATAAGGAACTTGGAGTTAGCGCCACTATCTCTATAGGATAGCGACGCTAACTTATGCATGGCATCATAATTTGTAATTCAAACCAGCGGGATAACGGGGATTAGGTAATTAGCGCCGCTAACTATACCTATTAGCATCGCTAACTCAGAAATTTGGCAACTATAAATAGAGAGCTCCCAGACGCGTTTCAAAGCATCCCGGGAATCAGGAGGGATCCCAACGAGCATCCATCGAGAGTTCTCTATATCTCAAGCTTCTTTGTGTTCTTTTTCAGTTTCTAATCAGTAGTTTGGGTTAGATAGTTCGTTTTATTGTTTTTATTTCAACTTGGTGTTGGACTATTTTGAATTTAGGAATTTCTATAATCACTAGACGTTGAGTTTTAGATCTTAGGAGGAATCATTTAGCTCCTGTAGCTCTTGGCTCATAGTTTGGTAGTTGTTTGTAACAATTTGTTATCTTTTTTTTGGGTTTTATAAAGAAAGTTATTTTTAATTTCAGGTTTGTTCTCGATCCATAGTTGCATGAGCAATGTATATGTGTTTTTACTTTACTTTGGAATTGGTTCATTTGTGTTTTGGTTATTTTCCACGTGTTGTAATCTGTATCATTGTAGAGTGACACTATAATTGGGTTATTATAAACACAGAGTGTCAACCTCGGACTCTTTGGTTCGACCCTTACTTGTCCTAGCTTTTAGTAGTGAGGTTATTATTAACTTTTACCGGATAAACGACTGCACATGTCGGTGCTTACCGGTGAAGAAAAAAAAAATGGAAATAAATACCGGAGAATCGTCGGCATGAAACATCTGTAGTGTAGCAATGGAGAATCACCGGTGTCTACTGGTCCATAGGGTTGGGGGGAATCAAGGGCTGAATTAAAAATGGGGGGATTTCTAAAGGGATAATGTCATAAAAGCCCTTAAGTTTGTCAGAAATATTCGGTTTTACCCTTTTATGTAATTTTGGTTCATTAAGCCCTTTAACTTTAGTAGAAATATTTGGTTTTACCCCTTTATGCATTATTGGTTTATTAAAACCATTAAGTTTAGCAGAAATGTTCGATTTTACCTTTTTATGCATTTTTGGTTCATTAAAACACTTAAGTTTGACAGAAATTTTACCAGGTCACAAGGGTAAAAGTGAACATTTCTACTAAACTTAAGGGTTTTAATTAACGAAAAATAAAGTTAAGGGCTTTTATGAACAAAAAATGCATAAAAGGGTAAAATCGAACATTTCTGCTAAAGTTATGAGTTTTAATGAACCAAAAATGCATAAAAGGGTAAAACCAAACATTTCTGACAAACTTACGGGCTTTTATGACATTATCCCTTTAGAAAACAAGCTGGGATTCGAAAACAAGCCTGTGCTATGGGCGGGAAACATCTCCACTAGTAGGCCTAAAGCCATATTTAATTCAAAAAGCCTGTTTATTGTTTATAACTTCGTTTGTAACTATTAGTATTAGTTCTATAATAAATATTATTATTACCTTCATAATTATTATTATTAGTTTTATTATTATGACTAAATTTAAATTTAAGTTTTGTTATCATAATTAGTATCTAAATTTATTTTTCTTATTAGTTTTATTATTATGAGCATCCTTATTATTAGGTTTACGGTTTTTACAGACCAGAAATCATATTTTTGGGTTTTGTGTGGGGGGCTGGGGATTTGGAGATTTATGTGAAATCTGAATTTTATAGTTGGGGGAAAGATTCTATGATCCCCAAATGTTTAGTTTATCATTCTAGTTCATTTTGTGGTCACTATTCAATTCATGGAAAGCTTAGAACCACATATATTGGATTTTGATTCTTATAAACCCTAGAAATTGGGGTTTTTTCATAATATATGAATACAATGCAATTGATGGATCATTGGAGATGTTTTGGATGAAAGGAACCACTCATGGTTGTTTCCTAATGATTCCAATCCTCTAATTGACAACTAAAACTTATTGGGAATTAGATAGATGGAATGGAATCAATGATTCCAATTGTATGAAGTTAGAGTTATGACTATGAGAAACCAATGGAATGATTTCTTTTGGAAGATCATGTCTGCAATCTCTAGTTGATGGGAATGGGAATTTTGATGTAATGGATGACTTAGACTTGAAATCCTAACCCAAATCCCAATGAAATTAACGAGATCTTAATCTCTTTAAGTCTTTATGGACTAAGGCATGAACATGATAGATTAAGTTGAATGTAATGGGTGTGTTGAAAAATATATTTTTGTATGTGACCATCACTGAAATAAGATGAACTGTTTTTATCTAACAAATATTATCAGTTTATTTTAGGTTGCGTGAATTCGAGATCAAAAATAAGAATGAATCAAGACCCGAGAAACTTTGAGAAAACAACCAAACCTGAGGAAGTAATGCTACGAACCAAAGAGCAAATACAAAAATATCACCCTGCTACAGCAATCACGACGCGACAGGCACAGTGGTCGCGACGTGAAGAAGAGCAAAACACAGAATCCAGACTGCTACAGTGCTCTCGACGCGACGAGATGCGTGGTCGCGACGCGAAGGCTCCAACGCGACACCACCAACTTTTTAAACGCGAGACTACCAACCCAACGCACTAACCAGTGGCCGACCAAAAGCAGCACCAGGCCGCACCCTCGCGACGCGACGGACCCTTTGGTCGCGACGCGAAGCCTGTGTTCAGCAACTATAAATAAGAAGCTAATCTCTTGCCATTCACTAAAACATCAATAACACACATGACCATACTCATACACTCTCAAAGAAACTCACGACCAGACACCTCAAGACAGTCAAATTTCTGAATTTGGCAACAAGAATCAAACCATATAACCGCAAGAAACAACAACCTCCACCCGACACCAAAACTTCAATCCTCTAAACAACCTCTACCCGACACCAAACAAAACCTCCACCCGACACCACACCCATACAGCACCAATACAACTACAATACACACACACAAGCAAACCCACGTCCAAACCAACACAAAACCGAAGAAATACCATTTCAGCAAGAAAACCCGAGCAAAGAACAAGAATCGAAGCTTCAAAGAAAATCACCATATTCATCTGCTATCGATAAGTTCTTTTGAAATTATCTGTGTTATTATTGATTTATTCAAACTTTTATAAATCAACTGTACCAAATATCCAAGACATAAAAATCGAACCGCGACAACGAAAACATATGTGGACTGTATTTAACCGAGACATCTAACTTCTAACTTCTAACTTCTAACCTTTTTATTTATTGTAAAAACACTTTATCGTTGATAATGGCGTTTATTACATCTAACCTCTAACTTCTAACATTTACTTTATTTACCGTTTTATTTTATTTATTTACAGCTTTCAGTTATTTAATTTTAGTTTATATTAATTCCGCAACTCTTATTTATTCCGCATATTATAGATAAAATACATATCTGTCACACATTAACCGGCTTAAAAACCCTTATTCGTGGAGATCGATTATCGTATTTTCAACAATTGGTATCAGAGCTTGTGTGATTTACTTTGAAATTTTTGTCGAGAACTTTTGTGTAGAGTTTTTATAAACCACCAATAAGTTTCCTTTAAAAATTTCATCTTAATATCACTTGTTCAAAAATTAAAAAAAAAAAACATTTAAAAATTACTTGTGTGATTTATTTTGAAAATTTTTGTCGAAACCTTTTGTGTAGCGTTTTTATAAACCACCAATAAGTTTTCTTTAAAAATTTCATTTTAACATCACATTTTCGTTAACAAAAAAAAAAAAAAAACCAAAAATGTCTTCCGCAAACTACTCAAACATAAATTCTGTATCTATTGCTAACAGTATAGGTTCAGGTACTCGAGCACCCATTCTCATTCCCGAAGAATATAAATCATGGGTAGGTCGTATGAATCTTCATCTCAACTCTATAAGTGAAGATGTGTGGAAATGTATAGACGGATCTCTACCAGATAACATGACCTCTCTTACGAGTAACTTGGATATACTGAATGAAAGGAAGAAACTTGAACTTCAAGCCAAAAAGGAACTTGTATCTGGAATACCCCACAGTATTCTAAGCCAAATGAATGATATAATCCTTTTAACTGCAAACCAAATTTGGCAAACTTTGAAAAATCGTTTTGAAGGAAATGAGAGAATCATTGGAAACAAGAAAACATCTGTTTTAAACGAATTTGACAACTTCAAAATGTTTTCACATGAGACCATCCATGATGCTCGTGACAGGTTCAATCTCATTACCATCAAAATGAATAATTTAGGCATCAAAAAGTCACAGCATGAGATAAACCTCAAATTTTTAAGCAACCTTTATGAAAGCTGGAAAATGGTCAAACTTATCATTCAGGGAAATCCAGCAATTCATACTGAATTTTGTACAATCTGTACGTAGAATTACAATCGTATGAATCCTCGATTGACCCACCAACGTCTACTTCTTTTGGAGGACCACTTGCTCTTTTGTCAACATCCTCTCAAAACCAAACACATTTTCCTGATCAAAGTCAAATTGATTTAAATCAAAACCAAGCTTTCTTAAGTAATTCTTGTGACTTGTCTGATCCAAATAATGAAGCTGACTACCAACAATTGTATGCTTTGGTAGCAAACACTAATCTCGAAAGATTTTTGCCACATCATAGACCAAATTTTCAACAAAGATCTACTTTTGGACAAAAGTTTCAGAATCGTGGATTTCAAAATAATCACAACTCTTATAATCAAAACAATGGTTTTCAAAATAACCAAAATTCTAGTTTTCAACAAAATCATTCAAAACCATCTCAACAGAAACAAACTCAAACATCTGAAAGACCGCCCGTTAAGAGCCAAAAGGCTGACAATAACGATGATGATGATGACGTAATCATTTGTCACAAATGCAAAGGACTAAATCATTATGCCCGAGATTGTCGAGCCAAAGTCAAGGTCAAAGACTCAGCTTACTATGCTCAAAAAGCCGAAGAGCTGAAGAAACAAGAAAAGAAAGCACAGCAAAAAAGCTTTGATGGCATTCTACGAACCTAGCGTGGAACACTGGCCAACTTCTGATGATGAAACAGATACTGAACCAGCTCAGTCAAACTTCTGCTTCATGGCTGACAATGAACCAACCACAAGAGCTCCATATGTCATCGATCAGGTATGGTCTATGATCTCAGATCTCGGTCTTTTAAGAACACCATTTGAGTCCCACATGACTAAGATTGAGAACAGTCTAAAAGCTGATCTCAGACTGTATCATGACACAATAGTCAAATCTGATATCTACAAATCTGAATTACAAACCTTGCAACTCAGATTTGGAGAATCTACAAGGACTAGAGACAAACTTGAAAGAGACATTGAACGAAAATCTGAAGAAAATAATCACGTCCTAGAACAATTAAATGAAGCTCTAAAACAAAAAAGGGACTTAGAAATAAAAAATCAATCTATTATTTCATCTGAAATAAAAGATACCTTAGAAAAGGAAGTCCTTCAGTTAAAACAAAAAATTTAAGATTTAACTGACACAAACACTAGTTTAATTCTAAAACTAGATGATTCTTCAAAACAAATCAAATTTCTTGAATCCGAAAATCAAAGATTTCAAGGAAAACTGGATTCTATCAATATTGCCAGAAAATTGAGTGATGATGTTTTCACTAAAGCAAACAACTTAGGAACTGGCAAAATTGATACGAATTATAAACCAGGAATTGGAAGAGAATCCTTTGAAAATGAAAAGACTGATGGGACAATTTGTGAAAACTCTAAATCGCCTCTACCGGATTTTTTCTTATCTGCCAATGAGGACGATTCAGATGATGAAACATGAAAGGATTTGTGCAAACCATGAACTAAATAATCTAAGTTCACATGCAACCTATAAGGATCTATGTTTTCTTCTAATTGAACATATAACAAAACCTAAAGGCCATAAGAAAATTAACTAAAAGAATAAAATCAGAAAAACCAACCTTTTAGAATTTCCTGGAAGCTGAGCAGCAAAAATATCCTGCCTCAAATGAGATCACACCCAAGCCGAGAGGATTATGGATCGAAATTCCAGAGAGAAATAATAGAATGAGCAACTGATAATGAGGCCTAGGGCTCCCTATTTATAGGGAACCAAAGGGTAAAGCTAGAAACCCTAGCCGCAGCCCATTTTCCGGATTATGTGTACGCGCGCCGCGGCCTTTACATTTGCGCGCCGCGCGCCGCAATTCAAACTATTGAATTCGTACGGATATGTACGCGCGTCGCAGCCTTTACATTGGCGCGCCGCGCGCCGCAACTCAACTATTGAGTTTGTACGACTTTAATCCCTGACCTCCTGATTAATCCAATTAATGTCACAGAAATTAATCCAATTAATTTCTGATTAGTTATTAATCAAACAATATTATTTCTAATTAATATATTATCTCCATAATATATTAACAAACAATATCTCGATTTATTAGTCATATAATAAATCAACCCTTTCTCTCTACTTAACTTTCCAACAAACCTCCAGCCATGAGGGCAACCCAAATGGACTGTGCTACTATTAATTAGGTAAATACTAATTATTAGTCATGGCTTAGACACCTAATCCAACAGTCTCCCACTTGGATAAGTCTATGACTATAATTACCAATTTAACCTCTAATTAACTAGCACTTTAGCTTCCTAGAAACCGCTGCCAAACTCTGATCTAATCAGTTCTGTCCATAGATAAGTGATCAGATGATCCTCCGTCCAACAAGATATTTTTCAGACTCAAGACATGGATTAAAGTCAATCCTGGTCTGATTCACTGTTCCTCGATATCCGATTTTCATATGACTCTTAGACTACCAATTTAGTCCCGGTTGGCCAACCATTTTAGTCAACTTCAAATTCATCGAGAGGCCTACAGATATCTGTTCCCCGTCAGGGTCAAGGGACGAATAAGCTTCGACTCATATACTTATGTCTTTTACCAGGCAAATCATTCACAACAATACGTTTTATAACACCGAGTTACCGATGCGTTTTCGTATTATCAATGAACAACCGTCTAATAAATCATAACTCATATGTCTTAGCTTAAAGATCAAAAGATATTATCGTCTCAACATTGCTCGTGATGAAATCCATGAAGCAATCCATTGAGCGCGGGTTTATCCAATACTCAAATCTCCATTTCCAAGTATTCACGAATGGTGCAGCAATCCAATTGCAATGTCTAACTCCTTAGACAATCTATTACCAATTCATGACAGTCTTACTTCGCACTTACTCCCAAAAAGTGTAATCGACTGTGGATATTTGAATAATCCAATTATTCAGGAAGTAAACATGCAAAATGAAACACAATGATAAAGTATTGACAAAAGTAGTAAACCATTACTCATTAATAAATCTCTATTATTAAATCACAAGAGTCAAATACAATACATTGTTACAAGTTTCGAAACCTATCTAATTTACATAAACTTTATACCATCTCTTAATCCAATGCTCCTAGCATGCTGATTATGCTTAATCCTACTCAGAGTCTTTGTCAAGAGATCTGCATGATTATCTTCCGATGATACCCTCTTTACCACGAGGTGACCTTCTTCTACCTTATGCCTTATGTAGTGGTACTTTCTGTCGATATGCCTGGACTTTCCATGGTCTCGCGGTTCCTTTGTCAAGGCGACCGCACCTTCGTTATCGCAGAACAGTTCCACGGGCTCCTGAATACTCGGGACTACTCCAAGGTCACCGATGAAGTTCTTCAGCCAAGCCGCTTCCTTAGACGCTTCACTTGCTGCTATATACTCTGATTCACAAGTAGAATCAGCCACCGTATCTTGCTTGGAACTTTTCCAAGTTACTGCTCCTCCGTTCAGAAGGAATACCCAGCCAGACTGAGACCGACCACTGTCTCTATCCGTCTGAAAACTGGCATCCGTATATCCTTCAACTCTCAATGTATCACTACCTCCAAGCACTAACACCATGTCCTTTGTCCTTCGCAGATACTTGAGTATATTCTTTACAGCTATCCAATGCGCCCTTCCAGGGTTACCCTGGTACCGACTGACCATGCTCAAGGCAAAGGCCACGTCAGGGCGAGTACACGTCATAGCGTACATGATCGATCCTACAGCCGAAGCGTAAGGTACCCGACTCATTTCAGCTATTTCTTCATGTGTACTCGGACTTTGAGTCTTACTCAATTTTGCATTACTTTGGATAGGTAGCTCTCCCTTCTTGGAATTTTCCATACTAAACCTTTTCAGTACCTTTTCCAAGTATGTACCCTGACTAAGTCCAATTAGTCTCTTCTTCCTATCTCTCAATATTCTTATCCCGAGAATATAGGCAGCCTCTCCTAGGTCCTTCATGGCGAAACATTTCCCAAGCCAAGCCTTGACACCTTGCAAGGTTGGAATATCGTTTCCCATGAGCAGTATGTCATCGACATACAGCACCAGAAAGGTGACTATACTCCCACTAGCCTTGACATATACGCAGGACTCGTCCTCGCTCCTAGAGAAACCAAACTCTTTGACTTTCTCATGGAAACAAAGATTCCAGCTGCGAGAAGCTTGCTTCAATCCATAGATTGATCTCTCAAGCTTACACACCTTATTAGGATACTTTGCATCGACAAAACCCTCTGGCTGATTCATGTAGACATCCTCAGTCAACTTTCCATTAAGGAAGGCGGTTTTGACGTCCATCTGCCAAATTTCATAGTCATGAAATGCAGCTATGGCCAGCATAATCCTAATAGACTTTATCTTGGCTACTGGTGAGAAGGTCTCGTCATAGTCAACCCCTGGGGTTTGAGTAAAGCCCTTCGCAACCAGTCTTGCCTTGAAAGTGTGTACTTTTCCGTCCATGTCGGTCTTCTTCTTGAAGATCCATTTGCACCCGACTGTCTTTCGACCCGGTACGTTGTCAACCAAGTTCCAAACTTGATTGACATACATGGACTTGATCTCGCTATCCATGGCCTCTTTCCACTTGGCAGACTCAGGGCCCGCCACTGCTTCCTGGTAGTTAGCTGGTTCATCCAAATTTATCAGTGTCCTATCACTGACAAACGTGTCCCCATCCGAAGTTATATGGAAACCATAAAACTCGGGTGGCATGCTAACCCTACCAGAACGCCTAAGAGGTAAGGATACATCTGTCGGACCAACAGGAACTTCTTCCTCTTGTTGGTTGCTAGTTTCTCCTAAGGTTGTGTCATCTGATGACTCTTGAATTTCTTCCAGATCAATGGTACTCCCACTGTCCTCTTTGAATACGAGCTCTCTCTCTCGAAAGACCGCTCGTCTAGCTACAAAGACCACGTCCTCGCTCGGTCTATAGAATAGATATCCAAAGGACTGTTTGGGATAACCAATGAAGAAACACCTTTCGCTTCTGTCTGCGAGTTTGTCTTGAGTCTCTCGTCTAACGAAAGCCTCACAACCCCAGACCTTGATATGTGCCAACGAGGGAGCTTTCCCCGTCCACATCTCATGAGGTGTTTTAGCAACCTTTTTAGTAGGGACAAGATTGAGGATATGGGCGGCAGTCTCTAAGGCATACCCCCAGAAGTGAATGGGAAGTGAAGCTCGAATCATCATGGAACGAACCATGTTCAACAGGGTTCGGTTTCGCCTCTCTGTAACACCGTTCAACTGTGGTGTCCTGGGAGGTGTCAACTGCGAAACTATTCCGCATTCCTTTAGATAGTCTAGGAACTCGATACTTAGATACTCTTCGCCTCTGTCGGACCTGAGCATCTTTATCTTCCTGCCTAATTGATTTTCTACCTCGTTCTTAAATTCTTTGAACTTTTCAAAGGTGTCCGACTTGTGCTTGATCAAGTAGATATAATTGTATCTACTAAAATCGTCGGTAAAGGTCACGTAGAACCGCGTGCCATCCTTTGTGGTTGATCTGAATGGACCACACACATCCGTGTGAATGATGTCCAATAGACCCTCACCTCTTTCAAAAGACCCTTTGAAAGGTGATTTAGTCATCTTGCCCAACAGACAAGATTCGCATACATCATCCGACTTGAGGTCGAATGATTCCAACACTCCATCCTTTTGGAGTTGGGCGATGTGTTTCTTGCTGATGTGCCCGAGCCGACTATGCCACAGACATGCCTTTTCCACATCACTAGTAGAATCAATGTAATTTACACTATGTCCTAGATTGTCAACACATTTCACAGTTTCATACACACCATCACAAGGATAAGCAGTAAAATTCAAAATACCATTTTTGAAAACAGAAATAGATCCAATATTATTATCAAAAGAAAAATGAAATCCTTGTCTGAATAATGCATGAAATGAAATAATATTTCTTGCCATTTCTGGCGAATAGCAACAATCTAATAATTCTAAACTAACATCACTACTAAGCACTAAACTATAAACTCCAATCTTGGTAACAGGGGACGATCTCCTATTGCCCATGATCAAGTTCAGTCTATTGTGCTCCACCTCCCTGCTTTCCTTTAGGCCCTGCAGATCAGAACAAATGTGAAAACCACATCCTCTATCAAGGACCCAAGAATTAGAAGATGGTGAGTTTTTAGAGATAGTGTATATACCTACTGTCGATGGCTTTACTTTCCCATCCTTGACATCCTGCAAGTATTTGGGGCAGCTTCTCTTCCAATGGCCCTTCTCTTTGCAGTAAAAATAGTTGGCTTCATCGGGGTTGGCCACACAAGGAATGTGGGAAGTCTTGGTTCTCGAGCCATTACTGGATGACCCGACCTGAACCTTTTCCCTCCAATTTTGCTTAGGAGGGCCCTTCATTTTCTTTCCTTTGCCACTTCCGATGGCTAGGACGGGCTGATTAACCGAGGGTACACTTTTACCCTTCATCCCGTCCTCAGCTACTCGAAGCATGCGATGCAACTCAGTCATATTAGCCTGATTGTTGTTCAAATGATAAGCCAGCCTGAACTGGTCATAAGAACTCGGTAACGAGTTAAGCACTATGTCAACGGCCAACTGCCCCGGTACAGGCATCGCAAGCTTTCTAAGCCGCTCCACGTAACCTTGCATTCTTTGCATATGAGTGCAGATGGACTCTCCATCTTTAGGTTTGCTGTTTGTGAAGTCCTTGACCAGCTCGCACCTCTCGATGCGCTCTTGCTTGCGGAACTTTTCCGCAAGCTCCTTGTGCATCTCAAAGGGCCAGTAGTCTTCGTATATTCTTTGCAATTCGGGGTTCATTGTGGCGATCATGATGCAGGCCACTTTGGTCGCATCATCAGAATGTTTTTGGTACAAGGAAATCTCCTCGGGAGTAGCAGTTTCAGGGTCAATATCGACAAGCTCGGTCTCGAGGACATACTCTTTGTTCTCGTACCTCAGAGCCATCTTGATATTTCTAATCCAGTCATTGTAGTTTGTCCCGTTCAATTGAACCCTGGAACATAATGAGAGGATTGAGGGAACACTGGAGTTTGAGTGGGGAGCGGATTGATCAGCAGAAGACATCTATAAAAGAAGGTAAGTTTAATTAGATACATGTCGGTCCTTATAATAACCCAATATAAAATAAGGCTAGGATCCAACTATAACAATTTGCAACATAGAAGAGGGATGCCGTAATCTATAAGCAAATTTTATAAAGGTAGGTGAATGACGATTCAGCCAATTCCACCGCGGAAAAATAATCTTATTATGAATGGAATTCCTAGTTTCTTTTGAGATTTATTGAACTGTTCAATAGCATGTTTAATCTCGGATATGCCCCACCGTTTGTGACTGGGATGCCGAGGATCACAAACCGGGTGTGAATAACCATGCAAATTAGCTTGGTACTCTCGGGGTCCATTATCATCTCAAATTGATGTGCCGGTAAACCACACACGCTCCATCAACAATGATAACACCCGAGACACCCATTGCCACTCTTTATGAACCCCCATTGGTGTGCCGGTAAACCACACACGCTCCACCAACGTTTCATAAAGTGCAATGTGCAATTTCATGGGGTAGCATCAAATTCACATTTTTCTTAAAGTAACTAGATTGGGATTTTGTGTAAAGGTTCTAGTACTTTGATCATTATACTTTTAATGATTATGTGGTCCTATCAAAACTGTTCGGCTAACGACCCTCCACTGATCAGGCGAGCGGTGGGTGAGAGCGTTCACCCATTAGACTGTCATTTTACAGGCAGCCTCCTTATACCCACTTTATAGACCAGCTTCGTGAATGAGGCCTGCTATTGAATTGACTGACCAATTTTATCTTATACATATAGTATTAACAATTAATAACATATATAAGATGTATTTTAAAACCCTTTAAAAATATTCAAGGTTTATCTTTTAATTTTACCAAATTTAACAATTAAATTTTAAATTAAATTTAAACCTCAAATTCGATTTAATCAATTTAAATTACCAATTAATTAAATTAATTAAATCTAAATATTTTAAACATTTTAAAATATTTTTCTGGATTTATTCCATTAATTTCACCAATTTAAAATTAATTAAATCCTTTTGAATTATCTTTTAATTAACAATTAATTAAATTAATTCAGTTGAAGATAGGTTTATCCAAATTAATCAAATTAATTAAAACCTATACTAAACCCCCTAAAAAAAACGAATTCAAATAATGGGGTTTAAGGTTATCCATTTAATTAATAAATAAAGTTACCAAAAATAGAAAACCTTCTAAAACCCTAATTACAATTTTCGAAATTAGCAAGGGGGAAATTAGGGTTTCCAAAACCCTAAACCTAGAAATCGATCCTGATATATATTAGGGTTTATAGGCTTTAAACCCTAAAACAGTTATAGCAATTCAACAAGAAAACAATACAGTCTCTGATACCACTGAAAGGATTTGTGCAAACCATGAACTAAATAATCTAAGTTCACATGCAACCTATAAGGATCTATGTTTTCTTCTAATTGAACATATAACAAAACCTAAAGGCCATAAGAAAATTAACTAAAAGAATAAAATCAGAAAAACCAACCTTTTAGAATTTCCTGGAAGCTGAGCAGCAAAAATATCCTGCCTCAAATGAGATCACACCCAAGCCGAGAGGATTATGGATCGAAATTCCAGAGAGAAATAATAGAATGAGCAACTGATAATGAGGCCTAGGGCTCCCTATTTATAGGGAACCAAAGGGTAAAGCTAGAAACCCTAGCCGCAGCCCATTTTCCGGATTATGTGTACGCGCGCCGCGGCCTTTACATTAGCGCGCCGCGCGCCGCAATTCAAACTATTGAATTCGTACGGATATGTACGCGCGTCGCAGCCTTTACATTGGTGCGCCGCGCGCCGCAACTCAACTATTGAGTTTGTACGACTTTAATCCCTGACCTCCTGATTAATCCAATTAATGTCACAGAAATTAATCCAATTAATTTCTGATTAGTTATTAATCAAACAATATTATTTCTAATTAATATATTATCTCCATAATATATTAACAAACAATATCTCGATTTATTAGTCATATAATAAATCAGACTCTGCTAGTTCAGTAACTCATCAATTGAGATCTACTAAACTAACAAAGAATAATGGCACGATCAAACTTGAAAATTTCTTAAATGGAGAAAATTCTGTTCATCAAAATGGTAGTACTTCTGCTCCAACTGTCTTTCCCTCTTTAAACTCAACCTTTATTGGAAAGAACAGTCTGGGACAAAATTATTCAAAGAAACAGCAGACAAATAAACAACCCATTCAAGCTGTCTTTAAACCAAAAGAACAAAGCAAGCCCACTGTTTTCAAAGAAACCCAAGAGAAATCTTTGAAACCAGTGTCTGTGCCACAAAAACAAACCTTTAATCCAAAACAAAAACCATTTCAAAAACCGATTCAAAATCGCTTTCAAGAGATAAACTTAAATCTCTCAAGGAACTTTCAGAAACCATCATTTCACCAAATTCCATCTCATCATCATAATGTTTTTCAAAATCATCAAAATCTCAGATACAAAGAAAGGTTATCAAACAGAACTTCACATATAGGATACTTTTCACAAAATCAGAAATCGTTTCAAATGACACGTTATCAAAGACAAATTTCACTTTGGGAAAATCTAATAAATCAACTTAAACATCAACCATTCCGTCCAATCAACAAATACTATAATGATTCCAAGTTATCAAAAACCATTAACAAATCAGGACCCACCATGGTTTGGGTACCTAAACTTTCTGTCTAATTGTAGGCACTTTGTGCTGGAGAGCCCAAGGATGGCACATGGTATATTGATAGTGGCTGCTCCAAGCATATGACAGGAAACCAAATCTTTCTACGAGACTTCAAACCCACAGAATCCAAACAAGATGTTACTTTTGGAAATAACATGACTGCAAGAATCAAAGGTTATGGAAACATAACAAATGGTCACTTCACCATCAAGAAAGTAGCCTACGTTACGGCCTGAAACACAACCTAATCAGCATATCACAACTCTGTGACAACAATCATGAAGTTCTTTTCACCAAACAACGAAGCATAATCACGGATGCCAAGACCAAAGCCATTCTAGTTAATTCTGATCGTCTAGGCAACATGTATCCACTAGATATGGACCTTATCTATGGAAAACAAGACATCTGTCTCTTATCCAAAGCTTCAGCTGATATTAGTTGGTTGTGGCATCGTCGTCTTTCCCATCTCAATTTCGGCTACATCAACAAGTTGATTGCAAATGATCTTGTTCGCGGACTGCCACTTCTGAAACTTGATAATGAAACTCTTTTGCAGCTTGTGAAGGAGGAAAACTGTCCAAATCCTCTCATAAAAGCATTTCTGAATCTAGTGTATCCGAACCACTAGAATTACTGCACATTGATCTTTGTGGCCCTGCAAAAACCCAAAGCATAAAAGGGAAGAAATACATCCTTGTTATTATTGATGGATACTCACACTTTACTTGGGTTTTCTTTTTTAAGGCTAAAGTCAGAAGCACCTGAAGAAATGATCAACTTCATCAAACAGATTGAATTAAAGCTCAAATGACCAGTTCAAAGAATCCGAAGTGATAATGGTTTAGAGTTCAAAAACATAACTCTAGACTCATTTCTCAAAAACAAAGGCATCGAACACAACTTCTCAGCCCCTTACACTCCTCAACAAAACGGCGTTGTTGAAAGAAGGAACCGAACTCTGTGCGAAGCTGCAAGATCAATGCTCATCTTTGCTGATCTGCCACAATACTTCTGGGCAGAAGCAATAACCACAGCTTGCTACACTCAAAATCGTTCTTTAATCCATAAACATCTTCATAAAACACCATATGAAGTCATTAACAACCGAAAACCAAACATCAAATTCTTTCACATTTTTGGTTGTCGATGCTTCATAAAGAATAACAAAGATCACCTTTCAAAATTTGAATCAAGATCAGACGAAGGAATTTTCCTTGGTTACTCTTTTACCTCAGCTGCTTATCGAGTACTGAACAAACGTACTAGAGTAATTGAAGAAAGTACTGATGTTCATTTCGATGAATTTTATGTCAGGAAATTGGATTGTAAACATTTTGGTTCCAAAATGATTGATAATATTTTTCAAAATCCAATTCAACAAATGCCTTCTACGGACATAGAAATTGATCTTGATTTACTTTTTGAACAACCCAAAACCGCTTATAATTCTGAATTTCTAACATCTTCTACTATTCCTACAGGAAACTCCGATGCAGAAACTTCACAATCAAACCAAGAAAATGCAGATCAAGTTGAGGGGGAATTACCAACACCAAATCCCTCTTTGAACACTCCCAATCCACCTATTCAAAATGATCCCAGTGCATCATCTATGGGGGAACCTTCATTACCTCATTCTCACCCTCTAATCCAAAAAGACATATCTGACAACAACCAAAATCTATTCCCAACAGAATCACCTGACCAAGAAGAACAATGGGACATAGAAACACCAATCGAAATACCTGAAAAAACTCGCCTAAACAAATGGACCAGGAATCATCCTGCAAACCAAATTATAGGAGATCCCAATTCTGGTATTCAAACAAGAGCCGCTACCTCAAATAAATGTTTATACGGAGCATTCTTATCCATGACTGAACCCAAAACCATCCATTCAGCTCTCAAAGATCCAGACTGGGTCAAAGCCATGCAAGAAGAACTAGCTGAATTCGAAAGAAACCAAGTATGGGATCTTGTTCCTACTCCTCCCGATGTTACTGTAGTAGGTTCAAGATGGGTTTTTAGAAACAAAACCGATGATCAAGGCAAAGTTTGTCGAAACAAAGCAAGACTTGTCGTCAAGGGCTATTCACAACAAGAAGGAATCGACTACGATGAAACTTATGCTCCAGTTGCAAGACTCGAAGCCATTCGTATCTTTCTAGCATATGCAGCACACAAGAACTTCAAAGTATTCCAAATGGATGTAAAATGTGCATTTTTACATGGAGAGATTGATCGCGATGTGTATATTCAACAACCTCCAGGTTTTGAAGATCCACAGTTCCCAAATCACAGTTTTAAGTTACAAAAAACAGTTTATGGCTTAAAACAAGCACCTCGAGCCTGGTATTCAACATTGTCAACATTTCTAGAAGAATCAGGATTCAAAAGAGGTTCAATTGATCAAACTCTCTTTCGTAAAATCTTTAATAAACATCTGTTAATCGTTCAAATATATGTCGATGACATTATTTTCGGTTCTACTGATGAATCATTAAGTGTCAAGTTTGCAGATTTAATGAAGAGCAATTTTGAGATGAGCATGATAGGAGAAATGACTACTTTTCTTGGACTTCAAGTCAAACAATCATCAGATGGAATTTTCATCAATCAAGAAAATTATGTCAAAAATCTTCTAACTCATTTTTCTCTTGACAAATCCAATACAGCAAAAACCCCAATGGCCTTTGGTTACAAATTAGATGCAGACTTAAATGGCAAGCCTGTTGATCAAAAGAAATATCGAGGAATGATAGGATCACTCCTATACCTCATAGCCAGCAGACCCGACATCATGTTTTCTACATGTGTCTGTGCCAGATACCAAGCCAATCCTATGGAATCTCATGCTATAGCTGTGAAAAGAATTTTCAAATATCTTAAAGGAACTCCATCTCTTGGCCTTTGGTATCCAGCTAACTCTGATTTTCAGCTTAACGCCTTCACCGACTCCGACTATGGAGGATGCAGACTAGACAGGAAAAGCACATCTGGTTCTTGCCAATTTCTAGGAGGCAGACTGGTAAGTTGGACTTCAAAGAAACAATCATGCGTGTCCACTTCAACCGCAGAAGTTGAATATGTAGCTGCCGCAAGCTGCTGTTCACAAGTCATGTGGATGCAAACTCAATTACGTGACTATGGCTACAAAGTCTCACAAATTCCAATATTTTGCGACTCAACCAGCGCTATTGCCATTTCTCACAATCCCGTGCACCATTCCATGACAAAGCACATCGACATTCGATATCATTTCCTCAAAGACAACATTCAAAAGGGTCATATCGAATTGCACTTCATCAACACCGAAGATCAAATTGTCGATGTCTTTACTAAGGCTATAGACGAAACCAAGTTTCAATACTTCCTAGGCCATCTAGGAATGTTGAATCCAGATAACATCCATCCCTAATCTCTTACTTTTTGTTTGTACAAAAGAGTGTTTACTTTCAGTCAAATAACCAAAATTTTCCAAAAACATTCAAATAACCAAAATTTTCCAAAAACATCCACATAATCAAAAATCACAAAAAAAATTAGGATAAAGTTTTATCTTTTAAAGTCCTTATAAAACCATGTGATTAACATCTTCTTGACTAAATTTTCAGATACTTATACTCGATGAATGTTCTCAGTCATATTGATTCTTAAATTAAAGTGAATGTTCAAATCTCAAAATTTTCGTTATGAACATTCTCCTATTCCCTTTGAATTTATTTCAATTATAACGATTTTATCAATTAAGGGACATAAGATCAGGAGATTCAGATGAAAACCAAACACATGTGAGAATTTGTGCCTCGTCTTCAACTGCTAAGTGAAATTCATTTCTGTGAGCAAAGGTGTTTTCATTATGACTTATAGGATTTATACTCTTATACCGTGATGCTAGTCTCATTTTTGCTTAGATATCAAAATGACCAGGGTCGATACAATCATTTTCTTATATATTAGACAAACTGTCTTTTATATCACCTATCCCTATCCTCAATCAAGCCACATCAAGAAAAGATTTATCATCTTGCATAGCAAGTCTGACAATTGAAGAAACGACAAAGTCATATCAGAGAAAACCAGAAGAAAACTCAAAATCTCAAAACGCAAAGTCATATCCAACAAATGATGTCAACAAATCACAACTGGTAAACACATCAGATATCTTTTACACAAAAGGTATTCGCGAAAATCAAGAAAAGATAAAACAAAGGTGAACACTTCACCAAAGCAAAAGAAGAGTTATTACAACAATCCATAAAGACAGACATCTCTCAAACAACGAATTCTCAAAAGCTTTATCAAATATGGCTGTCAAAACCGAAGACTTACCGGGATACTGTAGCCTTCATAAACTGAATATTCTTAGTTGCAATATGCACTATGAAAATTTCTAAACCCCTCTACATGTATTTCCCGACGGAGAGAGAGTGAACATCAATGGCATGAATGAAGAAACCCTCTGAGTAATGCCGAAACCAGTCTTATGTGATTGATGATCTAATATGAAGACCAAGTGACTAAAGTATATAGATATAAATCCACATTAAGCATAAGTCAACACCTTCAAACTGAGAGATATCACTCATCTTTAGTGATTATACACCAGTTCTGCACCCAGAACAACCAAAACACCTTAGTCAAGTGTGAGCTATACCTATGAGAGTTCATCTGAATCGACCTATTAAGATCACTTGTCGTCTTTATAAATGTTATAAAATCTTAAGGAATATTATGAAAGTACATATACAAAAACCTTTTGATAATTGAACCTGAAACCTTGATTCAGAAACATATATTCTTGACAAGCATCTTTCAAAACATAAGTAAAATCTAGTCACACTTTTTCAAAACAAGTGATATGGTTTTATAAATGTTTTATCCAAATTTCAAGAATTTGCTACCTTACCTTTTAATCTGTTCTTATTTCAGTAATGATCACATAGGGGGAAATTGTTGAAAAATATATTTTTGTATGTGACCATCACTGAAATAAGATGAACTGTTTTTATCTAACAAATATTATCAGTTTATTTCAGGTTGCGTGAATTCGAGATCAAAAATAAGAATGAATCAAGACCCGAGAAACTTTGAGAAAACAACCAAACCTGAGGAAATAATGCTACGAACCAAAGAGCAAAATACAAAAATATCACCCTGCTACAGCAATCACGATGCGACAGGCACAGTGGTTGCGACGTGAAGAAGAGCAAAACACAGAATCCAGACTGCTACAGTGCTCGCGACGCGACGGGATGCGTGGTCGCGACGCGAAGGCTCCAACGCGACACCACCAACTTTTTAAACGCGAGACTACCAACCCAACGCACTAACCAGTGGCCGACCAAAAGCAGCACCAGGCCGCACCCTCGTGACGCGACGGACCCTTTGGTCGCGACGCGAAGCCTGTGTTCAGCAACTATAAATAAGAAGCTAATCTCTTGCCATTCACTAAAACATCAATAACACACATAACCATACTCATACACTCTCAAAGAAACTCACGACCAGACACCTCAAGACAGTCAAATTTCTGAATTTGGCAACAAGAATCAAACCATATAACCGTAAGAAACAACAACCTCCACCCGACACCAAAACTTCAAACCTCTAAACAACCTCTACCCGACACCAAACAAAACCTCCACCCGACACCAAACCCATACAGCACCAATACAACTACAATACACACACAAGCAAACCCACGTCCAAACCAACACAAAACCGAAGAAATACCATTTCAGCAAGAAAACCCGAGCAAAGAACAAGAATCGAAGCTTCAAAGAAAATCACCATATTCATCTGCTATCGATAAGTTCTTTTGAAATTATCTGTGTTATTATTGATTTATTCAAACTTTTATAAATCAACTGTACCAAATATCCAAGACATAAAAATCGAACCGTGACAACGAAAACATATGTGGACTGTATTTAACCGAGACATCTAACTTCTAACTTCTAACTTCTAACCTTTTTATTTATTGTAAAAACACTTTATCGTTGATAATGGCGTTTATTACATCTAACCTCTAACTTCTAACATTTACTTTATTTACCGCTTTATTTTATTTATTTACAGCTTTCAGTTATTTAATTTTAGTTTATATTAATTCCGCAACTCTTATTTATTCCGCATATTATATATAAAATACATATCTGTCACACAGTAACCGGCTTAAAAACCCTTATTCGTGGAGATCGATTATCGTATTTTCAACAGGGTGAAATGGAAAACAGCCTAAGGACACTATTTAGACGAAAGTTAGTGAACACTTGGCATTCAACACGTTACATGCGGCCCCCGTGAAGGAATGCACTGAACCTATGTGGCCCATGTAAATTACCAAAATCAGCATGAAAACCCCCTGTTGTCCCATGCGATGCACACGGGGTTTTGGTCAAGGGTTGCGCGACCTACGTGACCCTGTGCACTTATGTCTTGATGTTTTGGCAACTTAAACATTGAGATTGACCTTATCAAAGTCTTAGGTTCATAAAGATATTTTGTAGAACAAAGGAATCTTAGATCACTTATCCAAGGGTCATCTCTCACCGAACCTACGTGGCCCATGTAAATTACCAAAATCAGCATGAAAACCCCCTGTTGTCCCATGCGATCCACACGGGGTTTTGGTCAAGGGTTGCGCGACCTACGTGACCCTGTGCACTTATGTCTTGATGTTTTGGCAACTTAAACATTGAGATTGACCTTATCAAAGTCTTAGGTTCATAAAGATATTTTGTAGAACAAAGGAATCTTAGATCACTTATCCAAGGGTCATCTCTTGATTTTAATCAGAGTTTGGCAGTTGCATTGGATGACATACTCTACTAATTATTTGAAAATATTAGACCATATAGAGTCGATGAATTGTCCATGAGGGAGACTGTTGGAAATAGTGTCCAATGTCATAACTATTTGTAATATTTCTATACATACGCATGCACGTAAACATATATGCACATACACATAAGCTCTAAACCGTTATGACGAAACCCTAAACCATATACACACATGCTTACGCATACATATATATACATATATATACATGCACCTAAAACCTAAACCTTAAAAACTAAAACCATTAACTTATGGATACCTTAAACCTTAAACCCGGAACTGTAAACCTAAAACTCTAAACCTTAAACACTAAACCTTAAACCTGAAACACTGAACCTAAAACCCTAAACTCATACACATACATACATATACCTATATATACATACCCATACACATACATACATGTACATATACATACACATACACATACACACATACATACATATATTAAAACCCTAAACCCTATACTTACATGCTAATAGATACATATATATATATATATATATATATATATATATATATATATATATATATATACATAAAATACGCATGCATGCATATACATACATACATACATACATACATACATACATACATACATACATACATACATACATGTTAGATTAGGTGTCTAAGCCATGACTTTATATTTATATTTATCTTATTAATTGAAGCAAAGTCCATTTGGGTTGCCCTCATAGTTGGAGGTTAGGATAGAGTTCAATAGAGTAAAAGGTTGATTTATTAATTGTTTAATAAATCAATAGAATTAATTAAATGGTTTATTAATATATTTAAGTGTTAATATATTAATTAGAAACTATAATAATTAATTAAGATTTAATCTAGAATTAATTATTGGATTTAATTCAGTGATTAAATTAATTAATTAAAAGTGCAGGGACTGGTTATGTAATTATTCAATAGTTGAATACTGACTGGCCAATGGACAGGGACCAAAAGTGGCGCCAACTATGAAGGCTTCTCCATAGGTGGCGAAACCCTAATCAGGGTTTAAGAGGTCTGGTCCAAGTGGTCAACAGGCTTGCCCACTAAGGAGGCTCCTTAGGGTTTCTGTTGTACCCCTTGGAGGCTATAAAAGGAGGCACCTGGTACCTCCTTTTCTGCGCCAATTTGAACCAAAGAAACTCTGCTGGACTGTCTTTTCCATTGCTTGGGTGTGACACCATTTGAGGCAAGACATTTGTGCTGCTAGCTTCAAGGATCATAAGATCAAAAGGTTGGTTTTCTCAGTTTTGATCTTTAGAAATAATTGTTTCCTTTAGGTTTTAGTTTATTATCTTCATAGAAGAAAACATAGATCTTTCTAGGGTTGCATGTGAACCATAAGAGATTATTTGTTCATTGTTTGCTAGAAAACCCATCAGTGGTATCAGAGCTTGGCTTGTTTTCTTGTGATTTGATATAAACTGCATGAACTGTTTGTGCCTAATGGTTTTGTGTGAAATTAAACCCTTGGAAGAGGCCATCATTGAAATCTATGCTAGGGTTTCCTAACCCTAGCCGCCACCCTTGGTCCCCCCTTGATTTGCTTGCCTTTTATAAGTAGGTTGTTATTTATGGTAATTATTGGATAATTAAATAACTGGAACCCCTTATCTTTGCATGTTGATTTCGTGATCTAGGGATAAGGGTTAGGAAATTAATTTGATTAATTTTTGTGATTCCCTTATTAGATTTAATTAGTTTAATTAATTGTTAATTAAAAGATCAATTAAATCAGCTTAAAGATTTAATTTAAATTTTCAAAATTCCTTAAAAATTTGCGAAAATTATATTAAAATTAAATCTAAAATATTTTAATAAGATTAAAATATATCTTATATATTTATGATTAAAAGTTAATACTTATATATGAGATTAAATGGTTAGTCTTACCGTTAGTAGGCCTCATTCACAAAACTGTCCTATAAAAAGGGTATAAAGCGACTGCCTATAAAATGGCAGTCTAATGGGTATCCACTCTTACCCACCGCTCTCCTGGTCAGTCGAGTGTCGTTAGCCGAACGGGTTTGATAGAACCGCTAAGCCTCTTAAAAGTATAATGCTGTAATTGAAAGTACTAGAACCTTGAACAAAACCCAATCTAGTTACTTTAGGTTAAAAAATGTGAATTGGTGCTAATCCATGAAATTGCACATTGCAATTTGTGAAACATTGGTGGAGCGTGTGTGGTTAACCGGCACACCAATAGGGGTTCACAAAGACTTGCAATGGGTTTCTCGATTTTGTCATTATTAACGGAGCGTGTGTGGTTAACCGGCACGTTAATTAGAGATGGCAATTAACTTTGAGAGTACTAAGCTAATTTGCATGGTTATTCAAACCCGGTTTGTGATCCTCGGCATCCCAGTCACAAACAGTGGGGCACATCCAAGACTAAACATGTCATTGAATAGTTCAATGTGTCTCAACAGATCTAGGAATTTCATAAGATGAAATTAATACGTGTATTATCTACCATAATGACCATTATGTTGTGATTACGGCATCCCTCTTCACACCATAGTTGGGGCATTTTGGGTCCTAGCCTTAATAAATAATATATTGGCTAATTATTTAAAAGGACTAATTAAACTAATAAAATTCTGTTTATTGTAGATGTTTGAATCAGGTGTCTGTTCTCCTCCCTCTCCTCCTTCACCCATTTCTGAGAGCTTCAGAATGCACCTGCTATATATGGTAAGGCTGATTGGCCTAAACTATATGGTATGGCTTCATAAATAGAGAATAGTTCTCTGTTTTGCTGACAAGCCATATCTGATTGAGTGTCCGCTCCCCAAAGCATGACATCACACAGTATCTTGTGATGAGCATGACTCCTTGATTGTTAAGACAAGGAAAGTTCGTTGCCTAATACTGTTGATCATTGACCCCGAGTTCCACAGGAATTTAGAATTCCTGGGGTCAGATAAGTTAACACAACTAGTTGTGGAAAAATTCCATGAACTGGTTGAGAAAGGACGAGCTAAGGTCTTCAAAGAGTTTGAAGTGTGCAGGAAGTAGCACCAGTTCACATGTTCTCAAGACTGAGAGACACATAGGTGAAATGTATAAATTTGGTCCCCTTTTGATCGGGAGTTAAAGCATTAGCTCGACTCGCTGATCTGTTCATCCTGATGTACAGGAAGGGAAACCAGATAAAACAATCGTGAATATGCATTAAATGTTGACTCTGTATGAGTCGTTCATAGAGAAGTATAATTCCATGGGTTCAGCTGCTTCGGGATTGAGTCCAGTAATAGGACACATCAAGAAAATGATCCAGATCGTCTGGACTGGTTCCTCGATGTTTCAAACTAGGAATCCACAGGGTGGGACACCGTCACGGAAAGATTGGAAAATGCTCCGAAGCCGAACAGTTTGGCAACTCAGGAATATCTTAAAACTCAAAACCCCTGATCCTTAATTCCTTGATACATGATGTGTTTCTCACATTTGCTCTGTATGCATGGACTCTGTAGGATGTGGGATGTTGTTGCATAAGAGCACATTCAGATTGGATCTGAAGCTCATGCAGTTTCAGAGTTTAGTTAGATATGGAAATCATGTTATTAGCTTATTAGATGCGTATGACATTGTCTATCATATAATACATTGTTCAAGGATTTTTTTTAATAAAATTGTCAATTTTCTTTTTAACACATGTTGTTTGAAATATCCTTGAAATGTTGTATGATTGTGTTGAATGCATGATTAGTAATAACTTGAATATTGATACATCCAAAGTGTTTGGATTTAGAAATTGTGTCCCATATGATTGTTAATGTTATAAGAATCAATTCAACCAAAGGTCCAGTTGGACAGGACTTTGGAATCATTTGACTTAGAGTCTCATGATGAATTGAGTTTGTTGAAAATGCGACGATCGATCTCCACGAGTAAGGGTTTTAAAGCCGGTTACTGTGTGACAGATATGTATTTTGTCTATAATATGCGGAAATAAAATAAGAGTTGCGGAATAAAATAAAGCGGTAAATCTAAACTAGACAGTATTTAAATAGACAGAAAGCGGTAAATAAAGTAAATGTTAGAAGTTAGAGGTTAGATGTAATAAACGCCATTATCAACGATAAAGTGTTTTTACAATAAATAAAAGGTTAGAAGTTAGAAGTTAGATGTATCGGTTAAATACAGTCCTCATATGTTTTCGTTGTCAAGGTTCAATTCGGATGTATTGGATATTTGGTACAGTTGATTTATAACAGTTTGAATAAATCAATAACGACACAAATAATTTCAAAAGAACTTATCGATAGCTGATGAAGATGGCGTTTTCTTTGAAGCGTTGATTCTCGTTCTTTACGGTAGGATGAGGTTTGGTAGTTTTTGGTGTTTGGTGAAATGGGTTTTTGGTGTCGGTTTAATTGAGATGCATGGGGTTTTTGTGGTTTAGTTTTCGTGTATGTATTTGGTAGTGGGTGTGTAGGTTTTGTAGTTTGGTATTCGGGTTGAGGTTGTTTAGAGGTTTGAAGTTTGGTGTCGGGTAGAGGTTTTGTTTGGTGTCGGGTAGAGGTTTTGTTTGGTGTCGGGTAGAGGTTTTGTATGGTGTTGGGTAGAGGTTTTGTTTGGTGTCGGGTAGAGTATGGTTGTAGCGGTTTTGTTCGATGTTTGTTTGGACGTGGATTTTCTTTGTTTGAAAAGAGTTTTCTTGAGCGTTTTGGCAGGTTTTCTTGCTCTTTGGACGTAGGATAATATTGGTGCTTGAATGGGTATGTGTGGTGTAAGTTATTTTTCTGCACAAGAATGGCAAGAGGTTTGCATCTTATTTATACTGCTGAACTACAGGGCTCGCGTCGCGACCATATGGTCCGTCGCGTCGCGAAGGTCCGTAGCTGGTGGTCGGTGCGCTTTTTGTCGGGTCAGTGCGTCTCCGCTGGTATGTCGAGCTTTTCGTCGCGATTCCTTTTGGTCGCGTTTGCTTTTGGTCGCGTTGCGAAGGATAGTGCGCTGGGTTGGTAGTCTTGCGATTAGAAAGTTGGTGGTGTCACGTTGGAACTCTTCGCGTTCAGGCTCTTCGCGTCGCGACCATGCTGGCCGTCGCGTCGCGAGCACTGTATGATTTTTGGTCTTCTGCTTTGTTCTTCTCTTCACGTCGCGACCAGGAGGTCTGTCGCGTCGTGATTGCTGTAGCAGTGTGATATTTTGTATTTTGCTCTTTGGTTTGAAGCGTTACTTCCTCAGGTTTGGATGTTTTCTCAAGGTTTCTCGGGTCTTGATTTATTCTTGTTTTTGATCTTGAATTCTTGCAACCTGAAATACTGATAATATTTGTTAAAAAACATTTCGACTTATTTCAGTGATGGTCACATAAAAACATAAAAACATTATTCAACAGAGTTCTTAATGTGTTAAGAAATGAATCAACCAAAGATCCAGCTGGACAGGACTTTGGAATCATTTGACTTACAGTCAGATGATGATTAAGTTCTTTATAAAGCACAAATGGCAAGAAATGAATCACCCAAAGATCCAGAGGATAGGATTTTGGAATCAGTTAACTTAGAGTCAACTGAAGATTGCAAGTCTTGAACAGAATTAACAAAGTCATAAGTTTACATAGAGATGTAAAAGACATTGAGATTAGGAGCAACGGACACATCATTTGCTGTGTATTGCTCGAATCTTCAAATAGAACACAATTGTTTGTACTTCACAATATTTGTCATTCGGTATGACGAATATGGCTTTGCTTATCAGAATAAGTGATTGAATTGAAACCTTGAACAGTTCAAGGATTTCAAAGGAAGTACAAGACCCACAGAACCCGAGTGACAACATAAACTGGGAAAATGTTTCACGGTTTATTCCCTTCCAAGAACATTAATAGTTATAATATGTCTTAGGGAAGATGATGGAGCGTTGGTCGAAACAGTTCGATCCTCAATGTATGAGATACATTGCCAATTAGTTTCTGATACATTGAATAATAAACCAGTCAGACCATATTCCAACCACATCCTTCGACTAAGTAGGTTTTGCATACACTGTCTGAAATGTAAAGATGGGATTGTCCCACTTGTACATTAAAAGTCCAGGGTCTTGTTGTGTTCGTCCGAACCACATGACTAGCCTGAACCTAATCTGAAATGTCGTTTCACTAGCTGTCCCACTGTACCTGGAAAAGAAAGAGCTCTTTTAGAAAGAAATCATGTTCTAAGGAAACAGTGGGAGTTGGGACAGTCCTGAATGAGTTCAGGATTAGCAAAGTGAAAGAACCTTTAGTCATTACTAGGCTTAGAGCAGAAATCAGATTTCTGTTTTAATATTGAGATAATCTTCTCTTGACCAGTACTACTACTGATCACCGTCATAAGTAGTTATGATCATGGTAACGTACCGAATAGTGGTAAAACACTATAGTTGGTACGGATTTTCAATCCGACTACTTGGAAGCATTGGTGAGCCCGGTTGCTGCCATTAAGAGAACCTTAGAACTAGATACAGTCTATGTGACAGTTTGATTGATTTTACAACTGGTCTAAAAACCAATGGGAGTAATTGAATCATCAAAAGAAATCAACATGGACAGAAACGTACCTTCAGAACATCTGGTTGAGTGAGACGATACTCAGAGTCAAGCAATTGACTCCGAGAGAAGCACTCTCAATAGAAGATGAAATCTGAAAGGATACTGCATAATGTAAGTCGTTAGTGGAGCGCGTGTGGATCACCGGCACACTAATGAGGACTCATAAAGAGTATGCCAGTATAAAGGTACGTGGGTCCGGGATTACACCATGGGCATCTCGCAAGAAAGGATATTCAGATTCTCAAAATATGCCAAAGGATTGGATTTTGAGAAAGGGCTGAAAGATATCCATTAAGATGTCAGAAAGGTTTGGATTCTCAAAATGTGCCATAAGCTCTGGATTTTGTGAATAGTCCATAACCGTGTCAAAGCCAGTGGGAGTATTGCTGTTATCTATCTCAATATGTGTGTTACATACTGTTTCTAGGAAACGTTTCTTTTCATTACAAAGTGTAATAACTTGGTGTTAAGAAACGGATCGCTATGAAAGACTTAATAAATATATGGCATGCTCGGGTGGTTGTAAACATCTATGAGATAGATCGAAACTCTGCCAAAATGATCTTGATAAGACTCAAGATGTATAGCTCAGGAAAGGAGTTTTCTGTCATTGCAAAGTGTAATGATTTGGCATATAAAGAAGGTGCAGCATACTCACATAATCCATAGACATCTATCAGATAGATGTTGTCATTAGTATAGACCTAGCCACAGTAAACATGATCCGAGATGCATGAGAAGTGTCATGAACATGTCCTGATGACTTAATGCTTAGAGCATAGTGAGTCAGATTCAGGATATGACCTGGCTGGGAATACTTAATGGATTCCGTACATGCGTAAGAAATCATTGGAAAATGATTAAGGTGAATGTTAATAGTAATTTGAAAAGAGTTTCAAATAGTAAAAGGACTTAATGGTTAAAGAGTTTCGTTGGCATTCCGATGGAGTGCGTGTGGGTCATCGGCACATCGTAACACCTCGAAATAGTCTTAGGGTGCGGTCATGTGGACTTAAGATCCCGAGAACCATGGAAAGTCACAGTACATAGAATGGAGTTGTTAGTGAGAATGACAGTATGACCAAAATTGAAATATCATTGGAAGGATATCCGATCGGATGAAGTGTATTAATGTATGACATTTGGATACATAGAAAGAGTGAAAGGTCACCCAGACATAGATACATAACATGAATTAATAGTTTAAAATAGAATCTAGAAACCGATAATAGTTTTATGTAAAATCCGATTTGGTGATTACCTCGTGGAGACTTGGTAATTAGGCAAGAGTGGTCACCAGTCAGATTTTATGTTTCAATTTTGCATGTTTCACTTCCCGAATAATTTGATTATTCAAAAGCCCACAGTCGCTCATACTTTTCGGGAGTAAGTATGAACGAAGACTGTCGTGAATTGGTTTGTAGATTGTCTAAGGAGTTAGACATTGCAGTAAGACTGCTACAATGTTCATGAGTACTTAGAAATAGAGATTTGAGTATTGGATAAACCCATGCTCAATAGATTGCTTCATGGATTACATCACGAGCAATGTTGAGACATATGAGTTGAAATTTACGAGTCGGTTGTGCATTGATAATATGTAAACGTATCGGTAACTCGATGTTATAAAACGCATTGTTGTGCACGATTTTGATAAGTAAAAGACACAAGCATATGAGTCAAAGCTTATTCGTTCATTGACCCTGATGGGAAACAGATATCTTTAGGCCGCTCGATGATTTTGAAGTTGACTAAAGTGCTGGCCAGCCTGGACTAAATTGATGTGTTCAATTAGAAGTCCGAAAGTCATAAGCAGAATCGGAAATCGGGAAACAGAGTATCGGACAGAGATTGATCTCAATCTATGTCTCGTGTCTGAAAATATCTTGTTGGACGAAGGATCATATGATCACTTATCTATGGACAGAACTGACTAGGTCAGAGTTCGGCAGCAGTTTCTTGGAAGCTGCAGGTTGTTTATTAATTAGAAGATAAATTAAAGTCATAGACTTATCCAAGTGGGAGACTATTGGATTAGGTGTCTAAGCCATGACTTTATATTATATTTATCTTGTTAATTGAAGCAAAGTCCATTTGGGTTGCCCTCATAGCTGGAGGTTAGGATAGAGTTCAGTAGAGTAAAAGGTTGATTTATTAATTGTTTAATAAATCAATAGAATTAATTAAATGGTTTATTAATATATTTAAGTGTTAATATATTAATTAGAAACTATAATAATTAATTAAGATTTAATCTAGAATTAATTAGATTTAATTCAGTGATTAAATTAATTAATTAAAAGTGCAGGGACTGGTTATGTAATTATTCAATAGTTGAATACTGACTGGCCAGTGGACAGGGACCAAAAGTGGCGCCAACTATGGAGGCTTCTCCATAGGTGACGAAACCCTAATCAGGGTTTAAGAGGTCTGGTCCAAGCGGTCAACAGGCTTGCCCACTAAGGAGGCTCCTTAGGGTTTCTGTTGTAACCCTTGGAGGCTATAAAAGGAGGCACCTGGTATCTATTTGAAAACATAGATCTTTCTAGGGTTGCATGTGAACCATAAGAGATTATTTGTTCATTGTATGCTAGAAAACCCATCAATACATACATACATACATACATACATACATACATACATACTCATGCACGTAAACATATATGTACGTATACACAAGCTCTAAACCTTAACCATGAAACCCTAAACCACATAGTCATATGCTTGCACATACATATATACATACATATGCATGCACCTAAACCTTAAACCTTAAACAGTGAACCATAAACTCATCCATACCTTAAACCTTAAACCTTAAACCCTAAAGTCATACACCGACATAAGTATCCCTATATATAAATACATTTACACGTATTTATATAAATAAATATATATATATATATATATATATATATATATATATATATATATATATATATATATATATATATATATATATATATATATATATATATTCATACACATACCCACACATACATACACATACTAAACCCTAAACCATATACCCGCATGCTAATAGATACATATACACACAATATGTATGCATGCATATAAATATATACATACATATACTCATGCACGTAAACATACATACGCACATACATAAACCCTAAACCTTAATTACGAAACGTATACACATACATATACATACACCTACACATATTAAACCTTGTACCTTATACTGACATGTTGATAGATACATATACATACTATATAGATGCATAATCCAAACCAGAGAAAGACCCAAGGACCAAAGAGGAACAATTATCTGGAGCAACCAGAAAACAGAGGAAAGACGAAGCCAGTGTTGTCAATGTGTGCATCTTAGGTTAGTCTCCAGACCTTCGTTTAAGTGGGAGTCCTTTTCGTTCCGGTGGAAACAACCATGGCGGATCAAAACTAAGAACGAGGTGATCCTTCAGAAGATCTGCAGAAAGGTTGAACCGAAGGCTTGAAGATCAACGGGACTAAGGCACCCTTGCCTTGTCCGGATCCGGAGCCATGTCCAGTGCTGCGATTCGAGGTTGTTAATCATTCGGACCGTGGAAGGTCACACCTCATCCGAATGTGTTGGTACGCCTGCAGGATGAACACGGAGGAAGTCATCCAAGATTGACAGCCAAAGTCAGGAGGTGACAGACTAGTTACCAGACGGAGGCATGAGATAAAGGAAGAATTAAGTTCGAACTAGGAATTGTTTCCGAAGGGAGCTTCACCAGTATCTCATGCGGACAAATGATTATAGTGACAACGAAAGTTCAGGCTATTGTCACAGTGGTGAACATGTCATCAGCATGAGAAGATAAGTCAGTAGTATCCTTCGGGCAAAGCAAAGGTTAGACGGAGGAGTTCTTGAAGGAAGAGACCCTTGCACGAAGTAGAATGCAACAGAAGGTGCAGACGCACAAGTCGGGCAGTCACAGTTCAAAGGCAAGACCTCAACCGAAAACCAATATGGTTTTTGCATATGAAGGAGTGACTTCGGTCAAAACCAGTATTGGTGGTGTCACTATCATTGGTTAGAAGAATCTTGGGAACACGCAAAGAACTGTACCGTTGTCAGAGGCAGCATGGTGCAGTCACCTTTTCAGATAAAGTGACAATGACAGTTTGTCCTTTTGCTCTTTCCCGCCCAAGACCTTGTGTAAGCTTCCATATCCCTCTATTTATACATCCCCAATCCTATGACCGAAATATGTTAAAATGTTCAAGTGTTCATTTGCTAAAGTAGTCATAGTTTTCTCTATTGTAAATCATTGAAGTTTATCAATGAAAGTTTCTCTCGTTTCTCGTAGTAGACATAGCCCAGTTGAGTGAACCACTTTATATCATTGTGTTTTCTTCATACTCAAACCTTCGCATTACTCACTTGTCTAGAGATTTGAAATTCCCACTCTCTCACTTTCCAAACGAACAATTGATTTTAAATATTAACTATTTTTCCGTTCATTGTTTTGTCGGAAATTACCGACGGATTTCCGACGAAACAGTTCAAGTTATCAATGTCGTCAGAATTTCGTTGTAAGTTCGTAAGATTCAAAATTTGTCACTGGTTTATCAAAATTGCGTAGAAAAACACCTACGAAATGGTTTTGTCATAAATATTTTGTCGCTAAAACTTACTATCGTAGTAGTTTGTTGTATATACAATATGAAAAAGTTCTCACGTTGTTATATGATTTCAGGCGTGTTTGGCAAAATTTGCTGTAAGCTGGTAGCGGATAGCGGGTAGCGGGTAGCTGGAAACTGGAAGCTGGAAGCTGGAAGCTGTGACTTTTAGTTTGTATATAATTGTTCGGCAAAATTAGCTGGAAGCTTTTAAAATATGTAAAATTACATAAAAGGACATCTGTGTTATTACTGGTTATAGTTTTAAGGGTATTCTAGTAATTAATGTTATAATTGGTAGAGCTTTTTGTTAAACGCTACTTCAACTAGCTTTTAAAATAGTAGCGTTTAGTTTAAAATAAAAGCTTCAAGCTCATGTCGCCGAACGAAGCTTTTGGTAGTATTGGAGCTATTTTCTAAACGTTAGAAGCTAGAAGCTCTCAAACGCTCCAAAAGCTCCGTGTCAAACACGCCCTTCATAGAACCCTCATCGTACCACTTCTGACGTGGCTCAAAATTGCTGACTAGGTCTACATCTTTGGATCAAGTTGTGAGGAAAGAAGCAGCAAGGAATCGATATGGGGCAGTGGGTTCATAGACAAGAGCCTATTCAACCAATTAAGTTGTGTTTTTGTTATTATTGAAGATACAAAATATGAACTTTGAAAGGAAATCGATAAAAAGCTTGGTAAAGAAAGTACAGGAAAAATATATAATATAATTATAAATATACATTAAATTTGGAAAGGATCAAAAGCTCTACCATTATTTTCGCAATGACAGCAAAAGCCCCTATTATTAAAAAAATAATAATAAAATAAAAAACTCCAACAATTGGTCTATAGAACTTCGTATCTTAAAAGTTACTTTATTTTATTTTATGTAACGGTGTAACAATTTTTTAAGGGTAATCATAAATGAACTCTCATATCTTCCTATTCTAATAAAAGAGTAAGAATTGTGCCACATGGCACTCTCATTCTAATAAAACACTATTGTATATGCCACCTGGCATCCTCTAATGGTATTCCCACATCTTTTTCCCGCTCACGTCTATTCTCTCTAAGCTTCAATGGGTTTCTATTGACATTAAAACAAAATCCCTTAATCATCGCCTAATTTCTCAATTTTGGCTAAGATGACACTATTTTCCTGCTCAAATGGATATACGTTTCATTCTATATTGGTTGAGGATTTATGTTTTTTTGTTCATCAAATCAAGATTCCTTAATTACCTCACGTCAATTTCGAAATCCCTTAATCCTTGGGATTACTTTAAATTCAATACACCTAATTTAGGCAACCTTCTGTCAATTGAACGATTTTAAGGTATCTTTTCATCGATAATGTTGGTATATATTTGATTCTACATTCTGGGAATGATACACACCTTCGATACTCCTTTCAAATTACACATCGCTTCTCTGAAACTCAAACATACCTAGCGTGCGCATTGAAGCTCTGAAAATCATGGTTTGAAGCAACTATAAACCTTTGAAACTGCTTTTCTAATGATATTGTATATATGGACTTATTGTTATCGTGTACTTGTTTGTAATCTATATTGTGGTTTGTATCTGATAATGGTAATAACAGAACGTATTGTTTGTTCAAATTCTTTTATGTTGTTCAAACACTTTTCTGCTTAACTTATTGTGACTTGGAGTTGTAGGTCGATTAGATTTACATAAAATGAAAGGTGTCCACCAATTTGTTCTCGAAGTACTCTGTCATAACCAGTTTGTATAGTCTTAGGCTTCATGTTTAATAATGATATTGTATGCTTAATTGTTCAAATAGGCACTTGAGTTCCTGAAATCCCAGTAATTTGTATAATAGAATGTACAATATACCACCTGCTATAATCCTATGAAAGGGAAAACTAGGAAACTTAATTGCTCTTTTGAATTAGTTATGCAGATCATCGCTCTCCCCTCCCTCTCTCTATATTAATTTTTTTTATTGTGAGTTTGTGTCTGTTTAGGTGTGCCTCGTGGACTAGCCTAATGGTAAGTGGTTTGGTGGTTGTTCATTGTCTTTTATTCACGGGTATTTTTAGGAAAACAAAATTGTTGAATGGTGGTTGTTCATTGTCTTTTATTCAAGGGTATTTTATAATCTATCATTAATTCAGCATAACTTTCTTTTGCAGTTAAAGAACTACATTGCTATCATGGCTTAAAAGTTATTGGGACCAAATCTGAAAAATAATTTGTTATTCTCAATTAAAATTGGCATTTCACTTTTTCGATTTCATAGACTGATATCTATTTGAAAATTTTATCATAGCTATTTATTATCTGTAAGCAATGTAGATGTCTGTATGATAGAAAAGGTTTGTAATAATTTTTAACAGTTTTTATTGAATTTTCTTAAACACCATGCTATTTGATGCATGTTAAGAGTTCATGTACAGGGGAAGAAGGAATACTTGAGGAATTGACACTCCTAGGTCGTCGTGCGGTCAAAAATAAGAAAAACCTAACATACACACTAGCACAGTGGCAGTCAGGGTCGATCCGCAGGAGCTACGTGGTTAGACTAAATGACAGATTACCAACTATAGTGTCACGCTATAGTCAGAGGACTTTTGTTTCCAAACCCTTGTCACAAAAACTCATAACCTAGATTAGACAATTCCAAAACAACCATAGACTAAGCTAAGCTTTAACCTAAACCTAGTTACTTTCTGAAATCAGAAGTGCATCTCTAATTCAGAAGTAAACAAAGGCATTCAACAATCCAAACATAACCCAAATCAAGGTATGAACTGAACCAATAACTAAGATCCAATGGGACAGTCACTGGCCAAGGTTCAAACCCTAAAAGCTAACCTAGTTGGCTACTGATTTCAACAAGGGAAACAGTCCCAGACAAGGTCAAAATAACATCCGAACACAATCCAAACAAGCACAATCAAGCATAAACATCAAAACACCGAAAAACTAAGATTAATTGTAACCAAATGATTTTCATTAACCAAAACTGAATTCCAGTGATCCAATATAGTAACCAATGATATGAAACAGAAAACTAAAGTGCTCAAAGTCAGTGGTTGTCACTCCCAAAGACTTTAGCTATAAATGTTACTTACTACAAAAAGGAAATTAAATTATAAAACCTGAAATGCCAAAAGATGGTTGCTGAAAACGAATTCTTGGAGTCAAAGAGCCTCTACGGTCGATTTTTCACCAGGGTTTTGCTTAGGGTTTCGGCTGTAAATGCCTCTATTTATAGTTGAAATTTCCCGCAGCCGCGCCACGCATTTAAGTGAACCGCGGCGCGCATACTTATCTTCTCCCGTTTTCTTCGGCCTTTGAATTTGGTTCACCGCCCTGAATCCGCGTCGCACGTGCTTGATTCCACGGTGCGCGTACGTGTTTTCCTGATTTTATCTTCTTTTCCAAACTTTCTGCAATTTGTACGCTTTTGGTCCCTGTTTTCATTATTTTCTTCCAAACAAGTACTGGCACGAAAAGTGAGAATACCACGAGATATATGATATAATTTCACTAAGAATAGGGCTCAACAATGACTAAAATATGTAATATCACTAGGCGTTGTCAAACACCCCACACTTGTGCCTTGCTTGTCCCCAAGCAAGAGAGTTTTTTAATAAATTCTAACTAAGACTCAAACAATTTTTGACTGTGTTTAGTTTCAAAGCTTATTGCCCCAAGAGTTAGAGTGAAATATTTCGCGAGAACCTAATCAGAATGTTCTTTGGAATTCATGGCTTTCTAGAGAATCCTTGATTACAAACTTTCTGTCTACAATAAAGTGTACTTACTCATTCAGATTCTAAAGGCCATTAAAGAATTGTCCATGACTTTCGATGTTGTCCGTGTAACGAGCTTTCGGAAATACCATCCCAGACCGGACGATCTTAGGTGGCAAGGTGCATAAGCCCCACCCATTTTAGACCTACCGGCTCGAACAACAAAGGCCACAGATTGACATTTTCTTCCTAAATTCCAATCCTAAAACAATCCAATCGTCTAACTCCTAAAACTCAACTTGTTTGACTAACTAATAGCATGATCACAAATAAACAGTATCTCTTGAAAAATACCAATGCTATCACAATCACAAACCATTCGTTTCAAAATTACAACTTAATAAAAAATTTGAAAAAGTTGCTAAAAATTTGAAAATTGGTCATTTCTGCAAAAATTTCAAAAAACTACTCTTTCGACCGTCCACACCTCACACTTAAAACCGTACAACGTCCCCGTTGTACAGAAAATATTTAGAACAAGGGAGAAAGAGTTACCCCTTTGGACGGTGGACTGCTTGTTGGTACTCGGTATCATAGGTACAAATTTAAACAAAACAGAATTCTTGATTTCCGTATTCTAGAGTTGTGGCGCAACAGTGAACACGCCGGTGGTCAAGACAAGTGGAGGGGGTACGGTGACCCCACACTTGTGTGAGACAACTCCTTCCCAATTGACATAACATGCATGACTCAACAAAACATTAAAATCAAACAGATATATAAATATAAACAGACAAAATATAAAGGTGTGTCATAAATTCAGTACATATATCCCAAAAATAAAGAAAAAGAAAAAGAATACATCAACTGCCACCTGGTGGCCTGGAGGATCCAGCCTCATGATCGTGGGCTCTGGCTGGGAATGGTTGGGGGCGTCGTCCCTGCTGGGTAGCTAGATCCAGAAGTACCTCCATGATCCACTCGAGCTGGCTCTTAATACTCATGACTCTGACCTCCAACCGGTGGATGGCCGCTGAGTCCTCCTACGGCTGTGGCTCTGCTAGCGCTGGCTCTGGTATGGGTGCTCTCCGGCGTCTCTTGCCAGGCTGAGCGTATGCCGGCTGGGGGTCCTAGGGTGGCTCTGTCGGTGCCCGGATGAACTGTCCCGGGCGCTGCTGCTCGATCAGCCTCATCTTCTCCAGAGCTCGCGTAGTAGTGCGAGATGGAGGTAAAGCGATCAAGGTGGCAACAGTCCTGGCAGTAAGGATCCGGTATGATCGGGCCAGGCGGGTGATGAAGTATCCCCGGCCCAGAGGACTGCTGGCGGAGGCACCCGTCGCACGGGTGGATAGGGCGACTGCTAGGGCGTAGGGAAGGTGGGTGAACCTGGAGGGGTCGAGGAGAACCCAGAGAAACGTCATGTCCTCCCCAGACACCTTCTCCCCCCTCCCGCTGCATGATGGAGGTGGAGACGATGCGGTGCATGAGGCGGTGGAGTGGGTCGCGGAGGTGGCTCTCCCGGGAGGTCCCTGCCTCATAGATAACGTTGGACAACGGTGCCCAAACCTCCATGTTGGCAGCCCGCTCCGGCTGCCCCTAAATACATGCCTCGAAGAACTGGGAAAAATGGCGGTGCTGGAAATCCGCCTCCACGTATATCCCCGTGCGTCTGGCGAACTCCTGAAGGCTGCACTCCCGGTGCACGCCTCCCAACCTAAATCGGATCAACCTCGCCCGCGGGTCCGTCGCCCTCGGTGCGTACTCAATGGTGGAAAGGAACTCCAGGAGGAGTTCCGTATATACGACATCCTCGTCGGTGGCCATGATCCTATCCCAGCCCCGACATGTGAAGGATGCATCCCCTGGGTCCGGGTGCGATGTAGAAATGGCTCTATCTCGCCCCATAACCCGGCCTCCTTGAGGATGGCCCTGTCAATAACGGTCGCCTCAAGAACCCGACGACTCGTCAACGCGTCTCTCTGCGATCTGTACTCAGTAGCGGCCCCTGGCCCCTCTGGAAACTGGAGGAAGTCGTGGTTTAGTCTGAACAAGATCTGCACAAACGGTTTTTTTTTCAAATTAAGCCCTTCATCTTCTCCACCGCACCGCGGCGCGGCCCAAGAGCAAGAGCGCGGCGCGGCGAGCGGCTGTTTCCAAAAACCAACCCCAAATCGAATTTTAACCTGTTTAAACTCAATCCAAATACACCACAGGGTAGCCTAAGTGCCGACTAACTCATCTAGGGTATCTATTTGGCAAAATAAACACCCTATGAGTCAGCATTGGCGATTTCTAAGTTTTGAACTTTTTGAACAAATCACTTAAATTAACTACCTAATCGCTAGTTTAAACGAGTAATAGCTAGTTAGAATGACATACCGTAGTAGTGGGACGGAAATGAGCAAGAAAAACGCGAGAATTTTTGGTTGATCAGAGCTCCGAGTCGTGGTGTGTGTGAATAGTGTCGCGGATTACCTTAATATAGGAGAAAACCGACCGATCGATTCCTGCGTCGCGCAATTGCAAGACCCGCGTCGCGCGTGTCACCAAATCAACCCCTGCGTATCGGGTTGGTTTACGACCCCGCGTCGCGCAAGTAAGAAAACCGCGACGCGGTCATTAAAATTTCAAATCTCTTCACACGACCCCACACTTGCTTTGTACCACTGGTACCTGCAACTAATGATAATATTTTTCCTAATTATTTCTAAGAAGTACAGAACCTAACCTATGACACGATGGGTTGCCTCCCATTAAGCGCTAAGTTTAACGTCTTCAGCCAGACATAGAACTCCTCCTTCTATTCTTCCTCTGCTGGAACTCCTGATGGCATCTGCTTAAACCCAGGTATGAAATTATGGGCCATCATCGACATTAGGGATGTGAGCTGAGTCATTATATCGCTCACTCCACTAATCCTTTGCTGTTGCGATTCCAGAAGCTTGAAAACTTTTGCTTCCCTTTCTCTTGATTCTTTCTCATATTGCTGGTGTCTCGCTTCTAGCATCTCTATCATATCCAGCAACAGCTCCTTATCAATAGTGGCCAACGGGTGGTTCCTTGTTTCCTTCAAAATCTCTTCCTTTCCTCCTTCCCCCGTTCGCTTCCAGATTTTTTCTTTGCTCCTGATCCCTGGCTCCATTAACACACTTTTGTCCAGTTTTTTGCCATCATTTTCTGACGGTAAAGATACAGGATTTCCGAACACATTCAGCCGTCTCTTTCGCGTCCCAAAGGAGATGTCCACATCCCCCTTCTTGCAGTCAATTACCGCGCCAGCCGTAGCTAAAAATGGGCATCCTAAAATGAGCGCAGGCGCGTCGTCCAAGCTTTCATACTCCATGACTAAGAAGTCTATAGGATAGAAGAAATCCCCAACCTTGACTATGACATTAGTCAATTTCCACCGGGATACCTTTGTTGACTGGTCAGCCAGCTATACTACAACTTTTGCTGGCTCTATTTCTTCATTCTTGTACTTATCATACAAGTATCCTGGCAACACATTTACACTTGCTCCCAAGTCTAGCAAGGTGTTCTGAATGACCACATCTCCTACAGTAGTAGTGATCAGTGGCGATCCAGGATCCCTCTCCTTTTTGGGCAATGTTCCCAACAGTGCCTCACTGGCTTTAATCGTCAATCTAACGGTGTCTGGTGTGGGAATCTTACTTTTTTCCTTTCTTTCACACATCTCTTGAAGGATTATTGTATCCTCAGGAGCATCCTTAAGTTCATCCCACAGCGGTTGGTTTATCAAAGGCCCTCTTGGTTTGGGTGCTTCTGGTTTCTTCTTCCCTTTCTTATCTTTCTTCTTTTGCTTGATTCCTGCTACTGTCGACTGCTCTTCTTCCTGAGCCTCCGTATACTCCTCTGGTTGAGTTCCCTCCTCAACAGGAATTTCTTTTTCCTTAACTTCCTCTTTAATATCCTTAGTCTCCTTCTTCTCCTGGACTGTTTCTCCTTTCTCAAACTCTGCCTTACTTCCTGAATCTAATAAGTCCTCTAAAGTAACTTTTCTCCATTCAGCTTCAACAGTATTTACGTACTCTTTCCCGGCTCGCTGATTGTGGGTCGGATTAACCTCCGTAGTACTTGGCAACTTCCCATTGTCCCTTTTTTGCTGATCCTCGGCCATTTGTCCAATTTTCCTTTCCATGTTTGCTATAGCTTTTGCATTGGCCTGGGACTGCTGCTGAGTAGCACTGAACATTTCATACATTTTTGCAATCATCTCTTCTTGAGTTCCTGGGGCATTGTTGACAACATTGTTGGGCCCTCTATTATTATTGCTGCTACTCCGACTTACATTTCCATTATTGTTTGCAGACTGGTATGACCTAGGCTGATTAGATGATTGACCTTGGTAATTATTCTGCCTCTGGTTGTTGAAATTCTGCTGCTGCCCTTGATTATATGGTCTGTAGGGTCGTCCATTGTTGTACTGAACTTGACCCTGGCCATGAACTTGGTTTTCCTCCTAAACTTTTGGTCCTCCTTGACCTCCTTGCGATTGACCCTGTGGTCCATTCTGTAGCGTCGACATGAGCCTGTCAAACTTCTTATTCATGTCACTTATTTCCTTTTTTACTTCTTTCTTCCAATCAGCATCAGCTCCCACTGCTGCTGCTGTGCCTACAGTCTTTCTTATAGAAAAGTTTGCTTTAGAGCCATTGCTTAACTGCTCCAAGAACTGTCAAGCTTCCTCTGGATCTTGCCACATAAATGTCCCGCTTGACGAGGCATTTATCATAGCCTGATGTGTTTCACTGACTCCTTCAAAGAACAACTTCACTAACTGCCATTTAGGAATCTCATGTTGCGGGCAGGATCGTAACAACTCCTTCAACCTATCAAAAGCTTCATGGAAAGCTTCTCCTGGTTTTTGCTGGAAGTCCTGAATTACCCTCCTGATCTTCGTTGTTTTGCTTGCCGGATAAAATTCTTGTAGGAACTTGGCCTTGAGCTGATCCCATGTGGTAATGCTGTTTGATGGTAAAGACGTAAACCAATATTTGGCTTTGTCTTTAAGAGTGAATGGGAATAACCTAAGCCTAAAGATATTCCTATTGACATTCCTAGGGGTATTAGCATTGGCAATTGCTATAAATTCATATAAGTGATTGTACGGGTCATCCTGCTTGTACCCTCTAAACTCTGGCAATATCCCTAACAACTGAGGCCTTATTTCTACTTGAGATTCAATATTGTCAGGAATATAAATTGGCGACGAATCATCATATTCCCGTGGCTGGAATTGTGATGCAACCGATTGCCTTCTCGGTTGTGCGAAATATAAAGGTTGAGCAGGATTACCATAAAGATGATCGTTATAGTTCTGCTGACCTTGTGGTGGATACTGTGGTGCCCTTCTCAGAGGTCCTTGACCTCGGTTCCTTGGTTGCTGAGGTGCTGGTGGCACCCATCCTTCGTCTTCCTCATCATATCTCTCCTCCTCCTCTGGATACTGGTAATGTGGTAGAGGACGTTGTTGGTATTGTGTAGGTTGGAATGTGGGTTGAGGTTTAAAGAGAAATGGTTGTGATTGAGAAAATGGATGAGAGATTGATGTCTGCTGTCTAGAAACTGGGGTGCCATCACGGGTCGGCTCTCCCCAAGACATTGCAGAGGTGAATGGATTGGTGGATTGTGGTTGTGATACTGGTGAAAATGGTGAAATCGATGGCGGAGTGGATGATGGTATAGGTGCAGGGGCTGAAACTGCACCACCAGAAGCACTCGTGCTCCCGAACTGAAACTCTAAAACTAGGGGAATAAAACACATCCCCGTTGCCTCACCTGATGGTTCCTGGGCAACACCAACTGTACTACTACTAACCTGACTGAAACTCATGATATTCAAACGCCTACGGGCACGGATTTTGCACGCAGTTCACTCAATCTCTAAGTCAAAATGTAATGGGGATACTTGCTCACCCCTGCCGGTACGCATGCACAAATGCAACACACCCGCAAAAATCAAAAACTAAAAACTAACCAAATGAACTCCAAGAAAATCAAGAAACAAAAAGTTCCTACTAATCACCTAAACTAAGCTCACAGCTCCCCGGCAACGACGCCAAAATTTGACACGCCTAGGTCGTCGTGCAGTCAAAAATAAGAAAAACCTAACATACACACTAGCACAGTGGCAGTCAGGGTCAATCTGCAGGAGCTACGTGGTTAGACAAAATGACAGATTACCAACTATAGTGTCACGCTATAGTCAGAGGACTTTTGTTTCCAAACCCTTGTCACAAAAACTCATAACCTAGATTAGACAATTCCAAAACAAGCATAGACTAAGCTAAGCTTTAACCCAAACCTAGTTACTTTCTGAAATCAGAAGTGCATCTCTAATTCAGAAGTAAACAAAGGCATTCAACAATCCAAACATAACCCAAATCAAGGTATGAACTGAACCAATAACTAAGATCCAATGGGACAGTCACTGGCCAAGGTTCAAACCCTAAAAGCTAACCTAGTTGGCTACTGATTTCAACAAGGGAAACAGTCCCAGACAAGGTCAAAATAACATCCAAACACAATCCAAACAAGCACAATCAAGCATAAACATCAAAACACCGAAAAACTAAGATTAATTGTAACCAAATGATTTTCATTAACCAAAACTGAATTCCAGTGATCCAATATAGTAACCAATGATATGAAACAGAAAACTAAAGTGCTCAAAGTCAGTGGTTGTCACTCCCAAAGACTTTAGCTATAAATGCTACTTACTACAAAAAGGAAATTAAATTATAAAACCTGAAATGCCAAAAGATGGTTGCTGAAAACGAATTCTTGGAGTCAAAGAGCCTCTACGGTCGATTTTTCACCAGGGTTTTGCTCAGGGTTTCGGCTGTAAATGCCTCTATTTATAGTTGAAATTTCCCGCAGCCGCGCCGCACATTCAAGTGAACCGCGGCGCGCGTTCTTATCTTCTCCTGTTTTCTTCGGCCTTTGAATTTGGTTCACCGCCTTGAATCCACGTCGCGCGTGCTTGATTCCGCGGCGCGCGTACGTGTTTTCCTGATTTTATCTTCTTTTCCAAACTTTCTCCAATTTGTACGCTTTTGGTCCCTGTTTTCATTATTTTCTTCCAAACAAGTACTGGTACGAAAAGTGAGAATACCACAAGATATATGATATAATTTCACTAAGAATAGGGCTCAACAATGACTAATATATGTAATATCACTAGGCGTTGTCAGGAATCACTTGACTTCAAATCCACGTACTTACATTAGTGAAAGAGGCTATACATTTTCCAAGAAGGCCGGTTAGTAATTCTATATATAGACTCTAGATTCATACAAAAAAGGAAGCAAATTGTATATATGTTAAAGCACCCTTTTTTGCATTACTTGTTGGTGTTTTTGTGGAGATTTTGCTCACGAAGATTACACCATTGAAAGAACTGGTTGATGTTGTTGAAGTTAGTGGAGATGCCATGGAAGAATGAGTTGTCAACAGATTATGAATATTTTTATGGCGATTGAAAGCTTCCAATGTGAAATTATTATTATCAAAATAGACAAATTTGCATGCCTTGTAATGTTGATTTGTGTTTATAACTAGTGGTGATGCCCGCGCGTTGCGGCGGGTTTATTAATCATATATATTCAAAACTACTTACGTAATGCCCACGCGTTGCGACGGGTTTATTAATCATATATATATATATATATATATATATATATATATATATATATATATTCAAAACGATTTACGTAATGCCCTATTACACAAAGAATATTTTTTGGGTTTTGCTATTAAACAACAACCAATACTACAAATTTCTCTTTACATAATGAATATATATATATATATATATATATATATATATATATATATATATATATATATATATATATATATATATATATATATATATAATGCTGCTATTACATAGGGACCATTTTTATAATATCGCTATTTTCAAAGACCAAAACTATAATTATGCGAATTAAAAACTATAGGGATCAAAATCGTAATTATCTTAAAATAAAAACTATAAGGACCAAAACTGCAATCATTACAAACTATAAACCATAAGGACTGAAATTGTATTTATTAAACATAAAAAGTATAAGGACCAAAGTTGTAATCATGCAAATTAAAAACTATAGGGATAAAAATTGTAATTATCCTAAAATAAAAACTATAAGGACCAAAACTGCAATTATTACAAACTATATACTATAATGACTGAAATTGTATTTATTAAGCATATATAAGGACCAAAGTTGTAATTATGCAAATTAAAAACTATAGGGATCAAAATTGTAATTACTTTAAATTAAAAGAGGACTAAAAATGTAACTAATCTAAACGATAAACTCTAAGGAATAAAAGTGTAGTTTTTGAAAATAAAAAGTATAAGGACCAAATATGTAATTAACTCATTTTAATTCATTAATGGCAATTATGTAATTGTTGAGAACTTTAAGGCCATTTTGTTGTTTTTCCTCGTTTTTAGTAGTATATATAATGTTTTGAAGTGGGAAAATTTAACTCTTGACATCTGGTTCAAGTGGTTATGGTAACATGTTGCTAGGGTGGGATTGGTTTTGTTGTCAATGGTCATATAATTGATTCGTATTTTGGCTTTTTAGTGGTTAAATTTGTGACTGCACCTCATATGAACTTGAATGCATGACTTAAATTGTGTATAAAATGAAGGTTTGAGTCGATCTATGGGAAGAACTATTTTCATCAATATCATAAAGTGTGCACGTATTATCTACTTCAATAGTGACTGTGATTTGATAGAAATGTATCACAGTGAATTATGTCCTTTATTTTATTTAGTTCTACTTCATTATTCATCATATATTTTGTTGTAATTGCTTAATTTCCTCTATTTTTGCCATTAGATTGAGAAATCAACGATTACCAACAAATCTTAGATTTCATCATTCCATTATTCGGAATTGTTTTATTCACTTACATTGTTTTGGTTACTTAAATTGTTTTAATCCACGAATTCCCTACACTCAACCCACAAATTGGTTACTTAAATTGTACTAATATTTCTTTTAATTTTGTTGTTTAGTCTTGCTGAAGTTTCAAAGTACATTGACATATTATGGCAAAATACATACTTGTGTTTATCCTAACCAAAAAATCAAAGTAAATTTCTTTTTTATACAAAAAAAAAAAAAAATTGAAGTTGCCAACCCATGTTTAACACGGGCTTATAACCTAGTGACATAATATATGTGTAGGTGTGTATGTGTATCTGTTTGATTTTACACACATGTCTCATCAAGCGTTTTTTTTACCAACACCTTTTTTTAAGGATATTGGTAAAAAAAACCTCTCATGATATGACATGTGTGTATGAAAGTCAACCGACACACTCATACACATAGAAATGGTTTGTTTAAGATCACCATTTTTTTAATTTCCTAGAACGGTGTAACAATCCGTCAAATCATGAAATTATGTTGACGCAATGTACTCTGCCGGGACCGAAAGCGGCGTATGATGAGTTCAGCGAAAACCTAGGATCGCAACACAAAAAAGAAATGCGTTAGCAGTACTCTAGAAGAAGGTCTCGGAAGCAAAATTACATCGGTATATATTGGTAACCGACCATAATTTAGTACTGTAAGACAAAATAGGAACAATGTATTTACAACTAGGAAAAAATGACAAATACAATCCGTTGTAGCAACAGACTTATACGTAGCTAGGATCTTGACAGACTTCTCCGTCGCTAAAATTTGACTTTTTTTCCGGTGTCCACAGTTATGTATACATTGTTACCATATCCTATATCTGTGTATGCAATTCAATATGAGTTATATTACTAGTTGTCCTGCGATATAGAAAGAGGATTTGTTCATAAATCACTTTAAAATAAGTTAGTGCTCAGTGCAACTCCCCATTCTTATTTTAGTATTTATTTAATCGTTTATTTAAATTCCTATTTAGGAAAAGTGATTAAATAATTAAATATAGATTATAAACATAATTTAAAATATTATAACAATAATCTAGATAATAACTAAGAAAGAAATTATGGTTGGGGACCTATTATGTCAATAAAAGAAACCTAAAATTATCAAACTATTGTTTAGGGTTAAAATCTTACAATTAGGGAATGTATGAGAACTAAATTGCAATTTCTTATTTCTCCCATGGAAACCGACGGGAACGAGTTGGCTCTTCCAATTAACATCATTAAAAATCAAATTAAGTGACAATTGAGTTCCGATCAAGTTAATTGATTAAAACCTACATTACGCTAATCTTTTCTTGTGTGCCGTTTCTACCCAAACCGAGAGAGAGAGAGAGAGAGAGAGAGAGAGAGAGAGAGAGAGAGAGAGAGAGAGAGAGAGAGAGAGAGAGAGAGAGAGAGAGAGAGAGAGAGAGAGAGAGAGGGAGAGAGATTTTATGAAGAAAGAAGCAACCAGAAGGGACGAATCGATCGGAGATCACTGTCGAGAACAAGGAACAAAAGAATGAACTAAGGTCATAATCCTGTCATACATACATAAGTATATGCATGTATAGACATGCATAATCCTGTTAGATAAAATAACGATAGTTTCGTATTGGTGGAACTAAGGAACAAAAGAATGAACTAAGGTCATAATTTAACTTTATGATTAAGTCATGATTGGTAAGTAATTCCATGGAGCTTAAGTTTCATAAAACTTTAAAAACAAATTAGATTGCAACGTAGAGTTGGAGTTTTGTATTCATATTTACCATGAAAGGCAAACCTACAATATAGTCCTTATGAATAAGGAGCTAAGACGTAATCACACTTATGTCTACTATTTTAATTACAATGAAGTGTAAATGGTATTATATATTTACACATATATAGAAGTTACGCCTAATGGAACGGGGACTAAATTAATGTACTGAAAGTTTAAGAGTTATTCCTAATTAAATTGGTGTTTGATATGTTTTATTTTAGGAGTAGACGTTTAAACTAAATCCTAGTCTTCAAGATATGTTTTATTTATTAATAAATAGCTTGGATTAACACGTGATGCTATTAGGCAATGTATTTGTTTTTATACAATTGGTCTTATAGGAAGATTTTATACGCAACAATGATGTCTTGAATCAGACCATTCTAGCGCAAAGATATAGTGAAGATTTAGTGTTGACTTCTCAGTGGACAACGAGGTGAGTTACACTAACTCGATTATTATGTTAACCGTGCATGTAATGTGTATGCTTGTGTGAATGTATATTTATTTTCTTTGAATAGAAAGACATGATACGAGTTATGTGAATGATATTGTATGTAATGTAACTGACCATGAAGGACCATAAGGAAAAGTGGTTCAATTGGCTGGTAGCGACGAACCTTTAGGAGAAGGGTCAGCGGCGGAGGTAGCGGCGGAGGTACTGGGGACAGCCCTTCAGGGAACCGGCCCGCATTAAAGAGTTGGTACCAACAATATGTGCTTAGGAAAATGTGATAATGTTTATGTTAAGTTAAGGTTTGTTATATGTATGTGTATGTATAAAAGTGATATGTGAATACATGTAATTGGTATAATATGTGAGTATTATGTTCCTCACTAAGCGTTTCCGCTTACCTGTTGAATTTTAACATTTCAGGTTTAAGGGTATTTCTGGAAAGGACACGACGTGATCGCTCGAGCTTGTATCAAAGAAAATGAAGGGACCGTTATAAGTAAAAATGTTAAATTAAGTCTTCCGCTCATGTTTAAAGTTTTATTCAAAGTTAGACATTGTTAGAAAATATTTTATGGAAAACAACTTATATAAGTATTTTGTTAAGTTACGATTAATTAAAATCAAATAGTTTTGTGAAAAGTTCTAACATCCATATATATTATGATAAATTCTTATTTAATTTTAATACAAGATTTTTATAGATTTATATAAAGATTTTATTATTAATATTTAAAAAAATTAGGGTGTTACACTCAGTTAACTCATTAAGTTTTTATTTTCAAATGACAATATGGATAACTGATAAATGAAAAGGATATATATGGTTATAGATATTTAAAAACGCAATGAAGCCAATTAGCACCTATTGCTTATTTCTCCCGTTACTTAAATTTCATGAATAATTATATTGAAATTTTTATGAAATATATAAAAATATCTATATAACTCTTATAATAGAGGTCATTCATGAATGTGGATCAAGATAACTCAAATACTTGCACCATAATCATTTGAAACTCCCCACCTTTTCAACTTCTTCCAATTAATGACTTTGTTAAATGAATATTTTTCCTATATAAGAACATTATTTTCATGCTTAGTTGTATGTATTCTCTTCTCTTCTCTTTTTGTTATTGTTGTCTAAATTCAAGAAGTTAGAGAAAAAAGTGCAAGATAAAGGTGGATATGACTATCAAAAATTTAAAATACTATTTTAGTTATTTTTGGTTCAATTTGTATTAACTTAATTTTTCCTTCTACTTTCTTTAGATTTCAATAAAACATTTATGTTGTACATTTAGATCAAAGAGAAATTTATTCTTTTTCAATTTATTTGTTACAATATGTTGAAGATGTATGTTCTTATTTTGTAATATCTTATATGATTGTTTGATTGGGTTCCATCGTCGGTTATGTAACTAATATATGCGTGCATTTTCTTCTCTTCTGTTTTTGTTATTGTTGTCTAAATTCAAGAAGATGGGAAAATGTGTAAGATAAAGGCGGGTATGACTATCAAAATTTTAAAATGCTAGAAAATATTTTAGTTATTTTTTGGTTCAATTTGTATTAATTTCTTTTTTCCTTCTTCTTTCTTTAGATTTCAAGAAAACATTTATGTTGTATATTTAGATCAAAGAGAAATTTATTCTTTTTCAATTTATTTGTTACAATATGTTGAAGATGTATGTCCTTATTTTGTAATATCATATATGATTGTTTGATTGAGTTTCGTCGTCGGTTATGTAACTAATATAATTACAACATGAAAAGATGTCAAATTTCAATATAATATAAATGAATTATTGGAAAATAAAAATAGATTGTAATTTTCAAATCATCATTAATAGTTTGTGGTTTTTTCTATTACATTCTAAGCATTTGTTGATAATGATATATCTCATACATATATGTATGTTAATGATAACTTTCATGTAGACAATGAAATAGGCAAATTAACTACAATGTCAAATATCATATACTATAAAAAACACAAATACAAGAGCTTAAGCTCAAAAAATAGTGTGCAACAATGTAAAAAGTGAATGTATACATACAACAACCTACAATCATGAATTTGTGACAACTAGAGAAGAACTTATTTGTATTTCTCAAGTATTTTGACTCATAAAAAATTCAAAGTCTTCATGAATCGGTTAATATAAATCAATAAATAGATACATGTACACTAATAAATATTATACTTAAGTTTATAGTAATGAGTTTGTAGGTTTTTTTCTTAATATATTAGTTTTATGTTTTTTAAAATTGATATGATATTTTTTCACTGTTTATTTATTATATACTACTAATGAATCAAAAATAAACACATTTCCTACCATGAAATACATTAAACATCTACAAATTCCTTATTGTCATATAACTTCTCACACACTCATTCTCTAATCATATTCTAGAACACATTGTTTGAAACTTTGATTTGAAACAAATATAAAAAAAATAAGTTATACGAAAAAATTCAAAAAAGATAGAACTAACATATTATTAGCTTTATTTGCATTAGAAATAGTTCAATATTAATGTTTAAATATAATATAATACTACACATTAGAGGATCATATTATTTATTTAGTTGATTAAATACAATTTAAATATATAAATTCTCTTTAATTGAGTACCATAAGTATCAATTAAATACCATAAGTAGAAAAAACTCTTCATTGTAGTAGTTTAATGCTAAATAACTCTTATTTGGAATTTAAAGAGTTGTAATATTAATAAAACTTCAATACATTTAACTAACAATTTATTAAAGATTTATGCTATTATTTTGCAATATCATATATGATTGTTTGATTATGTTTCATCATTGTGGATGTAACTAACAATTTATTAAAGATGTACATTATATTGATTTGAAATCGACACAATTTTTTAAATGTTCTTTTAGTAACGATTCAGATTCATTTGTTAATGAAATATGATTACAAATAAAACAAAACTTTCTATCTAGACTTTAAAATTTTATAATTTTTAATACTAATAAGTGGTTTTTAAAAGTCTTATACAACTACTTAATAATAATAACTTATTTTTAAACTTAATTGACGATAATAATAATATATAATAACGTAAATTCATAAATTATATATTACATTAACTTAAAGAAGCATTGTTATTTTAAATAATCATTATGATAGAAATACAAAGATGGTAAAATAAGTAATAATCAAATTAGTTAATAATCACAATAGTAAAATTAACACTAGATTGGGAATTATATTTAATATTATTCAAGCGCAAATCGCGGTAACAATCATTGAGTATTGTGATTGTAATAGATGTTTACTGTTCAAAGTAGTTACAAGTTTATATATCAACTTAGTGGAAGAGTTATTATTTCATAGATAATGTGAATGACGAAGTTTTTCATACATAATTTTAACATGCGCAACGCGCGGGATTTCGTCTAGTTTATCATAAAAAAGTGTTTACATAAGCAACTGTAACCAATGGATTAGAGATACAGTCCAAATTGTGAGTGCGCTACTTCATGTATGCATTCGCTTTGACACATAACATATTTTATGATGCAAGTCAATATGCTCCTACTATACGTATCGTTGCAAATGGTGATAATTATGGTAATGAAGTCCTTAAGGGGACAAACTTATCGCTGAAGTTGTAATATTGTATTAGATGGATTTAGGATGTTACCAAAGTATGATGTTATTGTTTTATGAATTATGATGATATGCATGTGCATATATAAAAAATGGTTTTGAAACTGATAAAGCTGTACCATGAAAAAAGAACCATTTCCATAAATTGATAATGAATTCTTCTTCATTTTGTGCGAGTTACAAAAGCTCTGGCGTTTACATCCAGATTGAATAAAAATTGATGTCTACTATCATACATCTCTTTAGAAAGTGTAAGCACAAACATAAATTGTCTTCAGGGCACAACAACGAAGAACAAAATCTTCGAAACACAAATGACTTCTTCTACCCATTCCGCTTTACCCTATCAACATTGGGAACCAGATGGGGTAAGTTATGAAGATGATAAGGAGAAGGACAAGGAAGAAGGCGATCATGGCACATTTTCTCGAGTTCTTTTGCAGCTCTCTGGCCTCCTCTAGTTGTTCAGTCCCACGGTGCACGAATGAACTAGCATGGTTCACATGGCTCTCGATGTCATTCAGTTGTTGCCCTTGGGAGTCTACTAGTGCAGCCATGTCCAAGAAAATTTGATGGAGTTCAATCAAGTTCTTTTCTATCTCTTTAACATTATCATGTCTTTCTTGGATTTCGGAGATAGTATCCATAATCTGGCCACGACCTTGATCTTGAATGGCTTTTTGCATGAAATCTTCACCTTCCCCACTAGAGATTAGGTTTTCAATCAACTCATCGTTTGCTTTCTCACCTGTAATTGTGAAGTACCGTCTCCCAACAGTCTCCTTGTACTCTTCGTTCATACGGGTTCTTAGCGATTGGAAGTCGTCCATCATAGACTTAAGCTTCTTCCCTAAACCACTGACAACGGCGGTACGTGTTCTGTCAGATGACGAGCCGGGCCCACAACCAGGAAGCTTCCGGTTAGCGGCATTAGCCTTGTCAAGAGCCTCGATCTTTCCCTTGATGACTTTTACACGCTTCAACACCTGTGAAACATCTGAATCCATCTTGGAACGGAGCTGCTTCATGGCGTTGGCATTATGGACCGTCTTGCACTCCTCGTTCGCCTCTTGTAGACTTTTGTAGAGTTTTTCTATCCCCGCCATGTCTTCCTTGACCTTCTCGACATCTTCAAAGAATTTGTCAAGCTCGGCCGAGTCCTCAGAGCCGGGGACGCCAGCCTCCAAGTCGACATCTTTATCTTGATATTGCTGAAACGATTGGGAGAACAAATCATTCATCTTGACCGCTTACGTTTTATGAATCGCTTTATTCTTAAGAAACAATCACAGTTCAACTCGAAAAATGTGAAATTTTGGACAGATCTTCCCTTCTTCCTCCAAGAAAAAATTTTATTGGAGGAAGAAGAAGGAGAAGAAAAGTTAAGGAAACTGAATGTTTTCCCGACTAATATATGCAATTGGAATTACATTCTGTGGACGAGTTAACAAACATTGATGGGTCAGTCGTTAAATTAGGAGAAATTTTATGCCCGGCCTCTAATTTTTTGTGTGGTTTTTGTACCTTTGAAGCTCCTTTTTTTTGCACCTCTTCTTTGCTTCCTTCGTTAACATTTTTTTCGTGGAATGCTTCCTTTTTTATAACATCTTTATAGACATTTTCTCTTACGTATTTTTTATTTGGACATATTATGAAAATTGGAAACCTATTTTACTGATTTACTCTACTATATATCCGAATAATACATTCTACTTCATCTTTTATTTACAATAGCAACATGTTGATATCGTTATGCATACTAGCAATATACTTTTGCTACCGATAGGAGCAACATAGTTTATCTATTAAATATCAATATTATTGTTAAATAAGTGTGTGTATGTACAATTGTACATTAATGTCATGAGTAAAAATTATAAAAACGTTACCATTATAAATCGCATGGTGTTATTATTGGAAAAAAAAGTATGGACATTGCTATCATTTGCAAAAAAATAATTACATCGATTATTTTTAAGCAAATGGCCATTTTTATTTTCATAATTTGTTCACGCAAGTTGAGATGGTTTTAGATGTTGGAAATTGAAAGCATGCATGCCATTAGAGATTAAAGTTCCAATTCATTTATATAAAAAAACCACTAGGTACGAAGGGCAATTCTCGTATTTCCTTCACCAATGTCTGAACTTTTGAAATGTAAGTAAATTGCTATTATATGTAAGGAATTCTAAGTACGTTTCTATACATCGAATTAATATCCCATCGAAACTATTACAAAGCCAGGTTGAGATGGAAGATTTCATGTACATTAAAAGGATTTAACATTGCTATTCCATGCACTTAACCCTTGAAATAATCATTTACAGACTTTAGTAACAATATTAACAGGACTTGATTTTGCATATATATATATATATATATATATATATATATATATATATATATATATATATATATATATATATATATATATATATATATATATATATATATATATATATATATATATATATATATATATATATATATATATATATATATATATATATATATTTATATTTATATTTATATATATTTATATATATATATATATATATATATATATAATGTATTCAAACAATGTTTTCTCGATTCATTCTTGTTAAAATCGTTTCAAAAAAATAATTGTTTGCTTTAAATCGATCCATTCTTTGCAAAAAAAAAAAAAAAAAAAAAAAAAAAATCCCTATAAAAGAATTCGTTTAGGTTCAGGTGATGTGAATCCATACATGGTATCACCAAAAGTACTTACCTCGTCACCTGACGAGTTATCTGTCTGTTGTTAACTCAGCTGCACCTCCAGCTGCTCCAAACGTTCTGCCATTGCTGAAAGTGCCTTGGCGTTGTTTTCTTCCCTGTGGAAGGTTTTGGTTAACATATCCAAGACCTTATCTAATTTTACATTGTACGAATCGTCCAGATATTGGCCATTCCCGAAATATGACTCAGCGTAATTCTCGTAATGAGTTGGATCCTCGGTCAACAACTCATTATCATTGAATGACTCGCCGTATGAATCATCATCGTAATAGTTATAGATCGGGCTGTCATGTTCCCACCATACATCTTGATTCATGTACATGTAATCCTCAATTTTGAGGACGTACACGCACAAAAACTTAAATACCAAAAATCAAAAGAAAACCCAAATTGACACAATGTGTCAAAGCACAACTCTCCGGCAACGGCGCCAAAATCTGACACGTCACAGTCGTTGATGCGGTCAAAAGTCAAAGATAAAAACCTACTATCCAATAGTTAGGGTAAGCAAGGTCGAACCGAGGAGTTTGTGGTTGGCACTTTGTGTCGAAAGAAACCTAACTATAGTGTCACTCTATAGCAGGCAAACTACTAACACTTGAAACTCAAACCAGAGTGCAGATAAACAAATCAATTGTAGAGTAAAAACACAGATCTGATCACAAATCGAGAACATAATAAACCAAAACACTTCCTTTATTAAAATTGAAAATCGAAATTGTTCAAAACTAACTAACTACTCTTAACCAAATCGAAAGAACTATAGGAGTCAAATGATTCCTTCCAAGTCTAAAAACCCAATGTCTAGTAATAAAAGAAATTCTTGAATGCGGAATACCTCGATACCGAATTCATATAAGACCAGAAAACCAAAGATCTAACCAAAACTATTGAATAGAACTGAAAAGGAACGAAAAATAAGCTTTCGGATCCCTTGATGATGCCACGAGATGCTCTAAAAGTTGGACTGGAGTCTGATATTTATAGGCAGAAACCCTAGAGATAGCTTCGCTATTTGAGGGAGATACCGCCGCTATCTCCTCATCCTCCTCGATTTGCATGCTTTTAAATTTAAAACTTCAGATTTCTTCTTTATCACGAAATAGCGTTGCTATCTATGCCTTCTTCGCCTCTTTTTCTTTTTTTCCCCTTAACTTTTTCCAAGTTGCACTTTAAACCCTACATTTCCACTAAAATTACACACAAGACACTTGACACTAAAAGTTAGTGATGTTAGTCTTTTTAAAACAATAAAAACAACTAATACTCATTCCAATAACGCTTAAACTGTGTAGCATCAAAGCACGTTATCAGTAATCAACCACTTCAATGGTGAAATGATGATACATTAATGATTAAATAAAAGTTTCTAGCATTTAAACACACACACACACACACACAAAGCTTAGTAATGTTGGATTAATTAAGAATTGTAGTGACACTATAACACCCCATTTCTCAAAAACCAAAGTTTGTAACCATAATTACAAAGTTTACATTACAAAATGTGGTAACAAAAATCATTATACAACTCAAAACACTGTTTGGGGTAATACAATCAATATACAATACCATAGTTTAAACATACCAACAAAGTACAAGTCCCACTAACAATGCCTTGTAGTTTTCCCAAAAGTCATCTATGTTTTATCTACTTCACCTGGGTACATAACATTTTCACAAAAAAAAACAAACATATGAAAGACGTAAAGTCTTGTGAGTAATGTGGATACAAGTAGCAAGTACAATGAGCAATTGGAAACCTGAATTCTTTCTTATTATCACAAATTAATCACTACTTATGAACAAGTCTTTCTGCTTTATATTTTTATATGTGAAAATTCCCATATTTATCCTCCCTTCTCGGAATAGAACTAATCAATTGGTAAGGACGTGCTAATTTCATCTCCCTTCGTGGCATAAAACTAATCTAACCACAAAGGCGTGCTAAGATCACTACTTCAGGAAGGGAGGTACCATCCCAGTAGTTGACTTATGACCCCCCCCCCCCTTCAAGCGGGTAAGGTCCTAGTCTGGACAACTCTTTTCATTACTTTAACTCTTTAACTCATAATTACACTACTTTCATCATATATAAACATCAACTTTAAACATAATTCAAATATATAGTAATATCATAACTCTTATATAAGCTTATCTTCCAAACTATAGCTTTGGAAATCATTTATAAATTTCATAATAAGAGAAATGATTATATGTTATGTACCACATAAAATATACACATACTCACCTTAGATCTTGAAAAGGAATGTCTATGGGTTCAACACCTCTTTACCCTTTCCTTGCTTCTCTACCACTTGATCCGCACCTATACAAATTGTTTGTATTATGATATGAACTTATCTTTTATGTTTCTATAGTATAATAAATATATACTAAGAGTTAGGGGATCAAACTACATAAATAGGGCAATAATAGGAGTGAATTGCATGAATTCAGGTCACACGAGTCGTGTAAGGATCACGCGGGTCGTGTAAACCCTTAAAACTCTCGGGTTGTATTTCAACTAGACCATACACGGGTTGTGTAGGACCTTCAGACCTTCTGATTGCTTATAAGTCTAGACCCACACGGGTCGTGTAGCATCACATGGGTCGTGTGACGTTACAGTCCTAGTTTCTTTTTCCTGCACAACTTGTGATTCTTGATCTTTCTGGTTAAGCTCAAATCCGAGTCAAATGACAACTCAAACATACTATTAATAACATTTATAAACTTCCTATATAACCCTTACACATCCATAGACGTTAGAATCATACCATTCTACATAAACCCAAATTCTAGGGTTCTTGAACTTTAAACATGAATTCATGAATTCTAACCACAACCAATGGTTGGATTGTGTTCCTCTAAAGATTAGAACATGAATTCAGGGTTGGAGTCTTAGGATTATCCTCATCCACCCACTGAAATTCAGATTCACCATACACATCCCCGAAAAGTGGGATAAACAACCTCAAGAACATGATTTCTTACCTCAAATTACTTGGAAGCCTTCAATTCCAGGTTAGCTTCTTCTAATTCTACTTCAATTTCTCGAGACATTTAAGAACGGACCTTCTCTCACTCTCTAGAACTTGTTATACGCTTCCAGTGAAAAGAAATGAGTCATTTCTCTCTTTATACTTGCCCTCTTTGCCAAAATGTCAATTTGGCCCTTCTAGTTCCTTTTTATTCACAAACAGATCAAACTCCTAATATCTCATTTAAAGTTTTATTTCTTACACTCTTACCACAATAACATAATATTATTACATAAAAGTCACTCGTAGGGCCAAAAGACCAAAGTGCCCCTTTTTACAACTTTCTACTATCGAGATCACAATATAACAAACTAAGTATCACTTAGGTTATAATACAACTTACTTGCTAAAAGTTTTCGGGTTCTCACAGACAACCAATTCGTAACAAAGTTAACTTGAAGTTTGCAATCAACATTTACTTTTGGGTATCGAAGTCTTCGTGAGAGCGTTAACCCGCTCCATCTATACCCACACTGGTTATTTATCATGCTCCTAACTGTTGGCATATGTTAATGTGAGTAGTGTGTTATGTCATTGGTATAACCAACTGCCTTTTGTGATTAGTTGTCTGTCTACATCAGCCTAGTTGTACATGTATATATAGGTGTAGATTAGGGTCCGAAAACAAAGTTTTGAATGTTCGTGTAATCTATTACACTTAGCCTGCCTTATAAACATACTTCAACTTAAAATAGAGCTTAATATTCATTTTTTTATAGTTTAATTATCCAATTTCAGATATTACTAATTTGTTCTTGTAATCCAATAGTAAATCATAAAATTCGGATTTCACATGTTATTTAGGGTTTAGAAACCCCAAAACACTACCAAATGATGAATCAAGCTTGTACCTGTAGGTTCTGATGTTAAAGTCATAAACTAAGCTTAATTCGACACTTAATAACTACTAGAACTCTATAGATGATTCAAAATTTTAGATTGATTATATATGAGAACCACAACCTAAATTGATTCACAAGTGATTTTTATACCTTACAAAGCTTCAAATATGTAATGGTAGCTTCAAATCTCTCAAATACACCGTGATTCCTTCTTAATCTTCTTTGATCTTAAGAAATCTCCATTCCCCTTCTCTTCTTTTCTCTTCTCTTTTCTGTGTCATTTTGAGTGAAATGGGTAAGAAGAAAAAGAGTCTAGCTTATATATGTTTTCCACTTGACATAATAGACCATTCTAGTTCAAACCCTTTCATCTTGACCACCAATTCACTACTCTTTTAATGAAACTTCCAAGTTTGACACTTACGCCCCATGACTTGCTCTTTCTTGACAAAATAGTCATTGGCTAACTCTAGCTACTCACTATAATTTTTTCCTAATCGTTAGTTTTAGTCCCTCATACTTGAATTTCCCCATGACATCTACTAATCTTTCCAAATTAAGGATTTCACATAAAACCACTAAATATGAATTTATTAACAATTGAATCCTAAGATCTAGTTAGATGGAAGTCACAATAAAGTTTACCAAGTTTAACAAATTGGTGACTTTTCACTAAAATCTTCTTCATAACATTTACTTAAACTTTCACTAACATGGAAGTTTCATATATCATTAATATAAACTTAATGAAATAACTTTTCTGTAATTTATTTTATTTTTTATGTTTTATTTTATCAAATTTTATTTTTCAAAAGTTTATACTTTTGACCAAGAAGGCAAACAAAGTTGTGTTAAGTTTGAAGTGTGATAGAGAGTGAAAATGAGGGGTAACCATTCACACTATATTACTATGTAGAAGTTCTTTATTAAAGTCGCAGTATACTTGCGTTGATTTGTTCATAATGACAATATATAAGTTTCAAGTTACATATTATTATCACAGATGAAAAAATAGACTCCTATCATAGATAACGATTTATTTATGTGCAAATACCAACACTTATCGGTTATCATAGGTAGAACATAAAATTCAATTTACAAATTTCTACTTACATATCATTGTTAATTTGTTGTATGTAAAAAAACTAAAACCTATGAATAACTTATTATAAACAAAAAAAAAAATCTCAATAGAAACAATCAATGAAAATTACATCGCTCCAACATTGGATGACTATAATCAACATATTTCTCCCACAAACCCTTATACTTTTCCATTCCAATCTTCAACCAAGGTTTCAAATTCCCGTTAAAATGCAACACCGCGCCCTTTTCAATCACCTCCAAATTAACATCCGTGTACCCCAAACCAAGCACATGCCACGTGGGGTCCAACGGCTGAGTCAACCCGTAAAACGTCAAAAGCCCCGGCGGCAACGTCCCCAACTTCCATAACATCCGGTCGACATTCTTCTCTTGCCAATAATGATAAATCCCGGTCACATTCCGCCGCCGCCACTCCACCAAATCAAAAACGTTCATCCCAAAAGCCCAACCGCAAGCATCGGGATCGAAATGCGATCGTATTAACGGGTGAGAGAAGTTCAAATACTTATGGTACCGATGAAACGTCTCCGTACACGTTTCCACCGCGCCGTTCACGTTCCCGTTCAAATCGACTATGAAAAGTCCGGCGAGATCCTTCCGAACCACCACGTCGTCGTCGAGAAACACCAACCTCTTGAGCGCCGGAAAAACCTCCGGGATGTAAAATCGTAAATGGTTCAACATCGATAAGTATTTAGGGTTTCGGAATTTAATCGGGGTTTTCCCAGAATCGGTGGTCCCGGAGAAGTAATAGCTTTTGGTTTCCGAATCCTGAAGTTGTTTGAGTACGGGAACGTAAGACGCGTTTAACCACCGGAAATCCTCGAACTTCTGAACATCAACCGTCGCACCGTGAAAATTGTTCATCGAGAACCATGATTTCATCGCGGCGTAGTTTACCTCATCGGTGACGAGATGGAAAACGATCCGGTTAGGGTTGTTCGAATTTAACGACGTCGAGTTCACTACCACCGAAGTCGCTAAAATGTTATCCGAAAACACGCAAAAATGGTACAAATCGTTATCCGTTAATTTCCCGGAATCTTCTCGTTTTTTTTCTTCTTCTTCTCGATTCGATTTCTCGAACCATTCGGCGGTCAATCGGACACCGAGACAGAAAAGCGATTTCGGGATTTCTTCGGCGGCGATTTGGCCGTATTTGCTGCTTTTCCCTGTAGCGGAACTTATCTGTTCTTCTAGATCTTGGATTCTGGATTTGATTCTCATGATCATCGTTGCACTATCGTAATGGAGTTCTTGAGCTTGGAAGAGTAAAAGGGCCATGTCACGGATGACGGTGGTGGATTCTTGCAGGGTTAGTGGTGATCGGCGTAAGGCGGAGTTGGAAAGAAGGATTTGAGAGTTGCGAATTTGTGCGCTTAATTCCCATGCGAATTGGTGGTTGTTGGTTTCTTTTGCGATTACTATGTATGATTTTGCTAGTGAAATTTGATCTGTGAGTTGTCTTGTAACTGAGTCGGGATTTAGCATTTCGTCTGTAATATTAAGACTCTCCATTCTCGTATCTTGCTTGTAGGATCTCTGCAAATCACGTTTTTTAGGGTTAATTTCTATTTGTTTGTCAACTACTGCAACAAATAGAAAACCGTTTGAAATATAATCATGATATTAATATGCATTACTTAATATATTAGAAGAATGGGAAATCTCCAATCAAATCCTAATATTTTTGGTATAGTTTACGAAAAAGTCTCAAATTAGTTTTTTTTTTTTTTTTTTTTTAAGATAGAATATCGGCTAATGTATTCAAATTAGCCATTTTTAACAATTTTCAGCAAATAAACTATATGTATTATGTTCAATAAAATCCTAATATTTGGCTCAGTTTAAAGAAAAATCTCAACATATTTTATCTTCGATAAAGTCTTAATATTTTGGTTCAGTTTACGAAAAAGTCCTAACATTTTGACTCAGTTTACTTGGAAAAAATTACGTATTTTTTACGTCTTTAATAATGTATTTATATGTTTGAAAACGTATTTATACAGATTTATACATGTATTTTTTAAGAATACGTTGAAATACTTAAAAATACGTAAAAATAAGCAACATAATAACTTCATAATTACCTAACAATATGAATTCTAAACAAAATTTATAGTAACTAATATTGGATATCCTTCTTGAAACCACAAAATCATTGCTATTGGAACCTAAATTAAACAATAAATATTGATAATCATCTAGTTCCGTGCAATTCAATTGTGTTCGGTCACTTTCAAATCCCGCTCTGCCTGATATCTATATGCAAACTTACCGAAATCCATATCCGTCATTTGGAATAAATACATGAATAAATACGTATTTTTTTATGTTTTTGTACGTTTAAAAACGTATTTATACATATACTTTTACGTATTTTTTGAGAATTTTTACGTTATTAAAGACGTATAAATGCGTTATTAAAGGCATACTTTTTAAGTTTTTTTACGTTCTTAAATACGTTATTTTTAAGTATTTTTATAAATACGTTAAAATATATTTTTAAACATATAAATACGTTATTAAATACGTAAATACATGTAAAAATACGGAAAAAAATTAAGTAAACAAAGTCAAAATGTTGGGACTTTTCCGTAAACTAGGTCAAAATATTAAGACTTTATTGAAGAAAAATCATATTAGGACTTTCCGTAAACTGAGTTAAAATATTGAGACTTTATTGAAGATAATACATGTATATTTTTCCACGTGGCAATATAACCTGTTGAAAAAGTTAAAGTTGACTAATTTGAATACATTAACCGGTTTTCTGTCTTTTTTTATAAATAAAAATTAATTTAAGATTTTTTTCATGGCTCAAATTATTTACATGGATATTCATTTCCAACTCTAACAAGTGGACATAACACATCAATGGAAATCATGCATTTAAAACAAATCAAGTAAAAAAGTAGTCATATAAGTCTAAGATGTGTGACGTGGGTACAATTTAATAACAAAATGGATCTAGAAACAAGGACCCACAACTCCCATTTGTGTGATAACCGACAACACATACTCAATTATTCTCACTTCTTTATATTAAACAAAACCAGATGAAAACAAATTGTTATCGACTTATTTCATGCATTCAACCACTTTTTACTATTAACGAACATTTTCCTCTATTGGGTTCAAGTTCTTCATAATCTTGAATTTTGACCAAAACCGATGAATCTTAAGCCCCATTTCATTTCACATGCATTTGTGAGACTCAAAGTGAATTGAATGAGAAACGAGACAAGTTACAGCTTATTTTTTATCCAAATGGTGAAACAAAGTGGGACATGTTAGTATCTTCTCTATGCAAAAAGACACAAATGTCCTCATTGTTATTGAGAATAGCCTATTAGTTAATATGCTGGATTTACAGCAACAGGAGGCAGCATGAATTAGTAATACTATATATCTAACAAAAAGTTGATTCTGTTCTTATAATCTTGCAACTCATGTATACAACTACAACAGAAATCTACTGTATTTTCACAAGAAAATGTCATCAAAAAGCATTAAACAAGCATGATCCGTTCACTAAGAAACCAATTTCATTCAGAGTTTTAAGAATGTCATAAAGCAATTCCAGAAATGAGCGAATGCGGATTTCACAAAGCGATTATTTATCCCCTCTAATCAGCTATCATAATAAGCATATGAGACTCGAAAATGAATTTATTGAATAATCAGTTGTATCGAAATTACCTTAGATAACACCGATCTGGCAGCAGGTTTGATGCTCTCTCGACTTAAGAAAACGATCAACAACAAAACCATGAATCCACATGATGTCAACCAAAACACATTTGGAAACCACCGCCGCTTTACAGACCTCCGAAATTCTGACCTCGATTTTCTCATTTTCTGAAATCGACAAACTAATAAACCCCGAAATTACATCCGATTAACCACAAAGTTGAAATCGTTGAAGAGCGTTTAAACTGAAATTTGAGGTGATTGGAAACTGGGCTTGAATTGAGATCGAGGAGGGAGAGATTAGGGTAGAGAATGTGTGATTTTGGGGGAAAACTGCGGTAAAGCCACTGGAAACCGATGAGTGGCAGTTGCAGGGGAGATCTAGTTGAATGGTGCCTTGGTTTGATTGCCAAGACCTTGTATACCTGTCCAAGTAACTAGTGATTGTAATGGATGAGAAAAAAACACGTACAAAAAAGTTTCTCCAATTTTATTGTTTTGTTCAAAGAGTTAGGCCAAGTAGTAAGGTTGTTTACAAAAAAATCACTTCCAATGTTATGTAGGTATCATTTAAATGCCAACGAAATCCCATATGTGAATACTTATAATAGGTGTGGATGTCTACAAAATAATTCTAATTTTTTAATTTAAATTTAAAAAAACAAAACCAAACATTTCATTAAATATTAAATAAGAAAATACATTATTAGATAAACTTAAATAAATTAGTAAAAAGAAAATAATCTAAAAAAATTATAAAATATAAAACCTATAAATATATGATTTTTGAGACACTTTTTGTGTAAAATGTAAAAGAATTGTAGAGAAATTGTGTGTGTAAAAAGTTAAATTGAATGGTATTTATAGTGGAAAAATATATGATTTTTGTAAAAAAAAATGTAAAAAAAAAAATAATTCCAACGGCTATAAACAGCTAGTTTCGAAGGCAAGGCCTCGCCGATGCTAGCATCACGGTGCGGAGATGCCAGCAGCATCAGTAAGCCACGTGGATGCCGATGGGGGAAATACGCATTGTACCACTTAGTCTTATTCTCATAAAGTTTCTATAAAATGAATATATTAATATATTGTAACCTCCGAATAAATTATATATATATATATATATATATATATATATATATATATATATATATATATATATATATATATATATATATATATATATATATATATATATATATATATATATATATATATATATATATATATATATATATATATTTGTGTGTGTGTGTTAGGATACAAAACCCTACATGGATTGATGCTTAACAAGCTTGGTCGGCCCACTATAAAACTATGTTTATTGGGTCTTGCCCTAATTTGGTGGCCTACCTATATATAGTCTAGTATTACTCATTTGTAGGTAGAGCTCACAATCTGAAATTGTATTTGCTTATGCTCGTCCTTGTTTGGAGCAATATTTTTTGTACATCTCACATATTTGATAATCAATCATTCGGCACTTTGGATATTTGTTTCGATCTTCACGTTATTATTATTCATCACACGTCATATCCAACTTTACACTTGGTATCAGAGCCGTACCTTGAAGATCATGCGATTATTTCAAGTGAACGATCTCGATTTGACAACTTTTAAAAATTGTTTCAATGTTTCAATGATGGTTGGTGAGTCTCTCATGAATTTTTGGATTCATTTATCTTTTTGGATTATTGTTCATCTTGTTTATTCTTAGTATTCATCATATTCATACATTTTTTTTTCAAATCTACCTCTTTGCTCAAAATTTTGGTCCCAATATCCAAATTAGTTATTGTTCAGCATTCATCTTCTTATCTTAGGAGCTGTTTGTTTTTTCTAAAAAGCACTTCTAACCTCTTTTGTCTGCAGTTACGCAGACGCGTGCAGACGTTTTTAATCTACAGAACGTTTGTTTTTTCGCAGACCGCAGACCTTAAAAGGTCTGCAGGACCTCTTTTTCTAGAAGTGACAAACTTGCCTCTTTTAACCTCTTCAAACAAAAACTCACCTTTGAGCCCTAAAAAAAACACCGTATATCTGGAAAAAAAAATTGAAACATTCATTGCCATTTAGGATTTAAGCCCATAAGATCGGTTGTTTGGTATAATATTTGAAAATTCATTTTATTACTTCTTTTTTTTTATCATATTTTCATTTCAAATATTTAACGAGGGGTCTTTTTTATCATATTTTCATTCGAAAACTGAATAACATTAATTGGCTTATTCTAACCTTGTTATAATGTATATTTAAAATCTTTATAATTCATAATTTATCGTAACACTTGTTAAATTTTTGTAAAAAAAATATGTTTTTAATATAAACCATTATCTGTTATATTTTTATTTTCCATTTATTTGTATACATATATGAATATAAAAACATAACAAAATCATCAAGTATATTTTTTCATCGAAACGAGCATGTTCTAAAAGTACCCTAACTAATAACACTATACTTCTAATAAAATAATATTTTCAGTAGTTTAAAAATATAAAAATGCAATAATAAGATATCTAAATTATTTATAAAACTTAATCTGTAAAACAACCATGATATATTGGTTGAAAATAGTTTATTCTAGAAAATGTTTATTTATACAATGTCATTTCATAATTCATTTTCTTCTTTATATAAAAAAATTGTTTTTAAATGATACGTGCAACTATGTTGCTCTAACACCTTTCATTTTAGTTCATTTTTAGAAGGTGTAGTTTTATTCAAAATGATTTTTCAAGTTAAAGATATGTGGCAGAAATAAGGTCCCAACTATTAGAAGGTGTATCTTTGAATACTTTCAAAAAAATTATTAATGTGGTTGTATGATTTATATTTCGATGTTCTAAAACTCTTATGTTTAAAAAATCAGTTTATTTAAATTTCAGTTTATTTTACAGTTTGCAGACTTTTAAAAAACAAACAGTCTTCTTTTTGCAGACTGCAGACATTTGGTCCACCTCTTCAGCTACAGATGTCTGCAGATATGGTCCGCAGACTTCAGACCTTTTACCTCTTCAAAAAACAAACAGCACCTTAGTTATTCGATTTCTCGAGATTTGGTATTCAAAAGATGTTCACATTTTTGTTCATATGAATCCAGCTCTACATTTGAAATCAATAAAGCATCTCGTTCTTATTATATCTATAGATCTTGATTTGTCATTGATTCATACTTCAATTCGAGATCTACATTTGAAATTGATAAGGCATCTCGTTCTTCAGTTTTCGTTAACTAACTGTGCTCATTTTTTTATATTTCCATTCATCATGATTTTAGGGGTTTGTATACTTGCATCTACGATAAATCTTAGACAACTGTTCCAACTCTTCAAAATTCTTGTTATCGTTTGGTTATTGACAAACACATTGTGCGACAGATTTTGGATATCGTGGAAATAATTAAAATACCCAAGTCGAACAGATCTAAAATCAAAAATCGTACGTATTCAAGTTTGTCGAGAATAAAAATTGGAACACCACTTGATTTGGAACCAAGAATCGGTTATTGGTTGATGATTGGGCGTTGCTGGTGTTGATCCATGATGCTATGATGGTTCTCTATCAGATTGTTCAAAGACATTCATGAACTTGACAATGATAATTTCGACGAAACTTTCTTAGACCTTCATTTGGTATTCAAATGGTTGACTGATGTTTCCAATTTGGGACAATAATTGATGATGGGTGAAGTAACAATGAATGATTTTGATTTTCTGAGTAAGCAATGTTGAACATTCGTGGATTTCTTATTGGAGATGATGAATTGGTATGAAAGCTTCGGTGGTTTAAGGGTGCAAATCGCAAGAGAAGAAGAAGATGCTGAAGGGAGATGAACTGTATATTGATGCCGAAGGGGGTAATAGAGATATTGAAATCGCCGATGGTAATCTGAAGAGGGTGATGACTTCGGTGGTTGTAAGTGTTAATTGATAAACAGACGACGAAGTGATCTTAGAAATCGTTACCACTTTCGACTTTCTTGATTTTGAGATCGGAGAATGAGAGGAAGCAGATGCCGAAGTCTGCAGCGATGTGATCTGTTAACCATGGCGGTTTTGGAAGTGAATCGGAAAAGCTTCAATGATTGTAAGAAATCGGAGAAGAAAAGGAAGAAAACGGAAGATGATATCGGATGAAGGGTATCCTTTTCAAACCTAACAACAAACCTTCATATCCCAGCCCACGTCCCATCCGAACCCAACACTTTAACCACATCTGAATCCAATCAGGCCCATCCAAACCCAAACACCAAAAACTTATCGGAACCCCATTTTAGACCAATTAAACCCAATTTTTTAACCCATTTGAATCCATTTTAAACCAAATTCAAACACCAATTTGTAAAATTTCTGACCCAAAGTCAAATCCCCACATTAAACAAATTTTTTTATGAACGGTGAACAAAACAAAGAAGAACAAAAATATAAAGAAAATTTTTTAATTCCATAATTCATATTGTTACAAAGAAAATGCCGAATTTCTAGGCATTGATGAATATGCTCAACTCGATGGAGAGTTTTTATTTTTTCCAATTGAGCGTATTCTCATATTTAGTGGTTTATTTCACGATCACATTTTTTGAAGACCGGTGACATGTTGATGAGGAGTTTTTCATGTATATGAGGCGATCGGATTTCGATTTTGAATTGGGTTTACTTGACGAGTGTTCGTTTATGTTTATCTTTGGGATTACTATTTGTTGCTTGAGGTTGCGGATATCCTCTATAGCACGATTCCTATCACGCCATTATCCCACGACTCGTTTTGGAGATTACCGACGTTTGGAGATTCGATGATTCGCTTCTACACCCCATGTTGTCATCATCTTCGGTTCCACTAGTAGTCATTATCCATCTTGCGACACATCATCCATTCCACCCTTTGAGGGGGAGATTGTTGGGATACAACCTACATGGATTGATGCTTAGCAAACTTGGTCGGCCCAATGTAAAACTATGCTTATTGGGTCTTGCCCTAATTTGGTGGCCTACCTATATATATAGTCTAGTCTTACTCATTTGTTAGGTAGAACTCACAATATGAGATTGTATTTGCTTATGCTCGTCCTTGGAATTGGAGCAATATCTTTTGTACATCTCACATATTTGATAATCAATCATTCGGCACTTTGGATATTTGTTTCGATCTTCACGTTATTATTATTCTGCACATGTCAAATCCGACTATACAATATATATATATATATATATATATATATATATATATATATATATATATATATATATATATATATATATATATATATATATATATATATATATATATATATATATATATATATATATATATATATACAATGTTCTAAATGGCGCGAGGCGTGACGTGGCGCAATGTAAAGCCTCAAGTTTTACGAGCCTTGGCGAGCCATGACGTTTTTCAAGGCGTGACGTAAGGCAGTAATTTTATATGAATGTATAATTATATTATATGTAAATATAGATTTATATCACACATATAATGTTTTTAGAGGTGTTTTATCAATAACTAATAACCAAAAGTTAACTAAAACTCAAATGTTTTATGTCTAATCAAGATATGCAAGAAAAATAAGAAAAAACTGGCCGCAAATAGTAAAAACTCACGCCTTGGCACGTCATTGCTCGCCTTATCCTGCGCCACGCCTAGCAGCGCCGCCATGAGGGTTTTCGGGACGGCGGAGTCGTGCCTCACGCCATGGCACGCCTTGACGTGCACCATGGCGCGCCTTTTAGAACACTGTATATATATATATATATATATATATATATATATATATATATATATATATATATATATATATATATATATATATATATATATATATATATATATATATATATATATATATATAAAGAGGAATGTTCAATAGAGAACCAAATAGCACAACCTAACTACAAAACACTGTTATTTACTGTTGGATCAAAAAATCAATGGCTATAAAAAGTCTGCATTATATCTTGAATCTTAACCAAATAAAAATGAAAGCACGTTGGTTGGAGGATGTATTGGGGTTTTTCTATTCCTTCTCTAGGTTTCTTCTCGCATAGTGCCAAAAATCATTAAATTAAAATGAGGATTTTAACTTTTTTGTAATCAAGTACAAAATTTATACAAAGCATTTGATCAGCGATCCTAAAGAGCTTTTCAATTCCATGATCTTGAGAATTTATATGACACAAGTTTCAACAAAAGGTTAACATTGATTTCATTATTATAGGGTTTAGAGTTGTTTGCATTTTCAACTATCTTCATGATTTTTCTATATGTTCATAAAGGAACATATGTTCAAATATCAACATTTGGTCATATTACTATTGAAATGCAGATATCCTCTTTGTTTAAGCTTATTTTCATTTATGAGCATCTGTTCATATTGATGTTGAAAGGGTCAAGTTGAAGGTCATGTTCATCTATGGATGTATGTTCATCTATGAGCATTTGTTCATATTAACGTTGAAATAAGAATATGTTATTCGTTCAAGCTCATGTTCATTTATAAATATATGTTCAGTTCTAATCATATGTTTATTTATGAACATATGTTAAGTTATGAACATATCTTCATATCGATGTTGAAATAGTCAAGTTGAAGGTCATATTCATCTATGAATATATGTTCATATCAATGTTGAAAGGTGATTTGCTCTTTTCAATATGCTCGTTCATATTAACTTATGCCTTATAATTACTAAGTATTTAAACTAATATGAAATAACTTATGAATATTAAATGAATTGTAGTTGAATAGTTATTTCGTTTACTATAAAAGAGGTGAATCATTTGACTGACATAGAAATACAAATCACATATAAAGTAAGAGAAAACGTCTAGCAAGAAGAATACAAAAGTTTAAAGATTTTTGTGTTGGTTTGAGTATTTGTTGTTATATTTCGAGTCATGCTACGAGGTTAAAGTTTTGAATTTGTAAGTTTGTTATATATTACTATAGTAACTTAATGGTTTTTTGTTATGTCTTATAGATTAAAAACGATCATGCAATATTATCGACGAAGAAAACGTTAGAGTGTTAAACAAATTTCACAATGAGAAGATTTTTGTGTTGGTTTGAGTATTTTTTTGCTATATTTCGAGTCATGTTACGTTGTTAAAGTTTTTGTGTAACACCCGGTTTTTAATAAAACATCTTCATTTAAATAAATATCAATTTATTCAATAATTAACATTTTGAAGATGTTTGGAAATCATTTTAAACATCAATTCACCGCATGAATCCCCAATTAAGCAGCATCAATGTATTTTGCACGTATCTCTATATTACTCGGTACGTCGAGCCCACACACACCATAACCCAACCCATACAATTATAACAGAAAGATATATATCAATAATATACACACAACTTGGTATCATTTACCAACATCTTATAAGCACACAAAATACAGTAAATGTGACACCCCATTTCTACTGTTTGCAAATACTATGGTTTTTCGTATAAATACAGAAATACAAAAAAATACGGTTTATCAAAAACCGATAATTTAAATGCTTAAAACAGTGGGTGTACAAATCCATATCAAAATTAACCATAGTAAGCAAAAAAGGATTAAACCTTGAGTCCAAGATAGGAGCTATGTGGGCTCCACTCCAGCTAAACTTCATCCAATTATAACATAGTATTTAACCTGGAATACATGGCAAAACATAAAATACGTAAGACAATAATGTCTCGTGAGTTACATGAGTTTTAGACTCAAACCTTTAACTTCTTTTCCAGTTTTTTTTTTAAAAAAACTTATAACAAAAAATTTCTGTCAAAACTTTATAGTAATAACATACTATAACTTTTTACTTCTCGAAATCATTTCATAACATACTTTACAAAAATAACATCTTTCAAAACTTATAGTAGTATCATACTATAACTCTTTACTTTTCAAATTCACTTCATAATATACTTTTCAAAAATAACTTCTTTCTTACTTTCTTTGACTGGTTTTATAAGCTTCCTGGATTTTTATACTTAGGGCTTTAATCACCATAAGTGATACCCCAAGTCTCTATGGCTAGAAAGAACGGATCAATCCTCACCATAGAAGTGCTGAGGCGATCTACTTCGCGATGGGGCTTTTTCCCCAGTAGACCCCTTACCTAACCCGGGTAGGTTGGAACATAGTTCCCTTACCAACGCTGCTTGCTACAATTACCAGTCATACAAAATACTTGCTGCTTGCTTGAACATTTCTCATATACATATAACTTGTGGCTAGGTGCCAAACTACATCACTTTATGTCTTTATGGCTAGATGCCAAATACATAACTTTCGTTTCACATAACCCATGTGTTTAAAACATGTCTTTATAACATTTTAGGCTTAATGCCAAATCATACTTTCCAAACATCTTGTGGCTATACGCCCTTTCATACTTGAAAACATATACAATTTGTAACCAAAACATACTTCTTAAACATTTTATGGCTATATGCCTATCCATACTTTCAAACATGTATAACTTGTATGCAAAATATATTTTCACATAATTGGTTCATAGACCAAAACATACTTTCACATAATTGGCTCATAGACCAAAACATAACTTCAAATATAACATTATACTTTCACAAACAAGTTAGAAATAATACTCTTGCATATAATTTCACATATAGAAATTTTATAAGAAATCTTGAAAATACTTACTTGCCATGTACCCTAGAATGGGTAAAAATACTGCATGTACTCACCTCATGTATTGCTAGAAAATTGGCTACACTTTTCTTGTATTTATACTCTTTTGATTCATTGATCACTTGGCATGGACCTATATTTAACATGTTATACATTAACATTCATGCTAACTGACTCTATAACTCATTAGAGTCTTTATAATACTATCTTGGTTCATAATAAATATATAACTTTAAAATGACCAACTTTAATTAAATCGTATTTTATACGTATTTTACTACAGTACCCTCGGAGGGTCGTATTTCGATTCCGACAATTTTCCATGAAGTTTTGGGCCATAATAGACCTATGTTTAAAATTTGGGGTCAAACGGACAAATATTGGTCAAAATCTAAAAACTCAAAATCACTTGGCAGGAGACTCACTGCATTTTCTGCAGCCGCCGCCTCGCGTCGCGACAGAGATGTAGGTCGCGTCGCGACCTGGTCTGCAGCAACCGGTACTCGCGATTTTTAAGCTATAAATCTCCATTTTTGTCATTTTAAGCCCTTAATACACGACTTAATCACTAGGGTTTGTTCCAAGACCAAAACCATTCATTTATTCCAGGTTTTTAACCATAAAAATTCTAGATTTCAATTATTTTCCAAACATTCCCGTTTTTGCATTTTTGATTCAAAAACTGAAATTGTTCGAGATTGATCACTTCTGCCGATTTATTTTAACAATTATCACTTGTGGAACTTATCAAAACCCCTTAGAATCAACTTGATCATGTAAACTTGATTTCTAGGGTTTTTGAACAAAATTTCAATTTTTAACAATAGCAACCTACTTTGATTGTTTCAAAATAGGTCCTTATTACTTAAAATCCATTTGACACTATAAATCATTTAAACTCCTTTGATCAGTGACTGTAATTTCAGTCCTTAATTCTTCCCGTGAAGAACACACAAAAAACTTGGATTAGAAATCATTCACTAACCTTGGTTTTTAGCTTGAAACTTCCAATTCCAAACTTGATTCTTCAATTCTTCTTCTATCTTCAAGATTTTTGCTCTCAAGAAACCCTCTCGTAACCTCTCTAGAACTCTCTATAATTTTTGAGAATTATGAGAGTTATTTTCTTCTTTTTATATTTTCAGATTTTACAATTTAGTCCCTGAAGTTCCATTTCTTGAATTTTAACCACTATAATCAATTTTTATCACATAAAACCTTCTTTTCTTATATTTTTGCCACAAGTAAACAATATTTTTACATATTTGGTCCTTCACATGGTCTAGTGTCCAAATTACCCTTTTATGACAAATTGACCAAATTACCCTTTTTACTAGAATTAACTTTCAAATACTTATCACCATTATTTGGTGTCAAAATTTTTATTTCATTACATATTAGCTCCAAAAATCATATTTTTCCTTACTTAAAAGTCATTTGGATGTCAAATGACCATTTTGCCCTTTTTCATCATCTTTCTCCTAACTTTTGGTATTTTACCACATTTTTAAGTAAATTATTTTAAAACTTTCAAAATATTTTTGGTCTTTTCCTTACGTATTTTCTCGAATATAAATTCGAGATTTTTGGGTCGTTACAACTACCTCCCCCTTATTGGGATTCCGTCCTCGGAATCATCACCTGACTATTAATTTAAGGGATCATTTCTTCCTCTTCTTCAAAGACTCTCAGCTCAAATTTGGTTCTTAGTATATACTTTCTTTTATCAACCCATACTCATATTCTTTATTATTTTATCTTTTAATCTTTCCTTTTTTGGTTGCTTTTGATTCTTTAATCAGCTCTTAACAGTTCCTGCTTTCAATCCTTTATAGAGGATTTACAAATCTCTTTAAAACTTTATATCTTCCCAGTTAACCAAATATCATTTTGGTCATTTTACTCTCTTTTCCTTATAATATTCATAATACTTATAAGAAAAAAAATACATTACTTTTATTAAATGACCAAAATACCCCTTTCGGTCATTTTATCTGTTTTCTCAACTTTTTAGTCATTCATTCATGTTTCATACTCTTCATTCTAGTTACTTTCCTTTCTACCTCTTTTCATTTATATACATTCTCTTAGTAAACTTATTTTACAAAATAGTTTCATACTTCAATACTTTTTTTATCATAAATAGCATTCTACTTTATAATTCTTATCATATCTTTACTAAAACATGTGAGATTTTACTCACAGCATTCTTTATTTATAAAGATTCCCAATACCATTAAACATAATTATATATGTTTCGTATTTATGAAATTTCATAGATACACAAAATCTTTTGCTTGTATAAATTTTGTCCCTTAATGGACATTTTACTCGAACATAACTTCTTCTTTCTTTTTAGAGGTTTTACAACTTCTTATCTTTACATAGTTGTTCTTTAGATCTTTTAAACTTCACTTTATTATTCTTTACATCCACTATCAATTCTCGACTTATTACCACTCATAAGGAATGCATTCCTTTTTGTTTTATTTCACATCCTTAATTTTCTGTTTGGGACGGAAGCTGTCAAAACAATATATTTTCATAAAAATCTGCATATCTTACTCTAGAAGAATCGAAATAACATACCGCTTTTTATTTTAACAATTTGATATCATTAACTTTCTTTCTATGTATAATACACCATATTTAACCTTATAAACTTGTACAGTTTTACTATTGAAGTTGTTCTATTATTTCAGTCAACTTCCTTCTTATTTCACACTTTTAAGAAAAATCATTTTTTTTTACATACTTCTTACTCATTTCCTGTACATCATATGTATTACCTTCTCTAATACTTGTCTTATATCATTCTTTTCTTGTATTACTTTCATATTCAACATATAATCAACTTAGATATTTCTTTCATCTTCCTTTATTATTTATGGGATTTCATCCTTATTTACTCATCATACTTAATGGTATCATCTCTAGTACATTTTTCATCTTCTTGGGTACTCCGTGTGCCATTCTCATATTATTATTTACGTTTTAGTACTTCTTTGCCAATTCTTATCTCTCACATTAGTGCTTAGTTTAGCACCTGATCTTTAGCTTATTCTTTCCTCACGGTATTTAAATTGTTTACCATGATTAATTCAAAATTTGTTTTTCTTCAATTCACTTATGAGGCTTCATACATGTTGCATACAATAATCCATATTTCCATACTTACTACACTTTTCATAATATTACTATCTTGTGGTGTATTTATGTTTCACAAACCACATTCATTAACTTCTTGACATATACTTACAAGTTCTTAGTTGCATAATATACACATATATATATATATATATATATATATATATATATATATATATATATATATATATATATATATATATATATATATATATATATATATATATATACTTGGTTCTCTTTTGGGTTAAGAACTCAACTAGGTATTTTTAACATTTTCGTCCCATGACAAGTTCTTTCAATTACTAATATCATTCGTTACTCTTTACATGTCGTAGCTAATACTAACAAAATATTTTTCTTAGCTTTACATCTTTCACCATCTCTGTTATGTGTTGTAAGGCTACATGCCTAACACATTATGTTATTCTTTCATTTAAACTTCACTTCTTTACACTATATATTTCTTTATAACATTATATATTTCATATTTCTTATAAAAATTCCTTCTTATGTATCTCTAGGTGATACACGACTGCCCCCGATTTTCTCATCATCTTTCGTTCTTTTGTATTTCGAGGCAATTTGCCCAATACATCATTTTACTCTTTTGCTTCATACTTTATAGTATTCTAATTAGAATACCTATTTCATAACCACTTTTATACTTTTATACATTATATTTTTATATATATATCCCAAAACTTACTCATGCTTTTACATGTATAAGGCACGTATATACATATATACATTTCTTTGTATTTCAGGGTTACCAGCCATGTACTGATCATTTCTCAAAATCTTTGGAGACTTTTAGCCATTATTCCCATTCGGAAGTAGTAACTTCCTGTATGTTTATCATAGTTCTTACATTATCTTTAATTCTTCGTCTACTACTTGTTTAGATATTTACTATTTTTCTTTACTTCATATCATTTATGACCCTTAGTCATTTTGCTCTCATGCTTTTGGTTTTCTTCCATTATCATACATCATTATCCTATTTCATTACTGGTATTTCTTCTTTTATTTCATTTATTTGGTTGCGGAACTTAATTCCTGGCAACCACTATCTTATCATCATTTGTTTCACCTTTAATTTCTTGCCTAAGATTTATTTAGGCATTCAACCTTTATTTCTCAATTCACATTCATTTTATCACATTACATTAATACATTTTACTTAAAATATCATAATCTTTAACAATTTACCATTCATCATTCTTTTCCCCATTTGGGTAATCTTACTTTGTTTTTATTACTCATTATAGCACTGTACTTATAACTTATTCAATTGTCCATCTTTGGACACTTTTATTTATCTTCTTTGTTCAACCCCGGCAGTTAGTCTTCCACTCTCTGCTACCATTGTCATCTTCTATTTTTAGCTTTTCTCATAGTTTTAATCTTATCATCTTACAACGATATTCTGCTTCCTTTATATATTTACTATTCATACATCTTTTATAGAAAATTTGAAATTTAATGGTCATGCCCAATGCACACCACCTGCTTGCATTAAACTCTTCTTTACCACTCTTTTATTTTTTTACAAATTTATGTACTATCATTATACTCTACTTAAAATTTTCATTCTTCATGTAAGAGTCTTACAACTCTTATATAGGTAATCAAGTCCCATAATCCTCTTTAAATTGCTCTTATTCATACTTTCTCTCGCCTCGACAGGCATATACTTTAATATCTTTCAATCTGTCTAAACAAATATTAATTATCACATTATCTCTTTTACTTTACCATAATAAGTGGTATATATTCATTGCATTAACGTTTGTTACTTATAATCTTTCTTGTTCTTGTTACATTGGCATACAATTCCTATGTTATTCTTACTACTCTTTTCACAAATCCTACCCACTAGAATGCCATAATTCCTTTGCGATTCCACCAGTCTCAATACATATCCTGTGATTATGATAATACGGGCCCATATTACCATAATCACCTATACATATTGATTCTGCTGTTACCACAAGGTTTCATGGGACACTGGTTCCTTTAACATTTTAACACCATCATAAGTACATGGTGATCACTACTAGAAATATTACTACTTTATAAACATAGCCTTTAATAAATTTAGACGGTTACGGAAAATATCATATAATTTTCCTAACGGTCAGATTTTTGCTCACTTTAAACGTTAACTTAACACTTCTTAGTGTTATATATCTACGTATTTTTAAAAATGCATAATGTCTTAATCATTTAAGACATCATATAGCATACTTTCATAAACTAACATTTCTATAGCATGAGTTTAAGCCTAGGAGTGGAACAAGCCAATCCTAATTCGCTTAAACTATGGCTCTGATACCAACTTGTGACACCCCATTTCTACTGTTTGCAAATACTATGGTTTTTCGTATAAATACAGAAATACAAAAAAATACGGTTTATCAAAAACCGATAATTTAAATGCTTAAAACAGTGGGTGTACAAATCCATATCAAAATTAACCATAGTAAGCAAGAAAGGATTAAACCTTGAGTCCAAGATAGGAGCTATGTGGGCTCCACTCCAGCTAAACTTCATCCAATTATAGCATAGTATTTAACCTGGAATACATGGCAAAACATAAAATACGTAAGACAATAATGTCTCGTGATACCCCAAGTCTCTATGGCTAGAAAGAACTTCTTTCTTACTTTCTTTGACTGGTTTTATAAGCTTGCTGGATTTTTATACTTAGGGCTTTAATCACCATAAGTGATACCCCAAGTCTCTATGGCTAGAAAGACCGGATCAATCCTCACCATAGAAGTGCTGAGGCGATCTACTTCGCGATGGGGCTTTTTCCCCAGTAGACCCCTTACCTAACCCGGGTAGGTTGGAACATAGTTCCCTTACCAACGCTGCTTGCTACAATTACCAGTCATACAAAATACTTGCTGCTTGCTTGAACATTTCTCATATACATATAACTTATGGCTAGGTGCCAAACTACATCACTTTATATCTTTATGGCTAGATGCCAAATACATAACTTTCGTTTCACATAACCCATATGTTTAAAACATGTCTTTATAACATTTTAGGCTTAATGCCAAATCATACTTTCCAAACATCTTGTGGCTATACGCCCTTTCATACTTGAAAACATATACAATTTGTAACCAAAACATACTTCTTAAACATTTTATGGCTATATGCCTATCCATACTTTCAAACATGTATAACTTGTATGCAAAATATATTTTCACATAATTGGTTCATAGACCAAAACATACTTTCACATAATTGGCTCATAGACCAAAACATAACTTCAAATATAACATTATACTTTTACAAACAAGTTAGAAATAATACTCTTGCATATAATTTCACATATAGAAATTTTATAAGAAATCTTGAAAATACTTACTTGCCATGTACCCTAGAATGGGTAAAAATACTGCATGTACTCACCTCATGTATTGCTAGAAAATTGGCTACACTTTTCTTGTATTTATACTCTTTTGATTCATTGATCACTTGGCATGGACCTATATTTAACATGTTATACATTAACATTCATGCTAACTGACTCTATAACTCATTAGAGTCTTTATAATACTATCTTGGTTCATAATAAATATATAACTTTAAAATGACCAACTTTAATTAAATCGTATTTTATACGTATTTTACTACAGTACCCTCGGAGGGTCGTATTTCGATTCCGACAATTTTCCATGAAGTTTTGGGCCATAATAGACCTATGTTTAAAATTTGGGGTCAAACGGACAAATATTGGTCAAAATCTAAAAACTCAAAATCACGACTTAATCACTAGGGTTTGTTCCAAGACCAAAACCATTCATTTATTCCAGGTTTTTAACCATAAAAATTCTAGATTTCAATTATTTTCCAAACATTCCCGTTTTTGCATTTTTGATTCAAAAACCGAAATTGTTCGAGATTGATCACTTCTGCCGATTTATTTTAACAATTATCACTTGTGGAACTTATCAAAACCCCTTAGAATCAACTTGATCATGTAAACTTGATTTCTAGGGTTTTTGAACAAAATTTCAATTTTTAACAATAGCAACCTACTTTGATTGTTTCAAAATAGGTCCTTATTACTTAAAATCCATTTGACACTATAAATCATTTAAACTCCTTTGATCAGTGACTGTAATTTCAGTCCTTAGTTCTTCCCGTGAAGAGCACACAAAAAACTTGGATTAGAAATCATTCACTAACCTTGGTTTTTAGCTTGAAACTTCCAATTCCAAACTTGATTCTTCAATTCTTCTTCTATCTTCAAGATTTTTGCTCTCAAGAAACCCTCCCATAACCTCTCTAGAACTCTCTATAATTTCTGAGAATTATGAGAGTTATTTTCTTCTTTTTATATTTTCAGATTTTACAATTTAGTCCCTGAAGTTCCATTTCTTGAATTTTAACCACTATAATCAATTTTTATCACATAAAACCTTCTTTTCTTATATTTTTGCCACAAGTAAACAATATTTTTACATATTTGGTCCTTCACATGGTCTAGTGTCCAAATTACCCTTTTATGGCAAATTGACCAAATTATCCTTTTTACTAGAATTAACTTTCAAATACTTATCACCATTATTTGGTGTCAAAATTTTTATTTCATTACATATTAGCTCCAAAAATCATATTTTTCCTTACTTAAAAGTCATTTGGATGTCAAATGACCATTTTGCCCTTTTTATCATCTTTCTCTAATAGTTTATAAGTGTTAAACTATAATATGTAGAGGTTATTATTTTTGGAATTACGAATAGTATAACCTCTACATATTATAGTTTAACACTTATAAACTATTAGAGAAATACAATAGTGATTACTCACTTTAGATTGGCGTTTTCGCAAAGCCTTGGCACGTTTCCCGTTCCGCTCTTCCAACACTTCCCGAGCACCTCGTTACCGGCTACCGCTCGCTCCTAACTCCTCCCGACCTATTTTCCTCACCAGAACACTCCTCGATATTGTAAGGTTGTTTGGTGTTTTTTGTGGTTTGAAATGAAGGGGTTGGGCCCCTATTTATAGGGCTTGAAAACACTATTCACGACGTTAGCACGACGTCATCACGACATCATCGTCACTATTCATGCCGGAGTACTATTCATGCCGGAGTTACTATTCACGCCGGAGTTACTATTCACAAAATTTTTTTTTTTTTTGGAAAAACGGTCGTTACATTTTGTGTTGGTGTGATTGTTGATCTTAGTTATGTCAGTTGAATAGTTTTTACAAAAAAATATTAATCAATTAAGTAGCTAATAAAAGTTGAAACTCTTATAGTTTTTTATATTTGTTACGATTTTTATTATATATTTTTAACCTGCACAACGCGCGGGCATTCGTCTAGTATCTATATATATTATAAAAGAAGCACAAATACTTGCACCATATCAATTTGAAACCCCTATGACCTTTCAAATTTCTTCTAACAATTATTACAATTTGGTTAGTTAATGTGAGATAAGTGAAAATAAAACAAATATTATAAACTTAATTCTTCAACTTTTAACTTAACACACTTAATTTATTGGTTTAAATTGGATGTAAAACATTATATTTTTAATGCTACCACATTATAGTTATTAATCTAACATATTTGATCTAGAAATGATGCTAAATTCAAAACGTAATTCGAAATGTTGAATAAACTTGAAACAATTTTATGAAGACTACTTTTTCAAATAGTTAAAAAGTTCAAATATAATGTTAAACATAAAAACTTAATCAAAATGTAGAACTAATAAAATTTTGACCAAAACTATTATTATAATAATTAAAATATATAAAAATGGTAGTAATTTTATTAATTAAAAATAATAATAAATGAAAATAAAATAAATATTTTAAACTTGATTCTTCAATTTTCAACTTAACATACTTAATTTATTGATTTAAATTGGCTGCAAAAAATTATATTTTAAATACTACCATATTATAAATATTAATCTAACATATTTGATCTAAATTTTATGCTAAATTAAAAATGTAAATCGAAATGTTGAATAAACTTGAAACAGTTGTCTGAAGACTACTTTTTCAAATACTTAAAAATTTCAAACAGAATGTTAAACGTAAAATCTAAATCAAAATGTCAAACTAATAACATTTTGACCAAAACTTTTTTTATAATAATTAAAATCTATAAAAATGGTAGTGATTTTATTAACTAAAAATAATAATAGTTATAAATAATATAAAATTTAAAAATATATTAAGTTTCCTTAAAAACAATAGTGATATTTGAAATAGTAATAATGCTCAAAATAAAAATGGCCAAATCATCATTTATAAATATTAAAATTAACCATCTAAGTTGATTAACCAATATAATATTGAATGTAAAACTTAAATTAAAATGTTGTATTAACAAAATAATTTAACAGAATATATAATTTTTATAATTTTTTCCAGCAAATAGTTTTTTAATAAATTAAATATAATAATAGTTATCAATGAGGCAAAGTTAAAAAAATATATTATGTTTTCCTAGAAAAAATGAATGCTATTTGAAAAAATAATCATGATCGAAATTAAAAAAATGTCTAAATAAGTTCTATTAAAATTACTATAACAATAAATATAATAATATTAAATAAAATGTATATTAAGTTTTATTCGCATGCAACCTTCAGTAAGTAGAATTGAGATGACATGATCGTAAATGGTGCATATATAAATTGATTAAACATCATAACAATTAATAATAATAAATAAATATATTTTTATTTTCACATACAACCAATGCATAGAGGCTATTAAGATGATATTTATATGTGTATCTATTTTATCATATATTTAAAATAATTATAATATGCCTCTATTTATAAAACTATATATATAAAATTAGTGTAAGAATTACTATTCCATAATTGATAGTAATGGTATAATTATTTTCAACAACATATATTTGACAAAATTTTTAGTATATTGTTTTAACCTGCGCAACGCGCGGGCATTCGCCTAGTATAAAATAAAAGAAGCACAAATTCAAGCACCATATTGATTTGAAACTTCTATGTCTTTTCATATTTCCAATGATTTTTCAAATTTCTTTTTATAATGCTTACTAATTTATTTATCATAATCATATTTTATAATCACCTAAACCATGTGTATATTTAATAAAGACTATCTTGAAATTATTTTTTTGCCTTTCCAATAAAAAGATAATTAATACTTTAATTTGATCGAATTGAATTTTTTTTACAAAATACGTAGTAAATCTTATATAATTAATACTTAAATATGATCAAATTGAACAATTTTTTTTACATACTTAGCAAATCATATAGTCAAATTGTCTTTTAAGAAATGAAGTTTGTTAATATGTAAGTGTATTTTACAATTACCATTATATATTATACTTATTAATATAATTATTTTTCCTTCAATCACATTTATTTAAAACTTTTACAACTTTTCAAATTGTTTTTTTAATAATAATGTTCATGTTATTTTATAATCATAAATGTTTTGATAAAGTTATATATTATAACAATATTATCACATAAGTATAGTAATTCATTTTAAATAAACATTAGTTTTTAATTGTTTAAAGTTAATGATGAAACCTGATTGTAATTTTATTGTATATGTGATTTTTAAAAGTAAATGTACGCAAAAACATGCTTTTAGTATGCTTATTAAATAAATACAAACATTATCATCAGTTTGTAATCGTAAATATTATGACAAAGCTAGATATTATAATTACTAATTGCTTTATCATAATCATATTTTACAATCACCTACATTATGTGTATATTTAATAAAGACTATCATGAATTTTTGTTTTTTCTTTTCTAATAAAAATATAATTAATACTTTAATTTTATCGAATTGAATTGTTTTTACAAAATACGTAGTAAATCATATATAACTAATACTTAAATTTGATCAAATTGAACAGTTTTTTACATACTTAGTAAATCATATAGTATAATTATCTTTTAAGAAATGAAGTTTGTTAATATGTAAGTGTATTTTACAATTACCGTTATATATTATTTGGTTAATAACATAAAAATCACTGTAGTTTGGCCAGAATTCTGGTTTAACCACTATATTTTTTTGTTCCATAAAAACCGTTCATAGTTTGAAAGAATTACATAGTGACATTATTCGTTGTATTTTATAAATTTTAAGGATTATTATCATCGAAAGATTATATGAAAAGTTTTATATCGACTTTTGAAGCAAATATTGGAACTCCATTTTAGTGAAAATTATACATAAAGTTGCCTACATGTGAATTTTTTTTTCGTAAATGCGGCTCTTCGGCCACTTTATGAATACGAAGGGTGTTGAAGTTAATACACTAAATTTTGAATGCAACAGGGTAAGGATTATACATAATGTTAACGTTATTTTACAATCATAAATGTTATGATAAAGCTATATATATATATATATATATATATATATATATATATATATATATATATATATATATATATATATATATATATATATATATTGATAATATATATATATATATATATATATATATATATATATATATATATATATATATATATATATATATATATATATATATATATTATAATGATATTATCACATGAAGCATAGTAATTCATTTTAAATAAACATTAGTGTTTAATTGTTTAAAGTTGACGATGAAACATGATTGTAAGTTTATTGTATATGTGATTTTCAAAATTAAATGTACGTAAAAATAAGCTTTTAGTATGTTTATTAATTAATACAAACATTATCATCAGTTTGTAATCGTAAATATTATGACAAAGCTAGATATTATAATGATATCATCACATTAATTAAGGTAGTTTATTTTTGTTAAACATTTGTATTTAGTTGTTTAAGTGTTGACGATAAAAATATGTTTTTAATTTTATTGTATATGTAATGTGTAAAATTAGGTGAACCGGTACATGACAATCTGAAGTTTTATTCTAAGTTAACATTAGCGGGGGTCTATGTTTGGGTCATAACTATTTTCTTAGATGTCTACCCTATCAGAATATAGTTTTAACAATAGGTATATTATTACTTTTTATTTAAACTAATAAGTGCTTTCTAAAACTTTAGTATATCGCCGTTCTTTAAATAATAATTAATTAATGTTTTGGTATAAGAAACATTTTTGTCTCTTTAACTACTTCAATTCATAAGCCTTTTCTAAATCATGATATTCAATTCACCATTTGAAATATTTTTAGTTAAATTTAACGTAAAGACTATGTATTTTAAAGTTAATAATTTTCTATCAACATTCAAGAACCAATTTAGTTGAAGCTGAAAAAATATATGAGATTTTTTTTCATTGTTTTAAGTATCATAAATATCAATTAACTATCTTAATTTAAAAGTACCATTTAAATTGTATAAGATTAGTTAGAAGTTAGAGAGTTTTGTCATTAAAATAAATGCTCGCTAGAATTAGTTTACTTTCATTAAATATGTGGCTTAATATAACCACATGAAAAGACTTCATTTAAACTAGGGGCTTCACCATTGTGATGACATATACTAAGATAAATGAATCTAATCTATTGCAATGCGAGTGAGTTATTCAAGTGTAGTTGTGTACGATTGTAACATCCGCGTTTTGCGCCTAAAAGTTTTGAGCTTAAATCGACAAAATAAAATCTATTTTCTTTTATTTTGGATAAAGAAAACAAATAAATAAATAAAATTTCAAATTTACTAAATGTTTCGTAACTGTTTTGTTAAAAAAATCCTACTTCGCACACCTATACTTTTAAATATTATCGTTTTGTAAGAATTTATACAATTATTTATCACGTGATGTCTAACTTATCAATATTAAGTTAAAATGGGCAACTTGGTAATTACGCAAGTAGACGTTTTAGTAATTATCGGATGTCGAAGGTTGAACTCTTAGATCTAATCTTTCAAATAACGAGAAATATTGCGTAAAAGACGTTTAGTAAATTCATGTGTAAGACAAATGCAATAAATGAATTAGAGGCAAGTTATTAAATTGGACATAAGTTGTAACTAGTTCTTCGGAAGGGCATTTTTGTAATTTTGCAGAAAATACAAACTTATGTACCATTAAGGGCATAAGGGTAATTTCACAAAATTAAAGGGGCGTGCATGGTTGTTATTTTCCCTGATGTAACTTATCATGGGACCATCTCCAAAATGGGAGACAGAGAGAATTTCGGGAAGAAAGGGGAAGAAAGAGAGATATAGAGGGAGCGAGGGCTTGTATGTCGGCTGGTGGAAGGAAATCCGGCCAATCTCTTTCCGATGAAATCACCGGGGAAATGAGAGTGAGTTACGCAATGAAGCAATCGAGAACAATGGAGATAAAGGAGCGGTACAGAGGAACGAGGCTACCAATGGCATAAGTGAAGGCGGTTAGCGATGGTGGTGTACGTCTCCGGTAAGAAGTCGTGAGGTGTGTTCGACTTCCTGTGGAGCGCCGGCTATATGAGCAACAGCGGTGGTGCCTGGCATGATCGTGAACTGGAGCGAGTATGAGGTGGGTGGTCATGGAGTCTCTGCTACCATTAGAGGGAAGAAGATTGCGGTGGTCGGAGCTACAGGCAGTTTCTGATCTGAGTGCTTGGGATGATAGGAGCATCGTCGGAAAGCATAGCGAAGGAGAGGGGGGATAAACCGCGACTCCCGGCGTGATGGTGTCGCTGGTGGCGGAGGCGTCGCCTGAGGAGGGTGGTGGTCGGACCTACAACTCCGAATCCATGTTGTGGGTGCGGTGTGTGTCTTATCGGGTGGGCTGCACTTAAAGATGTCACTCGAAGGAGAAGGTGGTTGCTGTCGCCAAGATAAGTACTACCGGAGGAGGAGACGACGACGGGGAAGGTGTGGCCAGGCGATCGTGAACCGATAAGGTAATTTCTTGGATGCGTTGACTGATTTTCGGGTGGGGTTAGGACGGGTATGACCTAATGGGCCGATGCATTCACTTGTTGTTGGGTTGAGAAATTTTCTTTTGGTCTCTGTTACCATCGGACCTTGGGCCATTAATTTAAAATGGGTTATAATGAGATTTAAGTTAATTAGGCTTATAATCAAAGGAAAATGGGTCTTAATTATGGATCATTAATTAGATGAATTATAAATAAATACAATTTTTAAGAAGTGATTTGTAATATTATATCTTAATAATTTGATTGTTTAATTAAGATATAATTGTGCTAGTTGAGTTAATTTAAATCAATCACTAGAAATAATATATACTTTCAAGGTGGCTTTAAGTCGCAAAAACGTATTTTAAACATACGCGATTTTTGGGTAGAAACCTCATTTAATGAGCAATGTAATATTTTAAAATGATATAGTGGGTCGTCTAAGATAATTTATAGTTTAGACATTTGAAACTAGTCCTCGCATTTACATAAGTTGAATTATGGGATTAGAACTTAGTTAAGTCTGGGTAATGATGACACCCTTAGATCATGTATTTATCTTTATTCATTTGATCTCTTAGGGAATTGGAGATTTATGAGGTGACGTCTAAGATGGAACGTTTCTAGACAAGATGATTTTATAGGGGTTACTGTTGGCTTTTCAGTCGACACCGAGGTGAGTTTACCGGGAGTACACATCCTTCCCACTATCTTTTGTGTGTGTTATCAAATACTTTTCATGCATGATATTATGTGCAATGTGTTATATGATTGCTACTTGTGCATTGCATGAAAATAAGTTTCTAAAGATGTTTTCAAATAAAGATTATGATGATGTTTTGAAAGATGTTTCAGCATCCTATTTGTGCATTGCATTGCATATAGGATGAGATTGACCGAGTGAACATTATGACAAAGATGAGATGATTGTCTCGGATTTAGGGAAATCATGGGCTAAATGCCCAAAATGATATGTTTGTCCCGGATTTAGGGAAAACTGTTCCTGACAATAGGGAACCGCATGAGGGAGTTGCTAACCCTCATGGTGCTAGTGTGGTGGCCACTAGTCCTAGTTTGGCCTATACGGGGTAACGGGGATCGATTGGCATGCTTCGTGCGTGTCATTTGTGAACTTAGATAGCTGCCATCGTGGTGAGTTGGACTTTTATGATATTGACATGGGTTGGAATAGTTGCATCATGCATTGCATTGCATTTCATAACTATCCATTTTGAGTAAATCTTTATGATGTTTAAATAACTTTTAAAGTGTGTGTCAAAACTATTTTTGGAGGTTTGTCCCGAGTGTGGTGGTTACACTACCCACTCTGAATAGGTTAACCTCGGGTAAGCTCACTAGGCATTTCAATTGCCTAACTTATTATGATGTGTACTCAGGTCAAGGAGTTATGAGGACTTTAGAGGATCTGGACATTTTTAGAAGGCCACGGATTGTATTCATATTGTAACAACATCGCTCTTTTACAAACCAATATGTTTTAATTAAAATGGGACCAAATGATTTTCCGCAACTTGAACTCTGAATGATTATGTAACGAACCCAATGTGTTTTAAAAACAGTTTTTGAACGAAACTTGAATCTTTTTGAAGAAGATTAAACTTAAGTTTTTCACTAAAGGATGATTTTTGAATAACGAAGACAAACTATGGGTTTTAAAAATGTATTTTATGAAAAGCCTTAAGCGATGGTGTTACAACGATACTACGATATGGAAAGTAGTCAATCTTAAGAATGAAAATGATATACCGAGACTGGAGATGATATTCGCTAATGATTATAGTATATTTGTGTTTATATTTATATTTTCTTTGTAGTTATTGTTGATAGATACATAATTATCATGCAAAATAAATTAAATGTTTATTTTGAAACATAATAATATCAATATTATTTTATTAATTGGAATTCATTACTATAATCGTTTTCAAATTATTTATTTTCAACTTTCTAATAAATTTCTTTTTTTATCTTATGGTTAAAGATAATATCAACAATTTACATCGATCTTTTGTTTTATTATGATAATAATTATTTCATAGTTAATGATAGTAAACTAAGTATTTTTGACAATATATCTATTGATATTTGACAACATAATGTTTTTCCTACGCAACGTGCGATCATTCGCCTAATATTATATAATAAAAGAATCACAAATACTTGCACCACATCGATTTGGAACTTTCATGACTTTTCAAATGTATTCTAATAATGATTACAATTTTGTTAATTAATGTGAGATTAGTGAAAATAAAACAAATATTCTAAACTTAATTCTTTAACTTTCAATTTAACATACTTAATTTATTGGTTTAAGTTGTATGTAAAACATTATATTTTTAAAGCTACTACATTATAATTATTAATCTAACATATTTGATTTAAAAATGATGCCAATTTCAAACGTTAATAGAAAAGTTAAATAAACTTGAAACAATTGTCCGAATACTACTTTTTCAAATACTTAAAAAGTTCAAATAGAATGTTAAACATAAAACCTAAATCGAAATATCAAATGAATAAAATTTTGACCAAAACTACTTATATAATATTTAAAATCTATAAAAGTGGTATTGACTTTATTAATTAAAAATAATAATAGTTATAAATAACATAAAATTAAAAAATATATTAAATTTTCTTGAAAATGATAGTGGTATTTGAAATAGTAAATACTAATCAAAATAAAAAAGCGTCAAATGATCATTTATTTAATTAATATTAAAAGTATATATCTAAGTCGATTAACTAAAATAATGTTGAATGTGAAACCTAAATTAAAATACTAAATTACAAAATAATTTAACATAATATATTTTATAATTTTTCCAACAAATAATTTTTAATAAATTAAATATAATAATAGTTATCTATAAGACATAATTAATAAATATATTACGTTTTCCTAGAAAAAGTTATTGATATTTGAAAAAATAATCATGATAAAAATTAAGAAAAATATCCAAATAAGTTCTATTAAAATTAAATAACTATGACAATAATTAATAATAATATTAAATAAAATTTATATTAATTTTTATTCACATGCAACCTTTAATATGTACAATTGAGATTATATGATCGTAAATAATGTATATATAAATTGATTAAACATCATAATAGTAAACAATAAAAACGTAAATATATTTTTATTTTCACATACAACCTTTGAATAAAGGATGTTGAGATGATATTTATATGTATATCTATTTTATCATATATTTAAAATAATTACAATATTCTATAAAATATTAATATAAGAATTATAATTATTTAAAGTTAATGACAATGACATAATTAAATAAACAAATGTATTAATTTTTTTAATTGTATTCAAATATGTGCAACCTCTAAATCATTTACCATGTAGTTATTTGATTTGAATATCCCGTAATTTTTCAAAATTTAGTATCAATAAATTTTTATAAATAAGTAGTAGTCTTTAAATGATTTCTTCAACTTTTTAATAATAATTGGTGGTTGTTAACAAACAATAAAAATCATTGATATTTTAAATAATCATCATGAAAGAAATTAAAATATTGTCCAAATATGTAATTTTAAAATTAATTAGTCATAACAATAGTTAAAAGTAACAGAAAATCAAGAATTATACTTAATTTAATTAATACACAAGCTGCAGATAAAGTTTATAAAGTAATATTAATGAAACTGGTTGCAATTTTATACATCAACTTAGTGTTTGAATTATTATATCATAGTTAATATCAATGTCATAATCATTTTCAAAACGTATTTGTTAAAAATTAACTATATAACTTTACTTGCGCAACTGTAACACCCGGCTTTTTAAAACAAAAACACCCCTGAAAAATTTTTCATTTAAAACACAGGTTTCAATACATAAAACTATAACAAGGGGTATATTTTAATAAATACGGGTACAAGTGTATCAAGGAGAGTATAAAATACCATAACTCCTTTAAAGCCGGGCTGCTACTGACAGCATCTACGAGTCCCACTTCAAAGTCACGGACTCTATCTTGTCCCCTATCAGTATCATGCTAACCTGCAGGGACAGTAACAAACGGTATGAGCTACAAAGCTCAGTGAATAATCAAATCTGCAGATAACACGTATCAAAACACAATCATATAACTGTCTGGATATCGAATCCAAACTCCTAGCCTTACTGGCTGACCATATACACTCTAGGACTACACATCCTATTCTGTAGCCCTACAGGCTGAATCATAGTGACCTGTAATCAACAAGCCACGTTAGTTATTTGCATCTATAATCATGTCTAACGATTTCTGTCCCACATTTCTTAGTCACACTGGACTGTATTATATATCATGGCTAACAGCCGCACTCTGTGTCATAGCTATATAAGCTGCACCAAAACATTATCAATACACAATTCATAGCCCGCAGGCTGCACCAGCTGGGTTTGATAACCCGATATCATAGCCAAAAGGCCGTACCATATACCTGTAACAAAATCATAGCCAAACAGACTGCACCATATACCTGTAACAAAATCATAGCCAAAAGGCCGCATCGGAGACATAGCCCGAAGGCCGCACCGGAGTCATCGCCCGAAGGCCACATCGGAGACATAGCCCGAAGGCCGCACCGGAGTCATAGCCAACAGGCCGCATCAAATCATAGCCCGAAGGCCGCATCGGAGACATAGCCCGAAGGCCGCACCGGTTGGACATACAATCCAAAAATCATAGCCATACAGGCCGTACCCATTGGATATAAAAAATCCAGAATTAATTATGGCTCACGGGTTAGCCCGCTATTGCCTAGACTCACGGCTCCGTTCTTGTCATCGCAATGACTCACGGCTTATCCGGTCTTGTCTCTTCAAACGTATCTTTGAACCATCAATTTCGTCCCACAATCAGTTTCCAACCTGTAACAACTCAATCATCATATATTACATATGGTATCAGTGAGATTACTCACCTGGTTACTAGCTGCGTTTCAATTTCGGTTGTTTCTTGCCTTTACGTGCACCACAACCATTTTGTCCCATACCTATTTATCCATTTATATACCAAATGATAATAGGTTAATAATCATCTACATTGACTCTAATACACTAGAGTTCAATACAATATCATTACAAACAATGCCTAGTTAATAAACTTTCCGTTTACTAACTTTTTATGAATTTTACTATTCACCGAGGCATTGGAAACGATCTACAGTGCCCCCGAGGGGTCGGAAACGCAATATAAAAATTTTCCCAAACTTTTCAGACCATAACGAGCCTATGGTCCAAATTTGAGCTAAAACGAACAAGCCAAACGAAAGATAGCATTTCAAAGTTCCTGTCCGGAATCTGACTATAGGCGCGCCGCGCCTAGATAGGGGCGCACCGCGCCCATCGCCTGCACAGGCTCCTGTCCAGTCGCGAATTATGCACTGTAGCAAGCAGTTTTGGCTCATTAAGTCCTTAATCAGGTCCTTAATCGATTGGGGCTTGTTTCTAGGCTAAAACCTTATACTTTAACAAGGTTTTCAACCATCCAAAACAACCAAATCAATCAAAATGAAGAATTAGGGTTCTTAGTTCTAACAACCCCAAACTTCAAATTCATCACTAATAACAACCTACTTCCATTTTCTTGAGTTAAGTCCTTTCTAGCATGACTCAATGGAAGTAATAAACCAATTTAACCACATAATCACAACTGAAATTCATAAATTTCAGTTTCTATAAAACCTTTATAGAACACCATCAAGAACTTGGTTAAAACTAACCTTAATTGCTTGGAAATCACCCATTCCAACAATTGTTCCTAGTTCTTGCTTCAATTTCATGATCTCCTGCAGAAATCGCACCTTGAAACCTTCTCCCGTTGCTGCACAATGAGCTGGTCAAAGAGGAGAGTCAAACTCTCTATATTTATACTCCAAAAATTTACATTTTTGGTCCTAAAGTTCCATTTCTTGAACTTTGTCCAAAAAAATCAAGTTTTATTACAATAAAACTTTCATTTCTTACATTTTTGCCACAACCAACAATATTTTTCATCTTTGGTCTTTCGCATGGTCAAATGACCAAAATACCCTTTTTCGGTAAAACGACCAAAAATCAGTTTTTATAACATTTTAAGTCCAAAACTCAAAATATTATTTCAAACCAAATACTTTTCTGTCCAAAAGACCATTTTACCCTTACAAGGTAAAATGACCAATTTACCCTTTTATCACGGGTTGTTAATTTAAAATTGTGTATGTAATATGGAACTTTAATTTTATTTTTTTGGTCTTTATATTACACATAATGTATTTTCGTATGATATGATAATATACTTTGAATTATTTCAATTAATAGTAACTTCTTTTGGTTTTGGATGTCAGATGTAGATGCAATTTGATACCGTACAAAGAATACAAAATGAATTCAAAAATATCATTTGCAATTTTAATATATCTAGTTAGTTACCTTCACAAAATAGCAGCAACAAACAGTGTTATTTTGGTGGAAAGTTTCCTCTAAAAAAACATGTAGTATTTTGTTAAACACGCAATGACATGTGGATGAATAGAAATTTCGTAGCACGAAAATGAAGTGTTCAATTGAAAAATATTTTCTAAAATAACGATATGAAGTGCTAAATTGAAAAAGCTTTATTTTGATTATCATGTCCAACACTTTAGCCACTATCTAGCATCAGATTACAACCAATTCCAATTTAACGAAAATATTAACGTGAAAAAATGGAAGTGCATTTCTATTTCATGTATTATTAAAAAAAAGACATGAAAAATATCATCGGATTTTGATTAGAACCGATTGGTTTCAATTGTCCATTAGAACTAACCCATTAATAACATAACTGATACTTTATTGTAAATCGCATTACATTAACTATGAAAAAGTACATTTTTTTTAAAGAAATAATGACCAACGTTGGGATAGCCTAATAAGAAAAAACATTTAAGTGACTTCTTCAATCTTTTTCCTAGTCGAAAGAACATATAAGAACCGAGAGAACAACAAAATTTTCAAAGCAAATTTATATCCCAAGTCTTCTTAGGGAAAAAAAAAGTTGAGAGAATATTTGTTCCTATTGTTTACTTGATAAAATCCACTCATAAATACCAATATAACTATAATATAAAAGATGCTAGATGATTGATAATCATATTTTTTTAATTCACTTTGCTAGATGATTGAGAGATTAGAACCTTTAATAACCTGTAGATTCTCAGAGAAATAATGTTCTGCTCTTCTAGCTAAATCTGGTTCTAATTTGGACTGCGAAACAGATATTTTAGTTAATTAATAAATATGTTTTTTATTCTTTTTAAGGAGTTGAGTGCATAAAGTTAAGGATAAATCATAAAGGTTAGAACCTTATGAGCCTCATATTCTTCTTGTTCAACTGTAAATTAATTTATAAAATAAAGTCAGTATGCAAGTATTGAAAAAACAATAAACGAATAAACAAAATAGTGAATACAAAAATGTCATAATTCTAACCATTACACAAGATAGGCTCAACATTTTTTCCCAAGGCCCTGTCAATTAATTTTATGTTTACATGTCTGTTAAATATTCAATTAAAAAAATTATTTACACAAAATAGATAATCTTACTTTAGAAGGACTTTTGCAGCCTCTTGACACTCATAAACTCTTCGATTACATCCAGGATTAGTTGTTAAAGCCTGTTTAAGGCCTAAAAAAGCTAATAAAATCTTGTATGGAAATTTGGGTTGAGATTTTTTTCTCCATTTCAAGATTAGGTGGATGTATAAGCTTGTGTTTTTGGTCTGCAAAATATTTCCAAGATTCATTTAGATAAAAAAAAAGTATTTAAGAATAATTGAGCAATTGCATAAATTAAAAAAAAAAAAAAAACTGTGACTCACTGAAACATATTCTACCACAAGCAAATAGAATCGACTCTATTTTTTTAAGTTGAAATGTTAAATGAAAGTGTACTTTCATTGATTTGTTTATTATAGCATCTTTCATTTCTTACTATCAAACTATAATGTTATAATAGGAAAAATACTAAAAGTACAATGCTATGGTTGGATAGTTTTTTCAAAGTACATGGCTTGAAAAAATGTAGAAAGATTTGGAAGTAGGATGCTATAGTACACAAACAAATAAAAGTACGTTGCTATTTCTTGCATTGAGCCCGTGGAGATTTTGTGTTTATTTAGAGATTACTAAAGTTGAAGAGATGTAATAATACCTTGCAATCCATAAATGTTAAACAACCATAGCTTGAATATAGCTGACTGATCCAATATGCCATTTTTCAGACCCAAATATTCGTTAACAATTGGATACGACATAACTATGTTACTTTTATACATAGGAACCTGAATAACAAGATGAAGATTAAATGGGAATCCTGGATTAGTCTTGTCAGACCTATACCAAGTGGAACAAACATAACAATTTAATTATTAGAAAACACATATAGAAGGTCAAACCATCATGAAGATGCCATTAGATAACTAAAATGAACAGAGGATCGAATATGACGAACTAATGTAACAAATCCTATCAAGATTCACAAACAAATCATTGTTAGAAGAACATTATAAGTATAAATTACAAATATCGGGTCATGTCAAAAGTCGATAGGGTATGTGATATAATCCATCAGAGAAAACATCTTCAGCAAGATTAACTCATTTGTATTCCATACAAAAGTCAAATGGAAAGACGATGACGAAGCAATCGAAACTGAATAATGTGCAAGGATCAAAGGGAATATATGGATCGACTTACTTGTGTGCCACAACACTTTTTCTACTCAAAACTAAGTCAAACTTGATGATTTCTCCCTTTTAGCTGCTAATACTACCAACAACTGAGTAATCAAAAAGTTCATGATACAATAACAATTAATGAAACCAATAGACACATGTGAAGAGTATGAAAAGTGTGAAAAGAGAAGCGACATCGTAGTCAAGTATCATGAAATGTTGGGTTTTTTTATAGAAAAACTCATCCGAAAAGCACTTGCAATTGACTCCGACATTTCATCAAACAGTTCATCTACGAACTTAAAACCTAAAAGTTTCATCAAACAAACTTAATATATTTATCATTTGTGCTATTAATTGGAAGAAGATGAATGATACATATATTAACCTCAATTCTTGAAATCCACAATGCTTGGCAGATTGGAATCCTGATTTATCGCGTACAATTTGGAAACTGTTATCGGTTTCAAACTGTAACGTGAGGAAAGGTTAGACCAATGGAAAAATATGAATTATGACAAGAACTTTGGGTGAGAAAATAAGGCTGAAAGTCAATCGAGTAACATAATCAGACTTCGTGATCATCTTCAAGCACGTATATGTCAAGATTTGAAAAAGAAGACGATTGGTACCTGAGTTGTAGGTATATCGACATTACTTCTATTGATGATCCAAACCAAAATTAAGGAATATTATTACCTGATATGTAGGCTGATTTTACGGTTTGCGCTATGAGATTGTCGATATTAGATTCACTGGTTTGAGCCTCGGATTGAACAACTCGGCTATGAAATAAGAAATTGATACTCCATAATGTAAAATTAAAACCCTAGATATAGGGAATAATACAGGAAGGGACGATATATGGGGAATTAGTACTGAAATTTAGCGTTTCACATTTTGAAATCCGTATTTCAAGCATTACTATTTGAAAATCCAAATTGAGGGTGAAATTCACGGATATACCAAAATCGAACCCTAATATAAAAAGACACGTGTCAAAATATTTTGCGTGGGAAAATGAGTTTCAGAAGGTTTAAGAAATTGACAAGTGGCACAATAATGCTTCTTTTATTAATATGTATAGATTAGTCACAACACTTGGAAAATCAAAGGAATGGGTTTGGAGTCGGTTTAAAACCGAAACCGACCCGATAAAAACCGTAAAACCGAACCGATGGGTGTGGGTGTGGTTCGGTTTTGAATATTCAAAAACCAATTCTTATCGGTTTGGGTTCGGTTTGGGGTCAAAACCGACCCATGCTCATCCCTAAAGATAATCTAGTCTAACGATTAAGATTATGGTTCTGCGGTTAGGTAGTTTATTTGGTTCTGTACTAAAATTATCCGTATACATACATACATATGTACGTACATAGGCAGTGTTTTGAAAACCGGACCGGACAACGAACCGGACGTCCTACCGGTTCGATGGTTCAACCGGTTGGACCGGTGCAAAAAACCGGACATATATATATATATATATATATATATATATATATATATATATATATATATATATATATATATATATATATATATATATATATATATATATATATATATATATATAGTATTTGTTTATTTAATAATTTAAATGGAAAAACGAGTGAATAAGAAAATACGTAGGTGAGATATATGAACTAATGAACCTCCGAGTTATAAGAATCTTTTACTAGTCCCACATCGCTCCAAGTTAAAAGAGAAGAAGAAAGACTAGTTGTATAAAATGGAAGCACGGCTAAATCTTTGAGATCAGATGGGCCTTTTTGTGTTATAAACTGAGGCCTGCAAATGGTTCCTTTTTTAACAATATTGAGCCAGTTTTGAATATTTATTGCCTTTCGGCATTCAACATTTTTTTTATCAGAACCGGGTTTTTGCTGGTTAAACCGCACCGTTTTTACCGGTTTTCGGTGAACCGGCCGTTTTTTTTTCCGGTTTGATAAACAGCCGGTTTTTTGGACCTACAGAACCGGTTTGCTGACCGGTTACTGGTTTAACCGGTCCGACCGGCCGGTCCGACCGGCCGGTCCGACCGACCGGTCCGGTCCGGTTTTTAAAACACTGATGCGTGATCTAATGATTTTGTTTTTATCATACAATAACAAGCGTACGTGTTGCCACTTTGTTGGCGTGGCGGTACTCTGAATTCACAAGTCTCATTATTCGTAGAAGTGTGTGGGTAGTGTTTGACTTGCCAAAATTTTATAACTTCAAATGTCTGCTTTGTCAATGTCTGGATATGAAATTGTGATCAAACACAATATCTTTTGATCAAAACTAGTATTCGGACAGTCCGTGCAATGCTGCGGAAGCCCCGTATATTGAAAAAACGTAGCTCGACAAAGACAATTTAGGTAAAGGACGAAAAATGTAACTTTAAAATATAATAAGGGACTGGAATCGTAACTTACGAAATACCAATAATATAACTTTATAATAAATAGGGTGAAAACAATTAATTCAAAATTAGTTGAGAGGAAAAAACGTAAATACAAAAGTTTGCTATAAGAAGAATCAAATTTGCTATTTCCAAATCAAAACTTATTTACAATTTGTATCATATATTTTACCAATAATACTATTATCTGAATTTAGTAATTATGATCCTGGAAATAGCAGGTACCAAATGAACAGTTAAAAGCTCTCACATGTTCGTTTTGGTAATTAATATATATATATATATATATATATATATATATATATATATATATATATATATATATATATATATATATATATATATATATATATATATATATAATTGTTTTGGGTTGCGTAGGTGATATATATATATATATATATATATATATATATATATATATATATATATATATATATATATATATATATATATATATATATATATATATATATATATATATATATATATATATATATATATATATATATAATTGTTTTGGGTTGCGTAGGTGATCGACATTATTAAAAAACAGCTTTTTGTGTGTATGAAATTGGAATTTTATTTTTAGAAGTGGAAAATTCTTTGTTTTATCTGTTTTTTGGAACCGGCGAAAACATGTATATAAAAACCAAACGAGTCTCATCTAGCCAGGAGCTAGAAGGCAGAATACAAGAAAAGAAAAAACATACATTCTGTCATTATAACATTACAAAAGGGCAAACAATCCATTCAGCCCATTTAATCGAATTTTTGGAGCTTCTAAACTTAATCCAATTGTAAACAGAAGATTTCACCAAGTCTGCCGTTTTCGCCGGGGAGATGGACGAAGCTTTGAACAATCTGTCACATCTCATTTTCCAAATCCACCATATAGTTCCATATATTATGCAAATGAGTCGTCTCCTTTTCTTTGGACAATTCCCCCATCTCGAAGCAAATTCAATTAACTCTCCCACCTTTTTGAAGCTGTTAGCATGTATGTTACACCAACCAAGGATTCTTTGCCAAATTGCATTCGCCATTGGACATTCAACAAGAATGTGATCTGCTTCATCTGTTCCGTTTAAACATTACCCTCAAAGAGTATTCTCCATTGGGATGCCTCTTTTTGCTAGTTCTGTTTTCGTTGGAAGCCTCCCCTTGTTCGCCCTCCAAACTGAACAGGATATTTTAATTGGTATCTCAGACACCCATTCAATAACAGGCTCCCCTACCATGAGATGTGATTCGTCTAATTTTTTCCTCATAGCATCAACATAATAGAACCCGTCCGAAGATATCAAGCATCGCCATTGATCATCCGTGGAATTGCCCAATGAGATCCAATAGATAATTCCGCTCTTGTATTTGCTCCACAGTCACCACATCTGATCTCCAATCCCATTGTATCCCGTCTTGAGTAATTCGATCACCAATCTTGCATTTCTTCCTTTACTCCAACTTGAAAAGGGCAGGGAACTTGTCTTTCAGCGGGGCATCGCCAATCCATCTATCTAACCAAAACATTGTTGTAGAACCCGATCCCACCTGCTTTCTAAAAATATCATCAATACAAAGATTACAATTAGCAAGATCATCCGTAATACGAGCAATATTGTTCCAAACCCCAGGAAAAGACTTTTTCGATAAGCAGTTAGCCGGCTTATTATAAATATTATGAATACCCCTGATGGTTCTACTCCAAATTGAAGGTCTTTCCGTCCTAAATCTCCACCACCATTTGACGATTAACGCTCGATTCAACGCTTTCAGACTACCGACACCTAAACCTCCGCTGTCTTTATCTTTTGTCACGATGTCCCAAGATACCCAATGTATATTTCTTGAGTCCTCGCTGCCTCCCCATAAAAATCGCCTTCTAAGTTTCTCGAGAGTGTTTAGAACATCCGATGGTGCTACAAACAGTGAAAAATAATATGTAGGTACGTTTCCCAACACTGCTTTAATAAAAAGTGATGATAATTAATATAAGTATTTAAGTTTTCATGATGAAATTAGTGTATTAAAGTCGCAATTTAATTGTCTAGCCTAATTTCAAGTTTTTGGAAACAACCAGAATACATAATTTCAATCCTATTTGACTTGTTCCTTCTTTCATTCAATTTTTCAGTACAGTCCTACTCCATAATAACGTCCGACACCTTGTCATCTCTTCATTTGACAAAAGTACTCATTTATGGTCATTTATCGGCCCTTGATTAATCTAGATACATCTCTCTTCCGTTGCGTTTTTGCTTTCTCTTGACGTCATTTAAAATTTTAATTGATATTTTTCTGGGTCAACAATGGCGGGGAGAATTCAAATTTGTGTTTGATTCCTTGCACATTATGATATTTGTGTCTTCATTTTAGATTTATTATGTAAAAAGGACCCCCCACCACCAAGACGTATGCTCAAGTCATCTTTTACGTATCACAGTGATGATATATAAAAATATTGTTAATGATAAATTGATGTTGATTGTTTTGTATCATTATATATCTAGAACACTTTGGCAAATTTAACGTACAACTTCATAGATTTTCAAGATGTTGCGGCCTAGCGGATCTCCGACAACTAAGTTTTTTACATAAAGTTTGCAGTTGGAAAAAGTAAATACCAACTCATGTATTTTAGAAATATCATATATACTTTTTAATTTTAGAGAAAATATAAATTTAGGCTATCTCATAAGTTTTGTCAAAAAATAGCAAAAAATTAACGAAATGATTAAAATAGCTATCGAAATCGCAGGTTGATTATGCTACCTGCGATTCTAAAGACATGACACCCTCGACCTACGAAAATACTTATGTGGCCTGCAAATTTTTTTTTTGGTATATTTTTTTCCATTTTTATTTTTTTTTTTAAAATCGCAGGTAGTTGCAGCTTCTCTGACTACATGCGATTTTTAATATTTTGATTTTTTAATTTAAAATAGCTGATGATGTGATTGTGAATAGTAAAAAGTTGGTTGCGACAGGAAGAAGTTTGACCGGTAAATATTAGTAAGTTGAGTGCAAAAAATATAATTTTGATTGTGAATAGTGGAACTTTTATTGCAAAAAGTAGAAAATTGGATGAAAAAGTAGAAGTTTGACTCTAAATAATAGAAAGAAGGCTACGAAAGTGGAATTTTGACTGAAAATAGTGGAAGCTTGATTGTAAAAAGTACAACTTTGACTGTGAAAAGTTAAAGTTAGACTGTTAAAAGTCAAAGTATGACTACAAAAAGTCTAAGTAGTACAAAAAATATTCCATATAATAACAATTAAGTCTCACAAATCATAATAATTTTTAGAAGTGAAAAAGGTTTTTGAAAAAAAAAATAGAGATGACTTCATCTAACAAATTATTTGTTGTTATTTGCACCGGTGGAAGGTGGAAGATTATAGATGATCAACCAAAATATGTTAAACCGTTAGTTAAAAGTTACGGTTTACAATTTTCGAATTCGATAACTTACATTGAGTTATTAAATTTGGTTAAAAGAAAAGCATGGTTGGTTGATAAATCAGATATTACTTTGTCTTTCCAACATCTATAAATGTTTTATGTCATTACCCTAGTTGATGGTGGTGATGTTTTTCACGTGATTGGTGTCATTTAGAGTGTTGCAAATGTTGTGCATCTGTATGTCGTTGAAGGTGGAGATGTGGATTGCAGCGGAATAGGGAAAGTCTCTAATGAGAACAGATCTAGCAGTTTAGGAACCAACAATGTCACAGGTAATCAGATCTCTCCCCCTGTGCCTACTTATTAAAGTCATCCTGATTATGGTACTATTCCTGAAATATAATCAACGAACCGATTTTATATCCTAAACCTACAAATTTGAAGTATTTAGTGAAGAAAATGTGGGTGGATATGACACTCTTCCACAATCCACGGTTGAACAATTTGCTGTATATGTTGGTACCGGTGATTTCGGTGCCATTCTAGAAACCAACCCTATTCCAAACGAACATAACATTCCACAAAGCAACCCTCTCTTAAACGATGCAAATTTAGCACGGTACAGGGAAGCTTCTAATTTTGGATTAGGTGTTTCTTGTTGGATTAGGTGTCTAAGCCATGACTAATAATTTGTATTTACCTAATTGATAGTAGCAAAGTCCATTTGGGTTGCCCTCATGGCTAGAGGTTTAGCAGAAAATCTAGGAGAGAGAAAGATTGATTTATTATATGATTAATAAATCAATAGAAATAAAATAAATAGTTTATTAATATATTATGATGATAATATATTAATTAGAAACTATATTAATTAATTAAAAATTAATCTGGAATTAATTGGAATTAATTTGGTGATTAATTTGATTAATTAAAGGTGCAGGGGCTGAATTGTAATTATTCAATAGTTGAGTAAGTGACAATTATGGTAGTTTAAGTGGGCAACGAAATTATGGAGGGATTATTCATAATTTCGATTATTATATGTTAGGATAAATAGATTTGAATTGATAGATAAATGTTTATCTTATTTGAATTCAAAAAGGTTTATCTCTAAAGACTTATCTGGTGGCCACTTGGAAACTATAAATAGAGACCCATATGCACCATAAAAGCCATGAGTTTTTCCTCTCTTCCCTCTCTCTGGAACTCTCGAAAACCCTAGTTTTGGGTGTGATCTCATTTGAGACAGGACACTTGTGCTGCTTTGCTTCGAAGAAACCCTAAAAGGTTAGTTTTTCTGATTTTATTCTTTTAGTTATTTTCTTGTGGCCTTTAGGAATTTATTATATGTTCAATTAGAAGAAAACATAGATCCTTATAGGTTGCATGTGAACTTAGGGTTTTAGTTCATTGATTTGCCTTAAACCTTTCAGTGGTATCAGAGCTTTTTGGTTGTTTTCTTGTTGAATTGCTATAATTATCTTCCTAAAAAATTAAGGTTTAATGCCTATAAACCCTAATTGGCCAAATCGATTTTAGGGTTAGGGTTTTGAAAACCCTAGTCCCTCCCCTCTTTGATTTTCGATTTTCTCATTAGGGTTTTAGAAGGCTTTCTATTTTTGGTAACTTTAATTATTTAAATGGATAACCTTAAACCCATTATTTGTTAATTTCGAAAATTAGGGGGGTTTAAGATAGGTTTAAATTAATTTGATTAATTTGTGATACCTATCTAGTTTTAATTAATTTAATTAATTGTTTAATTAAAAGATAATTAATGGTTTAATTTAATTTTAAATTTAATAGTTTTAAATTTCGAAAAATTAAAAGATAAAACTAGGAATATTTTAAAAGTCTAAAATATTTAGATTTAATTAATTTAATTAATTGTTTAATTAAAAGATGAATTAAATCTTTTAAAGGTTTAATTTAATTTTAAATTTAATAGTTTAAATTTCCAATAAATTAAAAGATAAACCAGGAATATTTTAAAAGGTTTAAGATACATCTTATATATATTATAATTAAAAGTTAATATTATATGTATAAGATAATTGGTCAGTCAAATCAATAGTAGGCCTCATTCACGAAACTAGTCTATAAGGAGGGTATAAGGAAACTGTCTATAAAATGGCGGTTGAATGGGTGTCCACTCTCACCCACTGCTCTCTTGATCAGTGGAGGGTCGTTAGCCGAACGGGTTTGATAGGACAACTTAATCTCATTAAAAGTATAATGTTATTAATGAAAGTACTAGAACAACTTTATAAAATCCCAAATCTAGTTACTTTAGGAAAAATATGAAAAGATACTAACCCATGAAATTACACATTACACTTTATGAGACATTAGTGGAGCGTGTGTGGTTAATCGACACACTAATAGGGTCTCATAAAGAGTGGCAATGGGTTTCTCATGATTTATCATTGTTGATGAAGCGTGTGTGGTTAACCGGCACATCAATTAGAGATGATAAATGACATTGAGGTTACCGAGCATATTTGCATGGTTATTCACATCCAGTTTGTGATCCTCGGCATCCCAGTCACAAACAATGGAGCATATCCGAGATTAAACATGTCATTGAACAGTTCAATGAATCTCAACAGATCTAGGAATTTCATAAGACTGAAATTGATAAATGTTTATCTACCTTAATGACCATTATGTTGTGATTATGACATCCCTCTTCACACCATAGTTGGGGTATTTTGGATCCTAGCCTCATTAAATAATATATTGGGTAATTGTTTAAAAAGGATTAAAATTAAACTAATTCAAATTTTATAGATGTCTAAAGATATTGTCAATTCTCCTCCTTCTCCTCCTTCACCCATTTCTGAGAGTCTCAGAAAGCACATGTTCAATATGGTAAGGCTGACTGGCCTTGGCTATGTGATATGGCTTTTCAATTAGAGAATGATTCTTAGTTTTGCTGGCAAACCATATCTGACTGAGTGTCCGCTCCTTGTTCTACCAAAGCATGGCATCGCACAGTAGCTTGTGATGAGCATGACTCCTTGACTATCAAGTCAAAGGAAGTTCTTTGCCTCATGCTATTTATCATTGACCTCGAGTTCCACAGGGATTTAGAATTCCTGGGGTCAGATAAGTTAGCACAGCTGGTTGAGGAAAGGTTCCGAGAACTGGTTGAAAAAGGAACGAACTAGGATATTCAAAGAGCTTGAAGTTGCAAGCTAGAAGGAAGTAGCACCAGTTTGCATGTTCTCATGATTGAGGGATACATGGGCAAACTGTATAAAATTAGGTCACCCCTTCTGATCAGGAGTTAAGCATTAGCTCGACTCGCTGATCTGTTCATCCAGATGAACAGAAAGGGTAACCAGATTAAGACAATCATGGAAATGCATTCAATGTCGACTCTGTATGAGTCGTTCATGGAGAAGCATAGTTCCATTGATTCAGATGGTTCATGATTGAGTCCAGTATTAAGGCACATCAAGAAATGATCCAGATCGTCTGGACCGATTGTTCGATGTATCAAACAGGGAATCCACAAGGTGGGACACAGTCACAGAAGGATTGGAAAAATGCTCCAAAGCCGAACGGTTTGGCAACTCAGTAATATCTTAAAACTCAGAACTCCTGATCCTTAATTCCTTGATACAGGATATGTTTATCACATTTGCTCGTATGCATGGACTAGGTAGGAAGCGGGATTTTGTTGCAAAGGAGCACATTCGGATTGGATCTGAAGCTCATACAGTTTTGGAATTTAGTTAGATACTATGACCTTGTTATTAGCTTATTAGATGCGTGCGACATTACCTGTTCGAGGATATTTCGGTTTTATAAAATGTTAATTTTTCTTTTAATACATGTTTATCCTTGAAATGTTGTATGAGTGTGTTAATTGCATAAATGGTAATGACTTGAATGATGATGCATCCAAAGTGTTTGGATACATGAATTGTGTTTTCTATGATTGTTAAAAGATATTTTATAAAATCAATTCAACCAAAGGTCCAGTTGGATAGGACTTTGGAATCATTTGACTTAGAGTCACATGATGAATTGAGTTCTTAATAAAACCATGTGTGGCAAGAAATGAATCACCCAAAGATCCAGTTGGACAGGACTTTGGAATCATTTGACTTAGAGTCACATGATGATTAAGTTCTTTATAAAGCACATGTGGCAAGAAATGAATCACCCAAAGATCCAGAGGATAGGATTTTGGAATCAGTTGACTTAGAGTCAGGTGATGATTGCATATCTTGAACAAATTAACAAAGTCATAAATTTACATAGTGATGTAAAAGATATTAAGATTTTGAGCAACATACACATAAGTTTTTGTGTATTGCTCGAATCTTCGAACACAACACAATTAGTTATACTTCATGATATTTGCCAATTAGTATGACAAATATGGCTTCGCTTATCAGAATAAGCGATTGATTGAAACCTTGAAGTGTTCAAGGATTTGAAAGGAAGTATAAGATCAACAGAACCTGGATGACAACATAGACTGAGAAAATGTTTCACAGTTTATCCTCTTCCAAGAACATTAATGGTTATAATGTATCTTAGGGAAGATGATGGAGCATTGGTCAAAATAGTTCGATCCTCGATGTATAAGATACATTTCCAATTAGTTTTCGATGAATTGAATATTCAACCAGTCAGACCATAGAAACCATATTCCGACCACATCTTAGACTATGTAGGTTATGCAGACACTGTCTGAAATGTAAAGCTGGGATCGTCCCACTTGTACATAGAAAGTCCAGGGTCATGTAGCGTTCGTCCAAATCTTATGACTAGCCTGAACCTGATTAGCAATGTCGTTTCATTGGCTATCCCGCTGTACCTGTGAAAGAATAGCTCTTTTAGAAAGGACTCATGTTCTAAGGAAACAGTGGGAGTTAAGACAGTCCTAGATGAGATCAAGTGAAAGAACCTTTAGTCATCACTAGGCTTTGGGCAGGAATCATATTCCTGTTAAACCTGACATACTCTTCTCTTAACCAGTAGTATTAGTCACCGTCATAAAGTGTTGTGATCTGGGTGACATACCAATTAGTGGTAAAACACTAAAGTTGGTACGGATTAGCAGTCCGACTACTTGGAAGCATTGGTGTGCCCGGTTGTTTCTAAATAAGAGAACCTTAGGGGGAGACACGTCTATGTAACAATTTGATTGATTTTACACCTGGTCTAAAAACCAGTGGGAGTAATTGAATCATTAAAAGAAAGCGACATGGATAAAAATATACTTACTGAACATCTGGTTGAGTGAGACGATACTCAGAGTCAAGCAATTGATTCCGAGAGAAGCACTCTCAATAGAAGATAAAATCTGAAAGAATACTGCGTGGCACATTGTGAGACGTTAGTGGAGCGCATGTGGATTACCGGCACACTTTTAAGGACTCACAAAGAGCATGCAAATACAGTAGGTACATGGCCCCGGGATTCATCCCACGGGCACCTCGCAAGAAAGGAAATTCGGATTCTCAAAATGTGCCAAAAGTTTTGGATTTTGTGAACAGCCTGAAAGATTCCCATAACTATGTCAGAAAGGTTTCGGATTCTCAAAATGTGCCAAAAAGGTTTGGATTTTGTGAAGAGTCCGAAAGAGTCAAAGCCAGTGGGAGATTCGCTATTATCTACTATCTCCATATGTGGGTTACATACTGTTTCTAGGAAACGTCTTTTTCATTACAAAGTGTAATGACTTGGTGTTAAGAGACGGATTTCTATGAAAGACTTAATAGAGATACGACATACTCAGGTGGTTGTAAATGTCTATAAGTTAGATCGAAACTCTGCCAATATGATCTTGATGAGATTCAAGATGCATAGCCCCAGGAAATGGTTTTTTCCTATCATTGCAAAGTGTGATGACTTGGCATGAAAGAAATAAAGAAGGTGCAACATACTCACGTAATTCACAAACATCTATTGGATAGATGAAATCGTCAGCATACACATAGCCATTGTAAGCATAATCTTGATAAGATTCAAGATGCATGAAAAGAGTCTCCGAAAGGAAATAGTTTTTCGAAAATCATGACACAAGGATTATAAATAATATTTGGATTCCGAAAGGGTTTGGAATAAGATTAGATCGGGTTCCACAAGTTTCTTGGATCGATCAAAATGTCAAGAACATATCCTGATGACTTGATGCTTAGGGCATAGTAAGTTGGATTCAGGACATTGTCTGGCTGGGAATACTGGATGGTTTGTTTTCATTGGAAAATGATTGGGGTGAAAGTAATAGTAATAATTTGAAAGATTTTTTCAAAGTGGTAATTTGATGTTAAAGGACTTCATGGTTAAAGAATCTCGTTGGTATTCTGATGGAGCGCGTGTGGTTCACCGGCACATCATATGTGACAATTGTAAATTTTGGTCAGCAAAAGTCAACTGTAGTCAAACGAAGCGTATGTTAATTTATATGTTGAAAAGTTATTTTCCATGACTTTTGCAGTGAATTATTAATATTATAAGTATTACGTATGCTAAATCAAACAATTATCGGTTAAAAATCGAAAATACGAACAACATACTACTGTAGCGTAAAAATTCGATAATCGTACAATTATTATTTTGAGAATAATAATATTCATAAAACGACCCACTCGTAAATACGAACCTGTGGATATATAGAACGTCGAAAACGGAGTTCGTATGTGGAAGTTACAACCATTAAATCGCTGTGAACGGATAAATATACACAGAGTTTGGAACCAAAATACAAAATAAGGTGCCTTAAACATCAAATATGAAATAACAATTCATATGATAAGTAACGTAATAATATCTAGTATTTAATTTCAAAGCTAAATGCAATTTCCGGTAAAATGCCAAAAATCGCGAAAACGGAAGAATACCGCGCTTAAACGCGTATTCCGACACCCAACGAGTTATAATTTAATCAAAATAAATGTTTGGCAATGTTTTTATACAAAATAATTATTTAGAACTTCGTTTCGTCAAAAACGCATAAAATTTCACTAAAACGGCTTACTATTTTATAAAAATCACTTATTTTATGAAGTATATTGCTATTTTATAAAAACCACACCACCCCAACCCCCCCCCCCCCCCCCTACCCCCCATCGGCTGGAACAATGCACCAAGCCATCAAGACCCAATCTTTAGGCACTATTCACAATATCTAGGCTTGATGGAGCTAGTAATTTTATATTATGGAAAATCTAAGACTAAATCTTCCAACAAGAAAAGAAACTAGCCATTCATTTGAACCAAGTCACAACTCCCTCACCACTCTCCCTCTCCTCTCGGCTCTCACCTCACTCTCTCCCTCTCTTCTTCTCTTCCAAGCCGTGACCACCATCATCATCTCCAAAATTCCATTTTCAAGTTCTTTCACAAGTTCAAGAGGTAACTTTCATACATCTTTTGATTCTAATAAACATAACACAAGTTTACACCTTTTACACACACTAACATCCATCCATATCTATTGGATATTAGTTTTGCCCAAGGGTCTTTAAGCTCCAAACTTCATCATCTTCAAAGATCTTGCAAGTATCCTTGGTAAGTTATGATCATCTAGTGATTTAAGTTCTAAATACTTTCATATACTCTTTTACACACACATACTCACGAAAATCCATTGGATAATAGCTTTGTCCAAGGGTCCTCCGGGTCTTAGAACCAAAATCTTCAACCTTCTTCCAAGGAATCTTAAGATCCACACTAAAGGTGAGTTCATACCCCTCATTTTCATCTTTTCAAACCTTTTTGGGGGAGAATACAAGTACTTTAACTATATATGTTGTTTATTCAAGTTTATATGTGTTTAAATGATATATATGTTGATTTACACAAGTTTATAAAGTTAGTATTTGGGTAAAAATACCTTTGACATGAAATATGGGTTGATCTTGTAAGATGTTCACTATGATACATGATATGCTTGTATAAAAGTTACTAGACTATAATTAAAGTGTGTAAAAATGTTGGATCTTGAACAAAAATGTTATAAATATGAATTTGACATGAAATGTGAGTAGATCAATGTATTATGAACACTTTGACATATTACGTTGTGTAAAAGTTACTAAACTACAAATAAAGTGTACAAAGATACTAGATCTTGAATAAAAACGTTATAAAAACGAAAACTAGTAAAAACTACGTTTTTATAAACAAAGGCACTATTTTTCTAGCAAAAATAGTTATAATCAAGATATTACACTATTTTTGTGAGAAATATCCTAAAAGATGATATTTAAAATCTTTGAACAAGTTATTTCGCTATCGTTCGTAAAAATAAGGTTATTACGACGCAATTACTAAAAATAGACTATTATTGGAATAGTTTATGAACAAAAGGTTACTATGACATTTAATCATGACAAAAATAATTATATAAAAATATATAATTATTATAGTTTACTATATTATCATGGAAAAAATGATAATGGACAATTACAAGAGTTTTTATATACAAATCGTACGTAAACAAGTTGATTGGAATACATACATTTTTGTGAGATGAATCTTCACAGTACTTTTATAAGTACCTACTATAAGTCCTGAACATTTATATAACCAGAGTTTCGGTAAGAGAGCGCGATATTTGAGTATAGATCTATACGGGGCTTGACAAACCCCGCACCTGAGCTGCTAGCTACAGCTTGACCGGCAGGTCTGAGGTGTCAAAATGTCTAACATTTCGACGCCTGAAGAACGTCGCAGCAGGCCAACTAGTCACAGTATGGTTATATGGTATCTCACATGGGAAAATAATCAACTTAATACTTTTATAAATTGTTTACGTGGAAACACACATTTCAAGGAAGGTACACTACACTTTACATATTACATTTTAGTCTTTGGGATTTAAAGACTTGGACATTTTTATGAGAAGATATTGGATTTTCTTGGTTTTCAACACTATCGTTTACAAACAAAGGATATTTCTATACAAAAATCTTATGAACTCACCAACTTAATTGTTGACACTTTTTCAACTACTTGTATTCTTAGGAAATTGATAAGGTAAACCTCAGCGCGATTCGAAGAGACGTTACGACATCGTTTTTGTTCATTTTGAAATCATTTGTAATTGTGATTGAAACACGCAACTTTTAAATGATGTAACATTTGCAATTATTTAATGATGGTTGTTTGCTTGGAATTCACTATTATTCAACTTTGTTATGATATTGTTCATGAAGTCATCCACCCTTGAACTATTCCGCCAATACGGTTTGAGGGTGTGACAGATTGGTATCAGAGCATTGTTTATAGTGAACTAAGTATATCAATCCATTTAAAGATATACAACTATAAATACAATGAGACTAAAACTCTCGAAAACATTTTCGTACAAGTATACTTTTAAAATTACAACGATAATTTTTATAAAAGTATAAGTACATACATACACACTAGAACGATATCATAACGAAAACATATAAAAGTGGTATGATGAGTTGAACACTACGGATTGGCCTAAGTGTTTGGTAATTATATCTTGGATAAATAGAGCCTGATCAACTGTATTGGTTCAAGATATGATTAACGTATACTTAGGAATAGTCGTGGCGAACAACAAATCCGAACACTTACCAATAACCAAATAACTAAACATAAAGTTAAAATACTATAGGAGTATTTGATGACGCTATAGAACTAAACATAGAGTTAAAAATACTATAGGAGTATTTTATGACGCTATAGAACTAAACATAGAGTTAAAATACTATAGGAGTATTTTATGACGTTATAGAACTAAACACGAAATTAAAATACTACAGGAGTACTTCATGAATACTACGAAGTCGTACACTTAGAATTTTCTCTTACATAAATCTCATACCCCTTAGAAATCACCTTACTTATAACAACTTCTAAAGACTTACCAAGAACCATGTACAAAGAAAAACACTAGAACAAAACATAAAACAAAAATACTATACGAGTATTTTGTGATACTATAGAACCATACATCTAGATTCTTTATGCACCTATTATACCCCTATCACAACATAGTCGACATAAACGTATAATAGAAACGCCGTACTTTGATAACCCTTACCAGAAACTAACCAACGTCAAATCTTAAATCCTTGTGGCAGAATCATGCCACCTCGCCGAAGAAATAACAGACGCACACCCGTCGAGACACCCGAAGCACCTATGATGGACTCGGCGACATTCCAAGCCGCTGTCACGGCAGCCGTGACCGCAGCTGTTGCCCATATTAACACCAACGGGATAAATGGAAACGGAAGCGGAAATGGCACCAACGATTCCACCATTGGGGAAACGTCAAACCATTCTCGAACGTGTACTTACAAAGATTTTGTCAGTTGCAAGCCGATAACTTTCCACGGCACCGGTGGTGTCCTTACCCTCACAAGGTGGATCGAGAAAACCGAGTCGATCTTCGATATCACTGCGTGTCCAGAAGAGATGAAAGTAAAGTTCACTGCCTGCACTTTCGCTGAGACGGCTATGTCTTGGTGGAAGGGCCATGTCAAGTCGCTGACACTCCCAGTGGCAAACTCGATGGGCTGGGAGGAATTAAAGACAATGTTGATGAAGGAGTACTGCCCCCGAGGGGAAATCCAGAAGTTGGAACAAGAGCTGTGGAACCTCACAATGAAAGGTTCGGATCTAAACGCTTACACAAACCGATTCAACGATATGGCAACCCTCTGCCCAGCCATGGTCACACCGGAGTCTGTAAAAGTGGAACGTTACATCTGGGGACTATCATCCCAGATCCAAGGGAATGTGGAAGCCGCAAGTCCCACCAGTTTTGACAGCGCCAAACGATTGGCCCAACGATTGGTCGACCACGTGGTGCGCCAGGGAACCATGACCCAAAAGACCGAACAACCAAGAGAAAAGGATCACAAGAGGAAACCCTGGAACAGGGGGAGAAACCAACCAAATCAAGATGGTGCGAAAAGACAACAGATTGTGGCAGTTCGTGCAGCCACTGTCCCGAACGCCCCAACCACCACCAAGCAATACATTGGGACGCTACCCAAGTGCAACAAGTGCAATTTCCACCATACTGGAGCCTGTAGGGAAATGCACTGCTTGAACTGTAACAAGAAGGGCCACACCGCCCGATTCTGCTGGACGCCAACCCCACAAGCCACCCAAGCCACTAATGTCGGGTTGAGTCAAGCTTGCTATGGTTGTGGTGAGACGGGGCATTTTAAACGTGATTGCCCAAAGACAAATAATGTGGGGAGAAACGGAAGAGTCCTAGCTATGGGACGTGCGGAAGCGGTAGAGGATCCTACCGTGGTTACCGGTACGTTCCTCGTCAATAATTCATATGCTTGTGTACTATTCGATAGCGGTGCGGAGAGAAGTTTTGTAAGCCACGAGTTTAAATATTTACTAAAACAAAAACCTCAACCACTCAATGAAACATTTACAGTAGAAATGGCTAATGGCAAAACAGAAAGCACAAACGACATATACATAGGCTGTACACTCACTCTGGACGATCACTCCTTTCAAATCGACGTAATGCCTGTTAAAATAGGAAGTTTTGACGTGATTGTTGGTATGGATTGGCTAATTCCCCATCATGCCGACATCATGTGTTACGAACGAGGAATTCGACTTCATCTGCCGGATGACAAGACCTTTGTCGTCTACGGTGATAAACCCAGCACCAGCCTCTGAATCGTGTCTTGCATCAAAGCTCGAAAATACCTACAGAAAAGATACCATGCCTTCCTAGCCCACGTTGTTGACGAGAAGAAGGAAGTAAAGAACATCAAAGAGATCCCTGAAGTCTGCGACTTTCCCGACGTATTCCCAGAAGACCTTCCAGGAGTACCACCCGCACGACAAGTCGAGTTCAGAATCGATTTGATCCCAGGAGCCACCCCAGTAGCAAAAGCGCCATACCGATTAGCCCCGGCAGAAATGCAAGAATTATCCAGCCAACTAAACGAACTGCTAAGTAAAGGGTTCATCAGGCCGAGCTTCTCACCTTGGGGAGCGCCGATCTTGTTCGTGAAGAAGAAGGATGGATCATTCCGTATGTGCATTGACTATCGGGAGTTGAACAAGCTCACTATCAAAAACCGATACCCGTTACCCCGAATTGACGACCTACTCGATCAACTCCAAGGATCGAGTTATTTCTCAAAGATCGATCTGAGGTCGGGATATCACCAACTCAAGGTTCAAGAAGAAGATGTTCCTAAAACGGCATTCAGAACTCGCTACGGTCATTATAAATTCGTTGTGATGCCCTTCGGATTGACCAATGCGCCTGCAGTGTTCATGGATCTGATGAACCGTGTATGCCGACCTTACCTAGATAAATTCGTGATAGTGTTCATCGACGACATACTTATCTATTCACGAAGTAAGGAGGAACATAGTCAGCACTTACGACAAGTTTTGGAGACATTAAGAGCAGAGAAGCTGTATGCGAAGTTTTCGAAATGCGAATTTTGGCTTCGAAAAGTGGACTTTCTAGGCCACGTAGTCAGCAAAGAAGGGATACATGTGGATCCTTCCAAAATCAAGGCCATCGAAAGCTGGGAAGCACCAAGAACTCCGACGGAAATCCGTCAGTTTTTGGGCCTTGCTGGCTATTACCGAAGATTCATACAGAACTTCTCCAAAATTTCAAAGCCACTTACCACCCTGACATAGAAGGGTGTAACATTCAAGTGGGGAGATAAACAAGACGCCGCCTTCCAGACCTTAAAGAAAGCTTTGTGCAGCGCTCCTATTCTGTCCCTTCTAGAAGGAACAGAAGACTTTGTGGTCTATTGCGATGCATCTAACCAAGGTCTGGGCTGTGTACTCATGCAGAGAGGAAAGGTCATTGCTTACGCTTCAAGACAACTTAAAACTCACGAGGTCAACTACACTACACATGACCTCGAGTTGGGAGCAGTAGTGTTCGCATTGAAGATCTGGAGACACTACCTGTACGGCACAGAATGTACAGTATACACCGACCATAAGAGTCTCCAGCATATCCTCAACCAAAAAGAACTCAATATGAGACAACGACGATGGATGGAGCTACTAAGTGACTATGAATGTGAAATTCGTTATCACCCAGGGAAGGCCAACGTGGTAGCTGATGCCCTTAGTCGGAAAGAGTACTCGGGCCGCCGAGTAAAGTCCCTGTCGATAACAATCCATTCCCATTTGGCCACTCAGATCAAAGAGGCACAGTTAGAAGCCTTAAAACCAGAGAATGTCGCAAATGAAGCCTTGCGAGGGATGGATAAAAACCTTGAAGTTAAGGATGACGGAGCTCGTTACCTCATGAACCGAATTTGGACACCGAGATTCGGCGGATTCAGAGACATTATCATGAATGAAGCTCACAAGACTAGATACTCCGTTCATCCTGGGTCCGACAAAATATACCTGGACCTCAAGAAACTGTATTGGTGGCCAAACATGAAGGCAGAAATTGCTACTTACGTGGGCAAGTGCCTGACTTGCGCCAAGGTTAAAGTAGAATACCAAAAGCCCTCGGGTTTTCTAATTCAACCAGAAATACCCGAGTGGAAGTGGGAGCGGATAACAATGGACTTCATAACCAAATTACCAAAGACAACTGGTGGGTTAGATACTATATGGGTAATCGTCGATAGGTTAACCAAATCCGCTCACTTCCTACCAATCAAGGAGACTGATAGGATGGCTAAGCTGGCGAGGCTCTACCTCAAAGAAATTGTAAAATTGCACGGTGTACCAAGATCAATTATCTCGGATAGAGATAGCCGGTTCACTTCACACTTTTGGCAATCATTACAAAAGGCTATGGGAACCAGGCTTGACATGAGCACAGCTTACCATCCGCAGACGGATGGCCAAAGTGAAAGAACCATCCAAACGCTGGAAGACATGTTGAGAGCCTATGTGATAGACTTCGGTAAGGCGTGGGACACCCACTTACCGCTCATTGAGTTTTCATACAACAACAGCTATCACACTAGCATCAAAGTTGCTCCATTTGAAGCTTTATATGGACGCAAGTGCAGATCCCCTCTATGCTGGGCTGAGGTGGGTGATACTCAACTAGCCAGGGGTCAGGTACCTAAAAACACTCTCACCGGTCCGGAGATCATACGAGAGACAACGGAGAAAATCGTTCAGATCCGTGAACGATTGAAAGCATCTCGTGACCGACAAAAGAGCTATGCAGATAAGCGACGCAAGCATTTGGAATTCCAGGTTGGCGACCGAGTGTTGTTGAAAGTCTCGCCATGGAAAGGAATGATACACTTTGGAAAGCGTGGGAAGCTGAACCCCAGATACATTGGGCCCTTCGAGATCCTCGCTAGGATCGGCCCAGTAGCCTACAAACTTCGATTACCGCAGGAGCTCAGCAACGTCCATCCCACCTTTCACGTATCCAACTTAAAGAAATGCCTGTCCGATGAAACCCTTATCATCCCACTTGACGAAATCGAAGTGAACGAGAACCTCCATTTTGTGGAAGAACCCGTAGAGATCATGGACAGGGAAATCAAGAGGACGAAACACAGCCGCATACCGATAGTTAAGGTCTGTTGGAGTGCCAAGCGCGGACCAGAATTTACTTGGGAGCGCGAAGACCAGATGAAGCAGAAGTATCCACATCTCTTCCCAAACCCTTGAGGATCCACTCAAGAGTTAAATTTCGGGACGAAATTCTCTCTAACGGGTAGATGATGTGACAATTGTAAATTTTGGTCAGCAAAAGTCAACTGTAGTCAAACGAAGCGTACGTTAATTTATATGTTGAAAAGTTATTTTCCATGACTTTTGCAGTGAATTATTAATATTATAAGTATTACGTATGCTAAATCAAACAATTATGGGTTAAAAATCGAAAATACGAACAACAGACTACTGTAGCATAAAAATTCGATAATCGTACAATTATTATTTTGAGAATAATAATATTCATAAAACGACCCACTCGTAAATACGAACCTGTGGATATATAGAACGTCGAAAACGGAGTTCGTATGTGGAAGTTACAACCATTAAATCGCTGTGAACGGATAAATGTACACAGGGTTTGGAACCAAAATACAAAATAAGGTGCCTTAAACATCAAATATGAAATAACAATTCATATGATAAGTAACGTAATAATATCTAGTATTTAATTTCAAAGCTAAATGCAATTTCCGGTAAAATGCCAAAAATCGCGAAAACGGAAGAATACCGCGCTTAAACGCGTATTCCGACACCCAACGAGTTATAATTTATTCAAAATAAATGTTTGGCAATGTTTTTATACAAAATAATTATTTAGAACTTCATTTCGTCAAAAACGCACAAAATTTCACTAAAACGGCTTACTATTTTATAAAAATCACTTATTTTATAAAGTATATTACTATTTTATAAAAACCACACCACCCCACCCCCTACCCCCCCATCGGCTGGAACAATGCACCAAGCCATCAAGACCCAATCTTTAGGCACTATTCACAATATCTAGGCTTGATGGAGCTAGTAATTTTATATTATGGAAAATCTAAGACTAAATCTTCCAACAAGAAAAGAACTAGCCATTCATTTGAACCAAGTCACAACTCCCTCGCCACTCTCCCTCTCCTCTCGGCTCTCACCTCACTCTCTCCCTCTCTTCTTCTCTTCCAAGCCGTGACCACCATCATCATCTCCAAAATTCCATTTTCAAGTTCTTTCACAAGTTCAAGAGGTAACTTTCATACATCTTTTGATTCTAATAAACATAACACAAGTTTACACCTTTTACACACACTAACATCCATCCATATCCATTGGATATTAGTTTTGCCCAAGGGTCTTTAAGCTCCAAACTTCATCATCTTCAAAGATCTTGCAAGTATCCTTGGTAAGTTATGATCATCTAGTGATTTAAGTTCTAAATACTTTCATATACTCTTTTACACACACATACTAACGAAAATCCATTGGATAATAGCTTTGTCCAAGGGTCCTCCGGGTCTTAGAACCAAAATCTTCAACCTTCTTACAAGGAATCTTAAGATCCACACTCAAGGTGAGTTCATACCCCTCATTTTCATCTTTTCAAACCTTTTTGGGGGAGAATACAAGTACTTTAACTATATATGTTGTTTATTCAAGTTTATATGTGTTTAAATGATATATATGTTGGTTTACACAAGTTTATAAAGTTAGTATTTGGGTAAAAATACCTTTGACATGAAATATCGGTAGATCTTGTAAGATGTTCACTATAATACATGATATGCTTGTATAAAAGTTACTAGACTATAATTAAAGTGTGTAAAAATGTTGGATCTTGAACAAAAATGTTATAAATATGAATTTGACATGAAATGTGAGTAGATCCATGTATTATGAACACTTTGACATATTAAGTTGTGTAAAAGTTACTAAACTACAAATAAAGTGTACAAAGATACTAGATCTTGAATAAAAACGAAAACTAGTAAAAACTACGTTTTTATAAACAAAGGCACTATTTTCTAGCAAAAATAGTTATAATCAAGATATTACACTATTTTTGTGAGAAATATCCTAAAAGATGATATTTAAAATCTTTGAACAAGTTATTTCGCTATCGTTCGTAAAAATAAGGTTATTACGACACAATTACTAAAAATAGACTATTATTGGAATAGTTTATGAACAAAAGGTTACTATGACATTTAATCATGACAAAATAATTATATAAAAATATATAATTATTATACTTTACTATATTATCATGGGAAAAATGATAATGGACGATTACAAGAGTTTTTATATACAAATCGTACGTAAACAAGTTGATTGGAATACATACATTTTTGTGAGATGAATCTTCACAGTACTTTTATAAGTACCTACTATAAGTCCTGAACATTTATATAACCAGAGTCTTGGTAAGAGAGCGCGATATTTGAGTATAGATATATACGGGGCTTGACAAACCCCGCACCTGAGCTGCTAGCTACAGCTTCACCGGCAGGTCTGAGGTGTCCAAATGTCTAACATTCCGACTCCTGAAGAACGTCGCAGCAGGCCAACTAGTCACAGTATGGTTATATGGTATCTCACATGGGAAAATAATCAACTTAATACTTTTATAAATTGTTTACGTGGAAACACACATTTCAAGGAAAGTACACTACAGTTTACATATTACATTTTAGTATTTGAGATTTAAAGACTTGGACATTTTTATGAGAAGATATTGGATTTTCTTGGTTTTCAACACTATCGTTTACAAAAAAAGGATATTTCTATACAAAAATCTTATGAACTCACCAACTTAATTATTGACACTTTTTCAACTACTTGTATTCTCAGGAAATTGATAAGGTAAACCTCAGCGCGATTCGAAGAGACGTTACGACGTCGTTTTTGTTCATTTTGAAATCATTTGTAATTGTGATTGAAACACGCAACTTTTAAATGATGTAACATTTGCAATTATTTAATGATGGTTGTTTGCTTGGAATTCACTATTATTCAACTTTGTTATGATATTGTTCATGAAGTCATTCACCCTTGAACTATTCTGCCAATACGGTTTGAGGGTGTGACATCATAGCACCTCGAATCAGTCTTAGGTTGCAGTCAAGTAGACTAAAGACCCCTAGAACCATTGGAAGTCACAGTACACATTACCAGAATGGAGTTAGGAGAGAAAAAGACAGGATAACGTATTGAGATGTCATCGAAAGAACATCCGATTGGATCATCTACAATAAAGTGCATTGGATACATAGAAAGAGTGAAAGGTTCATAAAGACATAGCTATAAAATTAGAATTGAAAGTTTAAAGGAAATCTTGAAACTGATAATAGTTTATGACAATATCCGACTTGGTGATTACCTCGTAGAGACTTGGTAATAAGCAGGAGTAGCTGCCAGTCAGATCTTTATGTTTCGCTTTCGCATGTTTTACTTCCCGAATAATTTAATTATTCAGAAAGGTCCACAGTCGCTTATACTTTGGGAAGTAAGTATTGAATCAAGACTGTCATGAATTGGTTTGTAGACTGTCTAAGGAGTTAGACATAGCAATATGATTGCTACAACATTCATGAGTACTTAGAAATAGAGATTTGAGTATTGGATAAACCCACGCTCAATAGATTGCTTCATGGATTATATCACAAGCAATGTTGAGACGATAATATCTTATGATCTTGAAGTAGAGAGATATGAGTTATAATTTACAAGGCAGTTGTTCATTGATGGTACGAAAACGCATCGGTAACTCGATGTTATAAAACGTTTTGTTGTGAATAATTTGACTGGTAAAAGATATAAGCATATGAGTCGAAGCTTATTCGTTCCTTGACCCTGATGGGAAATAGATATCTGTAGGCCTCTCGATGATTTTGAAGTTGACTAAAGTGCTGGTCAGCCAGGACTAAATTGATGTGTTCAATTATAAGTCCTAAAGTCATAAGCAGAATCGGAAATCGGAAAACAGAGTATCGGACAGAGATTGATCTCAATCCATGTCTCGTGTATGTAAGTATCTTGTTGGACGAAGGATCATATGATCACTTATCTTTGGACAGAACTGACTAGGTCAGGGTTCGGCAGCGGTTTCTAGGAAGCTACAGTTGCTAAATTAATTAGAGGGTAAATTGGTAATTTTAGTCATAGACTTATCCAAGTGGGAGACTGTTGGATTGGGTGTCTAAGCCATGACTAATAATTTGTATTTACCTAATTGATAGTAGCAAAGTCCATTTGGGTTGCCCTCATGGCTAGAGGTTTAGCAGAAAATCCAGGAGAGAGAAAGATTGATTTATTATATGATTAATAAATCAATAGAAATAAAATAAATAGTTTATTAATATATTATGATGATAATATATTAATTAGAAACTATATTAATTAATTAGAAATTCATCTGAAATTAATTGGAATTAATTTGGTGATTAATTTGATTAATTAAAGGTGCAGGGGCTGAATTGTAATTATTCAATATTTGAGTAAGTGACAATTATGGTAGTTTAAGTGGGCAACGAAATTATGGAGGGATTATCCATAATTTCGATTATTATATGTTAGGAGAAATAGATTTGAATTGATAGACAAATGTTTATCTTATTTGAATTCAAAAAGGTTTATCTCTAAAGGCTTATCTGGTGGCCACTTGGAAACTATAAATAGAGACCCCTATGCTGTTGGATTAGGTGTCTAAGCCATGACTTTATATTTATCTTATTAATTGAAGCAAAGTCCATTTGGGTTGCCCTCATAGCAGGAGGATTGATGTAGAAGTCAGTAGAGAGAAAGGTTGATTTATTAATTGTTTAATAAATCAATAGAAATAAATAAATAGTTTATTAATATATTTAAGTGTTAATATATTAATTAGAAACTATAATAATTAATTAGAAATTAATCTATAATTAATTGGATTTAATTTGGAGATTAATTTAATTAATTAAAAGTGCAGGGACTGGTTTTGTAATTATTCAATAGTTCAATATTGACTGGCCAGTCTAGGGGTTAAAGGTGGCGAGATTTGTGGTGCCACCACAAGGATCTCGAAACCCTAATTAGGGTTTAAGTAAAGCCTTGTCCAATTGGTAAAAAGGCTTGCCAAAGTTGGGCTCTAGGGTTTTAAGCTGTGCCACCTGATACTATAAATAGGGAACCCCTAGGGAACCCTATTCTGTGCCACTTTCATCTATCTGAAGTAACTCCGCTGTCTTCTCTCCTCCATTGCTTGGGTGTGACTCCATTTGAGGCACGAAACTTGTGCTGCTAGCTTCTGGATCAAGAATCAAAGGTTGGTTCTTCTATTTTTTACTTTAGAAATTATTGTTGGCCTTTACTTTTAGTTTATTATCTTCATAGAAGAAAACATAGATCTTTCTAGGGTTGCATGTGAACCATAGTAATTTTTGTGTTCATTGTTTGCTAGAAAACCATTCATATGCACCATAAAAGCCACGACTTTTTCCTCTCTTCCCTCTCTCTGGAACTTTTGAAAACCCTAGTTTTAGGTGTGATCTCATTTGAGGCAGGACACTTGTGCTGCTTTGCTTTGAAGAAACCCTAAAAGGTTAGTTTTTCTGATTTTATTCTTTTAGTTATTTTCTTGTGGACTTTAGGAATTTATTATATGTTCAATTAGAAGAAAACATAGATCCTTATAGGTTGCATGTGAACTTAGGGTTTTAGTTCATTGATTTGCCTTAAACCTTTCATTTCTAACAAAGAATCATGTGACCCTGATAACAATTGACATGATGATCATACATATATGTATACAGACACACTATTTTGTGGTATGCCCCCATATCGTCATGTCTGGAGCCTCTTCACATACATACAACATCACACAACAAAACTATTTCGATGTGTATACTATGTTTGACAACAAAGAAGCCTTAAAAAACTCAATTGGAAGGAAAGCTATTGAGCAGGGTTTTTCAGTTCAAAACATTGCACTCTACCAAAGAAAGGCATGGGGTTGTATGTTGTCAAGAAAACTGTTATTGGCGTCTTATGACAAAAATATTACAAAAAACCCATCCTTCCTTTACAGTACATAAATTTGTCGACGTACACGCATGTTTGTCGACACTATGGAACCCAATCATCGACAAGCGAACAAAAGAGTGTTGGGGCACTTGTTGTGGGAGGTTATGGCTGGAAATCACAATCAAGTTTACTAAGGAAGTGACACTGTAAGAGATGTCAATTCAAAGTATAAATTTGATATTAGCTAAAACAATCCTAGTTAGTTAAACAACATGCCATTAAATTATTAAGGGGTACATAAGAGAACTATTTTTCCAAGCTCCTACCTTATTGTCAAAAGTGAAAGGTTTTCTGCAACTATGAACTAAAATTCCTAAGTTCACATGCAACCTATATAGATCTAGGTTTTCTTCTAATTAAACATATAACGAATCCTAGAAGGCCAGAAGAAATTAACTAAAAGAATAAAATAAGAAAAACTAACCTTTTAGGATTTCTTTGAAGCAAAGCAGCACAATTGTCTTGTCTCAAATGAAGTCACACCCTAGCTTGAGGCTTTGGCCGAAAATTCCTTCAGAGAGAGTACAAAAAACGTGGTCCTAGGGTTAGGAGAGTCTCTATATTTATAGCCTCCATGTGGTGATCAGATAATCGTTACAGATAAACCTTTTTGAATTCGAATTAAGATAAACTATTATTTTAATCATTCAAACACCATTTATCTGTAGTATATATATATATATATATATATCTCGAGAATATATATATATATATATATATATATATATTTTCGTCCACCACATGGTCACTCACACTGCCACTTACTCAACTATTGAATAATTACAGTTTTAGTCCCTACACCTTTAATTAATTAATTTAACTGCCAAATTAATTCCAATTAATTCCAGAAAATTTCTAATTAGTTATTATAGTTTCTAATTAATATATTATCACTTAAATATATTAATAAACTATTTATTTAATTTCTCTTGATTTATTAATCATATAATAAATCAATCTTTCTCTCTACCGGACTCTCTGCAAATCCTCCAACTATGAGGGCAACCCAAATGGACTATGCTACTATTAATCAGATAAATACTAATTATTAGTCATGGCTTAGACACCTAATCCAACAGTCTCCCACTTGGATAAGTCTATGACTAAAATTACCAATTTACCCTCTAATTAATTTAGCAACTGTAGCTTCCTAGAAACCGCTGCCGAACTCTGACCTAGTCAGTTCTGTGCAAAGATAAGTGATCATATGATCCTTCGTCCAACAAGATACTTACATACACGAGACATGGATTGAGATCAATCTCTGTCCGATACTCTGTTTTCCGATTTCCGATTCTGCTTATGACTTTGGGACTTCTAATTGAACACATCAATTTAGTCCAGGCTGGCCAGCACTTTAGTCACCTTCAAAATCATCGAGAGGCCTACAGATATCTGTTTCCTATCAGGGTCAAGGAACGAATAAGCTTTGACTTATATGCTTATATCTTTTACCAGTCAAATCATTCACAACAACACGTTTTATAACATCGAGTTACCGATGCGTTTTCGTATTATCAATGAACAACTGCCTTGTAAATCATAACTCATATCTCTCCACTTCAAGATCATAAGATATTATCGTCTCAACATTGCTTGTGATATAATCCATGAAGCAATCTATTGAGCGTGGGTTTATCCAATACTCAAATCTCTATTTCTAAGTACTCATGAATGTTGTAGCAATCCTATTGCTATGTCTAACTCCTTAGACAGTCTACAAACCAATTCATGACAGTCTTGATTCAATACTTACTTCCCAAAGTATGAGCGACTGTGGACCTATCTGAATAATTAAATTATTCGGGAAGTAAAACATGCAAAAGTGAAACATAAAGATCTGACTGGCAGCTACTCCTGCTTATTACCAAGTCTCTACAAGGTAATCACCAAGTCTGGTCTTGTCATAAACTATTATCGGTTTCAAAAATTTCTTTTAACCTTTCAATTCTAATTTTACAGCTATGTCTTTATGAACCTTACACTCTTCCTATATATGCAAAGTATCTTATACTTATACACTTTATTGTAGATGATCCAATCAGATGCTCATCCGATAACATCTCAATAAGTTATCTTGTCAATTTTTCTTCTAACTCCATTCTGGTAATGTGTACTGTGACTTCCTATGGTTCTGGGGTCTTTAGTTTACTTGACTGCACCCTAAGACTATTTCGAGGTGTTATGATGTGCCGGTGAACCACACGCGCTCCATCAGAATACCAACGAGACTTTGTAACCATGAAGTCCATTAACATCATGTCCTGATGTTAATAATTACCACTTTGAAAATATTTCAAATTAATACTATCACTTTCACCTTAATCATTTCCTAATGAATTCTCACTTTAGTTCAACCAATCCATCCATTATTCCCAGCCAGGCAATGTCCTGAATCCAACTTACTATGCCCTAAGCATTAAGTTATCAGGACATGTTCATGACTTTATGATCGATACAAAACTTGTGGAACCCGATCTAATCCTATTCCAAACCCTTTCGGAATCCAAGGATTATTTATAATCCTTTGTGTCATGATTTTCGAAAAACTATTTTCCTTTCGGAGACTTTTCTTGTGCATCTTGAATCTTATCAAGATCATGCTTACAATGACTAGGTCTATGCTGGTGATTTCATCTTTCCAATAGATGACTGTGAATTACATGAGTATGTTGCACCTTCTTTATTTCTTTCATGCCAAGTCATCACACTTTGCAATGACAAGAAAAACTTTTCCTAAGTCTATGCATCTTGAATCTCATCAAGATCATCTTGGCAGAATCTGGATCTATCTCATAGACGTTTACAACCACCTGAGTATGCCGTATTTCTATTAAGGCTTTCATAGCGATCCATATCTTAACACCAAGTCATTACACTTCGTAATGAAAAGAGACGTTTCCTGGAACCATTATTTATCCCACATGTGGGGATAGTGGATAACGGCGACTCCCACTGGCTTTGACACGGTTATAGGCTATTCACAAAATCCAGGACTTATGGCACATTTTGAGAATCCAAACCTTTCTGACATTTTAATGGAAATCTTTCAGCCCTTTCTCAAAATCCAATCCTATGACATATTTTGAGAATCTGAATATCCTTTCTCACGAGATGCCCGTGGGACAAAACACGGTCCTATTCACCTTTGTACCGGGACTCTCTTTGTGAGTCTTTATTAGTGTGCCGGTGATCCACACGCGCTCCACTAACGATTCACAATGTACGGTACAGTATCCTTTCAGATTCCATCCTCTATTAAGATTACTTCTCCCGGAATCAATTACTTGACTTTGAGTATCATCTCACTCAACCAGATGTTCTGAAGGTATGTATCTGTCCATGTTGCTTTCTTTTGATGATTCAGTTACTCCCACTGGTTTTTAGACCAGGTTAAAATCAATCAAAATTTTCACATAGACTGTGTCTCGCCTTGAGGTTCTCTTGTTTGGTAGCAACCGGGCTCACCAATGCTTCCAAGTAGTCGGATTGTAAATTCGTACAAACTATAGTGATTTACCACCAATCAGTGTGTCACCCTAATCATAACTACTTATGATGGTGATCAATACTACTGGTCAAGAGAAGATTATGTCAGTTGTAGAACAGAAATCTAATTTCTGCTCCAAGCCTAGTGATGACTAAATGTTCTTCCACTTGGCTAATCCTGAACTCATTTAGGACTGTCCCAACTCCCACTGTTTCCTTAGAACATGAGTTCTTTCTAAAAGAGCTATTCTTTTAGATTTGCAGCGGGATAGCCAACGAAACGACATTGCTGATCAGGTTCAGGCTAGTCATGAGGTTCAGACGAACACTACATGACCCTGGAGTTTCAATGTACAAGTGGGATAATCCCAGCTTTACATATCAGACAGTGTCTGCAAGACCTACTTAGTCTAGGATGTGGTCGGAATATGGTTTATATAGACTGACTGGTATAGAGTTCAACTTATTTAAAACTAATTTGCAATGTATCTCATACATCGAGGATCGAACTGTTTCGACCAATGCTCCATTATCTTCCTCAAGACACATTATAACCATTAATGCTCTTGGAAGAGAATGAACTGTGAAACCTTTTTCTTAGTTTATGTTATCCGTCAGGTTCTATGGAACTTGTACTTCCTTTGAAGTCCTTGGACTTTTCAAGGTTTCAATTCAATTGCTTATCTCGATAAGCAATGTCATATTCATCATATCGAATGATGAATATTGCGAAGTACAAACAATTGTGTTCTATGTCTTTTACATATCTATGTAGACTAATGACTTTGTTAACTTTGTTCAAGACTTGTAATCTTCAGTTGACTCTAAGTTAACTGATTCCAAAATCCTATCCTCTGGATCTTTGGGTGATTCATTTCTTGCCACATGTGCTTTGTCAAGAACTCAATCATCATCTGACTCTGAGTCAGATGATTCCAATGTCCTGTCCAACTGGACCTTTGGTTGATTCATTTCTTGACACATTAAGAAGTCAATTCATCAAGTGACTCTAAGTCAAATGATTCCAAGGTCCTGTCCAACTGGACCTTTGGTTGAATTGATTCTTATAACATTTGTATTAAGAATCATAATGACACAATTATTGAATCCAAACACTTTGGATGCATCAACATTCAAGTTATTACTAATCATACATTCAACACATTCATATAACATTTCAAGGATAATTTCAGACAATAGGTGTTAAAAGAAAATATGACAATTTTATTAAAAATAAAATCCTTGAACAATGTAATAGACAATGTCAAAAATGTATCTAAAGACTAATAACAATATTTAATATCTATCTAAACTTCAAAACTGCACGAGCTGGAGATCCAATCCAAATGTGCTCCTATGCGACAGAGTCCCGTGCCTTCTTGATTCCATGTATGTCAACCAAAATGTGACTATCACATTATATATCAAGAACTCTTGGAACAGGAGTTTTGAGGTTCTTAGATATACTTGAGCTTTCCAAAGAGTTGGAGCGACTTCCAATCTTTCCGTAACTGTATCCGATTTAGTGGATTCCCAGTTTGAGACATGTCCGGGCGATCTCGACCGTTTCTTGTTACGTCTCTTCACTGGACTTAATCCAGAAGTAGTTGAGCCATTGGAGCTATGCCTGTCCAAGAGTGACTCGTATAAAGTCAACAGTGGACGCATTTCCATGAGGGTCTTTTCCTGGCCTTCCTTTCTATACGTCTGAATGAACAGATCGTACTCACCAGTCAGCGAATCGAGTAGAATGTTAACACTCTTTTCCTGACTCATGGAATAACCAAGTTTGTATAATTCGCCTATGTACGCTTCAATCTGAAGAACATGCGAATTGACGCTACTTCCTGCCTTTAGGTTGCACTCTGCAAGTCTTTTGAAGATCCTAGCTCATTCCTCTTCAACTGGCTTTTGGAACCTTTCCTCAACCAGTTGCATTAACTCATATGGCCCCAAGGATTCAAAATCCTTGCGGAACTCGGGGTCAATGGTTAATAGCATGAGGTCACGAATCTCTTCGGATTCATCAACTAAGAGGTTATGCTTATCATAAGAACCTTTTATGATGACTTGTTCCGGTGGGACCGGGATCGGATACTCAGTGAGATGTAGCTTGCCTGCAACGCTGAGAACCAGTCTCCAATTGCGAAGCCATTCTTTACTGTTAAGGCCAGTCAGCCTTTCCATATTTGGCAGGTGCATTCTGATGCTTTCAGAAATGGGTGAAGGAGGAGAAGGAGGAGAATTGACACTTGACATCTATAAAAGAAATAGAATTTATTAGTTTAACTGTTCCTTTTAAATAATTACCCAATATATTATTTATTAAGGCTAGGATCCAAAATACCCCAACTATGGTGTGAAGAGGGATGCCGTAATCACAACATAATGGTCATTAAGGTAGATAAACACTTATCAATTTCATCTTATGAAATTCCTAGTTCTGATGAGATTCATTAAACTTTTAAATGGCATGTTTAATCTCGGATGTGCCCCACTGTTTGTGACTGGGATGCCGAGGATCACAAACTGGATGTGAATAACCATGCAAATTAGCTTGGTACTCTCGGGTTAATTATCATCTCGAATTGATGTGCCGGTAAACCACACACGCTCCATCAACAATGATAATACCCAGGAAACCCATTGCAACTCTTTATGAACCCCAATTGGCGTGTCGGTTAACCACACATGCTCCACCAATGTTTCATAAAGTGCAATGTGCAATTTCATGGATTAGCATCAATTCACATTTTTCCTAAAGTAACTAGATTGGGATTTTATTAAGTGTTCTAGTACTTTGAATCATTATACTTTTAGTGATTATTAGGCGGTCCTATCAAACCTGTTCGGCTAACGACCCTCCACTGATCAGGCGAGCGGTGGGCGAGAGTGTTCACCCATTAGACCGCCATTTTACAGGCAGTCTCCTTATACCCACTTTATAGACCAGCTTCGTAAATGAGGCCTACCAATGATTTGACTAACCATTTAATCTCATACATATAAAAATAACTTCCTAGTTATAATATATATATATATATATATAAGATGTAATTTTTTAAACCTTTAAAAAATTGTTTCTGGTTTATCTTTTAATTTATAGTCGATTTAAGCTATTAAATTTAAAATTAAATTAAACCACTTAAAGCCGATTTAATTATCTTTTAATTAACCAATTAATTAAATTAATTAAATTTGATATTTTAAACCTCTTAAAATATTTATAGATTTAATCTATTAATTTTCGGAATTTAAACCATTTAAATCAAAATTAATTAAATTCTATAAATTATCTTTTAATCAAACAATTAATTAAATTAATTAATTTTGCAGATAGGTGTCACAAAATAATCAAATTAATTTAAACCTATCATTATTCCCTAATTTTCGAATTTAGGATAGGAGGTTTAAGGTTTTATCTATTTAAACAATTAAAGTTACCAAAAATAGAAAGCCTACTAAACCCTTCCTTTATTCACGCCAAGCAGGGGGGAGGGGCCAGGGTTTTTCGAAACCCTAACCCTAATATTCAAAACGGCCACATTAGGGTTTAGAAACAATAAACCCTAATTTACTGGATACAGTTATAGCAATTTAACAAGAAAACACACCGAATAGCTCTCATACCACTGAAATGTTTTCTGCAACTATGAACTAAAATTCCTAAGTTCACATGCAACCTATATAGATCTAGGTTTTCTTCTAATTAAACATATAACAAATCCTAGAAGGCCAGAAGAAATTAACTAAAAGAATAAAATAAGAAAAACTAACCTTTTAGGATTTCTTTGAAGCAAAGCAGCACAATTGTCCTGCCTCAAATGAAGTCACACCCTTGCTTGAGGCTTTTGCCGAAAATTCCTAAAAGAGAGTACAAAAAACGTGGTCCTAGGGTTAGGGAGAGTCTCCCTATTTATAGCCTCCATGTGGTGATCAAATAATCGTTACAGATAAACCTTTTTGAATTCGAATTAAGATAAACTATTATTTTAATCATTCAAACACCATTTATCTGTAGTATATATATATATCTCGAAAATATGTATATTTATATATATATATATATATATATTTTCGGCCACCACATGGTCACTCACACTGCCACTTACTCAACTATTGAATAATTACAGTTTTAGTCCCTGCACCTTTAATTAATTAATTTAACTGCCAAATTAATTCCAATTAATTCCAGAAAAATTTCTAATTAATTATTATAGTTTCTAATTAATATATTATCACTTAAATATATTAATAAACTATTTATTTAATTTCTATTGATTTATTAATCATATAATAAATCAATCTTTCTCTCTACCGGACTTTCTGCCAATCCTCCAACTATGAGGGCAACCCAAATGGACTATGCTACTATTAATTAGATAAATACTAATTATTAGTCATGTCTTAGACACCTAATCCAACAAAAAGTTGGTTAAACATAATATTGACAGTGTCACACATATTCAAACTGATGTTGGGGTTCAATTTCAATTCCTATATGTGTCTCTTGGTTACGCGGTATGTTCCGGTTGTTTATAACTTATGTTTGAATTTAAATTAATATGCACATAACAAATTATATGTTTTAATGTTTTTGTAGATATGATCTTTTCATTACTAGTGTAGGCCAACGATAGTAGTTGATGGTGCCCACTTGAGGGGGTAATTCAAGGGGACCATGTTACTTGCAGTCGATATAGACGGTAACAACCAAAGTTTACCCATTGCATATGGAGTATGCGATAGCAGGTGTACAGAATCATGAACCTGGTGTTTGCAGAAACTAAAAGATTGTATAGGGGATTCTCCGTATTATAAGTTTATCTCCGACAGGGCTTCAACAATATCTAACGAAATTAACAACATATTTCCTAACTCCCATCATGGAATATGTTGTCACCATCTGTATATGAATATAAGAACAACCTTTGGGAAAAATGATAAAATTAAAGCTCAGATCCGACATGCTTTTAAAGCATACATTATTTCCGAATTTAATAAAGCCATATAAAGGATCCGTAATCTTAAACCAACCTTATATGAATACTTGCAAGACGCTCTTCCAAAAAGGTGGTGTAGGGCACATTTTCTAGGGCGCATTTTCTTGGTAACATGTATAATCTAATAACCTCTAGTAGTGCTGAGTCGATAAATGAACTATCTAGATATGCACGAAAGACAACAACGTTGATGTTGATTGACTTCTTTCATGCAACAATGCATCAGTGGAGTTTCGAACATCACAACTTTAGAGGTACACTTATATGCATTTATCTATGTTATTTGTTATGTAGCTATGTTGTGTATTTTAAATATTTTCAACTGAACAATAATTTTGTTAATGTTTGAAGCAAGCATAATAACCACATTGACCTCGTGGACGAATAACAAAATCGCAAAAAAAGAGAAATAAATGTAGTAACCGGATAGTCCACCCAATTTCTAATATGAGATATCACTTTCAAAGCTTCCAGAGAGGCAGTATCATTGATTTGGGTGAAAATACATATAGTTGTTTGAAGTGGTAAAAGTCAGGTTTGCCTTGTAGACATGTCGTAAGGGTGTTAACCACCTTAAATTATAGTGACTGTTCGTTGATGGCTTTTCCCGTCTACCAAGTTGGTACCTATAGGAAGACATATGATGAGTTAGTAAACCCTCTTCCATCCGGATGTGATTGGGAGATCCCATATGATTTGATAATTGTCAACCCCCCAATAATGCAAAGATGACAGCCTGATAGGCTAAAAACAGTTATCGTATTCCATTACAAGGTGATGGTCGTATTGTAAATGAGTGGTCTAGATGCCATCAAAAAGCACATACAGTGTTTGTCTTTAATTTGTATCAAGCCGCAAACTAGATAGATCAAAGAATTCACATAAGAAGGGGACATCGAGTACCATATGGGCCTCCGATAGCTGTTCTCAAAGTGAAAGTGTGTATCCAACATTTGATTTGAATGAGTAATGTATTTGTTATTTTATTGAATTCAAACCATGAAAATTCACCCATAAAATTCTGATTGAGATGTTATCATTTTATGAATTTATTTAATGTGTTGTAAACATAATACCCATTCAGTTTATTATATTACTTTAAAAGTGTGTTATCCCTCCTCAAAGTAGGCATTTTTACGATCTTATGCGAAATTTTTTTGGTCGTATTCTTTGGTTTCTTTATATGTGATTAAAGTACAAACACATAGGATTGATATAGTATGATAATATGGTTATACGTTAAGCTCGGTTGAAGAAAAATGAGCTAATTAGCTTTTTCACCGTTTTACCGATTTTCAATTTTATGCAAGGTTGTAAAAATCGTTTGACGGTAGGTTAGCAGTCGAGTGGGGTTAAGAGATTAGTCGGATTAATCGAAAATTAGTCAGAGCCCCTAAATTATAAAGGAATTCATTTAAAAAATATAAATGTAACAAAATAGCAAAGTTTGATTCATTTTATTTCGAGATATACATTAAAGATTACACATTTGTTTATTTTTATTCTTTAATATTTTTTCAGTTTTTTTGAGTTATCGAGTGTGTTTGTGTCGTCATTTAAAAATAAACAAATAAACAATAAGTTAAAAAATAAATAAAATGAAAAAATGACATCCAAGACCGATTAATTAGCCACCAATACCGATATTTGACTGATTTTTGCAGCAAACCATCAAGCTGACCGATTAGGCGTAATCGTAATCGGTTGAAGACCGTCAAGCGACTAATCGCCGATTAATCAGCCGCCAAGACCGATTTCTGCAACACTGATTTTATGAATCTTTTCATGCGTGTAACTCATGCGTATGATTTCACTTTAAGCCGATTCTTCTCGATCTTATTTTAGTTTTATGTGCTTTTCAAAACCCTATTCACTGTTTTCGCATATGTTGCTTTAAAATTGCGTTGTCCCTCCTCAAAGTAGGCACGCTTATGATTTTACTCGAAAAACATTTTGTCGTATTCTTTGGTTTTTTTTTACCATGGAGTATATGTTAAAGTGCAAAAACGTAGGGTTGATATAGTCCGGTAATATGGTCATACATAAAGTCTGGTTGAAGAAATATGAGCAAATTAGATTTTTCACCGTTTTACTGGTTTTTTCTTTTATGCAACTTTGCATGCTTGTAATTCATGTGTAAGATATCGGGTTAAGTCGATTCTTCTCGATCTTATTTTAGTTTTATGTGTTTTCAAAAACCTACTCACTGTTTTTGCATAAGGTGCTTTAAAAGTGTCTTATCCCTCCTTAAAGTAGGCACGTTTATGATATTATGCAAAATAAATTTGTCGTATTCTCTGGTTTTTTACCACGGAGTATATGTGATTAAAGTATAAACACGTAGGATTGATACAGTCTGATAATATGGTAATGCATAAAGCTTGGCTGAAGAAAAACAAGCAAATTAGTTTTTTCACTGTTGCAAATTAAACAACATGCACTACATAAGTTTAGTTTACGGGTCACAAATCTAAGAATTGTAACAGATACACTGCTTTTTCATGGTCAATTAGATATCCTCTAATTCTTACGACATTTTCAAGGCGGCATTATTAGCTACAAGCCTTGAAATTTCGGCTTCTGTTTTCACAATCCAGGTTTTTTCCTCTTTAAGCTTCTTGTAGGTATGGTTTACCCAATTATCCTGCTTTTGTTTCAATTCATCACACGGAAGTTCTACACGTTCATCAATTTTCCTTCCTTTTTCAGAGTCCCTTAGGTTGACTTTTTCGGCATTTGTGATGCTTTCAAATATATAATCTGGCATCTTATCAGGTAGTGGATCGTCTATACAATATTGACATCGCAACGGTCGTCATGCGGTCAAAAATAATAAAACTAACCTCACTCTCACTTAGCACAGTGGAAGTCAGGGTCGATCTACAGGAGTTACGTGGTCGAGACAGGTGACAGATTACCAACTGCAGTGTCACGCTACAGTCAAAGGATCTAATTCCTAACTTTTGACAACTAAACCGTAAAGAGCATAAAATCCAATAATCCAAACAAGTATTAACTAAGCTAAGCTACTAACTAAACTTTGTTACCTACTGAAATCAGAAGTACATCTCCAATCCAGAAGCAATCAAAGGCAATCCAAACATCAAAACACAATCCAATCAATCAAACTTTCATTCACAAGCATAAACACCGAAAAACAAAGCAACTAACATAAACCAAATCAAACATGAACTAAACTAAACCAAGTTTTAAACTAAGATTACTTACTGATTCCAGAAGTAAATTCCAGAGAGATCAGAAGCAATTACAATCCCAAAAACATCCAAACAAGCATTCAACACTAACAATACCGAAAAAGTGCAATATACTTGAACCGAATGATTACTTTGATAAATCAAAACCAAATCAGATCCTAAGATTTGAAAACAGTAAACAACTATCTAAAATCAGTAACAAAGAATTAATGCCACTTGTTGTCACTCCCAAGGACATTAGCCAACTATCACTAATTATTTAACTAATTGAAAATTAAAACTAAAAACATAAAATTACCAAATGATGGTTTCAGAAGCTAAATCTCAGAGTCAAAGAGCCTTGGGGGTCGATTTTACACCAGGTCTTCGCTAGTTTTTTCGACCTAAAAGCCTCTATTTATAGTTGCAAAAATCTCGAGAACGCGCCGCGCATTAATGAATCCCGCGTCGCGCGTGCTGGCTTATCCCCGTTTCTTCGGAATTTGAATGTTTTCCACCGCCTCATCACCGCGTCGCGCCTTGATGATTTCCGCGGCGCGCGTACGTCTTTTCCTGATTTTGCCTTGATCTTCACAATTCTTCCAAATTGCACGCTTTTAGTCCCTGTTTTCATTATTTCTTTCCAAACAAGTGCTGGCACGAAAAGTGAGTAATAGCAGTAGATATGTGATATAAATTCACTAAGAATAGGGCTCAACAACGACTAAAATATGTGATATTACTAGGCGTTGTCAAATATCCAGGTTGTCCCGGGCACACATTGGAAAAGGGTTAATATATGAACATATATAACAATCATCTTCTTCACAATGCCAAATAGCATTTTCAGAAGAACTCATATTTTCTAAAAATCTGATACTAATATCATGACAACACACTTTATATAGCACTAAATAAACCACGAATGTTTTGGTATTTGACCTATAACCACTTTGACTACGATCTATGTTATAAATCTATTGCTGAAATGAAAATCCTGAATTGACTTGTCTTTCGGGCCCATCTGACTGCAATATCTAGCCCTGATGAATGCGATTTCTGGTGTATTTGTTACGATTCTGAGTATGGTTTCATGAGTTTTCAGCAATAGTGACATCTTAATAATGATTGTATTGTTGAAAACTCTATTTTCAATTGACGAAGGAGTTTTACATGCAACTATTGTTGTATATAAACCGTGACAGACTACGTATAAACACAAGCTCATATTTTTTCTATACGTAAATTAATCCAATGGTTGCTCAAAAGGGATCATCAAACGAAATTGTATGTTTCCAATAATACCTATTTGTGTAGTTGTTAAAATTCATGTTAAATTATGATTATATGGAAAGCCTGAATATTTATATCCAAACGCTAATTTTTTGTGTGGTTATTTTGTCTTAGAATACAAGTTCTAGTCCTAACATACAGAACGACTTTGAAGACCTTGAAGTTCCTTTTTGTAATTTAGGCTATTCGGTATACTACCCACGACCTTGGCATATATTTTCTTCCATATCACCATCAAAACCGCACCTCACCATTATGGGTGTGGTCACCGGAGAAAAAAAGAGGGAGAAGGAGAAGAGGGTACAGGAAGAAGGAGAAGATGAGAGAGAAAGAGATAGAGAGGCGTTGCTCGCTTTTGCTCAGCCCATGATGAGGGACACAGACGTGGTCGACACTAAGGGGGCAGTGTTCCACGTCAAGGGGGCGTGCCAGATCAGCCCCAGACGGTGTCGTTGCTCCCATACCCGACAGTGCAAATTTAATTGTAAAATTTTAATATAAAGAAAAATGATAAAAATATTAAAGTACATAAAGCAATAAAGACGTCACAATAATTAAAACCTATCATTATTTATTCAAATGGAAATTGATTTTTCCACAAAATATATATTGATGCTTCCAGAGAATAACTATGCATGGACAATTATACCCCATCAACCCATTTAATTAATGAATGATTAACTAATGCATTGGGGTTGATATTTCCATATAATATTTCAATAACATAAATATAATATCTGATCTACTTTCACATGCATTATACACATTAACCCATATACCTAAATTTTGTTTCCAAAAGCACAAGCAGGACCAGGCTTGGAATCCCAAACAACGAACGCTTCTTCAGTCGTATTTGCTTTAGTTCATCTTCAAATGGTAATTCCAAATTGGATATTTGATTCAATTAAAGTGATGTGTTAATATACTGATTTAGAATAAGTTAAAACTGATTCCGATTCTATTGACCTATTGATCAAAATGTAAAACTTGAATGTGATGTAGAATTGTGTTAAAAATTTTCAATGGAAAATGGATTTATAAATTTCTATGATACAAAATGAAAAACCCTATTTAGCTAATTCCAAATTTGAATCATACGATGAATTATTAAAGAGTGTACCAGATTTTTATTACGCTAAAGGATATAGAGTATTTATTTGAGATTCAAGTAAAGACAAATATGTCATATTGCAATGCGATCGAGACGGTTCCTATCGAGATAACATGTGTATTGAAGATAAAAGGAAGAAAAACACATGATCTCGTTTGATCAACTGCCCCTTTTCGATTGTAGATAAAAAGGAAGATGACAATGGTTGGGTACTTAAGGCAAAAAACTTGACTCACAACCATGAACCATCTACTAATATCTATGGGCATCCATCATTTCGTCGATTATCACCCGTGACGTACAAAGTGTAAAAAACATGACATTTTCTGGCATACCCCCAAGGCAAATTCTTTCTTCTTTGTGTCAAAGAAACCAAAACCTTCCGGTAGTCTCTCGAAGTATTTACAATCGGAAGGCGAAAACCGAATGGAAAACTTGGAAAAGCGATTAATGATTAGTGCCTTATTTGAAGAGTTTGAAAAGGAGGGTTTTATCTATGATATTTTACATAATTCGGTAAGGAATATAACCAAATTGTTCATTGGACATCCTTTGTCAATTAAATTGGCTAAAGTCTTCTCCGATATCTTTGTATGGACTACACATATTGTAATGCCCGGTTTCTTGAATTTAGGATAATACCAAATTATTTTATTCAAACACAAAATCACTTATGGTATAATCCCAAAAGAATAACAAGTTTACAAGTTCTATCAAAATATAGTTTAAGTTATACACTAAAGTACATAGCTATTACACCAAAAACCGGGTTCATTATACTATTCAAACAAAACTACAATACAAGTCAAAGTCCAAGTCCAAGTGTAGCTATCCATCCATGTTTCGCTTTCCGCGGTCACCGCTACCTGAACCTAACACAAAAAATAATAACAACAACTTATAAACCACAAGGGCTTACTGAGTAATCAAATATTAATCCAACTTCATCATTCAACATCTCTGTTAAGTTGATCTCAATGGGCTATCTCAGCCCTTGTATGTCACACATACCATAACTCTTTATCTTCATCTCTCAATCTGTTATACTCAATATTATTAAAGCATAGTATTCTTCTTATCTGCATTAAACATCTCAACAAGACATATTTCATCTAATAATAACCACTCACCTGATGTGGAATCAATATGTGGAACTCCTGCACCTCGTGTATGCTCCTGTCTAGTTTTAGCTGTAGCACAACAGTTCAATTTCATTACTCTAGGTAAGAAAAATTCTTAATCACACTCAATACTTATCAAAATCAAGAAACTTGTATCATTGAAGTAAGTTACAATCAAAAGATAGCAACAATATCTAAGTTGAAATCTTCAATTCCATCACTTTAACACATATAACCCTAGAAATGCAAAAATTAACACTTCTCTAGCTCGGGTTCATAGTTAGAACTCTTTTACACTAACTAATTCAAAAAATTTCACTCTAACTCTAGCTAATTGTAGGTGGTTCATCAAAACCACAAGAAAGCATCTCAATCCCAATGATTCAACCGATAAAACAAGATAAAAATCGAAGAGGGTTACCTTTCAAGCTCAAAGTATTAATCTCTAGCTTCAATTCGTGAAAGAATAGCTCTAATCTTGACTTAGAAAGTTTAGAACTGGTTTTCTAGGGTTTGGAGAGGTTTTAGACGAAAATGGTTTTAACCCCAAATGAAGCAAAGTCGTATTTTAATAACAGATCTGCGCGATTACACAGCCCATGTTAAAATTACACGGCCCGTGTAACTTACTGTATGTATTTTGGAGTTTGGTCTTCAGAGCTACACGACCCGTGTCCATATTACACGACCCGTGCTGCACACTTTACAAGACCCATGTTTATGTTACACGACCCGTGTAACTTGCGGTATGCTCAACAAATCCAAAGAGATTTCCCACACGACCCGTGTAACTCCTACACGACCCGTGTAACCTGCTTTTAGAATTTTTAAATCTCAAACTTCATCCAGATAAAATTCTAACTACCCAAACTCCTGTAATAGCCTAATTAATCTTAATTACACTAAGATTAACTCAAAATCTCAAAATTTTAATAACACAGTATTACAAGTTCTTACCCCCTTCAAAAGATTCCGTCCTCGGAATCTCTTGAAACAAAAAGGGATGTTTTGACCACATTTCCTCCTCGGTCTCCCAAGTGACATCTGTACCTCTATTATGTCGCCACTGTACTTTTACAATCCCGATCTCTTTGTTTCGTAATTTCTTGACCTTTCTATCCAGAATTTGTTCCGGCATCTCTTGGTATCTCAACTTCTCGTCTAATTGGATTCCGGTCAAAGGTACTCGAGTGGATTGGTCATGCAATGTTTTTCTGAGATGTGACACATGGAACACATTGTGGATACCCCACAACTTATCTGGAAGCTCAAGTTTATATGCAACTACTCCAATTCTCTCCAAGACTCGGAAGGGTCCAATGAATCGTGGGCTCAACTTACCTCTTTTGCCAAATCGGATTATTCCCTTCCATGGGGACACTTTCAACATTACCATGTCCCCGACACCAAACTCTATCGGCTTTCTTCTTTTGTCTGCGTATTGCTTTTGGCGGTTTTGGGCTACTCGCATATGCTCACGAATGCTTTGTATATTCTCTTTGGTCTCGACTATAATCTATGGTCCCGCCAATGGTTTCTTTCCAGTCTCTGTCCAACAAGTTGGGGTTCGACACGGTGCACCATACAAGTCTTCAAAAGGTGCCATCTGTATACTGGAGTGATAAGTGTTGTTATAGGCAAACTCTACTAAAGGCAGGTGATCTTCCCAACTGCCTCCAAAATCAATTATGCAAGCTCTGAGCATATCTTCAAGTGTCTGTATCGTCCTTTCCGACTGTCCATCTGTTTGAGGATGATAAGTAGTACTCAACAAAGCTTTAGTACCAAAATGCTTCTGGAAACCCTGCCAGAAATGTGAATTGAAGCGACTATCTCTATGAGAAATTATTGAAGTTGGCACTCGATGTCGTCTCAATATTTCTCTGGTATAAATCTCAGCTAGCTTTGACACTTGGAAATATTCTCGGATTGGGATGAAATGAGCTGACTTTGTCAACCTGTCAACAATCACCCATATCGAATCATATCCTCGTGGAGTTCGAGGCAACTTTGTGATGAAATCCATAGTGATCTCATCCCATTGGTACTGGTAATGGTTGCACTGCTCCATATGGCTTTTGATGATTGGCTTTTACTTGAAGACACGTCAAACAATTCTCCACAAAGCGTCCTACATCTCGCTTCATACCGGGCCACCAGTAATACGGTTTTAGAGTATAATACATCCGCGTACTACCAGGGTGAACCGAATATCTAGTACAGTGAGCATCTTCTAACAATAATTGTCTCACCTCGCCATGCCTCGGAACCCAAACTCGCCCTCGGAAAGTCTTGATTCCTTGTACATTTTCAACCAATTTCTCCATATAACCAATCATTCTCTCTTTCTTCAAATCATTAACCTCACTTTGGCATTTGCGTATCATCTCTGGCAATCGACTTACAACTCGCATTCGAGCTGATACAACTCGCATAGGCGGTTCTTTACGACTTAATGCATCCGCCACCACGTTAGCTTTACCGGGATGGTAAAGTATTTCACAGTCATAATCTTTTAGTAGATCCATCCACCGTCTTTGCCGCATATTCAGTTCTTTTTGATCGAATAAGTATTTCAAGATTTTGTGATCTGTGTATATTTGGAACCGTACACCATATAAATAGTGTCGCCACATCTTCAATGCAAAGATTATCGCTGCTAACTCTAGATCATGTACCGGGTAAACTTTTTCATGTGGTTTTAATTGTCGAGAGGCATAGGCAACCACACGCCCTCTTTGCATTAGTAAACAACCGAGACCACTTAGAGAAGCATCACTATAAATAACAAAGTCTTCCCCTCCTTGTAGTAAAGCCAATACCGGAGCTTTACACAAACTATCTCGCAATTGTTCAAAAGCTGACTGTTGCGCCTCAGTCCAGCTAAACTTCTCCGTCTTCTTTGTCAATTTGGTTAGGGGTGTAGCTATACGAGAAAAGTCTTCAACAAATTGTCGGTAATAGCCTGCTAACCTCAAGAAACTACGAACCTCCATCAGACTCTTTGGCGGCTCACAACTCATTACAGCTTCGATCTTTGCTGGATCCACCTTTATACCATCTTCATTTATCACATGGCCGAGAAATTGAATTTCCCGTAACCAGAATTCGCATTTTGAAAATTTTGTATATAATTTCTCGGCACGAAGAAGATCTAACACTTGTTGCAAATGAAATCTATGCTCGTCTCGACTCTTTGAATAAATCAGGATGTTGTCGATAAATACAATCACAAATTTATCGAGAAAAGGATGACAAACCCGGTTCATAAATCCATAAAGACAGCTGGAGCATTAGTCAAACCGAACGGCATGACTAAGAACTCATAGTGACCATACCTCGTGCGAAAAGCCGTCTTCAGAATATTAACTTCTTGAACCCTCAACTGATGATAGCCAGATCTCAAATCAATCTTCGAAAAATACGTGGCCCCATGCAGTTGATCAAATAAATCACCGATCCATGGCAACGGGTAATGATTCTTTATGGTGTTCTTGTTGAGCTCTCGATAATCTATACACATTCTCATGGATCCATCTTTCTTTTTCACAAAGAGTATAGGCGCACCCCACGGAGACGAACTCGGACGGATAAACCCAAGTTCTAATAGCTCTTGGAATTTTCTCTTTAATTCTTCCATCTCAGAAGGTGCCAATCGATACGATGGTCGAGCTACCGGCTTCGCCCCTGGTATCACATCGATCACAAACTCAACTTGTCTACTTGGTGGTAAGCCTGGAAGATCATCGGGAAATACATCGGGATAATCACAAACCACTTCTACTTCTTTTATTTTGGAATGTTTTGACTCGGCACTAATCACATGTGCCATAATCAATTCACCCCCTCTTTCCATATATCTCCGAGCCGTTGCAAGTGACACTATCGGTACTTTTCGGGAACGTCGTTCACCTCGTATCAAAATTCGGGAACCACTCGATGTTTTTATGGAAAGTGTTTTCTCATGACAATCCATTTGACCTCTATTATCATCCATCCAATCCATCCCGACTATCACATCAAACTCATGATTAGTGATCGGCTTCAGATCTGTAAGGTACGCAACCTCATAGATTTCAAGCCGACACTGTTCATAATGACTCTTTACGAAAACACATCTCCCATCTGCTACATCTACTATTATTTTCTTATATAAATCGGCTAATGGAATATTTAGTTTAGAAGCAAAGGACTCCGATATAAATGACACGGAAGCACCGGAATCAAAAAGTACTCGTGCTCGAGAAGAGTTCAAACTAAATATACCTGCAATAACATCAGTTTGGTCTCGAGCCTCATCGACGGTTAATTAAAAAGTTCTCGTTTTCACGTGACCGCCGTTTCTGTCTCCTCGTTCATCTCGATCTCGGCCTCCTCCTCGTCCGGTCCTCTGAAAATCTTTTTGAGACTCGGACGTCATCTTTGGGAAATCGGGGCGAATATGCCCACTTTCTCCACAGTTGAAACAAACAGGGCGACTCTCGGTACACTGGCGAGCCATATGTCCTGTCATTCCACACTGAAAACAAACTGATGGTGGGGTTCGGGAATCACATTCCCCAGTGTGGTTTCGCCTGCACTTCTTGCACCATCTTTCCTCCTTCTGCTTGGGTTCACCATGAAATTAAGAATCCATGGTAGCGGATCTCTGAGAAGTATCTACATCTTTACCTTCCCACTTTCTCTTGAATCCTCCAACTTCTCTTTCGGTTCTTCTTTCCTCCTCCTGTCTTTGCAACTCCATTTCTCTCGATCTTGCTGCCTCGGCAACTTGTTGAAAAGTTGCATATCTTGAACTTGGCAAAAACTCTGGGATCTGGGTTTTTAAACCCCACAAGTAACGATCCATCTTTCGCTCTTCTGTATCAACTTGATGTTGTGCAAATCTTGCTTTCTCATTGAAGTCCAGCGTATATTGTTGCACTGTTCTCGACCCTTGCTGTAACTTCAAAAATTCTTCTTCTATTCCCTTCATAGCATTATTGGAACAGTAGTATTTGGTAAAATTCAGCTTAAAATATTCCCAACTCAATGTATACGCCAAGCTTTCTCCTATTTCCATACACGTATTCTCCCACCAGAACTGTGCATCATCCTTTAGCAAATTTGTTGCAAACTCAACTTTATCTGCCTCATCACATTTACTTGTGCGAAACATCTTTTCAACATGAGTTAACCAATTTTTGGCTGCTATGGGATCATCCTTCCGATAGAAATCGTATGGCTTGCACTTTTGGAAAACATCGTAAGTGCACCTTCTTGTTTTCTCGGGCACTCTGGCTCCACTCACCTCGATAAAGATCTCTCCACGATCCTCTCTTTGCTCAGGTTGAACCGGGGTTGGTCCCGAAGTACCTCCAGTTGTAGCCTCCGCTTGAGGCTTCAAATAGGTTGGTAATATATCCTTGATCGCTTTTGCTACCTCAGCTGCGATCATCGCCTGCATATTACTCTATATCTCGGGAGGTTTCTCTCCCACGGGTTGACGCTCTTTACCCGAATCTCGTGATCCCGATTTATCTCTTGGTGGATCACCTCGCTCTTTTTCTTTTCCGGTGCTCATTTAAACTGAAAAAGAAAATCAACTCGTTTAGTAATCACCACCATAATACTCAATATGGTGTATAATCAACTCATTTTGTATGTCACCATAATACTCAATATGGTTACATAATCAACTCATTGTGATACACCGCGGAGGATAGCTACTCGGGACTCTTTGGAACTTCTTCATCTCATTGGTTTTAGTCTAAACCTATCTCAAGGTTTAATTCCCTTAAACCCAGTCTCTGATACCAACTTGTAATTCCCGGTTTCTCGAATTTAGGATAATACCAAATTATTTTATTCAAACACAAAAGCACTTATGGTATAATCCCAAAAGAGTAACAAGTTTACAAGTTCTATCAAAATATAAATATAGTTTAAGTTATACACTGAAGTACATATCTATTACACCAAAAACCGGGTTCATTATACTATTCAAACAAAACTACAATACAAGTCAAAGTCCAAGTCCAAGTGTAGCTATCCATTCATGTTTCGCTTTCCGCGGTCACCGCTACCTCAACCTAACACAAACAATAATAACAACAACTTATAAACCACAAGGGCTTAGTGAGTAATTAAATATTAATCCAAATTCATCATTCAACATCTCTGTTAAGTTGATCTCAATAGGCTATCTCAGCCCTTGTATGTCACACATACCATAAGTCTTTATCTTCATCTCTCAATCAGTTATACTCAATATTATTAAAGCATAGTATTCTTCTTATCTACATTAAACATCTCAACAAGACATATTTCATCTAATAATAACTACTCACCTGATGTGGAATCAATATGTGGAACTCCTGCACCTCGTGTATGCTCCTGTCTAGTTTTAGCTGTAGCACAACAGTTCAATTTCATTACTCTAGGTAAGAACAATTCTTAATCATACTCAATACTTATCAAAATCAAGAAACTTGTATCATTGAAGCAAGTTACAATCAAAAGATAGCAACAATATCTAAGTTAAAATCTTCAATTCCATCACTTTAACACATATAACCCTAGAAATGCAAAAATTAACACTTCTCTAGCTCGGGTTCATAGATAGAACTCTTTTACACTAACTAATTCAAACAATTTCACTCTAACTCTAGCTAATTGTAGGTGGTTCATCAAAACCACAAGAAACCATCTCAATCCCAATGATTCAACCGATAAAACAAGATAAAAATCAAAGAGGGTTACCTTTCAAGCTCAAAGTATTAATCTCTAGCTTCAATTCATGAAAGATAAGCTCTAATCTTGACTTAGAAAGTTTAGAACTGGTTTTCTAGGGTTTGGAGAGGTTTTAGACGAAAAGGGTTTTAACCCCAAATGAAGCAAAGTCGTATTTTAAAAACAGATCTGCGCGATACACGGCCCGTGTTAAAATTACATGGCCCGTGTAACTTACAGTATGCATTTTGGAGTTTGGTCTTCAGAGCTACACGACCCGTGTCCATATTACACGACCCGTGCTGTACACTTTACACGACCCGTGTAACATGCGGTATGCTCAACAAATCCAAAGAGATTTCCCACACGACCCGTGTAAACTGCTTTTAGCATTTTTAAATCTCAAACTTCATCCAAATTAAATTCTAACTACCCAAACTCATGCAATAGCCTATTAATCTTAATTACACTAAGATTAACTCAAAATCTCAAAAATTTAATAACACGACATTACACATACAAAACCAAAAACATAACATGCCTCTCCTGGATATCATTGATGATTCATGCTTTAATAGCTCTTTCTATTCTGGGTTTGTATTTCTAGAGAGAGAGAGGATAAAGATAGTCATATTTGGGCATTAAGTGCGTTTGAGAAGTCTTTTGAAAATCATGAACTACCTGTGATTATGTTGGATAGGGAGTTGACATTAATGAATGTCATTAATGTGATATTTCTGAACACAACAAACCTTTTGTGTATTTGGAATATTCAAAAGAATGTGTTGGCAAATTGCAAGAAGCATTTTGCACATGTAGAAGAATTTGATATATTTATGTCAAGTTGTAATAATGTAGCATATTCAATAACAACTATTTTTTTATTCCTAATTGGGGTGAATTTAAGTTATTTTATTAGATGATGAAAACTGCAATTGAGTATATAACAACACACTGTTGACTTGGAAAGAAAAGTTTGTTAGTGCTTAGACAAAAAATTATTTGCATTTTGGTAATTGTTCATCTTCAAGGGCTGAAGGTGCTCATGCCAAACTAAAACTATGTCTACAAGTATTTATAGGTGGCTTTCAAGAAGTTAAAGAAATGATTTGTCTTGCAATCAAACATGAATTCAACGAGACTAAAATGAGACTCGGAAGTAAAAGAATCCAAGTTCTTAATAAGTATAACATCCCTGCTTTTAGAGAGTTTTTGTATCATGTATCTCATTTTGCATCAAAGGAGATATATACGCAATATGAAAAAAGAAAAATTGGCATTATGGCAATCATGGGTCTTCATTATGCTGACAAAATAAAACATTTGCAATGAATGAAACTTTCATTAAATGTTATCCATCTACATTGGAGGATTGATACATTACGCCTAGATTCAAAATATGATTTGCACAATGATGCGACCAACAACTTTGATGAGTTAGTAAGTTGTCTTCAAGATACCAAATATGGCCTCTAAGTAAGAAAGAATTTTCTATTTCTATGATTACTAAACTTTTGATGAATATGATACGTTTTGTTCAGCCTATGATTCGTCAACCAAAGGGAAGACCTCTAAAAAAAAAAAAAAAAGGAAAACATTATATTGTATGAGACCCTTGAAGAGTTGAGCATGTGGAATTATCACAAACACCAAAAACTTCAAGTTTTATCCATGGCTTTCAAATGAATAATGAAGTGTCTAATAATATTGGTCATATAAATCATGAAAGTGATTTAAATGCATATTCAACCTTTTCACGTGATGACATGACATATTTATAGTTTGAATATTTGATATGAATTAGTTTGTATATTTTGAATATTTGATATGAATTAGTGTAAATATTTTGAATATTTGATATGTACTAGTTTGAATATTTTGCTGGACATTTTATTGTGATTTAATATGCATTAGTTTGAAGTTGTTTTTTTATTAAGTGGTTTAATGTGTAAAAGTGTTTAACAGTCTAATGTGTTTATAACATCTATTAAACAAAAGATAAAGCTAGTGATGTAAACAATAACCAAACGAAAAAAAGATTAAATGTTAAAATGAAGAGTTTAGAGCAAATAATGTAAAAATAAAACAAAATCAAAAATGAGAAACATAAAAATCAAAAGAAAGAAATGATGATATATGTATTTGGAAACTAAATCAGGGCGGAGCCAGAAATAGAGCCAAGGAGGTGCCAATTTTTTAAAAGGCTCTCAAGTTTGGACTAAGTTTACCTAAGAGGACCCAAAATTTATCAACCGAGAGCAACGTTATGTAAAAAAAAAAAATCCCGAAAAAATTTACCTTACGTGATTGGACACAAGCGGTAGCCGGTGCTACCTTGGGAACCCCCTACCTCCGCCTCTGAACTAAATTATTACGTAAAAAGGGATATATGGTTTGGAGGATCTCTCTATCGGTGTCATCCTAAACTACAATTAAAATGGATTAAGTTGCATAATAATTCATACAATAATTATTTAAAGGGAAGTATCAAAATGCTTCTTGAGAAAATCAACTTCCTTTTCAAATTGTTTCAATAACCAAGTTTCTCCTCACGTCAAAACGATATCAAATTGATATCACTATGTATCATTTTATTTACTTTGTTTTATTATACGTTTCTTTTTAGGATGCTACTATTTAGACCATTTTCTTTATTAATATTTTTAGGATGCTACAAAATATATATATATATATATATATATATATATATATATATATATATATATATATATATATATATATATATATATATATATATATATATATATATATATATATATATATATATATATATATATATATGTTTCAAATTAATATTTTTTCGTACACATCAATTGTTAATACCAAATTATTATATATATTAATAAAATAATAACTCTAATCATAATTATTATTTTAAACCTAATTGAATATTTGCCCTGTTAGAAAAATAAACTTATTTTCGACAACAGTTTTCCTTGAAAACCCATCACCAAATGGTTTTATTGACGCAATTATCTGACAAAATTTTCTATAGGATTTAGCCTCGTGGGAAACCTTTTACAACGGAATATCCACGACCACCTTCTTTCGATGGACCAACGACGGAATGATGTTGACCTGCTTTGACCTGTTGTGTCGTGTTTTTATTTAATTTTTAAAATTCTTTTGTTATTTGTTACGTTAAAATTTTGTTTTATTATTGTATGTTACATAAAATGTAAAATTTTGAATTTCTTTATATACAATTAAAACAATGGGTTGACTATGAACTTTGATCTTTGAGTTTACATCAATAGTTTGACATTTACAACCACATATAAAATTTTTAATTTGCTTTACAAAAGTAATAGTATGAAAAGTTATTTTATAACTTAACTAAAAAGGAAACCAATTGAAAACTTATAATTGCACATTTACTATGTACTTCAAAAAAAAAAAAAAAAACTTTCTTTGACTTATAATATGACAAATTAAATAGAGTCCAGCAAAATCCTTTTGTTTAATTAACTTCGTTATAACTTGTGTTTTTTTTTTTTTCCATTACGTATTTCTTTAAATTTATATACTGAAGTATTATCCAAATAAGTTCTTGATAAAACATCATATATAAAATGGTGTATATAAATTATATATAAATACTTTATAATACTTTTATACAACATAGTTTTAATAAATTACATATGAATAATATAAAGAAGATTATTAATAATTATTTGTTGGAATCGGTACACAACTTCATTGCAAGAGACACCAATCGACCACGACTAAGTACTTCATACAAACGATCAACATTCACAACAATCTAGTCTAGAGAGAAATACGAAGAATAAATTGAGACATACAAGGATATAAAGTGGTTCACTTGACAATGAGTCAAGCTACGTCCACCGTGAGAAGTAAGAGAATTTTCATTGATAAACTTCAATGTTTTACAAGAGAGAAACTAAGACTATCTTTGTGACAACTAAAACTTTCTTGACTTTCATGAACTTAGTTTTCGCTAAACCTAATATTTTATATGTACATAAACGTATCATAATAGCTTTATTTTATTAAGAAAGTAACTCTAGTCAAATAATAGTAACATATGAACTCAAGTAGAAATTATATCGCATAAAGGACCTAAAGAGAAATTTTTATTTAGCAATCTTTAAAAATTAATATCTCTAAATCTAAAGGGAATTAGGAAAGGGTCATCAAGGTGACTTTGGTAGTATTTGAGATAAAAAAAATATAGGAAAAAGAATCGGGCCATTTGGAGTTGTAACGAAGGAGATATGAAGGTTTTAAAATGGCCCAAAAGTGACAAAAATGACCAAAGAGTCATTTTCAAGGATTAATAACAGAAAATCTATACACATTTAGACCTGAGTCAGTAGAGCAAAGTTATAGATCTCGTTCCCACCTTACTAGAGGTATAAAGTTTGCAAGTTTTGGATTCCGTACGAAGGAGTTATGCCCCTGCAAAGTTGAAAAAAAATAAATAAATAAAGAAGCTGGAAATTTCTAGACTAAGACAACTCGTCTTAGTCTTATAAAATCAAGTAAAACTTAGACTAAGAGGACTCGTCTTAGTCTTAAGTCTGGAATAAGGGCAATTTCATAATTTCTGATTTAAAAATCAGCCACCTGTTCTTTAAGTCTGTGGGCTCTCCTCTTTTCCCCACTCACGTGAACGAAATCAGAAATTAAAAAGAAAAAGAGAGGAGAAGCGGGAAGGGGAGCGGAAAACGCAAATCACGCACACCTACTTGTGTGTGTGCTCGAAATCGGGTGAGAGGGAGGAAGCCGACAGGGACCAACAGCACAACCGAGCAAGGGGAGTCAACTAAGGGCAGCTGCACAGCAGCAGGTCACCGGATTTCACAAAGGAGACGAGAAACGGCGCCGGTGCCGGCGATTCCCGGCATAGCAGCGGCTGTGGTTGCCGGCGATCAGAAGGGAGAGGTCCAAGGAAGTTTTTAGTCCGATTTCAAGCCACATTTAACCTCAATTTCAGAATTTTTGAGGTTTTTGAGCAAAAATCAGAAAAGGTATAAACTTATCTTTGAACCCTAGCTCCTAGAATCCGAAAATTTGCTCATGCATGTTGAATTTGAGCTTGGATATTCGTTTATATCACAATTATGAGTCAAAAACTTCCTGTGGAATGAAAGTATTGAGCATTGGGTTTGAAATCCTTGTTGCATGTTTGGGAAAAGTTGAAAATATGAAGAAATTATGGTTTTATAACATCTATGGTTGAGTTTCTGTTTGATATCATCTGAGTTGGGTTGGATTTTTACATGCATGTTAGCAAATGGTTGAATTGATGAAGAATCATTGAATGTTTATCAATTAAAATGGGGTTTTATGTCAAAAAGTTTCTGTTTGAGTTAATATTCACTAAATTAGATGAAATAAGTTTCAATATACATGGATGTTAGGCAGGGGAATTGGAAAGGAAGATTGGAATGGAATTGGTCAATGTGGACTCAAGAACACAAGTATATTACAAGTATAAAAGATTTAATAAAAAGTAATTGTTTTGACGTTTAATTTATAAACTTGGAGTTTTTAGGTAAAATAAGAAACAAAGTTGTTGGTTTGACGGATTTGGTCAAACTTGACCATAAAAGGAGAAATTGTCGCTAACGAGTTAATATTAGAAAATGTTAGATTATTACTTGCCAAAAGAACGTTTAACTTAATAATGGGCTAGAATTGAATATTTTTATAATGATGCTAGTATGAACTAGTTTGAAGAGAGTTATATGAATTAGACTTGCGTAACATACGTGGTATGTTAGTATTTGATTATTATACTAATATTCTATATTATCAATATAGAAGCTAAGGAGTGCGCAGAAGCAAGTAGAGGCAAAGACTAGCGAACCGAGGTGAGTACATGTGGCATTTTCCCTCTTTGGGGTACATGGCAAAATGTTTTATGGTTTATGTAAACTTCGAATATGAAATAATATGCAGGTTTATTTTACTTATGACCTGTTTATAAAAGTCTTGTACAATGATTTAAAAGCAAGTTTTGGCATTAAGCCCAAGTGATTTGAAAAGTATATTTTGGCACAAAGTTATAACAGTTTGAAAGAAAGTTTTGGCATTAAGCCCACTATGAGTCAATAATATGATTTGACATTAAGCCTAATATGTTTTGGAAAGTGTGATTTGACATCAAATTGAAATGGAATGGAAAAGATTGGTTTGGCACTAGCCTTAATGTGATTTCAGCAAGTAATTTGATGTCTAACCATATCATGTTTTCTTTTAATGACTGGTATTTGAGATATGAATGAATGCAGCAATGCAAGTTAGTATATTACCCACTTTCGCCCGGGCCATGATATTCCCGTAACGGAATATAGAGGAGTCTAATGGGGTGGTACATTCCCCTTCGCGAAGTAGATGTCCTAAAACACATGATGCTAGGATGGACTGATCTTGTTCTTTCTATCTTAGTATAGACTTGGGAAAATCACTATGTGTGATTATCCTAAGTATAAAATAAAACATGTGGAGACACCGGTCAAAGCATGTGATACGATGTTGAGATGGTTTGATTATGTTCTTACCATTTCAGTATAGACTTGGGGTATCACTAAAGGTGATTAAGGCCCTAAGTATAAAAATCCAAACACGAATGAATACTAGTCAAGTTTGAATAAAGAAAGTTTTATGATGACAGTTTATTATCAAAGGCTTTGAAAACGATATATGTTATGTTTTTAAAAGTTTTCAATAAGAGATATGATATGATTTGGTTACAAGGGCTTTGGAAACTATATATATTAAGTTTTTAAATACTTTGAGTCTAAAACCCATGTAGCTCACGAGACATTTTTGTATTACGTATTTTATGTTTCATGCCATGTGTCCCAGGTCCAGGTTCGCAAGAGTAGGATGACCATATGAAATGCTAGATATGTTTTGGGAAGACTCAATGGAGTGGAGCTAAGCATAGCTCTCATCTTTTGATGTTATGGTTTAATCCTTCTCTGCTTACTATGGTTTGTTTTGATATAGATTCGTAACGCCCGTGGTTGTAAACTTGTAAACCAAATGTTTGGTTGAACTTTATTTTTGATATTCATGTCTTATAGACATGAAGTATAACAACCATGTTTAAGCAATAGCACCATTGTGCTTTTAATGTTATTATGTTTTAAAAAAAAAATAGACAAATTTTGGGGCGTTACAATCTTCACAATGTTCACAGCCAGAACATTGGATATCTACCACTCGATATTTATTGGCATATAAGCATATATCATAGTGAAGGATAATGAGATGTATACAAAACAATACGGATGGCCGAATACGCAAGGTCTTGGGCGGGAAAGGCGAAACTAGGCCTGAGCATCCAGTAGCTATAAAGTCTATGAAGCAACTATACCAGGCTCCCCATGCTGCACTGACACTCTAATATTGTGTCATCGCGTATTCCTAAGATATTCTAACAGCCGATGTGACAATACCAAGGCATGGTACAACCAAATACTCCTTCTTCGGTTGGATAACCCTTTCCTGGACTGCGGTTAAGTGGCATGCTCCCGGACAAAACTGTGTGACTATCTGATTATGTTTCTCACTTCTGTCGGACTATAATTCGGTCTGAGGCTGAACTCTTTGCCTAAAGAAAACTCTCCAGCTTGAACTAAACTTTAGTATGAGGATACTTTAGTCTCATCTTCTTCTGTTGTTGATCCATTCACTTTAGTGACCGTAGCCCAAGCTACTGCTGTCATGATGAACTGCAGTCCGTAGAAGACACCGATGAAAGCTTCTTCTGGTAGCTCTTTTGTCTTGATATAGTTCTCTCTTTGTCATAAATTTTCGGTCTGGTAACCTCCTCGGTCGCCAACCAAATTCCTACTGTCTATCTTGAATAACTCGTTCTCATGCCTAATTCTCAGATTCGGACGAGGTGTGACCTTCCTCGGTCATTGCGATTCAATACTCTCCAGTTCCAACCATTTCTGCTGATCTTTTGAAGAAACAATTTTGTCATTCTGGGTGAGATATACGTGACTCATGATATATTCTTCTACCATTGATCTGCTTTGTTTAGTCTGATCGGAGCAAAAAACTTCCTGACCGAGAACTGAGGATTCGTCTGAGGTGCAGACCTCGACAGTACTGCCGATTCGTCGCCTCTGTTTATGGTTGCTTTGGACAGCTAAATCTGTTCAGATTAAGCTCCATATTTTGCTCAACATTATATAATTACTGTTAGTTATAATTAGAAGTATAAAAAGAAAAATGTGTTATAACTTATTATTATATATATATTTTATATACTTTTGTATAAATAGCTTATTTTTATATATTTGTGTAATATTTTAATTATTATGTTGTGGTTTTTTGGTATGTATAGAAATAATATTACACATTAGTATTTTATATATTATTTTATAAAAATAAAATACAAAAGATCTCAATGATTATCTAATTATTACTGTTATAAACTAGAATTGTAAAAATAAAAATATAATATTGAATGATTACCTAAAATGTAATAATTATATTTATTTTTGTAGTAATAATAAAAATTCTATTTAAAATTTATAAGGGGTCTGTATAACCGACTCTATTTATCAAACCAAATTGTTATGATTGCAATAGAATAAAAAAAAATGGCATATCCTATACGTACATCGACATCGAGGGCATCCCAGAATTTTAAACCTGCTATATAAGGCCAAATTCCAACAAAAGCTTAATACCAAACATACAACAAAAAGATAATTTCGAGGTACCTTCCCTAAAGAAAACATATTGCCACTCGTTTGTTATCTCCCTATATAACTCCACTAGTTTTGGTATATTGAACAAACTGAGGGAGTTGATTGAAAATGGGTTCCCTTCCAACATTGACTTTTGTTGAAGAGTTCCAAGTATCCCCACCTCCGGCCACCGTAGCCGACAGGTCGTTGCCATTGACTTTCTTCGACTTCTCATGGTTAACCTCCGCTCCGATCAACACTCTTTTCTTCTATGAACTCCCAATCACTAAAACCGAGTTCACAGAAACCATCGTTCCCAATCTGAAAAATTCGTTATCAATCACCCTTCAACATTTCTTCCCTTTCGCCGGTAACTTAATCATATTCCCTTCTCGTGAAAAAAACCCGGAAATCAGATATGTCGAAGGCGATTCTGTCAAGTTTACCATTGGAGAATGCAACCTTGATTTCACCGAACTTACAGGAAACCATCCTCGAGACTGTGAGAAGTTTTATCATCTTATACCTCTTCTCACATGTACCGCTAAAAATTCCGATTTTATAACAATCCCAGTCTTCTCCGTTCAAGTAACACTTTTTCCGAACTTCGGATTCTCTATTGGAATGACGAATCACCATTGCCTGGGTGATGCAAGCACCCGGTTTTGTTTCTTGAAAGCGTGGACGTCGATAGCTCAATCCGGCACCGATGAGTTATTTCTAGCTAATGGAAGTTTGCCTTTTTTTGATAGAGTGGTCAAATACCCGAACTTAGATAAAAGTTATTTAAAGAACGCAAAGATCGACACTTTCAAGGAAGATTATCAACCGGAAAGTCTTTCTGGGCCAACTGATAAACTTCGAACCACGGTTGTCTTGACGCGAGCTGTCGTCAATCAGTTGAAGAAACTGGTTTCAACCCAACTGCCAACTTTAGTATATGTTTCATCTTTTACGGTAGCATGTGCGTATGTTTGGAGTTGCATCGCGGAATCACGAAACGATGACGTAGAGCTATTTGGTTTCACCATCGATTGCCGGGCACGTTTGGACCCACCGATCCCGGCGGCGTACTTCGGTAACTGTGTAACGTTTACTATGGCGATGGAGAAAACCAGTCTTTTAACGGGAAAGGAAGGATTCGTGACTGCTGCTAAATTGCTCGGAGAAAATCTACATAAGACGTTGACTGATAAGGATGGAATCGTGAAGGATTTTGGGTCGTTCGAAGATTTGTTCAAGGAGCTAATGCCGACATCGTGGATAGGAGTCGCCGGAACACCGAAGCTTAAGTTTTATGATTTGGATTTCGGATGGGGGAGACCCAGAAAGCATGAAACGATTTCTATAGATTATAATGGATCCATATCCATGGCTGCTTGTAAAGATCAGACTGACGATCTGGAGATCGGTGTGTGCCTTTCGGCTACTGAGATGGAGGCTTTTGTTCGTATCTTTAATGATGGACTAAAGGCTTACATTTAGAGTAATTAAGTTATATTGGATGCGTTTTATTTTGTTTTGTTCAAGTTTTGATTAATGGTGTACGTTTGTGTTTATGATCAACGAGATACCGGTTTAAGATCCAAACATTTTTTTGTTGTTGCTAGTAATGTGTTAGATTCTGTTGATGTTTCATGATAAAGACAATTGGTTGATAAAAATAAATGCATTATATAAATTATAATATTTATCGTTGAAATTCATCTAAACGTCGACATTGCCGTCAACAATTGAGTTTTTGTTGTTGTCTTTCTTTAATTCTTGATTTCTTCGACGGATACAATTATTATTAAACAATTGAAACTACATAATACTATTGAATAATTCGAAAATGGTGACAACAACGAATAAGAGCGGTCGCGGTTTATATGGAAAAATTTATAGATCGTTCAAAAGAACTTTATAACTTTAATTTGGTGACTGATATCTAAAAGGGGATATAGTTTTGATTTGAAAACACATGTATACTAGATGGGAAAAGGGTAATATACATAGGAAACAAAAAGGGTAAATTTTAGGTAAAATAGAAAGCTAATATGATGTGTTTCTTTTTGAATTTAAGGATATGTTTGGTATAGAGAAAAAAAAATGGAAATTGATGTAATTTTCTTGTTTGTTTGACTTTTAAGGATTAATGAACAAAATGGGTAACAAACTCATGCTTCTGTCCACATTTAGGTGAGAATGTTTATTTTGATCACTTTTACCCATCGAACTTGTGGTGACCGTTTAAAAAGGGTAATATGACCTTCAACTGTAGGTTTTCGCTGATTTGGAGGTTACGTGGCAATGGTGTTTTGTGTAGTCATCGGTTATAAGATATAACACGAGAATGATATCAATTTTCCCTAAAATCGGTTTCAATGTCGACGGCTTCATCTTCATCTTTCTCCCAGTTAGGGCACAAAACTACTCCTTGCTTCTGTGGCCTTCCAGCTCGAATCCGTACCTCAAGGACAGAAAAAAAACCCAGGGAAAAAGTTCATGATCTGCCCGGTATGTATTTTTTTCAGGTTTGCCTTTCACTAACTTCCTTATTTATTATTTTTTTCACCTCTTTACATTTTGGTTTGATAATGTAGAAATCAGAAGGGAAGTGTACGTTTTAGGAATGGGCAGAACCGGATGAAATTGAAGAGCTGAAATCTGAGATTTTGGGGCTTAAAAAAGAGATGAAAGAAGTAAAGAAGAATCAAGCTAGTGTTAAGGTTGTGTTGGTAGTTTTCATTATGATGTATGTAATTGGTCTTCTTAAGTAGGAGTTAATGAATGTAATCTTTGGAATGTTATCTTTTTTTAAGTGATGAATGCAAAGTACAATGCCATGATAGTTAGGGATTAAAAAGAATACCTTATGTCAAATTAAAAAGTCAAATTAATTAAAAAGTCAAATTATATAAAAAAGAATACCTTATGTCCATCAGAAATTATAGTAAGCCCACCACCATTGCCTCCTCCAATGTCATCCATGAGAATGTCAAGAAACCATTTCCAAGTAGCTTTATTCTCAACATTTACTACAGCCCATGCGATAGGGTAGATCTGGTTATTTGCATCTCGACCAACTGCTGCAAGAAGCTCTCCCTTACAAATGCCTTTCAGGAAGCAGCCATCTATCCCAATCACCTTTCTACAACCCTCAATCCAACCATCTCTAACTCCTTTGAAACATACATAGTACTTTGAGAAGTACTTAGTCGAATCAGGCATAATTTCTAAATCCATTCAAACTGTGGACCCTGGGTTAGACCTCCTAATCTCTTCACCGTAATCCCACAACCTTCCATAGTGTTCAATTAAAGAACCTTCAATCTCAGTCAATGCAAACTTTTTTGCATTTCTACACTGCCCTAAACTAACAGTTATATTAAACTTTTTAGAAATCAAAGCTTTCATTTTCCTTAAGCTCATTTTGGGTCTTTCCAAGATATCATTAACAAAATGTTTACCAATCCACCGATAACTCACAATTGTTCCAAGTTTGAATGTCCTGGAACAAGTGTGAGTATCTTTTAGTGTCTTAATTTGAAAAGAATGTTCTTCCTTCATCCAAGTGGCCCACAGTCTAAACGGACATTTGTGTGTTGTACCTTTGCCACATTTTGCTAACAACCTGTCCTTATCGGTTCCTTCATACCACAAGTTGTATCCATTTTCTACAGCATAATTACTCAATAAAGTTTTAAGTTCACTAGGATCAGAAAACTTCATACCTAGGATAGGTACCATCTTGTCCCATTCTTGGGTTGGATCGTGGACAAGATAAACTGGTTTCACATCATCTCCTTCATCTTCTATTTCATCTGTCCCAACTTCAAGAAGTAGATTCGGGTCAGGGCACAGAGCATTCAGAAATCGATCATCAAGCTTTTTCCGGATTGACACCACCTCATCTTCTTCATGTTCAGGTGTAATTGCATCAGAAAAATTAGACCGATCACGCTGTTGTTCAATGTTTGCATCATCTTCTTCTTCAGCACCATCGGAGTCTTGCATTTCAATATAATCAAATACTGGTTCATTGTAGTGATCCAGGTACACATCGATTCTTTTTCCCTGACCTCCATTGCCAACCTCAAGGAATTCTCTGAAATCTCCTTCATTTTGAATTACCCCTAAACCTTCACTCAATAACTCATGTGGTAGGCAGTAGTAGATGTGTCTGCATTTACAAGTTGTAAGCTTTCTAAGGAAACTAATGAAATCTGCAAACTCCATCCCACTGAAGTCCACATCACGAACTAATATCACGTCGTCGTTGAAGTAACCGAACGGTTTGGGGGAGAAAACACCATTGTAGTGAACATCTACAGCGAGGAGTGAACCCACTGACATCGATGATGGTTCAATCGATCGTTTGTGGGGTTTGGGTGGGGTAACGAAGCGTAGAAGTGTGTTTGTGGGGATGATACTGAATGTGTTTGTGGGGTAACGAAGCGTATAAGTTTGTTTGTGGGGATTTAGGGTTAATAAACCCCGTAAATATATGTTTTTTACACGTAATATGTTACAAAGGCCACGTAATTTAAGTTAACTCCACGTAATGCCACGTAATTCACTTTAATCTCCAAATCAACGAAAACCTACAGTTGAAGGTCATATTACCCTTTTTAAACGGTCACCACAAGTTCGATGGGTAAAGTGATCAAAATAAACATTCTTACCTAAATGTGGACAGAAGCAAGAGTTTGTTACCCATTTTGTTCATTAATCCGACTTTTAAAAGTGAAAGAAAAGATTAACCCATACAGACACAATTATTTTCAATGAAGAGATAAAAAAAAAGTGACACTATGGTCTGCTTCCAAAGAGGTAAATTAGTACATGGCAAGAGCACGCTACCTGTGTGCTTGCGTTCTCCTAAAAATGGAAAGTATTTTAATAATGTATTGCATTGAAATAAACCAAGAAACTGAATGTTTAGATGCTATCTTGGACATGAAATAGACATCGTAAAAAACTCATTTCCGTTTCATTTCTTAACACAACCAAACAAGAGAAATGATTCATAGCAATATTTCTCTGATAAATTATTTGTTCTATCAAATAGTGGAATCAATTCTCTTTTTCTAATTTAATTCCCTTTCTCTATATTTATACTCTCTATTGTAATTCCGTTTTTCAGTATCAAACGTGTCCGATGTTTGGGATTCCTTATTTAAGTCAACAAATAAATTTTATCAAAGTATTTATACGTTTATCCGTGATAAAAATAGTTTTTTTAAAGATGTTTCAATTAGCTTATTTGATGTAAACAAACTATAAGTTAACATTTTTTAAAAACTATTTGAATTAACTTATATTCATTTTCGGTGAAGAAGTAATAAGCACATTCCAAAAGTAAAAAATTATGACTTTCTAAAAACTCATTTTTGAGGATAGTAAAAAGTTATTTTCGGAAACATTTTTCTATTTTCCAAATATTTTTCAACCTTATTGACTTTTCAAATTTGCTATATTTCTTGATTTAAAGTTTTTCGATTGTTTGACAATTTAGAAGCTTTTGAGAGATTTGAAATGGTATATACAAGAATTGAATAGACTCCGTTATTTTGGTAAGTATACTGACTATGTGTATTACCGTAAAGAATACAATTTAATTAATTTTAGTTTTTTACTAAGAGAACTATACTATCATTTCTAAGTGTGCACACATTAGAAGTTTAGAACTTTACGTATTTGGGCCGTAGTGGAGCCAAACTTATCATGCACACCAAGATAAAATGTTTGCTATTGAATTTTTTTTCTTAATTTTACTTTATAGTTAGGATTTGGCAATAAAAAAGGAAAATTGAAAAAAGATTACTATGTTTATATAAAAAATTAATTTTGATATTGTATATATATATTTTTGCAATTAAGTCATTAAGTTTTTCAAATTGTTACAATTTTGACCATTTGACCAACCATCCTCGTTACCAACTGATGTGGTATGGTGATGTGTCAGTATTTGATGACCTGGTACTAATGTTGCATGATGATATTTTTTATTTTAGCTAAAAAATTGTTTTATTTTTACCTATTCGACTATTAAGATGTAAGACCTATTTTCTTTTTGAGATACTTATTAAGGTAAGTAGAGTAATTACCTTATAGTTGGTATGGTTTTAGCTATGAGTTGCGTAGAATCGTATAGCAATCATTTATGAATGCCTTTGAGTTTTGAGTTGTTTGATGAGTAAGAAGATGTTGAAGCCTTTCTTATGAACTAATCTTGGTGTGATTAAGATCAGTTAGGTTGTTGTATGAGTTTGGGTGGTTAGAAACCTATTTGTGAGAAGTTTGAGCCTTAAAAGTGCCAAAAAAGAGGCTACACTGGTTGTGTAAAAAGCCTTTAAAAACTTATCCGAAAGCTTTCCAAAGTCACACGGGTCATATACCTTTACACGGGTCGTGTAGAATTTTTTCAGAAAGCATACAGCGGGTCGAAACAGGGTTAAACAGGGCGTGCAAATGGAAAGGGGCCGTGCAGGCCACATTAGCAACGCTAATGTGGGACAGTAGCGACGCTAATGTGGGACACTAGCGACGCTAATGTGGGACATTAGCGACCGCTAATGTGGGACATTAGCGACCGCTAATGTCCCTGCAGACCCATATATGTGTAGCAAAACCTCATTTCGAGCAAAAAACACCCTTTTCGATTTTGAGAGCAAAATATGGCGATTTTGTGTCAAATTAAGCCTGGAGACTCGTGGGGTAGCATAGAGAGACGTGGATCTAACCCCGTAAACGCATTCTTGATTCCTAATTCGTCAAGGTGAGTACTGTTGTGTACAAAACAACTAACTAGTAGTTATTATGTTTTTACAGTCTTAATCCAATTATTTACCTAATTGTATGACTATTAGACTTACGAGCAAGTATTACTCGATCATTTAATAGTATAGTTTTGGTAAGTAAAGGTATCGAATTTCCACAGGGAATTATTAACTAACTTAAGGTTTTCAATTATCAATCAAACAGTTTAGAGGCGAGTTTTAGTAAAAACTCGTAAAACTAAGTGTTGAAAATACGATGACCGATCTCCACGAGTAAGGGTTTTTAAGCCGGTTACTGTGTGACAGATATGTATTTTGTCTATAATATGCGGAATAAATAAAAGTTGCGGAATAAATATAAAACGGTAAATCTAAACTAGACAGTATTTAAATAGACAGAAAGCGGTAAATAAAGTAAATGTTAGAAGTTAGAGGTTAGATGTAATAAACGCCATTATCAACGATAAAGTGTTTTTACAATAAATAAAAAGGTTAGAAGTTAGAAGTTAGAAGTTAGATGTCTCGGTTAAATACAGTCCTCATATGTTTTCGTTGTCAAGGTTCAATTCGGATGTATTGGATATTTGGTACAGTTGATTTATAACAGTTTGAATAAATCAATAACGACACAAATAATTTCAAAAGAACTTATCGATAGCCGATGAAGATGGCGTTTTCTTTGAAGCGTCGATTCTCGTTCTTTACGGTAGGATGAGGTTTGGTAGTTTTTGGTGTTTGGTGAGATGGGTTTTTAGTGTCGGTTTAATTGAGATGCATCGTGTATGTATTTGGTAGTGGGTGTGTAGGTTTTGTAGTTTGGTATTCGGGTTGAGGTTGTTTAGAGGTTTGAAGTTTGGTGTCGGGTAGAGGTTTTGTTTGGTGTCGGGTAGAGGTTTTGTATGGTGTTGGGTAGAGGTTTTGTTTGGTGTCGGGTAGAGGTTTTGTATGGTGTTTGTTTGTTTGGATTTTCTTTGTTTGAAAAGAGTTTTCTTGAGCGTTTTGGCAGGTTTTTTGCTCTTTGGACGTAGGTAATATTGGTGCTTGAATGGGTATGGTGTGGTGTATGATTTTCTGCACTAGAATGGCAAGAGGTTTGCATCTTATTTATACTGCTGAACTACAGGGCTCGCGTCGCGACCATATGGTCCGTCGCGTCGCGAAGGTCCATAGCTGGTGGTCGGTGCGCTTTTTGTCGGGTCAGTGCGTCTTCGCTGGTATGTCGAGCTTTTCGTCGCGTTTCCTTTTGGTCGCGTTGCTTTTGGTCGCGTCGCGAATGATGGTGCGTTGGGTTGGTAGTCTCGCGATTAGAAAGTTGGTGGTGTCACGTTGGAGGGGCTTCGCGATGGAGCTTCGCGTCGCGACCACCAACTCCGTCGCGTCGCGAGCACTGGACGATTTTTGGTCTTCTGTCTTTGTTTTTTCTTCACGTCGCGACCGCTATATCTGTCGCGTCGTGATTGCTGTAGCAGTGTGATATTGTTGTATTTTGCTCTTTGGTTTGAAGCGTTACTTCTTTAGGTTTGGATGTTTTCTCAAAGTTTCTCGGGTCTTGATTTATTCTTGTTTTTGATCTCGAATTCACGCAATCTGGAATAAACTGATAATATTTGTTAGATAATAACAGTTCATCTTATTTCAGTGATTGTCACATACAAAAATATATTTTCAATACTAAGTTTTGGATGCTTGTAAAATAGACGAAATAATAAACAACAATTATCGTAACAACACAACAATTAAGAGATAATATGATCAAATTATAACAAGGGAAGCTTTCGCCTAGGATTTGTTGATTCATATAAATCTAGGTTGACTAGTTTTGATTATGTGCAATGAGTTAAAATAGGTAGCATTAAGTGGTAGGATCATATGGTCAAGTCACCAATTCTATAATTTCTAAGTTAATATAGCACAATGGTCATGTAACTAAATAACTTATAATTATGAATAATTAATATAATCTAGCATGCAAACATAGGCCATACCCTAATGGTCATAGTGATATGATCATACAATCAATGGTCATGAGTTGTAACTAAATATGATATAAGTTTTATTTCACTAATCAAGTTTATAGCTAGAATAACCTCCCTAGTTAAATGGTCAATAACTAGTCCAATGATATATAGGTGTCAATTAAATATCAAAATGGTCCATATGTTTAATACGTTTAAATGGTCAATAAACATTAATCATATGAAGATGGCTATCAAGATTATAAACTTTAATCACATTCAATATGTATAGCATGCAAATTATATATCCTAACCGAAATTTAACTCAAATCAAGAACTAGATCAACACAAATTTATATTAATGAATCAACATCACCTAGGCAAAAGCTACAGGGAATCTAGCCTAGCATGGTATCAAGTATACAATAACAATATGAATAATACATGATAAAAGATACCAACCGGTTAAATTCGATGAATCCTTGCAACAAATGAAGATCCTAGCTCCTTCTTGTAATGTAAATAACTCTCAAATACATTTATCGCACATCAAATGTTGAAATACACGAAGTACAATAGTTCTAAAATGTTAAATGACTGATTTCTCTCCTGGATTCTAACAATGGTACTCAAAATGGTCGTCCAAAGCGTTCTATTTATACCAGTCGAGGTTTCAGGGCGCGGTGCGCCAGTGTCAGGATCAGATCTCGCAGACTTTATCGCTGGAAAGGCCACGTGATGGACCACTTTTCAGATTGGATCTGGGCGGGGTGCGCCCAAAGGTCAGGCGTGGTGCGCCTTGCACATGGTAGGCAACCTGGTTGAATCATTACATGAACCCACGCTTCATTAATTTAATCTCAAGTGGACCAGCATGTCGAACACTGGCATCATCTTAGGCGCGGTGCGCCTGATGGATGGGCGGGGTGCGCCCTGGCTGAAATCAGAATTGCATTTTGTTTCGTTTAACGCTCAAATCTCTTGTAAAATCCGATCTTTTGCTCCGTACGTGTCTTTTAGCTACAAAATGTATTTTTAGCATATTAGGTATCTTTAGTTCATAAAATGTATGAAACTAAACTAAAAATGACACTGATATCGCCCGGAAAATATGTATAATTTACGCGATATCAAAATACCCCATACTTGAACTTTGCTTGTCCTCAAGCAATTCTTAGAATAATTTTTAGGTTAAAAATCAATCCAAATGAACAAATACAGACACCATAGAAAAAGGTCAATGTCAGTCAACATGGTCAGAATCAGTTTTGTAAGGACCCTATATATTGAACAAACGTTACCCACTTTTAGCTTTGTGAACCACTTTCTTTGGCTACTTGAAGGACGAATAGACTCGTCAAGATTTGGTGATTAGGAGTGTGTATCAGACAAATGAAACAGAGGATGTACCTAGTGGGGGTACTTTTCATCTACATTTTATGAGGCTTTTATCCTATTGAAATTGGGATTTTAAATTTCCTCTGGGCAAACATCCGGTTTTGAAAGTTTCACCCTTGTACTGTCCTTTACTGTTTACCGTCTCAAACCTTTCATTTCCTTTTTCTCATCACCAATCATAAAACTTCAATCTTCGATTTCGACAGGCCAATGTATTCTATATCTTCAATTTTTTAGCTCGGGTTAAGTCTCTAATTTTTGTAGACTTCTTGATGTTTTCGTCTTTTTGCTCTTCATTTTTTTTGAAGTCTTTAATTAATCGTTGGATCTCTTTGACTTTTTTCTCTTTTCTCAAGAACTTGGCTTCTAAGAATTTTCTTAGATGCGTGGAAGTAGATTGTGATCAAGCTGGTATTATTGATCAATTTTATGACTTGATCCCAATGATGTATAATAGGGGATCGTCTTCAAGTTTCATCAGGAATCCATGCGATGAATCAAAAATAGTGATGAGAAAGTGGCAATGTAAGGTTTTTTGAGACTTGGGAGTACAAAGGGTTAATCCTTTCAGAAGCCAAGATGCGAATTTTCTGATAAATAATATGCAAGGCTTATTATTTGTGTGTACACATCATCCCAATCAACCTCCTCTAAACGTATCTTAATTCATTAAGCACCTGCATCTGTCTTCCAAACAAGTAGTTTCAAAGTGGTTCGTTAGGCTCAAAGTGTGATCTGTTTGTTCAGTATAAAGAATTTCAAACAAAACCCGGGACCAATCTTATGATTCAATTTTTATGACTTGGAACTATGGTATCTGATTTATAAATTTTTCAAAATTTTACCCAAAATTAACCTGTAAATGCTCAAAGACAAATAAAATACAAGTGTAAGTACTGCAATCCCTACCCCATACTTGAACAATACAACGTCCCCGTTGTATAAATATTTATAAAATAAGCTTATGAAAAAGGAGTATAGGAACCGACTCCCCTGAGGTATTGTACAGGTGATTGCAGATGCTGAACTTGGAGCTCTCGGAATGGATCGTGAGATGTCATCGTTTCAGTGCGATCTTATTATATTTATATTTTTATTTATTAAAAGGACTGAAACAAAAGTCAGTCTTTCTGCACAATTATCAAATAAAACACGCAAAATCTCAAACAATACGGTTAGATAAACACACAAATAATAAAACACACCACAAATAAAAAACACACTAAAAATCAAGATAAAAATCCAAATCATATTTTTTTGTTTTTGTTTTTGAAATCACCCAAAATAAAAATATATGACAAACAATACCATAAATGTCAATCCAAATCCTCAGTATCATCAAATCCATGCCCCTGTGGCTGATAGTCTCCTCCTGATGGATCGCCGTGAGCTCCACTAGACTGTCCTGCTCCTCCCATCCTTTGATCCCATGTCGGATAGGGATACTGCGGGGGCAGTTGCCATCCTGCCTGCTGATACATGTGTCCCATGAACTGCTGTGTATCATCCAGGTAGTGTCCTAGGGCATTCGCCTCTCGCTGGCGACGCAAATCCATCTGGACCATTTGGTTATAGAGGAAATTTAAGTTTACCTCTTGTTCCGGTCCTTGCTGCTCATGCTCGTGCTGACGTCGTCGGCTCTGTCTGGAAGCAGAGGGTTGTGCTGCTTCTGCCCCAAATCCCGGTGGCGGAGTGGTGGTAATAATACCGATGAAATCGTACGTGTTCGGCGCCACCCTCCGAATCATAGATTTAAAATGTGATTCGGAGAGGATTTTCGGGTACTCTGTTTTGACCGTGAGCATGTTGATGGATGAAAAATCGCCCAATTTTTTGGCGATCCGTGTTATCATGTTGCCACCGCAAATTGGGCTAAGCGTGCTTTGCCCCTTTGCCCGCTCCCTAAAGAATACCGCAATCGCGTGTGGGAGGTGGAATTTCACTTCGGGGTTAATTGCTCCCCAAAGTGCCGGCAAATCATGGTACGGGCATTTGTCAAACCCGTATGATTGGTTCACGGTGAACGCTAGAAAACGGTGGAGTATTCTGTGGATAGGATTTTGGATTTGGGAAGCTTTATTATCTCGTGGTATTGTATTGTTGACGTTTGCTATTTCTTGAAAGAACTCACTGCATCTCCCTTCGCTGAATTCGCCTTTGTCATACGTCGAAAGATAAGCCGGGAAGTGTGGGTGAAATGCCAGCTCCTCGGGGTAAAGGTCCAGTAGATAAGCGAATCGGGCAAGGGACATATCATGCCAAGTTCCCATCAATCGGAAACGAATATCTTCATCAGTTTCTTTCTCATATTTGAAAGTAGAAAGAAACTCTAACGTCAGCTCCATATGTACGTTTTCGTTTATCCGGAAGATTTTGTTCCAAGCCTCGTCAATCACTACCCCAAATAATGGATCTTCGAATTGGCGGATGAGGTAAGGTGCCAGTTTGTCTGATATTCCAATTGCATCCAGCTTGTCCCAATCCACTGCTGGAGCAACATTCATATCCTTCTTTATCAAACTAGCCAAGACATATTTTGCATCTCGGTCTTCATCTGAATTCCCAAATCTCAAATATGGGTGATTAGTTTTTGAGGTTTTGAATTTAGTTCCTGCAATGACAATACAAACAATGAGCTAAACAAGCAAGAAAATCAAGCAAATTGGCCAAGGCAGGAGGCAGGCGCGATGCGCCCATGGGACAGGCGCAGTGCGCCCTGCGGCTGCTCGGGTCTGCCTGCTCAATCAGTTTTCAATCCAAGTGTTTTGATCAAATCCAGCCAATATACGTGTATGCACTATGATTATTGATACAATAGACCACAAATATCACAAAATAAACATCAATTTCATCGAAAATCAACAATCAAAATTCTAGGGTTTGTTCTTCCCCAAATTGTCAATTTGTGTGAAATTTGATGTTTTGTATGCAATTGAAGTTTGTAAAGTAATCTACTAGTCATATGTATCAATAATCCTTTCAAAACAACACCCAAATTTGCTTATAACCAAGGAATACGTAATTTCAACTCAAGAACTTATTTTGGTAGAAATTCAATCAATTTGATGTTAAAAACTATGAAATCTAGCAAGAAAACTTAGTATAATGCACAAGGAAAGGAAGGAAACAAAGAAACATACCCATATATGAAGATTAACCAAGAAATATGAAGCAAAAATCGAGTTTTGGAGGTGTTTGGTTCGGCTCCTGCTCGGCGGATCGCGCTAGAGGGGAGAAGGGTTTGGTACAAATGAAGTTTGACAGCTTACCTGTCTTTTGTATCAGCGTACCGGCGCGGTGCGCCTCAACATGGGCGGGGTGCGCCCTGCGCCTGGCTTCCCTTTTTGTTTTTAAACATTTGCCCTCTAATTTCATTTCTTGTTTCTTTTATATGTTTTATTTTCACCACACATTTTTATTTTATTTTATATGTTATATTTATATGTTATTTTTTTTTTTATATATATATATATATATTTTTTATTTATATTATATAAAAATTAAATAAAACCAAAGGAAAATAAAACCAAAGGAAAAATAACAAATAACACATACCAATCAAAAACTCGGGTTGCCTCCCGGAAGCGCTTCTTTTTCATAGATTCGGAGTCTTATTAGCTGGACTCCATTCCACTCTAAGGTTCTACTGTTTGGAGTGGGATGTCTTCGCGTTCGTTCTCGATGTGAACGCCTTCCTCATATCGCTTAAGTCTGTGTCCGTTCACTTTAAAGCTCTCTCCTCCTTCCTTAAAAAGATCCACAGCCCCGTGTGGATACACTTCTTTGATTGTGAACGGACCATACCATCTTGTCCTCAGCTTTCCAGGAAAAAGTCTTAAGCGTGAATTATAAAGTAAGACTTTTTCCCCTGGTTGGAAATCTTTGTTTCCTTTTAACCTTGAGTCGTGCCACCTTTTGATCTTGTCTTTGTAGATCGCTGAATTTTCGTATGCGTCATTTCGCAGTTCATTTAGCTCATTTAATTGACACAAACGGTTAGTACTGACAAGATTAAAATCCATGTTACACGATTTCAAGGCCCAGAATGCCTTGTGTTCAACCTCAACTGGGAGGTGACAAGCTTTTCCATACACCAATTTGTAGGGGGTAGTGCCAGTAGGTGTTTTAAAAGCGGTTCGAAAAGCCCAGAGTGCATCATCAAGCTTTTCGGACCAATCTTTTCGACTAGTTCCCACGGATCTTTCCAAAATTCGTTTTAAAGCCCTGTTTGTGATCTCCGTTTGACCACTTGATTGCGGGTGATAAGGTGTGGATATTCGATGGGTTACCCCATATTTATTTAAAGCATTTTCCATTTGTTTGTTGCAAAAATGAGTACCCCTATCGCTTATAAGAGCTTTAGGAACACCAAAACGTGCAAAAATGGTTTTCAAAAATTTAACCACACATCGAGCATCATTTGTGGGTAAAGCTTTTGCTTCAGCCCACTTTGATACGTAGTCAACCGCGACCAATATATATTTGTTTCCTTGGGAATTAGGAAAAGGTCCCATAAAGTCAATACCCCATACATCGAAAATTTCACATACCTGTATAGAATGCAATGGCATTTCATTTTTAGAGGAGATATTACCCGCTCGCTGACATGGATCGCATGTCTTGACGAAAGTTGTTGCGTCCTTGAAGATTGTGGGCCAATAAAAGCCTGCTTCAAACACCTTTCGCGCGGTGTAATTCGCTCCGTGATGTCCACCTGTAGGTCCTTGATGGCATTGCTTAAGTATGTCTTCAATTTCCTTCCCGTGTACACACCTCCTTATGATGTTATCCGGACATGATCGGAAAAGGTATGGCTCATCCCATAGGTAGTACTTGATGTCGGCAAAGAACTTTTTCTTCTGTTGATGAGTAAGCCCTCCGATCAGCACTTTGGCTGCAAGGTAGTTCACAATGTCCGCATACCAAGGGGTTTCCATTTTAACATGAATTGACATTACATGTTCTTCAGGGAAGGAGTCGTTTACTTCCTTTTCTTTTCTCGCCTTCTGCTCCGCATTCTCCAGTCTTGACAAATGATCTGCTGCCAAATTCTCGGATCCTTTCTTGTCTTGAATTTCAATATCAAATTCTTGTAACAGCAAGACCCAACGAATTAAGCGGGGTTTGGCATCTTGCTTGTTGAACAGGTACTTGATTGCTGAGTGATCTGTATAGACAATGGTTTTTGATAAAATTAGATAAGGCCGGAATTTATCAAAAGCATACACTACTGCTAGGAGTTCTTTTTCAGTGGTAGTGTAGTTTTCTTGAGCAGGATTCAGAGTCTTGCTGATGTAGTAAATTGGCTTGAACTTCTTTTCGATTCTTTGGCCTAGGACGGCTCCCAACGCGATATCACTTGCGTCTGTCATTAGTTCAAAAGGTAGATTCCAGTCTGGGCCGATCATGATTGGAGCAGTGGTTAATTGAAGCTTCAAAAATTCAAAAGCATTAACACATTCATCATTAAAATCAAATTTTACATCATTTTGTAAAAGTTGTGTTAACGGTTTTGTTATTTTAGAAAAATCTTTTATAAACCTCCGGTAAAAACCGGCATGTCCCAAGAAGCTTCTGACTCCTTTCACGTTGGTCGGTGGTGGAAGTTTAGCAATGACTTCCACTTTTGCTATGTCGACTTCAATCCCTCGACCTGACACTTTGTGGCCCAAGACTATTCCCTCTTTAACCATGAAGTGGCATTTCTCCCAATTGAGCACTAGATTGGTTTCTTCACATCGTTTAAGCATTTTGTCTAGATTAGACAAACAGTTTGTAAATGAGTCACCAAATAGCGAGAAGTCATCCATGAAGACCTCCATGGAGTTTTCCATCATGTCATGGAAGATTGCTGAGACGCATCTTTGAAAAGTGGCTGGAGCATTGCATAGACCAAAAGGCATTCTTCGGTATGCGAAGATTCCTTGAGGGCAAGTGAACGTGGTCTTTTCTTGATCTTCTGGGTCGATGGGAATTTGAAAATAACCTGAAAAACCATCCAAGAAACAGTAATATGCTTTTCCTGATAATCGTTCTAGCATTTGATCCATAAAGGGAAGAGGAAAATGGTCTTTTCGTGTTGCATCGTTTAATTTACGATAATCGATGCACACCCGCCATCCAGTCACTGTTCTGGTAGGTATAACTTCATTCTTTTCGTTGGTAATGACGGTTATTCCTCCCTTCTTTGGAACGACATGGATAGGGCTGACCCATTTGCTGTCAGAAATCGGGTAGATGATACCCGCATCAAGTAGCTTCATGATCTCTTTATCCACCACCTCTTGCATTTTAGGGTTAAGTCTTCTTTGGTGCTGGGCCGATGGCTTTGAGTCTTCTTCCATCAGTATCTTGTGAGAGCATATGGTTGGGCTTATTCCCTTGATGTCTGAAATGCTCCATGCGATGGCATTTTTCCTTCTTTTGAGGACTTTCATAAGCTCTTCTCTTTCTTCTTGGCTCAATTCAGCTGAAATGACAACAGGGTATTCTTTAGTATCAGACAAAAATGCATATTCCAAATGGTTTGGAAGTATTTTCAATTCTGGGATGCTCTGGTTCTTTGGCGATTTTTGTTTTGGAAGTACAGTTTCTTCCCGTTCAGCGAAATGAGGTTCATCTTTCAATAGTTCTTCCAGTTCCTTCAGATCCTTTTCTGGATCGAAAGATTTCTCAGCAAGTTGCATTTCATGACTGTGGTTTTCTTCTTGTATCGCCCTTGCCTCTTCTTCCAATAGCAAATCGAAAGTGTCGATATGGAAGACCGTGTCATCACTCATCGTCGAGTGTTTGATCGTATGGTCCATGCCAAAGGTGATGGCGTCAGTGCCAACCCTAATGGTTAGTTTTGTGTCATGGACGTCTATTAATGCTCTTGCTGTGGCCAAAAAGGGTCTTCCGAGAAGAATGGGAACTTCATCATCTTCCTCCATATCCAGTATGACAAAATCTACAGGAAAAACAAATTTGTCAACTTTAACAAGAAGATCTTCTACAATACCTCTAGGATAAGTTACCGCCTTATTAGCAAGATTAATTGCCATTCGAACGGGTTTTGGTTCTGGTAGATTTAGTTTCTTGTAAAATGAATATGGCATTAAATTTATACTAGCGCCTAAGTCTGCTAAACCATAGCTACTAGCATAGTTTCCAAATGTACAAGGAAGATGTAAACCGCCGGGATCTCCCACTTTCTCTGGTAAGTTTTTCATCATCATAGCGTAGCATTTTTCACTTAATGTGACCAATGAAACTTCTTCCATTTTCTTGCGGTTAGTGAGAAGGTCCTTGAGGAATTTGGCGTATTTTGGCATTTGTGTGATTGCATCAACGAAAGGAATGTTGATGCTGAGCTGCTTTAGGTGTTCAAGGAATTTCTTGAATTCTTTGTCTTCTTTCTCTTTCTTCAACCGTTGAGGAAATGGAATGGTCGGTTGATGTGGCTCTGGTGAGGATGTTTCTTTTGTTCCTTCACCCTTTGTATGCTCATTCTCCGCTGTACCTATTTTTGATTCAGGGGTTTAATTAATTTCGGGTTCCATGACTGCTGGTGGGATGATTTTACCACTTCTGGTAGTTATTGCTTTTGCTTGGGCTCGTGGGTTCGGCTCGGTGTTGGTGGGAAGCGTTCCTGGTAATCTTTCCTGCAAAACTTTAGATATTTGGCCAATTTGGTTTTCGATGTTTTGAATGGAGGCTGCTTGATTTCTCAGTTGAACTTCGGTTGCTGAGTGTCTCTTTTCTGATCCTTCCATAAATTTCCCCAATATGTCTTCTAAGCTTGGCTTCTTTTCTTGGGTATGTTGTGGGTTAAATCCTGGTGGTGCCTGTTTATGTTGATTATAAGGTTGTTGCTGGCGTTCGAATGGTGGTTGTTGCCTCTGTTGTTGGTTGTAAAAATCATTTCCTCCCCGCTAGTTATTTCTTCGTATCGGGTAGTCGAATCTGTCTCCGGATGAGTAACACGCATCTGCTTTCTTGTTACCGTCTTCATCGTAAGGACAGTCTTTTTGTAAGTGAGGACCGCTGCAGTTGTCACATCCTACCGCGATGGCATGGATGCTTTGATTCATTTTCTTGAGGTCTCTCCCAAATTGGTCCAATCGGTTATGTATGGCTGACATTCCTTCCACTGCTTCTTCTTTTAGCTTCCTTCGACATGACGGATCTCTTGAGGAATGGTAGTGGTGGGAATGTTTTGCAAGTTCCTCAATTCTTTCGTAAGCATCTGTGGCGGTTAGGTTTATGAGTGGTCCTCGCCCGTCGAGTAATTGTCTGGTTTGTGTATTGATGCAATCATAGAACTTCTGTACTTTCTGATGTTTGTCCATATCGTGTTGTGGACAATCTTGAATCAATTCTTTGAATCGACTCCATGCTTGGTACAAAGTTTCATCTTCGTCTTGAAGGAAGTTTTGAATTTTTGCTTTCATTTTATTGATTTTGGAAGGTGGAGTGTATTCTTCAATAAAATCTTCTTTTAATCCGTCCCAGGTAGTTATGGAACCTGGAGGTAGTCTTTTTAACCATTTCTTTGCACCTTCGCGTAGTGTCATTGGAAAAATTCGTAACATGATTGCATCTGAGGAAATTCCTGGAATGTTGAAACAATCAGTTATTTCCGTGACTTGCTCGATGTGTTCGACTGGATCTTCTTCTTCCGTCCCTTTGAAAGTAATTCCTTTTAGAGCGGAAAGGTAATGGCCTTTAAGCTCAAAATTTGCATTTTCAGGAATTTTTGGGCGTATGAGGCTTGGTCCTGTTCCGTCTCGTGCTCGGTTGTAGTATGCTTTCAAGGTTGGTTCTGGTTCGTTAACTGGGGCTGCCATTTCTTCTATTGGTTCTTCTTTTGGGAATATACTTCTTCTTGTTTTTCTCCTGATGTTAAATTCACGTTCTGGTTCGTTCAATGGAGGTATGATGTTCGGTTGTGAACTTCGGGTCATAAACTGCACATTAGAAACTGTTTGCAAGTTGGGTGCGTTTCTTTTTTTTTTTTTTTAATATTTTTAAAAGAATTAAATAATTTTTAAAATTGGATGTTTTTTTTATATAAAATTAATATTTTATAAAAAATAACAAATGGAATAAAAAAAATTTAAAAATTAAGACCCATTAAGACTTTTATGTAATCAATTAGTTATAACAACCGAATATCTTATCAAATCCACTATAATGCGTTGACTATCAAATAAAGAACGGCCAGGCAGGACAGTAGGGAGGCAGGACTCTTTCGGTCAATGACCTTTCGAAAATCCAACAACCAAACCGGATCTGTCTATTCTGACACCGTTCTCGTAAGTAGAATTACTAGCATGATAGTTGGATTGATAATCAATTTAGTTTGAAACAACTAAATAAATTGCAAGCAAGTCTTAAAATTATTTAGTAAACAAACATAGAGAAATACATGCAAGTTTTGAAATAAACTAGAAAAATTAACTTTCCACGGTAGAAACCGTAAAAAGGATCGATTGACTAACAATTGTAAACAATAGAATTAATTAAATAATTCCCCGGCAACGGCGCCAAAAACTTGTTGTGTACAAAACAACTAACTAGTAGTTATTATGTTTTTACAGTCTTAATCCAATTATTTACCTAATTGTATGACTATTAGACTTACGAGCAAGTATTACTCGATCATTTAATAGTATAGTTTTGGTAAGTAAAGGTATCGAATTTCCACAGGGAATTATTAACTAACTTAAGGTTTTCAATTATCAATCAAACAGTTTAGAGGCGAGTTTTAGTAAAAACTCGTAAAACTAAGTTTTGGATGCTTGTAAAATAGACGAAATAATAAACAACAATTATCGTAACAACACAACAATTAAGAGATAATATGATCAAATTATAACAAGGGAAGCTTTCGCCTAGGATTTGTTGATTCATATAAATCTAGGTTGACTAGTTTTGATTATGTGCAATGAGTTAAAATAGGTAGCATTAAGTGGTAGGATCATATGGTCAAGTCACCAATTCTATAATTTCTAAGTTAATATAGCACAATGGTCATGTAACTAAATAACTTATAATTATGAATAATTAATATAATCTAGCATGCAAACATAGGCCATACCCTAATGGTCATAGTGATATGATCATACAATCAATGGTCATGAGTTGTAACTAAATATGATATAAGTTTTATTTCACTAATCAAGTTTATAGCTAGAATAACCTCCCTAGTTAAATGGTCAATAACTAGTCCAATGATATATAGGTGTCAATTAAATATCAAAATGGTCCATATGTTTAATACGTTTAAATGGTCAATAAACATTAATCATATGAAGATGGCTATCAAGATTATTATCTTTAATCACATTCAATATGTATAGCATGCAAATTATATATCCTAACCGAAATTTAACTCAAATCAAGAACTAGATCAACACAAATTTATATTAATGAATCAACATCACCTAGGCAAAAGCTACAGGGAATCTAGCCTAGCATGGTATCAAGTATACAATAACAATATGAATAATACATGATAAAAGATACCAACCGGTTAAATTCGATGAATCCTTGCAACAAATGAAGATCCTAGCTCCTTCTTGTAATGTAAATAACTCTCAAATACATTTATCGCACATCAAATGTTGAAATACACGAAGTACAATAGTTCTAAAATGTTAAATGACTGATTTCTCTCCTGGATTCTAACAATGGTACTCAAAATGGTCGTCCAAAGCGTTCTATTTATACCAGTCGAGGTTTCAGGGCGCGGTGCGCCAGTGTCAGGGCGCGGTGCGCCTGTGTCAGGATCAGATCTCGCAGACTTTATCGCTGGAAAGGCCACGTGATGGACCACTTTTCAGATTGGATCTGGGCGGGGTGCGCCCAAAGGTCAGGCGTGGTGCGCCTTGCACATGGTAGGCAACCTGGTTGAATCATTACATGAACCCACGCTTCATTAATTTAATCTCAAGTGGACCAGCATGTCGAACACTGGCATCATCTTAGGCGCGGTGCGCCTGATGGATGGGCGGGGTGCGCCCTGGCTGAAATCAGAATTGCATTTTGTTTCGTTTAACGCTCAAATCTCTTGTAAAATCCGATCTTTTGCTCCGTACGTGTCTTTTAGCTACAAAATGTATTTTTAGCATATTAGGTATCTTTAGTTCATAAAATGTATGAAACTAAACTAAAAATGACACTGATATCGCCCGGAAAATATGTATAATTTACGCGATATCAAGTACTTTCTCGGTTTGGGGGTTTTCAACCCTAGTTTTAAATCGTGTGATTTAGCTATATATTGTTATATATGTTTTTAGTAGATTGTTAGTGGATGCCTTTAGAGTTATTGGTGTGATTATTGTCGAGTTTTTACGGTTGAATGAGTAGAACCTTGGATTTGGGGGTTTCGGTAAACATAGAGTTGCTATTTACCGTTTATATTTGTTTCCTCTTTCGATTTATATATCTTTGAGATAGATGTAATTGAGATGATTGTGGATATTGGAGAATTAATTTAGAGTATGGTGATACAACCAAGTCTAGCGAACAGGAGCTCGGTATGCGTAATTTGGGGGTTCCACATACAAAATCGTTATCAGGTTAGTACTTTTAAGTACTTGAGTAAGAGTTACATCTTGTTGTATGTAATATATATATATATATATATATATATATATATATATATATATATATATATATATATATATATATATATATATATATATATATATATATATATATGTGTGTGTGTGTGTGTGTGTGTTATGTTGATATTGCGGTAACTTAGAGCTGGAGTGGTTTTGTTATCTGTGGATAACAAGAGACGAGTTGCAATCTATATTGAGTATAAAAGATATAGTATATGATAGAGTGGTCGAGTTAAAGAGTCTTTGAGTCTAATCGTTACAGCCATGAGAATTTCTACGATTGAGTATAGTTGATTGTTAAAATGAGATATGTGAGAATGTGGACAAGATTACGAGCAGTACTGATTGTGGTACTTATTATTGAGTTGATGTTATTAAATATTAGCTGGTGTTTGTAAAGATAATATGTTTGCAGGTTTTAGAGTTAAGAGAAGGTGGATATTTGCTAATGAGATTAGCAAAAGAGAATGATGAGGATGTTCATTGAGAGAAATTTGTGGAGTGTGATTGAGATTACTCACTAAGCTTTTTATAAGCTTACACTTGTGTTGTATGTTGTTTTGCAGATATCTGTAGCAGTGATAGGGGAAGGCATGTGATAAAGAGAGATTGACAACTTAAAGCCTGTCCTTTTGTTGTGTTATATTTATTTGTAATACCTGGACATATTTATAGGACCTTTTGTGTAATTAAATATATTGATAACATATTGTTTACGTGGTTTGAGTACAAGTATGCCTATTTTGATGTATTATTGTTTGAAAATTTTTGGGTGTACTTTGTATGAGAAACCAGGCGTTACATAAGATAAATAATGACCCAATTAACAAATCCACACATATATAAACCATAATTACCACTTCTGCTAAATGTATGTTTTACACTTTTAACATAATTATCAGTAGATAGTATATACAATCACCGTATATCATCTTACTTTCAAATCAAATTTTAAAAACATGTTTTTAATTTCTTTCTATAATTATCCATATATAGTATATACAATCACTGTATATCAACTTACTTTCATAATATTATATCTGTATCATTAAAAAACTAAATAAAGTACGTTATCCCTTATAATTGTTGTTTTAAATATTACTTTTCAAGAAAATATTATTATGGCAGCATCAAGTCAGCGCCACATCACTAAAGACTCTCACTCCATCATGTCACATTAGCTAACAACCGGTTTGGCCGGTCATGGTCAAAACTGCAACGAATTGAAAAACTTAATGACTTAATTGCCAAAAAATAAACATAGTGTTAAAATCAATATTTTGTGTAAACTTAGTGACTTGTTTGCAATTTACCCTAAAAACAACTCTAGAACCTTTTTAAACAATGAAAATCAAATCAAAACCACTTGCTCTAAAGTTGACTCTTTTAGGGATTATGTTGGGTGCAAAGTTCTTCATGTTTATGACTTATGGCATTAGGAAGGCCCGCTTGTGTTTGTGGGCTTGTACATTGGGCTCATTAGTTGGCTAGCTATAAATACTGATTTTATTCATTATTATATAGTTAATGATCTAGAGGGAGCCTAGTGATTTCATATTGATAGAGAGAGAAACACATAGTAAAACTCTATTGTAAAACCCCAATGTTATAATCAAGCATTCAGCACCAGTTATTCATCTTCACTGTGTTCATCTATTTGCCATGCTCTTGCATGTTTGATTAAACTCTTACATAATTGCTAGAATATTAGTCACTTATTCAACTCTCAATTGATTTCAACACCTAACAATTGGTATCAGAGCCTAACCTTGAAGATTTAACAGATTATTTCAAGGGATCGGTTCTTGATTTGACAAACCACCACAACATCAATCAGAATTCAAATTTTCAGATATGGATCTTCAATTTTTGTGAGTTTTTCTGATATAAAATCAATATTATGATCTGTTCTTCATCTTTGATCTGTTTATGTTCATCAATATTGGTTTAGATCTCGTTTTTATCATTCAAAATTCGTTCATATCTGATTCTCTCACTAGAAATCGTTCCAGATATACTTTCTCTCTCTAAAAACCCACTTCAGATCCACTTTCTCTCTCTAGTTTTATTCCAGATCTGGTGAGTTTTTGTTGTTTAGAACGAAAATGGAAGCTACAAATTCGAAAATATGGACTGTTTGTGTTGATAATCTCAAATACAAAGTATCATTTGAACAATTTTTGGGTCTTGTGTTGAGAAATCAGAAAATCACAAATGACACACTCATTTCTAATGGTTTGAAAGATACATATGGAAGATTAGTTTTTAATCCTTTGAAACATGAATCAAACAAGCATTTGTTCACTAAAATGTTAAAAGTTTTAAGAGAAATCGACAGTACACATGGATCAGAAAATCGAAAAACAGTAAAAATGTATGTTTCTCTTGTTGAAGATGAACATGGCCTTCTTGTTCCTCAAGACTTTGAAGATGATGTTCTTCATCTTCATGTTTCTGGAAATTATGAAAAACACTTCGGATCCTTGTGTGATTCCGAACCTGAAAAGAAAGATGCAGATGTTAAGGGGGAGTTTGATTTAAAAATAAAATGTTTGGTGAAAGTTTTGTTTATTGCTGAAACTTCAAAAAGATCAAAATCTGAATCTAATGGTTCTTCAGCTTCAAGTGATGCATTTCATGGAATGAAACCTTATAGAAAACTCATCTTTTTTGAAAATCAAAGATATGAAAATAGAAGATTGTGTGTTCCGAAGATTTCAGATCTTACTCAAAAAGATGAACAAAGCTTTTGTTTTAAATCTTGTGTTCATAAGTTCAAAAAGAAGAAAAACAAGAAGAAAAACAAACCAAAAACGAAAATGATGTGGGTTCCTAAGAAGAAATGTTCTGAAGATGTTCTTCCAAAATCAGAAATTAAAAATGTTGAAAATTTTGTTGTGGTTAAAAGAAAATATTCAGAAACATGTGTTCAAAGAAGAAATTTGTTGATAAATTCGGGTTGGTATAATGAAAGGTTTGAAGATTTTTTGGTTCCAACCAAAAGACCAAGAAAATTTATCAGTTGTTCTTCAGTTCCTCTAAGTGGTGTTTATGAGAAATTTGGTTCAAAAGATTTAATGTTTGTTTGGGTTCCAAAAAGATCTTCTTAAATGACTGGTGATTTTGAAAGAGTGTCGTAAAAAGACAAAGTGACAGCTGAAATTAAAATAATGTGAAAATATGGTTATTATATATAAATTCGAGATAGTACTGTTCATCTGAATGAACAGTATCCCTTCGGATACCATCGGAGTGTGAAGAAAGTGACTCCGAATTTTTGACACTTCGGAACTAAAGAGACGGAGAAGACGACTCCGAACTCTTAACTCTTCGGAACTGGAGAGATGGAGATGACGACTCCGAATTCTCGACTCTTCGGAACTGACGAGATGGAGAAGACGACTCCGAACTCTTGAAACCCTTCGGAATGGTGATTGTGAAATCGAGTCCGAACTCTTAACTCTTTGGAGTTTGGAGCTGATCGGAGAAGACATCGACTCCGAACTCTTGTAATAGTCCACTCCAAACTCCTAACTCTTTGGAACTAATGTTGATGATGAAGACGATGCCGCAGCCTTGAAACTCTTTGGAATAATGAAGACGATACCGCAGTTTTGAAACTCTTCAGAGTTTTGAAACTCTTCGGAGTTTTGGTCGGTTTGAGATGATGACCTTTTGTGATCTCCCTCACCGGTGGAGAAAATGTGAACAGAGGATGGGTAGATTGAGATGCAAAGAAAATGGTGAAAAACTTCTGTTTTGAAAGTTTTATCAAATGGACAAGTAAAAAGGAGATACACATAGAAATGAAAAGCTACACACGGTACAAAGAAGGCTAAAGAAATAAACAAAGGACAACACCTTATTAAATGCAACAGTATGAGCTGTCACAGCCATGTGTTGTCGTTAAACAGTATGAGGTGTTTAGTTTGGTTCATATCTAACCGGATTCTTGCCAAACCTTCTTTTATCCGGTTAAACAAATGCAGAAAATGAATTCAATTTTCATTATTCTGTAACACGGTACAATTGTTACACAGCTGTCTATTCTCTTTATCCTATACACATGGTGGTAACGTCTCTTTCATACACAGTGCATGCAATGAGTCAATGTTACATTCTCTCTCATAAACACACGCGAACTGCAATGGAGGTACAAGAAAACATATGGAGAATTAATTGAGCGGTTTCTCTCTTGTTACATCTCACCTTTCTCTATCTAGTGAACAATTGAAAATTCAAATGGAAATGGAAAGAAAAATCTAGCTGTAGATGTGGAACAACTTTCCGTCTGACCGGTCACTCCTTCTCATTACCCGGTCAAAGAATCATTTTATCTCTCCTGGTTGCTATAAATAGTGATTTTATTCATTATTTTATAGTTAATGATCTAGAGGGAGCCTAGTGATTTCATATTGATAGAGAGAGAAACACATAGTAAAACTCTATTGTAAAACCCCAATGTTATAATCAAGCATTCAGCACCAGTTATTCATCTTCACTGTGTTCATCTATTTGCCTTGCTCTTGCATGTTTGATTAAACTCTTACATAATTGCTAGAATATTAGTCACTTATTCAACTCTCAATTGATTTCAACACCTAACAGATTAGCCTCTTGAAATTAAAACATACTATAATCATATAAATACATAAATTTAAGTAATGGTTTTTGAATTACGTGATGAGTATGGTCTCATTATTATATGGAATTTGAATTTACATCGTCATAAGAATAAAATATCAATCATAAATGAAGAAATGTAAAGTACAATCAAGATAAAATAGAATATTCTCTGTATTGCTTTATCAAATTACAGCTCACAATGTAGAAAAGTGTACAAGCATGCAAAAAATAATTAATTACAGGTTGTGTCTCCATGATATATATAAAAAGAAAAAGGTCGGTGGAAAAACAAACAAAAAATTAAAAAGATACACGTAAGTAAGCCCACATGATGTGATTACAACAACCTAACTAACACTAACCTACATCACTAAGATAGGAGCACCAAAACGGGTAGTCACGTATATACAATCTGAAGGAGCTCTTCGAATCTTTTCAACTTCGGATATTAAAATGGATTCATAAAACGCAAAAAATTATTTGAAGGTCATCTTCGGATAACTTAAGACATTGACACAATCAAATTGACCTCCACAATCTCCCCCTTTGTGTCGAGTCCTTCGAATTTGCTACCTTCCTCTGAATTAATCTGGAATAAAGATGGACAAAGATCAATCAATATTTTTCTAACAGCCAGCCACCAATTCAACTCATCCAACACCTTTTTCGTAATGCCAGGCTTGTTCTTAAAGCATAGTTAAACATGATTGATGATTGATTTGATTTTGTAGAATACAAACCCTTTTACTCCAATATGAAAAAACATCTTTCGAATCCTCCCTTGACCCAATTGTTCACCAAATACAACACCAAGAGTTGGTATATATATAATTTTGACATCTAGTCGGTTAGAAATATTTGTCACATCTAGATTAGGATTTCTAAGAGTAAGTCCAATTCCATGAGCAAGAACAACTTCTTTTCTCGAAAAATCTTTATAATATAAGAATATATAACTCCAATAAGGTTTTCTTATTCATGCCATGAAAAGAACGATTTGAAGAAGCAAGGGCATAATATAGCACAATGAACTCGTAAGGATTCAAGTAAGGGAAATCAGTAGATGTGATATTGCAATTGATGTATTTCCCTCGTATGACATGAAGCTCGAAATTCCTTATAACACCTCCAAACATTTCAACATTCTCAATGTAGCTTATCTTTGAAATCTTCTACAAATACCAACCTTTTTCAGGTTATTGCGCACGAGTTGCAAAGAATCGACAAACATAAATTTGATAAAAAGATTATGTAGGATTTTTGTTTTCTTTGTTGACCATCAAAGGATAAGCAAATCCTTGAGATGAAACAGGGAAATCTAGTTGAGTTTCAACTATATTTTCTATCAAATAAGATTCCCTTGGCTTCAATTCGAATATTTCTCCCATTCCCCAACCATATTGTATAATATGTTCAATTTCTCTTTTAAGTCTAACTCCAAATCCATTTTTCTATCAGCTTTGAGTTATTTTATGTTCCGTTCTTCTACTAACTTTTGACTTTTGTCAACTTCAAGTTCTTTTCTCTCTTCTTGGTCAACTTAACCAGAATCTCCTTTCCCTTTTCCTTTCTGTTCACCACCAATTATAAGATTTGAAGTAGTAGTAGTAGTAGTAGTAATAGTAATAATAATAATAATAATAATAATAATAATAATAATAATAATAATAATAATAATAATAATAGTAATAATAATAATAATAAAGGGTGTATAATTAGGTAGAAGGACTAAAGAGACCTTTTAAAAAACTTTAAATGTTAAGCCTTTGGGTTTAGGGGCTGTTTATGTCATTATGGAAACTTAGAGGGGGTTAAATAGCTAATTATCCTTTCTTGCTCCATGTAAATGTTGGTCGTGAAGGATAGAAAGGACTCTCCTTCATTGCTTCATAACTCTGTGATTAATAACCTTTAATTCACTTTAAGTTTCATGATTAATACCCAATTAAACACCATTTACAGTTAAAGGAAAACAATTATTCTCATTATTTTTCCAAGTTAAAGAGTGAGAGATAGATAGATAGATAGTGACAAACAGAGAGAAGCTATATTACCACAACGTAAGGTGGTTATGGTTAGTTTCCTTCTCAATTCAAGTCTAATTCTATGTACTTGTTCTTGGTCTATGTCCTTGTTTCTTTCTAGTTTTTAATTTTTGGTGTGTGTGTAGGTTTACACCACTACAACACCACCTTGGGACCACCCCATCACCACCGTGTCACCACCACCAAGTGGTGGTTGTGGTTGGATGATTTCCATTGCCTTAGGATGGTGAACTTGAGAAGTGACAAGTTGTGTGCAAACCAAACTCTAGCATGAAACCATGATTTTATAAGAAATGTTATAACTTATGTTGTTAGTTTCAAAAGCATGTCTTAATCATTGAAAGAGTTTTAATGTGTATCTTAACATAATAAATCAGACCTATATCATTAAAATCTTAATGGATGTTTTATTCAGAGATTCGTTAAGAAAAATACTTTTAAGATGGAAGAAAACACACTAAAGTTCGTAACAACAAACTTCACTAATTTTGTAGACAATTTTATAGAAAATTGGGCCAGAATAAGGAATAACCACGTGAGATAAGAAGTGTAGGAAATCGAGTCTAGTTTTCAGAAATATATCGATCATCGTATTTGAAATAATGATTCAAAAGTTACGAAAAGAACAATGAGCAGTGGTTTAAAAGGACTTAATATGGAAAAGTTAATAAAATTTGTATCATGAGCCTTTATACACCAAACCCTTCAAGTACACCACAAAAGGTCTTAACTAGACCTTAATGTATAACTTGTGACTTAATGCTTTTGGCTTAAGGCATAACAAGTGGATAAAAAGGGAACTAAAAAGTATATAAAGTAAAATATAACGAATAAAGTATGATGAGTAGCGAGTTCATGTTAGTGGTGTTACACAAATATTCATTAAGGTGAGTTACACTAACTTGCCTATTATGTTAACGATGTATGTTATGTAAGTTGTTGTCCATGTAGTACCGGTGGGAGAAGTGGAGAACGTGATATGTATTATGTAGTATATATGAGACTGACCATTGTAACGATCCATTTTTAATGTACTATTCATCTATGTAATTGTTTAATAAAATCGTATATTAGGAAAAACGATTAAAAATTATTTATAAATCATGAAAATAATAATAAAAATAATAATAATAATAATAATAATAATAATAATAATAATAATAATAATATCCTAGGAATTGAAATTATAGTTGGAGATTGAAATTGTCAAAAATCATACCTAAAAAGTAGGATAAAAGTTCCATTAGTAAATTATTGTCATTATGGGTATACTTAGGGACATGACTTGGAAAAGAATCAAAGTGCATGGAAATCACCCATATGGATCTTATTCTCCTTCAACCTCAGGATTTCTAGTTGCGTAGGACTCAAGGCTGAATTTTGAGCATAAATTACATCTTCTACACGTATGTGTGTGTATATATATATATATATATATATATATATATATATATATATATATATATATATATATATATATATATATATATATATATATATATATATATATATATATATATATATATATATATATATATATATACGACTCTCAAGTCACACGTAACCCTAATACCATTTATTCGTTAGTTTCGTAGTATGGTTAGAGAGTTAGAGAGAGGAGAAGTGGCAGGATTTATGGCAGAGAATCTGAGAAGCAATACACTAGAAACGACAAGGATTGGTACAATAGCAAGGGAGGTTGAAGGTTAGTCATGTACGTAGCTGTTGATCTTGTATCCTTGTTTCTTTTTCCCTCCATCATTAAGCCATCTTACTCGACCATTCAAGAAGGTGTTAATGAGCATATGGACACTCTTAATCTGAAATACTTCTATAAAGAACTTAATATATGAGGTATTAAGACATTGAACAAGAAGAAATATGTTTAAAATATAAAGAATATGCTTGAAAATTTGTATAGTGAGTGTTGTTAAACTTGCAGACTGATTTGTGAAAAATAGAAGCCAAATTAGAGAAAATAATCGTAGATAGATGCTGTAGGAAATTGAGTCTAGTTTATAGAAATACTTGGCTCCTCTCATTTGGAGTTATAGTTTAAAAGTTATGGTCACAACATTAAACAGTGGTCAACACGTCTATTTAGAAGGCTTTCATGATTTTTGGTTTTCGATTCCGTTTCTAAACATTCGGATCGGTTCTTGGACTTTACTCTCTCTCTCTCTCTCTATTATAACTATCACTTGAATCATTTTATAACTATTATTCGACTCATTTAACACCCCTAGTCATGTGTTGATGTATGAAACCAAGAACCATATTCGTCTTCTTGTATTATGTGTTCTGGTCTATTACTATCCTTCTTTGCACTCATTTTAACATCTCCTTAGACCCTCTAGCACCTTAGGTCTTGAATAGAGGCGTATGATGAAGAATCAACACCTGAAATGTCAAATTTTGTTCTCAAAACCTTCAAATCGGTAGATGCACTTCATGGGTGTTACATAACCCTGAGACCTGATGTTTTTATTATTTTATTCTTCCTAACATGGCTTAATGAAATTAATAAATGTACACATGTTTAACGACATAATAGGATTGTAAGACTAAAAAGAAAACAACCAACGATATAAAAGTTACGATTTCATGTGTCTGCCCCTGTTTTGCAAAAATCACCAAAAATTCCTAAAAAATCATTTGAGGGCAAGGAGAGTGTTGAAGCTGAAAGTGACCAAACACAAGTAATGAGTCTTCATGTTCTTTTTTGTGTTGAAGTAATGCGAAGAGAAGAATAAGATACGAAGCCAGTCTGTCATGTGAAGCCCTTTTATCAATTAGATCATTTTTGCCATGCGAAGCTTGTTGCATCCAAATGTTGTAAATGATGTTTCCACGTGGTGTAAGTACCTTTAGGTACATCTTTATGTCAAATGAAGTTCGTTGAGTATTAGGAGACATATCCTCCTATATCTTGGTCAGTGTACTTCATGCAATATTATATTATGATAGGGTCTCCTAGTTTCCTTACAAATAGCCAACTTGTAATTTGTTACATATATATCCCATATTCTGAATCGTTTATAAATGTTTCACTGAAATGTATTCACATAATTCTCAACATCGCTTTACATGTTGCTTTAAATTTTGTTATTAATATTATGCACCTTACTTTTCATTATTAATTTTTACTCGTTTCATCAGAGAGAAGTTTTTAGGTGAAATTTTAAATGTTGAGTGAAGATTTTTTCAATTTATATAAATTCCTACCATTAACATCTAGTTCCATGCTTCTAGGAGGTAATATCTTCTTCTTCCTCATCCTCTAGTTCAAATTAGGTAATTAGAAAACCCCAATTTCAAAATTTCAATTTGAAATCATGATTCCTTTTATTTTTTGATGTTATTTTAGCTACTACAATGCTACATGATGTTCATTTTTATCACCCTTAACTTATTTTTGAGATAAGTGAGTTTTTCCAACTTGTGAAGCTCCATTAATGGTGGATTTTGAATCTAGCATTCATGAGTAATATAAATGACATCTGATCTCCTTTCTATGTTTCTAAACCATTAATGAATAAAGTATTCCTATGTTTATTGGTTACTTCATGATTTGAACCATTATATACAATTACGTTGTGACTTAGCTCCATTGGAAGTTTCTAGTCATAGCTTGAAGTGAAACTAATTGTTTATCCAAAAATATTCCATGAATTACTATAAAAACATGTTACTAGGACATTTAAATATTAATTTGTTAATGATTTTGTGATAACATAAGCTTTGATGATGATATGTAACTTGAATCAAGCTTATGATGTCATGCATGTTCTGTAAAATGCTCATAAATCATGGAAAATGCATCATAAATTTTGATTAAAATATGATTAGAAATGGTTTTTCAGGATGTTATTGGATCAATCTATGTCATTTAAGTTGAATAGATTAAGCCTAAAAGTGGTTTGTATAAACATATATGACTGGAACGAAAAATTTTCACGAAGTTGTGTTGCACAAGGTTGACTTGGTCGAGTCACCTTCCCTTGATGGCTTGACTCAGTCAAGAAAAGGTTTTAGAAGGATAAGTTAATTTTGCAATTTCATCATACGTTGTCCAAATTATGTCTAGTTTTCGCATATGCTCTTTAATGGTTCTATGTATGATAAAAATGGAATGAACGTATATTTTTACAAAAAATAACTTAATAAGCGACTTAATGAATTAAGGAGAAGTTATATTTTAGCTTTTGGACTGCTATAGGTGGCCACTAGCTATCACAAGGTGTTATTAAGTTAAAGGAGGTTTAATTAAGAGTTTAGGTGAGTATTATCCAAGGACACGTGTCTTAATAAACTTTTGTGTGGTAAAGTGTTTTCAGAAGTTCCTTTTTACCTATGGTTTATATGTGAATTACCATCTCTTATCATATATCGTTAAATTGGGCATTCTTCTTCATATTTATAGCATATAGGAAGGCTTATGACTTGTGTATGGCCCGAACACTATTAGGGATAAATTACCCTTTTCTGATATGTTATTGATTAAGCCACAATTGCTTAGGGTTGGGTCTTGCAAACCCATTCTATGGATGTAACATCCGTGTTTTGGGCTTAAACCGACAAATAAAATCTATTTTGTAAATAAAGAAAATAAATGAATAACTAAATTTAATATTTTGTTATATTTTATATGGTGAATAAATGAGCCAAATATAGTTTTTAAAATCAAATTATAACCAAATGTGAGAAATTTTGTCATAAGGACTAAAAGTGTCATTTTGGCCAAACTTACCCTAAGTAGATTTGACTAGTCATGGATTTAGAAATTTAGAAGATATATTAATGGAATTGAAGTGGTGTTAAATTAGGTCTAATAATTCTTTGAATTTTATTAAGGACCTAAATTGTGAAGAATTATAGTGTAAGGGACTATTTGTGCCAAATTGGGAAACTAAGGGTCAGTATTAACTTAGTCAATGACTCAAGTGAAAGAAATAATTTATATTAGGGGAATTTGTATGAATATGGGAATTTATTGTTAGAAGAGTTGACTTGTTGGATGTTGAGTGAAGAAGGCTCAAACTCAAGGGACTAATGTTGCAAATTCTTGAAAGATTACTTGTTTTTGATGGGGATCCTTCCCCAAATCAGCCATTCACGTTTTTGAAGATTAGAGAGAGTGAGAGATGGCGATTATTATCTCTTCCAAGGAGACTTGGGTGGATTTTGAAGGATTATGATCATACTTGAAGAATTCAAGCAATCTAAGGTATAAACCCTTCATCTTCTAGCTTTGAATTCGAATTAGGGTTTGGGGTTTTGACTCAATTCGAGATTTATGGTGGGATGAGGTTCTTCCTATGATTCCCCAATGTTTATTTGATGTTTCTAAGTTGTTTGGATCAACATCCAATCCATGGATGCTCTAGATCTAATTATTTGATTGATTTGGGTGTTATGAACCCTAGAATTTGGGGATTTGATGAATAGAGGAGGAATATGGAAATTGATGGATGATTATGGTAGTTTTGGATGAGGGGATTCATTTCTAATGATTCCCTAAGGATTCCAACCTTCGATTTGTAGTCTTAAACCATGAATCACTAGAAAATGAGAATTGGGTGTTGAAATGGGTTTTGTTCATGTAGATGATGATTTGATCTCTTGTTTAATGGATGGATGAATGAGTTAAGGTATCAATTTGGATGTATAAGTGGGGTGAGGATCATTTCCTAATGATTCCATGGAATGGAAGAAGGAATCTCCACTTGTAATCATCAATTGTAAGAATGGAATTGAGTCTTCCATGGTTTAAGCTTATAGAGTGAAGTTATGATCATGGAATGTAATTGATTCATTTGAAATGGTTTTGAATAGTTTAATTGAGTCTAATGATGTGTATTTTGGGAAGGAATAATGTCCTTTTGATGTACATGAGTTTTGGGAAGAATCGGAACTTGAATCGGGTCGAAAATGAGTGAAAATGACCAAAAAATCGGGGTTGCAGCAGGTCTACACGACCCGTGCAGGGCCACACGACCCGTGTAGGGGGTCTGGAGGCTACGGGTTGGTTTTCCTGTAATGCTACACGACCCGTGTAGGCCTACACGTCCCGTGTAGGCCTACACGTCCCGTGTAGCCCGGGTTGGCCAAAAATGTCAGTTTTTGGGTTTTGAGCATTATGGTTTGGGCTTCGGGTCCTTGTTTTAATGCCAATCTTTGGGAATGTTTTAATTAAGATTTTCCTTATATTAGAGAGTCAAGGACCTCATTTTATATGATGGATGATTGTCCCTTCTTGGTTCTAAAGAAGTAATTATAGTGTGACTTTTAGATGAATCGAGTATAATATCTCCGTTCTTGTATTTTAGGAATGAGATATGTTGTAGTGACTTGGAAGTGAGACTAAGGACTTGAGCTAGCACTCAACTAAGATGATTTGATGGATGAGATGATGTCTAGGAGCGCCTTCAAATGCTTCAACCTTGTGCGGAGTTAGTGTTGACTCGTCAGTTGACCTTGGGTGAGTTTACCGGGAGTACACATCCCAACTATTATATTTTGTGTGTGTTATCAATTACTTTTCATGCATGATATTATGTGCAATGTGTTATATGATTTCTACTTGTGCATCGCATGAAAATGAGTTTCTAAAGATGTTTTCAAATAAGAGTATGATGTTGTTTTTGAAAGACCTTTTTAGCATCCTATTGTGCATTGCATTTCATATAGGATGGGATTGACCGTGTGATACCTTGAGGACGAGTTTGACCCTTCTCAAACAAAGAGGGTGAAGAGTTAATATGAGTTTGACCCTTCTCAAACAAAGAGGGTGAGGAGTTAATATGAGTCTGACCCTTCTCTAAAATAAAGAGGGTAAGGAGACGCATGAGGGAGTTGCTAACCCTCATGGGGCTAGTGTGATGGCCACTAGTTCTAGTTTAACCTATACGGGGATCAAGTGACATGCTCCATGTGTGTCATTTGTGAACTTAGGTAGGTGCCATTGAGGTGAGTTGGACTTTTATGAGATGGACGTGGGTTTGGGATAGTTGCATCATGCATTACATTTGCATATCATAACTATCTATTTTGAGTAAACCTTTATGATGTTTTAAATAACTTTTGAAGTGTGTGTTAAAACTGTTTTTGGGGGGGTTTTGTCCCGAATGTGGTAGTTTACTACTCACTCAAAATGGGACAACCTCGGGTAAACTCACTAGGCATTTCCATTGCCTAACTTATTTTGATGTGTACTCAGGTTGAGGAGTTTAGATGACTTAGAAGAGCTGGATGTTTAGAAGGCCACGGTTTGTGTGGTATCATTTAAATTGTGTAATGGTGTTTGAATTGTTACAACCTCGCTATTTTATAAACTAAAATGTTTTATCTAAAATGGGACCAAACATTGTTTTCCGCAACTTAAACCTAAATTATTTCTCATTAAACCCCATGTGTTTTAAAATAGTTTTTGGAAGAAAATGGCTTATTTGAAAATGTTGAAACTAAAGTTTTCACTAAAGGATTATTTTATTGATTAATGATGATAAACCATGGGTTAAAATGACGTTTTATGAAAAGCCTTAAACGAGGGTGTTTCAATTTGGTATCAGAGCATGAGTTTAAGTGAACTAGGTACTAGGAGTAGTGCTTAGACTTAAACTGTGATGCTCTTAAGGATGTTTGACCTCTTAAGTAGTTGGCCTTTAGACCTTAGTGGTAAATGCTTGCTTGTTATTTAGTTTCTAATCATTTAATTAGTGAATTCGGTTTGGCATGAGGAATATTCTTGGCAAGAGGATGCATGCATGAGGATTCTTAAGTGGATATGAAGAGCAACCTTGAAGAGTTAGGAGTACGTGGCAACATGAGGAGCAACTTTGTGTGAATGGCAACTTCTAAGGATGATAGAAGGAGAATAAAGGGACATCTTATATTGAATGAAGCTCGAAGGGCATTGAGATTTACAAGATGGTGGACCTTGAGGAGTCGATTAAGGGGTGAAGGAGTGTTAGAAGACTAGTGGAATCGTAATGTCAACCTTGGGCAAGCAAGGAGCATGATGAGCATGGTGTTAGCGAAGCGGATGGTAGGTGAAGACTGGGAGTTGTTGAAGAAATTCTTTGTCGTGACCCTTAAACCTTTCTTCCTTACCCTTACCTTCTTTTGAGACCCATCCGACATCTTTTTGGTGTTCAAGCTTGTGACCTTGCCTTAGCTCTAGAACACTAAGTGTATGTAAGAGTAGCAGGGTTTGCGCCTTAATGCTTAAACTAGAGAAACATTAATGCAAGACACAGGGAGGACTTAGATCATTAGGTTCTTTGGTAGTTAGCAATGGCTTAGTGACCAATGAAACCTTATGGGAATAGTGAGTTGTTAATTCATGTTAAGGTGAAAAGACATGGATGCATGATGAGACTAAAGGCCATAGGATCAAACCGTTAATCACTTTGGACTGTGTGAAGTAGTGAATAACCTACCCTAATAAGAACTTAAGAATGACGTAAGGCCAATCTTTTCAATACTGTTGTTAAAAATTAAAAAAAAATTAAATTAAAAAAAATTATAAACAAATTGGAAGAGAATATCTTACAAAATGCAAGACCTTTTAGAAATAAATGACAAAGGGGCCATCATGAATCGGTAGGAATACCCGGGATTAATGATCTCTTTGGAATTTTATTACTATTTTGATGGAACCACATTTCAAAATATACTTGAAAATTTATTGTTTTACATAAAGGATGCGAAATCTGAGTAATGCTTTTTCATGAAGTCAATTAAATTTTCAAAAAAAAAAGGGGGTATTTTCCAAACATTAACCATAAATCGGAGTGTTTAAATTTTTGAAAGGGCAACGAGTCAAAATTTGAAAGATTTTAAAATTTTAACATTTCATATTTAAAAGAAACGTTTATAAAAGGAAAATTTTGGATAAACAATCCTTGGAAGTAACAGAGTTTTACAAAAGTGGAATTTAAGGTGTTTCAAGTTATAAAAAAAAATGAGTAATTTTTAAGATTTTGGAAAAAATTAGTACTTTAATTCTTATTATTGATTGCGGGGACGGAATCCTTTTAAGGGGTGGATAATTGTAACATCCGTGTTTTGGGCCTAGGAGTTTTGGGCTTAAACCGACAAATAAAATCTATTTTGTAAATAAAGAAAATAAATGAATAACTAAATTTAATATTTTGTTATATTTTATATGGTGAATAAATGAGCCAAATATAGTTTTTAAAATCAAATTATAACCAAATGTGAGAAATTTTGTCATAAGGACTAAAAGTGTCATTTTGGCCAAACTTACCCTAAGTAGATTTGACTAGTCATGGATTTAGAAATTTAGAAGATATATTAAAGGAATTGAAGTGGTGTTAAATTAGGTCTAATAATTCTTTGAATTTCATTAAGGACCTAAATTGTGAAAAAATTTAGTGTAAGGGACTATTTGTGCCAAATTGGGAAACTAAGGGTCATTATTGACTTAGTTAATGACTCAAGTGAAAGAAATAATTTAAATTAGGGGCATTTGTATGAATATGGGAATTTATTGTTAGAAGAGTTGACTTGTTGGATGTTGAGTGAAGAAGGCTCAAACTCAAGGGACTAATGTTGCAAATTCTTGAAAGATTACTTGTTTTTGATGGGGATCCTTCCCCAAATCAGCCATTCACGTTTTTGAAGATTAGAGAGAGTGAGAGATGGCGATTTTTATCTCTTCCAAGGAGACTTGGGTGGATTTTGAAGGATTATGATCATACTTGAAGAATTCAAGCAATCTAAGGTATAAACCCTTCATCTTCTAGCTTTGAATTCGAATTAGGGTTTGGGGTTTTGACTCAATTCGAGATTTATGGTGGGATGAGGTTCTTCCTATGATTCCCCAATGTTTATTTGATGTTTCTAAGTTGTTTGGATCAACATCCAATCCATGGATGCTCTAGATCTAATTATTTGATTGATTTGGGTGTTATGAACCCTAGAATTTGGGGATTTGATGAATAGAGGAGGAATATGGAAATTGATGGATGATTATGGTAGTTTTGGATGAGGGGATTCATTTCTAATGATTCCCTAAGGATTCCAACCTTCGATTTGTAGTCTTAAACCATGAATCACTAGAAAATGAGAATTGGGTGTTGAAATGGGTTTTGTTCATGTAGATGATGATTTGATCTCTTGTTTAATGGATGGATGAATGAGTTAAGGTATCAATTTGGATGTATAAGTGGGGTGAGGATCATTTCCTAATGATTCCATGGAATGGAAGAAGGAATCTCCACTTGTAATCATCAATTGTAAGAATGGAATTGAGTCTTCCATGGTTTAAGCTTATAGAGTGAAGTTATGATCATGGAATGTAATTGATTCATTTGAAATGGTTTTGAATAGTTTAATTGAGTCTAATGATGTGTATTTTGGGAAGGAATAATGTCCTTTTGATGTACATGAGTTTTGGGAAGAATCAGAACTTGAATCGGGTCGAAAATGAGTGAAAATGACCAAAAAATCGGGGTTGCAGCAGGTCTACACGACCCGTGCAGGGCCACACGACCCGTGTAGGGGGTCTGGAGGCTACGGGTTGGTTTTCCTATAATGCTACACGACCCGTGTAGGCCTACACGTCCCGTGTAGCCTGGGTTGGCCAAAAATGTCAGTTTTTGGGTTTTGAGCTTTATGGTTTGGGCTTCGGGTCCTTGTTTTAATGCCAATCTTTGGGAATGTTTTAATTAAGATTTTCCTTATATTAGAGAGTCAAGGACCTCATTTTATATGATGGATGATTGTCCCTTCTTGGTTCTAAAGAAGTAATTATAGTGTGACTTTTAGATGAATCGAGTATAATATCTCCGTTCTTGTATTTTAGGAATGAGATATGTTGTAGTGACTTGGAAGTGAGACTAAGGACTTGAGCTAGCACTCAACTAAGATGATTTGATGGATGAGATGATGTCTAGGAGCGCCTTCAAATGCTTCAACCTTGTGCGGAGTTAGTGTTGACTCGTCAGTTGACCTTGGGTGAGTTTACCGGGAGTACACATCCCAACTATTATATTTTGTGTGTGTTATCAATTACTTTTCATGCATGATATTATGTGCAATGTGTTATATGATTTCTACTTGTGCATCGCATGAAAATGAGTTTCTAAAGATGTTTTCAAATAAGAGTATGATGTTGTTTTTGAAAGACGTTTTTAGCATCCTATTGTGCATTGCATTTCATATAGGATGGGATTGACCGTGTGATACCTTGAGGACGAGTTTGACCCTTCTCAAACAAAGAGGGTGAGGAGTTAATATGAGTTTGACCCTTCTCAAACAAAGAGGGTGAGGAGTTAATATGAGTCTGACCCTTCTCTAAAATAAAGAGGGTGAGGAGACGCATGAGGGAGTTGCTAACCCTCATGGGGCTAGTGTGATGGCCACTAGTTCTAGTTTAACCTATACGGGGATCAAGTGACATGCTCCATGTGTGTCATTTGTGAACTTAGGTAGGTGCCATTGAGGTGAGTTGGACTTTTATGAGATGGACGTGGGTTTGGGATAGTTGCATCATGCATTACATTTGCATATCATAACTATCTATTTTGAGTAAACCTTTATGATGTTTTAAATAACTTTTGAAGTGTGTGTTAAAACTGTTTTTTTTTGGGGGGGGGGGGGGTTTTGTCCCGAATGTGGTAGTTTACTACTCACTCAAAATGGGACAACCTCGGGTAAACTCACTAGGCATTTCCATTGCCTAACTTATTTTGATGTGTACTCAGGTTGAGGAGTTTAGATGACTTAGAAGAGCTGGATGTTTAGAAGGCCACGGTTTGTGTGGTATCATTTAAATTGTGTAATGGTGTTTGAATTGTTACAACCTCGCTATTTTATAAACTAAAATGTTTTATCTAAAATGGGACCAAACATTGTTTTCCGCAACTTAAACCTAAATTATTTCTCATTAAACCCCATGTGTTTTAAAATAGTTTTTGGAAGAAAATGGCTTATTTGAAAATGTTGAAACTAAAGTTTTCACTAAAGGATTATTTTATTGATTAATGATGATAAACCATGGGTTAAAATGACGTTTTATGAAAAGCCTTAAGCGAGGGTGTTTCAATGGATGACATGTTCAATGGTCACATGTTTACCGTAAACATTTATGTGATGAGTGATTTTGGCCCCGATAACGGTTGTAAGCTTGCTTACCCGATTTTAGCCCGACCATTTATCCTATTGAAACGGACTTTGTGAGTATAGATGATAAGGGTTTGAGATTAGTTGCATGTGTATTTCATGTCATAGCAGTGTAGTATGATATCTCAACATCCTTGTATACGTATGTCATTTTTGGAAAAAGTATTTTTAAATGTTGTTGAGGAAATTTCGCTTAAAGTTGGGTTGTCGTACTTATCCAATCTCACTATTGAGTCATCTTTCCCATGTACTCACTAGACTCCATAGTCTAACTTAATTATTTTACATGTATCCACATATGATCTTTTGGAGGTCAGAGATTCAGAACATTTAGAAGATCACATATTTTGTGGATGCTTAAACTCTTGTTGTGATATGATTGTACACGTTTAAAACTAAAAACATATTTTTTTTGGTAAATCTACTTTTGGGACATAATGCTTAACTCAGCTCGACACACATCTTGACTCAACTAGACTCATGACAACCTATATGTTGGTTTAAAACTATTTTTTGGGTCATTTTTTTCAAGTAAACGAATTGGAAATTAAGCGGTGTCACCATTGACCTTCTTCAACAGATCATTTCCCAGCTCGAACATGAGTTTGCTATGAATGATATTGACCTTCTTCAACAGATCATTTCCCAGCTCGAACATGAGTTTGCTATGAATGATCTCGGAGCCCTGAATGATATTATAGGAATTTTTATGCGGTTTCGTGGCCCCAACCACTTATTTGTGTTTCAGCAAAAGTATGCCATTAATGTTCTTAAGTGAGCCAAAACGATGAATTGCAATATGTGTTGCACTCCAGTAGAGGCCATCCATAAGGTAGGTTGTTGAGCCCGCCCTGTACAGTAGTTTAGTCGGTGCCCTACAGCACGTAATGTTTACTCAACCATGCATCTCATTTATTGTTCAAAAAATTTATCTTCACATGCATGACCCTCGAGAGCCACACATGCAGGATCTAAAGTGTATCCTTTAGTATATTCAACTGACGCTTCATCGCAGCCTCCACATTCACATGTCCCCCCATATCTGACCTCATCGTCTATTCCGATGTTGACTGGGGTGATAGTCTGGTGATGTGGTATTTCAAACGTCAATGTTCCATTTCTTGATCGAGTGTCGAGGTTGAATACCGGGGTGTAGCGAATGCTGTCGCCGAGGCTTGTTGGCTCCAGAATCGTCTTCGTAAACTCCGCTACGACCTACCAATGTGACTATATTTCACTATGACAACATAAGTGTTGTGTACCTCTTCATCAACACCGTGTAACATCAACACACGAAACACATAAAGACAAATATTTCTTTTGTTTGGGATCAAGTTGCTACATGCGTTGTTCGTGTACCACATATATGTCCTTGTCACATTATGTTGATATTTTTACTAAGAGTATGCCATCTTTTTTTGACAAGTTTAAATATAGTTTGAACATCTGAAACTTTCTTTTCGATAAAACCATAAGGGAATGTTAGTATATGTATTTATGTGTGTGCATGTGTGGGTCTTCATTAGAGCCCATAGTTGTAGTCTATCATACCACCCATGTCTTGTGTACTTATGTGTTAGTGTATTATCATTTTTTGATAACATAAGAAAATCATTATCACAAATTAACAAATAGAATAGGTGAGGAAGATGACTCCTATAGATTTATAGGTAATTCCATATATTTTTTTCAAAAATACCTTATTTTCCCAAAATGAAATAGGTTTCCCTTAAGTTATGGACTTTTCAGATGTTGATTCATTAAACTATGCTTGTTTTGTCGTTCACTTTCTGCTCGCTTGTTTTTGGTATTGAGTGATTGCTCTAAAAAGTATCTATTGTTAATTTGCAATGTCTTTTGTTGTCATAGGCTAATAAGTTATTAATTAAGTGATGGGTTTTAAAATTAGTGACATATAATAAACAATAAATATCGGTGATATTGTTATACGAATAGTTGTTTATATTTGTTTGGTTTCATTTTATTACTTAAATTTATCTTATAATCATATTCAATTTAAGTTAATAATTTTGTTACTTTTTTGTTATTTAAACGTTAAAGGCTTTTATTGTGACAATATATGGTTTAAATATATGACGGTTATTAAATATATACTTATATGTTATTTGTCATTTCTAAACATAAGTATTAAAATAGTATTCACTACAACAAATCCAGAGAATAGTGAAGACGACAATAGGGGCACTATTGTCGAAACGAAGCTGGGCGCTTTTGGTTTTCTCTATTATACATGTCGTTCTCATTGGTGTCACCGGTAAGGCGGTAATACCTTTGAGAAAAAGAATATCATGTCCCCCACACTCACCCCTACCCGAATTTTTGGGCGGCTGTTACTAATATTGCAACTATTGCCATTTACATGTCGTCGGTGATGTCTTTATCGTTCCTAATTGTGTCCTCGCTATTGCCTCTTGCTCCAAACAACCATACTAACCTTCTCCCACACCCTTAACTACCAAAAACAACTGTAATATTAAACACGTTGTGAATCATTATCGGTGTACAAAAATTTAACTTGAAGATGGTAGAGGAGATAATTGCCTACAAAATATTCCACAACAAATAACAAAAGTAAGCATAATGCAAAATAGTCCATTTAGTCATCCGAGAGAGTTGCAATTGTGTTTTTTGCCAAGACTCTAACAACAACGAGTGGTCGGACACTTAATAGTGAATCGTACGGTGTATTCCCAAAACAATATGAGCAATTTAGATCCATGTGTATCATGATATCGATTTTTACGACATCTATAGAATTGTCCAACATGGTTTTATAACTCTTACAGGATCCGAATGAACACATATGTAAGAAACATAGATAGACCTAGTCAGACAACTCTTCATCACTAGAATCAAGAGATAGACTTGAAGTAGTCTAGCCACTTCAAGAAGGGCCAAGGTGGTACATTTCGTTGGCAAGTTGACCACTGCGCGCGTTTGAAATTTTCCTAATGGTCAGTATTTTATGCACCAACTGTAAATAATGTATGGGCACCATATATATCTTTAGTAATGCAATCTATTGCATTGAAAATCCAACTTTTTAAAGACCATATATATGGGGCTTCGAAAAAAAAGAAACCTCGTAAAATCTTAGCTTAATATTATATAGTCAAGCATATGGCGGGGCCGCGGGAAATTTGCATATTAAATGACCAAATTTAGTCGGGGGAACCTATTTGTGGAACCTAATATTAAAGTTCAAGAATATATCATAAAGTTCTAAAACTAGTTCACAAGTTTATGAATAAACCCTCCGCAAAATCACTTTATATCAATAACCAATACGTAATTATGAATTCTTGAGACATTTTGGCAATATGGGGTTCTTAATAATCGTGAAGAATTTGGTTGTTTGGTAGGTAACAAAACCAAACATAAAAGACCGTTCAGAGAGATGTCTTTTAAGATGGGAATCTTAAGAAGACAAATTATGAATTCTTGAGACATTTTGGCAATCGGTATTGGTAAAAAAACCTTCCATGATGTGATATGTGTGTGTAGAGTCCAATACGTAATTATGAATTCTTGAGACATTTTGGCAATATTTAAGATTACCCTTTGGCAATATCGTGTGTTTTTAGCTATTCCAAATTATATAGTACTGTCTTGGAGTTTCGTTTTCTAATTTTATAAAGTGTTATGGTAAAAAACACGTGTCGCACCTTGACTGGGGGCAATACTTGCCAACTCCCCTGCGTGGAGGCACTAGATTATTCTATTATATTCAAGCATATCAGCATATGTTTGTTGAATACTAGATTTTTCTTTTTACAATTGTTTGACAAAACTTATTAAGTAATTATTTATTACAAAGTTTTATACGTTCTATGAAATTTTGTGTAGATTTTCTATTAACATTTATAATTCCATTTTGTGCAACAACGCATTAATCTTATTAAAAATATAATAATACATATAAAAATGTAAAGAACTAGAAAAAAACATAAATTAAGATAAATAAAGTTTGATTTTTCGGATTATCTTAATACAAATTCTCTATCACGAGGAAACCAACAATTCGTTCAATTCTTTAAATATGAATCGTCATATCATATTTTTTATTTTTAGCTTTTAGGATCCATACAAAATTTCAAGGTCATCTTAAAAAAACCCCCTCATTATGAAAATATGATGTCTCATCAATTGGGGTTTCTTTTTATAATAGTTTTAATATATATATATATATATATATATATATATATATATATATATATATATATATATATATATATATATATATATATATATATGTATATATTATTTTTATTTATTTTAATTACTTATTTAGGTATTTATAATTTAAATAATTATTTAACAATTTGACGTTTAGTTCGAATATATTTTCTAATATGTTTTTTTTACGTTTTGTTCGTTTGCATTATCTAACGTTGTAATTTACTATTTTTCTAATTTTTGACGTACTAATTTTCTAATTTTTGACGTTTTGTTTGAATACACTTTTATATGTTTTGTTCGTTTATATTATCAAATGTTGTAATATAGTGTTGTTCTAATTATTCTAATCGAGCTATTTTTCTAATTTTTGACGTACTAATTTTCTAATTTTTGACGTTTTGTTTGAATACACTTTTATATGTTTTGTTCGTTTATATTATCAAATATTGTAATATAGTGTTGTTCAAATTATTCTAATCGAGCTATTTTTTTTTGCATAATTGAAGATAATAAAATACAATATTATATATATATATATATATATATATATATATATATATATATATATATATATATATATATATATATATATATATATATATATATATATATATATATATATATATATATATACCGAAACCAAATAACCAAACCGAATAAACGAAACCGATTAACCAAACCGAATAAACCTAAACCGATTAATCAAATCAAATAAACCGTAACCGATTTAACCGAATCTTATTTGGTTTGGTTACGATTAATTTGAAAAATTAAAAAAAACTAATTTAAACCGAAACCCGATTTAATCGACCAAATAACACGTCTATATATATATATATATATATATATATATTAAAACTAATATAAAAAGAAACCCCAGTATTAGGTGTACATGTATTATATATTGTTTAATTGGCAGCCCTCAACCAGTTCAGATCTCGTTGGTATAAAAAATGTAGATTTAAAAGTACAATAAAATATGTATGCATGTTCTAAAAAAATTAATTAAATAAAAAGATTCCCTTTTGTTTTTCAACCATTCTATGACATTCATCCCTTGATAATGCATCTTTTTACTCATTCAACTTTCATTAAACTCAATATCGTAAATGTACTGTGAACGCTCTCAATTATTTATATCGTTTTTATTCATTTATTCCTTTAATTCTTGTGAAATTCTTTCTAATAAAAAAAACATGTTACACCATATTTATATTTTGTAGTCAATAAATATTCGGCATCACCTAGAAATCATGTTGTCCTCCAAAATCTTAAACATGCTTATTAGGCCACAGTCCAACAAAAGCTTAATTAATACCAATAATTCAACACAAGATATATAAATATTATAAAATACAATAAAAGATAGACAAAACCTCATAAATGGTCCATGTGGTTTCAGAAGATATCGAGTTTGATCCCTAACTTTCAAAAACCTCACGTCTAGTCCTTGTGGTTTGAAAATTTTTGTTAAATCGTCCCTGAGCCATACAAAATGACTAATATACCCTTTTTAATTTCTTTTACATTTACTTTAATTAAAACTTATTTTTAAAAACAACAAAGAAAAAGAAAAAGAAAAGAATTACCACCCTAAATCCCCTCCCCCACCCTTACCCGGTTACCCCCTCCCTCTCTCTACTTCATCTCTCTACCCCCTTTTTTCTCTCTCTCTCTCTCTCTCTCTCTCTCTCTCTCTCTCGGTTTCTCATCTTTTGGAAGCGACTCAGCCGCCGTCCTGTCCTCCTGTTGCCGGTCTTCTTCTCCGGCGAAGGGCTCTCGTCGTTCCAAGAAACAGTACTCGCAACACCCCGGTAATCCCTCCATATTCGTTACTTGAACCAACTTCTGTCCTCCCAATTACGCTCTCCCCAGCGACAATGGTGGATGGTGCAACCCTGCTTCGACCTCGCCATGCCCATGTTCCTTAAGATTGCTGAGTACCGTGCCGGAATCGTCCCCGTCTCCTACCGCCGGTAAGAACCTCACTCCAATTTGCAAACGATTAAAAAGGGATTCAAACGATTAAAAAGGGATTGCAGAAAACGATTAAAAAGGGATTCAAACGATGGAATTTAAGAGATGTTCATGGGTTTGAATCGATTGCAGAAAACAATTCCCGAGTGGAATTGATTGCAGAAAAAGAATTCTGGTTTGAAGTGATTACAGAAAACTTCCGATTGCAGAAAACTTCTGATTCCAGCTTTAACTTCTGAATGTAGCTTTAAATTCCGATTCCGATGATGAAGGTGGTGGTGGACGGTTGTGGGAGATAGAAAAAGAAAGAGAAAAGGTGTGTAGAAATTTAATTCACGTATGTAATTATGTTTTGATTTGTTTGACTTGAGCTAGAATACTAGTTTACGTTGATGTTTTAAACGATTAAAAAGCACTATTATTAACTAGGTTTTTCTGTGGAAGTCTAATTCTCGTATAGATATATGTTTTCCCTTGTTTGTCTTCAGCTAATAAACTAGTTCATGTTGCTCGGTTGCAAGTAAAAGCATGATTATTAACCAAGCTTTGTCAATAGGATGGGTAGTTTAGGGGAACCAGGTTGGTCAGTTGTTAACTTTGCATTAGTTCATATAGAGCTCAAGGAACTCACCAACAATTAGAGATCTATACTACCATAAATCGCAGGTGGACGGTGGTGGCAGGTGGAGGTGGGGTGATGGTGGACGGTGGTGGTGGTGGTATGGTAAGAAATGAGTGGAGGGGGAGGGGTGAGGATGAGGGTGTGTTTTGTTTTTTTTCTTTTTCTTTTTTACCCTTAAAAATAAATTGTAGTTAAAGAAAATGTAAAAGAAATTAAAAAGGATACATTAGTCATTTTGTATGGCTCAGGGACGATTTAACAAAAGTTTTCAAACCACAGGGACTAGGCGTGAGGTTTTTAAAAATTAGGGACCAAACTCGATATCTTCTGAAACCACAGGGACCATTTATGAAGTTTTGTCTAAGAGATAATTACTAGATGCATTTCCTAATAAAAACAAATTTGCACCAATTTCTTAACGTCTCCATATCCCCTATTTAACCCAACTAATATTCGGATATTGAACGATCCACGAGAGTTGATTTGAAAATGGGTTCCCTTCCAATCTTGACTGTTCTCGAAGAGTCCCAAGTATCACCACCTCCGGCCACCGTAGGCGACAGGTCGCTGCCACTAACTTTCTTCGACTTCTTGTGGCTAACCTTACCTCCGGTAAACACCCTCTTCTTCTATGAGCTCCCAATCACTAAAACCCAGTTCACCGAAACCATCGTTCCCAAACTGAAAAACTCATTATCAATCACCCTTCAACATTTTTTTCCTTTCGCCGGTAACTTAATCATATTTCCTACTCCCGATAAAAAACCAGAAATCCGTCATGTTGAAGGTGATTATGTCGAGGTTACATTTGCAGAATGTAACCTTGACTTCAACGATCTTACAGGAAACCACCCACGAGACTGTGAAAAGTTTTATCATCTTGTACCTCTTCTCAAACGAACCGTTAAAGTTTCCGACTTCATAACAATCCCAGTCTTCTCCGTTCAAGTAACACTTTTTCCGAACTTCGGATTCTCTATTGGAATGACGAATCACCATAGCTTGGGTGATGCTAGCACTCGGTTTTGTTTCTTGAAAGCGTGGACTTCGATAGCTCAATCCGGTTCAGATGAGTTATTTCTAGCTAATGGAACTTTACCGGTTTATGATCGAGTGGTCAAGTACCCGAAACTAGATGAAAGTTATCTAAAGTACGCAAAGGTTGAAACTTTTAACGAAGATTATCAACCTTTAAGCCTTTCCGGCCCAACTGATAAAGTTCGAGCGACAGTTATCTTGACACGAAGTGTACTTAATCAGTTAAAGAAACTGGTTTTAACCGAACTGCCAACGTTAGTATATGTGTCATCTTTTACGGTAGCATGTGGTTATATCTGGAGTTGTATCGCTGAGTCACGAAAAGATGAGTTAGAACTATTTGGTTTCACCATTGATTGTCGGGCTCGTTTGAATCCACCGATCCCGGCGGCGTACTTCGGGAACTGTGTCACGTTTACTATGGCGATGGAGAAAGCCAGTCTTTTAACGGGAAAGGAAGGATTCTTGACTGCTGCTAGATTGCTTGGAGAAAATCTACATAAGACTTTGAATGATAAGGATGGAATCGTGAAAGATTTTGGGTCGTTTGAAGATTTGTTCAAGGATTTGAAGCCAACGACAGCCATGGGAGTTGCTGGAACACCGAAGCTTAAGTTTTATGATTTGGATTTCGGGTGGGGAAAACCCAAAAAGCATGAAACGATTTCCATTGATTATAATGGATCTATATCTGTGAGTGCCTGCAAAGAAGCGAGTGAAGATCTTGAGATTGGCGTGCCGCTTTCGGCTACTGAGATGGAAGCTTTTGTCCGTATCTTTAATGATGGACTAGAAACGTATATTTAGATGAGAAATTGTATTTCTTCGTTTTTTTTTATTTCATACTCTGTATTCCTATAATATGAAATTATGACAAGTGTCACATTTAATAAAATAAATAATATTTTAAGACATATGTCATAATTTTTATATGGGTAGGAACATGAATAGAAATAAAAAGTAAGAAGAAATACAATTTCTCCAATCAGATTGATGAAATTATGTTGGTTGGTTTTTATTTTTTCCTGATGATCTTTTGATTGACGGTGTTTACGTTCATGAGTAACGATATTACAATTTATCCATACATCGTTTTTTTTTTTCTTTTAGCCATACGCCATAGCATAACTATGATATAACTTATGTTGATATTTCAATAAATTAAATAAAAATATACATTACGTATAAAAGAAATTCTTCCTACTCTTTATCATTGTAATTCATCTAGAAACACTGACGTAGCCGTATATAATTGAGTTCTTCCACAGATCTAATGCTTATCATATAATTAAAATTAAAATTAAATAATATTATCAAATAATTCGGAAACGACAACAGTAGCATGTAAGAGCCGGTTTCTATGCAGAAAAGGAAAAAACATTACATAGCAGCATGTAAGAGCCGGTTTCTATGCAGAAAAGGAAAAAACATTACACAATTAATGATCAAAATAATTTTAAAATGGGAACGTTTCGTTACATAATCATTACTTTTTAAAATTTAATAGAATAAACTGAATAACTATTATACCCCATTAAAAATCTCAAAGTAAAACTCCGGCGATGGATGACCGATAAAGAATAATTACACCAAATTGTTGTGGGTTAAACTTTAAAGGCTTTTTAGGCACGTAGTTTTTGAATTTTTTATTTTTAGTTTTTGGAAAAAACTAAAGAACAAATATATTCGTTCGGTAACAATAGTATTTAACTTTTATTTTTAACAACAAGCTCATAATATAAAAGCTATTTCAAATAACTTTTGGGAATGTTTAGTGTTTAGTTTTTGATTTTATATTATTTTATATTTTTAAAAGCTAACAACTACTGTACTATAACAGCTACCAACTACCATCTACATGTTTTCAGCTTCAAGCTACTTGCTACCTGCTATCAGTTACCGGCTAGTTTTGCCAAACACGTCCTTAAATTATCTTTCACGAAAGAATATTTTAATAGTGTCACCATTCCCGTCTAATACGACTCGAAAACAGTTAGTGGACAATTTTTCTTGCAATAATTAATGTTCTACTCGTTTTCGACATAACTTTCAACAATGCATCCATCGCTCATAATTTTTCTTCGTTAAAGACTCACATGGTAATCTATTTCCATCTATTTAAAAGGGTTTGGATGTTATATCTTAAGCTACTTGTATAACTTTTGTTATGTGATTATTGGTGTCTTGGAATTGTTGGACTTTTGTTATGATCTTAGTTAGATTATGTTTCATAATATAATGTAAGTGTAACTTGAGACATGCCCGTTCCTGACGGCGGTCAACACGGACGACCGTCCAATGCCCATTGTTTTAGGGGCCCAAAAATTGTATGTCCTAATAATCTTATATATATATATATATATATATATATATATATATATATATATATATATATATATATATATATATATATATATATTGATCTAATAAATACAAGTTGTTGAATACTTTTATAAATTTTAAAAACAAACGGTACTTCGGGGATAAGAATTTTTAATGAATTATTAGATACACTGAAATTGTTGCATCTTAATATGAATTATATAAGGGATCAATGTTAGGACAAAAGTTCCAAATTTTGAAGGAAAACATCAAGGTAATAAAAAACGACTGGTTGTAATTGTTACAGCTATATGTATCTTTAAAACTATCATTATGAAAAACACTAGAAAATATTTTTTTACAAATGGTTTTGCTAAAATTTTTAGGGGCCTTTGTTTCTCCTCTCGCCCCAGGCCCCAAAAAAGTTTGGACTGCCTAACTTGAGAATCAAGATTCTGAATCGAAGTGTAGTACGACTGAAGCGGACACTCCGGTCTTGACCAAGGCACAACTTGATGGTTGCGGTTAAGAGTAGACTTTGGTCAAATCAACATAAGCGCATTATGGTCGTAGCTGTAACTTCGGTTCATCCAATGTATTGTCCAAAGACTTGGATCGAGGAGACTAAGGAGCGTAGGGTGTCATTAAGAGTTTGTATTGAATCTAGTAACAAGTTTATAAGAGGAAAATTCTGATTAAATGTGAGATCTGTTTTCTAATCGAGCAAGTAAGTTGTTTATGTTTTTTTTTTGTTAAGTGTGTTTGGTGAGTTTCTAATCTAGAGTTATAGCAAATCTTTTGTGAATATATATTGATTTTGAGTTATTTGTAGTGTGATGAGTGGTGAGAAGTGGTATGAGTCCTTTTTGGGTGTTATTTTATGAGTTATTACCTCTTAGAAGTGAGTATTAGCCCTTGAAAATGCTTAAATAGGAAAATTATGGAATTACAGTAATTTAGGCGAGATAGCGCCGGTATCTCAAAGTACGTTACCCTTTTAGAGTTGAGAGATAGTGACGCTATCTCTATAGGATAGTGTGGCTATTGTCGCGAGTCGGAGTTCCGTCTTTAGTTTGTTAACGTTCATTACGAGCCAAAAATACACCCAAGAGTAAGTCGGCCGCGATTCAGCCGAAATTCTACAAAATTGGTCGAGGGAAAACATATAGGAGCTAAGGGATATCGAATCTAACATCAGGAACTTGTTGTTGATCTCTAAATCCAAGAGGTATGTGAATTTTTATGAGTTTTGGGGTTTTTGGAAACACTGGGTGTTCAAAGTCATGAAATTGAGTAGTTTCTGTTGTATACGATGTTAATATGTAACGCCTCATTTTCCGGTAGATTGTAAATTTGAAATTATAATTTGTTTAGCAAATAATAATTAAAATAATAATAATAATTTATGACGAAATCCTATTGTAAAAGATAGTTGGATGTGGAGGGGGTATAATGTTATTTTTAGAAACTTAAATTAGAATTTTAGGTTAATATGGGACTTTTAAAAATTAACTTGCAAACTTGAGGGACTAATGGTGTACATCTAGGGAAGTTACATGGACAAGGCTTTTTTTTTTTTTTTTTTTTTTTTTTTTTTTTTTTTTTTTTTGAACGCCACATCGACAAGTACTAGGGTAACTTACAAGCGTGCGGTCGATTGATTTGTGTTCGAACTCCAAATGTGCGGCCGAGTGGGAAGGACTTCGAAGGCAGTTGTGCGGTCGAGTTGATACTTGATCTAGTTTTTGCATGCGGCCGAGTGTTAGTTTTGGTTAACAGATTCTTGCGGCCAAGTGTTGATCGAGATTCAAGGAGTGTGCGACCGAGTTAATAGTGTGGTGCTTTAACGATTGTACGTTCGAGACATCGAGTATGTGTTTGTATGTTCATCATGAGCGACCGAGTGAGGATAATTGTGCTTCACCATGTGTGCGATCGAGTGGGGGGTAGAGTTCACCAAGGTATGCGGCTGAGTAAGGACTCCACCTCGTGTTGCTGCTGCCGAGTATTTTTAAGAGGGATATCGAGAAGAAGAGAGGGAGACCGTGTGTGAAGAGAAGGTAGGAAGAGGTGGGATCGAGTAAGGGGGGAGGTGGTGCTATGAGGTAAAAGCTTTCCGTTTTCCCTTTGTTCTAGTCGATCATACACACATCATTTTGTATGTGCATGTATGTTTTTGCGTGTTAATGAATGAACCCAAGTTCCTAAGCGTTGTTTGTAGTTTTGTATTAGAAGTTCCTGAATTGTTAGGTATTGAATTAAATTTAGACCTTTAGGGTATGTTTGGTTGGACGTAATGGAATAACAACGGAATGGAATGGATGTGGTAATAGAATGGATGTGGTAATGGAATGGTTCATTACCATTACGGTGTCATGTTTGGTTATCTTGATGGAATGGAATGGCTCATTCATTTATGTTGTTTGGTATGTATAAAAACATAAAAGAATGGAATGAGAATACTTAAGAATGACAAAAATACCCCTACTACTCATTTTAGTTAATAAGCCATTTGTGCAACTTATCGCAATTACTATTTAGCGCAACTTAAAATGATATCAACCAAGCTAATAGAATAAATTCTTTTTCATCCCAAAACATATATACAAAGTTGAAGTGTCATTTATATTCCTACGATTAAAAATATAAGCAAAATGTTCCTCTGTCAAAAGATTGAAAAAAAAGGATGTTTCTCCACCAACCAACCACCGAAATTACTACAGTCAATCTAAAACTTTCTAAGTTGTATCCAAAAACATACACATTGGCTATGTCAAAATTTTGGAGACTTTTCAGTTTTTTTTTTTGAACGGCGATAATTTTATTGAAAAAAAAGAGAGAAAACTCCAGCGGGGAGCTGGAGCAACATACTGAACAAAAGTGTGCAGATCCAAAACAGACAAATAACATAATTAGACCAAATTGGCAATAATTAGCCAATTGGAGGAGAAACAAAACCAAACAGCACCCCTAAGAAGCCAACCAAGTGAACAGCTCCGAATAGAGAGGAATATCCTTCGGTAAGCGCCAGAAAACTAAACCCTTGAGGTGAAAGAGACTGCAGGGGTATTTTAGTCCAAAACCGCCAAAACTGCCAAAAGTGGAACACTCCTGCTGAATAGCACAACCAAACCAGGCTTTTGAGTTTTGTCACTAGGGAAGAAAACTGAACAGACACCAGAAGATCTTCGAGAATCTATAGAAATTTAAATTAACTACCAGGGGTAAAATCGTCCAAATCCAATCCAGGCCCCACTAGAAGATGTGAAGTGCAGAAAATCTCTCGAGGCATCTCCAATGTAACAATTAGAACCCAACCTAGCTGCAAACATCACGAATACGAAAGCAGAATGATCTGAAATGCTACAAGAGCTATCTGGGGCAGGAACAAACTCCAAGCCAAGGGAAAGAAGACATCAGTTTTCACTACTTTCCACCCCACCAAGTTACCCATCACCATCACTTTTATCAATCTAACTAAAAGACGCAGACCACTTCCAGAATTAGACTAAAAGGTGCACACAAGTTTCATTGAGTCATTTGATCGAACAGTTGTTGTGCAACATATATAAACACATACAGAGGTTCCAAGTGGATAAAGCTTTGGACTCTTTCTCTTCCCCCATAAAGAGGTTCCAAGTTCTAATCCCACTCCCTCCCTTTCCCCATAGGGAGTGTTAGGTTTCAATCAGGGGATGGCCACTGGCCACCTCTCTACCCCCATAGGTGATTGACCCGGACCACCCTGCTGCCAGGTGTGCGTGGGCCCCGAGGTTGCTTCATCAGGGTCATCCAAAGGATGGGTCGAGTGGGGTCCTCGGTTATCAAAAAAAAAAAAAAACACATACATATGAAATTTATAATGTTGAAACACATTTATTAATATCAAACTAAAAGGCGCACACCAGTTTAAGATGAACATGGTGAGCAAAACCAGAAAATCGATACAAAGAATAGATTCTAACCTTGAAAATTGCTTGAACATGACCGTTTGAAAGCTTGATGTATCAGTAATTGATTAAAAACGTCACAGGATGTATATATAACTATTCAACCGTATTATTGGAAACAATTTTGGAGATCTGTTGATGTTTTCTTTCCGAATTGGAGGGAAAACGATTAATGGGTAGCTGATTTTCTGGAACGTGAAAATTTCAGGAAGGGTAAAACTGGAATCTCTACAATATGGCGTGAATGGAATGAAAAAAATCAGGGGGGACCCCTGGAATGAAAATCCCGCGTTGTGAGGGAATGGGATTCCATTTGAAATGGTGTAATCCTTTCCTTGCTCCAACCAAACACACATTTATCATTCCATGTGAATGGTTCTTTCCTTTCCTGGCCTTATTACCCCCTACCAAACACGCCATAAAGGTCTTATTGAATGTCTTAATGGGTTAGGGATTGAAAACCCTAACCCTAGTGTCATTTTATGTGGCACTTGCAATTCCACTGTTTTGAGCTTCATCTTAGAATATTCATATAAAATCGTATTGGTGTCTATTTTGGGTGAACTTTATATTCCTAGAATTGTCATTGTTTGTAGTTTCTTGGTGTAGAAGGACCTGGACTAATGCGAGCCCTAGATCACGTGAAAGTTGCAATCTTCACTGACTGGTCCAAGGCTGAGTTTATCAGTGAATTTTGTATTGCTAATTTCATAATTAATTGTAAAAAAACCATTTAAAGGCAAGGCCAGTGAGAAAATTTCAGGTCCGGAGTCTAGTTTATTTACACCAAAAATAAGAACTTAAATTGCTGTCCATTTTCTTCTTTGATTATATCTTTGAGCTGTGGCCCCGTGAGTGAACTGTCCAGTTTAGGTAACTTTGTGGATTTATCATTGGAAAATAAAATGACCTGAGGTCAGACCCTATGATGTTGTCCTTGGGTCTAGTTTTTGCATGATTTTTCTCAGATTTTTATCTTGAACCCTTCCTTGGTTAAATATTGCAAATCTTGCAAGTGGGACAGAAATCAGCTTTGTGGTCGGTTTTCCTTTTTGTGGTATTTGCTTTAGTTAGGGGTCTTGGGTGTTGTAATGGGTGTCCGAGCTCACCTAAACCTAACGAACACATCTAATAACTTCATTATAGAATAAATGAGAAAAAGGGAGGGGGGAGGTACATGGTGGGACACGGTGAGTGTCGAAAAGCATACAACTATAAGTAGTTATTTATAAAATATAAAATCCATTCTGAGTGGAAGAAGGAGGGTCTCTAAGTGTTACTTTGCTGGTGTAATACATACTGCTATCTATCAGGTGAGTTTCTCACCACATTTTGTGGATGTTATATATGCTTTACTGTAGCTTGTGTGTGCTTATAAGATGTGTGTGGATAGTATTGGCCTGTTTGGATATCTACTGTGGGTAGTGGTAGGCTGTTTGCATTGGATGTCTTGTGTGTATTGTGATATGTCCTTTGTTGTAGCTGTGTGTGTTGAAATGATGTGATATTATACTTCTTGTAGTATGTTTATGTCTAGAGCGTGTTGGTGTGTACTACAAGGCTGTCGTGAGTTTTGGTAGGGGTTATATAGGGTTGAGTGTGTACAGAGCAAGATTACATGTATGGCTAAGGGTGTTGAGCTAACGAAAAGATATACTTGTTAGATTAGCTGTCTAAACCATGACTAATAATTTGTATTTACCTAATTAATAGTAGCAAAGTCTATTTGGGTTGCCCTCACAGTTAGAGGTTTGGTAGAAATTCCAGGAGAGAGAAAGATTGATTTATTATATGATTAATAAATCCATAGGAATTAAATAAATAGTTTATTAATATATTAAAGTGATAATATATTAATTAGAAACTATAATAATTAATTAGAAATTAATCTGGAATTAATTAGATTTAATTTGGTGATTAATTTGATTAATTAAAAGTGTAGGGGCTGAATTGTAATTATTCAATAATTGAGTAAGTGACAGTTATGGTAGGCCAAGTGACCACGAAATTATGTATGGGATAATACATAATTTCGATGATAATAAGTTAGGATAAATATATTTGAATTGTAAGATAAAGGTTTATCTTATTTGAATTCAAAAAGGTTTATCTCTAAAGGCTTATCTGGTTATCAATTGGAACCTATAAATAGGGAGGCCTAGGCACACCATTTGGCATGCCATTTTACACATTCTCTCTTAAGAATTTCGTGACTCTCTCCTCTAGCTTGGGTGTGACTTCATTTGAGGCAGGACACTTGTGCTGCTTGGCTTCCAAGAAATCCTAAAAGGTTAGTTTTTCTGATTTTATTCTTTTAGTTATTTTCTTGTGGCCTTTAGGAATTTATTATATGTTCAATTAGAAGAAAACATAGATCCTTATAGGTTGCATGTGAACTTAGGTTTTTAGTTCATAGATTTGCATAAAACCCTTAAGTGGTATCAGAGCTTTTTGGTTGTTTTCTTGTTGAATATATATAATAGTTTTCCTAATATTAGGGTTTAAAAGCTTCTTTACCCTAACCACATGATTTTCAATTTTTAGGGTTAGGGTTTTAGAAACCCTAGCCCCTCCCCCCTTAATTTGCGATTTTGGCCTCCTAGGGTTTTAGAAGGTTTTCTATTTTTGGTAACTTTGATTATTTAATTAATTGGATAACCTTAAACCCTTTTGCTTGCTTTTTCGATAATTAGGGGGTTTAAGATAGGTTTAAATTAATTTGATTAATTTGTGATACTTATCTTCATTTAATTAATTTAATTAATTGTTTAATTAAAAGATATTTAAAGGTTTAATTTAATTTTAATTTAATAGTTTAAATACTCGAAAAATTAAAAGATAAACCATAAATATTTTACAAGTTTAAAATACCTAGATTTAATTAATTTAATTAATTGTTTATTTAAAGGATAAATTAAATCTATTAAAGGTTTAATTTAATTTTAAATTTAATAGTTTAAATTCCAATAAATTAAAAGATAAACCAGAAACATTTTAAAAGGTTTAAAATTCATCTTATATATATTATAATTAAAAGTTAATATTATATGTATAAGATTTAATGGTTAGCCAAATCAATAGTAGGCATCATTCACGAAGCTGGTCTATAAAGAGGGTATAAGGAGACTGCCTATAAAATGGCGGTCTAATAGGTGTCCACTCTCACCCACCGCTCTCCTGACCAGTGGAGGGTCGTTAGCCGAACGTGTTTGATAGGACCGCCTAATCTCATTAAAAGTATAATGATATTATTCAAAGTACTAGAACAACTTAATAAAACCCAAATGTAGTTACTTTAGGAAAAATGTGAATTGGTGCTAATCTATGAAATTGCACATTACACTTTATGAAACATTGGTGGAGCATGTGTGGTTTACCGGCACACCAATAGGGGTTCATAAAGAGTTGCAATGGGTTTCCCGGGTGTTGTCATTGTTGATGGAGCGTATGTGGTTTACCGGCACATCAATTAGAGATGATAATTAACCCGAGAGTACCAAGCTAATTTGCATGGTTATTCACATCCAGTTTGTGATCATCGGCATCCCAGTCACAAACAGTGGAGCACATCCGAGATTAAACATGCCATTGAAAGGTTCAATGAATCTCAACAGATCTAGGAATTTCAAAAGATGAAATTGATAAGTGTTTATAAACCTTAATGACCATTATGTTGTGATTAGGGCATCCCTCTTCACACCATAGTTGGGGTATTTTGGATCCTAGCCTTATTAAATAACATATTGGGTAATTATTTAAAAGGATCAATTAAACTAATAAATTCTGTTTCTTTTATAGAAGTCAAGTGTCAATTCTCCTCCTTCTCCTCCTTCACCTATTTCTGAAAGCATAAGAATGCACCTGCCAAATTTGGAAAGGCTGACTGGCCTCAACTTTAAGGAATGGCTTCGCAATTAGAGACTGGTTCTCGGTATTGCCGACAAGCTACATCTCACCGAGTATCCGATCCCGGTCCCACCGGAACAAGTCATCATAAAAGGTTCTTATGATAAGCATAACCTCTTAGTTGATGAATCCGAAAAGATTCGTGACCTCATGCTATTGACCATTGACCCCGAGTTCCGCAAGGATTTTGAATCCTTGGGGCCATATAAGTTAATACAACTGGTTGAGGAAAGGTTCCAAAAACCAGTTGAAGAGGAACGAGCTAGGATCTTCAAAACACTTGCAGAGTGCAAACTAAAAGAAGGAAGTAGCGTCAATTCGCATGTTCTTCAGATTGAAGCGTACATAGGCGAATTGTACAAACTTGGTTATTCCATGAGTCAGGAGATGAGTATTAACATTCTACTTGCTTCGCTAACTAGTGAGTACGATCTGTTCATTCAGACGTATAGAAAGGAAGACCAGAAAAAGGCCTTCATGGAAATGCGTCCACTGTTGACTTTATACGAGTCACTCTTGGACAGGCATAGCTCCAATGGCTCAGCTACTTCTGGATTAAGTCCAGTGAAGAGACGTAACAAGAAACGGTCGAGATCGTCTGGACATGTCTCAAACTGGGAATCCACTAAATCGGATACAATCAAGGAAAGATTGGAAGACGCTCTAAATCTTTTGAAAGCTCAGGTATATCTAAAAACCTCAAAACTCCTGTTTCAAGATTTCTTGATACATAATGTGATAGTCACATTTTGGTTTGTATGCAGGGAATCAATAAGGCACGGGACTCTGACGCATAGGAGCACATTTGGATTGGATCTCCAGCTCGTGCAGTTTTGAAGTTTAGATAGATATTAAAATATTGTTATTAGTCTTTAGATACGTTTTGACATTGTCTATCATATATTACATTGTTCAAGGATTTTTGTTTTTAATAAAATTGTCAATATTGTTTTAATACCTGTTGTCTGAAATTGTCCTTGAAATGTTATATGAATGTGTTGAATATATAATTAGTAATAACTTGAATGTTGATACATCCAAAGTGTTTGGATTCAAGAATTGTGTCATTTATGATTGTTAATACAAATGTTATAAGAATCAATTCAACCAAAGGTCTGGTTGGACAGGACTTTGGAATCATTTGACTTAAAGTCACTTGATGAATTGAGTTCTTAATGTGTCAAGAAATGAATCAACCAAAGGTCCAGTTGGACAGGACTTTGGAATCATCTGGCTTAGAGTCAGATGATGATTAAGTTCTTTATAAAGCACATGTGGCAAGAAATGAATCACCCAAAGATCCAGAGGATAGGATTTTGGAATCAGTTGACTTAAAGTCAGTTGAAGATTGCAAGTCTTGAACAAAGTTAACAAAGTCATAAGTTTACATAAATATGTAAAAGACATTGAGATTAAGAGCAACGGACACACCTGTTGCTGGGTATTGCTCGAATCTTGATATAGAACACAATTGTTTGTACTTCACGATATTTATCATTCGGTATGACAAATATGACTTCGCTTATTAGGATAACCGATGGAATTAAAACCTTGAACAGTTCAAGGACTTCAAAGGAAGTACAAGTTCCACAGAACCTGAGCGATAACATAAACTGAGAAAAAAGTTTCACAGTTCATTCTTTTCCAAGAACATTAATAGTTATAATGTGTCTTAGGGAAGATAATGGAGCATTGGTCGAAACAGTTCAATCCTCGATGTATGAGATACATTGCCAATTAGTTTCCAATAAGTTGAATACTATACCAGTCAGTCCATATAAACTATATTCCGACCACATCCTAGACTAAGTAGGTCTTGCAGACACTGTCTGAAATGTAAAGCTGGGATTATCCCACTTGTACATAGAAAGTCCAGGGTCTTGTAGTGTTCATCCGAACCTCATGATTGGTCTGAACATGATCAGCAATGTCGTTTCATTGGCTATCCCGCTGCAACTGTAAAAGAAGAGCTCTTTTAGAAAGAACTCATGTTCTAAGGAAACAGTGGGAGTTGGGACAGTCCTGAATGAGTTCAGGATTAGCCAAGTGAAAGAACCTTTAGTCATCACTAGGCTTGGAGCAGAAATCAGGTTTCTGTTTTACAACTGACATAATCTTCTCTTGACCAGTAGTATTGATCACCATCATAAGTAGTTATGATCTGGGTGACATACCGATTGATGGTAAAACACTATAGTTGGTACGGATTTACAATCCGACTACTTGGAAGCATTGGTGAGCCCGGTTGCTGCCAAACAAGAGAACCTTAAGGCGAGACACAGTCTATGTGAAAATTTGATTGATTTTACACCTGGTCTAAAAACCAGCGGGAATAACTGAATCATCAAAAGAAAGCAACATGGACAGACACAGGCCTTCAGAACATCTGGTTGAGTAAGACGATACTCAGAGTCAAGTAATTGATTCCAGGAGAAGCACTCTCAATAGAAGATGAAATCCGACAGGATACTGCATGGCACATTGTGAATCGTTAGTGGAGCGCGTGTGGATCACCGACACACTAATAGGGACTCACAAAGAGTGTCCCAGTACAAAGGCACATGAGCCCGGGATTACCCCACGAGTATCTCGCAAGAAAGGATATCCAGATTCTAAAAAATATGCCAAAGGATTGGATTTTTGAGAAAGGGTTGAAAGATTTCCATTAAGATGTCAGAAGGTTTGGATTCTCAAAATGTGCCAAAAGTCCTGGATTTTGTGAATAGTCCATAACCATGTCAAAGCCAGTGGGAGTGTCGCTGTTGTCTACTATCTCCATATGTGGGTTACATATTGTTTCTAGGAAATGTCTCTTTTCATTACAAAGTGTAATGACTTGGTGTTAAGAGACGGATCTTAATAGAAATACGGCATACTCAGGTGGTTGTAAACGTCTATGAGATAGATCCAAACTCTGCCAAGATGATCTTGATGAGATTCAAGATGCATAGCCCCAGAAAAGGGTTTTTCTTATCATTGCAAAGTGTGATGACTTGGCATGAAAGAAATAAAAGAAGGTGCAACATACTCACGTAATTCACAGACATCTATTGGATAGATGAAATCGCCATCATAGACCTAGCCATTGTAAGCATGATCTTGATAAGATTTAAGATGCATGAGAAGAGTCTCTGAAAGGAAATAGTTTTTCGAAAATCATGACACAAATAATCTTTGGATTCTAAAAGGGTTTGGAATAAGATTAGATCGAGTTCCCCAAGTTCCTTGAATCGATCAGAATGTCATGAACATATCCTGATGACTTGATGCTTAGGGCATAGTGAGTTGGATTCAGGACATTGTCTGGCTGGGAATACTGGATGGATTGTTTGAACTCATGTGAGAATTCATTGGGAAATGATTGGGGTGAAAGTGATAATGTTAATTTGAAAGATTTTTTCTAAGTGGTAATTATTAACGTCAGGACATGATGGTTGAATAATCTCGTTGGTATTCTGATGGAGCGCGTGTGGTTTACCGGCACATCATAACACCTCGAAATAGTCTTAGGGTGTAGTCAAGTAGACTAAAGACCCCAGAACCATAGAAAGTCACAGTACACATTACTAGAATGGAGTTAGGAAAAAAATAGACATGATAACATATTGAGATGTTATCGGAAGAGCATCCGATTAGATCATCTACAATAAAGTGTATACGTATAAGATACCTTGGATACATAGAAAGAGTGAAAGGTTCATAAAGACATAACTATAAAATTAGAATTGAAAGTTTAAAAGAAATCTTGAAACCGATAATAGTTTATGACAAGATCCGACTTGGTGATTATCTCGTGGAGACTTGGTAATAAGCAGGAGTAGCTGCTAGTCAGATCTTTATGTTTCACTTTCGCATGTTTTACTTACCGAATAATTTAATTATTCAGAAAGGTCCACAGTCGCTCATACTTTGGGAAGTAAGTATTGAATCAAGACTGTCATGAATTGGATTGTAGACTGTCTAAGGAGTTAGACATAGCAATAGGATTGCTACAACATTCATGAGTACTTAGAAATAGAGATTTGAGTTCGGCAGCAGTTTCTAGGAAGCTACAGTTGCTAATCAATTAGAGGTTAAATTGGTAATTTTAGTCATAGACTTATCCAAGTGGGAGACTGTTGGATTAGGTGTCTAAGCCATGATTAATAATTTGTATTTACCTAATTAATAGTAGCAAAGTCCATTTGGGTTGCCCTCACAGTTAGAGGTTTGGTAGAAATTCCAAGAGAGAGAAAAATTGATTTATTATATGATTAATAAATCAATAGGAATTAAATAAATAGTTTATTAATATATTAAAGTGATAATATAATAATTAGAAACTATAATAATTAATTAGAAATTAATATGGAATTTATTAGATTTAATTTGGTGATTAATTTGATTAATTAAAAGTGCAGGGGCTGAATTATAATTATTCAATAGTTAAGTAACTGACAGTTATGGTAGGCCAAGTGACCACGAAATTATGTATGAGATAATACATAATTTCGATGATAATAAGTTAGGATAAATATATTTGAATTGTAAGATAAAGGTTTATCTTATTTGAATTCAAAAAGGTTTATCTCTAAAGGCTTATCTGGTTATCAGTTGGAACCTATAAATAGGGAGGCCTAGGCACACTATTTGGCACGCCATTTTACACATTATCTCTTAAGAATTTCGTGACTCTCTCCTCTAGCTTGGGTGTGACTTCATTTGAGGCAAGACACTTGTGCTGCTTAGCTTCCAAGAAATCCTAAAAGGTTAGTTTTTCTGATTTTATTCTTTTAGTTATTTTCTTGTGGCCTTTAGGAATTTATTATATGTTCAATTAGAAGAAAACATAGATCCTTATAGGTTGCATGTGAACTTAGGTTTTTAGTTCATAGATTTGCATAAAACCCTTCAATACTAAGTGTGCTGAGTAGATGGCAAGATGCACCAAGAAGACTGTGCAGACTGCAAGATGTGCTGAGGGTGCTCAGTGTGACATCCGCCTAAAATGGATTCGGGTCAACCCAACCCAATTGGAAATTTAATAAACCCTACTCGAGATTTCTCGATGCTAATAGAATCAAAACCCTTACACTACGATATAAATTGACGTTAATAGAAATATAGCATAGTATAACGTTATAACTATAATTAAATTAAATTATGATACCATATTAAAATCAAATCAAAGTATGATGCTCTAATTAAATTAAAAGAATCAAACTTGAATGCTATAATTAAACTTCAAATCAAAGTAGATTGTAATAATCAAATAATAACCTATTTTTTATAAAACACTATTTTTATAAACACTACATTAAATTTTATAAAACTCTTAAGATGCTTGTGTTAGTGGGGAATTATGAAGACCACCAAAAGTAAAAGGTTATTCCCAATGTCTCCCACTTACACCTCCCATCATCTTTCCTTTCATTTTTCTCCCAACACATTATTCTCATCACCACTCAAACCATATCTATTCTTTCTCTCACTCTCAATCTCGAAATTCCTCCTAGAAATCTTCATATTTCAGCCAAGAACACTCCAATATACTCAAATCTTCATCCCTCTTGAAGCATTCATCAAGGTATGTTGTTAAAAGTCTCAAATTCATGAATGAAACAAATTAAATCCACAAAAATATCTAAAACTCATTTTATGCATAAACCTGATTTTTATCAGACTCTCATAAATAAAATAAGAAGTTCTAGAAATTTTCAGAAAATAACTTATTTTTATTGAATTACTATAATTATTGCAATAAAATAGGGCAATAATTCACATAAAATAGTTTTTAGAGTCAATAAATTCTGGGAAAATGTTGGAATGACCCATATATTGAGTAAAGTGTATTTATGAAGTTTCATGCATTTATATTACGGTTTTATTCTTATTTTGTATTTTATTTTGTTGTAGATAAATAAATAGCAAAATATAGTTATGTATTTCAAAAACTGGATTTTATATTTTTCGCACCTTATTAAGATTATAAAAACTCCATGACCAAATTTACAGAGTTTTTTAAGAATGTTTTCTTATTTTTTCCGATTTAATGATAGTTTAATGATTTAATTTGATAATAAATATCTACACATGTCCAAAAATTACAAAACCTTATCCGAATATCTTATATAACATGTTAATCATAAAAAAAAAGTTTAATGAATTTTCCTTAATCCTTTACTATTATTTATGATTTTATTGCTTAATTAATAATGAAAAACATAAGAAATACTTCCCATAGTCACAAATATCCAAAGCATTTACAGTAGGATCAATATAATGTTAGAAAACTATGCTTAAATTTCCAGAATTTGTAGGGATCATTTATTATTTTTCCCGAATTTTGATGTTGTTTAATCAATAAAATAATAAAGAAATACTACTCCAGTTCAGAAAACTATGAAAATGTTACAGTAATTACTATTATGTGAAATAATGATTTCCTAATAATTTTAGAATTTTTTAATACTGTTTACTCTTTAAAAATATTTTCCTAAGTACTTAAGCATGTAAAAATGCATTTTTAATGATTACTTCATATAAATAATTGTTAAAATCTGTAAATACTTATAATTGAACAAGTTATTATTTTAATAAGAAATTATTAAAATCTTGACTAAATTGAAAATATAAATTAATTATACAAAGTAATTAATTCAATTTAAAATTTATTTAACAAATGAATACCTTAATATTCAAATTGAAATGAATTATTGTTCATTCATTTAATATAAGAATATGTGTATAATTATTTTTATTAATACTTCATTCCCGTTTAGTAGTTCCTAAACCAAAACTATTAATTATATTAGGTTCTACGTCATTTTGACCCGAGCCGCCTATTCTGCGACACGCGTATTCCGTTGGACTATTGCGAGTAATCTACCCCATATTTTATAATTTTCAATACTTTTGGGGTGTATCATATGGTTTTAATATGTTCCAACTTCATTTTATTATTTTTTCACCATTGAGACATTGTTGAGACATTTATACATGAATCATTATTTGTATAATTATTGTTTGTTTACGTTACATGTACTTGTAGTGCATTACAACTTTTAGTCTAATCTCCATGACTATGCCTGTATTCTTGAGTTACGTTATGGACAATAATAGCGCTATTGGGTTGACCACCCCGCCTTGGGACGCTAAGGTGATTGATCGCACGTGGTTGAGTGTGTATGATGATTAGATGCTCCATCCTATATATATATATATATATATATATATATATATATATATATATATATATATATATATATATATATATATATATATATATATATATATATATATATATATATATATATATATATATATATATGTATATATAGGGTGAGGACTTATTGTTTTTGTTATCATTTGTTAATCAATTTTTGATTTATAAACTGTTATCTCAATAACACTTGCTTGCCAACTTCAAAAGAAAACAAATTTCAAATTATTCAAACTCACAATTTTCTTTAATAAAACTAGATTACTCACCAACTCTCGTAGTTGACCTGTTTTTACCCATGATGCAGATTTGAAGAATGAAGTTGATGAAAAGTAGGGTTTACCTTAGAAACCCACAATACAATTTTAATTTGATGTAATAAATGTTATTGTATTTTGATTTGTATTTGTATGTTGTGGATCTTGTTTTCATACTTAGTACTTAATTGAATCTAATCATATTATAACATAGTTGTCATGAGACTTTGAACAATATATCACGCCTTGATCGATTCCGCCAAGGATCAGGGTGTGACAGATTGGTATCAGAGCCCTTGACTATAGGGAATTAGGTTAATTGCCTTGACCTAGTCTATAGCCTCTAGGGTCCTCTCGTATGCTAGTTTATAAAATGCACACACAACTGCATGCAACTCGCACTTAGAAAATCCTAGGAATACCTTTGTGTGCTAATTGCTCCCTTATGTGCTTACGTATTATTCCCGACACTTATATGTGTGCATACACTTGTGAATTTTCTCCTCTTTCTCTTAAAATCACATACATACTCAAATGGTTTCAAAATAAAAATTTATATACATATATATTCCTTAGAGCTCATAGGAAATTAAAAGTCATCCACTCTAGTTGGGTAGGATCAAAGTAATGGACGCGTAGTAACTGGAAGGGGGAGGTGCCGGTAGCCTGAAAGTCCTGACTAGGTAAGCATTCGTATACATCCCAATCAACCGAGGGACCAGTTTGCTTACCTGGGGACCAAAGGCGAGAGTTCCAAAACCTATAGGCCAAAGTGCGTTATTCACATTACTTTTGAGCCATCAAAATACCCGACCTTATCAAACGTATCCTAAAGGATACACTACAAAATGGCCAACTTATTGGACTATTAAGTTCCCTAATGGGCCTAGAAGTAGGAAAAACATGTGAAAACTCAGTATTGTGGGGGCCCACGCAATTGCTACATGCTTCACATTTAGTACCCATGGAAAGCCCAAAAGGAGCCCAACACTCCTAACCATGGCCCAACAAGTGTTTTACAATCATTTTACCCAACAATGTCTACAAACTTAATTTACAAATAACTCACAAGTCCATATGCGTGTTTCTCATAGATGGCATTACGACCCCCTCTGTAACCATTGTAACTATCACCATATGTCCACCAGCCCGTGTCGCCTTTGTACGACTTGTGGTCGCTATGGCCACTTGGCGGACACATGCCGTACACCAAAAACTCAGCGACCATTCGCTCTACCCTCAAATCAGCAAACACAAACCCGGTATCCAACTGGAACATGCTTCAACTGTGGTGACCCCACCCATTTCAGAAACGTGTGTCCTAGGCTCGTCAATATCATTAACACTCAAGCCCAGGCAAATCCAACAATGCAGGTTCCAACTCCCAAAGGCCGAGCATTTGTCATTACCGCAACCCAAGCACAGACCGATAACAAGGTCGTTGTTGAAAATTATATTTTTGTATGTGACAATCACTGAAATAAGATGAACTGTTATTATCTAACAAATATTATCAGTTTATTCCAGATTGCGTGAATTCGAGATCAAAAACAAGAATAAATCAAGACCCGAGAAACTTTGAGAAAACATCCAAACCTGAGGAAGTAACGCTACAAACCAAAGAGCAAAATACAAAAAATCAAACTGCTACAGCAATCACGACGCGACAGACATAGTGGTCGCGACGTGAAGAAGAAACAAAGACAGAAGACCAAATTGCTACAGCGCTCGCGACGCGACAGCAAGGGTGGTCGCGACGCGAAGAGCTCCATCGCGAAGGCTCCAACGTGACACCACCAACTTTCTAATCGCGAGACTACCAACGCACCATCCTTCGCGACGCGACCAAAAGCAACGCGACCAAAAGGAATCGCGACGAAAAGCTCGACATACCAGCGAAGACGCACTTACCCGACAAAAAGCGCACCGACCACCAGCTATGGACCTTCGCGACGCGACGGACCATATGGTCGCGACGCGAGCCCTGTTCAACAGCAACTATAAATTGAGCCTTTCTCTTGCTATTTTGTTACACCCAATCAACCAAGCATTATACACTCATATACTCTCCAAGAAACCCACGACCAGAAACCTCAAGACTCTCAAATCTCTGCATTTGGCAACAAGAATCAAACCACACAACCCCAAGAAACAAGATATCCTCCCGACACCAAAACTTCAAACCTCTAAACAACCTCTACCCGACACCAAACCTCAAACCTCCAAATAACCTCTACCCGACACTAAATATCACCAAAACCTCATTCAACCCGAGCAAAGAACAAGAATCGAAGCTTCAAAGAAAATCGTCATATTCATCTGCTATCGATAAGTTCTTTTGAAATTATCCGTGTTATTATTGATTTATTAAAACTGTTATAAATCAACTGTACCAAACACCCGAGACATAAAAATTGAACCGTGACAACGAAAACGCATGTGGACTGTATTTAACCGAGACATCTAATTTCTAACTTCTAACCTTTTTATTTATTGTAAAAACACGTTATCGTTGATAATGGCGTTTATTACATCTAACATCTAATTTTTAACTTCTAACTCCTAACCTTTTTATTTATTGTAAAAACACGTTATCGTTGATAATGGCGTTTATTACATCTAACCTTTAACTTCTAACTTTTACTTTATTTACCGCTTTCTGTCTATTTAAATACTGTCTAGTTTAGATTTACCGTTTTATTTTATTCCGCAACTCTTATTTATTCCGCATATTATAGACAGAATACATATCTGTCACACAGTAACCGGCTTAAAAACCCTTATTCGTGGAGATCGATCATCGTATTTCCAACAATTGGTATCAGAGCTTGTGTGATTTAATCTGAAATTTTTGTCGAGAACTGTTGTGTAGCGTTTTATAAACCACCAATAAGTTTCCTTTGAAAATTTCATATTAATATCACTTGTTCAAAAAAAAAAAAAAAAAAAAAACATTTAAAAATTACTTGTGTGATTTATTTTGAAAATTTTTGTCGAGAACTTTTGTGTAGCGTTTTTATAAACCACCAATAAGTTTCCTTTAAAAATTTTCATTTTAACATCACATTTTCGTTAACAAAAAAAAAAAAAAACAACAAAAATGTCTTCCGCAAACTACTCAAACATAAATTCTGTATCTATTGCTAACAGTATAGGTTCAGGTACTCGAGCACCCATTCTTATTCCCGAAGAATATAAATCATGGGTAGGTCGTATGAATCTTCATCTCAACTCTATAAGTGAAGACGTGTGGAAATGTGTAGACGGATCTCTACCAGATAACATGACCTCTCTTACGAGTAACTTGGATATACTGAATGAAAGGAAGAAACTCGAACTTCAAGCCAAAAAGGAACTTGTGTCTGGAATACCCCACAGTATTCTAAGCCAAATGAATGATATAATTCTTTTAACCGCAAACCAAATTTGGCAAACTTTGAAAAATCGTTTTGAAGGAAATGAGAGAATCATTGGAAACAAGAAAACATCGGTTTTAAACGAATTTGACAACTTCAAAATGTTTTCACATGAGACCATCCATGATGCTCATGACAGATTCAATCTCATTACCATCAAAATGAATAATTTAGGCATCAAAAAGTCACAGCATGAAATAAACCTCAAATTTTTAAACAACCTTTATGAAAGCTGGAAAATGGTCAAACTTATCATCCAGGGAAATCCGGCAATTCATACTGAATCTTTGTACAATCTGTACGGAGAATTACAATCGTATGAATCCTCAATTGACCCACCAACGTCTACTTCTTTTGGAGGACCGCTTGCTCTTTTGTCAACATCCTCTCAAAACCAGACACATTTTCCGGATCAAAGTCAAATTGATTTAAACCAAAACCAAGCTTTCTTAAGTAATCCTTGTGACTTGTCCGATCCAAATAATGAAGTGGCTACCATCAATTGTGTGCTTTGGTAGCAAACACTAATCTCGAAAGATTTTTGCCACATCATAGACCAAACTTTCAACAAAGATCCACTTTTGGACAAAACTTTCAGAATCGTGGTTTTCAAAATAATAACAACTCTTACAATCAAAACAATGGTTTTCAAAATAACCAAAATTCTGGATTTCAGCAAAATCATTCAAAACCATCTCAACAGAAACAAACTCAAACATCCGAAAGACCTCCCGTTAAGAGCCAAAAGGCTGACAATAACGATAATGATGATGATGACGTAATCATTTGTCACAAATGCAAAGGACTAAATCATTATGCCCGAGATTGTCGAGCCAAAATCAAGGTCAAAGACTCAGCTTACTACGCTCAAAAAGCCGAAGAACTGAAGAAACAAGAAAAGAAAGCAAAGCAAAAAGCTTTGATGGCATTCTACGAACCTAGCGTGGAACACTGGCCAACTTCTGATGATGAAACAGATAATGAACCAGCTCAGTCAAACTTCTGCTTCATGGCAGACAATGAACCAACCACAAGAGCTCCATATGTCATCGATCAGGTATGGTCTATGATCTCAGATCTCGGTCTTTCAAAAACACCATTTGAGTCCCACATGACTAAGATTGAGAACAGTCTAAAAGCTGATCTCAGACTGTATCATGACACAATAGTCAAATCTGATATCTACAAATCTGAATTACAAACTTTGCAACTCAGATTTGGAGAATCTACAAGGACTAGAGACAAACTTGAAAGAGACATTGAACGAAAATCTGAAGAAAATAATCACATCCTAGAACAATTAAATGAAGCTCTAAAACAGAAAAGGGACTTAGAAATAAAAAATCAATCTGTTATTTCATCTGAAATAAAAGATACGTTAGAAAAGGAAGTCCTTCAGTTAAAACAAAAAATTCAAGATTTAACTGACAAAAACACTAGTTTAAATCTAAAACTAGATGATTCTTCAAAGCAAATTAAATTTCTTGAATCCGAAAATCAAAGATTTCAAGGAAAACTGGATTCTATCAATATTGCCAGAAAATTGAGTGATGATGTTTTCACTAAAGCAAATAACTTAGGAACTGGCAAAATTGATACGAATTATAAACCAGGAATTGGAAGAGAATCTTTTGAAAATGAAGAGATTGAAAAGAAAAATGGGACAAATAGTGAAAACTCTAAATCACCACAACCAGATTTTTTCTCATCTGCTAATGAGGACGATTCAGATGATGAAACAGTTATCAACTGCAGCCCAGATGATACCTTTTTCAACAAATCATTCAAAAGAGTTGTAAAATCTGAATCAGACTCTGCTAGTTCAGTAACTCATCAATTGAGATCTACTAAACTAACAAAGAATGATGGCACGATCAAACTTGAAATTTTCTTAAATGGAGAAAATTCTGTTCATCAAAATGGTAGTACTTCTGTTCCAACTGTCTTTCCCTCGTTAAACTCAACCTTTATTGGAAAGAACAGTCAGGGACAAAAGTATTCAAAGAAACAACAGACAAATAAACAACCCATTCAAGCTGTCTTTAAACCAAAAGAACAAAGCAAGCCCATTGTTTTCAAAGAAAAACCTTTGAAACCAGTCGCTGTGCCACAAAAACAAAAACCTTTTCAAAAACCGATTCAAAGTCACTTTCAAAAGATAAACTTCAATCTCTCAAGGAACTTTCAGAAACCATCATTTCACCCAATTCCATTCCATCATCAAAGTGTTTTCCAAAACCATTCAGATCCCAGATACAAAGAAAGGTTATCAAACAGAACTTCACATATAGGATACTTTTCACAAAATCAGAAATCGTTTCAAATGACAGGTTTTCAAAGACAAATCTTAAATTGGGAAAATCTGATAAGTCAAATCAAGCCTCAACCACTTCGTCCAATTAACACAAACCATAATGATTTCAGATTATCAAAAACCATTAACAAATCAGGACCCACCATGGTTTGGGTACCTAAACTTTCCGTCTAATTGCAGGCATTTTGTGCTGGAGAGCCCAAAGATGGCACATGGTATATCGATAGTGGCTGCTCCAAGCATATGACAGGAAACCAAAGCTTTCTACGAGACTTCAAACCCACAGAATCCAAACAAGATGTCACTTTTGGAAATAACATGACTGCAAGAATCAAAGGTTATGGAAACATAACAAATGGTCATTTCACCATCAAGAAAGTAGCATATGTTGACGGCCTGAAACACAACCTAATCAGCGTATCACAACTTTGTGACAACAATCATGAAGTTCTTTTCACCAAACAACGAAGCATAATCACAGATGCCAAGACCAAAGCCATTCTAGTTAATTCTGATCGTCTAGGCAACATGTATCCACTAGATATGGACCTTATCTATGGAAAACCAGACATCTGTCTCTTGTCCAAAGCTTCTGCTGATATTAGCTGGTTGTGGCATCGTCGTCTTTCCCATCTCAATTTCGGCTACATCAACAAGTTGATTGCAAATGATCTTGTTCGCGGACTGCCACTTCTGAAACTTGATAATGAAACTCTTTGTGCAGCTTGTGAAGGAGGAAAGCTGTCCAAATCCTCTCATAAAAGCATTCCTGAATCTAGTGTATCCGAACCACTAGAATTACTGCACATTGATCTTTGCGGCCCTGCAAAAACCCAAAGCATAAAAGGGAAGAAATACATCCTTGTTATTATTGATGATTACTCACGTTTTACTTGGGTTTTCTTCTTAAGGTTAAAGTCAGAAGCACCTGAAGAAATGATCAACTTCATCAAACAGATTGAATTAAAGCTCAAACGACCCGTTCGAAGAATCCGAAGTGATAATGGTTTAGAGTTCAAAAACATAACTCTAGACTCATTTCTCAAAAACAAAGGCATCGAACACAACTTTTCAGCCCCTTACACTCCTCAACAAAACGGCATTGTTGAAAGAAAGAACCGAACTTTGTGCGAAGCTGCAAGATCAATGCTCATCTTTGCTGATCTGCCACAATACTTCTGGGCAGAAGCAATAGCCACAGCTTGCTACACTCAAAATCGTTCTTTAATCCATAAACAACTTCATAAAACACCATATGAAGTCATTAACAACCGAAAACCAAACATCAAATTCTTTCATATTTTTGGTTGTCGATGCTTCATAAAGAATAACAAAGATCACCTCTCAAAATTTGAATCAAGATCAGACGAAGGAATTTTCCTTGGTTACTCCTTTACCTCAGCTGCTTATCGAGTACTGAATAAACGTACTAGAGTAATTGAAGAAAGTACCGATATTCATTTCGATGAATTTTATGTCAGGAAATTGGATCGTAAACATTTTGGTTCTAAAATGATCGATAATATCTTTCAAAATCCAATTCAACAAATACCTTCTACGGACATAGAAATTGATATTGATTTACTTTTTGAACAACCCAAAACCGCTTATAATTCTGAATTTCTAACATCTTCTACTTTTCCTACAGGAAACTCCGATGCAGAAACTTCACAATCAAACCAAGAAAATACAGATCAAGTCGAGGGGGAATTACCAACACCAAATCCATTTTTAAACACTCCTAATCCACCTGTTCAAAATGATCCCAGTGCATCATCTATGGGGGAACCTTCTTTACCCCATACTCAACCTATAATCCAAAAAAACATATCTGACAACAATCAAAATCTATTCCCAACAGAATCACCAGACCAAGAAGAACAATGGGACATAGAAACACCAATCGAAATACCTGAAAAAACTCGCCTAAACAAATGGACCAGGAATCATCCTGCAGACCAAATCATAGGAGATCCCAATTCTGGTATTCAAACAAGAGCCGCTACCTCAAATGAATGTTTATACGGAGCATTCTTATCCATGACCGAACCCAAAACCATCCATTCAGCTCTCAAAGATCCAGACTGGGTCAAAGCCATGCAAGAAGAACTAGCTGAATTCGAAAGAAACCAAGTATGGGATCTTGTTCCTACTCCTCCCGATGTTACTGTAGTAGGTTCAAGATGGGTTTTCAGAAACAAAACTGATGATCAAGGCATAGTCTGTCGAAACAAAGCAAGACTTGTCGTCAAGGGCTATTCTCAACAAGAAGGAATCAATTACGATGAAACTTATGCTCCAGTTGCAAGACTCGAAGCCATTCGTATCTTTCTAGCATATGCAGCACACAAGAACTTCAAAGTTTACCAAATGGATGTAAAATGTGCATTTTTACATGGAGAGATTGATCGCGATGTGTATATTCAACAACCTCCAGGTTTTGAAGATCCACAGTTCCCAAATCACAGTTTTAAGTTACAAAAAGCAGTTTATGGCTTAAAACAAGCACCTCGAGCCTGGTATTCAACATTGTCAACATTTCTAGAAGAATCAGGATTCAAAAGAGGTTCAATTGATCAAACTCTCTTTCGTAAAATTTTTAATAAGCATCTGTTAATCGTTCAAATATATGTCGATGACATTATTTTCGGTTCTACTGATGAATCTTTGAGTATCAAGTTTGCAGATTTGATGAAGAGCAAATTTGAGATGAGCATGATAGGAGAAATGACTACCTTTCTTGGACTTCAAGTCAAACAATCATCAGATGGAATTTTCATCAATCAAGAAAATTATGTCAAAAATCTTCTAACTCGTTTTTCCCTTGATAAATCCAATACAGCAAAAACCCCAATGGCCTTTGGTTACAAATTAGATGCAGACTTAAATGGCAAGCCTGTTGATCAAAAGAAATATCGAGGAATGATAGGATCACTCCTATACCTCACAGCCAGCAGACCCGACATCATGTTTTCTACATGTGTCTGTGCCAGATACCAAGCCAATCCTATGGAATCTCATGCTTTAGCTGTAAAAAGAATTTTTAAATATCTTAAAGGAACTCCATCTCTTGGCCTTTGGTATCCAGCTAACTCTGATTTTCAGCTTAACGCCTTCACCGACTCCGACTATGGAGGATGCAGACTAGACAGAAAAAGCACATCTGGTTCTTGTCAATTTCTAGGAGGCAGACTGGTAAGTTGGACTTCAAAGAAACAATCATGCGTGTCCACTTCAACCGCAGAAGCTGAATATGTAGCTGCCGCAAGCTGCTGTTCACAAGTCATGTGGATGCAAACCCAATTACGTGACTATGGCTACAAAGTCTCACAAATACCAATATTTTGTGACTCAACCAGCGCAATTGCCATTTCTCACAATCCAGTGCACCATTCCATGACAAAGCACATCGACATTCGATATCATTTCCTCAAAGACAACATACAAAAAGGTCATATCGAATTGCAATTCATAAACACCGAAGATCAAATTGTCGATGTCTTTACTAAAGCTTTAGACGAAACCAAGTTTCAATACTTCCTAGGCCGTCTAGGAATGTTGAATCCAGATAACATCCATCCCTAATCTCTTACATTTTGTTTGTACAAAAGAGTGTTTACTTTCAGTCAAATAATCAAAAATTTCCAAAAAAAAAAAACATTCAAATAACCAAAATTTTCCAAAAACATCCACATAATCAAAAATCAAAAAAAATTTAGGATAAAGTTTTATCTTTTTAAAATCTTTATAAAACCATGTGATTAACATCTTCTTGACTAAATTTTCAGATACTTATGCTCGATGAATGTTCTCAATCATATTGATTCTTAAATTAAAGTGAAGGTTCAAATCTCAAAATTTTCGTTATATACATTCTCCTATTCCTTTGAATTTATTTCAAATATAACGATTTTATCAATTAAGGGACATAAGATCAGGAGATTCAGATGAAAACCAAACCCATGTGAGAAATTGTGCCTCGTCTTTAACTGCTAAGTGAAATTCATTTCTGTGAGCAAAGGTGTTTTCATTATGACTTATAGGATTTATACTCTTATACCGTGATGCTAGTCTCATTTTTGCTTAGATATCAAAATGACCAGGGACGATACAATCATTTCTTTATATATTAGACAAACTGTCTATTATATCACCTATCCCTATCCTCAATGAAGCCACATCAAGAAAAGATATTTCATCTTGCATAGCAAGTCTGACAATTGGAGAAACGACAAAGTAGTATCCAAGAAAACCAAAAGAAAACTCAAAATCTCAAAACGCAAATGATGTCAACAGATCACAACTGGTAAACACATCAGATATCTTTTCACAAATCAAGAAAAGATAAAGACAAAGGTGAACACCTCACCAAAGAAAAGGAAGATTTACAACAACAATCAATCAAAGACAGACATCTCTCAAAACTTTCCAAACAAACAGATTCTCAAAAACCGAAGACTTACCGGGATACTGTAGCCTTCATAATTGGATATTCTTAGTTGCAAACTGCACTATGAATATTTCTAAACCCCTCTACATGTATTTCCCGACGGAGAGAGAGTGAACATCAATGGCATGAATGAAGAAACCCTCAAGAGTAATGCCGAAACCAGTCTTATGTGATTGATTATCGAATATGAAGACCAAGTGACGAAAGTATATAGGTATAAATCCACATTAAGCATAAGTCAACACCTTCAAACTGAGAGATATCACTCATCTTTAGTGATTATACACCCGTTCTGTACCCAGAACAAACAAACACCTCAGTCAAGTGTGAGATATACCTATGAGAAGTTCATCTGAATCGACCTATTAAGATCACTTGTCGTCTTTATAAATGTTATAAAATCTTAAGGAATATTATGAAAGTACATATACAAAAACCTTTTGATAATTGAACATGAAACTTTGATTCAGAAACAAATATTCTTGACAAACATTTTTCAAAACATAAGTAAAATCTAGTCACACTCTTTCAAAACAAGTGATATGGTTTTATAAATGTTTTATCCAAATTACAAGAATTTTCAACCTTACCTTTTAATCTGTTCTTATTTCAGTAATGATCACATAGGGGGAAATTGTTGAAAATTATATTTTTGTATGTGACAATCACTGAAATAAGATGAACTGTTATTATCTAACAAATATTATCAGTTTATTCCAGATTGCGTGAATTCGAGATCAAAAACAAGAATAAATCAAGACCCGAGAAACTTTGAGAAAACATCCAAACCTGAGGAAGTAACGCTACAAACCAAAGAGCAAAATACAAAAAATCAAACTGCTACAGCAATCACGACGCGACAGACATAGTGGTCGCGACGTGAAGAAGAAACAAAGACAGAAGACCAAATTGCTACAGCGCTCGCGACGCGACAGCAAGGGTGGTCGCGACGCGAAGAGCTCCATCGCGAAGGCTCCAACGTGACACCACCAACTTTCTAATCGCGAGACTACCAACGCACAATCCTTCGCGACGCGACCAAAAGCAACGCGACCAAAAGGAATCGCGACGAAAAGCTCGACATACCAGCGAAGACGCACTTACCCGACAAAAAGCGCACCGACCACCAGCTATGGACCTTCGCGACGCGACGGACCATATGGTCGCGACGCGAGCCCTGTTCAACAGCAACTATAAATTGAGCCTTTCTCTTGCTATTTTGTTACACCCAATCAACCAAGCATTATACACTCATATACTCTCCAAGAAACCCACGACCAGAAACCTCAAGACTCTCAAATCTCTGCATTTGGCAACAAGAATCAAACCACACAACCCCAAGAAACAAGATATCCTCCCGACACCAAAACTTCAAACCTCTAAACAACCTCTACCCGACACCAAACCTCAAACCTCCAAATAACCTCTACCCGACACTAAATATCACCAAAACCTCATTCAACCCGAGCAAAGAACAAGAATCGAAGCTTCAAAGAAAATCGTCATATTCATCTGCTATCGATAAGTTCTTTTGAAATTATCCGTGTTATTATTGATTTATTAAAACTGTTATAAATCAACTGTACCAAACACCCGAGACATAAAAATTGAACCGTGACAACGAAAACGCATGTGGACTGTATTTAACCGAGACATCTAATTTCTAACTTCTAACCTTTTTATTTATTGTAAAAACACGTTATCGTTGATAATGGCGTTTATTACATCTAACATCTAATTTTTAACTTCTAACTCCTAACCTTTTTATTTATAGTAAAAACACGTTATCGTTGATAATGGCGTTTATTACATCTAACCTTTAACTTCTAACTTTTACTTTATTTACCGCTTTCTGTCTATTTAAATACTGTCTAGTTTAGATTTACCGTTTTATTTTATTCCGCAACTCTTATTTATTCCGCATATTATAGACAGAATACATATCTGTCACACAGTAACCGGCTTAAAAACCCTTATTCGTGGAGATCGATCATCGTATTTCCAACAGTCGTAAATGGTACGTTTCTCATAAATGACTGCTACGCATCAGTACTTTTTGATTCAGGAGCCGATAAAAGTTTTATGTCTTTGGAATTTGAACCCATACTTCACACACCTCGCACGATTCTTGATGAAAGCTTTACTGTAGAAGTCGCCAATGGAAAATACATTTCACTCAATGCAGTCATCCAAGATTGCACTTTCGATTTTTGCGGTCATAAATTTTCCGTCAATTTAGTTCCTATGGAACTTGGTAGCTTCGACATCATCGTGGGAATGGATTGGCTATCCCAAAACCATGCTGAAATAGTATGTTACGAGAAGTTTATTTGTATTCCTTTTGCCGACGGTCAAAGTCTTCGTATTTATGGCGAGACTCGTTCAAAAAAGCTTAGTCTTATTGAAGGGTTTTCTAGCAAACAATGAACACAAATAATCCTATGGTTCACATGCAACCCTAGAAAGATCTATGTTTTCTTCTATGAAGATAATAAACTATAACCTAAAGGCCAACAATAAATTCTAAAGATTAAAACAAGAATTACCAACCTTTGAATCTTGTTCTTGAAGCTAGCAGCACAAGTGTCCTGCCTCAGATGCAAGTCACACCCAAGCAATGGAGAAGAGAGTCCAGCAGAGTAATCTTAGAGTGAAAATGGCGCAGGAAATTAGGGTGCCAGAGGGTTCCTTTTATAGCCTCCTAGGGTTACACCTGAAACCCTAAGGAGCCTCCAAGTGGGCAAGCCTGTTGACCACTTGGACCAGATCCCTAAACCCTAATTAGGGTTTTCGCCAACCCTAGAGAAACCTCCAGGGTGGCGCCACTTTTGGCCCCTGGACTTTATTTTGCCAGTTATTCAACTATTGAATAAATACAAACCAGTCCCTGCACTTTTAATTAATTAATTTAATCACTGAATTAAATCCAATTAATTCTAGATTAAATCTTAATTAATTATTATAGTTTCTAATTAATATATTAACACTTAAATATATTAATAAACCATTTAATTAATTCTATTGATTTATTAAACAATTAATAAATCAACCTTTCACTCTACCAAACTCTACACTAATCCTCCAGCTATGAGGGCAACCCAAATGGACTTTGCTTCAATTAACAAGATAAATATAAATATAAAGTCATGGCTTAGACACCTAATCCAACAGTCTCCCACTTGGATAAGTCTATGACTTTAATTTATCTTCTGATTAATAAACAACCTGCAGCTTCCAAGAAACTGCTGCCGAACTCTGACCCAGTCAGTTCTGTCCATAGATAAGTGATCAGATGATCCTCCGTCCAACAAGATACTTTCAGACATGAGACATGGATTGAGATCAATCTCTGTCTGACACATTGTTTCCCGATTTCCGATTTTTGCTTATGACTTTTAGACTTCAAATTGAACGAATCAATTCAGTCCTGGCTGGCCAGCGCTTCAGTCAACTTCAAAATCACCGAGTGGCCAACAGATATCTGTTTCCCGTCAGGGTCAAGGGACGAATAAGCTTTGACTAATATGTTATATCTTTTACCCGACAAATCACTCACAACAGCACGTTTTATAACATCGAGTTACCGATGCGTTTTCGTACTATCAATGAACAATCGCCTTGCAAATTATAACTCATATCTCTCCACTTTAAGACCAAAAGATATTATCGTCTCAACATTGCTCGTGATATAATCCATGAAGCAATCCATTGAGAGCGGGTTTATCCAATACTCAAATCTCCATTTCCAAGTACTCATGAACGTTGCAGCAATCTTATTGCTATGTCTAACTCCTTAGACAATCTACAAACCAATTCATGACAGTCTTCCTTCATACTTACTCCCTAAGAGTATGAACGACTGTGGATGTTTGAATAATCCAATTATTCAGGAAGTAAACATGCAAAAGCGAAACATAAAATCTGACTGGCAGCTACTCCTGCTAATTACCAAGTCTCCACGAGGTAATCACCAAGTCGGATTTATCATAACTATTATCGGTTTCTTATTCTCTTTTAAACTCTCAATTCAAGCCTTTTATATCTATGTCTATGACCTTTTCACTCTTTCTATGTATCCAAGTGTCTAACACTTATACACTTTATTGCAGATGATCCTATCGGATACTCTTCCGATGATATCTCAATTTGTCATTTTGTCATTCTGTCATTTTCTCTCACAACTCCATTCCGGTGATGTGTACTGTGACTGCCCATGGTTCTCGGGTCTTTAGTCTACATGACTACACCCTAAGACAATTTCGAGGTGTCATGATGTGCCGGTGAACCACACGCCCTCCATCAGAAACCAACGAAATTCTTTAACCATGAAGTCCTATAGCACCACGTTTTGGTGTAAACAATTACCGATTTGAAAACCCTTTCAAATCAATCACCCTAATCATTTCCCAATGATTTCTCACGTCTGTTCAAAAATCCATTCAGTATTTTCAGCCAGGCAATATCCTGAATCCAACATACAATGCTCTAAGCATTAAGTCATCAGGATATGTTCATAACACTTCTGATTTGTCCAAGAGGCTCGACGAACCTGATGTAATCTTATTCCAAGCCCTTTCGGAATCCTAAGATTACCAATAATCCTTGTGTCATGATTTCCGGAAACCATTTCCTTTCGGTGAATTTTTCTTATGCATCTTGAATCCCATCAAGATCATATTCTCAACGGCTAAGATAATACTGTCAGTCTCATCTATCTGATAGATGTCTATGAACTACGTGAGCATGCTGCACCTTCTTTGTTCCTTTCATGCCAATTCATTACACTTTGCAATGACAGGAAACTCCATTCCTTGGGTTATGCATCTTGAATTTCATCAAGATCACATTGGCAGAATTCTGATCTATCTAATAGATGTTCACAACCACCTGAGTATGTTGTATCTCTTAAAGTCTTTCATAGCGAACCGTTTCTTAACACCAAGTCATTACACTTTGTAGTGATAAGAGACGTTTCCTAGAACCAGTATGTAACCCTCATACAATGATAGCAGATAACAACGATACTCCCACTGGCTTTGACACCGTTATATGACTCTTTCGGACTATTCACAAAATCCAAAATTTATGGCACATTTTGCGAAACCGAAATCCAAACCTTTCCGACATATTAAAGGAAATCTTTCAGGCTATTCACAAAATCCAAACATTTTGGCCTATTTTGAGAATCCGAATATCCTTTCTTGCGAGATGCCCATGGGACGAATCCCGGGGCCATGTACCTTTCGTAATGGCATGCTCTATGTGAGTCCATATTAGTGTGCCGGTAAACCACACACGCTCCACTAACGACTCACACTATGCCACGCAGAATCCTCTCGGATTACATCTTCTATTGAGAGTGCCTCTCTCAGAATCAATTGCTTGACTCCAAGTGATGACTCATTCAACCAGATGTTCTGTAAGTACATTTCTATGTTTCCTTCTTTTGATGAATCAATTACTCCCACTGGTTCCTAGACCAGTTGTAAAGATCAATCAAACTGTCACATAGACTGTGTCTCGCGGTAAGGTTCTCTTATTTGGCAGCAACTGGGCTCACCAATGCTTCCAGCAGTCGGATTACTTATCCGTACCATCTTTAGTGTTTTACCACTACTCGGTATATCACCCGGATCATAACTCCTTATGATGGTGACAACAACTACTGGTCAAGCGAAGAGAGGGTATGTCAGGTTTAACAGGAATCTAGTTCCTGGTCAAGTCCCAGTGGTGACTAAAGGTCCTTTCACTTGGCTAAGCCCTGAACTCATTCAGAATTATTCTTACTCCCACTGTTTCCTTAGAACTTGAGTTCTTTCTAAAAGTACTCTTCTTTCAAAGGATAACTGGAGTGGCCAATGAAAAACGACATTGCTGATCAGTTTCAGGCTTGTCATGAGATTCAGACGAATGCTACATGACCCTGGACTTTCTATGTACTAGTGGGATGATCCCAGCTTTACATTTCAGACAGTGTCGACATAACCTACTTAGTCTAAGATGTGGTCGGAATATGGCTTCTGCGGTCTGACTGGTTGAATATTCAATTCATTGAAAAATTAGTCGGAAATGTATCCAGTGTATCTTATACACCGAGGATCAAAACTATTTCGATCAATGCTCCATCATCTTCCCTTAGACACATTATAACCATTAGTGTTCTTGGAAGAGGATAAACTGTGAAAAATTTTCTCAGTCTATGTTGTTACTCAGGTTCTGTTGATCTTATGCTTCCTTTGAAATCTTTGAACACTTCAAGGTTCCAATTAATCGCTTATTCCGATAAGCGAAGCCATATTTGTCAAACCATTTGGCAAATATCATGAAGCATAACTAATCGTGTTCTGTTCAAATATTCGAGCAATACACAATAACTTATGTGTTTGTTGCTCAAAATCTTAATACCTTTACATCTCTATGTAAATTTATGACTTTGTTAATATTGTTCAAGACATGCAATCATCACCTGACTCCAAGTCAGCTGATTCCAAGATCCTATCCATTGGATCTTTGGGCGATTCCTTTCTTGCCACAATTAATTTTATTAAGCACTCAATTCATCACGTGACTCTAAGTCAAATGATTCCAAAGTCCTGTCCAACTGGACCTTTGGTTGAAGTGATTCTCATAAAATTCACTTTAACAATCATAAAGAACACAATATATAAGTCCAATCCCATTGGATGTATCAACATTCAAGTTATTACCATTTACGTCATCAACACATTCACACAACATTTCGAGGACAATTAAAACAACCATTTTTAAGAAAAAAAAATTTCATTAAACCAGAATTATCCTCAGAACAATGTACAATGCGAATCTATGTTAAATGTATCTATAAACCAATAACAAGAACAGATATCTAGCTTAACTCCAAAAATGCACGAGCTCCATATCCAATCTGAATATGCTCCTGTGCGACAACATCCCGCATCCCACAGAGTCCGTGCATACAGAGCAAATGTGAGAAACACATCCTGTATCAAGGAAATGAGGATCAGGTATTCTGAGTTTTAAGATATTACTGAGTCTGCCAAACAGTTTGGCTTTAGAGCATTTTTCCAATCTTTCTGTGACTGTGTCCCACCTTATGGATTCCCAGTTTGAAACATCGAACAATCGGTCCAGACGATCTGGATCATTTCTTGATGCACCTTAATACTGGACTCAATCCTGAAGCAGCTGAATTAATGGAACTATGCTTCTCCATGAACGATTCATACAGAGTCGACATTGAATGCACTTCCACGATTGTCTTATCCGGTTACCCTTTCTGTTCATCTGGACGAACAGATCAGCGAGTTGGGCTAATGCTTAACTCCCGATCCCAAAGGGAAACCAGTTTTATACTGTTCGCCTATGTATCCCTCAATCTCGGGAACACGCAAACTGGTGCTACTTCCTTCTAGCTTGCATCTTCAAGCTCTTTGAAGATCCTAGTTTGTTCTCCTTTTTCAACCAGTTCTCGGAACCTTTCCTCAACTAGCTGTGCTAACTTATCAGACCCCTGGAATTCTAAATCCCTGCGGAACTCGGGGTTAATGATTAATAGCATAAGGCAACGAACTTCCTTGGACTCAATAGTCAAGGAGTCATGCTCACAAGCTGTGGTGTGATGCCATGTTTGGGAGCGGACACTCAGTTTGATATGGTTCCCCAGCAAAACTAAGAACTATTCTCTAATTGCAAAACCATATCACATAGTTCAGGCCAGTCAGCCTTACCATACTAAATAGGTGCTTTCTGAAGCTCTCAGAAATGGGTGAAGGAGGAGAAGAAGGAGAAAGACACTTTCTTCAGACATATATAAAATTTGAATTTATTCGTTTAATTAATCCTTTTAAATAATTACCCAATTTATTATTTAACAAGGCTAGGATCCAAAATACCCCAACTATGCTGTGAAGAGGGATGCCGTAGTCACAACACAGTGGTCATTAAGGTAGATAACTTTTATCAATTTCAGTCTAATGAAATTCCTAGATCTGTGAGACTCATTGAACTGTTCAATGGCATGTTTAATCTCGGATATGCCCCACCGTTTGTGACTGGGATGCCGAGGATCACAAACCGGGTGTGAATAACCATGCAAATTAGCTTGGTACTCTCGGGGTCCATTATCATCTCAAATTGATGTGCCGGTTAACCACACACGCTCCATCAACAATGATAACACCCGAGAAACCCATTGCCACTCTTTATGAACCCCCATTGGTGTGCCGGTAACCCACACACGCTCCACCAACGTTTCATAAAGTGCAATGTGCAATTTCATGGGTTAGCATCAAATTCACATTTTTTATCCTAAAGTAACTAGATTGGGTTTTGTTCAAGGTTCTAGTACTTTCAATTATAGCATTATACTTTTAAGAGGCTTAACGGTTCTATCAAACCCGTTCGGCTAACGACACTCGACTGGCCAGGAGAGCGGTGGGTAAGAGTGGATACCCATTAGACTAACATTTTATAGTCAGTCGCCTTATACCCTCTTTATAGGACAGTTTTGTGAATGAGGCCTACTTGCGGTAAGACTAACCAATTTTCTTATATATAAATAATTAACTTTTAATCATAAATATATAAGATATATTTTAATCTTATTAAAATATTTTAGAATTAATTTATTCAGAATTTTCGCTAATTTATTCTAATTTTTCGAAAATTTTAAATTAATCCTTTGAGCTGATTTAATTTATCTTTTAATTAACAATTAATTAAATTAATTAAATCTAAGATAGATATTATAAATTAATCAAATTAATTTTCTATCTAATAACCCTAGTTGGTCGAAATTTGCATGCAAGGCAATTAGGGTTCCAGTTATTCAATTTAGTAAACTACCAAAAATAACAACCAACTAAACAAGGCAAGCAAATCAAAGGGGAAACAAAGGGTGGCGGCTAGGGTTAGGAAACCCTAGCCTAGATTTCGACCAAAAACCATTCCAAGGAGTGTTTTTCGCAAAAACACTCATGACACAAACAATTTATGCAGTTTATATCAATCACAAGAAAACAGCCTACGCTCTGATACCACTGAAGGGTTTTCTAGCAAACAATGAACACAAATAATCCTATGGTTCACATGCAACCCTAGAAAGATCTATGTTTTCTTCTATGAAGATAATAAACTATAACCTAAAGGCCAACAATAAATTCTAAAGATTAAAACAAGAATTACCAACCTTTGAATCTTGTTCTTGAAGCTAGCAGCACAAGTGTCCTGCCTCAGATGCAAGTCACACCCAAGCAATGGAGAAGAGAGTCCAGCAGAGTAATCTTAGAGTGAAAATGGCGCAGGAAATTAGGGTGCCAGAGGGTTCCTTTTATAGCCTCCTAGGGTTACACCTGAAACCCTAAGGAGCCTCCAAGTGGGCAAGCCTGTTGACCACTTGGACCAGATCCCTAAACCCTAATTAGGGTTTTCGCCAACCCTAGAGAAACCTCCAGGGTGGCGCCACTTTTGGCCCCTGGACTTTATTTTGCCAGTTATTCAACTATTGAATAAATACAAACCAGTCCCTGCACTTTTAATTAATTAATTTAATCACTGAATTAAATCCAATTAATTCTAGATTAAATCTTAATTAATTATTATAGTTTCTAATTAATATATTAACACTTAAATATATTAATAAACCATTTAATTAATTCTATTGATTTATTAAACAATTAATAAATCAACCTTTCACTCTACCAAACTCTACACTAATCCTCCAGCTATGAGGGCAACCCAAATGGACTTTGCTTCAATTAACAAGATAAATATAAATATAAAGTCATGGCTTAGACACCTAATCCAACACTTATGTCATGTACTCAAGCTCGATCATATATACGTAAAGAATACATGGCTTTCTTAGCCCATGTGGTGGAAACAAAGGTCAAAGAAAAGAAGATCGAAGATATTCTGATTTTTCGAGACTTTTCCGACATCTTTCCCGATGACGTATCTGGACTCCCTCCAGTACGTGAGCTAGAGTTCCGCATCGATCTCGTTCCTGAGGCTGCTCCCATAGCCAAGTCTCCATATCGGTTGACTCCAACCGAGATGCAAGAATTGGCAAGTCAGCTCCAAGAATTAACCGATAAGGGATTTATCCGCCCTAGTACTTCACCCTGGGGAGCCCCGGTTCTCTTCATCAAAAAGAAAGATGGTTCGTTTCATATGTGTATCGATTATCGGGAGTTAAATAAATTGACCATCAAGAACCGATATCCGTTACCTCGGATCGACGACCTTTTTGATCAGCTTCAAGGAGCTTTATGCTTCTCAAAAATCGACCTCCGCTCGGGTTATCACCAACTTCGAGTACGGGAAGAAGACATCCCCAAAACCGCTTTTCGAACCCGCTATGGTCCTTACGAGTTCACCATTATGCCTTTTGGCCTAACGAATGCCCCTGCCGCATTCATGGACTTGATGAATCGGGTATTTAAACCTTATCTCGACCATTTTGTTATCGTCTTTATTGATGACATCCTCATTTACTCCAAGACAAAGGCAGACCATGAAAGACACCTTCGTCTAACTCTCCAAAGATTGCAAGGAAATCAAATCTATGCTAAATTTTTGAAACGCGAGTTTTGGTTAAATGAGGTACAATTCCTCGGTCATATTGTAAGTGACAAGGGTATTTTAGTCGATCCCGCAAAAGTTGAAACAGTTAAGAATTGGAAAGCCCCACGTAACCCCAAGGAAATTCGGTCATTCCTCGGTTTAGCTGGCTATTACCGGCGTTTCATTTCAAATTCTCAAAGATTGCTTTATCGCTTACTTTTATCACTTGCAAGGGTACGCCATTTGATTGGGGACCCAAGCAAGAAGACGCTTTCCAAACCCTTAAACAAAGATTGTGTGACGCTCCGATTCTTACACTCCCTGAAGGATCCGAAGATTTTGTGGTATACTGCGATGCCTCCAATCTCGGTCTAGGTTGTGTTTTGATGCAAAGGGGAAAGGTTATAGCTTACGCATCGCGACAACTCAAAATCCATGAAAGGAATTATATGACTCATGATTTGGAGCTCGGTGCCGTGGTTTTCGCTCTTAAAATTTGGAGGCATTACCTTTACGACACTAAATGCGTAATTTTCACCGACCACAAGAGCTTGCAACATATTCTTAATCAAAAGGAACTCAATATGAAACAAACACGATGGGTCGAACTCCTAAATGATTACGAGTGTGAAATACGCTATCATCCGGGCAAGGCAAACGTGGTAGCCGACGCGTTAAGTCGAAAAGAACATGCCAAAGCATTTCATCTAATATGTTCTCCTATCTTGTCCAATCTCAGTGACCGAATTCGAGGAGCCCAACACTCGACAATTACCGAAAATGACATGCCCACGGGAATTGATGGGGAGTTGGTGTAACACCACGATACTTTTGATAAGTATTAATATGTTAATCATAGTGTATTTATGATTTAATATGGTGTTATAAGTATTGGTTTTGTTAGAAAACTTTGTTGGTAAGATAATTGTAGTAAAAAGGCTAAAAAGGGTAAATTGGTCATTTGACCATATAAAGGACCAAATATGTAAAATGTTGTTTGCTTGTGGCAAAAACATAAGGAATGAAAGTTTTATTGTAATAAAACTTGATTTTAGTGCCAAAAGTTCAAGAAATGAAACTTAGGGACTAAAAGTGAAAATCTGGAAAATATAAAAGGAAAATACCTCTCATAATTGTTGGCTGAACATTTGAGGTTACGGGAAGAGCTCTTGAAGAGGAGATTTCTGGAATTCACAAGAGTTGAAACAAGAAATCAAAATCATAGCTTGGAATTGAAGATTTTGGAGCATTAAAAGGTTAGTAAGAAAGTTCTAACCTAAGATTTTTGTGTAATTGATGTGTTCTTCACGGGATGGATTGGAAACTGAAATTCCAGTTAACATCCAAGAGGTTCACATGGTTTTTAAGCTTCAACATGTTTATGTTGTAAGCATATGGGTAAAACATCAAAGTATGTTGATATTATTGAAAATTTGGAACTTTGCTCAAGAACCCTAAAATACATGTTTGTATGATCCAGTGGATTCTAATGGGTTCTAATGAGTTCCAAATGTTGCTAGAGATGAGAATAAATCAGTAGAAGTGATTAATCTTTGGCAATTTCGGTTTTGGACCAAAAATGTGAAAAACGGGAAATGTTAGAAATGGATTGGAATTACCAATTCCATTGGTTAAAACTAAATGTTAATGAATGGTTTTTGACCTGGAACAATCCTCTATCGATTAAGTCATGTAATAAGGACTTAATAAAGGAAAATGGGATTTTTAAGCACAAAATCGGACTTCACTGCCTGGAACTGCGACAGGCGCGATGCGGCCCTTGCACTGGGCGCGACGCGGGGCGAGGCAGAAGCCATAAAACCTCCTGTTAAAATTTGGTGCAATTTCCAAATTTGATTTGATGCTAGGCTTATCCGATTGACTTGAAATTTTGAACATAGGTCTAATATGTTGTGAAACTTCATGGAAAATTATCGGAATACGAATACGACCTCCCGAAAGTACTGTAGTAGAATACGCGTATTTCGGGAAGTGTATTAAATTTTATAACGATGGTTATTAATTGGAAATGCTTAGAAATAGTCCCCAATTGTATTTGCATAGGACTCTTGTGTAGTAGAGTCAACTGAAATGGTTATTAACCTATTATCATTTGGTATATAAATGAATATATAGGTACGGGATAAACGGTTGTGGTGCACGTAAAAGCAAGAAACAACCGGGATTTAAATGCAACTAGTATCCAGGTGAGTAATCTCACTGACATCACATATGATATGTGTTGATTGGACTGTTACAGGTTGAAACAGGTTTGGGGGACGAAAATGATGATCTAAAGTTATGGTGAAAAGGCAATACCGGATAAGCCGTGAGTCAATGAAATGACAAGAACGGAGCCGTGAGCCACAAATGATTTCTGGATTTTTATATCCAATGGGTGCGGCCTATATGGCTATGATTTTTGGATTGTATATCCAACCGGTGCGGCCTTCGGGCTATGTCTCCGATGTGGCCTTCGGGCTATGACTCCGGTGCGGCCTTCGGGCTATGTCTCCGATGTGGCCTTCGGGCGATGACTCCGGTGCGGCCTTCGGGCTATGTCTCCGATGAGGCCTTCGGGCTATGATATTTGGTGCGGCCTTTTGGCTATGATTTTGTTACAGGTACATGGTACGGCCTTTTGGCTATGATATTGGGTTATTAAACCCAGCTGGTGCGGCCTGCGGGCTATGAATTATATATTAATAATGTTTTGATACAGCTTATATAGCTATGACACAGGGTGCGGCTTAAATAGCCATGAAATACTGTGCGGTCCATTGTGACTAAGAAACATGGGACAGAAATGGTTAGATATGATTATTCTGCAAATAACTGACGTGACTTGATAATTTCAGGTTATTATGAATCAGCCTGTAAGGCTACAAACTAGGATGTGAAATCCTAAGAAATATATGGTCAGCCAGTACGGCTAGGAGTTTGAATCCGATATCCAAACAAATATATGAATGTATTTTTATACGTGTTATTTGCAGATACGATTACTCACTGAGCTTTATAGCTCATACCGTTTGTTAAATGTCCCTGTAGGTTAGCATGATCCTGATAAGGGAATAGATAGAGACCGTGACTTTGAAGTGGGACTCATAGATGCTGTCAGTAGCAGCCCGGCTTTAAAGGAGTTATGGTATTTTATACTCTCCTTGATACAATTGTACCCGTTTTTATTAAAATATACCCCTTGTTATGGTTTTATGTATTGAAACCTGTGTTTTAAATGAAAAATTTTTCAGGGGTGTTTTTGTTTAAAAAGCCGGGTGTTACAAGTTGGTATCAGAGCCGAGGTTTAAGTGAACTAGGTGTCTATAGAGTAGATTCCTGGACTTAAACCCTGAGACAGTAGACATGATGAACTGTTAGGTGTATATAAATTTTTATTATACATATATAACCTAACTATTGCTGACTTCTAACGTATAAGAAGTACGAGCAGCGAGTATTACTAGGAGAAATTTAGGGCGCGAAGTTCTAGGAAATAGACCAGCCCTTTTGCAAGGCTCCGTAGTATAGGAACAAAAAGGGGACGAATAGCCGAAAATCCACATGATGAGCAATGTTAGCTGATGTGGTCAGATAAAGGAATCGGTTGCTCACTTTGGCTGATATTCAAGGTGAAAGAACAGTAGTTGAGACTACAAGAAAAAGCAGAAAACGATTAGTGGACGCTTCAGGAGAAGTTACCACAGATTGGTCCAACCTTAAAAGGAAGAGACCAAAATGAAAAGAAGATATGATATAAGAAGTGCAGGAAAAGCACTTTGAACATTTTGGAGTTGAGACTCTATCGTTGACATGCTGAAATTGCATAAAATGGGAGCATATCGCTCGAGTTTGTAGTGTGGGACGGAAGTGGTTCCAGCGTGGAACTATAGATCAATTCCTTATGAAATACTCACATGCTAAATGTGGAGTAACGGGTGATGAACCCAGGAAAGAAAGAAGGAACGAATGGTCGAAAAGGACCAATGGTACCTTGAGCATTCCAGCGGATTGTGGAAGAAGCTCGTGAGGAGACTTATATAATCTCCGATATAATTATTCTGAATATAACTCGTGTATGTTATATTTGATCCATGGAGCTATGCTTGGGATCGATGACTTGATGTCTTGTTTGAATTTTCATCAATGATTTTGGATGAAATTTTTGAAACAGCTATAGCAGATAGCAAGAATGTTCAAGATATTGAACACCTGTAAAGTAGTCTGCCTAGGATTTACGGGACCATTTTCCCTATGAATCTAAAGCTGATGACTACCTGTAAATCTGAAGCAATGGAGCTTATGAATTGGTTGGCAATGAATTATGCTAACATGAATTGTAGAAATAAGAACATTATGGTTCTTGAAACAGAAATGAGCGGATGAAAATCCATGGTGAATGACCGTTGTTGAGAATACCGGTTAGTTTCTTTGCTTAAACTCGGAAAAGAGTTAGTAAAGGAATGATGTTGTAGTTGGCATACGTGGTATGGGCCAAGCTTAATCAAGTGGTGATAGTAGTGTACTACTTTAAATAAATTTTCGGATGTTTCTTTTGAAAAGAACTTCCAATATTTCTGCCAGATTGGCAAGAAGAGCTTATGATTAAGCTGGTCTTGGGAGCCGTTCCTGTTATCTAGGCTCTGTGTTGATTGGCCTCTGCAGAGATGGCAGAGTGGTAAAACAATTGGAAGAAATTGTTTTTGAATTGGGATCTCATATGGCCGAATGTGTCATCGTGTGGAGCCCTATCTGTTTGAAAAGAAGAAAGATAAGTTAATGTGTATGTACATTGACTACTGAGAATATGATATTCTCGAAACCAGATTGAATATGAGGTACATTGTACCAGATACTGGAGTTACTACACTGAGTTAAGTGATATGTTTAATTCTCCAAGTATGAAAATTTGGCTAAAAGAAGTTACATATTCTTTGGGCATGTTAACAATGCCAGAGATGATAAAGTAGAACCAGTGGAAAGAATGATACCGAGATAAAACTGGAACCGCCTGAGGAATCTGACTGACATTGTAGTTCCTTGGATTTGGCGGGTTACTATAGGAGAGTTGTAGAAAACTGCTCCTTGATTGCTGGTCAGTTGACTAAGGTTGACTAATAAAAGTGTAAAGTCTGAGTGGTAGAAAGACCACAGATATGTTGTAAAGGTTTGGAATAAACCTTGTGTGAACCTCTAACGTTAGCAATGATGCTAAGTAGAGAAGATGGATTGGATCGTTGAAATGTATCCAACTTTGATTGTGGATGCATGATGTTGCAATAGCAACTATGATTTTGGTATTAAGCTTTTGAGACACGATCTATATGGTGTAAGGCTTACCGTGTATAAGGATCATAAAAGTTTGAAAGACTTAATTGATCAAAAAGAAGCTATATATGAAATAGCAAAGATAGATGGGTTACTTAGAGATTTCGGGTATGAAATCTTGTACCATCTCAGAAAGGCGTATGTGATTACAGATGCCTTGAATAAGAAAGAGTAACCTTTGGAGGTTACATCCACGTGTATGAACGTGGCAAATTGATTACCTGAGTTGATTCGGGTAGCACAGAAAGATGTGTGCAAGTCTGAAAACGTGAAAAGTGAATAAATGATTGAATAGTAGCGGAAGTTAGTTGGAATATCACAGTGATTTAAAACCCTTGGCGGTTGTGAATGTGAATTCCAAAGTCAAACGAAACATAAAAATCATCTTGAAAAGATGCATTTTGTATCAGATATGCAGCATACCCGGGGCAATACCAAACTGTATAGGTCGATAAAACCTATGTGTTGGTGGCCGGGGCTGAAGAAAGACATTGAAAGACATGTGAAAAGTGTTTGACTTGTGGGTAACTACAGTCAAATCATTAGAAACATAAGGTTGTACGTCCTAAAGAAGAAATGGGACGAAAAATATCATAGACTTTGTAGTAAAGTCTGTGCAAGTACCGTATGGGTATGACACCATATGGGTGAATTGCAGGTTGATTGATGAAATCAGTGTAGAATTATACCGACTAAGAAGAATTTAAGAGTGGAAAGGTAGTGAAAAACTACAAAGATAAAGAAAATTGTTGACGTGCACTACAGGTGGCGACTGTATCGGATCAAGATACTAGAATTATTTGCTGAATTTAGCATTAATTCTTAGAATTATTAGCTCAAAAGTACTAGTAAGTACTGTGTGCGAATCGCAGATGGATTGACGAGGTGAGATAATGATGCAGACCTTAGGAGTTATGCCTGAAATCTGCATAACAGACCCTAGCGGAAAACAAGACGACCGTCTATCCTTGGTAGAAGTTGTAGATAAGTATAGGTATTATACTAGTGTTTTATTAACTCGTAGGAAGTATTGTTTAGACTACCGTGTTGCACGCCGATTTGCTAGACAGAAGTTGGGGAGAAACCGTTGACTAAACCTGAGATTGTATCTCAAACAGAAGAAAAGATTAGGCAAATTCGAGAAAGCTTGGAAATAGACCAAAGTCGACAAGAGTAGTATGTGGATTGTCGAGTAAAACCATTGAAACCCCAAGTAAAGGAAGATGGTGGAACTCACAGTGACCCTTCGGAAGGACTAGAAATTGATGTGGGACAAAAAGGAAAGTTGAGCCCTTGTTTATTGGACCTTTCCGTATATCCCAAAAGCAAGAATTGCGGTGTATTGATTAAAGATTCTTGATGAACTTCAAGATATTTATAAGTTTTCTATGGGTCTCATGGTTTTGAGAACATAGATTGATAAATTCTAACGAATCCCTCATGTTGAAATGAGGAAGATAAGTGATTAAGGTGCCCGGGACAACCGGAGGAGTGATATGCGAGTGGTGATATAACCACGAGATACGAAGATTAGTATGGTTAAGAGCTTTGGCAAAACCATGAATGTTTCCATACGATATGGGAAACCGAAATTATAATGAGAAAGAATTACCCTCGTTTGTTTGTATGATTTCGGGGACGAAATCTTTTGAAGGAGGGGAGAATTTGTAACACCATGATACTTTTGATAAGTATTAATATGTTAATCATAGTGTATTTATGATTTAATATGGTGTTATAAGTATTGGTTTTGTTAGAAAACTTTGTTGGTAAGATAATTGTAGTAAAAAGGCTAAAAAGGGTAAATTGGTCATTTGACCATATAAAGGACCAAATATGTAAAATATTGTTTGCTTGTGGCAAAAACATAAGGAATGAAAGTTTTATTGTAATAAAACTTGATTTTAGTGCCAAAAGTTCAACAAATGAAACTTAGGGACTAAAAGTGAAAATCTGGAAAATATAAAAGGAAAATACCTCTCATAATTGTTGGCTGAACATTTGAGGTTACGGGAAGAGCTCTTGAAGAGGAGATTTCTGGAATTCACAAGAGTTGAAACAAGAAATCGAAATCATAGCTTGGAATTGAAGATTTTGGAGCATTAAAAGGTTAGTAAGAAAGTTCTAACCTAAGCTTTTTGTGTAATTGATGTGTTCTTCACGGGATGGATTGGAAACTGAAATTCCAGTTAACATCCAAGAGGTTCACATGGTTTTTAAGCTTCAACATGTTTATGTTGTAAGCATATGGGTAAAACATCAAAGTATGTTGTTATTATTGAAAATTTGGAACTTTGCTCAAGAACCCTAAAATACATGTTTGTATGATCCAGTGGATTCTAATGGGTTCTAATGAGTTCCAAATGTTGCTAGAGATGAGAATAAATCAGTAGAAGTGATTAATCTTTGGCAATTTCGGTTTTGGACCAAAAATGTGAAAAACGGGAAATGTTAGAAATGGATTGGAATTACCAATTCCATTGGTTAAAACTAAATGTTAATGAATGGTTTTTGACCTGGAACAATCCTCTATCGATTAAGTCATGTAATAAGGACTTAATAAAGGAAAATGGGATTTTTAAGCACAAAATCGGACTTCACTGCCTGGAACTGCGACAGGCGCGACGCGGCCCTTGCACTGGGCGCGACGCGGGGCGAGGCAGAAGCCATAAAACCTCCTGTTAAAATTTGGTGCAATTTCCAAATTTGATTTGATGCTAGGCTTATCCGATTGACCTGAAATTTTGAACATAGGTCTAATATGTTGTGAAACTTCATGGAAAATTATCGGAATACGAATACGACCTCCCGAAAGTACTGTAGTAGAATACGTGTATTTCGGGAAGTGTATTAAATTTTATAACGATGGTTATTAATTGGAAATGCTTAGAAATAGTCCCCAATTGTATTTGCATAGGACTCTTGTGTAGTAGAGTCAACTGAAATGGTTATTAACCTATTATCATTTGGTATATAAATGAATATATAGGTACGGGATAAACGGTTGTGGTGCACGTAAAAGCAAGAAACAACCGGGATTTAAATGCAACTAGTATCCAGGTGAGTAATCTCACTGACATCACATATGATATGTGTTGATTGGACTGTTACAGGTTGAAACAGGTTTGGGGGACGAAAATGATGATCTAAAGTTATGGTGAAAAGGCAATACCGGATAAGCCGTGAGTCAATGAAATGACAAGAACGGAGCCGTGAGCCACAAATGATTTCTGGATTTTTATATCCAATGGGTGCGGCCTATATGGCTATGATTTCTGGATTGTATATCCAACCGGTGCGGCCTTCGGGCTATGTCTCCGATGTGGCCTTCGGGCTATGACTCCGGTGCGGCCTTCGGGCTATGTCTCCGATGTGGCCTTCGGGCGATGACTCCGGTGCGGCCTTCGGGCTATGTCTCCGATGAGGCCTTCGGGCTATGATATTTGGTGCGGCCTTTCGGCTATGATTTTGTTACAGGTACATGGTGCAGCCTTTTGGCTATGATATTGGGTTATTAAACCCAGCTGGTGCGGCCTGCGGGCTATGAATTATATATTGATAATGTTTTGATACAGCTTATATAGCTATGACACAGGGTGCGGCTTAAATAGCCATGAAATACTGTGCGGTCCATTGTGACTAAGAAACATGGGACAGAAATGGTTAGATATGATTATTCTGCAAATAACTGACGTGACTTGATAATTTCAGGTTATTATGAATCAGCCTGTAAGGCTACAAACTAGGATGTGAAATCCTAAGAAATATATGGTCAGCCAGTACGGCTAGGAGTTTGAATCCGATATCCAAACAAATATATGAATGTATTTTTATACGTGTTATTTGCAGATACGATTACTCACTAAGCTTTGTAGCTCATACCGTTTGTTAAATGTCCCTGCAGGTTAGCATGATCCTGATAAGGGAATAGATAGAGACCGTGACTTTGAAGTGGGACGCATAGATGCTGTCAGTAGCAGCCCGGCTTTAAAGGAGTTATGGTATTTTATACTCTCCTTGATACACTTGTACCCGTTTTTATTAAAATATACCCCTTGTTATGGTTTTATGTATTGAAACCTGTGTTTTAAATGAAAAATTTTTCAGGGGTGTTTTTGTTTAAAAAGCCGGGTGTTACAAGTTGGAAAGTAAATCTGATGGTATTTTCTATTATCAAGATCGCATCTGGATCCCAGATCGCGACAATATTCGTACCTTCCTGATGGAAGAAATCCATAAAACTCGATATTCCATTCATCCTGGTGCTGACAAGATGTATCATGGCCTGAGAACCAATTATTGGTGGTCGGGAATGAAAAAGGATATTGCTTTATTCGTGGCCAAATGTCTTACATGTTCCAGGGTCAAAGCAGAACATCAACGACCCTCTGGACTATTGGTCCAACCGGTAATCCCCGAGTGGAAATGGGAAGCGATCGCCATGGATTTCGTAACCAAACTTCCCCGTACCACCAAGGGACACGACAACATTTGGGAAATCATTAACCGTTTGACCAAATCCGCTCATTTCCTTCCCATCCGTGAACATTTCAAGGTCGAACAACTTGCTCGAATTTACATTGACTAGATAGTTAGTCGGCATGGCATCCCTCTCAGCATCATTTCAAATCGTGATGGGAGATTTCTCTCTTGGTTTTGGCAATCACTTCAAGCAGCCATGGGAACCCGCCTCGATCTCAGTACCGCCTATCATCCTCAAACCGATGATCAATCTGAGAGGACAATTCAAACACTCGAAGATATGTTGAGGGCGTGTGTCTTAGATTTTGGAGGAAACTCGGACTCTCATTTACCGTTGGTGGAATTCTCCTATAATAACAGTTATCATTCTTGCATCAAGATGCTGCCATTTGAGGCATTGTATGGCCGTAAATGCCGATCTCCTATTTGCTGGCATGAAATTGGCGAGTCCCACGTGATTCACGCAACAATGGATTCTCCAATCGTTGGTCTTGAGCTTATCTAGGAAACAACCGACAAAATCACTCAGATTCGCAATAACCTTCTCGCAGCTCGTAGCCGACAAAAGAGTTACGCCGACAAGCGACGCAAACCGCTTGAATTTACCGTGGGTGACATGGTCATGTTAAAAGTGTCCCCATGGAAAGGTGTGGTTCGATTTGGACGCAAGGGTAAATTGGCACCACGCTATGTAGGCCCGTTCAAAATCCTGAAAAGGATCGGACCAATAGCCTACGGGTTGGATCTACCAATAGAGCTTAATAAAGTTCACCCAGTATTTCATATAGCCAACCTCAAGAAGTGTTTAGCAGACGAGAACCTTCATGTTCCTCTCGAGGATATCCAAATCGACGAGACAATGCAATTTATCGAGAAACCCTTGGAAATTGCCGACCGAAAGGGAAAGCAACTCAAGAGAAGTCGCATTCCCCTGGTCAAGGTCAGGTGGCAGTCAGCACGTGGACCTGAGTATACATGGGAGCGTGAGGATCAAATGCGTACCAAATACCCGCAACTTTTCTCTTAAGGTACTCTCTTCTTAAATTTCGGGACGAAATTTCCTAAAGTAGGGGAGACTGTGACATCCGCCTAAAATGGATTCGGGTCAACCCAACCCAATTGGAAATTTAATAAACCCTACTCGAAATTTCTCGATGCTAATAGAATCAAAACCCTTACACTACGATATAAATTGACGTTAATAGCAATATAGCATAGTATAACGTTATAACTATAATCAAATTAAATTATGATAACATATTAAAATCAAATCAAAGTATGATGCTCTAATTAAATTAAAAGAATCAAACTTGAATGCTATAATTAAACTTCAAATCAAAGTAGATTGTTATAATCAAATAATAACCTATTTGTTTTATAAAACTCTATTTTTATAAACACTACATTAAATTTTATAAAACTCTTAAGATGTTTGTGTTAGTGGGGAATTATGAAGACCACCAAAAGTAAAAGGTTATTCCCATTGTCTCCCACTCACACCTCCTATCATCTTTCCTTTCATTTTTCTCCCAACACATTATTCTCATCACCACTCAAACCATATCTATTCTTTCTCTCACTCTCAATCTCGAAATTCCTCCTAGAGATCTTCATATTTCAGCCAAGAACACTCAAATATACTCAAATCTTCATCCCTCTTGAAGCATTCATCAAGGTATGTTGTTAAAAGTCTCAAATTCATGAATGAAACAAATTAAATCCACCAAAATATCTAAAACTCATTTTATGCATAAACCTGATTTTTATCAGACTCTCATAAATAAAATAAGCAGTTTTGGAAATTTTCAGAAAATAACTTATTTTTATTGAATTACTATAATTATTGCAATAAAATAGGGCAATAATTCACATAAAATACTTTTTAGAGTCAATAAATTCTGGGAAAATTTTGGAATGACCCATATATTGAGTAAAGTGGATTTATGAAGTTTCATGCATTTATATTACGGTTTTATTCTTATTTTGTATTTTATTTTGTTGTAGATAAATAAATAGTAAAATATAGTTATGTATGTCAAAAACTGGATTTTATATTTTTCCCACCTTATTAACATTATAAAGACTCCATGACCAAATTTACAGAGTTTTTTAAGAATTTGTTCTTATTTTTCCCGATTTAATGATAGTTTAATGATTTAAATTGATAATAAATATCTACACATGTCCAAAAATTACGAAACCTTATCTGAATATCTTATATAACATGTTAATCATAAACAAAAAAGTTTAATGAATTTTCCTTAATCGTTTACTATTATTTATGATTTTATTGCTTAATTAATAATGAAAAACATAAGAAATACTTCCCATAGTCACAAATATACAAAACATTTACAGTAGGTTCAATATAATGTTAGAAAACTATGCTTAAATGTCCATAATTTTTAGGGATCAGTTATTATTTTTCCCGAATTTTGATGTTGTTTAAACAATAAAATAATAAAGAAATACTAAACGAGTTCAGAAAACTATGAAAAGTTTACAGTAATTACTATTATGTGAAATAATGATTTCCTAATAATTTCAGAATTTTTCAATACTGTTTACTCTTTAAAACTATTTTCCTAAGTACTTAAGCATGTAAAAATGCATTTTTAATGATTATTTCAAATAAATAATTGTTAAAATCTGTAAATACTTATAATTGGACAAGTTATTATTTTAATAAGAAATTATTAAAATATTGACTAAATTGAAAATATAAATTAATTATACAAAGTAATTAATTCAATTTAAAATTCATTTAACAAATGAATACCTTAATATTCAAATTGAAATGAATTATTGTTCATTCATTTAATATAAGAATATGTGTATAATTATTTTTATTAATACTTCATTCACGTTTAGTAGTTCCTAAACCAAAACTATTAATTATATTAGGTTCTACGTCATTTTGACCCGAGCCGCCTATTCTGCGACACGCGTATTTTGTTGGACTAATGCGAGTAATCTACCCCATATTTTATAATTTTCAATACTTTTGAGGTGTATCATGTGGTTTTAATATGTTCCAACTTCATTTTATTATTTTTTCACCATTGAGACATTGTTGGGACATTTATACATCAATCATTATTTGTATAATTATTGTTTGTGTACGCTACATGTACTTGTAGTGCATTACAATTTTTAGTCTAATCTCCATGACTATGCCCGTATTCTTGAGGTACGTTATGGAAAATAATAGCGCTATTGGGTTGACCACCCCGCCTTGGGACGCTAAGATGATTGATCGCACGTGGTTGAGTGTGTATGATGATTAGATGCTCCATCCTATATATATATATATATATATATATATATATATATATATATATATATATATATATATATATATATATATATATATATATATATATATATATATATATATATATATATATATATACTAGTTGTAAGACCCGTGTATTACACGGGATGATACAAAATAATTATTAAATAAAAAAACCTAAACACTAATAATTATGTATAACAAATTCTCGACAATATATAATGAAATTTTTGGACATATATATTATTAAATTAAACACTACAACATAATGTTGATAAACTTTGAACAATTATAACAAATTACAAATTTTGAAAGACTTCTTTGAATATAACATTTGTTGTTCTATTGCTAAGTTTACCGTCGTCTAAAATTAACATTTTTAATCTATCTTTACTTTTAACTCTCGAAAATATAACATACAACTTGTCGTGTGTGAAGACTGGTTGTCTCAGAAACAAACACACATTTGATAGCGATTGTCGTTGACTATTATTTATTGTCATTGCAAAATATACAGTCAATGAAAATTGTTTTCTTTGAAATTTGAAAGATATTCTTCTATCTGAAGGCGTCAAAGACATTTTTGGAATAAATGTACGATTTCCAATATTATTTCAAGATATAATCTCTATTTCTATAACACGATTACCTAATAATATTGCTTCAATGCTAGGTGTGTACCCGCGCAATGCGACGACGACATTAGTATGTTGATGTTTTCAATTAAAATTAAAGTATGTAGTTTTCAATTAGAATATATTGTGTACTTATTATAATATATCGTTTCATAAAATATTTTAGAATTTTTGTATTCATTTATGAATATAACATGTTTAATTTTAGAATATATATTTATACGAAACTGATCAATAATAGTGAATAGTAAAAAATGAGCCATCAATAAAACTTTTTAACGACGGAATTTGTAAAGATTTACCGATGGATTTTCTATCACTAATATATTAAACGTAAATTTTTTAAGTTCATGCATTTTGAATACCCTTAAGGCCGACCCTGGTGCGTGCATGCATGCGTGTGTGTGCCGTGTTTTTTATTATTATGTTAAATATTTTAATTCTATTATGGAAATTACTTATTATATTTTTAATAGACATAATAAATCAAAGGTTATCCAAACTTAGTAAACTATATAAGATATATTAATTATAAAATTAGTATAATAAAATTTTTAAACGTAAATGTAGTTTTATGTTTGTTTTTGGACCTGCATTAAAGATCTATTGCATTCGGAAAAAAATCCATTAATCATCATGCTACCTTTCCGAAATTATTGACATATGTATCATCGATGAGAAGAAAATGACAATATGATGCATTCTCTTGTCATTTCATTTAAGTGATAATTAAATTGTTAGAATCCATTAATTAAATTGCTAGGTTCCTAATTTATTGCTTAAGTTATAAATTATTGGAATTAAATACATTCAATTCAAACAATTTTTTAAGAAATTCAAAATTATGAGAAAATGACATGTGTCAAAATCAATGAGGAGATGACATGTGGCTTTGAGTTACTTATTTATTAGGATATGATATATATATATATATATATATATATATATATATATATATATATATATATATATATATATATATATATATATATATATATATATATATATATATATATATATATATATATATATATATATATATATATATATATATATATATATATAGGCGGCGCCTAGGCGCTAGGCGAGCGGGTTCTGCCTACGATTATTGGTAGGCGGTCAAGTTAGGCGGATTTCGTCAACGCCAGTCAAAATCGGGTTTAGGCGGGCCTAGGCGGGTCTGGGCGGGTCTAGGAGACAAAATTTTCAATTCGAAAAAAAATCCATTAATCATCATGCTACCTTTCCGAAATTATTGACATATGTATCATCGATGAGAAGAAAATGACAATATGATGCATTCTCTTGTCATTTCATTTAAGTGATAATTAAATTGTTAGAATCCATTAATTAAATTGCTAGGTTCCTAATTTATTGCTTAAGTTATAAATTATTGGAATTAAATACATTCAATTCAAACAATTTTTTTAAGAAATTCAAAATTATGAGAAAATGACATGTGTCAAAATCAATGAGGAGATGACATGTGGCTTTGAGTTACTTATTTATTAGGATAGGATATATATATATATATATATATATATATATATATATATATATATATATATATATATTGTTGAAAATACGATAACTGATCTCCACGAATAAGGGTTTTAAGCCGATTACTGTGTGACAAATATGTATTTTATCTATAATATGCGGAATAAATAAGAGTTGCGGAATAAATATAAACAAAAATTAAGTTACTGAAAGCTATAAATAAGTAAAATAAAGCGGTAAATTTAATCTAGACAGTATTTAAATGGACAGAAAGCGGTAAATAAAGTAAATGTTAGAAGTTAGATGTTAGATGTAATAAACGCCATTATCAACGATAAAGTGTTTTTACAAAAAATAAAAAGGTTAGAAGTTAGAAGTTAGAAGTTAGATGTCTCGGTTAAATACAGTCCACATATGTTTTCGTTGTCAAGGTTCAATTCGGATGTATTGGATATTTGGTACAGTTGATTTATAACAGTTTAAATAAATCAATAACGACACAGATAATTTCAAAAGAACTTATCGATAGCTGAGGAAGATGGTGTTTTCTTTGAAGCGCCGATTCTTGTTCTTTACGGTAGGATGAGGTTTGGTAGTTTTTGGTGTTTGATGAAATGGGTTTTTGGTGTCGGTTTACTTGAGATGCACGGGGTTTTTGTGGTTTAGTTTTCGTGGTGTATGTATTTGGTAGAGGGTGTGTAGGTTTTGTAGTTTGGTATTCGGGTTGAGGTAGTTTAGAGGTTTGAAGTTTGGTGTCGGGTAGAGGTTTTGTTTTTGGTGTAGGGTAGAGGTTTTGTTTGGTGTCGGGTAGAGTATGGGTGTAGCGGTTTTGTTTGGTGTTTGTTTGGACGTGGATTTTCTTTGGTTGAAAAGAGTTTTCTAGAGAGTTTTGGCAGTTTTTTTTGCTCTTTGGACGTGGGGTAATCTTGATGTATTGGTGCTTGAATGGGTATGGTGTGGTGTAAGTTATTTTTTGCACAGCACAAGAATGGCAAGAGGTGAGCTTCTTATTTATAGTTGCTGAAATACAGCGTTCGCGTCGCGACCAGGGCTTCCGTCGCGTCGCGAGGGTGCGCTGTCGTGTTGCTTTTGGTCGGCCACTGGTTAGTGCGTTGTGTTGGTAGTCTCGCGATTGAAAAGTTGGTGGTGTCGCGTTCACTGGGCTTCGCGTCGCGACCAGTAACCCCGTCACGTCGCGAGGGAGCTTGGCTGGAGGTCGGTGCGCTTTTTGTCGGGTCAGTGCGTCTTCGCTGGTATGTCGAGCTTTCCGTCGCGTTTCCTTTTGGTCGCGTTGCTTTTTGTCGCGTCGCGAAGACTCGTCGCTGAAAGTGTCATTTTTGGTCGTCTCGCGATCAAGAGGTTGGTATAGTCGCGTTTGGCTCTTCGCGTCGCGACCAGTGCAACCGTCGCGTCGCGATTGCTGTAGCTGGTTGAATTCTTGGCTTTGTTCTTCTTTGCGTCGTGACCATGGGGCCTGTCAAGTCGCGATTGCTCTAGCTTTTATCAGTTTTTTTCGCGTGTCTATTCTTTGGTTTTAAGCATCATTTCCTCGGGTTTGTTTGTTTTATTATAGTTTCTTGGGTCTTGATTCATTCTTGTTTTTGATCTCGAGTCCATGCAACCTGAAACAAACTGATAATATTTGTCAGATAAAATAAAAACAGTTCATCTTATTTCAGTGATGGTCACATACAAAAATATATTTTTCAACAATTTCCCCCTATGTGATCATTACTGAAATAAGAACAGATTAAAAGGTAAGGTTGAAAATTCTTGAAATTTGGATAAAACATTTATAAAACCATATCACTTGTTTTGAAAAAGTGTGACTAGATTTTACTTATGTTTTGAAAAATGTTTGTCAATAATATTTGTTTCTGAATCAAGGTTTTATGTTCAATAATCAAAGGGTTTTTGTATATGTACTTTCATAATATTCCTTAAGATTTTATAACATTTATAAAGACGACAAGTGGTCTTAATAGGTCGATTCAGATGAACTCTCATAGGTATAGCTCACACTTGACTGAGGTGTTTTGGTTGTTCTGGGTGCAGAACTGGTGTATAATCACTAAAGATGAGTGATATCTCTCAGTTTGAAGGTGTTGACTTATGCTTAATGTGGATTTATACCTATATACTTTAGTCACTTGGTCTTCATATTAGATAATCAATCACATAAGACTGGTTTCGGCATTACTCTGAGGGTTTCTTCATTCATGCCATTGATGTTCACTCTCTCTCCGTCGGGAAATACATATAGAGGGGTTTAGAAATATTCATAGTGTAGTTTGCAACTAAGAATATTCAATTATGAAGGCTACAGTATCCCGGTATAAAAGATATCTGATGTGGTAACCAATTGTGATTTGTTGACAGCATTTGTTGGATATGACTTTGCGTTTTGAGATTTTGAGTTTTCTTCTGGTTTTCTTGGATATGACTTTGTCGTTTCTTCAATTGTCAGACTTGCTATGCAAGATGATAAATCTTTTCTTGATGTGGCTTGATTGAGGATAGGGATAGGTGATATAAAAGACAGTTTGTCTAATATATAAGAAAATGATTGTATCGTCCCTGGTCATTTTGATATCTAAGCAAAAATGAGACTACCATCACGGTATAAGAGTATAAATCCTATAAGTCACAATGAAAACACCTTTCTCACAGAAATGAATTTCACTTAGCAGTTGAAGACGAGGCACAAATTCTCACATGGGTTTGGTTTTTATCTGAATCTCCTGATCTTATGTCCCTTAATAGATAAAATCGTTATAATTGAAATAAATTCAAAGGGAATAGGAGAATGTACATAACGAAAAATGTTTGAAATTTGAACCTTCTCTTTAATTAAGAATCAATATAACTGAGAACATTCATCGAGCATAAGTATCTGAAAATTTAGTCAAGAAGATGTTAATCACATGGTTTTATAAAAACTTTTAAAAGGATAAAACTTTATTCAATTTTTTGTGATTTTTGATTATGTGGATGTTTTTTGAAAAATTTGGTTATTTGAATGTTTTTGGTAAATTTTGGTTTAGGGGTGAGAATGGGGTAACGAGAGTTCCCCCATAAATGATGCACTGGGATCATTTTGGATAGGTAGATTGTGATTGTTTAAAGAGGAATTTGGTTTTGGTGGTTCTCCCATAAATGATGCATTGGGATCATTTGGACAGGTGGATTGGGGTGTTTTAGGAGGGTTCTGGTTTTGGTGGTTCCCCCATAAATGATGCATTGGGATCATTTTGGATAGGTGGATTGGGTGTGTTTAAAGAGAGTTTTAGTGTTGGTGGTTCCCTCTCGACTGGATCCGCATCATTTTGGTTTGATTGTGAAGTTTCTGCATCGGAGGTAGTGTGGGTTTGAAGTCTTGTAGAAGGCTATGGTTTGTTGTCATATGCTTGGAACGGCCACTATCGATATACCATGTATCATCCTTGGGCTCTCCAGCACAAATTGCCTGCAATTAGACAGAAAGTTTAGGTACCCAAACCATGGTGGGTCCTGATTTGTTAATGGTTTTCGGTGATTTGAAATTATTATGGTTTCTGTTAATTGGACGAAGTGGTTGAGGCTTGATTTGACTTATCAGATTTTCCCAATTTAAGATTTGTTTTTGAAAACCTGTCATTTGGAAAGATTTCTGATTGTGTGAAAGGTATCCTTTATGTAATGACTTGTCTGATAACCTTTCTTTGTTTTTGTGATGAGGATGGTTTTGAAATTTTTTTTATTTTTGTGGCAAGGAGGCTGGTTTCAAAGGTTTCTTTTGGGTTTGTTTGAAAACTTTGGGCTTGTCTTGTTCCTTTTGAAGAGCAATTGGTTTAGAGGTACTGCCTTTCTTGTAAAAGGAGTTTGCTCTATTCAAAAAGTATTTAAGTTTGGAGTTTTGGTTGGTAATTTGGATTTGGTGGGTTGAAGACCTATTAGTGAAAGATCTTTTGGAAACAGTGAAATCAGTATCATCTGGGTTACAGTTGATAACTGTTTCGTGAATTTTCCTCATTAACAGATGTGGACAGATCTGTTAGAGTTGATTCAGAGTTTTCACTATTAGTCATGGTTTCTTGTTTGGCTTGTTCGATTTCGAAGGATTCTCTTCCTAATCCAGGTCTGTAATTTGTATCGATTTTGCCAGATCCTAAGGATGTTGCTTTGATGAAAACATCATCACTTAGCTTTCTAGCAAGATTGATAGAATCCAGTTTTCCTTGAAATCTTTGATTCTCGGATTCAAGAAGTTTGATTTGTTTTGAAGAATCATCTAGTTTTAGAATCAAACTAGTGTTTTTGTCAGTTAAATCTTGAATTTTTAGTTTTAACTGAAGGACTTCTATTTCTAAGGCATCTTTTATTTCAAATGGAAAAACAGATTGATTTTTTATTTCTAAGTCCCTTTTTTGTTTTAGAGCTTCATTTAATTGATCTAAGACGTGATTATATTCTTCTGATTTTCGTTTGACGTCTCTTTCAAGTTTGTCTCTAGTCATTGTTGATTCTCCAAATCTGAGTTGCAAGGTTTGTAATTCAGATTTGCATATATCAGATTTGACTATTGTGTCATGATATAGTTTGAGATCAGCTTTCAAACAGTTCTCAATCTTAGTCATGTGGGACTCAAATGGTGTTTTTGAAAAACCGATTTCTGAGATCATAGACCATACCTGATCGATGACATATGGAGCTCTTGAGTAGGTTGTGGAAGACATTTTTGGGTTGTTATTTTTTTTTTTTTGAAAATTTTAAGATTTTAATTTTTTATTTTTTATTTTTTTGAACAAGTGATATTAAGATGAAATTTTTAAAGAAAACATATTGGTGGTTTATAAAAACGCTACACAAAAGTTCTCAACAAAAATTTCAAAGTAAATCACACAAGCTCTGATACCAATTGTTGAAAATACGATAACTGATCTCCACGAATAAGGGTTTTAAGCCGATTACTGTGTGACAGATATGTATTTTATCTATAATATGCGGAATAAATAAGAGTTTCGGAATAAATATAAACAAAAATTAAGTTACTAAAAGCTATAAATAAGTAAAATAAAGCGGTAAATTTAATCTAGATAGTATTTAAATGGACAGAAAGCGGTAAATAAAGTAAATGTTAGAAGTTAGAGGTTAGATGTAATAAACGCCATTATCAACGATAAAGTGTTTTTACAATAAATAAAAAGGTTAGAAGTTAGAAGTTAGAAGTTAGATGTCTCGGTTAAATACAGTCCACATATGTTTTCGTTGTCAAGGTTCAATTCGGATGTATTGGATATTTGATACAGTTGATTTATAACAGTTTAAATAAATCAATAACGACACAAATAATTTCAAAAGAACTTATCGATAGCTGAGGAAGATGGTGTTTTCTTTGAAGCGTCGATTCTTGTTCTTTACGGTAGGATGAGGTTTGGTAGTTTTTGGTGTTTGATGAAATGGGTTTTTGGTGTCGGTTTAATTGAGATGCACGGGGTTTTTGTGGTTTAGTTTTCGTGGTGTATGTATTTGGTAGAGGGTGTGTAGGTTTTGTAGTTTGGTATTCGGGTTGAGGTAGTTTAGAGGTTTGAAGTTTGGTGTCGGGTAGAGGTTTTGTTTTTGGTGTAGGGTAGAGGTTTTGTTTGGTGTCGGGTAGAGTATGAGTGTAGCGGTTTTGTTTGGTGTTTGTTTGGACGTGGATTTTCTTTGGTTGAAAAGAGTTTTCTAGAGAGTTTTGGCAGGTTTTCTTGCTCTTTGGACGTGGGGTAATCTTGATGTATTGGTGCTTGAATGGGTATGGTGTGGTGTAAGTTATTTTTTGCACAGCACAAGAATGGCAAGAGGTGAGCTTCTTATTTATAGTTGCTGAAATACAGCGTTCGCGTCGCGACCAGGGCTTCCGTCGCGTCGCGAGGGTGCGCTGTCGTGTTGCTTTTGGTCGGCCACTGGTTAGTGCGTTGTGTTGGTAGTCTCGCGATTGAAAAGTTGGTGGTGTCGCGTTCACTGGGCTTCGCGTCGCGACCAGTAACCCCGTCGCGTCGCGAGGGAGCTTGGCTGGAGGTCGGTGCGCTTTTTGTCGGGTCGTCTTCGCTGGTATGTCGAGCTTTCCGTCGCGTTTCCTTTTGGTCGCGTTGCTTTTTGTCGCGTCGCGAAGACTCGTCGCTGAAAGTGTCATTTTTGGTCGTCTCGCGATCAAGAGGTTGGTATAGTCGCGTTTGGCTCTTCGCGTCGCGACCAGTGTAACCGTCGCGTCGTGATTGCTGTAGCTGGTTGAATTCTTGGCTTTGTTCGTCTTTGCGTCGCGACCGTGGGGCCTGTCAAGTCGCGATTGCTGTAGCTTTTATCAGTTTTTTTTGCATGTCTATTCTTTGGTTTTAAGAATCATTTCCTCGGGTTTGTTTGTTTTATTAGAGTTTCTTGGGTCTTGATTCATTCTTGTTTTTGATCTCGAGTCCATGCAACCTGAAATAAACTGATAATATTTGTCAGATAAAATAAAAACAGTTCATCTTATTTCAGTGATGGTCACATACAAAAATATATTTTTCAACATATATATATATATATATATATATATATATATATATATATATATATATATATATATATATATATATATATATATATATATATATATATATATATATATATATATATATATATATATATATATGTATAGGTATATATAGGGTGAGGACTTATTGTTGTTGTTATCATTTGTTAATCAATTTTTGATTTATAAACTGTTATCTCAATAACACTTGCTTGCCAACTTCAAAAGAAAACAAATTTCAAATTATTCAAACTCACAATTTTCTTTAATAAAACTAGATTACTCACCAACTCTCGTAGTTGACCTGTTTTTACCCATGATGCAGATTTGAAGAATGAAGTTGATGAAAAGTATGGTTTACCTTAGAAACCCACAAGACTATTTAAATTTGATGTAATAAATGTTATTGTATTTTGATTTGTATTTGTATGTTGTGGATCTTGTTTGCATACTTAGTACTTAATTGAATCTAATCATATTATAACATAGTTGTCATGAGACTTTGAACAATATATCACGCCTTGATCGATTCCGCCAAGGATCGGGGTGTGACAGATTGGTATCAGAGCCCGTGACAATAGGGAATTAGGTTAATTGCCTTGACCTAGTCTATAGCCTCTAGGGTCCTCTCGTATGCTAGTTTATAAAATGCACACACAACTGCATGCAACTCGCACTTAGAAAATCCTAGGAATACCTTTCTGTGCTAATTGCTCCCTTATGTGCTTACGTATTATTCCCGACACTTATATGTGTGCATACACTTGTGAATTTTCTCCTCTTTCTCTTAAAATCACACACATACTCAAATGGTTTCAAAATAAAAATTTATATACATATATATTCCTTAGAGCTCATAGGAAATTAAAAGTCATCCACTCTAGTTGGGTATGATCAAAGTAATGGACGCGTAGTAACTGGAAGGGGGAGGTGCCGGTAGCCTGAAAGTCCTGACTAGGTAAGCATTCGTATACATCCCAATCAACCGAGGGACCAGTTTGCTTACCTGGGGACCAAAGGCGAGAGTTCCCAAACCTATAGGCCAAAGCGCGTTATTCACATTACTTTTGAGCCATCAAAATACCCGACCTTATCAAACGTATCCTAAAGGATACACTCCAAAATGGCCAACTCATTGGACTATTAAGTTCCCTAATGGGCCTAGAAGTGGGAAAAACATGTGAAAACTTAGTATTGTGGGGGCCCATGCAATTGCTACATGCTTCACATTTAGTACCCATGGAAAGCCCAAAAGGCGCCCAACACTCCTAACCATGGCCCAACAAGTGTTTTACAATCATTTTACCCAACAATGTCTACAAACTTAATTTACAAATAACTCACAAGTCCATATACGTGTTTCTCATAGATGGCATTACGACCCCCCCTGTAACCATTGTAACTATCACCATATGTCCACCAGCCCATGTCGCCTTTGTACGACTTGTGGTCGCTATGGCCACTTGGCGGACACATGCCGTACACCAAAAACTCAGCGACCATTCGCTCTACCCTCAAATCAGCAAACACAAACCCGGTATCCAACTGGAACATGCTTCAACTGTGGTGACCCCACCCATTTCAGAAACGCGTGTCCTAGGCTTATCAATATCATTAACACTCAAGCCCAGGCAAATCCAACAATGCAGGTTCCAGCTCCCAAAGGCCGAGCATTTGTCATTACCGCAACCCAAGCACAGACCGATAACAAGGTCGTAAATGGTATGTTTCTCATAAATGACTGCTACGCGTCAGTACTTTTTGATTTAGGTGCCGATAAAAGTTTTGTGTCTTTGGAATTTGAACCCATACTTCACACACCTTGCACGATTCTTGATGAAAACTTTACCGTAGAAGTCGCCAATGGAAAATACATTTCACTCAATGCAGTCATCCAAGATTGCACTTTCGATTTTTGCGGTCATAAGTTTTCCGTCAATTTAGTTCCTATGGAACTTGGTAGCTTCGACATCATTGTGGGAATGGATTGGCTATCCCAAAACCATGCTGAAATAGTATGTTACGAGAAGTTTATTCGTATTCCTCTTGCCGACGGTCAAAGTCTTCGTATTTATGGCGAGACTCGTTCAAAAAATCTTAGTCTTATGTCATATACTCAAGCTCGATCATATCTACGTAAAGAATACATGGCTTTCTTAGCCTATGTGGTGGAAGCAAAGGTCAAAGAAAAGAACATCGAAGATATTCCGATTGTACGAGACTTTCCCGACATCTTTCCCGATGACGTATCTGGACTCCCTCCAGTACGTGAGCTAGAGTTCAGCATCGATCTCGTTCCTGAGGCTGCTCCCATAGCCAAGTCTCCATATCGGTTGGCTCCAACCGAGATGCAAGAATTGGCAAGTCAGCTCCAAGAATTAACAGATAATGGATTTATCCGCCCTAGTACTTCACCCTGGGGAGCCCCGGTTCTCTTCATCAAAAAGAAAGATGGTTCGTTTCGTATGTGTATCGATTATCGGGAGTTAAATAAATTGACCATCAAGAACCGATATCCGTTACCTCGGATCGACGACCTTTTTGATCAGCTTCAAGGAGCTTCATGCTTCTCAAAAATCGACCTCCGCTCGGGTTATCACCAACTTCGAGTACGGGAAGAAGACATCACCAAAACCGCTTTCCGAACCCGCTATGGTCGTTACGAGTTCACCGTTATGCGTTTTGGCCTAACGAATTCCCCTGCCGCATTCATGGACTTGATGAATTGGGTATTTAAACCTTATCTCGACCATTTTGTTATCGTCTTTATTGATGACATCCTCATTTACTCCAAGACAAAGGCAGACCATGAAAGACACCTTCGTCTAACTCTCCAAACATTGCAAGGAAATCAACTCTATGCCAAATTTTTGAAACGCGAGTTTTGGTTAAATGAGGTACAATTCCTCAGTCATATTGTAAGTGACAAGGGTATTTTAGTCGATCCCGAAAAAGTTGAAGCAGTTAAGAATTGGAAAGCCCCACGTACCCCCAAGGAAATTCGGTCATTCCTCGGTTTAGCTGGCTATTACCGGCGTTTCATTTCAAATTCTCAAAGATTGCTTTACCGCTTACTTTTCTCACTTGCAAGGGTACGCCATTTGATTGGGGACCCAAGCAAGAAGACGCTTTCCAAACCCTTAAACAAAGATTGTGTGACGCTCCGATTCTTACACTCCCTGAAGGATCCGAAGATTTCGTGGTATACTGCGATGCCTCTAATCTCGGTCTAGGTTGTGTTTTGATGCAAAGGGGAAAGGTTATAGCTTACGCATCGCGACAACTCAAAATCCATGAAAGGAATTATACGAATCATGATTTGGAGCTCGGTTCCGTGGTTTTCGCTCTTAAAATTTGGAGGCATTACCTTTACGGCACTAAATGCATAATTTTCACCGACCACAAGAGCTTGCAACATATTCTTAATCAAAAGGAACTCAATATGAGACAAACACGATGGGACGAACTCCTAAATGATTACGAGTGTGAAATACACTATCATCCGGGCAAGGCAAACGTGGTAGCCGACGCGTTAAGTCGAAAAGAACATGCCAAAGCATTTCATCTAATACGTTCTCCTATCTTGTCCAATCTCAGTGACCGAATTCGAGGAGCCCAACACTCGGCAATTACCGAAAATGACATGCCCACGAGAATTGATGGGGGGTTGGAAAGTAAATCTGATGGTATTTTCTATTATCAAGATCACATCTGGATCCCAGATCGCGACAATCTTCGTACCTTCCCGATGGAAGAAATCCATAAAACTCGATATTCCATTCATCCTGGTGCTGACAAGATGTATCATGGCCTGAGAACCAATTATTGGTGGTCGGGAATGAAAAAGGATATTGCTTTATTCATGGCCAAATGTCTTACATGTTCCAGGGTCAAAGCAGAACATCAACGACCCTCTAGACTATTGGTCAAACCGGTAATCCCCGAGTGGAAATGGGAAGCGATCGCCATGGATTTCGTAACCAAACTTCCCCATACCACCAAGGGACACGACAGCATTTGGGTAATCATTGACCATTTGACCAAATCCGCTCATTTCCTTCCCATCCGTGAACATTTCAAGGTCGAACAACTTGCTCGAATTTACATCGACGAGATAGTTAGTCGACATGGCATCCCTCTCAGCATCATTTTAGATCGTGATGGGAGATTTCTCTCTCGGTTTTGGCAATCACTTCAAGCAGCCATGGGAACCTGACTCGATCTCAGTACCGCCTATCATCCTCAAATCGATGGTCAATCTGAGAGGACAATTCAAACACTCGAAGATATGTTGAGGGCGTGTGTCTTAGATTTCGGAGGAAACTGGGACTCTCATTTACCGTTGGTGGAATTCTCCTATAATAACAGTTATCATTCTAGCATCAAGATTCCACCATTTGAGGCATTGTATGGCAGTAAATGCTGATCTCCTATTTGCTGGCATGAAATTGGCGAGTCCCACGTGATTCGCGCAACAGTGCATTCTCCAATCGTTGGTCCTGAGCTTATCCAGGAAACAACCGACAAAATCACTCAGATTCGCAATAACCTTCTCGCAGCTCGTAGCCGACAAAAGAGTTACGCCGACAAACGACGCAAACCGCTTGAATTTACCGTGGGTGACATGGTCATGTTAAAAGTGTCCCCATGGAAAGGTGTGGTTCGATTTGGACGCAAGGGTAAATTGGCACCACGCTATGTAGGCCCGTTCAAAATCCTGAAAAGGATCGGACCAGTAGCCTACGAGTTGGATCTACCAATAGAGCTTAATAAAGTTCACCTAGTATTTCATGCATTTATATTACGGTTTTATTCTTATTTTGTATTTTATTTTGTTGTAGATAAATAAATAGCAAAATATAGTTATGTATATCAAAAACTGGATTTTATATTTTCACACCTTGTTAACATTATAAAGACTCCATGACCAAATTTACAGAGTTTTTTAAGAATGTTTTCTTATTTTTCCCGATTTAATGATAGTTTAATGATTTAAATTTATAATAAATAGCTACACATGTCCAAAAATTACAAAACCTTATCCGAATATCTTATATAACATGTTAATCATAAATAAAAAAGTTTAATGAATTTCCCTTAATCTTTTACTATTATTTATGATTTTATTGCTTAATTAATAATGAAAAACATAAGAAATACTTCCCATAGTCACAAATATCCAAAACATTTACAGTAGGCTCAATATAATGTTAGAAAACTATGCTTAAATTTTCAAAATTTTTAGGTATTATTTATTATTTTTCCCGAATTTTGATGTTGTTTAATCAATAAAATAATAAAGAAATACTAAACCAGTTCAGAAAACTATGAAAGTTTTAAAGTAATTACTATTATGTGAAATAATGATGTCCTAATAATTTCAGAATTTTTTAATACTGTTTACTCTTTAAAACTATTTTCCTAAGTACTTAAGCATGTAAAAATGCATTTTTAATGATTATTTCATATAAATAATTGTTAAAATCTGTAAATACTTATAATTGAAAATTTTTTTATTTTAATAAGAAATTATTAAAATCTTGACTAAATTGAAAATATAAATTAATTATACAAATTAATTAATTCAATTTAAAATTCATTTAACAAATGAATACCTTAATATTCAAATCGAAATGAATTATTGTTCATTCATCTAATATAAGAATATGTATATAATTATTTTTATTAATACTTCATTCCCGTTTAGTAGTTCCTAAACCAAAACTATTAATTATATTAGGTTCTACATCATTTTGACCCGAGCCGCCTATTCTGCGACACGCGTATTCCGTTGGACTAATGTGATAAATAAATAGCAATATATATATATATATATATATATATATATATATATATATATATATATATGTGTGTGTGTGTGTGTGTGTGTGTGTGTGTGTGTATATATATATATATATATATATATATATATATATATATATATATATATATATATATATATATATACATATATATGTATATATACGGTGAGGACTTATTGTTGTTGTTATCATTTGTTAATCAATTTTTGATTTATAAACTGTTATCTCAATAACACTTGCTTGCCAACTTCAAAAGAAAACAAATTTCAAATTATTCAAACTCATAATTTTCTTTAATAAAACTAGATTACTCACCAACTCTCGTAGTTGACCTGTTTTTACCCATGATGCAGATTTGAAGAATGAAGTTGATGAAAAGTAGGGTTTACCTTAGAAACCCACAAGACTATTTAAATTTGATGTAATAAATGTTATTGTATTTTTATTTGTATTTGTATGTTGTGGATCTTGTTTGCATACTTAATACTTAATTGAATCTAATCATATTATAACATAGTTGTCATGAGACTTTGAACAATATATCACGCCTTGATCGATTCCGCCAAGGATCGGGGTGTGACAGATTGGTATCAGAGCCCTTGACTATAGGGAATTAGGTTAATTGCCTTGACCTAGTCTATAGCCTCTAGGGTCCTCTCGTATGCTAGTTTATAAAATGCACACACAACTGCATGCAACTCGCACTTAGAAAATCCTAGGAATACCTTTGTGTGCTAATTGCTCCCTTATGTGCTTACGTATTATTCCCGACACTTATATGTGTGCATACACTTGTGAATTTTCTCCTCTTTCTCTTAAAATCACACACATACTCAAATGGTTTCAAAATAAAAATTTATATACATATATATTCCTTAGAGCTCATAGGAAATTAAAAGTCATCCACTCTAGTTGGGTAGGATCAAAGTAATGGACGCGTAGTACCTGGAAGGGGGATGTGCCGGTAGCCTGAAAGTCCTGACTAGGTAAGCATTCGTATACATCCCAATCAACCGAGGGACCAGTTTGCTTACCTGGGGACCAAAGGAACGTTTTAAAGATTTGATGTTTTAAAAGATCAGATTTATGTTTATGTTGGAAAAATAATAAATAGTATGACGTGTTTTTGGTTGAAAATGTGTTATTATATTTTTTAAAATTTACCTTAAAAACTGGGATGTTACATAATATATGATTGTAGAGTACTTTCCTTGACCTTTATTGTAAAACAATTATGAGTTTTCATGGTTGAAACCATAAAGTCGTGAAAATGGGGATTTCAAGAAGAATAACGAAGCTATCTTGAGAATTTATCACGTTATCTGCCTTTGACAGATTGCTCACATCTTTCAAATGGCTTGATCTTTTTGACCAAACTTTGGTGGGATGTTTAAGGATGATTAAGACTTAATATGTGATGTTATTCCACGGCTAACACTTACAGAAGGGAGGCCGATACTAGGAGCACAAGTGTACCACGAGCTGATCCGACTGCAGGTGAGTAACTCCATTTAATTCAAAATGATATAAATTGTGATGTACATGAGTTGTAAGTGATATTAATTGGCCGAGTTAGACAAAGAGTAGGAGTTAAAAGAGATTGAGATTCATTGTTGGTAATTGAGTTATAAGTGTGATTGAGCACACTAATTGACTGAGATAGTCAAAGAGTATGAGTTCTGTAAGACCCGTCCCGCCGAGTCGCGGCCCGAAGGAATCCGCGACGCGGCTTTAGGAAGAATCTAGAATAGCGAAGGATTTATACGCGCGGCGCGGTTCTAAAGAACCCGCGGCGCGGTGCGCCTCTAAAGTGAAAAACCCTAATTCAGATTTAAACGCCTATATAAAGGGACCCAGCCCTAGGTTTCGTGTTTTTGGGAGTTTTCGGGAGCAGAGGCGTCTGGTTTCAGCAGAGACTCTTTGATTCCAAGGCTTTAGAGGTTTGAAGAAAGAAATACAACGTGGGGAAAGGCTGTGGTCGATCGGGTGCATCTCTCTGTTTTCCAGAAGCAAGGTAAGAGGATCTACCTTCTGATATTTCAGTTTATCCCGTTTTTATGGTGTTATCCCTTAAGTAGTAGTCTTAGATGGCTTGTAACCCTTAGGGTTAGACTAAGAACATGAATAGACTTGCATGTCCCTAAGGAAGTGATCTTAGGGTAGTTTCTGATCTCAGGAAGGGTTTGGAGTGAAACCCTAGCAGTTTGATGCACTGTTAAACGCTAAAAATAATTTGGAATGCTACGAGCCGCGACGCGGACTGGCTATGTCAGCGGCACGGACTCGGCTGAAACCTCGTGTTTATTCGATGATAGCCGCGGCGCGTAGGAGGAAGAGCCACGCCGCGGCGAGCGACTGTTTGACCATGAACTTAGTTTTGACCACGGTTTAATGGCAAATATTGAGTCTAATCTTTAGATAGGTCTGCAAGAGCCTGGTCAGTAATTGATATGTTGTATGTGTGTGGGATTTAGGTGTGTGGACGAGCTAAGTGAGGATATTAGAGAATATCTACACAGTTTCGAAGTAGGTGAGTATCCTCACCTTACTATATGATGTTGCATGTTAGGCATCTTGTGTGTTGTTTACAGTTATATGATTTGCTCAGTATCTGTTGTTGGGCTCAGTACTGATACGTGTCCCCTCGTAGCTGTTGTATGGCGAGTTGGACTATTGCCTTGTCCCATAGCTGTTGTATGATGGGCTGGGCCATAACCGAGAACCCATAGCTGTTGTATGATGGGTAGAACCTTCCCGTGTCCATAGCTGTTGTATGATGGACGCCCGTAGCTGTTGTATAGCGGGTAGGGTCGGGTCGTTCTCGAGGACGGGTTGTTTAATGTGCGGGCATGTATGGTAACTTGTGGACTCACTAAGCTTTAAGCTTACCCGTTGATTTTATAACATTTCAGGTAATTCAAAAGACAAAAGGAAGGGCAAGGCTTGACGGCAGCGCGTCGCATTCAAGAGATTGATGTCAATGAACTATAATAGTATTTTTAAATGTTTCCGCTGTTAATTTAAGTATTATGTTGAACAGTTTTATGTTTTGGAATAAATGATTTATTGGAACCTTGGTAATAAATGATTATTAAAATTTTTTTGAAATTGGGGCGTTACAAATTGGTATCAGAGCCTTGGTTTGAGGGATTTGGATGAACTGTATTGGGAATCCAAACTCAAACTTAGGACTGAGCGATTTTGTTAAGAAAATGTTTTTGGAAGGTTAAGTTAGAGTAAAAGAAGATGCGATGCGAACCGTCAGCCGAGCTCAAGTAAGTTTTGTGATTCCCAATTACCCATGCCAAGTTTGTGTTATGTGATAAAATTTATTGTTCTAGAATGTAAAGTTGCTTGGATAATATACTCAGTACACTGTTTTGTGCCATATGTGCTGCTTTGGAATTTTATGCTATTGTCGTTAGGTTGCTTAGTGAATGCTGGTAGGTTATATGCAATTAGGGTAAGATAGCCTGAGAATTTTTGGTTTGGCCTTACCGGCTGTTCCTTGTTTGGTTATGACTCTAGGGTAGGATCACTTATTCAAACGTCTATCTTATTCCCGATTATATACGGCTGTGCGTCCGTGAGGCGACTCGACGACATTAGCAGTAGTTCTCTTAGGCACGTGTGAGATGGAGAGTTAGATCAAAAGATTAGGCACCACAGTGCCTAACCGTAGGAGTCATAGAAAATGGTTTAGTATGTGTGTGACATGTTAGGAGGATGATTGACGAACTTGGAACAAGGGCGAATAGGTGTGGAAGGTAGTACCAGGCCAGTATTACCGAAAGCACAAGATTCACGCTTGAGTCAAGAGTAGTCAACCAAAATCCTAGAAAGTCAAGTAGTTGGGTAGATAAGAGTGACCCGAGTATTGATATTAGAACTGTTGCACATTTCAGAATGGCAGTCACTCGAAGTAACGGTGAACCAGATGCGGGTGCCTAGAGTGGGGGAGGACCAACTGATGAAAATCTCCGTAACCTGATAGCGGAGGAGGTTTCGCGAGATGTGTTGGCTGCGATACCTGAGTTCTTTGGTACGATTAAGGCTGAGCTATGGGCAATGCTCGAGGAGCGACTGGCTACTCAGGGCACATCACGGGCCAGGGATGCAAGTTATAAGGACTTCTCGGCTTGTTCGCCTCCGATGTTCGATGGGGGCAGGGACCTGATTGTAAGTATGCGGTTGATTTCTGTGGTAGAAGGTGCCTTCCGCACCTGTTCGTGTCCTGAGAACTCCAAGGTAACATTTGCAGTGAATCTTCTAAGAGAGGGTGCAAAGGATTGGTGGGAAATACAAACGAAAGATCTCACTCCTGCTCAGTTGGATGCCATTATGTGGCCGCAGTTTAAGGAACAGTTCAAACTGGAGTATGTTCCACAGGTGGAAATGGAACGCTTGGCTCAGGAATACCTGAATCTGACCCAGACCACTGAAACGGTGACGGAGATCACCAAAAAGTTTAATGAACGAGCACTCTTCTGTCCATAGTTTGCTGCGACCGAGCGAATGAGGATGACATGATACTTGGCGATGCTTCGCACTGATATTAGGGAATTTGTGTCTGCTGCTAGACACCAGACTCTTACTGATATGATCGCGGCCGCTCGGGCCCGAGAGTTGGAAATGGAAACCCAACAAAAGCAGAAGCGTCCGGCGCCTACTCAGACTCAGCAGGTGTCGAAGAAATTTCGAGGGGCAGATCAGGGAAAGCAAGGGCAAAGGAGCCAGGGTAAGTGTGGTAAATATGGAAGGAATCATGAGGGGCGTTGCTGGGTGTTAATATGCCATAAGTGTGGAAAGGAGGGCCATTATGCTAAAGATTGTCGGCAAGAGGTCAAGATTTGTTTTAATTGTAATCAGGTAGGCCACTTCAAGGCCCAATGTCCCCGTCTGACTCAGGGAGTGGTTCAGAATCCGGCACCCACTACACTCCGGATTACCGATGGTAGGCAGGGGAAAGGGGAAGCCCCTAAGACCAAGGGTCGAGCATTCGTCATGACTGCCGAGGAGGCACAGGATGCGCCCGACGTCGTCACGGGTACTCTTTCTTTACTTGCCTCGTGTTTGTGGTGTGTGTAATTAATATGTCTATTGTCACACCCCGATCCTTGGCGGAATCGATCAAGGCGTGATATATTGTTCAAAGTCTCATGATAACTATGTTATAATATGATTAGATTCAATTAAGTACTAAGTATGCAAACCAGATCCACAACATACAAATACAAATCCAAATATAACAACATTTATTACATCAAATTTAAATAGTCTTGTGGGTTTCTAAGGTACACCCTACTTTTCATCAACTTCATTCTTCAAATCTGCATCATGGGTAAAAACAGGTCAACTACGAGAGTTGGTTAGTAATCTAGTTTTATTAAAGAAAATTGTGAGTTTGAATAATTTGAAATTTGTTTTCTTTTGAAGTTGGCAAGCAACTGCTATTGAGATAACAGTTTATAAATCAAAAATTGATTAAAAATGATAACAACAACAATAAGTCCTCACCCTATATATACATATATATGTATATATATATATATATATATATATATATATATATATATATATATATATATATATATATATATATATATATATATATATATATATATATATATATATATATATATATAGGATGGAGCATCTAATCATCATACACACACAACCACGTGCGATCAATCACCTTAGCGTCCCAAGGCGGGGTGGTCAACCCAATAGCGCTATTATTGTCCATAACGTACCTCAAGAATACGGGCATAGTCATGGAGATTAGACCAAAAATGATAATGCACTACAAGTATATGTAGCGTAAACAAACAATAATTATACAAATAATGATTCAAGTATAAATGTCCCAACAATGTCTCAATTGTGATAAAATAATAAAATGAAGTTGAAAACATACTAGAACCACATGATACACCACAAAAGTATTGAAAATTATAAAATATGGGGTAGATTACTCACATTAGTCCAATAAGGAATGTGCGTTTTGTACGATAGATGGCTCGAGTCAAAATGTCGTAGAACCTAATATAATTAATAGTTTTGGCTTAGGAATCGATAAACGGGAATATAGTATTAATAAAAATAATTAGACACATATTCTTATATTAGATGAATTAACAATAATCCAAATTTTGTTTTGAATATTAATGTATTCATATGTTAAATGAATTTTAAATTGAATTAATTACTTTGCTTAATTAATTTATATCTTCACATTAGGCAAGATTTTAATAATTTCTTATTAAAATAATAACTAGTCAAATTATAAGTATTTACAGATTTTATATATTATAAACAATTATTTATATGAAATAATCATTAAAAATGCATTTTTACATGCTTAGATATTTAGGAAAATGGTTTTAAATACTAAATAGTAATGAAACATTCTGAAATTATCAGAAAATCATTATTTCATAAAATAGTAATTACTGTAAAATTTTCATATTTTTATTAACTGCTTTAGTATTTATTTAGTATTTTAATAATTAAACCAAAACAAAATTCGGGGAAAATAATAAATGATTCCCAAAAATTCTGGAAAATTAACCATAGTTTTCTAACATTATATTGAGCCTACTGTAAATATATTGGATATTTTGGACTATGGGAAGTATTTCTTATGTTTTTCATTATTAACTAATCAATAAAATCATAAATAATAGAAAAATATTAATAGAAATTCATTAGACTTTTTATTTATGATTAACATGTTATATATGATATTCTGATAAGGTTTTATAATTTTTGGAGATGTGTAGCTGTTTATTATCAATTTAAACCATTAAATAATCATTAAATCAGGAAAAATAAGCAAACATTCTTAAAACAATCTGTAAATTTTGTCATGGAGTCTTTAAAATGTTAATAAGGTGCGAAAGATATAAAATCTAGTTTTTAACATACATAACTATATTTTTCAATTTATTTATCTACAAAAAAATAAAATACAAAATAAGCATCAAACTGTAATATAAATGCATGAAACTTTATAAATCCATTTTACTCAATATATGGGTTGTTCCAAAAATTTCCCAGAATTTATTGACTGCAAAAAGTATTTTATGTGAATTATTGCCCTATTTTATTACAATAATTATAGTAATTCAATAAAAATAAGTTATTTTTTGAAAATTTCCAGAACTTCTTATTTTTTTTGATGGGATCCTGAGAAAAATCAGGTTTATGCATAAAATGAGTTTTAGATAGTTTGGTGGATTTAATTTGTTTCATTCATGAATTTGAGACTTTTAACAACATACCTTGATGAATGCTTCAAGAGGGATGGAGATTTGAGTATATTGAAGTGTTCTTGGCTGAAAAATGAAGATTTCTAGGAGGAATTTCGAGATTGAGAGTGAGAGGAAGAATAGATATGGTTTGAGTGGTGATGAGAATAATGTGTTGGGAGAAAAATGAAAGGAAAGATGATGGAAGGTGTGAGTGGGAGACAATGGGAATAACCTTTTACTTTTGGTGGTCTTCATAATTCACCACTAACACAAGCATCTTAAGAGTTTTATAAAATTTAATATAGTGTTTATAAAAATAGAGTTTTATAAAAAAATAGGTTATTATTTGATTATAACAATCTACTTTGATTTGAAGTTTAATTATAGCATTCAAGTTTGATTCTTTTAATTTAATTAGAGCATCATACTTTGATTTAATTTTAATATGGTATCATAATTTAATTTTATTATAGTTATAACGTTATACTATGATATATTGCTATTAACGTTAATTTATATAGTAGTGTAAGGGTTTTGATCCTATTAGCGTCAAAAAATCTCGAGTAGGGTTTATTAAATTTCCAATTGGGTTGGGTTGAACCGAATCCATTTTAGGCGGATGTCACATCTATTATGCTTTGATTAGGAACATTCTTAGTCAACTCTACGCCTACCTTTGCACTATTTGATTCGGGTGCTAGTCATTCTTTTGTGTCTGCCGCGTTGGGAAAGAGTTTCGGTATGGCTTTAGGAACTCTTCATCGGCCGTTAGAAGTAGAAATTGCGGATGATAAAACCGTGCAAGCGACTAGTGTTTATCGGGGATGCGAAGTAGTGATTCAAGGAATAAAGTTTCCGATCGATCTCATCCCTATACCGTTGAGTGACTCTCGAGTCATCATCGGTATGGATTGGATGGGTCAGCATGAATCATGGATCGATTGTAAGAATAAGCGAGTGTGGATTCAAACCCCAAGTGGGGGAGAGCTGGTTGTGCAGGGCGAGAGAAAGAATCGAGGTGCAGTTTTCTGTTCAGCTGCTAGGGCATGCAGACATTTTCAGCATAGAGGTTCGGAATTTGTGGCTTATGTTGTAGACACGCGAGAAAGGAAGCCACAGCAGAAACCAGGTGATATACCAGTGGTTCGGGATTTTCCTGATGTTTTTCCCGAGGATCTGCCTGGCGTGCCGCCAGAGAGACAGGTGGAATTTAAGATCGACTTAACTCCCGGTGCAGCTCCGATAGCTAAAGCACCGTATCGTCTTGCGCCTCCGGAGATGCTGGAGTTGTCTATTCAACTTCGGGAATTATTAGATAAGGGATTTATTCGACCCAGTTGCTCGCCGTGGGGAGCGCCTATTTTGTTTGTTAAGAAGAAGGATGGTTCCAATAGGATGTGCATAGATTATCGTGAGCTGAACAAGCTTACGGTGAAGAATCGATATCCATTACCTCGCATCGACGATTTATTCGACCAACTGCAAGGCGCTTCGTGGTTTTCAAAAATTGATTTGCGGTCAGGTTACCATCAAATGCGAGTTCGGGAGGAAGACATCCCGAAAACGGCTTTTCGGACGAGGTACGACCACTTTGAGTTTGTAGTGATGCCGTTTGGACTGACCAATGCACCTGCAGCTTTTATGGATTTAATGAATCGGGTGTGTCGACCGATGTTGGATCGGTCGGTTATAGTTTTCATTGACGATATCTTAGTTTACTCTCGGAGCAGGGAGCAACATGAACAACATTTAAATGAAGTATTGGAGACCTTAAGGAAGGAGAAGCTTTATGCAAAGCTATCCAAGTGTGACTTTTGGCTGAGGGAGGTTCAGTTTTTGGGTCATATCGTTAACGAGCAAGGAATCATGGTAGACCCAGCTAAGGTGGAGGCCGTGATGCGGTGGGAGGTCCCGAAGACCCCCTCAGAGATTAGAAGTTTCTTGGGTCTGGCTGGTTATTATCGTCGTTTCATCCAAGACTTCTCAAAGGTTGCGGTACCTTTGACTCGACTAACTAAGAAAAATGCTGCTTTTCGGTGGGGTGAGGAGCAGCAGCAGGCTTTTGAGACTTTGCGGCGGAAATTGTGTGAAGCTCCGGTTTTGACTTTGCCTGAAGGCATGGAGGACATGGTAGTTTATTGCGATGCATCTATCTCGGGATTGGGGCAGTCTTGATGCAACGAGGCAGGGTGATTGTTTACGCCTCGCGACAGTTGAAGCCCCATGAAGCTAACTACCCTACTCATGATTTGGAATTGGGAGCGGTGGTCTTCGCTCTCAAGATTTGGAGACACTATTTGTATGGAGTGAAGTGCACCATCTTCACGGACCACAAGAGTTTGAAGTACCTGATGGATCAGGCAAACCTCAATATGAGACAGAGAAGATGGTTAGATGTATTGAAAGACTATGATTGTGAAATACACTACCACTCTGGAAAGGCCAATGTGGTAGCGGATGCGTTAAGTCGTAAGGCTTCGGGTACACCCATTCAGGGCGTTTGTCTAAGGATGACAACTGTGACACCGCTGTTTGAGCTAATTAGGAAAGCCCAGCTGGAAGCAAGCAAGAATGAGAATCAGAAAGGTGAGAGAATTGTGGGTCAATTGGCAGCTATGGTCAAAGATAGTAGAGACTTGTTAACTTGTCATGAGAGGATTTGGGTACCGAAGCTGGGCGGGGTTCGTCAAACCCTATTGGAGGAGGCACATAAATCCAGGTTCTCTATCCACCCTGGAGCGACTAAAATGTATAGGGATCTGCGCGAATATTATTGGTGGCCAGGCATGAAGAGGGAAGTAGCTGATTTTGTCGAAAGATGCATAACCTGTCGTAGGGTCAAGGCCGAGCACCAACGGCCTCATGGTAGATTGCAGCCTCTTGAGCTCCCAGAATGGAAATGGGAGCATATCACAATGGATTTCATCACGAAGTTGCCAAGAACCCCTCGACATATGGACACTATTTGGGTTATCGTGGATAGATTGACTAAAAGTGCTCATTTCCTCCCCATCCGAGAGACTTACTCTGCAAAGGAGTTGGCTAAGGTCTACGTGGATGAGATTATCTCTCGGCATGGTATACCGGCCTCGGTGATATCCGACAGGGATGTCCGATTTACGTCTAGGTTTTGGAAGAAGTTTCATGAGGAATTAGGCACTCGCCTTCATTTCAGCACAGCATATCATCCTCAGACGGATGGGCAGAGTGAAAGAACGATTCAAACGCTAGATGATATGCTTAGGGCATGTGTCATCGATTTTGGCGGGAGTTGGGATTCCCATCTCCCTTTAGCAGAGTTTTCTTACAATAACAGTTATCACGCGAGCATTGTCAGGGCTCCCTTTGAAATGTTGTATGGAAGGAAATGTCGGACACCTATTTGCTGGGCGAGGTTGGCCAGCAGGTATTGGGTAGTACTGAGGTGGTACTCAAGACAACTGAGTTAATACAGAAGGTTCGGGAGAGATTGTTAACGGCTCAAAGTCGACAGAAAAGTTATGCGGATAGGCGACGGTCCGATCTCGAGTTTCAAGTTGGGGATTATGTTCTTCTTAAGGTGTCACCTTGGAAGGGAGTTATTCGTTTTAGGAAGCGAGGAAAGCTTGGCCCTAGGTACATTGGACCATATCGAATTGTCGCCCGTGTAGGTAAAGTAGCTTACCGGTTGGAGTTGCCCGAGCAGCTTAGCCAAATTCACGACACGTTCCACATTTCACAGATCAGGAAGTGCATTACTGAGGAATCTACAATAGTACCTTTAGGGGATATTCAATTAGATGAATGCCTGAATTATGTGGAGCGACCAATTGCCGTTATTGAAAGGAAGATAAAGACTTTACGAAATAGAACAATAGGATTAGTTAAGGTTCAGTGGCAGCATCAAAAAGGGTCCGAGTGGACTTGGGAACCGGAGGAAGAAATGCGGAGGCATTATCCAAAATTATTTACTGGCGTGGATTTCGGGGACGAAATCCAGTTAAGTGGGGGAGAATTGTAAGACCCGTCCCGCCGAGTCGCGGTCCGAAGGAATCTGCGGCGCAGCTTTAGGAAGAATCTAGAATCGCAAAGGATTTGTACGTGCAGCGCGGTTCTAAAGAACCCGCGGCGCGGTGCGCCTCTAAAGTGAAAAACCCTAATTCAGATTTAAACGCCTATATAAAGGGACCCATCCCTAGGGTTCGTGTTTTTGGGAGTTTTCGGGAGTAGAGGCGTCTGGTTTCAGTAGAGACTCTTTGATTCTAAGGCTTTGGAGGTTTGAAGAAAGAAATACAACGTGGGGAAAGGCTGTGGTCGATCGGGTGCATCTCTCTGTTTTCCAGAAGCAAGGTAAGAGGATCTACCTTCTGATACTTCAGTTTATCCCGTTTTTATGGTGTTATCCCTTAAGTAGTACTCTTAGATGGCTTGTAACCCTTAGAGTTAGACTAAGAACATGAATAGACTTGCATGTCCCTAAGGAAGTGATCTTAGGGTAGTTTCTGATCTCAGGAAGGGTTTGGAGTGAAACCCTAGCAGTTTGATGCACTGTTAAACGCTAAAAACAATTTGGAATGCTACGAGCCGCGACGCGGACTGGCTATGTCAGCGGCGCGGACTCGGATGAACCCCCGTGTTTATTCGATGATAGCCGCGGCGCGTAGGAGGAAGAGCCACGCCGCGGCGAGCGACTGTTTGACCAGGAACTTAGTTTTGACCACGGTTTAATGGCAAATATTGAGTCTAATCTTTAGACAGGTCTGCAAGAGCCTGGTCAGTAATTGATATGTTGTATCTGTGTGGGATTTAGGTGTGTGGACGAGCTAAGTGGGGATATTAGATAATATCTACACAGTTTCGAAGCAGGTGAGTATCCTCACCTTACTATATGATGTTGTATGTTAGGCATCTTGTGTGTTGTTTACAGTTATATGTTTTGCTCTGTATCTGTGGGTATCTGTTGTTGGGCTCAGTACTGATGCGTGTCCCCTCGTAGCTGTTGTATGGCGAGTTGGACTATTGCCTTGTCCCATAGCTGTTGTATGATGGGATGGGCCATAACCGGGAACCCATAGCTGTTGTATGATGGGTAGAACCTTCCCGTGTCTATAGCTGTTGTATGATGGACGCCCGTAGCTGTTGTATGGCGGGTAGGGTTGGGTCGTTCTCGATGACGGGTTGTTTAATGTGTGGGCATGTATGGTAACTTGTGGACTCACTAAGCTTTAAGCTTACCCGTTGATTTTATAACATTTCAGGTAATTCAAAAGACAAAGGGAAGGGCAAGGCTTGACGGCAGCGCGTCGCATTCAAGAGATTGATGTCAATGAACTATAATAGTATTTTTAAATGTTTCCGCTGTTAATTTAAGTATTATGTTGAACAGTTTTATGTTTTGGAATAAATGATTTATTGGAACCTTGGTAATAAATGATTTTTAAATTTTTTTTGAAATTGGGGCGTTACAAGTTCAGAGATATTATAAGCATGTAGTTGTTGCACACTACAATTATCCATGATGAGTTATTGCATAACCACCAAACTAGAATGTTTACTCACCGAGCTTTTAAAGCTCACAGATATTGATTTGTGTTGCAGGTACGAGTGGCAGTGATCGAGGAAAGAATATTGTAGAGGGATAGGAAACTATGGACTATTACCGACTTTTGGATGTTTAGACTTTGTTTGTTTTTGTGACCCGGTTTCGGGAATGACATGTATATGTATACTTATGTTTTGGTAACTACTTGTGTGACTTGTTACTCATCTTTGATTACACCTTTAAATAGTGTGGTTGTGTTTGAGTAAATTAAGTTGTAATTTGGGAGTGAGAAACCGAGTGTAACATGAAAGATATACCATTTGAAATGGTGATGCAGCAGAAGTCATTTCTATCTGTAGTTGGTGTACACTATCAAGTGGAGTAAACGGATGCAGTCCGAGACCGAGGAGGTTCACAAACAAGGGAATCTTCTCTTCTAAGGCAACTCGCAACTGGATAAAACCCTTTTGTCTGAAGAAGAGATGGATTGAGGTGGTACGCATCCGAGGCGATCATTATCCGAAGGAGATGTCTGACCGAAGAAGTCTTCGACTGGACTTCAGTCAGCTTGGCAACTTCTGCTGCAAGAAGGTTAGTTCACTTTGGATGATGCAAACTTCAAGGAGCATGGTAAACTATATTGTCAACGGATTTTTCGGAATCTTGTCGCTAGGTCCATACCTCTAGAGTGGTTGTAAGGTTGAGAGTCTGTCTTTTATAGATAGAGTTAATGATGTTAACTTTTAATACATATATATATATATATATATATATATATATATATATATATATATATATATATATATATATATATATATATATATATATATATATATATATATATATATATATATATATATATATATATATATATATATATATATATATATATATATATATATATATATAGTGAGTGCCATCTCTAAAGTATGGAGTTCTTATCTTAGATTGAATCAATCTTTGCAACGTTGTGACTTGTATTTTCTCCCAAGCTAGAAAATAAGAATACTTCCCTTGCCGGTGGACGTATGCCATCTTGTACGGAACGATGTTATATCTTTGTGTCTTTTGTCTTGGTATTTGTGGAAGTCGTTCCGTGCATTTCTCGGTTTCTTTCATCCACATTGTTATGGTTTGTCTCGTTTAAGGACCTAACACAGACAATCCGCACCTTGACAAGTGGTATCAAAGCTATTTTTTGGTTCTTGATCTATTGATTAAAGATGTCTACTCAGAAGTACGAGTTGGAGAAGTTCAAAGGGTCGAACGACTTTACCCTGTGGAAGGTGAAGATGAAAGCTTTTTGGTTCAACAAGGTTGTGCAGCGGCATCGGAAGGAGAAGTGAGCTTTCCGAAAGACATGACTAACATTAAGAAGACAAATATTATTGCAAAAGCACATAGTGTGATTTTGTTGAGCTTGAAGGATGAAGTTTTAAAGGAGGTTGTTGATCAGAAGTCTGCGATTTTGTTGAGCTTGAAGGATGAAGTTTTCGAAAGACATGGGTTGCGACGCCTTAGGGTTTGACCCCAAGAACTTTATTTATACTGAAGGGCTCCTAAGGTTTCAAACTTAAGGATCCTCTATACACTTAGACCCCTGGACTTGTTTCCATTAATTAACACTTTAATCAATTACAATCCAATCCATTGCAAATAATTCTAAATTAACTTGTTAATTAATTGCCAATTAATTTCTAATTAATTTATCATGTCCTTGAAAAATTAACAAATTAACATCTCTATAATCTTTTCCGTCTCTAAATTTGGTAGGTAAGCCCATTTTTAGAAAAATGAAATTGACAAAAGATCCCATTAATAAGGCATCTAACTAAGGACAGAAATTTCAAAAATTTAGGAAACAAATATTCTGTCATTAAAACAGAATAAAAATAAACTAAATAATTGCGGGAAATTTGGGGAAAACTTCTAACGGAAGGTCCAAATAATGGAATTTCATGTTCTACTTAGGGCCCTAGCGATTTGCCAAGAGATCCGGTCCGACGATACCTTTTTGACGCCATATCGCACTCCCCCAAACTCCTAACAGATCAAAAGTACGTTCGGTTTAAGTTGAGACTCTTTTGGCCCCGTTTGTCCTTCTCCCATTTCTGCATGTAGGCCTCTGTCAAGTCATCTATAAGCTCCGCATCATGTGGAATGAAAACTAGGGGTGAGCAAAAACCAAACTGCATGGTTAAAAAACCGCAAAAACCGAAACCGATCAATCGCAACCGAAACAATAACCGATGATGAGGTTTTCTCCAATTTTGAATTAACCGAAAAGTTTCGGTGCGATGCAGTTATATGAAATATACCGAATCAAACTAATCGCAACCGCACCGCATTCGATAACCACAAACATAACCGCAAACATAACCACAAACCGCATATATTAAATAATTATATATTTTTTATATTAATTAAAAAATCTAATATTAAAGAAAATTAATGAGCGAAACTTCATTCCTTTTGACCTAATTTCCTGAAGGCGATTAGTCGGCCTTCTCTCTCATCGATCTCAAGTCTCACCCGTAAAAAATAACCGCACCAAATATATTTAGCTAATAACCGCAGCCGCATAAAATAACCGTATAACAGCACCGGACTATTAAACAACCCGTCCTCGAGAACGACCCGATCCTACCCGCCATACAACAGCTACGGGCGTCCATCATACAACAGCTATGGACACGGGAAGGATCTACCCATCATACAACAGCTATGGTTCCCGGTTATGGCCCAACCCATCATACAACAGCTATGGGACAAGGCAATAGTCCAACTCGCCATACAACAGCTACGAGGGGACACGCATCAGTACTGAGCCCAACAACAAATAACCATAGATATAGAGCAAATCATATAACTGTAAACAACACACAAGATGCCTAACATGCAACATCATATAGTAAGGTGAGGATACTCACCTGGTTCGAAACCACACAGATATACTTTAATACCTCCACTAGCTCGTCCACACACCTATATCCCACATATACAACATGTCAAGCACTGACTAAACTTCTATAGACTTGCCTAAAGGTCAGACCCAACGTTTATCACCAAACCAGGGTCAAAACCAATCCTTAGGGTCAAACAGACGCTCGCCGCGGCGTGGCTTCTCGCCCTACGCGCCGCGGCTACCATTGCACATTTACGGGGGTTCAGCCGAGTCCGCGCCGCTGACATTGCCAGTCCGCGTCGCGGCTCGTAATATTCTAAAATGTTATTAGCGCTTAACAGTACATCAATCGGCTAGGGTTCCTTTCTACACCCTTCCTGGGATCAGAAACTACCCTAAGGTCACTTCCTTACGGACATGCAAGTCCATGCATGTCCTTGGTCCCAAACCCTAAGTGCTACAAATCGTCTAAAGCTACAAACCAACTGATAACACCATATGACGGGATAAAAAGAAAGTCAGAAGAGTAAATCTTCCTACCTTACTCCTGAAGGACGGAGTGATACCCACGATCCGTCCCGAATCTTTTCCCCGCGTTGGATCTCCTTCTTCTAATCTCCCAAAGCCTTCAAAGCCTCGGGACCAAAGAGTATCTGCCGAAACCAGACGCCTCTGCTCCAGAAAACTCCCAAAAACACGAACCCTAGGGCTGGGTCCCTTTATATAGGCGTTTAAATCCGAATTAGGGTTTTTCACTTTAGAGGCGCACCGCGTCGCGGGATCTTTAAAACCGCGCCGCGCGTACGAATCCTTCACGATTCTAGATTCTTCCTAAAGCTGCGTCGCGGATTCCTTCGGGCCGCGACTCGGCGAAACGGGTCTTACATTTTTTTTTTTTGATTTTTTGTTTCCATTTTAATCCTCCAAAAATTTAGCCTTTGTTGGAATTTGTTAACATCTCGCAAATAATTATGAAAACACCATATCATCTTGTGAGATTTTGACGATAAATAAAATTAAATCTCATCCATTTAATTTTTCAATCCGAAGGCCATAATTTGTCCTTGCAGTCCTCACCAAATTTTGAGTCCTCACCCGATCCTAATTATATATATATATATATATATATATATATATATATATATATATATATATATATATATATATATATATATATATATATATATATATATATATATATATATATAGTGAGTGCCATCTCTTGAGTACAAGAGTTATTATCTTAGAGTGAATCAATCTTTGCAACCTTGTGACTTGTATTTTCTCCCAAGCTAGAAAATAAGAATACTTCCTTGCCGGTGGACGTATGCCATCTTGTACGGAACGATGTTATATCTTTGTGTCTTTTGTCTTTGTATTTGTGGAAGTCGTTCCGCGCGTTTCTCGGTTTCTTTCATCCACATTGTTATAGTTTGTCTTATTTACAGACCTAGGACACACAATCCGCACCTTGACAAGTGGTATCAAAGCTATTTTTTGGTTCTTGATCTGTTGATTAAAGATGTCTGCTCAGAATTTCGAGTTGGAGAAGTTGAAAGGGTCGAACAAATTTACCCTGTGGTAGGTGAAGATGAAAGCTTTTTTGGTTCAACAAGGTTGTGCAGCGGCGTCGAAAGGAGAAGTGAGCTTTCTGAAAGACATGACTAACATTAAGAAGACAAATATTGTTGCAAAAGCACATAGTGTGATTTTGTTGAGCTTGAAGGATGGAGTTTTAAAGAAGGTTGTTGATCAGAAGTATGCAATTTTGTTGAGCTTGAAGGATGAAGTTTCCGAAAGACATGGGTTGCGATGCCTTAGGGTTTGACCCCAAGACCTTTATTTATACCGGAGGGCTCCTAGGGTTTCAAACTTAAGGAGCCTCTATACACTTAGGCCCCTGGACTTGTTTCCATTAGCTAACACTTTAATCAATTACAATCCAATCCATTGCAAATAATTCCAAATTAACTTGTTAATTAATTGCCAATTAATTTCTAATTAATTTATCATGTCCTTGAAAAATTAACAAATTAACATCTCTATAATCTTTTCCGTCTCTATTTGTTTTTCTGGGTCATGAGGGCAACACAAAGGACCCTGCTATTATTAGAAATATTACCATCAGTTAACAAACTTGAACACTATTTCCAACACGATCTTCTGGGATGCCCGTGTTATCATAAAATTTCTCGACCTCACACAACCAATCGAGAACACATTCAAGGTACAGATTCCCATTGAAATTAGGGATCACTGCCTTGCTACGGTAACCAGCTCCGTAGTCATTCTATTTACCCCTGCACGTCGATCATCATACTGTTCTTCTTCATCGTCATCAGAATAATCATACATATAGACAATCCTTCACTTGTTGACAGGTGGCCAGCCAGCCCCTCTAGCACCCCATGATTGTTTTGGGGTCACCTCAGATTGTCATCAAGGTTGCCAACCTAGTGATTATCACGTCCATTACGACCATCTACGATCACGACACGTAGTTCTATAAGTTGTGTTGTGAGAGTGTCGACTACACGCTAGAGATCTTCAACAGTACGACCCCTACCATAGGTTCCGTTATGGAACACCTTCAACGTCGTTCGCCACCGGGAGGCAAACGAAATCAAGAACGGAAAAGTATCCACAAGGAATTGTTATTGAAATTCAAGATGCCTTCAAGTGTACAAGAATCCGTATATATAGGGAGCTACTAAATTTGGCAGGTAAGCCCATTTTTAGAAAAATGAAATTAACAGAAGATCCCACTAATAAGGCATCTAACTAACGATAGAAATTTCAAAAATTTAGGAAATAAATATTCTGTCATTAAAATAGAATAAAAATAAACTAAATAATTGCGGGAAATTTGGGGAAAACTTCTAATTGAAGGTCCAAATAATGGAATCTCAGCTTCTACTTAGGGCCCTAGCGGTTTGCCAAGAGATCCGGCCCGAGGATAGCTTTTTGACGCCATATCGCACTCCCCCAAACTCCTAACAGATCAAAAGTACGTTCGGTCTAAGTTGAGATTCTTTTGGCCCCGTTTGTCATTCTCCCATTTAATTTCCGCATGTAGGTCTCTGTCAAGTCGTCTATAAGCTCCGCATCATGTGGAATGAAAACTAGGGGTGAGCAAAAACCAAACTGCATGGTTAAAAAACCGCAAAAACCGTAACCGATTAATCGCAAGCGAAACAATAACCGATGGTGAGGTTTTCTTCAATTTTGAATTAACCGAAAAGTTTCGGTGCGATGCAGTTATATGAAATATACCGAATCAAACTAACCACAACCGCACCGCATTCGATAACCACAAACATAACCGCAAATATAACCACAAACCGCATATATTAAATAATTATATAGTTTTTTATATTAACTAAAAAATCTAAAATTAAAGAAAATTAATGAGCGAGATTTCATTCCTTTTTTGACCGAATTTCCCGAAGGCGATTAGTCGGCTTTCTCTCTCGTCGATCTCAAGTCTCACCCGCAAAAAATAACCGCACCAAGTATATGTAGCTAATAACCGCAACCGCATAAAATAACCGTATAACCGCACCGTACTATTAAACGCACCATTTGGTTATTGAAAATCTAATAACCGCATTTTGCGATTAGCGGTACTGTTTTGACCAATAACCGCGTCTAACCACATTACGCTCACCCCTGATGAAGACAACACTCTCAAAGGTGTGATGTGAACTTGATGGTGAGCTGGAGGAAATGCTACGCCCTTGGCGTGAATTACATATTCGATAGCCTTATAATTATGAGTATATGTGTTCCTGGGTTGCAACTTGCAAGTATAACACCTGAGTACGTTTTTAAGCTTGTATATTTTTATGTGTAGAATAGTATAAACCGTGTCTTAAAATCACATTTATAAATATAGGCGCTGTTACTCTGTTTTTATCTTTTATCCAGGAATCATTTTGCATGACGTCTACATTCTCGTCTAATATTATTCTCTTCAAAATTTATGTTCCACAATATTCGCGAGTCTTGATCATCCCCCCAGTCATGAAAATTACAAAATATTCGCATATGAATTAGAATTACCCAAGTTTAATGGAACAGTACTGTGGTCCACAAAATAGCCCACTTATGACCACATAATATTACTTTTGACATGCAAAATTCTTCAATATTGTTGATAAGGACAGCCTCAATGGAAAGCGACATTTATTGATAACGTATTATATTTGCATATGATTACCCCAAGATATTACATCAAGAAAAGCAAAAAGAAAACAACGAATTTGATGACAAATCCAAAAACTAGACGTATTATAACCGAAGACTTATTCTGGCTCATAAAAATAGCTCTCAAGTACGTCCCCACATATGGAAATAAACACATCCATTTGTTTGGCAGGAAGAGATAAACCGATTTCAATATCACCAGATGACTCTTTGCAAGCATTAACAGAAATCGAACCATTGTAATCTATTGATATAGTCTCATGTTTTTTCGGCTTTCCCCATCCAAAATCCACATCATAGATCCTGGTCTTTGGTGTTCCAGACACCCCAATTGTCGGCACTGGCTGAAAAGCTCTCTCAATCCATGTTTCCGCATCTTTGAGCACTCCATCCTTATTCTTTATCGTTTCACTTAAAGCCCTTCCAAATATATCAGCAGCAGTAAGAAAACCCTTTTTATCCGCTAACAATGCGCTTTTTGTTAGTGTTGTGAGACATGGCCCGACACAATTACCAAAATACGTTTGAGGAATTGGTGGATCGAGACGGGACCTCCAGTCCACAGCACAGAGAAACCTTTCAAGATCATCATCGCTTTTCTTTTCTCCAATATGTACACGTGATTTCGCTATGCAACTCCATACAAAACCACAAGCTACCGAAAACGATGATATGTATTCCAGTGTTGGGAGTTCAGTCGATAGCCATTTCTTTAAGCGGTTAATGTGAGCTTGTGTCAAAACAATGGTGGCCCGAACTTTCTCTGGTTGGCTAACAAGATGAGGAGGTTGGTAGTCCCCATCGAAAGCTTCAATCCCTGGTTGGCTCAAAAAGATTTCATCTAATGAACTGGGGTATTTGATCACTCTATCATAAACCGGTAAAGATCCGCTATTTAAGAATAACTCATCGGTACCATGTCTAGCAATCGATGTCCACGCCTTCAGGAAGTTAATCCTTGTACTTGCATCACAAAGAGAGTGGTGGTTTGTGAGACCGATCGAGATGCCTGAGTTGGGAAAAAGTGTAACTTGCACAGAAAAAAGTGGGATGGAAACATAGTCGGATACTTTTGTGGCACGTCCTAATAGAGGTACAAGTGGATAAAACATGTCACAAGTACGTGGATGATTTCCTGAAAGATCGTTGAAATCAAGGCTACACTCCGCAAAACTAACGGCGACTGAGTCGCCTTCTATATAACGGATTTCAGGTTTTCTTCCTACAATTTGATTAGGAAACACTATTAAGTTGCCTGCAAATGGGAAGAAGTGTTGAAGAGTGATGGATAATGAGTGTTTAAGGTTCGGGACTATTGTTTCCATGAAATGTTCTCTAGAGTGAGGGAACTCATAAAAGAAAACCTGGTGGATCGGGAAGAAGAGTAGCCATATGAAGTCAAAGAAAGTAAGCGGAAGAGAGCTGTCTCCGACGGTTGCAGGTGGTGGAGATACGCGGCAGTTCTCAAGAACGGTCAACATATCAGGTGTGGCGTGTGTTTGAATGGAGTGGTTTGGTTTATGACAAGGTATCACTCGATGAAGTTTTTAAAAGCAAAGGGGAAACGTCACAATCACGAACTAAAACAAAGTTAATGCGATTGAAATTTTTGTCCTGACACTTGACCGAACTAGAAAGTTCGACCCAATAGTACGAAACTCGGGCCTTCTAGCCATATGGTTGATTATTCCGGGTACAAAAAAATACAAAACGGTAACGAAATTTACCATGCATTGATCGTCCTAGATCCTTGTCAAATGTGGGTCCCACTAATTGAAAAAGTCCAAAATTTTCATTTAGATTGTAAGAGGGTGTGGGTCCCACTAGTTGAAAAAGTTCAAAAAATTTTATTTAGATTGTAAGGTTGAACGATAAGGTGGAAAAAAAACCATCGGCATCTATGTGGAGCCGACATGGATCTTCATCGGCAAGATCATGTGTGTAATCGGACCGGCATTTCTGTTTTTTTCTCCATTTTTCTCCCTTTTTCTTGGCGGCAACCACCCCTAACTATTTCTCTTCTTCTTAATTTTCTTTCTTTGAATTCTGATGTGGCCCCAAATTGTATGGTTGCCGCCGGCAACGACACCGTGTAGTCTAAGAGGGTGTTTGAGATTGTTTATTTGAGGTGCTTGTTAACTTATTGCGGTTTGGCATCGGTAATAAGCAGTTATAAGTGTTTGGATTATAATGTTTTATAAGCATTTATTTGGTTAAATAAGTAGTTTTTGATAACTTATTTTGACTTATTTAAGCAGTTTTTAATAACTAATTTTTATATTATATACACCGGGGTAGTGTAACCACAATGCGGCGGACGTTAAAGGGGGGGGGGGGGGGGGTGGGAGGAGAACGAAGGTACCTGCACAATGTAGCGGGAGGTGAATAGTTTTTTGCAAGTATCCAGATACGGTGAATAATAGCTGACGATTATTAGTTTTCTTTCGACAGGTTACTTCAAGATAAAAAAGAAAAGTACGTTGCCAAATTGAACAAACTGATAATGATTTTTTAAAATATTTTGATGAAATAAAGTTTATTTAAATGACATTTGTAATTTTTTTTGCTTCTAATCTTGTTTATAAAGTAGTAATAATATCTGTGTTTCAAACATATGGTAATAATATCTAAATTTCGAAATCTATTTATTTATTAATAAAAGCAGTGTTATTGCCAAAAATAGACTTGTTGGTGTTGGTGTCGAACGGCGAGTTATTTATTATCAAGAGAATATTTTTATTTCCACGTTAAAAATTTTTAAGCAAACAATGAATAAAGTTTACTTTTATTTTTCGCTATTACAAAATTATAAATATAGCAATATATTCGAAATATAAATCAAATTTTTTTCTGATAAATGTTGAAAACTTAATTTCCTTATCTACCCCTTTTACTTTTGTTTTTTAGTAATTAACCGTTGATTCCATTATAGTAATATAGATTTTTAAACGTAGATCTATAAATTACATTTTAGGATAATATTAACCATATTTATTCTTGTTTTTCCAACATTCAACGCTTAAAATAAACTGTCGGTTATTATATATATATATATATATATATATATATATATTAATTTGCAAAATCGAGTTGTGAGAGCTTTTTACTTTTTTTTTTTTTTAGAACGGCAAATCTATCCTACTCCTACTCCTAAACTACTCATTGTTATGTTAGTGTCTGAGCTTTTTACTATTCAATTGGTTTTGTTTTTTTCAGACCCATAATTATTAAATTCAGATTATAGTATAATTTCTAATACATTTGATACAAATCCAAATAAACTTTTATTTGGAAATTGCAATTTTTGATTCTTCTTTTAACAAATTTTTATATTTACGTTTTTTTCCCTCAACTAATTTCGAATTAATTGTTTTCATCCCTATTTATTATAAAGTTATATTATTGGTATTTCGTAAGTTGGATTCCGGTCCCTTATTATATTTTAAAGTTACATTTTTTGTCTCTTATATAATTTGTTTTTTTTGTCGAACTGTATTTTTCAATATACCGGGCTTTTACAGCATCGCGCGGACAGCCCAAATACTAGTTTCCTATAAAAACCAAAAGATGATGGGGCTATGCTAATGTCCATATTGCTTCATTCGAGTACTATGCACGTGTTGAATAAAAATGATAGCAAAGTCAATGGTCACGTTTCTTGCATTCTGACTTTAGCAAAGTATACCTACATTAAAACATATCTAAGGTGATGTTTCTTTTTTACTTAATGGACTTAATGCATAAAAAACTTAATGGTTCAGCTATATATGATTGTTTCTTTTTTACTTAATGCTAACAAAATGTCTTAGTGGGTTAAGTTAGGAAATAGGTGTCCTTAACATTAAGTCATGGTTTTATATTTATTTTTCTCAAATTGCCCTTATTTCCTAATGAAAAATATATTTTATATAATAAATTATGAGTAATTGCATGCTTATATATTGGTCATTTGTTATTCGGCAAGTTTATAAGAGTAAAATAGTCATTTATTCAGATTCAGACAGTTCATTCAGTACAAAAAAGAAACAGTATATATATCAGGAACACTATATCCATTCAGATACCGTTACCTATTCAGCAAAATGTATCAATTCAGCACTTAATATGGAAAAAAAAAAAGAAACAAGGCCTAAGTGGACTTATATGGCAGCTTATACAAATTAATAGTATGTACAATGTCTTAATAAGTGGTGATTATTTTCAAATAACAATGTTATAATAACCATATCAATGAAAGCACATTGTTATTTCCTTCAACTTCTCTTTTTATTAATCTACAACATTCTTTAATTCTTTTTCCTCTTTCTAAAACTACACATCACAAACAATTCTTACACACTTCTTTTGTCTTTATTCCTTTAAACCATGACGGTCTCGGTCTTTTTTTTTGCTTTTAAACTTGAAAATCACAAAAATTATATAAACGCAAAAACAAAATGGTTATAGGCTTGGTTACGAATATTGTTGAGTGCTTATTTAATTTTTGTTATTGTTGTATAAGATTTGATGACCCTTAGTTATAAGCTTAGTGTCTATGGATTATACAATCTTGTAAGAATGGTGTTACCAAAATTGCATATGAAATTACAAAAGTTATTGTATACTGTATCTAAAATCATAAAGGTATCAAACTTTTGTTGTTTATGGTTATAGGCTTGGTTACGGATATTAGATTTTTTGTATGTGAGATGGGTTCTGAATTTTACGAGATGAAATCAAATTGATGATCCTTGCTAGCGGTGTAAGAACTCTAGAAACCCGATTTCTCCCAACTTTGCCGAATCATCTCTTCCAATAACAAATAAACCTGAGTGTGAATTGTAGAAAATCAGGGGGGTTTATAATTGTAAGTAGTAATGCAAAACGGAATAAATCATAGTATCAAATGTACCAGATTTTCAATCCTGTTAATGTTCATATTCCACCCAACTTTCCAAGTTTTTTTAGAACGGGGAGAAGAGATAGTAATGAACTTGGGCCAAACTTTCTTTGAGACATTTCAACAAACACTTGGGATGCTTGTTTTGTAAACCTGTAATATTGCTGTAAAGCAACCTTTTATATGTTACCTGGGAAGAAAACAACCAATCTAAGTTTTCCAAGTCTAAAAATAACTAAACATGTACATCGATTCATTCTCTTAGATCCTTAATATGTTCTTCGATATGTGATTTGTAAACATGTTGTTCACAGTTTTTATTCGATATTTAGGTAACTACAATAATAGAGTTAATTACCTTTATCATGACAAAAAAAGATGACTCTGGAGAATATTAGATCCCGTGAGAACCCAGTCAAAAAAATTGAAACCGACAGTGACATTAATTCAAGGCGTGGTGGTGGCGGAGAAGGTAGAACATGGAAGCAGATATGGGTTGCGTGGTTGAAGGAGGAAGGAGCAGCGAGAGAGCGTCAAGGGAGAAGCAGATTCAACAATGAGGCATGTTGTTGGTGAAGCAGAATTAGCAATGGTGCCGAGATTTAGGGAAGTGCTTTCAAAAATCAACAGAGGGTATATGTAAAAGATTCTGTAATCTGTTTACCATTATTCAAGGAAATAAAGGCAAATATCAATATTTAAATAACTGACCCTCCTCAATTTAAGGAATATATCTTAGACCGTGAGGAATACGTACCACGGGAGCGGCGTGGGAACCACGTGTCACCAACCCACGGCGTGGCACACCGCCCCCTGTGGCCTGCGTGGGCGTGGCCCGGCGTGGTGAGGGCAACGTAGAGGAACGCAGGATTTGAACGTTGGGCATTTGACCGTTGGACCATTTGACCGTTTATTAAAAAAAAATTAATTTTTAAAATTTTAAATACTTTACATCTTATATATATACACACACATTCACAATAATTTACATCTTATTTCACAAATACACAAACCAAAATGCATCTCCTCACAACCCGAACCAAAACACCTCCCGACAATACCCATCTCTCGATTCACCAACCGGTTCGTTTATGAACCTGCTACAACAAGGATCCGGCATTCCGCAACAAAATTTGTTTCAACAACCATTCCAACAAAACTTTTTTCAACAACCCTTTCCGTACCAACAACCGTTCTCGTTCCAACCAAACGCGTTTCCTCAACAATTTCAAGGTCAATTCCAATCTTCGCAACAACAACAACAAGAAACACAACAACCGTCCCCCGAACAACTACCGGAATCCGTTCCGGAAACGCAACCGGAACCCGAGGAGGAACCGCCACGTAGAGGCAAAAAAAGATTAAAAAAGGTGACCACGGCTCAAAGGGGTCAACGGACTTGGAAGGAAGACGAAGAAGCGGCGTTGGCGGCGTCTTGGCTCGCGATTTCTCAAGACGCGGTGACCGGGACAAACCAAACCGGCGAAACTTTATGGAATCGAATTTTATTTCAATTTCACGAGAGGATGGGAAGAGGCGCGTACCGAAACACCGATGCTCTTTCTAGCAAGTGGCGCGATTTACGAGCGTCGTGTACGAGTTTCAACGGCATTTACAATAATCTTTCAAAAATGCACAAAAGTGGCCGGAGCGAATTCGATGTTTTGAACACGGCACTCCAACAATATCGTGTCCAACACGGCAATCGGGCGTTTATGCATATGAAGGCGTGGGAAGTTTTTAAAATGGGACCAAAATGGGCACTAAAACCGGATGTTCTTACACAATCGTCGGGATCGAACAAACGCTCGAGAACATCCGAGTCGACCGAACAAACCCAACATTCCGACAGACGTACCGAGTTCAATCTAAACGACGAGTTTGAAGAAAACGAAGACGAAGCGGAAGAAACACCGGAACGAACACCTCGACGGCCACAAGGGAGAGATAAAGGAAAGCGAGCGGCCTCGTCTTCGGGTAAAAACGTACCCGACGTGGACGAGTTTGCGTATTTCAAATCGACGTTGGACGAACACCTCGAAGTTCAAAAAGCAAAACTACGAATTAAAGAGGAGGTAAAACGTCAAAACGAACTCGTAGCCGACATTAACATTTTGCGTATGCCCGCACACGACGTCGAACCCGAGGACCTCGAAATGATCCGCCAAATCAAACGAGAAATTCGCGAAAAATATCAACGCAACCAAAACAATCATTGAAATGATCCGTAATTTTAGTTTTTAGGTTTTCTTTTTTTAATTATTAGGAATTTGTAATTTTTATTTTTAGGATTTGTAGTTTTAATTTTGTAGGATTGGTAATTTTTAATTTTTAGGAATTTGTAATGTTTTTTTAAATTTTAATGAAATTTGAATTTTTATGAATTTAATTTATGTTTGTTTTTATATTAAATCATAAAAAATGAAATGAAGTTCTATTAAAAATAAATCAAAAAGAAATTAATTAGATGATGTGGAGTGGTGGGTATTTCCTTGGTGTTGTGGTAAGCAAGTGGGATGACGTGTCGGTGACGTGGCAGCATTTTCGATGTGGGAACCAAGTGAGATATTCCTCATAGCCTTAGTTCATGTAGGACCGAAGACTCAAAGTCACTGTTCAATCTGCAGTTATGCCTAATGTATTTGTGGTGTTGTATAAAAATTCGAACGTCTTAAATTGGGGAAGAAACATTTGAATGTTTATGCTTTATAGTTGTACATTATGCAGAAACATTTGAACGTTTATGCTTTATAGTTGTAGATTGTGCATAAACAATTGAACGTCTTAAAATTTTAGAAAATTTGCTTTATAAGTAGTAATAGATAACCACCATTTGTTATCATTATTATTATAACTCTACATTCGTGAACTTTAATATATATATATATATATATATATATATATATATATATATATATATATATATATATATATATATATATATATATATATATATATATATATATATATATATATATATATATATATATATATATATAGGGTCCCGTTCCGGTGAGGACTCTTTTTTCGGTAAGGACTCGTAAGGACACCTCAAAAAAATTGAAAAAAAATATTAAAAAAATACAAATCATAAAATCGAGAATAGTACTATATCATGATCCAAAAAAATTTGGAAAAAAAAATTTGGATCATTGAGAAACAGAAATGATCCACAAAAAATTTTATTTTGTGGATCATTGTTTCATTATAAAAAAAAAATAATGATCCAAAAGTTTTTTTCCGAATTTTTTTTTCTCCAATATAGTACTATGATCCATTTTATTATTTATATTTTTTATTTATTTTTTTTCAATTTTTTTAAGGTGTCCTCACGAGTCCTCACTTTAAGAAGTGTCCTCACCCGATCGCTTATCTATATATATATATATATATATATATATATATATATATATATATATATATATATATATATATATATATATATATATATATATATATATATATATATATATATATATATATATATAAGTCTAAAATAAGTCTAAAATACTGGAGTATTTTAAATACAACTATTATTATTATTAGTAGTATTATTATTATTGTTATTATTATCATTATTATTATTATTATTTTTATTATTTATTATTATTATATATTTTTTGAAATGTATACATATATTTTTAAATATTTTTTTAATATATAAATATACTTTATGGCATATATATGTATAAAAACATATTTATACATTTGAAAGCATATGTACACATTTAAAAGCGTATTTATATATTTAAAACATATTATTGTATAAATACATTTTAATATAATATGTATTTTAGTTTATAAAAACGTTTTAATGTATAATACATTATCAAATACGAAAAATACATATTTATATAAAATATTAAAAAATACGTGTGTTTGTGTGTGTCTATATATATATATATATATATATATATATATATATATATATATATATATATATATATATATATATATATATATATATATATATATATATATATATATATATATATATATATATATATATATATATATATATATATATATATATATATATATATATATATATATATATATATATATATATAAGTTAATGTTATAAAACCATTAAGTTTGCAACAAATGTGCATATTTACCCTTCAGGTTCACACCCTGACGTGGCCTTCCACGTTAGCCAAAGAAGCCTAGTCAATGCCTACATGACTGGGTAACTTGCTAAAAAGGCAATAATGCAAAAACCTATACAAACCTTTGACTTTAGTGAACCCAAAATATGCAAAAGGGTAAATCCGCACATTTCTTGGAAACGTAAGGGCTTTTATGACATTTACCCTTAATTGTATTACACACAAAGTACTTTGATGTTTATTAACAAAAAAACTAGGCTTTATATTTGTTGGTGGTGGTGGTCGTGGTGGGGGCATTCGGCTGGTCTCCGAAACCAATTATGCGTTTTGACTATTGACCCACCAAATTATAAAAGAAAATAAGAAACGTGTGTGTGTATGTGTGTGTGTGTGTATATATATATATATATATATATATATATATATATATATATATATATATATATATATATATGTATGTATGTATGTATGTATGTATGTATGTATGTATGTATGTATGTATGTATAAGTGGTTAACATGAGAACCATTAAAATGTTTAAAACCAAAGGAACTAATCTTGGTCTATTATTAAAAAAAAATGGATAGAAGCAAAGGTTAAATCCTTTTTTGCCATTTTGGGTAAAAAAAGGGTAAAATCGTCATTTTCACACGCTAATGCATTTCATTCGTACATCCATTCACAGTTTAAATAATCATCCATATATTAATTCACGGTTTAATACACTTACTTTAATACTATTTCACAATTTCTACCAATGATATGAGGGAGCGACACGGGGAAGGAGGAGCTGTCGTCAGTGGTCATGACGGTGGTGGTGGCAAGTTTAATGCACATATTCACAGTTTAATATAAGAAAATTTTTAATTTGTATACACGCATTCAGATTTCAATACACGTATTCACAGTTTAAAATACACATTCACAATTTAAAATACACATTCATAGTTTAATATACACATTCAAAGTATACAAATTTATAGAGGCATTTCATCAAACATCTGGTATGCGTTTGTGGAACAGATCTCATGTGGCGGTGCTGGAACAAATCTGATGTAGTTGTTTTTTCCACCATCGACGAGGGAGGGAGGAGATGGCAGGTGCACCGGACGACGAAGGTGGTGTGTGTCACACCCCGATCCTTGGCGGAATCGATCAAGGCGTGATATATTGTTCAAAGTCTCATGACAACTATGTTATAATATGATTAGATTCAATTAAGTACTAAGTATGCAAACAAGATCCACAACATACAAATACAAATCAAAATACAATAACATTTATTACATCAAATTTAAATAGTCTTGTGGGTTTCTAAGGTACACCCTACTTTTCATCAACTTCATTCTTCAAATCTGCATCATGGGTAAAAACAGGTCAACTACGAGAGTTGGTGAGTAATCTAGTTTTATTAAAGAAAATTGTGAGTTTGAATAATTTGAAATTTGTTTTGTTTTGAAGTTGGCAAGCAAGTGTTATTGAGATAACAGTTTATAAATCAAAAATTGATTAACAAATGATAACAACAATAATAAGTCCTCACCATATATATATATATATATATATATATATATATATATATATATATATATATATATATATATATATATATATATATATATATATATATATATATATATATATATATATATATATATATATATATATATATGATGGAGCATCTAATCATCATACACACTCAACCACGTGCGATCAATCACCTTAGCGTCCCAAGGCGGGGTGGTCAACCCAATAGCGCTATTATTGTCCATAACGTACCTCAAGAATACGGGCATAGTCATGGAGATTAGACTAAAAATTGTAATGCACTACAAGTACATGTAGCGTAAACAAACAATAATTATACAAATAATGATTCATGTATAAATGTCCCAACAATGTCTCAATGGTGAAAAAATAATAAAATGAAGTTGGAACATATTAAAACCACATGATACACCCCAAAAGTATTGAAAATTATAAAATATGGGGTAGATTACTCACATTAGTCCAACGGAATACGCGTATCGTAGAATAGGCGGCTCGGGTCAAAATGACGTAGAACCTAATATAATTAATAGTTTTGGTTTAGAAACTACTAAACGGGAATGAAGTATTAATAAAAATAATTATACACATATTCTTATATTAGATGAATGAACAATAATTCATTTCGATTTGAATATTAAGGTATTCATTTGTTAAATGAATTTTAAATTGAATTAATTACTTTGTATAATTAATTTATATTTTCAATTTAGTCAAGATTTTAATAACTTCTTATTAAAATAATAACTTGTCCAATTATAAGTATTTACAGATTTTAACAATTATTTATATGAAATAATCATTAAAAATGCATTTTTACATGCTTAAGTACTTAAGAAAATAGTTTTAAAGAGTAAACAGTACTGAACAATTATGAAATTATTAGGAAATCATTATTTCACATAATAGTAATTACTGTAAAATTGTCATAGTTTTCTGAACTGGTTTAGTATTTCTTTATTATTTTATTGATTAAACAACATCAAAATTCGGGAAAAATAATAAATGATCCCTAAAAATTCTGGAAATTTAAACATAGTTTTCTAACATTATATTGAGCCTACTGTAAATGTTTTGGATATTTGTGACTATAGGAAGTATTTCTTATGTTTTTCATTATTAATTAAGCAATAAAATCATAAATAACAGTAAAAGATTAAGGGAAATTCGTTAAACTTTTTTATTTATGATTAATATGTTATATAAGATATTCGGATAAGGTTTTGTAATTTTTGGACGTGTGTAGCTGTTTATTATCAATTTAAATCATTAAACTATCATTAAATCAGGAAAAATAAGCAAACATTCTTAAAAAAACTCTGTAAATTTGGTCATGGAGTCTTTATAATGTTAATAAAGTGCGAAAAATATAAAATCCAGTTTTTGACATACATAACTATATTTTGCTATTTATTTATCTACAAAAAAATAAAATACAAAATAAGAATCAAACCATAATATAAATGCATGAAACTTCATAAATCCACTTTACTCAATATATGGGTCATTCCAAAATTTTCGCAGAATTTATTGACTCTAAAAAGTATTTTATGTGAATTATTGCCCTATTTTATTGTAATAATTATAGTAATTCAATAAAAATAAGTTATTTTCTGAAAATTTCCAGAACTTCTTATTTTATTTATGAGAGTCTGATAAAAATCAGGTTTATGCATAAATTGAGTATTAGATATTTTGGTGGATTTAATTTGTTTCATTCATGAATTTGAGACTTTTAACAACATACCTTGATGAATGCTTCAAGAGGGATGAAGATTTGAGTATATTGGAGTGTTCTTGGCTGAAATATGAAGATTTCTAGGAGGAATTTCGAGATTGAGAGTGAGAAAAAGACTAGATATGGTTTGAGTGGTGATGAGAATAATGTGTTGGGAGAAAAATGAAAGGAAAGATGATGGGATGTGTGAGTGGGAGACAATGGGAATAACCTTTTACTTTTGGTGGTCTTCATAATTCCCCACTAACATAAGCATCTTAAGAGTTTTATAAAATTTAATGTAGTGTTTATAAAAATAGAGTTTTATAAAAAAATAGGTTATTATTTGATTATAACAATCTACTTTGATTTGAAGTTTAATTATAGCATTCAAGTTTGATTCTTTTAATTTAATTAGAGCATCATACTTTGATTTGATTTTAATATGGTATCATAATTTAATTTGATTATAGTTATAACGTTATACTATGTTATATTGCTATTATCGTCAATTTATATTGTAGTGTAAGGGTTTTGATCCTATTAGCATCAAGAAATCTCGAGTAGGGTTTATTAAATTTCCAATTGGGTTGGGTTGACCCGAATCCATTTTAGGCGGATGTCACAGTCTTCCCTACTTTAGGAAATTTCGTCCCGAAATTTAAGAAGATAGTACCTTAAGAGAAAAGTTGCGGGTATTTTGTATGCATTTGATCCTCACGCTCCCATGTATACTCAGGTCCACGTGCTGACTGCCACCTGACCTTGACCAGGGGAATGCGACTTCTTTTGAGTTGCTTTTCCTTTCGGTCGGCAATTTCCAAGGGTTTCTCGATAAATTGCATTGTCTCGTCGATTTGGATATCCTCGAGAGGAACATGAAGGTTCTCGTCTGCTAAACACTTCTTGAGGTTGGCTATATGAAATTATGGGTGAACTTTATTAACCTCTATTGGTAGATCCAACTCGTAGGCTACTGGTCCGATCCTTTTCAGGATTTTGAACGGGCCTACATAGCGTGGTGCCAATTTACCCTTGCTTCCAAATCGAACCACACCTTTCCATGGGGACACTTTTAACATGACCATGTCACCCACGGTAAATTCAAGCGGTTTGCGTCGCTTGTCGACGTAACTCTTTTGTCGGCTACGAGCTGCGAGAAGGTTATTGTGAATCTGAGTGATTTTGTCGGTTGTTTCCTGGATAAGCTCAGGACCAACGATTGGAGAATCCACTATTACGCGAATCACGTGGGACTCGCCAATTTCATGCCTGCAAATAGGAGATCGGCATTTACGGCCATACAATGCCTCAAATGGTGGCATCTTGATGCTAGAATAATAACTGTTATTATAGGAGAATTCCACCAACGGTAAATGAGAGTCCCAGTTTCCTCCGAAATCTAAGACACACGCCCTCAACATATCTTCGAGTGTTTGAATTATCCTCTCAGATTGACCATCGGTTTGAGGATGATAGGCGGTACTGAGATCGAGGCGGGTTCCCATGGCTGGTTGAAGTGATTGCCAAAATCGAGAGAGAAATCTCCCATCACGATCTGAAATGATGCTGAGAGGGATGCCATGCCGACTAACTATCTCGTCGATGTAAATTCGAGCAAGTTGTTCGACCTTGAAATGTTCACGGATGGGAAGGAAATGAGCAGATTTGGTCAAACGGTCAATGATTACCCAAATGTTGTCGTGTCCCTTGGTGGTACGGGGAAGTTTGGTTACAAAATCCATGGCGATTGCTTCCCATTTCCACTCGGGGATTACCGGTTGGACCAATAGTCCAGAGGGTCGTTGATGTTCTGCTTTGACCCTGGAACATGTAAGACATTTGGCCACGAATAAAGAAATATCATTTTTCATTCCCGACCACCAATAATTGGTTCTCAGGCCATGATACATCTTGTCAGCACCAGGATGAATGGAATATTGAGTTTTATGGATTTCTTCCATCAGGAAGGTACGAAGATTGTCGCGATTTGGGATCTAGATGCGATCTTGATAATAGAAAATACCATCAGATTTACTTTCCAACTCCCCATCAATTCCCGTGGGCATGTCATTTTCGGTAATTGCCGAGTGTTGGGCTCCTCGAATTCAGTCACTGATATTGGACAAGATACGAGAACATATTAGATGAAATGCTTTGGCATGTTCTTTTCGACTTAACGCGTCGGCTACCACGTTTGCCTTGCCCTGATGATAGCGTATTTCACACTCGTAATCATTTAGGAGTTCGACCCATCGTGTTTGTCTTATATTGAGTTCCTTTTGATTAAGAATATGTTGCAAGCTCTTGTGGTCGGTGAAAATTACGCATTTAGTGCCGTAAAGGTAATGCCTCCAAATTTTAAGAGCGAAAACCACGACACCGAGCTCCAAATCATGAGTCGTATAATTCCTTTCATGGATTTTGAGTTGTCGCGATGCGTAAGCTATAACCTTTCCCCTTTGCATCAAAACACAACCTAGACCGAGATTGGAGGCATCGCAGTATACTACGAAATATTCGGATCCTTCAGGGAGTGTAAGAATTGGAGCGTCACACAATCTTTGTTTAAGGGTTTGGAAAGCGTCTTCTTGCTTGGGTCCCCAATCAAATCGCGTACCCTTGAAAGTGAGAAAAGTAAGCGGTAAAGCGATCTTTGAGAAATTTGAAATGAAACGCCGGTAATAGCCAGCTAAACCGAGGAATGACCGAATTTCCTTGGGGGTACGTGGGGCTTTCCAATTCTTAACTGCTTCAACTTTTGCGGGATCGACTAAAATACCCTTGTCACTTACAATATGACCGAGGAATTGAACCTCATTTAACCAAAACTTGCATTTCGAAAATTTGGCATAGAGTTGATTTCCTTGCAGTGTTTGGAGAGTTAGACGAAGGTGTCTTTCATGGTCTGCCTTTGTCTTGGAGTAAATGAGGATGTCATCAATAAAGAAGATAACAAAACGGTCGAGATAAGGTTTAAATACCCGATTCATCAAGTCCATGAATGCGGCAGGGGCATTCGTTAGGCCAAAAGGCATAACGGTGAACTCGTAATGACCATAGCAGGTTCGGAAAGCGGTTTTGGGGATGTCTTCTTCCCGTACTCGAAGTTGGTGATAACCCGAGCGGAGGTCGATTTTTGAGAAGCATGAAGCTCCTTGAAGCTGATCAAAAAGGTCGTCGATCCGAGCTAACGGATATCGGTTCTTGATGGTCAATTTATTTAACTCCCGATAATCGATACACATACGAAACGAACCATCTTTCTTTTTGATGAAGAGAACTGGGGCTCCCCAGGGTGAAGTACTAGGGCGGATAAATCCCTTATCGGTTAATTCTTAGAGCTGACTTGCCAATTCTTGCATCTCGGTTGGAGCCAACCGATATGGAGACTTGGCTATGGGAGCAGCCTCAGGAACGAGATCGATGCGGAACTCTAGCTCACGTACTGGAGGGAGTCCAGATACGTCATCGGGAAAGATGTCAGGAAAGTCTCGTACAATCGGAATATCTTCGATATTCTTTTCTTTGACCTTAGTTTCCACCACATGGGCTAAGAAAGCCATGTATTCTTTACGTAGATATGATCGAGCTTGAGTACATGACATAAGACTAAGCTTTTTTGAACGAGTCTCGCCATAAATACGAAGACTTTGACCGTCGGCAAGAGGAATACGAATAAACTTCTCGTAACATACTATTTCAGCATGGTTTTGGGATAGCCAATCCATTCACACGATGATGTCAAAGCTACCAAGTTCCATAGGAACTAAATTGATGGAAAATTTATGACCGCAAAAATCAAAAGTGCAATCTTGGATGACTGCATTGAGTGAAATGTATTTTCCATTGGCGACTTCTTCGGTAAAGTTTTCATCAAGAATCGTGCGAGGTGTGTGAAGTATGGGTTCAAATTCCAAAGACACAAAACTTTTATCGGCACCTGAATCAAAAAGTACTGACGCATAGCAGTCATTTATGAGAAACGTACCATTTACGACCTTGTTATCGGTCTGTGCTTGGGTTGCGGTAATGACAAATGCTCTGCCTTTGGGAGCTGGAACCTGTATTGTTGGATTTGCCTGGGCTTGAGTGTTAATGATATTGACAAGCCTAAGACACGCGTTTCTGAAATGGGTGGGGTCACCACAGTTGAAGCATGTTCCAGTTGGATACCGGGTTTGTGTTTGCTGATTTGAGGGTAGAGCGAATGGTCGCTGAGTTTTTGGTGCACGCCATGTGTCCGCCAAGTGGCCATAGCGACCACAAGTCGTACAAAGGCGACACGGGCTGGTGGACATATGGTGATAGTTAGAATGGTTACAGAGGGGGTCGTAATGCCATCTATGAAAAACACGCATATAGACTTGTGAGTTATTTGTAAATTGATTATGGAAATTAAGTTTGTAGACATTGTTGGGTAAAATGATTGTAAAACACTTGTTGGGCCAGGGTTAGGAGTGTTGGGCACCTTTTGGGCTTTCCATGGGTACTAAATGTGAAGCATGTAGCAATTGCGTGGGCCCCCACAATACTAAGTTTTCACATGTTTTTCCTACTTCTAAGCCTAATAGGGAACTTAATAGTCCAATGAGTTGGCCATTTTGGAGTGTATCCTTTCGGATACGTTTGATAAGGTCGTGTATTTTGATGGCTCAAAAGTAATGTGAATAACGCGCTTTGGCCTATAGGTTTGGGAACTCTCGCCTTTGGTCCCCAGGTAAGCAAACTGGTCCCTCGGTTGATTGGGATGTATACGAATGCTTACCTAGTCAGGACTTTCGGGCTACCGGCACCTCCCCCTTCAAGTTACTACGCGTCCATTACTTTGATCCTACCCAACTAGAGTGGATGACTTTTAATTTCCTATGAGCTCTAAGGAATATATATGTATGTAAATTTTTATTTTGAAACCATTTGAGTATGTGTGTGATTTTAAGAGAAAGAGGAGAAAATTCACAAGTGTATGCACACATATAAGTATCGGGAGTAATACGTAAGCACATAAGGGAGCAATTAGCACACAAAGGTATTCCTAGGATTTTCTAAATGCGAATTGCATGCAGTTGTGTGTGTATTTTATAAACTAGAATACGAGAGGACCCTAGAGGCTATAGACTAGGTCAAGGAAATTAACCTAATTCCTTATAGTCAAGGGCTCTGATACCAATCTGTCACACCCCGATCCTTGGCGGAATCGATCAAGGCGTGATATATTGTTCAAAGTCTCATGACAACTATGTTATAATATGATTAGATTCAATTAAGTACTAAGTATGCAAACAAGATCCACAACATACAAATACAAATCTAAATACAATAACATTTATTACATCAAATTTAAATAGTCTTGTGGGTTTCTAAAGTACACCCTACTTTTCATCAACTTCATTCTTCAAATCTGCATCATGGGTAAAAATAGGTCAACTACGAGAGTTGGTGAGTAATCTAGTTTTATTAAAGAAAATTGTGAGTTTGAATAATTTGAAATTTGTTTTCTTTTGAAGTTGGCAAGCAAGTGTTATTGCGATAACAGTTTATAAATCAAAATTTGATTAACAAATGATAACAACAATAAGTCCTCACCCTATATATACATATAGATGTATATATATATATATATATATATATATATATATATATATATATATATATATATATATATATATATAGGATGGAACATCTAATCATCATACACACTCAACCACGTGCGATCATTCACCTTAGCGTCCTAAGGCGGGGTGGTCAACCCAATAGGGCTATTATTGTCCATAACGTACCTCAAGAATACGGGCATAGTCATGGAGATTAGACTAAAAATTGTAATGCACTACAAGTACATGTAGCGTAAACAAACAATAATTATACAAATAATGATTCATGTATAAATGTTTCAACAATGTCTCAATGGTGAAAAAATAATAAAATGAAGTTGGAACATATTAAAACCACATGATTTTCTGAAATTATTAGGAAATCATTATTTCACATAATAGTAATTACTGTATAATTTTCATAATTTTCTGAACTGGTTTAGTATTTCTTTATTATTTTATTGATTAAACAACATCAAAATTCGGGAAAAATAATAAATTATCCCTAAAAATTCTGGAAATTTAAGCATAGTTTTCTAACATTATATTGAGCCTACTATAAATGTTTTGGATATTTGTGACTATGGGAAGTATTTCTTATGTTTTTCATTATTAATTAAGCAATAAAATCATAAATAATAGTAAACGATTAAGGGAAATTCGTTAAACTTTTTTATTTATGATTAACATGTTATATAAGATATTCGGATAAGGTTTTGTAATTTTTGGACATGTGTAGCTATTTATTATCAATTTAAATCATTAAACTATCATTAAATCAGGAAAAATAAGAAAACATTCTTAAAAAACTCTGTAAATTTGGTCATGGAGTCTTTATAATGTTAATAAGGTCCGAAAAATATAAAATCTAGTTTTTGACATACATAACTATATTTTGCTATTTATTTATCTACAACAAAATAAAATACAAAATAAGAATCAAACCGTAATATAAATGCATGAAACTTCATAAATCCACTTTACTCAATATATGGGTCATTCCAAAATTTTCCTAGAATTTATTGACTCTAAAAGTATTTTATGTGAATTATTGCCCTATTTTATTGCAATAATTATAGTAATTCAATAAAAATAAGTTATTTTCTGAATATTTCCAGAACTTCTTATTTTATTTATGAGAGTCTGATAAAAATCAGGTTTATGCATAAAATGAGTTTTAGATATTTTTGTATGATTTAATTTGTTTCATTCATGAATTTGAGACTTTTAACAACATACCTTGATGAATGCTTCAAGAGGGATGAAGATTTGAGTATATTGGAGTGTTCTTGGCTGAAATATGAAGATTTCTAGGAGGAATTTCGAGATTGAGAGTGAGAGAAAGAATAGATATGGTTTGAGTGGTGATGAGAATAATGTGTTGGGAGAAAAATGAAAGGAAAGATGATGAGAGGTGTGAGTGGGAGACAATAGGAATAACCTTTTACTTTTGGTGGTCTTCATATTTCCCCACTAACATAAGCATCTTAAGAGTTTTATAAAATTTAATGTAGTGTTTATAAAAATAGAGTTTTATAAAAAAAATAGGTTATTATTTGATTATAACAATCTACTTTGATTTGAAGTTTAATTATAGCATTCAAGTTTGATTCTTTTAATTTAATTAGAGCATCATACTTTGATTTGATTTTTAATATGGTATCATAATTTAATTTGATTATAGTTATAACGTTATACTATGTTATATTGCTATTATCGTCAATTTATATCGTAGTGTAAGGGTTTTGATCCTATTAGCATCAAGAAATCTCGAGTAGGGTTTATTAAATTTCCAATTGGGTTGGGTTGACCCGAATCCATTTTAGGCGGATGTCACAGTGTGAATCGACCGCCTAACATTTTTTTAGTGAATTTTTTGCAACTAGTGGTAAGTTATTTAGGGACTATAAATGTCAATTGGAAAACCTAAAAATCATACATTTAGGGAGGGAGGAGTTGAACCGACTACTCTTCCATAAGCTATTGAGGGGTCAATGTGTCACTATGGGAAACTAGTGGTAAGTTATTGAGGGGTCAATGTGTCACTATGGGAAACTTTAAGGGATTTAGTGCTATTCCCTTGTTTTGTTGCATGTAGTCGACGGTTGAGGGAGGAGTTGAACCGACTACTCTTCCATAAGCCTTAAACCCACTTTTAAACTCATTAAACCTACTTTGCGTTCAAAGCCAAATAACCCATTACGTCCAAAATTCCTTGTGCCATTTTCATTCGAGAGAGGGAGAGTGAGAGATATTGATCCAAGAGTTAGAGAGAGAGAGAGAGAGGTCGGAGTTGGAGGAGCAAAGGTGGTGTGATCGTCAAAAGTGTTGTTGGAGGCAAGAAAGAAGAAAGTAGAGATTACAGATCGTTTCAACAAAGAAGTAAGCTTCTATTCCCTTTTTTTATGTCCGTCCACCACCACCATTGCCACCGTGTGTGGTGACTGTGGTTTTGGATGATGCTCATACTGATGTTTGACTAGATGTGTGAACTTCTAGATGAACGTCTTTTTTGTTTGATAGTTATGGAGTGGGTTTTCTAGTTTAGGTGTGGTTTTGGATGATGCTCATACTGTCGCTATATGGTTTGCTGGGTTTTTTTATTCCTCCCGCTTAGTTTTTGGGCCATAATTTTTTTTTCTTTGTAAAAATTTTTTTTAAAAACCAAAGTTCTTAAAATTTAATTCTCTACAAAACAAGCACAATCATGAAAATTTGAAAAAAAAATATTTTTTTATTTTTTATTATTATAAAAAATCAAAAATTAAAAAGAAATTCTAAAAATTATGAAAATTTAATGGATAATTGTAGACATTATATTAGTAACTTTGCAAAAAAAATTTGAAAAAAAAGGTTTTTTTTCATATTCATTTTTATATTTGAAGTAAAAAAACACATCAAAATAGCAAAAAAATACATATGATCCAAAAATATTAAAACCAAAATATGTTTTATGATTCAAAACTTATGATTAAAGATGCAATATTCGTTATGATTCAAGATCCAAAAGTCGTTATGACCCAAAACGAGTTAAAACAAAACATATAACAACAAAATGATTCAAAACTTATGATTCAAGATACAAAAAAACTATGATCCAAAATGTTATGTTCCAAAAATACATGATCCAAAACGTTATGATTAAAAATATCATGATCCAAAATTATTAGATTCAAGATACGAAAAAAAAAACGTTGAAATTAAGATTAAAAAATATTAAAAATTAAAAAAGATACATAAAAAATGAAAAAAAAACAAAAAAATTAAAAATCAAATACTGTAGCATTCAAAAAAAATAAATAGATAATGAAAATAAAAAAAATAAAAAAATAAAAAATATAAAAAATAAAAAAAAAAATAAAAAAATCAAAAAAATAAAAACCTAAAATCCGAGTATAAAAGAAAATAAAAAAATTTGAAAAAAAATAATTTTTTTTGAAAAAAAAAATAATAATAAAATAAAAAAACGAAAAAAAAACGAGAAAAAAACCCACTTAAATCACGTTGAAAAAAAAAACTCATATAAAAAACTCACTTAAATCCTCTAGTTCATATTTTGTTCCGTGGACGTGCGTCGCACGTGATTGCTTCACGTCGAATGAAGACGTTTTGACGTTCTTGCCCTTATGAGAATGATTGGACGAGAAAAATCCTTGCGGTTCCTTCCGGATTTTGGGTTCCTACCGGATCCTAACCCTATATATATATATATATATATATATATATATATATATATATATATATATATATATATATATATATATATATATATATATATATATATATGTATATATATATATATATATATATATATATTTATATATATATATATATGTATATATATGTATATATATATATATATATATATATATATATATATATATATATATATATATATATATATATACATATACATATACATATACATATACATATACATATACATATACATATATATATATATATATATATATATATATATATATATATATTTTTATATATGTATATGTATATATATATATATATATATATATATATATATATATATATATATATATATATATATATATATATATATATATATATATATATATATATATATATATATATATATATATATATATATATATATATATATATATATATATATATATATATAGAGAAAGAGAGAGAGAGAGAGTTAGGTTCTTTTGAAAACTCAAAAAACCATGAGATCCTGAAAACCAAATCTGGAACGTTAGATCAAACTTTTTAATGGTCTAGATCGTAAGATGGCAGATTTGTAATTATCAAGATTTTCAATACTATCTTGGACCTTTTAAAACCTGTTGAAGGGGTATATTGGGAATGAAAAATATTATACCCTAATAATCGGATTGGTTAATTTAAGAAATTGTTTTTCTCTCTCCTTGTTACCCGAGTTATCTCTTTCCTCCCGTCTATCAAAAACACATACGACCCCGCCTCCCTCTCTTCACGAGAACCCTAGATCCGCGGATGCTTCTTCAAAACTGATGCTTCTTCAATCACAGCGTAACGTCGATGGCGATTGGATGTGGTGGATCGGACCAGTCACCATGGCGATTGGAGGCGTTGGATCGCAGGAACAAACCACATCAACGATGGCGATTGGAGGCGCTGGCTACGATCCGCTGATTCTGGTGGCCTTCGATCAGTTTTACGAAGACGGAGACGAGACTTCCGATGAGAGTTTATTGAAATCAATCAACGACCGGTGTGGAGGAAACAACTCGTTCATGCGACTGGTGCGGCAGCATGGTGGTGGCTAGAAATGTAAATGGCTTGGTGATTTCGTTATGGTCAGCCCCATATATTGTCATCTCCGACCAAATTAACAGTGAATTCAAGGTATGCTCTAACCCCAAGTTAAATTCCTAAATAGAAATAAGGAATTGTTGAATTCATTTTTCGTATGATTTTGGGTTATGAAATTTGTTTTTGTTGAATTTATCAGACAATCAAGAATATACTGATTCCAAATTAAAAACATGACAATTATGACTTTTATGTTGGTCAAACTACAAGATTAGAATGGAATTAGCATAAATGTTAAAGGGATCATGGAAACAAGTCTACTAGTTCTTTATTTCCGATGATTCCTGTGGTTCTTGATTTCCGATGATTCCTATGGTTCTTGTTTAATTCTTGGTTTATGCATTCTTTCTGTAGCAGCTTTCCACATTAGTTATTTATTTGGTTTCTATATTATCTTATCTTTCTTTGTTATGGTTTATGGCTTTATATGTGCATATGTGCACATGTGTTCGGATTCCTAATGCATATGTGCATATGTACATAAATGCATATGCATACATGTGCATATATACATACACGTATGTGCATATGTGCATACACATATGTGCATATGTACATACACGTATGTGCATATGTACATAAATGCATATGTGCATATGGACATAAATGCATATGTGCATATGTGCAATAACGTGTGTATATGTGTATAAATGTGCATATGTCTGTTCAAATGTGAGTATATATGCAAAAACATATATGCATATGTGTATTAAACGTATGTGCACATATGCATATGTATATCAATTTGTTCATGTACACATGTATGCATATTTTGCATATATACATAAATAGATGTGCATTTGGTCATATGCGTATATGCATGCATGTATTTATTTTAATGTTTTTGAATATATATTTATATCAATTTTTATTAACGTTCTCGTAGATTTTGAAGAATTTATCGAGCAAATTGAAGGAGTGAAAACTGAAAAATGAAGATATCATGAATTTGCATCGTTGTATTTTGTATATTTTTTGTATGTAACGTTCAAAACAGTTATATATTATTGTTTCTAATAAATTGGTAGTATGATATTCGAATATTATGAAATACGAATATTTTTTGTGTGTTTTTTACGAAATGTTATTAAATGTGCATGTATGCATCCCTGGAAAATGTAATGTAAAAAGTGAAATATGCATTTATGCATTCTACTAAAAAATGCACAACTCAAAATTTTGATTATGCATATATGCATTCTATTAAAAAAAACACCTGCGAACATGTATATATGCACATGCAAATAAAAAAAATTATATGTGTTTCAAATTCCAAAAATCTAATTAAAAAAATAAAATTTTATTTTTTTTCAAATTCAAAAAAAAAATCTGATTTAAAAAAAACGAAAATTTGACTTTTTTTTTTAAATTTGAAATTTCAAATTTAATAGGCTTGATTTTAGGAATGGTTATTTCGTTGCCAAAAATAAAAAAATCAGAATTAAATGAGATTTTTGGTAAATGACTATCATGCCCTTTTATGATCTAACCAATCAGAATGAGTTCTCAAAATCTCATGAATATTTGAGTTCTCAAAAGAACCTAACCATATATATATATATATATATATATATATATATATATATATATATATATATATATATATATATATATATATATATATATATATATATATATATGGAAATGCCATTCCCATCAAAAGAAACATTTGAAGTATATATATATATATATATATACACACACACATATATATAATATATATATATATATATATATATATATATATATATATATATATATATATATATATATATATATATATATATATATATATATATATATATATATATATATATATGGGAAAAGTGAATATGCATAACAACCCCATACAAGCTTAGGTGAGGAACCCAATATAATAATTAGGAAAATACGCTTACTATAATTTCCTTGAATGTTGGAACCCGAACTTGTACGTGTGCGTATGCATGATTTCGAAAATACGCTTACTGTAGCGAATATTCTCCATTGCTTCCACTTAATCACGTATCCCTGTCAATCGAATATTCTGCCTCAATCTGACTTGTAAGTGTGCGTGAATGCTCAAACTTAAATCGAATTATGCCTCAATCGAAGCTTTTAGTTAAAAATCGATTTTGTATGGCGCTGATTAAATCGAACTCTGTAATAGTCGATTAAGTAATCGATTTTGTAATAATCGATTATGCAATCGATTTCTATACTTATCAATTATGCAATCAATTTCAGTAACTTGACTTCTGATAAAAATCGATATGAGATGAACACAATTGCCGATGAACATGATTAATGGATTGCCTATGAACAGATATTCTATACAGTTTTAATTTTAGTTTTAATAACTTGCTGATGATGGTGAACATGATTGCTGAATATTGGTGAATAGTTTTTCCAAAAATCAGTCATGTAAGCTAATTCATCAGTGATTGGAATTTCCATCTTGTTAATTGCACAATATCTACCTTGTAGAGACATCACATAAGAAAATTGAAAACAAAAATCTGGACTCTAGATGCTTTCTGTTTTTGGACACAAATAATGTATGTTGTTATTCTAAAAAATAAAAGTATACTATCATACCAAACAAAATGCTCAATTTAAATCAAATTCTGCATTAATTATGGTTTTTGTAAATCGATATCATTGATGTGTGGTTTCCTTGGTGCAGGACAGATTTAAAATCATGAACTTTGAAAACCAAGTAGCCGATCCGTTGTCGTTTGAAACACATATAAATGAAGATCAGTCGTTTGAAACACATATAAATGAAGAAAGTGATGAAGATACTTATTTTGAATCATCATCTGAATCTGCAAAAATAAATGATGATATTGTGGATCATGCATGTGAAACGGGTGAAGGTAGTGAATCAGGTATTACGGGAAAGGTTTTTGATACACCTAAAGAGGCATATACATTTTATAATGATTATTCATTTTTACATGGATTTGGTATACGTATTCAGACCACATTTAAAAATAAGATAACAAAGGAGCCGTATCGAAAGATATATGTATGCAACAAAGAAGGTTTTAAAAGGTTGGATGACAATAATGAGAAAAAACGTCGTAGAGATGTTAGAATCGGATGCAAAGCGATGCTTCGAATTTCAAAACAAAAGGATGGGAAATGGTTTGTAGACACGTTTAATGACACACACAATCATGATTTGAGCTTGACACCAACAAAGGTGATGAAGCATCGATCTCATGGGAAGTTCCACCGTTCAATGGAATGCAAATCCCTTATGGTGGAACTTGGTCAAGCAGGGTTGAAGCCTTGTCAAGTTAAAAAGGCTATTAATGCAATGAAAACATCAGATGACGCCGATGTTACTTCAAAGCAATGTGCTGATGTCTTATCCGAGAAAAGAAAACAATATAGGGGAATGGAGTTTTATGGACTTATAAAGCATTTCCAAGATAAAGCATTGGTGGATAATGATCAGTATTTTGTTGTGGACTTGTGTGATGATGGGTGTCCTCGGAATATCTTTTGGGCTGATGGAAGATCAAGAGATGCCTATACTAAGTTTGGAGATGTTCTTGTGTTTGATGTCACTTATATGACAAACAAATTCAAGATGCCATTTGCTCCTTTTGTAGGGCTTAATCATCATGGGCAATCTACACTTTTTGGTGGAGCTTGGCTAGAAAACGAAAAACAAGAAACGTTTGAATGGCTATTTGAGAATTTCCTAAAATGTATGTTTAGCAAGTACCCGAAGGTAATTATTACTGACCAAGACAAAGCTATGTGTAATGCGATAAAAAAAGTGTTTCCAAACACTCGACATCGCTTTTGTGCATGGCATATTAAAAAGCATGAGTCAGAACACCTTCGACCATTTGTTGCCTGTTATAGTGATTTTCAGGAATCATATAGAGATTGGGTAAACAGTGACACCATTGAAGAATTTGAAGCCAAGTGGGAAGTTATACGTGGTAAGTATAAAATAGAAGCTAATTGTTGGATAAGTGAAATGTATAACCAACAGATACATTGGGCTAAAGCCTTCTTGAAATATATTTTTTTGGCTGGTATGACAACCAGTGGCCGAAGTGAGAGTATGAATTCATTTTTTTGATGGATATGTGAATTTGCGGACCATGTTGAATGAATTTGTACAACAATATGACAAAGCAGTAGAGTCTCGAAGAGCTGCCGAAGAAGATGAAGACTTCAAGACTATGAACTCGAGGGCAATTCTTTCTTCAGTACACCCAATTGAAGCAAAAGCAGGTGAGTGTTATACTAGAAAAGTTTTTGAGATTTTTAAAAAAGAATGGATGGAAGCCACTAGCAATTTAGCTCATGACATTAAGCAAAAGTACAGAAGAAATCAAATATCGAGTTGGGCAACTGAATGTTGATAAAACATATTGGCGAATTGTTAGCTTTTGTTCTATCAGTCAAATGAGTGTAAAATGTTCTTGTGCCAAATATGAGACATATGGGATTTTATGCAAGCATTGTCTATATGTGATGAAGAAGAGGCATGTTGACACACTTTCGAGTCACTATATTTTACCTCGGTGGACTCTTAATGCTAGGTACAAGGTGGGTAATAGTAGTATCAGAATCGAAGAAATGAATAATGAAAATGGGGTTAGTGCATTCACTTTATGGTGTGTTCGGTCAAATTTTTCCAAAGTAATTGAACAAGCAGATTCTCCTATAAAGATAGAAAAAGTGAATACTATGTTGATAAAGCTTTTAAGTTTTAAATGATCTAACAATTCGAGAAAAATCTAAAGCATTTGAAATTGCATCTCAAGGTTCTTCTGTTGGAATTTCACAAGTAGATATGACGCCTCAGTTATGTGTTAGAGATCCTCTTGGTCCGACTAATACAAAAGGGTGTCCCAAAAACACAAGTAGAATAAAGTCTTTTTTAGAAATGCCGAAAAAGCGAACATGTTCTTATTGCCAAGGATTGGGTCATTATGCGACTAGTTGTTCAAAAAGAAAGGTAGTTATGATACGTATATAATTTTTCTTGATTTTCCTAGTATCGTACTTATATTTTATTTTGTGAAATTTTGCATGTATCAGATGGATGAATCGTTGCAAGAGAAACATGGATGAATCGTTGCAAAAGAAAGAGTGAGGGTGGTTGTCGTTTTTGTGTTTTTTCTGTTTTGGCTGGATGATGTGAAGTACAAAAGAATCTTGGATCGAGCTCGAATGAAATTAGTTAGATAATTTTAATTTTATGTTTTGTTCCGAATAGTAGAGATTCTTTTTTTTATATAATAATCTTACAATATTGAAATTGAAGTCAATCCATTTATTAACAAGCTATTTATGGCTTAATATGAAAGTACATTGCTATTTCGGACAACAATGAAGAGTACGTGGTTTTTAATGTTAAAGAAGATGATTGAGTTGTTACTTTGTGAAAAATCATAAGTACAATGCTATTTATGGCTTAATATGAAAGTACGTTGCTATTTCGGACAACAATGAAGAGTACGTGGTTTTTAATGTAAAAGTAAAGAAGATGATTGAGTTGTTACTTTGTGAAAAATCATAAGTACAATGCTATTTATGGCTTAATATGAAAGTACGTTGCTATTTCGGACAACAATGAAGAATACGAGGTTTTTAATGTTAAAGAAGATGATTGAGTTGTTATTTTGTCAAAAATCATAAGTACGGTGCTATTTATGGCGTAATATGAAAGTGCATTGCTTTTTCGGACAACAATGAAGAATACGAGGTTTTTAATGTTAAAGAAGATGCTTGAGTTGTTATTTTGTCAAAAATCATAAGTACGGTGCTATTTATGGCGTAATATGAAAGTACGTTGCTATTTCGGACAACAATGAAGAATACGAGGTTTTTAATGTTAAAGAAGATCATTGAGTTGTTATTTTGTGAAAAATCATAAGTACGGTGCTATTTATGGCTTAATATGAAAGTATGTTGCTATAGTGCAATAATTTTAAGTCGGAAACATATACTGAACGGAGCTGGTTAGAAGGTAACTGGGATAGGGACCAAATCTAATGAAATTGCCAATCACAGGGACCACAAGTGTCAAAATTGCAAAACTAGGATCAAAACTGCAGATTTGTGCCAATCACAAGGACCAAAACTGTAATTTACACTACAAAAAATATATATAAGATACACGTCCCAGGAAAAAGTCAAAAACCAACACTTTCCTGTGATCCTCTCAAACCAAGAGATCATGCTTTTGCAATTTTTAGTAAAACAAATGCAACTAAGTCACATTTCCATCATTCAAAATACAAATAATAATAATAATAATAAATAAAAAAATAAAAAAATTTCATAATCTAGATCTAGATATTGGCACCAAAAGGTGGGTTACATATACATTTGGTATTTGTGGATTCTAAATATATAAAGACCCAAGCAAAACAATTTTGGTGCACCAAAACAAGAACCCCAAGAGTTACAGAAAAGATTCTATCCTAGTTACATGTTGATGATCAAAAGTTTTAGTGCAAATTTGCTTCCATTTTCTTGATGGCTTTATATATTGCAGGTACATTCTTGCTGAAGGTTGACCACTTCTCAGCAGTCAAACTGATACCTATAAACAGCAGAAAAACAACAAACCCACATTTCAATGAACAAATCACAGCAATAATATGGCAATATGTCAAACTGATACCTATAAATAGCAGAAAAACAACAAACCCTTTTGTATGACCATTTGCTTGTTATTTCACACTGTCCAATGACCATATATGCTACTGAAATTAGAATCGATTGTCACTTTTGGTGAATGGCGTACCTGGAGAACCAAGTGGTGAATAACCTCATATTCTACATTGTCTGCTTCCATGGAGGGTGGCATTCCACAAGGTGGACAGCTGGCAGACAAGTGTAGCAACATATTTTTTGAGGCATTTTATCGAGCACTTGGTAGGCTTCTCTATTTCAAGAACTCTGATGCCATTAATACCAAAATCGATCCATTCAGTCCCACATTTGGGTATTTTCTTTTGAAGTACTAATGATAGATGAAGAAATTGATGACAACAAATTCATAAAAATACTAAAAATGGTTAACGAGAACTAGAACCTTTAGAAACAGGGTGATTTCACAATTGATTTCACATCTTGAGAAACTCACTGGAGCAGCAATCGCCAGGAACATCTTCGACTCCTTGAACGAGGGGATGCGTTGAAGGTCGTGAATAATTGCTGTCGATCGATTTGAAGGTCGTGAAGAATCTCTCTCGATCGACATCCGGGATCCGCATAAGCTTGAAGGGTTTAAATGTTGAAGAATTGCTCTCGAACATCATTAGAGCACCTTCGTTTATAAACGGAAATTAGAACCACGCAGAAGCTCTCGAACATCACTTGGGCACGTACAAATGGAAAGAGAAACATCACTGGAGCAGATTACGCATAAAAGGGGTAAAACGACGTGGTTTAAAGGGTTTTTCAGCTAAGCTTACACGGGGTTGTTATATATATTCACTTTTCCCCATATATATATATATATATATATATATATATATATATATATATATATATATATATATATATATATATATATATATAGGTTCAATTGAGGACACTTAAAAGGTTGAGAACGCGATGACAAACCTGGACCATCCAAAAATTCAGATCTAAGGCTATTAGCAAATGGGTCATTTATGTAAATTAGAAAACTCATGAGATGAAAATGTAACTTTTGTGTTGTCAAAAGGGTATAATGGGAATCAAATAGTTTAGGATCCATAAAATCAGCCATATATTTATCTCTCTCTACATCGAAAATCCCTCTCCCCCTCCAATCTCGTCTTTCCCGATCACGATTTCAAAACCCTAACTACAAGATGGTTATGTTATAGTTGGTTTGTTGCTTATATTAATAGTTCATACTATTTTACAATTGATTTAACAAAACAATTTTTTTTTAAAGTGTACCTGTTTTTCAATTTATAGGATACGCCCCGGTGACACTCTAATGGCCCATAGATTTCGTATATTCTTTTTTGCATCTTTGATCTAAAAGTATGGATTTTTAACACTTTTTGTGCATCATCAACTTTGGGAATGTCTCGTTGGGTTGTTTGCATAGACATCTTGAGAGGTGGAGAAGCGTAATTGATCAAATTGCAAGAGATCTTGCAATTTTTAGTTCTTTTCAATCAAAGTAATAAATGGATTTGAGATCTCGATGCCACAGGAGGTTGAAATATGAAGGCTGAAATTAGGGAGTAAAAGAAAAATTTTACTGCTGTGATTTTCTGCGAGGAATACACAAAAATAAATTTTGATACCACTTCCTCTTATTTTCTTTGAATTATTTTGTATTAGTAGCATTTGAATTATAGTTTCTTGATGTTACTGTAATATTAAGTAGTATTTGAATTATAGCTTCTTGTTTTCTTAAAAAGCGAGTAAAAATTTTAGTAACTTTTAGGCTACTAAATGGCATTAAAAGCCTAGCACCGGGCTTGTAAAAGTAAGATTCCAATATCTTATAATTCTTAATTATAAGTATTAAAATATTATGGTCCTTTTTTAAAAGCTTGTAATGAAGAATCATATCTCAATGTATTTGTGTTTTATCATGAATAACAACCCCTCATTTCAATTCACTGATGAATGTGCTTATTCATTGATGAATACTGTAACGCCAAGACTCTCTTTTTATGTAATAATAATAAAAAGGGTAAAATGGTCATTTTACCTTGGAAGGGTAAATTGGTCTTTTGGACAGAAAAGAATTTAGTTTGAAATAATATTTTGAGTTTTGGACTTAAAATGTTATAAAAACTGATTTTTGGTCATTTTACCACAAAAGGGTAATTTGGTCATTTGACCATGCGAGGGACCAAAAATGAAAAATATTGTTGGTTGTGGCAAATGTATAAAGAATGAAAGTTTTATTGTAATAAAACTTGATTATAGTGGCCAAAGTTCAAAAAAATGAACTTTAGGACTAAAAATGTAAAAATTTGAGGTATAAATAAGAGAGAGTTGACTCTCTCTTTGACTGTCCATTTGTGCAGCAACGGGGATGGGTTTTGAGAGCAAAAACCTGGAAATCTTGAAGGATTGAAGCATGGAATTGGAATCATGGCTTGGAATTGGTGATTCCTAAGCAAATTAAGGTTAGTAAACTTGATTTCTAGCCAAGTTCTTGAAGTATTCTTGATGGGTTTGATAGAGACTGAAATCTGCAAATTTCAGTTGTGATTATGTGTTTAAATTGGTGTAATACTTCCATTAAGTCATGCTAATAAGGACTTAATTCAAGAAAATGGAAGTAGGTTGTTATTTATGATGAATTTGAAGCTTTGGGGTTTTGGAACTAAGAACCCTAATTCTTCATTTTGATTGATTTAGTTGTTTTGAATGGTTGAAAACCTTGTTAAAGTATAAGGTTTTAGCCTAGAAACAAACCCCAAACGATTAAGGACTGGATTAAGGACTTAATGGGCAAAAACTGCATGCTACAGTGCACAAATCGCGGCTGGACAGGAGACCTGCGCAGGCGCCAGGTGCGGTGCGCCCAAGCCTCAGGCGGGGTACGCCCAGGCGCAGTGCGCCCTGGCCTAGGCGCAGTGCGCCTCCGAGCAGGGGCAGGCAGGGAATCAAAAACGCTAACTTTTGTTTAACTTGTCCGATTTAGCTCAAACTTGAACCGTAGGCTCGTTATGATCTGAAAAGTTTGGGAAAATTTTTATATTGAGTTTTCGACCCCTCAGGAGCACTGTAGATCGATACGAATGCCTCAGTGAATAGTAAAATTCACATAAAGATAGTAAATGTAAAGTTTATTATCTAGGCATTGTTTATAATGATATAATATTGGACTCTTACGTATTAGAGTCAATTTAAATGATTGTTAACCTATTATCATTTGGTATATAAATGAATATATAGGTATGGGACAAAATGGTTGTGGTGCACGCAAAGGCAAGAAACAACCGGAATTGAAACGCAGCTAGTATCCAGGTGAGTAATCTCACTGATATCATATGTGATATATGATGATTAAATTGTTACAGGTTGAAACAGCTTCGAGGGACGAAAACGACAAGTGTTAAAATATATGTAAAAGACAAGACCAGATAAGCCGTGAGTCATTGCGATGACAAGAACGGAGCTGTGAGTCAATACATATATATAGACACTATGAATGACAAGACCAGATAAGCTGTGAGTTTATAATAGACAAGAACAGAACTGTGAGTCAATAAAATGACAAGACCAGATAAGCTGTGAGTCTATAATAAACAAGAACGGAACTGTGAGTCAATATATCTATGTAAACTGTTATATAGACAACAGCGGGCTAACCCGTGAGTCTAGGCAACAGCGGGCTAACCCGTGAGCCACAGTTTATTCTGATAAGTTAGATTATATAGACAACAGCGGGCTAACCCGTGAGTCTAGGCAACAGCGAGCTAACCCGTGAGCCAAGGCAACAGCGGGCTAACCCGTGAGCCATATTTGATTTTGTATTGGATGCTATATCCAACCGGTATGGCCTATACGGCTATGATATTGTTACAGGTACATGGTGCGGCCTTTTGGCTATGATATCGGGTTATTAAACCCAGCTGGTGCGGCCTGCGGGCTATGATTTATATATTGATAATGTTTTGGTGCGGCTTATATAGCCATGACATATGATGCAGTCCATTGTGACTAAGAAACATGGGACAGAAACGATAGATATGATTATCTGTGCAAATAACTAATGTGGTTTGATAATTGCAGGTTGTAATGAAGTAGCCTGTAAGGCTACAAAATTAGGATGTGAAATCCTAAGAGATATATGGTCAGCCAGTAAGGCTATGAGTTTGGATTCGATATCCAGACAGATATACAAATATATTTGATACATGTTATTTGCAGGTTACGATTACTCACTGAGCTTTGTAGCTCATACCGTTTGTTAAATGTCCTTGCAGGTTAGCATAACCCTGACAGGGGTAAGGATAAAGTCCGTGACTCAAGAAGTGGACTTGTAGATGCTGTCAGTAGCAGCCCGGCTTCAAAGGAGACTATGGTATTATATACTCTCCTTGATACACTTGTACCCGTTTTTATTAAAATATACCCCTTTGTTATGGTTTTACGTAATGAAACCTTTGTTTAAAATAAAAAATTTTCAGGGGTGTTTTTGTTCTAAAAGCCGGGTGTTACAAATACAGTGGCTGATGTGGTCAATTCATCTTTATATGCGTATTCATTGATAAATATATTGTTTTTTTCTGGCAAGCTTCCCTTCGTGGTTAATAATTCAAGTTTTGTTTCTAAATCAATTTGTTATCTTGCAGGCTAAATCGTTGCTTAGCTTCGTGAGAAACCAACGTCATGGCAATGAAGGGAGGGGTTGAAGAAAATTCATTGATGAATAATCATATTTTTTTGTTGATTTTGCATCATTAATTGATGAATTTAGGAGTTTAGTATATCCAAGCATTGTATTCATTGATGAATAATCAAATTACTTGTTGATTTTGCATTCATTAGTATAATAAATCATTGTATTCATTGATGAATACCAAAATTGAGAGCAAACTTGTAACCAATTTCACGTATATTCATGTATGAATTTCATCGAATTGTCATGTTACATCGAATTGTCATTGACAAATTTTCCTGTAATGTCAATGTCGAATGCTTATTCACTAAATTCAGTGACGAATATTCACTATAATGCCATGTTATTTACGTATATTCATTAATGATTTTCATCGAATTTGTCATGTTACATTTTCATGTACGAATATTCGTTGATAAATTTTACTTCACTGCCAATGTCGACTAGTTATACACTAAATTCAGTGACGAAAATTAAAAAAAAAAAGGAAAAAAACCTACGAAAATTAAAAAAAAAGAAAAAAAAAACCCACGAAAATTCAAAAAAGTTATATTCAATGAAATAATTATAACAAATCCCATTATTTTAGGTAACTTATAATTATCTTGATTTTATTCATTAATATATATGCTAAGATTACTATTATACCATTGTAAAATGATTGGTCGAGAATTGTCCTCGCATTCTCAACCTTTTAATTTTCCTCGTTATATATATATATATATATATATATATATATATATATATATATATATATATATATATATATATATATATATATATATATATATATATATATATATATATATATATATATATATATGTATATATATATATTAGTCTCATTTTTAATGTCTAAAGTATATATTTATAGACATACACAACATTTATGTTTTATATATTTTAAATGAATTTATAATAAAGAATTATCGTATTCAATTTGTAAATATGTACAGTTATACTATTTACGACGTATTTAGAAAATCTAAACATCATGGTTTATGATAAATAAAATAAAAAGTGCTCCGTGTACCTAAAGTATATTTTGTGATTATTTGCAATATTTTGGTATACATATGTAAATTTATTTACTTTAAAAAAAGGTAATATAGTTGTTACTTTTTAAATATGATAAGGACCGACCGATAAATCATTTATACTGCGTGATTAGAGATGTATACATATGAAATGAACGACTCCTAATATTTAATCTCAAAAGTAATAAATTTTATAAACAAAGAAGTGTAATTTATATTAAAACACAAGTTATTATATTTACGATTTATAGTCGATATAAAGTAAAGTGTTAATCTTAAATACAAATGTATTGACTATTTAACAACCTAAGTATTTAATGGGACTCGAGTTTCCTATTAGTTAAATAAGTGACACATATTATGTTATTAACTTATAGTCTATGCTTAAGATATAAACTAAAAATAACTATAATGACGTTCTAGGTTGTTTCGTTGAAGTTCCTTCTAGTACAGGCTGGTGTAGATACATGGATATTCCTTGAGGTGAGTTTCGTTGACTTACCTATTATAGTAACAATTCATGTAATGTGTTATATTTTATGTGTTGAATGCCTATGTCTTTTAATAGAATAATGTGATATGTATTATGTGTTATGTATGTGTTGTCCATGAAGTACCAGGGGTGAATTGGGTAATGTATGCATGTATAAGTTATGTCCATGAAGAACCGGGAGTGATTTCCTGAAAGATCGTTGAAATCAAGACTGCACTCTGCAAAACTAACGGCGATAGAGTTGCCTTTTACATAACGGATTTTAGGTTTTCTTCATACACTTTGATTAGGAAACACTATTAAGTTACTTGCAAATGGGAAGTCCATATATATATATATATATATATATATATATATATATATATATGTATATATATATATATATGTATACAATTGTGGCCGCTTAACATGTGCCATTTACTGTTCATTCCTGGATTTTGCTAACCTGCGCGGTTATATCTTTAAAGATAATTGATTGCAGAATAATAATGAAGTATGCATTTGTTTAAGTGGTATGTAAGTTGCTTTGGTAAGGAAAGGAGCAAGGCTCGAATCCCTTCCCATTCTGTTTTTCTTTATAGAAATTTTAGTTATCTTCAAGTTTCACATTAATTTTAAATTTGTTTTACAAATTTGGTATACATCTTATTTTTTTAAATTTGCATAGCTTTTTTTTTATAGTTTCTCTCAATTTTTGTACAACTTTTTTTTTTGTTAGAAATGACTTTTTTTTTCTCAAATTCTTTTACAACTTCTTCTAAAATTATTTTGACAATTTCGATTACATTTTTTAACAATTAACATTACAAAATTTTCCCTAACCTTTTTTATATTTATGTTTTTTTATGTTCTTCAAAATTAGTTTTTTCTTTAAATTGGACAACTTCTTTTACAACAGTTTTTTAACAAATTTGTTTTTCAGAAATTTTATATTTTTGTATTTTATATAATTTTGCAAAGACTCTTTGTTTTTATAAACTTACAAGCCATTTTTTTGAAAATTTTTACATAGAAAATTATCCGCGGCAATGCGCGAAAGAATTCCGCTAGTATATTACAAACTTGGAGTGGGATCCCCAAAATATTGACGAAAGCCATCACTTGGTTATGTGTTAGTTTGGTCAGCAGAGAGACCCATATATGAATAAAGATATGTGTGTCTTCTATACCCTTGGACCCATTTTTGAAAACACGGTTCATATACAAGTCACTATCTTCAGTATTATGAAGAAATCACTAATTCCATATTTTATACACACATAATAGGATTACTTTTCTCATGAAGTATCGATACAACATGTGGGTATAAGGAATGTTACCCCTTTTCCATTAATCCAAAGAGACTTCCAAGTGTATCGCCATCACCATTTAAGGAGGATGCAATATAATCAACTTTCAATGATTTAGGAATGGAACCTTATCATTTTCGATAAGAGAATCTCAAGAAACAAATGCCACATATTAGCATGGATATTATTAGAATTTTGTGCAACCAGTGTGAAATTTGTCATGTTGTAACTAGAGTTGTTGATAGAAAATCCGATAATGTTTTTCATAAATATTTTTACCATTTGATCCGAAATCGGCAAATAATTTTTTCCAAAAGTCTGAATTAAATTTGAAAATTCGATATAACCGACGTCAGATACAAGTAAGTTTTCAAAACCAGATGATATGATAATCGGATTTGTTGATTTTTTTTTACAAATTAAATTTAACGCCAATCAAATATATTTGATATAACTACAAAAGAAAAAACAAAGGTAAAAATACAATTTTTATTAGTTATTTAAATCGTCATCTTCTTTGAATATTCGATTGCTTAATCCAACATTTTATGGAATTTGTCTAATTCATCGTCGATGTGACCATCATCTACATCGGTCATTGGTATGAATATATGATATCCCGAGTAAGTCTCCTTCTTCATGAATGCATTGCTCGAAATACAATGAAGAACTTTCACCATATTGAAGTTATACCAGATAGTTGGGTTTGAGTATATTTTAAGAACTGTCAGTGTGTTGAAACCACTGGAAGAATATATATATATATATATATATATATATATATATATATATATATATATATATATATATATATATATATATATATATATATATATATATATATATATATATATATATATATATATATATATATATATATATATATATATATATATATATATATCCTATACTAATAAATAAGTAACTCAAAGCCACATGTCATCACCACATTCATTTTGCCACACGTCATTTTCTCATAATTTTAAATTTTTTAAAAAAAATTAATTGGTTTGAAATGTTTCTAACTCTTTAATGATTGGTTTAATTATCATTCAATTTCAAAATTAATTGTTATCATTCAATTTCAAAATTATTTATTTATTAATATGATATTATTTTTTAATGTGTAGAATGATTTGAGAGACATTAGAGAGACAATTGACGTCATAATATTTTGATGAATGATTACAATCATAATAGTGAATTTGATTTTAGTAACGGTGACATTCTCATAATCAATTATATTTATCAAAATACAAAGTCGTAATAGTAAAAATCAAAAGCAATATGTCACGATAAACAAATTTCTTATGTAAAATTATTAATGTTTAGATATTTTTTATTAATAATTTTTTTATGTCATCCCGTGTAATACACGGGTTTTACAACTAGTATATACATACATACATACATACATACATACATACATACATACATACATACATTGAGAAAATGGTAGATTAAATGTGAGACTATGAGACTACAAACTAACGGATAAGATTAAATCATTCGGTGTCCAAATTTTGCAATTTTAGGTCGGATAGCTTTTGGGATTTTTAAGAGTCTGATAACAGTGTTTAGGTTATGTTTATCGTTATTTTTTGTGTTTTCTTAGATTATTATATTTGTCAAATCAAACATAGTTTATAAGCTAGCTGTTTTTAAAATACTTAGTTTCAACGAGCTTTTTTTATCTTTTTTTATTTAAATTTATACACCATTAATAATTATAAAACAAACTCATTTTTTATATATCTTTTATGATATTTTAATTTTTGTATTAGCTTATCCAATAGTTTTTATCAAAGATTACTTTTTATCAACGAGCTTTTCAATTACATTCTAAATTTTCAATTAATACAAGTTTGTGGGACCTAATCTCGAAATAAATTGCCTTATCTTAGTTTTTTTGGAAACGGCAACTGGCGGGACGGCGTATCATCGTGCCACCGCCTACCAGGCTAGTCACCCAGCCCGCGTTCGAGTCTACTCCAAAGAGAAAACCAACCCCACACAGCGGCCACCCAGTTTCCCTTAAGGGGCTTCACGGCATGTATGGGACTCGAACCCGTTTACGCGTCTCAGGGGAAAATCCCCTGTATGTGTTCAGGACAGGGATAGAACCCACGACCTGCCTCCACACAAGGACTATAACCCGGTGCCTCCACCCAGTTGAACTGGGCTTCCTTGGCTGCCTTATCTTAGTTATCACGGAATATGTGACGTGGTTTCGGTAATAGTACATTGACATGATAAAGTGGACCATGTTGAATAAATATTTGGCAAAGATTAGACGCCTGAGCGATTCGCAGGTCCACTGCAATTTGGTGGGAGCCCAACAGGAGGTGGAAGTCCATGTGAGATGTGATCATGAGTTTACATAAGAATGGAATAGTATTGTGATAGATTGATTGTTAGTTAGGTAATATAATTTTTCTTAATAATGCTTCACACTTTAAATATTTACAATAAAGTCTAAACATGTGAAACTAATAACCAACTCGCCATACTTTCCTCGAACATACATAAAAATATGTTGAACACAAAATTCATTTCAAATAAAACAAAGTACGTATTATTTTATTTTAGAAGATTATGAGCGTGTATGGCAAAATTAATTGGAAACTAGTAGCGGTTAGTGGATAACTGGTAGCGGGAAGCGGATAGATGGAAGCTGTAGCTTTTAGTTTGTATATTACTGTTTGACAAAAGTAGCTGAAAACTTTTAAAATATGTAAAATTACATAAAATGACATCTACGTAAATATTGGTTATAGTTTTAACGGTATTCTAGTAATTAATAATATAATTGGTAGTAGCTTTTTGTTAAACGCTACTTCAACTGGCTTTTAAAATAGTAGTGCTTTGTTTAAAATAAAAGCTTCAAGTTTGTGTCGCCGAACGAAGCTTTTGATTTTTATTAGAGCTATTTCCTAAAAGCTACAAGCTAGAAGCTCTCAAACACGTGCACCGAATACGCCCTATGTAGAAGCCGGTATTTAGGGCACGTTTTGGATTAATCGCAAAGAATCAACTTTTCTGATTGAACCATACTTTAAACTTTTATTTCGTTGAAACCATTTTGATCTCCTATGACATATCTATTGATTTCCTATAGCATGTCTTCATATTCTCATGACGACATGGAAGATTAAATTTTTGCATAATTTGATAGATTAAATGTCATCTTTTGAGCATAGATTAACTGTCTGGTTTGATTATTATATATCTAAATATTACATAAATATTAGATTAAATAAGGCCCACTCAACCCACCTCCACCCTCCAATGTCCTAGCCCATCGAACACTGTCCTATCCGTTCAAATTCAATAAAAGAGACCACAAACACTTTTGCTCATCTCGTGTAAAACCACAAAGACTAAGATTTCGTCCGTTTTTACACTCTCTTTTGTGGGTTCTACTAAAACAATTAAAAATACCAATTTAATCAAGAAAATGAAGAATTGTCAAATATTTACCAAGAAATTATGTGGATTTTCCATTGAAAATGCGCAAGGGTTTGAGGAGTGGGATGTAAAAAGGGAGTATTGTGGGGTAGTATTGCAAAATTAATTGGCATGGAGGAGGATCCTAGTGCTCCTAACATTTTAATGAAAGTTTCCACAGTGAACCATCGGGTTCTATTGGAGTGAACAAATGGACCACAAGTATCGAACCAAACTAATATTGGTACCGAACCAGTATCGTATTCAATATCTCGGTTTGATATTTAGTACTTATTTTTTTAGCCTTTTTAGTGTAACATCCCAATTTCCAATCAAAAATTTTCTTTAAAAATTGTAAGTAAAAGCATAGGTAATCTTATTAGCATGCTTAAAAGGTGTTCATCAAAACTATTACCAGAGTGTATACATCCAATAATTTATAAAAATCTCATTTAATAATACAACTGCAAATCATTAATATGCGATGCACCGCCGTCACGCCGAGCTCACCCCTTTTTCAACTGAAATACCTGAAAATGTTTTAAAATCAACGGGTAAGCACAAAGCTTAGTGAGTTCCGCAAATTACCATACATGCCCACAAATTAAACAACCCGTCCTCGAGAACGACCCGACCCTACCCGCCATACAACAGCTACGGGCGTCCATCATACAACAGCTATGGACACGGGGCGGTTCTACCCATCATACAACAGCTATGGGTTCCCGGTTATGACCCAGCCCATCATACAACAGCTATGAGACAAGGCAATAGTCTAACTCGTCATACAACATCTACGAGGGGACACGCATCAGTACTGAGCCCAACAACAAATAATCACAGATATAAAGCAAATCATATAACTGTAAATAACACACAAGATGCCTAACATGCAACATCATATAGTAAGGTGAGGATACTCACCTGAATCACAACCGTCTGTATAATTGCTAATATCCCAAACTAGGATCGTCCGATCACCTAAATCCCACATACACAACATATTAATCACTGACCGAACTCCTATAGACTGGCCTAAAGGTTAGACCCAACATTTGCCACCAAACAGGGGTCGAAAATAAGTTCTTGGTCAAACAGTCAATCGTCGCGGCGCGACTTCTCCCTTCACGCGTCGCGGACTATCGTCGCACTTACGGGGTTTACCCGAATCTGCGTCGCTGACATAAGCAGTCCGCGCCGCGGACTGTAATAGTCCGAAAACCCCTGTTAACCCTTCACCAGTACAACCATCGGTTAGGGTTCCATTCTACACCCTCCTTGGGATCAAAAACTATCCTAAGGCCACTTTCTTATGGACATGCAAGTCTATGCATGTCCATGGTCCAAAACCCTAAGTATTACAAGCCATCTGATATCACTATCCAAGGGATAACACTACATGACGGGATGAAATGGTAAATCAGAAAAGGTAGATCCTCTTACCTTGCTTCTGAACACGGAGGGATGCACGCAAACCGATACAAACCTTCTCTCACGTCGTATCTCCTTCTTCTAATCTCCCAAAACCTTCAAAGCCTTGAAGTCAAGAAGCCCCTGTCGAAACTAGTCGCCTCTACTCCAGAAAGCCTCCAAAAACACGAACCCTAGGGCTGGGACCCTTTATATAGGCGTTTAAATCCGAATTAGGGGTTTTCATGACTGCGGCGCACTGCGCCGCGGATTCTCCCGAGCCGCGCCGCGCGTACAATTCATGCGTGAATCCAGAATCTTCCCAAGCCGCGCCACGGATCCATCCGGGCCGTGCCTCGGCAGAACGGGTCTTACAATTCTCCCCCACTTGAATGGATTTCGTCCCCGAAATCCGTGCCTGTAAACAACTCGGGGTAATGCCTCCGCATTTCTTCCTCGGGTTCCCAAGTTCATTCAGACCCCTTTCGATGCTGCCACAGCACCTTATCTATCCCTATCGTCTTATTCCGTAAAGTCTTTATTTTCCTTTGTTTGATAGCAACCGGTCGCTCCACATAATTCAGGCGTTCGTCTACTTGAATATTCTCCAAAGGCACTATTGTAGTTTCATTGGTAATACACTTCATGAGTTGCGAAACGTGGAACGTGTCGGGAATCTGGCTAAGCTGCTCGGGCAGCTTCAACTGGTAGGCTACCTTACCTACTCGCGTGGTGATTCGATATGGTCCAATATACCTAGGGCTACGCTTTCCTCGACTCCTGAAACGAATAACTCTCTTCCAAGGAGACACCTTAAGAAGAACAAAACCTCCAACCTGGAACTCGAGATCGGACCGTCGTCTCACAATTTCTCTCCCAATTGCACGCTATAGAACGTGTCGCATTGTATAGCCTCAACTAAGAAATCTAAAAATTGCTACATGTCTAACTAAACTCCAGATTCCATTTACTATACTAACAATGATCCGGCATACCCGAGGTCCAACTTGCCCCTAAAGCGATACCTTAACGACCAAACTCCGACTTGCAAACTCAGGACCTAACGCTGTCTATCTTCATAATTCTTCCTTTGACTCAAAGTAGTCTACAATCTCTTCCTGTACACACCCAAGTCCTGACACCTTCTCCCGTAGGACTTCTTGCACATGAGACCATTTCTCGCGTGCTAACCATTATCATAAAGAAGTCCACTAATATTGCATAGGAAACTGCAACTTCCACCAACCTAAGAACGTAATCCCGAAGGAACTCCTTCAAGCGTCTACATTGATCTCTCCATGCAGCCATCCTTCTAAGGGTGATGCACCATACTGAAACAAGTTGAGTCTCGCAACTTTACGAACCTTCTCCTAAACTCCTGAGGGAGCTGCACCTCCTTACCTGATATCTCCATACAGAGCACCATATCGGGATACCTTCTCCCGAGCCTTAACATCATCCACCTCAGCATACTATAATATACTCAAAGCGAGCACTCCTGCTCCATCGGTCTACGACATCCCCGATTTTATCATCACACTGAGGGGTTCCCTGGTACTTCCGCGATGAACCCATATAGGCATTTCTCCAAGTTCTACCTCAGGAACCTTCGGAGACCAAATTAGCTACAAGTCCTTTGGTGATTGGCCTTGACCTTCCCACCGATCAAACATCTCTCCACTTATCCATTCCCACTTCCTTACCGGCCAGATCATCAATAATCCTCTCAAATATCATATACATCCATGTCACCCCTCGGGCAAACAAAAAAAACTTGACACAAACTCTTCGTTCGTCACCGCACAAAAGCCCCGTCTATATCTAACATCCAAGGCGACCATAATGGGTTAGCCATCCTCCCCTAACCCCACTTCACAACCTTCATTTACCCAAACTATCTCACCTAAAGGCGTTCCCTTCCACGGTTTCACATCTAAGTCCTTATCTTGAATCCAATCCGCGCAATCTTCATGTCGCCCTGATCCGCCCTTGGTTTTCATCCCTACCAGCTAAGCAGCCATCAGCAAAATCAAGGCAGTCTTCACCTCAACTAATCCGACAATTGCGATCATGGAGGGGTCCATAATTATCTCCCATCCTACTGAACAATCCAAGGGTACTAATCTTCGGCACCTAGATAACCATTAGCTCCTCCCGTACAAAAATGATCTACCCCACAAACCAATCTGACCAATAAGCCCGTTGTAACCGTATCTCGTACTTGTGGGAACATGGCGCAGAATTGGTACAATAAAGGACCCGACACTTCCGACCAGCACGAAGTACTTACCAGAACACCGCACTGCGCCACCGCAACATAGTATTCTCCATTCGACAATACCCTACCTCTCACCGCAGCTCAACCTTGGACAAGGCACAGTACCTCGGTACTCACGTGAGATACTAATCCTCCACGACATAAAAATCTTAATCGATCACTAACTAATAAGATACAATGCTCCTGGCCAATGCTTATCCTTATTCCTAGCATCCCTTATATTTTCCGAATAACATATCCCTCGTCATGCCTTTATCTCATCGTTGCTTAATATATTGTTTCCGTGTTGATCCTTCCCGGTTGATACAGCATCTCACCAACACGTTTCCTTAAAACCTCGCTCCGACCCTTTCCTTACTTTGCCCAGCCTTTCCTGCCTTGGAAGGCTTCTCAGCTCGCGATCCGTTCCTTTCTTGAAACTATTGACTAGCGCTCCTGAGATGAGCTGTCACATATGACACATCCCTTACTAAATGTGGCAAATGGGTCGGGTCATGACACTAAACGAGTTGAGAAGGGTGAACCCAGACACGACTTGTTTACGTAAACGGGTTGAATACTGTAACTCGAACTCGACACGATTATATCGTGTCAACCCAACACAACCCATAGACCCGTTTTAAATATCGGGTCAATCCATGACCCGTGTAACTCGTGACCTGTGTAACCCGAACTCGGCCCTCAACTGTGGCGAGTCTTGGCTACTCGGCCAAAGAAATCGCAACTCAATCAACCGGGTCAACTCACAGAGGTTTAACCTAAGATGGTTAAGTTGAAACCAACCAGGTAGCTCGTTCACCAAACCAAAGTCGGGACCAAGCCACCTTTTAAGACTCTAGAGTCACCCCCACTCTTATATAAGAGTGGAAATCAACTCTATTTTCTTACACAACGCGATGTGGGATGGCATTCTAAGGCTCTGAAAATGGAAGGAGAGTTATCTCCTTATAAAGGAGATGAAAGTGGCGTCAGTTTCCTCCCCACAGCGATGTGGGATGAACTTCAAATGCCAGAAAAATATAAACCTGTTGTATTGAACAAGAATCGAACCTGGAACCTCCATGTTGAATGCACTAAGCGTTAGCCATCGAACCAAGTTGATGTTTGTGTCTTTATTTCGTAGCTAATATATATATATATATATATATATATATATATATATATATATATATATATATATATATATATATATATATATATATATATATATATATATATATATATATATATATATATATATTCTATATTTCAATGGTAAATCACCATACATTCCTTTAGGTTTTTCTTTTAAAAATTTTGATACAATTTACACTACTCTTTTTTATTTTCATACTACAACTATTAATCTATAACATTAATATATATAATATACATAAAAATATAAAATTTATAATATATATATAATTAAACGGGCCATTCGGGTCATTTTCGAGTTGAAAGTCTTGACCCTAACCCAACCCGTTTAAATTTCGTGTCGTGTCGTGTCAACCCGTTTACTTAAACGGGTCGAAACCTCTTACCAAAACCCGCTAATTTCGTGTCGGGTTCGTTTCGGGTTGTTGTGTCGTGTCTGATTTTGCTAGGTCTATCCCTTACTTCGAAGACTTTTGTCCTACATGCATAACTCTTGTTGAAGCCTGAAGTGGATTCCCGGTCTCTGAATAATTCCTCTGCGTCAATCCTTCTAAGTATTAGTCCATGCAAGCAGAACCCTTGTGTTCCAAGTCACCATGCTTGCACAATCTTGCAGTCGACCCAACAGGTCGCGTTGTCTCCTTAGTCCGGCGTCTCACCTTCCATGCTCTGCCCTTTTTATACCAAAAATTGACTCTCTCGCTCCCACTGCTGTCCAGGTCCTGAGTTGAAACGAAATGCAATCGTCCAACGTTCTCCACGCCTTAATGGAAATAATCAAAAACTCCCATGGAGGTGACCACGCATTCCTAGCATGGCCAAGATCATTGCCATGAGACTTCCATCCTCAATGGTCGGTTATGTCACACTGGGAACCCTTCTTCCCTTTCCGCTTCAACCCTCTACTTGTGGCTATCTGTCCAAGGAGCCATCTTCTGTGGGTCTTTATCCTATACGTCACACACTACTCGCATTCTTCGTCATACCTTGTACGTAGTCTCTAATTACTCTAACTTTAGCTGGGTAGCAGGAATCAAGGTCCATCAGCTTCAGCAGCTGGACGGGCCCTTCCTGCTCTTCGAGTGACACAAGTCGACATAATGTCGGCACTTAAATCAATCTGGATTCTCGTCCATTCCCCTAAAGGAGTACCTGGAAATCCTCTGGAACAGACCTACAGATTCCCAAGCCACGATTTCTAATTAGCTGCCGAATCCTTCTCCCTCTATCATCATAACCCAAGTCCAATGCTTGATAATTCGTAATGTAAGTACTCCCATATTCCAGCAGCTGAGTTATTTCCGCATTAAGCTTCGTTCCTTCTCTTAACACAGCAACTCTCCCCTACTTGGAATCTGTGCCAATACCTAGTGCTGATCGCGATCGATCAGCGCCTCGAACCTTTGTAACAAATCCAGTCCTCATACCATGTCGTTAGTCCATTAAACAGGAATAAGGTCTATCAGGATTCACATCCATAGACCTTCGAAACATCGACATGCAAAACCCAGATGCATCGACTAGCAACCCGGATGCATCGCCTAACCCATTGCTGTCAATCATAACCCTCGTTGATACCTCAACGGCGATCAATTTCTGCACCTATGATCCATCCCGATCCATCTCCATCGGTTACACCCGAAACTACTCCTAATCCACTCTTCATTACTGAACATCGCCACGATGAAGACGTGTACTTTCCTTTCGCCACTAATCCATAATGTAAATCATACCTGATTCTCTACTCTACCCGGTTCCTTAGAATTTATGGTAACTCCTCCTGACTCAAGTATGAATCCTGTGCTTTCGGCAGTACGGGCCATGTACTACCTTCCACACCTATTCGTACTTGTTCCAAAATTTGTCCCCCAATACTCTAATTCACCACTCACTCATCTATTCGACATTGGTATTCATACGGTCTAGCACCCAAGTGCCTAACACTCATCCTGAGCTACCTAGGATCTCACACCCCACCCGTGCCTAAAAGAACTTCTGCTAACACCATCGGGTCGCCTCACGGACACACTGTCGTATGCAATCGAGAATAAGATAGACATTAGAATAAATGATCCTACCCCAAAGTCATAACCAAACAAGGAGCAGCCAGTAAGGCTAGACCAAGAATTCTTAGGCTATCTTGTCCTAATTGTATATAACCTAATAGCATTCACTAAGCAACCTAATAATGTTAGCATAGATTCTAAAGCAGCACAAATAACAACAACAAGAAGAAGGCATCCTAATCCAAGCATTTCTAGCATGCATTTCTTGACTAGGTTCTATGCCTACTTTTTAGCATAACACATATCATCACATAGCACAAACTTGGCATGGGTAATTAGGAATCACAAAACTTACTTGAGCTCGGTTGACTATTCACATCACATCTCATTCTTTCTAAAACCCTTTTATTCATTAAAATCATGAGTCAGGTGTGCGTACCATGTTTCCAATTCCCAAGCAACAATCAAACAAGAACATGTAAGGGAATCTTCCACATGATATTCAACGCAACTACTTAAAACTTTTATAGAGAAAACATCATTTCTTTAATGAAAAGCTCTTAGTCCTAAGTTTGAGTTTGGATTCCCAATACAGTTCATCCAAATCCCTCAAACCAAGGCTCTGATACCAATTTGTAACGCCCCAATTTCCAATCAAAAATTTTCTTTAAAAATTGTAAGTAAAAACATAGGTAATCTTATTAGCATGCTTAAAAGGTGTTCATCAAAACTATTATAGAGGTATACATCCCATAATTTATAAAAATCTCATTTAATAATACAACTGCAAATCATTAATGTGCGATGCACCGCCGTCACACCGAGCTCACCCCTTTTTCAACTGAAATACCTGAAAATGTTTTAAAATCAACGGGTAAACACAAAGCTTAGTGAGTTCCGCAAATTACCATACATGTCCACACATTAAACAACCCGTCCTCGAGAATGACCCGACCCTACCCGCCATACAACAGCTACGGGCGTCCATCATACAACAGCTATGGACACAGGGCGGTTCTACCCATCATACAACAGCTATGGGTTCCCGGTTATGGCCCAGCCCATCATACAACAGCTATGGGACAAGGCAATAGTCCAAATCGTCATACAACATCTACGAAGGGACACGCATCAGTATGAGCCCAACAACAAATAACCACAAATATAGAGCAAATCATATAACTGTAAATAACACACAAGATGCCTAACATGCAACATCATATAGTAAACTGAGGACACTCACTTGTATCACAACCGTCCGGATAATTGCTAATATCCCAAACTAGGCTCGTCCGATCACCTAAATCCCACATACACAACATATTAATTACTGACCGAGCTCCTATAGACTGGCATAAAGGTTAGACCCAACATTTGCCACTAAACAGGGGTCGAAAATAAGTTCTTGGTCAAACAGTCAATCGTCGCGGTGCGACTTCTCCCTTCACGCGTCGCGGACTATCGTCGCACTTACGGGGTTTACCCGAATCCGCGTCGCTGACATAAGCAGTCCGCGCCACGGACTGTAACAGTCCGAAAACCCCTGTTAACCCTTCACCAGTACATCTATCGGTTAGTGTTCCATTCTACACCCTTCTTGGGATCAGAAACTATCCTAAGGCCACTTTCTTATGGACATGCAAGTCCATGCATGTCCATGGTACAAAACCATAAGTATTACAAGCCATCTGATATCACTATCCAAGGGATAACACTACATGACGGGATGAAATGGTAAATCAGAAAAGGTAGATCCTCTTACCTTGCTTCTGAACACGGAGGGATGCACGCAACCCGATACAAACCTTCTCTCACGTCGTATCTCCTTCTTCTAATCTCCCAAAACCTTCGAAGCCTTGAAGTCAAGAATCCTCTGCCGAAACTAGTCGCCTCTACTCCAGAAAGCCTCCAAAAACACAAACCCTAGGGCTGGGACCCTTTATATAGGCGTTTAAATCCGAATTAGGGTTTTTCATGACTGTGGCGCACCGCGTCGTGGATTCTCCTGAGCCGCGCCGCGCGTACAATTCATGCACGAATCCAGAATCTTCTCAAGCCGCGCTGCGGATCAATCCGGGCCGCGCCTCGGCGGAACGGGTCTTACATTTAGTTTTGGTGTTTTAGGATTCAGTACTCGTTCAGTCTAGTTTGGGTATTTTTCCCATCTCTAATTTCAAAATAAACCTATTTTCTCGAACCAAATTAATATCGTACCATATACTTCAGTTCGGCATTATTTTTACTTTTGTCCCCTTCAGTTTTGTCAGATCTTGGTTTGATACTGGTTCGGTCCGATTCCGGGACCGAGCTCACCTTAGGTTTGATTGTTAGCATACCCCTCTATGGTTTTTATGCTACTGATGAATAAATGGCTCATAAATGATATGATGTTTCATGATAGGGTCTTTGTAGACAAAAATATATAAATGGTCGTCGCTATTTGGACACAATACGAATTTTACTCAGTTTTTCCATAAATTACTTAAATCGTCCATGTTGTTTGGTCAAAAAGAGCACATTTATCCCTAACTTTTGTTTTCCACTTGGATCGTCCCTGTCGCATGAGTGTGTTGCGATTTTAGCCCTTGTTAGATACAAAAAGACTATTATATGCTTTCTTATTCTTTTATGCATTCCTTATTATTATTTTTCATTTTATTAAATACGATTAATATAGTAATATTTATGAGTCCCACCCTTTCCCTCATCCCCTTTAAAATAGATTTATCTAACTCCCAACCTCCGTCAACCCCATCTTCCTATTACTCTATGTCACTAGAGCTGTTGCGGCAATCGGTCACTTGTAAGTATGTGAAAGCTTCGAAAGCATATGGCGTTTGTGGATCTCGAAAAGATGATAAAAGAATCTTCTCCCTCCTTCCATTATTAAACATTATCCCTTATTTAGTTCATAAACCCAGTAGACAATGCCTATGGATCCCGAAAAGAGGTGTCACCAGCTTTAATTTGAAGTTAGGTTTGGTGTATAATGTTAGGTTTTGAGTTTCAGAATACGACAAAGCACCACGCCTTTTCCCTTCATAGGTCTGGCCAAAACCCCTCCCATTATTAGTGCATTATTATACGCTCTTCAGTAATTTAAGGAAAATGAGATGTTTCTAACACTTTAAGACAAAGTTTGATCTGATTATGGGATATTCATTAGTTATATTAGGAACAAGATATGGTTTGGTAAAACTTTAGAGTCTTAGATATTTTCAAGTATTTTTTTGTCACTGTGTATCATTTTACTACAGTTGGTATTTTTGGGTATTATTTATCTTAGCGTTTATTATTATATATGTATCCATCATAATATGTAAGCATTTATAGGAGTGTTTAAGAGATGGAAATGTTCTATAATGATGAGTGATTGTTAGGCTAGAAATAGTCCATGTGTTTTAGGAATGTTTTCCTTGTTTTATATAAATAGAGATTAGATTGGTCACTGTCAGTATTCACCAAAAACATGTAGTCTGCTAGGTAGAGGGAGTGGCTGGAAAATATCTCCTAAGCTTTCGTTACTGAGAATCATATTTTATACTATTTTTTGTCTAAATTATAGGATTACTCATCTTTTTGTTTATCAAATTTTATGTTAGTTACATTTCAAAAAATTTATTATTCCACACTTACATATTATAACAAGGGTCCTTACAAACGTATTGGTACCTGACATACATTATTAGACCTTGCAGACAGGAGGTGGAATTATGTCAGTTTCCTATGTAACTCTTTGATGAGACTAAAGAGGTTTCTCAACCTCTTGTTAAGAACTAGTGACATCATTAGTTTCTTGTTGGTTGACTCTTAAATTTCTTCAAGATAAATTTGGCTCCCACTGGTCTGTATGTGTATTAGCTCCCATTTTAAGGAAGATTGTCTTTGAGCAACAAAAGCATTATTCTCATCAACATTCAAAATCATGTAGGATATCGAACAATATAACACTACTTTGATATAGGTTTAAGCTTCACGATTTTCATAAGCCTTGCAAACTCTAGACTTTCAAATTATGTGAGTCACAGAATATCCACATTTCATATTTCAAAGTATGTTATTGAAACCTTCTTTGTTGGTACAAGGTTTAGGACTTTTGTAGCACTCTTCAATGTATAAACTTATAAATTGTTAGAATCATAGTACTCCTCATCATGTATTGATCCATATCTAGTAATATTTGACTTACCTTTTTCTAGACACACGGTTATGCTATTGTACACCATATGGAGTTACTATTGAAACAATTTTAGAGTTCCTTAGATAAACATTATATTCTTGACTAGGATACTCAGTATCCCTTTCGAATCTGAGTACCTTATCCTTTTGCCTAGTTGATAATCTAGTTCGTTTTAGATGGTCTCGAACAGCTTAAAGGTTTCAGACTCGTGTTTAATCACAAGTATACTTTATTGAAAGGTAACAAAGTATCATTGACCGTGTAATATGGTTGATTTAAAAGACCCACACACAATGTAAACTAGGTCAAACAGATCCTTGTTGCACACAAAGTTACTCACCCATGAATAGTTCTTTGTCATCTCTATTGATAAACAAGACTTGCATTCATCATAATACATATAGTCAAATGATTATCAAAATCCTATCAACTTGGAATTTTGGTGATGTACTTCTACTTTATATGATCAAGAAGGCAGTTTCCACAAATACGTCTTATCCAAATGATTTGGATGTAGTCAAATAAACATTAAACAATTGTTATTGTACTAGTTACATATATGTCATGATAGTGGTTTCCTTTAAAATAAAGGACACATCTCATAAATAAATTTATTTTTTATTTTAAATCCAAGTCAAATCCATCTCATGAAATAATATATACATCAACAATTTCAACATAAAACCATAAATAAAGCACTAGAGAAAGTGGGCTGGTTCCTAATCCTATTGATAGTAGCAGGTTGCTCCTGGTCCATTATTAGATCCAACTCTCTGTATTTTAGCTTTATACTTGTATTTGGTCTATGCCCTTATTATAAATGACAGTACCACATCTTGTCCATTACTGAAGAGATAGAAGTAAAGTGCTATGGAGTTATAAATACAAATGAAACAACATACTCTTTTCCTTGTATGTTTTTTCAACTCCTTTACATATCTTGGCATTGATATCTTCCATGTCCTATTTCCTTATAGTGGAAACAATATATCTCCTTAGGATTCTTAGATTGAGGTATCTTGGAAAAACTCTTCACCATAAGAGGCCCTGGCCTTTTCCTCTTGATGCCTCCTTTAGGAGTAGTTGTGTTGGAAGTTTTACCCATGTTAGGGTCTTTGTTCTTAAGTATTCTATGTAATTCCAAGAAAGATACTTTCATGTTCTTCATGTTAATGTCAAAAATAAATTAATCATAAGAATTAGTCAACAAGTTGAGGACACGATTCATGGCTAACTCTCTAATAACTCTATACTGATTGGTAAACCTACCTCCACAACTTGTCAATATATCCATTCATCTTGAAAATATCGATATCCACACTTTCTCCATCATGCAGTTGCATCCTACTAGAGCTTTCATGACGTCAAATTATTCATGTCTAACCCACCATTGGAACATGTCCATAAGTTGGTTAATCGTGTCATATGCACCAACACTTCTTAAGGTCAGTTGAAGCTTGAGAGTCATGGTGCCTAACATAATGTAAACCACCTCGGTTGAACCAGTTTAAATGTTTCTCATGATTGTCCATGATAGTTCTAATAGATATGGCTGGAGAATCCTTGGGAATATGTTTCTTGATGGTATAAAAAATTTCCACAAAATTGACCACTAGTCTTTAGTTTTGGAACCAACAAGCATGTTATATGTCATTGAGCTTATCTTGATTGTCGAGACATCACAGTGCAAAACTTGTCATGAACGAATTATCCATTGATGACATCTATAAAAGTAAAGTTAAACTGTAGTTATTTAATTATAATCCTTACAAAGTAATTACCTAAAATTTTAATTAAAAAAAAGCTATGATCCATATATAAATTCCTATTACGAAGAGGTTTATCGTAATTATAAAGAGAATTTATTTAGGTAGATAACCATTTACTAATTTCATCTCAATGAAACCGGACGTCACATCTGAAAACTTAAAGCCTAACTGCCGTGTTTGACCAATGCACTTTCCCCCTGTTGAAAGACTATTAGCTCATGTGTACGACACTTAATGGATAGTGTATCATTTATATTTTTAGAAAAACGGAATTTTGTTTTCATTTAGTAAAAAACAATTTTAACCGTTGAAAACATAAAAATCACTTATAAAACTATTTTTCTAATTTTCCAACTCCCATTCAAGTTAAAGCACTTTAACTCACTGTATTTAGGTAAAACAGTTTTTTTAATGTTTTATAAAAAAATATTTGTAACTTTTAACACAATATTCTACGTTTATTTCGAAACGTCATTTAATTATTTTTATAATTTTGCAAACTTTTGAGTTCAAACTTTTAACTTGTAGTTTTGAAAACCATTTTTAAACAATTTCAAAACTTTTGGTTCGACCAAATAAATTAAAACATTTTAAAAACATTTAGCATTTTCAAAATTTAAACCATTATAATTTTAGCTTTTGACAAAACATTCAACATTTTAAAATCTCTTACGATACTTGTTTATATTTTCTCAATGAAGATTTGAAAGTGATTTTTGTTAACTTTTAGCAAAATTATTTTGTATTTTCAATTATAAATTTAAAATTTCTAATCATTCAACCAAAGACAAACCAAAATAAAGCAACCATAAACACAACCATATGCAAAAAGGTAACATGAACGATTTCTATGATCCTATATGTTTTCTCGGTAAGCTAAACTTGGGAAAACTTGGTCATTCTAAGGATAACAAAAAGGTGTGGGCTCCCGCTTGAATTACCATCTTTAAAGCATGAAAAGTTCGTCTTGAAATCATTTTCATGACTCTCATTTGGTTGTCTTCCATCTTTAATAATTACAATTTATTTCTAATAGAATTTTCTAACAATCTAAACTATTTGCGATTACAACAAAAATTAGAAAACGACATGCATGCCGCGAAACTATATAAGCAAAGAAAAAATAACCAACACAACATACATAGGTCTACCATCTTTAAAGCATGAAAAGTTCGTCTTGAAATCATTTTCATGACTCTCATTTGGTTGTCTTCCATCTTTAGTAATTACAATTTATTTCTAATAGAATTTTCTAACAATCTAAACTATTTGCGATTACAACAAAAATTAGAAAACGACATGCATGCCGCGAAACTATATAAGCAAAGAAAAAATAACCAACACAACATACATAGGTCTAGTAAAGGAAAAGCGTCTTCAAGTCTATACAACACTTATGACATTTAAAAGTACAATACTTTCATTAAGATCAATTGCACACAACCAAAATTCAAAGTTTATATTTGTTTATATATATATACCTTATGTCATTAAATCGAATTTAACAACATAAAAATATTAACATATCATAGACAATTCCTTGAACGGTTTTAATGTCTTAAAACCATCCAAAAAAATTATACAGGAAATTACAAACGATTAAAAAACATTAAGGAATCAAAATAAAATCCAAATATCGTTTGCAAGTGAGATGAATGTGCGAATAAGAAGAGATGATAGCAAATCAAAGGGAGAAGAAGAAGAAGTGATAGTGGAAGACACCAACAATGCTCTTATTGGCCAAGAAGGCGGTGAAAAGTCTCGATAAGCAAAATAACCATCGTCGATCTACCTTGACCCTACTCAGCTACACAATAATTATCAGTTTTAGAATAACTTATATATATATATATATATATATATATATATATATATATATATATATATATATATATATATATATATATATATATATATATATATATATATATATATATATATATATATATATATATATATATATTACAAACATGGTCAGTCATGCGTATACAATCAGAGAGAGCTCTTCGAAGCTCTACAACTTCGGATACCAAAAGGATACTTCGAACACAAAAAATACCCACACAACAACATTGGCCTTGATACATACTACCAGATTAGCAGCTACAAACGCTGCCCCAACGCTTTTCCTTGCCGGTTTCTTAACCCCTAGTTGCCACTTCCCCAATAGTCCCCTTCAACCTCAATTGTCCTTTTGACTACTAATATTTCCATCAATACTTCCACGAAAATGGCTACCCCCTCTGCAAACATTTTCTCCTCTTATACACCCTTTCACTCGATGATTGTACATGCTTGTCGTGGTATCCACAAAACCCATCAACAAAATCTTTATGTCAAGTCTCCTACTTACAAGCTTTTAAAACCCACTAAATTGATGATATGAAGGAAGGATAAAATGTCCTTTTTATAAATAGAATTTGGGTCTTGGTACTGTGATCCGCGAATGAAAACATTATTAATTGCATTTGTTTGTTCAAAAGGAAGCAGAATGCAAATGGTACACTAGCTCATCACAAGGCTCGAAATGTTGCCAACAGTCGCAACCAAATGCTTGAAATTGACTCTGACAAGACCTTCAGCCTTGTTGTCAAACCGGCTACTATAGTACTGTTCTCAGCCTCTCTATCCCACATAGCTTGCTAGTGCCACAACTTGATATGAAGAATATGTTCCTTCCCGATTAACTTAGGGAGAGCATCTATATGCATTGACCGTTGATTTTATGGGCCCCGTTTTCCCAAACCATATTTTCTTATTATAAGATCATTATGTGTCCTTGGATGTGCATTGTGGACATGGTTTCAATCAATTTGCCGATTTTATTTATCACCTTCGTTTTACCCATAGTTGATGTGACACTTCGCTTATATTACCATCAGGGTCACTACACTGTCTATCTTCTTCTTTATTAGACGATATAATCTTGAATGCTCAAACACCCCAGTGCATGCAACATATCACCACCATATTATTTACGGAGTTCTCCATGACTCGTCTCAAGGACCTAACGTATTTCCTCGGTATTGTAGTTACTCGTGATCGTTGAGGTATGTTCTTATCACAGTAAAATATGCCATTGATATTTTGGGACGAGCTAATATGCTTAATTCTAAATGGCATGCACTCCGACTGATACATCCGCCTAATTAGATGGTAGTGGTTCCTTGATCACAGATCCCACTCTTTACAATTTTTTTGATGCTCTTCAGTACCTCGCTTTCACGAGACCAAATATTGTTGGTGATTTGTAAAATTACCAATATGTATTTAAGTGTAATAGATTAATTTTTTTGACCGAATGTGATCTTGACAAACATTAAACAAGTAAGGAAGGTGTGGAGTACATACTTATTTGAATTTGATCAAGTTACAAAGTAAACTGTCAGTTAGAAATTCAATTTTCCAAAAATTAGTCTGACACGACCCTTGTTTATTTTACACGACCCGTGTAAACGTGTGTACCCAGAAAAATGACCAAAACGGCTATAAAACCTGTCAAAAACTATCACAGGGCGCGTTACACGGCCCTTGTAATTTTGATACGGGTCGTGTAATTCCCTACACGGCCTGTGTAATTCTGACAAGGGTCGTGTAATGCCTCAAACTTGCTTATGTCAAAATGCAGATACTTACACGGGTCGTGTAATTCTGACACGGGTCGTGTAATGCCTTAAACTTGCTTCTGTCAAAATACAGAAATTTACACGGGTCGTGTCAGACTAATTTTTGGAAAATTGAATTTCTAACTGACAGTTTACTTTGTAACTTGATCAAATTCAAACAAGTGTGTACTCCACACCTTCCTTACTTGTTTAATGTTTGTCAAGATCACATTCGGTCAACAAAATTAATCCATTACACTTAAATACATATTGGTAATTTTACAAATCACCAACAAACCTCCCTCATTTAAGTGTAATCTTGATTAACTTAAACAAAACATAACTATACAAAACTGATGCATAAATGAAATATCGTGACGATTGAATTTCATATTAGTGTATTACACATTCCAAATATTCGAATATCAGGGTGTCTCTAAGGATTGAACCCTTTCTATTCATAGTGAATACATGAAGATAATAACACGCACTAATTTACATTCTCATAAGTTCTAACTTAACACTATATTTTACTAGCTTGTGTCCTATCCTTCAATAAGCATAACAAAGCTAAGTCCCAAGCTTCTTGAAGCAGCTAAACTTCATGCTTATATAGGTAGTTCTTTTATTCTTGCACATGCATATGCAATTTTTCAAAGAACTATTAAGAAAATAAATTTCAACCTCCTTCACTTGCAGTACTGAACACATACCTTGGGATGCTATAAACAATAATGTGTTCCAATCTTCAAATATTAAGCTTTCCACATTGAATTCAGCATCTAATGTTCAATTAGATGGGAATTGGGTATATCAATATCAAAGATTTTAGGTGGACTTTAAACCCATCCCCACAGCCGCCTTGTGCACAAGATCTCTCGCTAACCCTTTGGTTAAATGATCGGATAAATTTAACTGAGTTCTTACAAACTCCACAGATATCACACCATTAGTTATGAGTTCACGAATCATACTATGTCTAACATCTAAATGTCTAGACTTACCATTATACACTTGACTATAAACCTTAGCCAAAGTTGCAGCACTATCACACTGATAGAAATGGTAGATATCGGTTTAGCCCATAATGGAATTTCATAAATCAAATTCCTTAGCCACTCTGCTTCTTTTCCAGCAGCAGCCAATGCTATGAATTCAGATTCCATGGTTGAACTTGTAATACAAGTCTGTTTCTTGGATGCCCAAGAAATTGCACCTCCTCCAAGAATGAATACCCAACCACTTGTGGAGGAGTGATCCTCCAAATTGTTAATCCAGCTAGCATCTAAATAACCTTCTAAAAACGAAGGATATCCAATGTATGTCAAACCATAATCCATGGTTCCTTTCAAATACTTGAATACTCTACTCATGGCTTGCCAATGATGTGAACTAGGATTGCTAGTATACCTACTAAGCTTTCCTACAGCATAAGCAATATTAGGCCTAGTGCTAATCATGGCATACATAAGACAACCAATAGCCCTTGAGTATTCTAGTTGAGACACAAGAAATCCTTTATTAGGTAGAAGCCTAAGACTAGGATCTATAGGAGTACTAACAGGAGAACAATTTTCAAAGTTGAACTTTTTCAATATCTTCTCAATATAATGAGATTGAGTGATTGAAATACCATTGTTTCCACGTTTGATTCTTATACCAAGAATCACATCTGCCTCCCCCGTGTCTTTCATGTCAAAACTAGATGATAAGAATTTCTTGGTTTTGTCAAATTCATCTTGACTAGTACCAAAAATTAGCATATCATCTACATATAAACAAATTATGACTCCTTTCCCGGAAGTATCAAATTTGCTATATACGCACTTTCCAGCTTGGTTTAATGCAAAACCATTAGACAAGATCACATCATCAAAATTTTGATGCCATTGTTTTGGTGCTTGTTTCAAACCATACAATGATTTCTTTAACTTGCAAACCTTGTTTTCATGTCCAGGCATCACAAACCCTTCAGGTTGTTTCATGTAAATCTCCTCATCTAATTCACCATTCAAGAATGCAGTTTTCACATCCATTTGATGAATTACAAGATTATGTATTGTTGCAAGAGCCAACAATAATCTAATAGTAGATATTCTAGCCACAGGAGCATAAGTATGAAAGAAGTCAATACCTTCTTTTTGCCTAAAGCCTTGGATAACCAATCTGGCTTTATACTTATCTATTGTGCCATCCACTTTCATTTTCCTTTTGAGGATCCATTTACATCCTAATGCCTTGCATCCAGGAGGTAAATCAGCCAATACCCACGTATTGTTATGCATGATAGAATCTATTTCATCCTGAATAGTTTCTTTCCAGAAATGAACATCTCTTGAAGCCATAGCTTCACTAAATGTCTTTGGATCCTCCTCAATAATATAACAATATTGATGTTCCGAGATGGTCTCATCTCTTGTTCCTTCAACTAAATAAAGTTGAAAATCAGATCCAAAAGACTTAGCTTTTCTTATCCTAGTACTCCTCCTAGGTTCAGGTACAAAACTTGTACCAGCAGAGACATTTTCTCCTTGAGTTGTGTTCTTGCTAGAAGATTGCTGAATCAAGTCCATTGGTCTAGGTATAGAAGTAAATCTCTCTTCATCAAAGATAGCATCTCTTGACTCTATAACAGTGTTCACACATACCGAGTCATTAGATTCTACAACATAGAATCTATATGCCTTGAAATGCTCAGCATACCCAATGAAGATACAATCTATACCCTTTTCTCCAAAGTTTTTCCTTTTTGGTTCAGTGAGTCTTACAACAGCTCTACAACCCCAAACCTTGAGATAACTCAAATTTGGCACCTTTTTAAGCCAAAGTTCATAAGGACTAGCCTTACTCTTTTTGTTTGGAGTTCGGTTCAAAATATAACAGGCTGTTAACATAGCCTCACCCTTAAAATCCTTCACTAAGACCAGAATAGGACAACATGGAATTAACCATTTCCTTCAAGGTCCTATTCTTCCTTTCAGCTACACCATTTTGTTGTGGTGTATAAGGAGTAGTGGTTTGGTGTATTATTCCGGTAGATTCAAAATAAACCAGATTATAATATTCACCACCCCTATCCGTACGCAAAACCTTTATTAACTCATTCTTATGTAGCTCTACTTGTTGTTTATAAATTTTAAATTTATCAAGAGCTTCATCTTTAGAATGCAACAAATAGACATAACAATATCTAGATGCATCATCAATAAAAGTAACAACATACTTTTTGTTTCCTAGGGAAGGTGTTGCATGGAAATCACACAAGTCACTATGTATGAGTTTCAACACCTTGCTTTCCCTAACTACATCTTTGAAAGGTTGTCTAGTGATTTTAGTCAACATACAAGTTTTACATTTCTCAATATTCATATCAAAAGCAGGAATCATACTCATTTTGGACATGTCTTTTAATCTCTTGTAATGAATATGTCCTAGTCTAGCATGCCATAATTGTGATTTATTCAAACTATTGCTAGTACTAGTTGAAGCCATACAAATCAAATTATCATAAGAAGGATAATTAAGATTAAGCCTAATCATACCATTACATACATATCCAAATCCCACAAAAGTACCATGTCTTGACAAGATATACTTGTCACTTTCTAATACTTGTTTATAACCACACTTACTTAATACAATTTCAGATAAGAGGTTCTTTCGAATCCCCGGTACATACAATACATTGTCTAAAGATAAACATTTTCCAGAAGTAAAGTTAAGTAAAACAGATCCTAGTCCCTTGATTGGTTCGGTAGCAACATTCCCTATCTTTACAATAGGTCCATCTTCAATTGGTTGATAGTCTTTAAACCAACGAAGATCCTTACAAACATGACTTGTTGCACCCGAATCAACCCACCATGCAACATCATCATCCTGCACATAGAATGCTTAAGAAATCACAAAAACATAATTCTGCACATATTTAAGATTTTGAATAAAATCAGATTTCTGACCTTGTTGCTTGTCCGGATCCTTAGACCCACTTGGACCCATATCCTTGTCCTTGTTCACCTTACGGAGGCGACAATCTTTCTTGAGATGACCCGGTTTGTTACAACCCCAACAAACCAACTTAGCCTTTTTGTTTGAAGACTTGTCATCTTTCCCTTTAAACTTCCTTTTACCTTTAAACTTATTGGAATTCTTAGATCCCTCTCCTTCCACCATGTTCACAGAAGAAGAACCAATTTGGTTCTTGACTTTAGGATTGTTATCGAGTTCTTGAGTCTTTAAAGGCTCTTCAATCCGTAAATGGCTTCCAAGTTGAACCAAAGTCAACTCTTCCTTCTTGTGTTTTAAAGTGTGTTTAAAATCTTTCCAGGATGGGGGCAATTTGTCAATGATGATAGCCACAGAAATGGCTTCATCCATCTTCAAATTGTGTTGAGCAAATTGTTCCAAAATCCTTAACATTTCATGGTATTGTTCCATCACAGGCCTGGAATCAATCATTTTGTATCCCATGAAATTGCTTACAAGAAACTTCTTACTAGAAGCATCTTCAGCCATGTACTTGGATTCTAACGAATCCCATAGTTCTTTTGCGGATTCAACATTTTGATAAACATCAAACAGAGAATCAGACATACCATTGAGAATGTGACCATGACGTATGTAATCGTCGTTCTCCCACTTTAATCTCCTTCTTGTTGCCTCTAGGGGTTCATCTTCAACAACTTCAGGCATGGGAGTACTTAGAACATACACCACTTTGAGGGTTGTGAGAAGAAAGTGTATCTTCTTTTGCCATCTCCGGAAGTCTTGGCCTTCAAACTTGGTTAACTTGTCAAATTTGTTTGTCATATCTTTCACAGAAGTTTCATTTGCCATTGTTGCAGAAAATACTTTGATTTTTGTTAGAAATGGGGATGAACAATGGCTTGGATCTCTGAAAATCATGTAAGAATCACTTTCAAATCAAAGTATTTTGATGGTACAATCAAATCTTTGATTGGATAAGATTCAGAGTGAATTCTAGACCAGAGAATGAGAGAAAGATAATGTTTTCGTACCCAGAAAAATGACCAAAACGGCTATAAAACCTGTCAAAAACTGTCACTGGGCGCGATACACGGCCCGTGTAATTCTGACACGGGTCGTGTAATGGATTAATTTGTTAAATTACCAATATGTATTTAAGTGTAATGGATTAATTTTGTTGACCGAATGTGATATTGACAAACATTAAACAAGTAAGGAAGGTGTGGAGTACACACTTGTTTGAATTTGATCAAGTTACAATGTAAACTGTCAGTTAGAAATTCAATTTTCCAAAAATTAGTCTGACACGACCCGTGTTTATTTTACACTACCCGTGTAAATTTTTGCATTCTGACAGAAGCAAGTTTAAGGCATTACACGACCCGTGTCAGAATTACACGACCCGTGTAAGTATCTGCATTTTGACAGAAGCAAGTTTGAGGCATTACACGACCCGTGTCAGAATTACACGGGCCGTGTAGGGCATTACACGACCCGTGTCAGAATTACACGGGCCGTGTATCGCGCCCAGTGACAGTTTTTGACAGGTTTTATAGCCGTTTTGGTCATTTTTCTGGGTACGAAAACATTATCTTTCTCTCATTCTCTAGTCTAGAATTCACTCTGAATCTTATCCAATCAAATATTTGATTGTACCATCAAAATACTTTGATTTGAAAGTGATTCTTACACGATTTTCAGAGATCCAAGCCATTGTTTATCCCCATTTCTACCAAAAATCAAAGTATTTTCTGCAACAATGGTAAATGAAACTTCTGTGAAAGATATGACAAACAAATTTGACAAGTTAACCAAGTTTGAAGGCCAAGACTTCCGGAGATGGCAAAAGAAGATGCACTTTCTTCTCACAACCCACAAAGTGGTGTATGTTCTAAGTACTCCCATGCTTGAAGTTGTTGAAGATGAACCCCTGGAGGCAACAAGAAGGAGATCAAAGTAGGAGAACGATGATTACATATGTCGTGGTCACATTCTCAATGGTATGTCTGATTCTCTGTTTGATGTTTATCAAAATGTTGAATCCGCAAAAGAACTATGGGATTCGTTGGAATCCAAGTACATGGCTGAAGATGCTTCTAGTAAGAAGTTTCTTGTAAGCAATTTCATGGGATACAAAATGATTGATTCCAGGCCTATGATGGAACAATACCATGAAATGTTAAGGATTTTGGGACAATTTGCTCAACACAATTTGAAGATGGATGAAGCCATTTCTGTGGCTATCATCATTGACAAATTGCCCCCATCCTGGAAAGATTTTAAACACACTTTAAAACACAAGAAGGAAGAGTTGACTTTGGTTCAACTTGGAAGCCATTTACGGATTGAGGAGCCTTTAAAGACTCAAGAACTCGATAACAATCCTAAAGGCAAGAACCAAATTTGTTCTTCTTCTGTGAACATGGTGGAAGGAGAGGGATCTAATAATTCCAATAAGTTTAAAGGTAAAAGGAAGTTTAAAGGGAAAGATGACAAGTCTTCAAACAAAAAGGCTAAGTTAGTTTGTTGGGGTTGTAACAAACTGGGTCATCTCAAGAAAGATTGTCGTCTCCGTAAGGTGAACAAGGACAAGGATGTGGGTCCAAGTGGGTCTAAGGATCCGGACAAGCAACAAGGTCAGAAATCTGATTTTATTCAAAATCTTAAATATGTGTAGAATTATGTTTCTGTGATTTCTGAAGCATTCTATGTGCAGGATGATGATGTTGCATGGTGGGTTGATTCGGGTGCAACAAGTCATGTTTGCAAGGATCTTCGTTGGTTTAAAGACTATCAACCAATTGAAGATGGACCTGTTGTAAAGATGGGGAATGTTGCTACCGAACTAATCAAGGGACTAGGATCTGTTTTACTTAACTTTACTTCTGGAAAATGTTTATCTTTAGACAATGTATTGTATGTACCGGGGATTCGAAAGAACCTCTTATCTAAAATTGTATTAAGTAAGTGTGGTTATAAACAAGTATTAGAAAGTGACAAGTATATCTTGTCAAGACATGGTACTTTTGTGGGATTTGGATATGTATGTAATGGTATGATTAGGCTTAATCTTAATTATCCTTCTTATGATAATTCGATTTGTATGGCTTCAACTAGTACTAGCAATAGTTTGAATAAATCACAATTATGGCATGCTAGACTAGGACATATTCATTACAAGAGATTAAAAGACATGTCCAAAATGAGTATGATTCCTGCTTTTGATATGAATATTGAGAAATGTAAAACTTGTATGTTAACTAAAATCACTAGACAACCTTTCAAAGATGTTGTTAAGGAAAGCAAGGTGTTGAAACTCATACATAGTGACTTGTGTGATTTCCATGCAACACCTTCCCTAGGAAACAAAAAGTATGTTGTTACTTTTATTGATGATGCATCTAGATATTGTTATGTCTATTTGTTGCATTCTAAAGATGAAGCTCTTGATAAATTTAAAATTTATAAACAACAAGTAGAGCTACATAAGAATGAGTTAATAAAGGTTTTGCGTACGGATAGGGGTGGTGAATACTATAATCCGGTTTATTTTGAATCTACCGGAATAATACACCAAACCACTGCTCCTTATACACCACAACAAAATGGTGTAGCTGAAAGGAAGAATAGGACCTTGAAGGAAATGGTTAATTCCATGTTGTCCTATTCTGGTCTTAGTGAAGGATTTTGGGGTGAGGCTATGTTAACAACCTGTTATATTTTGAACCGAACTCCAAACAAAAAGAGTAAGGCTAGTCCTTATGAACTTTGGCTTAAAAAGGTGCCAAATTTGAGTTATCTCAAGGTTTGGGGTTGTAGAGCTGTTGTAAGACTCACTGAACCAAAAAGGAAAAACTTGGGAGAAAAGGGTTTAGATTGTATCTTCATTGGGTATGCTGAGCATTCCAAGGCATATAGATTCTATGTTATAGAATCTAATGACTCGGTGTGTGTGAACACTGTTATAGAGTCAAGAGATGCTATCTTTGATGAAGAGAGATTTACTTCTATACCTAGACCAAGGGACTTGATTCAGCAATCTTCTAGCAAGAACACAACTCAAGGAGAAAATGTCTCTGCTGGTACAAGTTCTGTACCTGAACCTAGGAGGAGTACTAGGACAAGAAAAGCTAAGTCTTTTGGATATGATTTTCAACTTTATTTAGTTGAAGGAACAAGAGATGAGACCATCTCTGAACATCAATATTGTTATATTATTGAGGAGGATCCAAAGACATTTAGTGAAGCTATGGCTTCAAGAGATGTTCATTTCTGGAAAGAAGCTATTCAGGATGAAATAGATTCTATCATGCATAATAATACTTGGGTATTGGCTGATTTACCTCCTGGATGCAAGGCATTAAGATGAAAATGGATCCTCAAAAGGAAAATGAAAGTGGATGGCACAATATATAAGTATAAAGCTAGATTGGTTATCCAAGGCTTTAGGCAAAAAGAAGGTATTGACTTCTTTGATACTTATGCCCCTGTGGCTAGAATATCTACTATTAGATTATTGTTGGCTCTTGCAACAATACATAATCTTGTAATTCATCAAATGGATGTGAAAACTGCATTCTTAAATGGTGAATTAGATGAGGAGATTTACATGAAACAACCTGAAGGGTTTGTGATGCCTGGACATGAAAACAAGGTTTGCAAGTTAAAGAAATCATTGTATGGTTTGAAACAAGCACCAAAACAATGGCATCAAAAATTTGATGATGTGATCTTGTCTAATGGTTTTGCATTAAACCAAGCTGACAAGTGCGTATATAGTAAATTTGATACTTCTGGGAAAGGAGTCATAATTTGTTTATACGTAGATGATATGCTAATTTTTGGTACTAGTCAAGATGAAGTTGACAAAACCAAGAAATTCTTATCATCTAGTTTTGACATGAAAGACATGGGGGAGGCGGATGTGATTCTTGGTATAAGAATCAAACGTGGAAACAATGGTATTTCAATCACTCAATCTCATTATATTGAGAAGATATTGAAAAAGTTCAACTTTGAAAATTGTTCTCCTGTTAGTACTCCTATAGATCCTAGTCTTAGGCTTCTACCTAATAAAGGATCTCCTGTGTCTCAACTAGAATACTCAAGGGCTATTGGTTGTCTTATGTGTGCCATGATTAGCACTAGGCATGATATTGCTTATGCTGTAGGAAAGCTTAGTAGGTATACTAGCAATCCTAGTTCACATCATTGGCAAGCTATGAGTAGAGTATTCAAGTATTTGAAAGGAACCATGGATTATGGTTTGACATACATTAGATATCCTTCGGTTTTAGAAGGTTATTCAGATGCTAGCTGGATTAACAATTTGGAGGATCACTCCTCCACAAGTGGTTGGGTATTCATTCTTGGAGGAGGTGCAATTTCTTGGGCATCCAAGAAACAGACTTGTATTACAAGTTCAACCATGGAATCTGAATTCATAGCATTGGCTGCTGCTGGAAAAGAAGGAGAGTGGCTAAGGAATTTGATTTATGAAATTCCATTATGGCCTAAACCGATATCTACCATTTCTATCAGTGTGATAGTGCTGCAACTTTGGCTAAGGTTTATAGTCAAGTGTATAATGGTAAGTCTAGACATTTAGATGTTAGACATAGTATGATTCGTGAACTCATAACTAATGGTGTGATATCTGTGGAGTTTGTAAGAACTCAGTTAAATTTAGCCGATCATTTAACCAAAGGGTTAGCGAGAGATCTTGTGCACAAGGCGGCTGTGGGGATGGGTTTAAAGTCCACCTAAAATCTTTGATATTGAGATACCCAATTCCCATCTAATTGAACATTAGATGCTGAATTCAATGTGGAAAGCTTAATATTTGAAGATTGGAACACATTATTGTTTATATCATCCCAAGGTATGTGTTCAGTACTGCAAGTGAAGGAGGTTGAAATTTATTTTCTTAATAGTTCTTTGAAAAATTGCATATGCTGGTGCAAGAATAAAAGAACTACCTATATAAGCATGAAGTTTAGCTGCTTCAAGAAGCTTGGGACTTAGCTTTGTTATGCTTATTGAAGGATAGGACACAAGCTAGTAAAATATAGTGTCAAGTTAGAACTTATGAGAATGTAAACTGATGCGTGTTATTATATTCATGTATTCACTATGAATAGAAAGGGTTCAATCCTTAGTGACACCCTGATATTCGAATATTTGGAATGTGTAATACACTAATGTGAAATTCAATCGTCACGATATTTCATTTATGCATCAGTTTTGTATAGTTATGTTTTGTTTAAGTTAATCAAGATTACACTTAAATGGGGGAAGTTTGTTGGTGATTTGTAAAATTACAAATATATATTTAAGTGTAATGGATTAATTTTGTTGACCGAATGTGATCTTGACAAACATTAAACAAGTAAGGAAGGTGTGGAGTACATACTTGTTTGAATTTGATCAAGTTACAAAGTAAACTGTCAATTAAAATTCAATTTTCCAAAAATTAGTCTAACACGACCCGTGTAAATTTCTGTATTTTGACAGAAGCAAGTTTAAGGCATTACACGACCCGTGTCAGAATTACACGACCCGTGTAAGTATCTGCATTTTGACAGAAGCAAGTTGAGGCATTACACGACCCGTGTCAGAATTACACGGGCCGTGTAGGGCATTACACGACCCGTGTCAAAATTACACGGGCCGTGTAACGCGCCCAGTGACAGTTTTTGACAGGTTTTATAGCCGTTTTGGTCATTTTTCTGGGTACGAAAACATTATCTTTCTCTCATTCTCTGGTCTAGAATTCACTCTGAATCTTATCCAATCAAATATTTGATTGTACCATCAAAATACTTTGATTTGAAAGTGATTCTTACACGATTTTCAGAGATCCAAGCCATTGTTCATCCCCATTTCTAACAAATATCTCCTACGTCGTGCAACATATCTATTTATTCATGTATGATCCTCGAGATCTCTATTTCATGGCTCTTAAACAGATCATTATTTACATCAACGACACCATTGCTCATGACTTACAACTTTATGCTTCACCCTTTTGTGGCCTCACTACTTACTCGGCGTACCATCTCCCACTCGAGTGTCAAAGTCGAGTACATGGGTGTGGCAAATACAGTGATGGAAGCATGTTGCCTATATGAGTTGCTTCACGAATTGCACCACCGACATGGAGACCATTGTCTACTACGATGATGCTAGTGCGGTTTAATTTACCAAAAACCTGGTTGATCATCAACTTGCCAAGCATATTAAGATCGATATTCAGTTTAAGTGAGACAAAGTTGCTTTGGGTCACGTACACATCTCAAATGTCTTGTCATGTTCACCAAAAGTCTTCTGTCTATATTGTTCCTTGACTTCTGGTCTAGTTTAAATGTTCAAGATAAATCCAGGCCCATTCAAACTACGGGGATGTTGGTACATGATTGTTTGCAATTATTTGTATTGAGATTATTTGTATGGGCTTGTGTTTGGTATTTGATATATGCCCAATACTCATGATCCTTGTAATACTGGTATATAATCTATATAATATAAACCTATTAATGAGAAGGAGATCATAATCTGATTTACAATATTTAATCTATTGACCATGAACAGTTATTTAATATATTCATCCACAAGCATATGAACTCAGAGAAACAAACTAAATATGTCTAAACATGACCAATTATTCATATAATGTATCAAGTAAACAAAATGGAATTCAAATGTTTCATTATCTAATGCTTTTTTATGTTAAAAAATTTCACAGTTACGTGTGAATTTATTATGTCAATATTTTCCACCATATAAATTCAGAACCTTATAATTTAATAGCGGAACGTAGAAAATATTTTATGGATAACGGAAAAAGGTAGCCTACGTACACTGTTATTCGAATTATAAATATTTTATCAATAGTCAACTTATTTTATGCGGAGGCCAATTAAAGCAATACACAAGATCAGTTTATGACTTTGTGATAACGAATTACCTTAATTATAATATAGATCTTTCTCGTTTACTAATATCAAGTACATGTTTCGCAGCCACCGGTGACTTCAAACGGGTTAATTAATTATTCATGAATATTAAAGAGACAATGAATGGTAAAATATAACTTTTTTATAGTATTTACTTTGCAGATTCGCAACGTAGATTACTTTCAAAAGGCCGAGTTGTGTTCTAAACAACAGAAAATGTAACAAACACCATGAACGTGTGTGGCTAGAAATTAATGAGTTATTCGGTCTCACAGAAAAGTTAATAGTCTCATTCGAACATTTTCAAGGCGACTTAAAGTGAGAACCCTCTTTTTATGAGAACCGAGGACAATTCTCAAGAGTCACTTAATTGTGATCGCATGGTCGACGAAATTACAACCGGTTTAGATAATGCTTTCAACGCCTGAAAGGTATTTCGATACGTACATATTGCAAACGACCGTAATCGTTAAGCTACATCTTTTTATGTTTTATTTATTATCTTTACCACTTTTTTTTTATCTAAAAGAATTTAAATTGTGTAAAATTTATAATTTTGTATTGTCTACAAATAGATATCATTATCAATATCCTTTTAAACGTAATCGAAATATTTGTAATGTGCCAACTACGCTATAGCTAGTTGTATAATATACAACAAATACATAAGCAAGTTATATGTGGACACTTATTTTATATATATATATATATATATATATATATATATATATATATATATATATATATATATATATATATATATATATATATATATATATATATGGTCCCGTTCCGGTGAGGACTCGTAAGGACACCTTAAAAAAATTAAAAAAATATATAAAAAAAATACAAATCATAAAATCGAGAATAGTACTATATCATGATCCAAAAAAAATTGGAAAAAAAAATTTGGATCATTGAGAAACAGTAATGATCCACAAAAAATTTTTATTTTGTGGATCATTGTTTCATTATAAAAAAACTAATGATCCAAAAGTTTTTTTCGAATTTTTTTTTCTCCAATATAGTACTGTGATCCATTTTATTATTTATATAATTTTTAATTTTTTTTTCAATTTTTTTAAGGTGTCCTCACATGTCCTCACTTTAAGAAGAGTCCTCACCCGATCGCTTATCTATATATATGTTGGATTAGGTGTCTAAGCCATGACTAATAATTTGTATTTACCTAATTAATAGAAGTAAAGTCCATTTGGGTTGCCCTCATAGCTGGAGGTTTGGTAGAAAGTTCGGTAGAGAGAAAGGTTGATTTATTATGTGATTAATAAATCAACAGGAATTAAATATATGGTTTGTTAATATATTAAAGTGATAATATATTGATTAGAAACTATATTAATTAATTATAAATTAATCTGGAATTAATTGGATTTAATTTGGTGATTAATTTAATTAATTAAATGTGCAGGGACTGAAACTGTAATTATTCAATAGTTGAGTAAGTGACGGTTATAGTAAACCAAGTGACCACGAAATTATGTATGGGATAATACATAATTTCAATGATAATAAGTTAGGATAAATATATTTGAATTGTAAGATAAAGACTTATCTTATTTGAATTCAAAAAGGTTTATCTCTAAAGGCTTATCTGGTTATCGGTTGGAACCTATAAATAAGGAGCCCCATGCACACCATTTGGCACGACTTTTGACTCTATTTTCTCTCTAAATTTCGTGACCTACCTCTCTAGCTTGGGTGTGATCTCATTTGAGGCAGGACACTTGTGCTGCTTAGCTTGCAAGAAACAACTAAAGGTTAGTTTTTCTGATTTTATTCTTTAGTAATTTTTCTTGTGGCCTTTTAGGAAATATTTATATGTTCAATAGTAGAAAACATAGATCCTCATAGGTTGCATGTGAACTTAGGGTTTTAGTTCATAGATTTGCATGAAACCTTTCAGTGGTATCAGAGCTTTTGTTTGTTTTCTTGTTGAATTGTTATAACTGTTTTCCTAAAATTAGGGTTTAAAGCTTATAAACCCTAATTGGCCTAATTTCGATTTTGGGGTTAGGGTTCTTAAACCCTAGCCTCTCCCCCCCTCTTTTTTGATTTCCACATTAGGGTTTAGAAGGGTTTCTATTTTTGGTAATTTTAATTATTTAAATGGATAACCTTAAACCCATTAGTTGTTAATTTCGAAAATTAGGGGTTTAAGATAGGTTTAAAATAATTTGATTAAATTATGATACCTATCTGGATTTAATTAATTTAATTAATTAATTAAAAGATAAATTAAAGGTTGAATTTAATTTTAAATTTAATAGTTAAATTTCAAAAAAATTAAAAGATAAACAAGGAATATTTTAAAAGTCTAAAATATTTGGATTTAATTAATTTAATTAATTGTTTAATTAAAAGATAAATTAAATCATTTAAAGGTTTAATTTAATTTTAAATTTAATAGTTAAATTTTCGAATAAATTAAAAGATAAACCACGAATATTTTAAAAAGTTTTTTAAAATACATCTTATATATATTATAATTAAAAGTTAATATTATATGTATAAGATAAACTGGTTAGTTAAATCAATAGTAGGCCTCATTCACGAAGCTGATCTATAAAGAGGGTATAATGAGATTGCCTATAAAATGGCGGTCTAATGGGTGTCCACTCTCACCCACCGCTCTCCTAATCAGTGGAGGGTCGTTAGCCGAACGGGTTTGATAGGACCGCCTAATCTCATTAAAAGTATAATGTTATTAATCAAAGCACTAGAACCGCTTAATAAAATCCCAAATCTAGTTACCTTAGGAAAAATGTGAAAAGATGCTAACCCATGAAATTGCACATTACACTTTGTGAAACATTAGTGGAGCATGTGTGGTTTACCGGCACACTAATAGGGGTTCATAAAGAGTGGTAATGGGTTTCTCATGATTTATCATTGTTGATGGAGCGTGTGTGGTTAACCGGCACATCAATTAGAGATGATAAATGACATTGAGGTTACCAAGCTAATTTGCATGGTTATTCACATCTAGTTTGTGATCCTCGGCATCCCAGTCACAAACAGTAGAGCATATCCGAGATTAAACATGCCATTGAACAGTTCAATGAATCTCACAGATCTAGGAATTTCATAAGATTGAAATTGATAAATGTATATCTACCTTAATGACCACCTTGTTGTGATTACGGCATCCTTCTTCACATCATGGTTGGGGTATTTTGGGTCCTAGCCTTATTAAATAATATATTGGGTAATTATTTAAAAAGATTAATTAAACTAATAAATTCAAAGTTTATAAATGTCTTAAGATAGTGTCAATTCTCCTCCTTCACCCATTTCTGAGAGTCTCAGAAAGCACCTGTTAAATATGGTAAGGCTGACTGGCTGAACTATGTGGTATGGCTTCACAAATAAAGTATGGTTCTTAGTTTTGCTGGTAAGCCAAATCTTATTGAGTGTCCACCCCCAAAGTATGGCATCACACTACAGCTTGTGATGAGCATGATCCATTGACTATTGATTCCAAGGAAGTTCGTTGCCTCATGCTATTGATCATTGGCCCCGAGTTCCGTAGGGATTTAGAATTCCTGGGGTCAGATAAGTTAGCACAACTGGTCGAGGAAAGGTTCCGAGAACCGGTTAAAAAGGGACGAGCTAAGATCTTCAAAGAGCTTGAAGTATGCAGGAAGTAGTACTAGTTCACATGTTCTCAAGATAGAGAGACACATAGGGAAACTGTATAAATTTGGTCACCCTTTAATCGGGAGTTGAGCATTAACTCGACTCGCTGATATGTTCATCCAGATGTACAGGAAGGGTAACCAGAAAAGACAATCATGGAAATGCATTCAATGTTGACTTTGTATGAGTCGTTCATGGAGAAGCATAGTTCCATTGAGTCAGCTGCTTCAGGATTGAGTCCATTAATAAGGCACATCAAGAAATGATCCAGATGGTCTGGACCAATTGTTCGATGTCTCAAACTGGCAATCCGCAGGGTGGGACACAGTCACAGAAAGATTGGAAAGATGCTCCAAAGACAACTCGGGAATATCTTGAAAACTCAGAACTCCTGATCCTTATTTCCTTGATACATGATGTGTTTCTCACATTTGCTTTGTATGCATGGACTCTGTAGGATGCAGGATTTTGTTGCACAGGAGCACATTCGGATTGGATCCGAAGCTCGTGCAGTTTTGGAGTTTAGTTAGATATTATGATCTTGTTATTTGCTCATTAGATGCATGCGACATTGTCTTTCATATAGTACATTATTCAAGGATATTTTGTTTTTATAAAATGTTGATTTTATTTTAATACATGTTTTTTTAAAGTATCCTTGAAATGTTGTATGAGTATGCTAATTGCATGAATGGCAAAAACTTGAATGTTGATACATCCAATGGTATTGGATCTATAAATTGTGTTCCTTATGATTGTTAAAGTGAATTTTATGAGAATCACTTCAACCAAATGTCCAGTTAGACAGGACTTTGGAATCATTTGACTTAGAGTCACATGATGAATTGAGTGCTTAATAAAATTAATTGTGGCAAGAAATGAATCACCCAAAGATCCAATGGATAGGATTTTGGAATCAGTTGACTTGGACTCAGGTGATGATTGCATATCTTGAACAAAGTTAACAAAGTCATAAATTTACATAGAGATGTAAAAGATATTAAGACTTTGAGCAACAGACACATAAGTTACTGTGTATTGCTCGAATCTTCGAACACAACACAATTAGTTATACTTCATGATATTTGCCAATTAGTATGACAAATATGGATTCACTTATCAGAATAAGCGATTGATTAAAACCTTGAAGTGTTCAAGGATTTCAGAGGAAGTATAAGATCAACAGAACCTGAGTGACAAAATAGACTGAGAAAATGTTTCACAGTTTATCCTCTTCCAAGAACGTAAATGGTTATAACATGTCTTATGGAAGATGATGGAGCATTGGTCGAAATTGTTCGATCCTCGATGTATAAGATACACTTCCAATTAGTTTTTCGATGAATTGAATATTCAACCAGTTAGACCATAGAAACCATATTCCGACCACGTCTTAGACTAAGTAGGTTTTGCAGACACTGTCTGAAGTGTAAAGTTGGGATCGTCCCACTTGTACATAGAAAGTCCAGGGTCATGTAACGTTCGTCCGAACCTCATGACTAGCCTGTACCTGATCAGCATTGTTGTTTCTTTGGCTATCCCGACTGTAACTGTAGAAGAAGAGTTCTTTTGGAAAGGACTCATATTCTAAGGAAACAGTGGGAGTAAGAATAATCCTGAATGAGTTCAGTGATTAGCCAAGTGAAAGAACCTCTAGTCATCAATGGGCCTTGACCAAGAATCGGATTCCTGTTAAACCTGACATACTCTTCTCTTGACCAGTAGTATTGGTCACCGTCATAAGGAGTTATGATCTGGGTGACATACCGATTAGTGGTAAAACACTAAAGATGGTACGGATAAGCAATCCGACTACTAGGAAGCATTGGTGAGCCCGGTTGCTGCTAAATAAGAGAACCTTAGCGCGAGACACAGTCTATGTGACAGTTTGATTGATTTTACAACTGGTCTAGGAACCAGTAGGAGTAATTGAATCATCAAAAGAAGGGAACATAGAAATGTACTTACAGAACATCTGGTTGAATGAGTCATCACTTGGGGTCAAGCAATTGATTCCGAGAGAGGCACTCTCAATAGAAGATGAAATTCGAGAGGATTCTGCATGGCATAGTGTGAGTCGTTAGTGGAGCGTGTGTGGTTTACCGGCACACTAATAGGGACTCACATAGAGCATGCCATTACAAAAGGTACATGGCCCCGGGATTCATCCCATGGGCATCTCGCAAGAAAGGATATTCGGATTCTCAAAATAGGCCAAAAGGTTTGGATTTTGTGAATAGCCTGGAAGATTTCCTTTAATATGTCGGAAAGGTTTGGATTTCGGTTTCGCAAAATGTGCCAAAAGTTCTGGATTTTGTGAATAGTCTGAAAAAGTCATATAACCGTATCAAAGCCAGTGGGAGTATCGTTGTTATCTGCTATCACATATATGTGGGTTACATACTGGTTCTAGGAAACGTCTCTTATCATTACAAAGTGTAATGACTTGGTGTTAAGAAACGGTTCGCTATGAAAGACTTTAAGAGATACAACATACTTAGGTAGTCGTGAACATTTATTAGATAGATTGAAATTCTGCCAATATGATCTTGATAAGATTCAAGATGCATAAACCCAGGAAAAGAGTTTCCCATCATTGCAAAGCATGATGACTTGGCATGAAAGAAATAAAGAAGGTGCAACATACTCACATAGTTCACAGACATCTATCGGATAGATGAAATTGCCAGTATATACTTAGCCATTGAGAATACGGTCTTGATGAGGTTCAAGATGCATAAGAAAGAGTCTCCGAAAGGAAATGGTTTCCGGAAGTCATGACACAAGGGTTATTAGTAATCTTTGGATTCCGAAAGGGTTTGGGATGAGATTTCATCAGGTTCCATGAGATTCCTGGACCGATCAGAAGTGTTATGAACATATCCTGATGACTTGATGCTTAGAGCATAGTAAGTTGGATTCAGGATATGACCTGGCTGAGAATACTAAATGGATTTTGAACACGCGTAAGAAATCATTGGGTAATGATTAGGGTGAATGTTTTGAAAGGAGTTTCAAATCAGTAATTGTTTACACCAGGACGTGGTGCTGTAGGACTTCATGGTTAAAGAGTTTCGTTGGTTTCTGATGGAGCGCTTGTGGTTCACCGGCACATCATGATGCCTCGAAATAGTCTTAGGGTGTAGTCATGTAGATTAAAGACCCCGAGAACCATGGGCAGTCATGATACACATCATCGGAATGGAGTTGTGAGAGAGAAAGACAGAATGACAAATTGAGATATTATTGGAAGAGTATCCGATTAGATTATCTGCAATAAAGTGTATAAGTGTTAGACGCTTGGATACATAGAAAGAGTGAAAAGGTCATTGAGTTAAAATAGACATAGATATAAAAGGCTTGAATTGAAAGTTTAAAAGAGAATAAGAAACCAATAATAGTTATGATAAATCCGACTTGGTGATTACCTTGTGGAGACTTGGTAATAAGCAGGAGTAGCTGCCAATCAGATTTTATGTTTCGCTTTCGCATATTTTACTTCCTGAATAATTGGATTATTCAAAAATCCACAGTCGCTCATACTTTTAGGGAATAAGTATAAAGGAAGACTGTCATGAATTGGTTTGTAGATTGTCTAAGGAGTTAGACATACCAATAAGATTGCTGCAACGTTCACGAGTACTTGGAAATGGAGATTTGAGTATTGGATAAACCCACACTCAATAGATTGCTTCATGGATTACATCACGAGCAATGTTGAGACGATAATATCTTATGGTCTTGAAGTGGAGAGATATGAGTTATAATTTACGAGGCGATTGTTCATTGATAGTACAAAAACGCATCGGTAACTCGGTGTTATAAAACGTGCTGTTGTGGATGATTTGTCTGGTAAAAGATATAAGCATATGAGTCGAAGCTTATTCGTCCCTTGACCCTGAAGGGAAACATATATCTGTAGGCATCTCGATGATTTTGAAGTTGACAAAAGTGCTGGCCAGCCAGGACTGAATTGATATGTTCAATTAGAAGTCTTATGTCATATGCAAAATCGGAAATCGGGAAACAGTGTGTCAGACAGAGATTGATCTCAATCCATGTTTCATGTCTGAAAATATCTTGTTAGACGGAGGATCATCTGATCACTTATCTATGGACAGAACTGACTAGGTCAGAGTTCAACAGTAGTTTCTAGGAAGCTACAGTTTGCTGATTAATTAGAGGTTAAATTGGTAATTATAGTCATAGACTTATCCAAGTGGGAGACTGTTGGATTAGGTGTCTAAGCCATGACTAATAATTTGTATTTACCTAATTAATATTAGCAAAGTCCATTTAGGTTGCCCTCATAGCTGGAGGTTTGGTAGAAAGTTCGGTAGAGAGAAAGGTTGATTTATTATGTGATTAATAAATCAACAGGAATTAAATATATGGTTTGTTAATATATTAAAGTGATAATATATTGATTAGAAACTATATTAATTAATTATAAATTAATCTGGAATTAATTGGATTTAATTTGGTGATTAATTTAATTAATTAAAGGTGCAGGGACTGAAACTGTAATTATTCAATAGTTGAGTAAGTGACGGTTATAGTAAACCAAGTGACCACGAAATTATGTATGGGATAATACATAATTTCGATGATAATAAGTTAGGATAAATAGATTTGAATTGTAAGATAAAGGCTTATCTTATTTGAATTCAAAAAGGTTTATCTCTAAAGGCTTATCTGGTTATCGGTTGGAACCTATAAATAAGGAGCCCCATGCACACCATTTGGCACGACTTTTGACTCTATTTTCTCTCTAAATTTCGTGACCTACCTCTCTAGCTTGGGTGTAGTCTCATTTGAGGCAGGACACTTGTGCTGCTTAGCTTGCAAGAAACAACTAAATGTTAGTTTTTCTGATTTTATTCTTTAGTAATTTTTCTTGTGGACTTTTAGGAAATATTTATATGTTCAATAGTAGAAAACATAGATCTTCATAGGTTGCATGTGAACTTAGGATTTTAGTTCATAGATTTGCATAAAATCTTAGGGTTATATATATATATATATATATATATATATATATATATATATATATATATATATATATATATATATATATATATATATATATATATATATAGATTTGCATAAAATCTTAGGTTGCATGTGAACTTAGGCTTATATATATATATATATATATATATATATATATATATATATATATATATATATATATATATATATATATATATATATATATATATATATATATATATATATATATAGTCCCCCCTTAACATGCGTCGTTGTATCTTTAAAGATAATTGATTGCAAATAAATAAAGAAGCACACATTTGGTTCAGTAGTATGCAAGTTGCTTTGGGATGGAAATGAATAGGGTTCGAATCTCGTCTCTTCTTCTTTATATGTATTTCTTTTTAAAAAACTTTACTTATCTTCAACACAAATTTGGTATACATTCTTTCAAAAAATTTCGCATACCTTTTTTTTAATAGTTTCTCTCAATTCTTTTACAATTTTTTTTCGTTAGAAGTGACTTCTTTTTTTTAATTCTTTTACAACTTCTTCTAAAATTATTTTAACAATTTTGATTACATTTTTTAACAATTAACATTATAAAAGATTCCCAACCTTTTCTATATTTATGTTTTTTTTATGTTCTTCAAAATTAGTTTTGCCTTTAAATTGGACAACTTCTTTTACAACATTTTTTAGCAAATTTGTTTCTCAAAAATTTCATAATTTTGTATTTTATATAATGTTGTATAGACTTTTTGTTTTTATAAACTAACAAGCCATTTTTTTAAAGTTTCTGCATAGAAAATTATCCGCGGCAATGCGTCGAAGAATTACGCTAGTTTCATTAGATAATTGTATATTCACATTAGAGCATGCAACTAATACATCATCTAGTCCTATACGCACAATATGCATATAAGTTGTATATGTTAGCAAAATATAACATAAATATACGAAAAAACAGAAAAGATCGATTGTTGTACGACCTGTGTTGAACACAATGTCCTTAAAACAAATTTGCCAGCTACCAAGTGTTTGTTTCCTGGGATACTACATATTGAAACAATTCTTCAAGATCATCTGAACCTACAATAGGACGAAGTTTACATCGATAATAGCAACAAAACGAAGAAGGAGAGCTACAGAAGAAGAAGATATAGTTTCTTTTAGTGTATTCAATTGATCATATAAATCCTCTTTTTGTAAAAGAAGTAAATGAGGAGATTAATTACATAAATTAATCGTACATTTAAAATCGTAATTTGTGATTAATTTTGTATCAATTGCAAATTTTATAATTGAAATCTGTCATAGATTTTTAGTTATGAAAACAAAACATTTACAAAAATGTCCCTAGATTTTATGGTCAATCGGTCGTCCATTCATACCCGCAGGATGCGTTTGCATACAAGTTCAATGAACCCAAGCCAATCTGGTTCGTATTTTTACCCCACCCCGTTTGTGCACGCGAGAGAGAGCTTTTGTGTTTCAAGTATTACAAGGCTTAGCAGCCTTTTTACTTATAACCCATTTTCTTTTCATTTTCCCACCCTTTACGGATGAACTAAAATCCATTAAACTCTTTTATTACTTCTTCCAACACCCTCCTTTAAGGATTGATTAATCATTCATCTTAAATCCGTTTTGGATATGTGATACAATTACAAAACGAAGTTATCACAGAGGAGACACAAACATATAACCTTTATTCATTTTAATAATATTTAGGGTTCAAATTTTGTGTTCAAAATGGGAAAAACCCGTTTTCTAAAAGTGGTTAAAACCAATTTTCCAGTAATCACCCACATGAATGAAAATTGATCAACGTTTTCAAGGAATCAAGAACATATCCAGCTGTTGAATCATGCATAAGATAGGTAGGTGTTGTCATGTGAACGTTCCCTTAAGATACATACACTACTACAAAATAAGTCTAAGGCAACACTTCGGAAACCACACTTTTAGAAAGTGCTGCTTGTGATGCTAAAAACAACAGTTTTAAATAGGGTTAATAACATAAAAGCCACTATAGTTTGGCCAAAATTCCGGTTTAACCAATATATTTTTTTTGTTCCATAAAAACCACTCATACTTTCAAAGAATTCTATAGTGACCACTATTTGTTTTATTTTATAAGTTTTAAGGATTATTTCCATCGAAAGATTATGTGAAAAGTTCAATATCGACATTTGAAGAAAATATTGGAAGTATATTGCAATAAAAATGATAATTAAAGTTGTTTACATGTGAATTTTGTCTTCATAAGTGCAGCTCTTCGGCCATGTTGTAAATGCATCGGGTGTCCAAGTGAATCCACTAAATTTTGAATGCGATAGGGGTAAGGAGTGTTTAGAGTTGACAACATACAATCATGACTTTTATTTGTTATAGTGGTCGCAATTGATATTTTTGAAAATATGAGTGGTTTTTATGATTTTTTTGATAGTATGAGTGATTTCTTTAGAATAAAAAAATAGTGCTTAAACCGGATTTTGACAAAACTATAGTTATTTTTATGTTATTAGCCCTTTTAAATAAGTGTTGCATTAACATATTTAATGCAACACCATTTCTTAAGTGCTGCACATTTTATTAAAAAGAGAAACATTTCTAACAGGTGTTGGATTTTCAAAACATAGAAGACAAGGCTTGTTTGAAAGTGTTGCATTTTGATTATATAGCCCATTGCTTATACTTACAAAAAGGAACTATACTACTTATACAATAAAATATAAACTTAATATCAATTGTATTAATTATAAAGATATACAAATTACGACAAAAAATATGCTTTAATCATAAAATGGTAAAAATAAAATTATAACACAAACAAAAGGAAAAACTATTAAAAACTGATATATTTATATGAAATAGATATAATTCAAAGTTAAAATAAAAACTATATTAACTATAATAAATAAAATACTTAAAAAAATTAAAAATACTCTTCTCTATTATGTAAAAGGCGAGTCAATATCCCTCAAAATAAAAAAAATTGGATTTTTGTTTTGGCTCCTAATAGAAATAACTAAAAAACTATAATGCCTTCTTTATACTCTACATAAACATATGTTTCTTATACCTTAGCCGACATTATCCTGTGCTCCAGTCTCCTCCCATCCACTGAGCCGAGATTCCACTTGCCGGCGTTGCCCTTCGACGACATCTCTTGCATGGTAGTCTCCTCCTCCGTCACCGATCACCAATGTTCGATTCTACTGGCCTTATTGGCGACTAACACAAGCTCCCTCTTTTTCTTTCCTTTACACTATTCCCTTTTTAGTTTGCGTGACTACAGTTCATCAGAGAGCAATTTGTAAGAAAGATGTTTATCATGCTCGTAATCCTTATGTTCAAAATCTGTTCATGTATCTAATTTCCTTTGAAATTTATAGAAAAGTTTATTTTTAATAAAATAAACCTTAATTATCTAACCCCAATTTTACTATTATATGATCAAACTCTCGCATATCTCTCTCTTATTATCACACGATATGGGACTTCTTTATCATTTTCATGACCTTTGACTCTCACTTAGCCACTCTACATTGTCGGTATAGTAACCAACTTTGACTGCATGGTAAGCTCCTTTCTCTAATTTTTACTCTCTCTCTCTCTCTCTCTCTCTGCATCACTCATATCTCTGTCTCTTCAAGATGTTAACAAGGAACTCCATTTGAGGTTCATGTGGATGTTTATATGGTATATATGCACGATTAATGCTCCATATTGTATTATTAATTTCGATAATGTATGTGTGGTAAAGTGGTTCTTGTAGTACCTTTATTATTTCAAGTGTAAACTAGGATATGCTTAAGGAGAGTGTTCCTAGTAAAAGTGTAAAACTTCACAGGAAGATTTGAACCCAAACATTTTTATTTATCTATCTCATCATTTTAAATTCACTTACCAATTAAAAACTTAACTTTCATTATTTGTCACAAAGAGTGAAATATAAAACTATGAGTAGGGTCGTAATAAGGAATGATCTCAAAGGCATATGGATTTTGTCCCATAGAACTCATTTACTCATTTCTTATCCTTGTAAGCGGTTTATATCAAATGCAAATAGTGTCTAAAGTAGACCTAGTTTGCAATAGTTTATTCTTTTTTCATATATATGAACTTTTATCTTTTTCATTGAATGAAATTAGGTCAAATATCATGAGTCTTATATGTGATCATCAAAATATGTTGAATTTGCTTCAAATGTTTTGTCATTAGATGTGTTATTTAAATTTGATTAAAATTGTTGAAGATACGCTAAAAAAGAGGATCATGCAAGACAAAAAGGTTGAGTTAGAAAGTATGCAAAAAAGTACTAGAAGATGTGGTGCAAAAGCTTATAGGGAAACTACATCGTGGAGTTGTATGAGAGTTCCTAACATGAGTTACTATTCGTTTTGGTACAAGGTATGGCTTTCATCTTTATATGAACATCATTAATCCAGTACACCCTTCACTCTACTAAATTCCAATCATAAAGAAAATGGAATTAAACTTTTCGTTTAGCATCTCCAAGTTGAATAATAGGGTTTGATCCCTATAACTGGATTTGGAAATTATTATGAATACTGATCATTTTATTTATTTTTATGTATACCAGGTTTCATTGTATTTGAGTATATGATTTCGGATATATGAAGTGGTAACTAGACACTTGCAAATGGAAGAAGAATTTTAATATTTTTCATGATTTTAACCGACCTTTTTGTATTGACTATATTTCATAGTCATCATTTTGAGTTCAGACATATGTAACAAATTACAATATGATGGTATATATTATATGTTTTTTTTTTATAGTTGAAAGAAATTAGTGATGTATTTCATTGCATTTGTTTTTGGTGGAGTGAAATCGCCACCAATAAACTTATAAATGTTTACATTATATCAAGTAAAGTGTTGCTTAGACTTGGAAAAATATTGCATTGTTGTATTTAACAAACACGAAAAATTGTTGTAAAAAACAAAGGATATTGTTGTCAAAAAGAAGGAAATTGTTGTCAAAAAGAAAGAAAACTGTTGCACTTGTAAAATAGGAAAAAGTGTTGCATGTAATAGGTAAAACTATTGTTACATATTGGAGTAGTAATTAAAAGGAATTGCATATTGTGTGAAAATAGTTGCATATGATAAGTAAAGTGTTGTCGTAGGTTGGTACTGTTGCATTTTATAGAAAAATGTTACACTTAAAAAGTTTTGCATTTATAAAATATAGGCAACACTTCTGAAAAGTGTGGCATATTCTTAAAAAAGTATTGCTACCTAAGACAGCGGTTCATAAAGTGTTGGATTAGATATAATACCATACTTTTTAGGCATAATGCAACACTTTATGGGTATTGTAATAGCTTCATTTTGTTGTAGTGCGATGACCGCAGAAGAGTGGTTGTAAATTTGAGACGAGAAGAAGAAATCAATAAAAGAAATTGCCTAGGATGTAGATTAGTTGCAGACATAGGGGGTGCATGGGGTAGTAGGTGCTACCCCTTAAATTTTTTGGCGGACATAGGGGGTGCATGTGCTACCCCTCAAATTTTTTGGTGTAGTGCAAAATTTTTGGGAAATTTTTCATCGCAGTGTAAATTTTCCGATGTACTACCCCTAAACTATTGTGTGGTACCCTGTAGATTTTGTTCTGCGTCTGCCACTGCCACTGATGTAGATCATAGTTCATCTTACTAAAACTAAACCAAATTTGTTTCATGCCATTGCTTATAGTTTGATCATTATTAAAATTTACGATCCTACAAGTCCGCATTGATGGATCTATACCGTAGCTTGGAAATAATTTGAATTGGTTCACTTTGTTCTAATGAATTTCCCCTCACAATATAATTGAAATAAGTTACTAGACCTCTTTCCATATTAAGACCGAATAAGCAACGTTCTTTTAACTCCTAAATTTTGTATGCTTTATTGTTAGACAAATGATGCATCAGAATCAACTTAGAGGAGTCTTTTGTTGGATGCCTTTGACATAAATTATTGAACTTGCATGGATATTTCCACGCATGATGTCACCGTGCATACACGTATTTGCATGAAACCCGACCACGTAACTAAAAAAAATTGTATGTGAAACCTAAAAAGCTAAAATAATTCAATTACTATTTTTTACATTATTTTCCCATTTCAACGACTTAGAATTCCAAAACAAATTAATATATTACAATGGGATCAAGGAAATTTAAAAAGTACGTACGTGTGATTATAATTAATATATACTTGAATATTTTACAAAACCAAACTCACCGAACCTTCTTGATTATGTTCGCTAAATTCCTACGAAGCATAAACAATATAAGAAAGTGTGTACTGTTTACCAAATGAAGTATTACATCCACATGCATGGACCTCTTACGAACGACCATGCACAAAAATATATATATTCTTATTTAAAATAATTAAATTGGATATGAAGTCACCAAATCTTCTAAATAAATATAGGGTAAGGAAGACAAATTGCGTACGTACAATATTATTCAAACAATGAAATCCTAAATAACTATTTTAATAAAAACTTCATTTAAAAGATTATATTATATATATATGAGGAGACTGCTTAGGGAAATACCAACACGATCCAATGTATAATAGTGACAACTAATTACCTTATTAAGCCACATTATGAAAGCATAAACCAGTATATATTATAATTGTATTTCATTAATTTAGACTTATCTTTTTTTCTGCCACGTCCTGTAAATTCGTTTCGAAGATTTGATAATTCTTAGATATTTTAGACTAATATGTCACTCACGTATATCTGATATATTTTTCGTATTTAGTTAACATTCACCATCATGTAGTTATTTTATTAATTTCAATGTTGTCTATTACAATTTTAAGATTGAGATGGCTTCTGAATCACAAACAACATGAACACACAATTAGAGTTAGCGGATTATAGATGTAATTAAGTAGTATTAGTTAAATTATACAAGTCCATAGACAAATTATAATCTGTTTCTTCATTAACAATGAAAGAACAAGACAAGTTACATTCAATTCTACTTATTTTTTCAATAAAATCCCAATATTTTGGAATAATTTATGAAAAAAGTCTCAAATTAATTTTTATTTACAAAAAAAAAAAAAAAAACAAAAAACCTGCTAATATATTCAAATTGGGGTTGACTAATTATACTCATTTTGCTTTCTAACTCTTACCCCTTAATCATTATATCAACTTTTTCTTTAAATAACTATAATCATTACATAACAATTTAATCTTTTTCACTTATCATACCCCTTAATTATTACTATTTATTTAATGATTTTCTAATTCTTGAATATATAAAATAAAAAATATTAAATAATTTTTAAGTAATTATTACCACTAAAATGTGGATCTATTTTATAAAAGACGGTACGTCATGGGTAATTTTTGGCCATATAGGCTGTGTGTCATTAATTTATGTTTGGCCATAAAAGTTTTAAGTAATAATTTGAAGCTTAACAACTCTACTCGACAGGTTAAAAAATATTAAATAATTTTTAAGTAATTATTACTGTTAAACAGTGGATCTATTTTATAATTTAAAACAAGTTTTTAGAGAAAACTTTTTTGCATCTTATCTTGAACAAAAGATAAGATTTAGTTTTTTAAATCATATCTACGTAACTTTTGAATTTTTTGAAACGGACAAGGCAAGTTACTATTTATAGACTACAAAGAGATTAAAATGGTTAACATTATGATTTTTAAATATAAAAAAAAATTAACAAATAAATTAAAAAAGAAAACAAAAATCTAAAGATACAATTTTTAAATAATAAAAAACATTTGTTATTTTAGTCGATTAATGTATTAGATATTTAGTAATTTTATTTGATTGTAAACTTAAAATTAAAAAAAATACGAAAATCAAATTCATTAAAACAAATGATATTTAAGAAAATGGTAATCATTGGAACAAGTCACGTAAAGCAAATAGCCATTATTAATGTCAATCATTAATTTTATATTTCTACCAAAAAAGTAATCATTTTAATCTTTCAGTAGATAAGTACATGTTTTATCTTCAATAAATTCTTAATATTTTGACTTAGTTTACGAAAAAATCTCAACATTAGGACTTTATTGTAGAATATAGTTCTAATAAAGTCCTAATGTTTTCAAAAATTAATTTGATTTTTTTTCATAAATCGTGCTAGAATATTAGAAATTTATCGGAGATTTCATTTTTTTAAAATACAAAGTTATATATATATTTTTCAAACTAAAAAAATAATAAAGGTACCTGATATAATCGTTCTTTGTAATTTTATTTGACTAAATTGAAAAAAAAAAAGTACTTCAAAATTGATAAGTTTCAAATGGTGACAAAAAGTTCAAACAAATTTGATTAAAATAATAATTGACCATGGAACATGGAATCCATAATTAGATGAATTGTTGCTGGAATGAGCACCTGACTTTTACCGACTATGAACTCTCCATCTTAATTTCGATACACACAGCAAAAAGAAAAGTTGTTCTAATCAAGCTTAGGAATAGTAAGTATACAAAATATCAGTATATTGATATGATAATAAATGCAATATTTATATTTATATTTAGTTGTAAGGTTAAGTGGATTTTAGTAATTTAAATTTTCATCCAATGCCTTGATGATTTTTTTTTTGAAAGGCGGAAATTTTATAGAAAAAGTTTCAATAGTCTAGCGAAGAAATGAAAAAATTCATAGGACTACAGCACTAAAAATTCTAAGTAATAGAGCTACATCCATCTCTAAGTTTAATCCAATTAAAAGCCGAAACCATAATATCATCCGCCATTTTAGAAATCGAAGGTGTCATCTTTTTGAACACTAGTTTGTTGCGAGCCCTCCAAATCATCCATAAGGTAGCATAAGATAAAATAATTATGAATTTACAGAACTTCTTACTTACGCCATTCGAATCAAGCATCCTTCGAAAATCTTGCAAATCCACTAGGCAAGCAGGCAGCGTCTGACCAATCCCACAGCCAACTCCAAACATCTTTTGGGAATTTATAGCCAAAAAACGCATGATCCACCACCTCTTCTATGTTCAAGCAAAAATGGGATATAACCGAGTTCAACCAAACACCACGAGAAGCGAGATTAACCGCAAGAGGAATTTTGTTCTGGAAAAGTCTCCAGACGAAACAATTATCTTTAGCAGGACAGTGTGACACCATTTGAACTTAGAGATAGCACTTTTCCATCTTTCTTTTGCAATCTTTGAACGCAACGATTGAACAAATAAACATTCATTGCTAGAACATTTCCAAACCCAAGTGTCGGGGAAATCTGTAAATGGGTAATTAACCATAATATTATTTAGCTGCTCCAACTCATTCGTTTCAGCTCCCTTTCTAACATTCCTATTCCAACCCCATAAATGTCAATAGCCCCAAAGCCTCTATCCGCGATTAGACAGTTTTTGATAGACTCAATTAGAAACAATCTAGGAAACGCCTCCTAGAGAGCCATATTGTTATACCAAATGTCTTTCCAAAAGTGTGTTTTATCTCCATTTGCTACTTTTTGAATGACAAGGTCCTTGAAAGACACATTCCAACATAAAAGATCCTTTTCACTTTCAGTAATCGGTAACCAAGTACCCGAGATGCTTTTCACGGCAAGAGACTTCCTGTCAATATGTTGAATCGGTAACAAAAACCTTGGATGATATATATATATATATATATATATATATATATATATATATATATATATATATATATATATATATATATATATATATATATATATATATATATATATATATACATATACATATACATATACATATACATATACATATATATATATATATATATATATATATATATATATATATATATATATATATATATATATATATATATATATATATATATATATATATATATATATATATATATATATATATATATATATATATATATATACAGAGAGAGAGAGAGAGAGAGAGAGAGAGAGAGAGAGAGAGAGAGAGAGAGAGAGAGAGAGAGAGAGAGAGAGAGAGAGAGAGGTTCAAATGAGAACCATTAAAATTTTAAGAACCAAATTAATTAATCTTAGCCAACCATTAAAAAATATCAACGCATGTGATTAAATAGGTAAAATCCCGTTTTTTTTTGGATGAAAAGGAAAAATTGTCATTTTCAAAGTCTAATATATTTCATTCAAACACCAGTTTAATACACTGTTTCATATTTCATTACAAAAATTCACAATTTAATACAAAACATTCAAATATTGAAAAACATTGACAATATTTATAAAATACAAAATGTTTAAAAACACACATAAAATTATAAAAACAAACAAATTCGTTGTTGAAATTTACTGAATTCACAGTTTAATACATCAATTCTGACATCCATTTACTGTTTAATCTATGTTATTCATAGTTTAAAAACTTACATTCTTCATTGGGGCATTTCATGAAACACCTTGTGAGCAACTTGTTTCTACAACTTCATTGTCCAAACTACAACACTAGAGAACAGAGTAGAGAGAAAGGGAACAGTAATGCAGATATGATATCAAAGGAGGACATGGTGATGATGGTGGCGGTGGGAGAGATCTGATTGATATCCGGTAGTGGGAAAGGGATACGATGGTGGTTGAACAGACCTGATGCATATCTGGTGAATACACTTCAGTTTTATGGTATTTATTATAATGTTACAGTTGACTACGCTTCAGTTTTATGGTCCGATTTCTTAGCGTATGTTAATCACTATAAAGCGGGCTACCGAAATTTCATCCACTCGTTTCTTGAGAATCCTTGTTGAAGCTACTTATGCACATGAGAATGTGCCAATCCCTGATGAGTTAGCCATTCATGAATTTAGCATTGTTCACATTCATTCTCTTGCAAATCCAGGGGACTTTTGTGCTAAAATTCCTAAAGCGATGTTATGTCATGTTCCTGATGATAATCTAGTGTTGCAAAGGTATGGGTCAAAACTCACCATTCCCTATCCTATGAGGGTGTTTGAGCGTGCTACTGAGCCTGACGGTCCTAAGAAAAAGGGTATAAGGAAAGTTGAATCTGGTTCTTCTCCTGCTGCTGTTCAAAAGATTAAAATTTAAATGATGGGTGGTCTATCCGAGGGGAATAAGTCAAAAAGCAAGCTAGTTCAACCACCAACGCCGGAACCTTAATTCGACAAAGAAGCTGAAGACGTACCCCCATATTTTCATACCCGAACTTCTGATGGTCTAGATGCCGTTGTTACATCTTCTGCTCCTACATCAGAAGTTTATATTTCTTTCGTTTGTACAATAGAAGCTCCTATTACTTCGGCTCCTGAAACACACGAGGTACTAGTTACATTTGTTCCCACTTCTGATACATCAGTTTCTACATTATTTGAAACTCCTATGGTCACCAAACATATGACCACTGTCGAAACATCTAATATGGAAACAAGTCATATGGACTCCTCTGTATACACATCTGATGTGGATACAAGAGTCACATAGTAATGGACGACGGTTTCTCCCGCATGACCCCTTTACCATCACCTACTCATGAATCCTCTCCCATTACTGAAGACATCAAAATTCCATCATTCATTAAGGATCCTCCAAAACCTTAAACCGCATCACTTACGGAAGATTATTGTGACATCGCTGCTTTATTAATTGCTAATGATGATGATTCATTAGAAGATTATACTATCGTATAATGAAACAATTCAAGTCCTTGAACTACAAAGTGAATGTTCTTCTTTAGTACCAATCTACTTATCGTCCGACTTACAAAGCCAAAGAAATAACCATCCAAGACTTCACCAATCAGATTAAAGATATGGAAATTCATTTATCTCAAAAAGTTGAAACACAAGCCACTTTTATAGAAAATCTTGTCGATGGTCATTTTCATGTCTAATAGAAATAGTCTTAAAAAGTAGAACTGAAGCTCAAAGGCCTTGAAAAGTTATTACGAACTTCAATAATGCCCACTCTAAAGTCGATGATCAGATCCCGACCATGACAACTTCTATCAACAAGGTTTCAGCTCAAAAATCTTCTTCATCTTCATCCCAAGTCTCCGAACTTCAAAAACAACTGGATGAAGTGAATGTACTGATAAAAGATTTGCAACCGAAAGCCTAGGCTCACGATTTGCAACAGATGGCTCAGGAGATTTTCAAAACCCAAACACAACATATTGTAGATCAGGTGTGTGAAGCTCTTCACACTAAGATACAACCTCTATTAACTTTGGTTAGCTGAGTTCTAGGTGCTCTGAAGCCCACTCAACCTTCGTTATAAGGGGGAGAATAGGGAGGCCCCAAATTAACTTCAACATTCAAACCACCGGTCATAAAACCTCTAACTACAACACTACCACCATTGAAGACGATGATGCCTCCACCAAAGTCTTTTACATCACCGTTTCCAAAGGAAACCTTCATTCCAACAACCATTATGAACCATACTTCATTAGAAGAGATACTTGTCAAAAGGTTTTCTTGTATTAAAATAGGCACACAAGGAGAATAAACCTCTTCCATAATCGTTGCAACTTCACAGGTTTTGCCTACTTCGGGTAAAACGGTGGAGAGAAGGAAGAAGATTTTGGTTGAACTAACGAAGGCGAAGAAGAATGAACAATAGTTGAGAGAGTATGAAAGCTCAAGCAGTTGAAAGTTATCGCAAGGGGAAGGGTTGTCACTAATCAAGACATAGGTCCAATTCAGAAAACATGGACTTTTGAAACAATAATGTCCCTTGGCTTCAGTACTTTTGATATTTTTCAATGATTAACACTGCAATCATACTGAGTTCATAACTCTCTAAACTGCCAACTTGAACTTCCTTATTGTCTGAAGACCTTCTCATGTAATCAATTCAATATTGTTTTTAAGGTATCAGAAATAGATACGTTTAAAAAGATGGAGGCCAGATTTCATGAGGTGTTAGGAAAATATCAATCTGAAGTCTGGTCTCTAAAAATATCATGAAGGTTGAAAGCATCACAAAGGCAGAACTGTTCGAAGGCGGCCTTCAGAACTACATCTCCACAGTCATAAGGGGCGAAGACAATGAGACACCTAGTGTCATATAGCTTGTACGTCATAGTTTAATAAAGAAACACAACAATTTTAACAAAAGATGTACAAGCACTGGATATGAAGTCATATCATAAGGTATCCCCAGTATCAAAAGATAACCTAATACATGAGTAATCGGTTTAGTAAATATACATCATGATAAAAGTGACAAAATAATCAAGGACTGGACCAACTCTTTACTCTAGGACAACCTTCCATTTGTTCCAACTAGGTCATGAACCATCAAAAAGAAGACAACAATTCATAAGCAAAAGCTTAGTGAGTAACCTAAGTATAATCCACTATGTCATCCATTTCACCATTTTATGTGTAGGTCACTAAAAGTGTCTTAATAGACAATGCAACACCAAAGAAATATTATTATCGCTTGTATCACCATTATAATTACCATATAGGGACACCAAATAAGGTTTTAACACCAACCTTATATTCACGAAAATCGCTAAATAGCCAAAATACCAAATTCATATACATAGGACAACATACCAATCCCATGGATAGAAATCATTTCAAGAACAACAATTTAGTATATATATATATGTATATTAACAACCTGCCAATAATCACACAACAATGTATATATACCATAAGAACTGAGAAAATGTCCTCAAGCAGGCTTTAGTAATATTTGAGATACTAAAAATATAGGAAAATGATTTAGGCCATTTGGAGTTATAACGAAGAAGTTATGAGGGTTTCAAAATGGCCCAAAAGTGACAAAAATGGCCAAGTCGTCATGTTCAAAGGTCTGTAACAAAGATTCTAAAAAGAATTGGACTTAAGCTAGTAAGGAGGAATTGTTAAGCTTATTCCCACCTTTTCAAGGATAGAAAGTTTGTAAAATTTAGATGTGACATATGAAACTTATGCCTAAGTGAAAATTGGGAAAAATAAGGGATAAATGTTGGTAATTATTTTAAGTCGTTACTGAGGGGCATTTTAGTCTTTTTTTTAAAAAAAGACCAAGTCAAAAATCCAACCTGGTCTCCCTAATTTTCTAGTGTGTGCATATGGGTTGAGATTTGCAAAATTAGAAATCGGGAAAGGGGGAACACACTCACTCAAAAATCGATTCATGAGTGTGTGTGGTTTTTTTGTTCGTAAAATCGAAGATCGAGAGAGACATAAAGGTTCGGTAGAAACGAAAAGGGAGAAGTGAAATCGGGAGGCCAAGCCACTACACGTACACACACACTTCCCGACTTTATGTGTGCATGATTCTGAAGTGGAGAGAATCAGCATCGGCGATGATGGCCGGCGGCGGCGGCCTGGTATGTGCAAGTTCGTAGGGTCTAGGCTAGAACGAGCAAGAGAGAACGAGACAGAAAGATTGAGGTAGCATGCTGCTGCCGGTTCCATTTGAATGTGAAAACCCCCGTCGTCAGTGTTGTGTTGGCCAACGATGGTCGCAGATGGTTAGGATGTGTCACGGTGGTCTGATTTTCTCTGAAAAGAGGAAAAAACATCCATGGTTTCGGATTTTTAGACAGAAAACTAAAAGGTAAATGCTAAGTTTTTGGAACCCTAGTCTACTGAGTTTGAAATCCTTATATGCATGTTGGATTTGGGGTTTTTTTGGTTTATGTCACAATGTGTGTTCAAAAATGCAAGAAAATGTAAATGATTAGGATTTTTATTCGGGATTTTTAAATAGAGGCTAGGTTGAGTTCATAAACTCCAAGAACCCAATTATTATGTCATAAATCTCATGATGTCATGGCTGAAATTGATAATGTGGTATTATGTTATTGATTTTTCTATTTTGGAAAAACTATTGTAAAATGGAAATTATGAATACATGGTTGAGAAAAGGGTGACCACTTGTTCTTTGGGAAGTAATTGTGCAAGAAAAAAGGTAAGGCATGAAATTACTATACTTTTTCAAGAGGATGAATAATTGTACAATTATTATGTGATTAAATATGTGAGGATTTCAAGTTACGAACGAGCTATTAGAAATGTATACAAATGGCTTGAAAGTTTAAAATGAAGTTATGAAACCCCAATTGAAGTCTTAATCTTGTGATTGAAAAAGTGTTGTAATAAATGGAATTTAAGTTTTACAAGGGTATGGTTGGGATGGAATGGATAATTCCATTGCTAAAAAGAAAAAGAATGGAATTAAGTACTTATATCCATAATAGGACGAAAAGTATGTAAATTGGAATGACACATATGAATTAATAGAAATATTGTTGGAGTTATGTAAATTGAAAATAATATGTTTTTGACGATTTCTATTTTAGAAACTTTATCGGTTGAAATTCATCAAAATGGTGCAAATGAGAAAAATGAAAGATGTCGTGACATCTAGTCAATGTTGTGAACTTATAGAGATGTAAAAGTTAGAAGATTGTTGAAATAACCGTGTAGAATCCGAAAAATACCATTTTTGGTCAAATTGGGACAAAAGGGTAAACATGTCCAAAATTAGTATTTTACTTTAAGAATCATACTTAGACATTGGAATGAAACTAGATGATGACTATAACTAATTCAAGATTGATTAGACAATTACTATATGTTTAGTTTTCTAATAAGTTCTGATCTCCTATTAAATTAATAGAGATTGAAGGATGATTGGAGGCAAGAAAAGATAGAGTTATGTGGATTAGTGTAGCTAGACGTACCTAGCTATTAAGGTGAGTACATGTGGATTTTTCCCACTATAGGGTACATGACAAAGTATTTATAAACTTCTATGTGACTTTCAAATGTGAATCTATATGCAAGTCTTACTATCTAAGCTGAATATGTTTTGAAAGTATGGTTTGACATTAAGCCGAATATGTTTTGAAAGTATGATTTGGCATTAAGCCGAATATGTTTTGAAAGTGTGATTTGACATTAAGTCTACTATGTTTTGAAAGTTTGTTTTGGCATTTAGACTATTCTATTATTAAAATATTCTTTTGGCTTCAAGCCTACTAATCTTATGAAAGAACTTTTTGGTAGTAAGTCTAGTATGTGCTCATGTTATGAATTCTTTTCCAAAAGAATAATGGTTATACGTATTATATGATTTGTGATAACTTTATTTTTCTGTAAGTTATGAAATATTAAATTGCTAATGTTTATGTCATTGTACATGCATCTCATGGCATTGTGTGCTTGACTTGCATAAAACAAAAGTGGTGAATGCATGCATACATAGACTATTATTGCATATGAGTTAGTGAGGTCCAGGCACGTCCCTGTAACGGGGAAAAAATCTCTACTGGGATGGCACCTCCCGTCGCGAAGTAGAAGTCTCCTATGATGCCATTATAGGAAGATTTGTTCTCATATTCTGGTAAGCTTTTGGTTGTTTATATACCATATGTTGCGGTATATAACCGTAAGCTATTTTCAAATAGTGAAAATATAGATCCCTTTATGTAACACCAAATACTTGTGATAAGTATTTGTAAGTTAATTCTAGAAAAAGGGCAATTTTATCTTTTTACTATAGAAAGGGTAATTTGGTCATTTGACCATATGAAGGATTTATTATGAAATAATATTGTTTGCTTGTGGCAAAAATGTAAGAAATGTAGTTCTTATGTGATAAAATTTGATTATGTGGCCAAAAGTTCAAGAAATGGAACATGAGGGGCTAAACTGTAAATCTGGAAAATATAAAATGAGAAATATATCTCTCATATGTTGGCTGAACTTTGAGAGGTTACGGGAAGTTTTCTTGAAGGCGATTTCTGCAAGGCTTTGAAGATTGAAGCAAGAAATCGAAGAAGCAAGGTAGGAATTGCAGATTCCGAAGTCATAAAAGGTTAGTAATGATTTCTAACCTAAGTTTTGTGTGTGTTCTTCTTGGGATGAACTGGAAAATGAATTCTAGTTATGATCCAAGTGGTTTTTTATGATTATTAAGTAGCAAACATGTTTATGTTGTAAGAACACATATCAAATTGAAAGTATGTTGCTATTAGTAAAAATTTGGAACTTTGCTCAAGAACCCTAAATCATGAGTTTATATGATCAACTTGATTCTAATGGGTTTTGATGAGTTCCAAATGTTGTATTTGATGAAGAGAATCAGTAGTAGTAGTTAATTTGAAACAATTTCAGTTTTTCGACAAAAATGTCAAAAACGGGAATTGTTGGAAAATGTTTGATATATATGATTTCCATGGGTTAAAACTAGACGTTAACTGGTGGTTTTTGTCCTGGAACAATCCACTATCGATTAAGTAGAGTATTAAGAACTTAATGGGGGGAAATGGGGGTTTGTACCTAAAAATCGTGGAAACTAGTATGTTTCCAGGAGATCGGGTCGCGATCTCTCTATAGATCGGGCCGCGATCTCGCAGCAGACTGATATAAGCCCCCAGTTAAGTGTAGTTTTGGAAAATTTTTGGAATTTGGGGCTAGGCTTGTCCGTTTGACCTCAAATTTTAAACACAAGGCTAATATAATATGAAACTTCATGGAAAATTGTCAAAATGAGAATACGACATCCCGAAAGTACTGTAGCAAAATACGCGTATTTTGGGAAAATTTATAATTTGTAGAAAGATGGTAAAGGAAGGTTTATCATCTAAAAATGATTTGAAGTTCTATTACATTGGACTCTTGTGTAGTAGAGTCGATTGAAATAGTTGTTAACCTATTATCATTTCGTATATAAATGAATAAATAGGTACCGGATAAGTGCATTGAGGAGCACGTGCAATGAGGCAAAGAATAACGAGATACAATTACAGCAAGTATCCAGGTGAGTAATCTTACTTATATCCGATGTGATATATATTGATTGAACTGTTGTAGATTGAAACCGTTTTGGGGGACGAATTGGATAGTTTTAAACTATGAAATAAAATGACAATACCGGATAAGCCGTGAGTCTGAGAATGACAATACCGGAGACGTGAGTCAACGAGATAACAATACCAGATAAGTCGTGAGTTTGAGAAAGACAAGAACGGAGCTGTGAGTCATTGAAAAGACAATACCGGATAAGCCGTGAGTCTAGGAAAAAGCAGGGTAAACTCGTGAGCGATATGTGACTACTAGGCAAAAGCGGGGCAAACTCGTGAGCCATATGTGACTACTAGGAAAAAGAGGGGCAAACTCGTGAGCCATATGTGACTACTAGGCAAAAGCAGGGCAAACTCGTGAGCCATATCTGACTATATGTTATGAGATGATATCCAAATATATGTGGCTTTTGTGGTTAACAGATTTGATTTGATTTGATGTTCAAATAACAGATTTCACTTGATTAAATGTCCTAATAGCAGATTTGATTTGATAATCATATAGTATTACCGTTCAGCCTGTAAGGCTAGGAGAAATGATCTGATATCCATATATTATTACCGTTAAGCCTGTAAGGCTAGGAGATTGGATGTGATATCCTAATATATATACGATTAGCCTGTGAGGCTAAGAGTTTGGATCCGATATCCAAATATATACGGTCAGCCGATGGGGCTAGGAGATAGGACTTTATATTGAAATGATTGAGTAGCAGTAAACTTAACTTGTATAGAGAAGTGTACTTGATAGTATTTCTTATACATGTTATATGCAGTTTAGATTACTCATTGGGCTTTATAGCTCACGTTGTTTGTTAAATGTCCCTGCAGGTTAGCATGACCCTGATAAGGGTAAGGATAAAGTCCGTGACTAAAGAAGTGGACTTATAGATGCTGTCAGTAGCAGCCCGACTTAGAAAGAGGTTACTATATTTGTATACTCCTTGTTACGCTTGTACCCGTTTATAATAAATTATACCCCTTTTTATATGGTTTTGTATACTAGGACCTATATTTTAAATGAAAATTTTTCAGGGGTGTTTTTGTTTTAAAAGCTGGATGTTACAAGTTGGTATTAGAGCCGTGGTTTAAGTGAACTAGGTGTCTATAGAGTAGATTCCTAGACTTAAACCTTGAGAGCTAGTAGACATGATGTACAGATAGGTGTATATAAGTTGTTATTATATATATAACCTAACAGTTTGCTGAACTTTCAAGTATGAGAAGTATGAGAAATAATCCTATATGGGGTAATTCGGGGCATGGAGTCCCAAGGGGTGGACCAGCCCATTCTCAAGGCTCCGTTGGAAGAGGGGCAAGGGGACAAGTAGTAGAAAATCCACATGATATACGAGCAATAGTTGCTGATATGGTCAAAAAATTGTGGCTCACCCTGATTAATATTCAAGGTGAAGAGGCTGAAAACTAGTTTATGATAAGCAGCCCAGAAATGAAAGTCAGAAAAGAGAAAGAAAAGTAGTTGAAACTAAACGAAAAGCGGAAAAATAATAGTGGACGCTTCAGAAGAAGTTACCACGAACTGGGTCCAACCTTATGGGAAAGGGCCAAGAAAAAGAAGCAAAGTGGTGCGAGAAGTGCAGGAAAGAGCACTTGGATAGTTGTAGAGTTGATACTCTACCGTCAAGTTGTTGGAAACGTAGAAAATAGGGGCACATTGCTCGAGACTGTTGGGCAGAATGAAAGTGTTTTCAGTACGGGGCTACGGATCACTTTCTTTCGTAATGTCCACAGGCTGAATATAGAGTATCGGGTGATAAACCCAGAGGGGAGCGGGGAGGAAAGAAGTGAAGGGTCGAGGAGGACCAGTAGTACCACGAGTATTCCAGATGACTGTGGAAGAAGCTCGTGAGAAGACTGATGTGGTCTCAGATATATTTACTTTAAATATAATCCCCGTATATGTTATATTTGATCCAGGAGCTATGTGTTGCTTTGGATCGTTGTCTTTGATGCCTTGTTTAAATATTTCATCAACGTCTATGGATGAAAGCTTGGAAGTAGCTATATCAAATAGCAAATATGTTCGGGATACCGAACACCTGGAATGTCGTCAGTCTAGGATCTACGAGACCCCTTTTCCTATGGATCTGAAGCCGATGACTACCAATGAATTTGAAATAATTGTGCATATGAATTGGTTAGCAATGAATTATGCTAACATGAATTGTAGAAACAAGAACATTATGGTTCTAACATTAGTAGTGGAATGGATGAAAATCCAGGGTAAACGATCGTGGTTGAGAATACCGGTTATTTTCCTTTGCTTAAACTCGGAGTAGTGTTAGTAAAGGAGAGATGTTTTATTTGGCATATGTAGTAATGACCAAACTAAATAAAGTGGAAATAAAAGTGTAAAAAAAATTGTAAATGAATTCCCGGATGTTTCCTCCGAAGAACTTCCAGGATTACTGCCAGATTGGCGAGAAGAGTTTATGATCAAATTGGTTCCGGGAGCCGTTTCTGTTATTTAGGCTCCGTACCGATTAGCACTTGCAGAGATGGCAGAGTTGAGGAAGTAATTAGAAGTACTTTTGATTAGGGTTTCATAAGACCGAGTACGTTATTGTATGGAGCCCCTATCTTGTTTGTAAAGAAGAAAGACGAGTCGATGTGTATGTGCATTGACCACCGAGAATTTGATATTCTCGAAACCCACTTGAATATGAAGTACATTTGTGCCAAATATTGGAGTTACTTCGTTGAGAAAAGTGACATGCGAAGTTTTCCAAGAATGAATTTTGGCTAAAAGAAGTTTAATTCCTTGGGCATGTTAACAGTGCCAAAGATGTTAAAGTAGATCCAGTGAAGATGAAGCTGTGATAAAACGGGAACCACCTTGAAATCTGACTAAAATTTGTAGTTTCTTTGGATTGGCGGGTTACTATAGGAGAGTTATAGAAAACTGCTCCTTGATTGCTATCCCGTTGACTAAAGTTGACCAAGTAGGGTAAAAAGTTTAAGTGGAAGGAAAAACCACAAGTAACTTTTGAAAGGCTGAAGCAAGTCTTATATGAAGCTCTGGTGTTAGCTTCACCGCTAAGTGGAGAAGACTATTTGAGTTATAATGATGCAACCAGAACCGGCCTTGTGTGCGTGTTAATGTAGAAGGGTCGAGTAATGGTTTATGCGTCCCGTTAATTAAAAGAAGCTGAGAAGAGGTACCTGGTGCATGACCTCAAATTAGATGTTGTGATCTCGGTAATGAAGTTTTGAAGACACTATTTATATGGTGTGAAGTTTGTTGTATATACGGATCATAAAAGTTGGAAGTACTTAATTGATCAAAAAGAAGCTAAACATGAGATAGCAAAGATGGATGGATTTATTTAAAGATTTCGATTGTGAAATTTTATACCATCCCGGTAAGATGAAGGTAGTTGTAGATACTTTTAGTTAAAAAGAGTATCTTTGAAGGTTACATCCGCGTGTATGGGTGTGGCAAGTTGATTACCTGAACTGATTTGGGCAGCACAAAAAGAAGTGTGCAAGTTTGAAAACGTGAAAAGTTAACGAATGGTTGGATAATTGAAGCAGTTAGTTGAAAACTCACATCGATTGAAAACCTTTACAGGTTGTGTGTGAATTTCAAAGCTAGGAGAAGCGCGAAATTTGTCCTTAAAAATGCACATTGTAGTGGATATGCAGTATACCCGGGGCAGTACCAAACTGTATAGGATGATGAAACCTATGTATTGGTGGCCGGGAATGAAGAGAGACATTGGAAGATACGTAGAAAAGTGTTTGACTTGTTTGCAAAAGAAGTCAAACCATTAGAAGTTATACGGAGAAACCTAACCGTTGTCGCCTCCAGTGAAGAAAAGGGACGACATTATTTTAGATTTTGTAAGAAAAATTCCTCGAATATCGCGTGGGTATGATACCACATGGGTAATAGTAGACTAGTTGACGAAATTGGTGCAATTCATATCGATTAGTGAGAAAATCAAGATCGAAAAGTAGCAGAAATTTACATAAATGAAATAATTTGACGACATGGGTTACCGGTGTCGATTGTGTTGGATCAAGATAGTAGATTTATTTCTTGGTTGTGGCAAAGTTTCCAAGAATAATTAGTTTGAACGAACTAATGAGTACCGTATATTATTCACAGACTGATGGGCAAGCGAGAGAACCATTCAGATTTTAGAAAATATGCACTGAATTTGCATGATAAATTGGTAAAATTTGTAGATGATAGCAGTTTTCATACCAGTATTTAGATGACCCGTATGAAGTATTGTATGGAGTACCGTGTCGCACTCCGAATTGCTAGATTGAAGTTAGGGAAAAGCCGTTGGCTAGACCCAAGATTGTAGTACAAACTGAAGAGAAGACTTGAATTCGAGAAAAATTTGAAAATGGCTCAGAATCTGCAAAAGTAGTATGCAAATAATCGATTAAAACCGTTGACATTCAAAGTGGGGGAGATGGTAGTGCTCAAAGTATCCCCTTGGAAAGACTGAAATTGTTGTGGGAAGAAAGGAAAGTTAAGTCCTCGTTTTATTGGACCTTTCCGCATGTCCCAAGAAGTAGGAACTAAGGCGTATTAACAAAAGTTATTCGATGAATTTCAAGATATTCATAATGTTTTCCATGTGTTTTATTTGCAGAAAACATTGCTTGATGAATTCCAACGAATACCTCTTGTTGAAATTGAGGTAAATGAGGAGTTAAGATACCCGGGACAACCAGAGAAGTGTTAGATGGAAAGGGAGATAGCTGCGGAACAAGAAGATTAGTATGGTTAAAGTGCCTTGGCAATACCATAGAGGTTTCCATATGATATGGGAGACCAAAATTGTAATGAGAGAGAAATACCCTCACCTGTTTGTATCATTCCGGGGACGGAATCTTTTGAAGGAGGGGAGAATTTGTAACACCAAATACTTGTGATAAGTATTTATAAGTTAATTCTAGAAAAAGGGCAATTTGGTCTTTTTACTATAGAAAGGTTAATTTGGTCATTTAACCATATGAAGGATTTATTATGAAATAATATTGTTTGCTTGTGGCAAAAATGTAAGAAATGTAGTTCTTATGTGATGAAACTTGATTATGTGGCCAAAAGTTCAAGAAATGGAACTTGAGGGGCTAAACTGTAAATCTGGAAAATATAAAATAAAAAATATATCTCTATTATGTTGGCTGAACTTTGACAGGTTACGGGAAGTTTTCTTGAAGGCGATTTCTGCAAGGCTTTGAAGATTGAAGCAAGAAATCGAAGAAGCAAGGTAGGAATTGCAGATTCCAAAGTCATAAAAGGTTAGTAATGATTTCTAACCTAAGTTTTGTGTGTGTTCTTCTTGGGATGAACTGGAAACTGAATTCCAGTTTTGATCCAAGTGGTTTTATATGATTATTAAGTAGCAAACATGTTTATGTTGTAAAAACACATATCAAATTGAAAGTATGTTGCTATTAGTAAAAATTTGGAAATTTGCTCAAGAACCCTAAATCAGGAGTTTATATGATCAACTTGATGTTGGATTAGGTGTCTAAGCCATGACTTATAATTGTATTTATCTTGTTAATTGAAGCAAAAGTCCATTTGGGTTACCCTCATAGCTGGAGGCTTAGTGTAGAGTTTAGTAGAGTGAAAGGTTGATTTATTAATTGTTTAACAAATCAATAGAATTAATTAAATAGTTTATTAATATATTTAAGTGTTAATATATTAATTAGAAACTATAATAATTAATTAAGATTTAATCTAGAATTAATTGGATTTAATTTAGTGATTAAATTAATTAATTAAAAGTGCGTGGACTGGTTTGTACTTATTCAAAAGTTGAATAACTGGCAAAGAGAAATCTAGGGGCCAAAAAGTGGCGCCACCCTGGAGGCTCCTCTAGGGTTGGCAAAAACCCTAATTAGGGTTTGGGGATCTGGTCCAAGTGGTCAACAGGCTTGCCTACTTTGGAGGCTCCCTAGGGTTTCAGCTGTAACCCTAGGAGGCTATAAAAGGAACCCCCTGGCACCCTTATTTCATGCGCCATTTTGACCTGAGGATACTCTGCTGGACTCTTTTCTCCATTGCTTTGGGTGTGACTTGCATTTGAGGCAGGATTTCTTTGCTGCCTGCTTCAAGATCAAAAGATCAAAAGGTTGGTTAATTCTTATTTGATCTTTAAAAATAATTGTTGGCCTTAGGTTTTAGTTTATAATCTTCATAGAAGAAAACATAGATCTTTCTAGGGTTGCATGTGAACCATAAGAATTGTTTGTTCATTGATTACTTCAAAACCCTTCAGTGGTATCAGAGCTATGGCTTTGTTTTCTTGTGAATTGATTTGAACTATTTTTGCCTTGAGTGTTTTTGTGAAAAACACCTCTTGGAAGAGGCCTTGATCGAATTCAAGGCTAGGGTTTCCTAACCCTAGCCGCCACCCTTGGTCCCCCCTTGATTTGCTTGCCTTTTATAAGTAGGTTGTTATTTATGGCAATTATTGGATAATTAAAATAACTGGAACCCCTTATCTTTGCATGCAATTTTCGTAACCTAGGGATAAGGGTTAGGAAATTTATTTGATTAATTTTTGTGATTCCCTTATTTGATTTAATTAATTTAATTAATTGTTAATTAAAAGATAAATTAAATCAACTTAAAGAATTGATTTAAATTTTCGAAAAATAGATTAAAATTTGCGAAAATTAAGAATAAATTAATTCTAAAATATTTTAATAAGATTAAAATATATCTTATATATTTATGATTAAAAGTTAATATTTATATAAAATTAAATGGTTAGTCTTACCGTTAGTAGGCCTCATTCACAAAACTGTCCTATAAAGAGGGTATAAGGCGACTGCCTATAAAATGGCAGTCTAATGGGTATCTACTCTTACCCACCGCTCTCCTGGTCAGTCGAGTGTCGTTAGTCGAACGGGTTCGATAGAACCGCTAAGCCTCTTAAAAGTATAATGCTATAATTGAAAGTACTAGAACTTTAAACAAATCCAAATCTAGTTACTTTAGGGTTAAAAATGTGAATTGGTGCTAATCCATGAAATTGCACATTGCACTTTGTGGAACGTTGGTGGAGGGTGTGTGGTTTACCGGCACGCCAACTGGGGTCTTCAAAGAGTCGCAATGGGTTTCTTGATTTTGTCATTATTAACGGAGCGTGTGTGGTTAACCGACACGTTAATTAGAGATGACAATTAACTTCGAGAGTACCGAGCAATTTGCATGGTTATTCACACCCGTTTTGTGATCCTCGGTATCCCAGTCACAAACGAGCGGGGCATTCCAGAGATTAAAACAGGCTATCGAACAGTTCGATAAATATCAAAAGAAACTAGGAATTCCATTATAATTAGATTATTTTTCTGCGGTGCAATTGGCTGAATCGTCATTCGCCTACCTTATAAAATTTACAATAAAGATTACGGCATCCCTCTTCGATATTGTAGATTGTTATTGTAGGATCCTAGCCTTATATTTATTCTTGGGTGAATATAAGGATTATTTAATAAATGTCTAATTAAAACTACCTTCTTCTTATTCAAATGTCTTCTGACCAATCCGTTCCCCACTCGAATCCCGGTAATGTCACCTCGATTCTGTCATTGTGCTCAAAAGTGACGTTGGACGGCACTAACTACAATGACTGGATCTGTAACATCAAAATGGCTCTAAGGTTTGAACACAAAGAGTATGTTCTGGAAACCGAGCTAGTTGAGATTGACCCAGATACGACTACTCCCGAGGAAGTCGCTACGCACACCAAACACTCAGATGATGCGACCAAAGTGGCCTGCATCATGATCGCTACCATGAACCCTGAACTGAAACGTATCTATGAGGACTATTGGCCTTACGAGATGCACAAAGAGCTTGCAGAAAAGTTCCGCAAGCAAGAGCGCATCGAAAGGCGTGAGGTTGTAAAAGCTTTCACTAACGGCAAGCCTAAAGATGGAGACTCATATGCACTCATGTGCAAAGGATACATGGTTATGTGGAGAGGCTTAGGAAGCTGGAAATGCCTGTTCATGAGGATTTAGCTGTTCACATAGTGCTAAACTCATTGCCGAGTTCTTATGACCAATTCACACTGGCGTATCATTTGAAAAACAATAAAGCGACCCTAGCTAAATTACACCGCATGCTTCGTACTGCTGAAGACGGGATGAAGGGAAAAGGTCTGCTCTCTGTCAACCCGCTTGTCCTGGCTATTGGCTCTGGCAAGTTAAAGAAACGGAAGGGCCCTCCGAAGAAAACTGGAGGGAAAAGACTCATGTCGGGACATCTAGCAGTGCCCCGAGAGCCAAGTCTTCCGGCATTCCACACGTCACGAATCCCAAAGAAGCTGACTCTGTTTACTGCAAGGAAAAGGGTCATTTGAAGAGAAGCTGCCCCTGGTATCTGCAAGATATCAAGGATGGCAAAGTGAAGCCATCATAAGCAGGTACATATTCTATATCTAATAACTCACCTTCTTCCTGTTCTTGGGTCCTTGATACAGGATGTGGTTTTCATATCTGTTCTGATTTGCAGGGCCTAAAAGAAAGTAGGGAGCTGGAGCACAGTAGATTGAACCTGGTCATGGGCAATAAGCGAACGTCACCTGTTACCAAGATCGGAGTCTATAGATTAGTGCTTAGTAGTGGAGTTGTTTTAGATTTACATAATTGTTGCTATTCGCCTAATATGGCAAAGAACATAATTTCATTTCATGCATTGTTCAAACAAGGTTTTTATTATGAGTTTAATAAATTGAATGGTTTAATTTCTGTCTTCGAAAATGATGTTTTTATATTTAATGCTATGCCTTGTGATGGAGTGTATGAATCTATTATGTGTGTTGATAATTATGGTAAAAATGTTTTAGCTATTGATTCTTCAAGCGGTATAGAAAAGGCATGTCTGTGGCACTGTCGCCTTAGCCATATCAATAAGAAACGCATCGCCCAACTCCAAAAGGATGGAGTGTTGGAATCATTCTACCTCGGGTCGGATGATGTATGTGAATCTTGCTTGCTTGGCAAGATGACAAAATCACCATTCAAAGGTTCCTTTGAAAGAGGTGAAGGTTTGTTGGATATTATACACACAGATATGTGTGGTCCCTTCAGAACAACCACTAAAGACGGCACGCAGTTCTATGTGACATTTACTGACGATTTTAGTAGATATGGGTATATCTACTTAATCAAGAATAAGTCAGATACCTTTGAAAAGTTTAAAGAGTTCAAAAATGATGCAGAAAATCAATTAGGCAGAAAAATAAAGATGCTTAGATCCGAAAGAGGCGGTGAGTATCTTAGTATCGAGTTTCTCGATGATCTCAAGGAATATGGAATTGTTTCACAGTTGTCGCCTCCAAGAACACCCCAGTTGAACGGTGTTGCTGAAAGGCAAAACCGAACCTTGTTGGACATAGTTCGTTCCATGATGATTCGAGCTTCACTTCCAATCCATTTATGGGGGTATGCCTTAAAGATTGCCGCCCATATCCTAAATCTTGTTCCAACCAAGAAGGTTGCAAAAACACCGCATGAGATGTGGACGGGGAAAGCTCCCTCGTTGGGACATATCAAAGTTTGGGGCTGCGAGGCTTTCGTAAGACGAGAGACTCATGACAAGCTCACAGAAAAAAGTGAGAGGTGTTTCTTCATCGGATACCCGAAACAGTCATTTGGATACTTGTTCTACAAACCGAGCGAGGACGTGGTCTTTGTAGCAAGACGGGGGTTCTTTCGAGAGAGAGAACTCATTTCCAAAGAGGACAGTGGGAGTACAATCGATCTCGAAAAAATTCAGGAGACGCCCGATGAAACAACCTTAGAAGAAACTAGCAACCAACATGAGGAAGAGGTTCCTGTTGGACCCACCGACATCTCATTGCCCCTTAGACGTTCGGGTAGAGTTAGCATGCCGCCCGAGTTTTATGGTTTCGATATTACATCGGACGGTGACACGTTGGTCAGTGATCACACATTGACTAATTTGGATGAGCCAGCTAACTACCGCGAAGCAGTGGCAGGCCCCGAGTCTGCCAAATGGAAAGAGGCAATGGACAGCGAGATAAAATCCATGTATGACAATCAAGTTTGGAACTTGGTTGGCAATGTGTCGGGTCGTAAGACAGTCGGGTGCAAATGGATCTTCAAGAAGAAGACCGACATGGATGGTAAAGTACATACTTATAAAGCTCGGCTGGTTGCGAAGGAATTCACTCAAACCCCGGGGGTTGACTATGATGAAACCTTCTCACCAGTAGCCAAGATTAAGTCAATCAGGATAATGCTTGCCATAGCTGTGTTTCATGATTATGAAATTTGGCAGATGGATGTCAAAACCGCCTTCCTTAACGGGAAACTGACTGAGGATGTTTATATGAATCAGCCAGAGGGTTTTGTGGATACAAAGCATCCGGATAAAGTATGTAAGCTTGAAAGATCAATCTACGGGTTGAAGCAAGCATCTCGTAGTTGGAATCTCTGCTTCCATGAGAAAGTCAAAGAGTTTGACTTCTCTAGGAGTGAAGATGAGTCCTGTGTATATGTCAAGGCTAGTGGGAGTATAGTCACTTTTCTGGTGTTGTATGTTGATGACATACTGCTCATGGAAAACGACATTCCGACCTTGCAAGATGTCAAGTCTTGGCTCGGGAAGTGTTTCGCCATGAAAGACCTTGGAGAAGCTGTCTATATTATCAGGATAAGAATACTGAGAGATAGGAAAAGAAAATTAATAGGTCTGAGCTAGTGTATATATTTGGAAAAAGTGTTAAAAAGGTTTAACATGGAAAATTCCAAAAAGGGAGAGCTACCAATCCAGAGTAATGCTAAACTGAGTAAGACTTAAAGTCCGAGTACCGATGAGGAAATAGCTGAGATGAGTCGGGTACCTTATGAAGGGTTTTCTAGCAATATATGAACTAATAAACCTAAGTTCACATGCAACCTAGAAAAGGATCTATGTTTTTCTATCAATGAACATATAACAAATCCTAGAAGGCCAATAATTATTTTCTAAAGAATTAAATGAGAAAAACCAACCTTTGATTTTAATCCAGAAGCCAGCAGCACAAGTGTCCTGCCTCAAATGGTGTCACACCCAAGCAAAGGAGGAGAAAACAGAATTCCAGAGAGACTGAGCAGAAAGTGGCGCAGAATTTAGGGTTCCCAGGGGGTTTATTTTATAGCCTCCAGGTGGCTACAGTCAAAACCCTAGAGGGGCCCAACTTTGACAAGCCCTTTTATCAATTGGACAAGCCTCTTCTAAACCCTATTAGGGTTTCGAAAATATGAGTGTGCCCACTCATAATTTCGCCAAACCCTAGTTCCACTGGCTAGTCATTTATTCAACTATTGAATAATTACAAAACCAGTCCCTGCACTTTTAATTAATTAAATTAATCTCCAAATTAATACGAATTATTTCTAAATTAATTTCTAATTAACCAATATAGTTTCTAATTAATATATTAACACTTAAATATATTAATAAACTATTTATTTTATTCCTATTGATTTATTAAACATTTAATAAATCAACCTTTCTCTCTCTACTGAATTCTATACCAAACCTCCTGCTATGAGGACAACCCAAATGGACTTTGCTTCTATTAAAAAGATAAATACAATTATAAGTCATGTCTTAGACACCTAATCCAACAGTCTCTCACTTAGATAAGTCTATGACTTTAATTGTCCATTTACCTTCAGATTAACTAACAAACCACAGCTTCCTAGAAACTGCTGTCGAACTCTGACCCAGTCAGTTCTGTCCAAATATAAGTGATCATATGATCCTCCGTCCAACAGGATATTTTCAGACACGAGACATGGATTGAGATCAATCTTTGTCTGATACTCTGTTTCCCGATTTCCGATTCTGCATATGACTTGAGACTTCAATTGAACACATCAATTCAGTCCTGGCTGGCCAGCATTTTCAGTCAACTTCAAAATCGTCGAGAGGCCAACAGATATTTGTTTCCCGTCAGGGTCGAGGGACGAATAAGCTTCGACTCGTATGCTTATATCTTTTACCAGACAAATCACTCACAACAGCACGTTTTATAACATCGAGTTACCGATGCGTTTTCGTACTATCAATGAACAACCTCCTTGCAAATTATAACTCATATCTCTCCACTTTAAGATCATAAGAAGTTATCGTCTCAACATTGCTCGTGATGTAATCCATGAAGCAATCTATTGAGCGCGGGTTTATCCAATACTCAAATCTCCATTTCTAAGTACTCATGAACGTTGTAACAATCTTATTGCAATGTCTAACTCCTTAAACAATCTACAAACCAATTCATGATAGACTTGATTCAATACTTACTTCCCAAAGTATGAGCGACTGTGGACCTTTTGAATAATCAAATTATTCTGGAAGTAAAACATGCGAAAAGTGAAACATAAAATCTGACCGGCAGTTAGTCTTGCTTATTACCAAGTTTCCACGAGGTAATCACCAAGTCGGATTTGTCAAAAACTATTATCGGTTTCTTATTATCTATTAAACTTTCAATTCATTTTTATATCTATGTCTATATTAAATGAGCTTCACTCTTTCCATGTATCCAAAATGTCATACATCGATACACAATATTGCAGTTAACCCGATTGGACACTTTTCCGATGATATCTCAATATGTCATTTATTCTTTTCATTCCCACTCCTAACTCCGTTCTGGAACTGGTGGTGTGTATTGTGACTTCTCGTGGCTCTCGAGATCTTTAGTCTAGATGACTGCACCCTAAGACCATTTCGAGAGGTTTTGATGTGCCGGTGAACCACACGCGCTCGATCAGAACACTAACGAAACTCTTTTAACCATGAAATCCTTGATCACCACGTACTGATAATAACAATTTCATAAACCCTTTTTCCAAAATATTATTATATTCACCCCAATCATTTCTCAATGATTTCTCACGCGTGCTCAGCTAATCCTTTCAGTACTCCAAGCCAGGTTGTATCCTGAATCTAACTTACTATGCTCCAAGCATTAAGTCATCAGGACAAGCCCATGACATTTCTGATCGATCCAAGAAGCTCGCGGGATCAGATCTATTCCTTTCTGAATCTTTTCAGAACCTAAGGGTTATTTATAACCCTCGTGTCATGACTTTCGGAAATGATTTCCTTTCAGAGACTCTTTCTCATGTATCTTGAATCTCATCAAGATCATGCTTACACTGGCTAGGGCTACACTGACGATTTCATCTATCCGATAGATGTCTGTGAACTACGTGAGTGTATGTACCTTCTGGAAATCTCTCATGCCGAGTCTTGTAATGATAGGAAACTCCTTTCCTGATTTTATGCATCTTGAATCTCATCAAGATCATATTGGCAGAGGTTTCATCTATATAATAGATGTTTGCAACCACTTGAGTACGCTATATCCCTATTGAGTCTTTCATAGCAAATCATCTCTTAATCCCAAGTCATTACACCTTGCAATGATAAGAGACGTTTCCTAGAAACAGTATGTGACCGACATAGTGATAGGTAGATATCAACGATGCTCCCACTAGCTTTGACATGGTTGTAGGACTATTTTTAGACTATTCACAAATCCAAACGTTTTGGCATATTTGAGAATCTGGAACTCCAGAACCATGGGACTCTTTCAGACTATTCCCAAAATCTAAACCCTTTTGGCATATTTTGAGAATTCTGAAATCCAAACCTTCTAACATAATCCTAGGAATCTTTCAGGCTATTCCTAAAATCCAAACTTTGGTATATTTTGGGAATCCGAATATCCTATCTTGCGAGATGCCCGTGGGATGAACCCCGGGCCCTTGTACCTTCTGTATTGGCATGCTCTTTGTGAGTCCCTATTAGTGTGCCGGTAAACCACACACGCTCCACTAACGACTCACACTGTGCCATACAGTATCCCTTCAGATTTCATCTTCTATTGAGAATGCTTCTGTCAGAATCAATTGCTTGACTCCGAGTATCGACTCACTCAACCAGATGTTCTGTAAGTACAATTTCTATGTTGCCTTCTTTTGATGATTCAATTACTCCCACTGGTTCCTAGACCAAGTGTAAAATCAATCAAACTGTCACATAGACTGTGTCTCGCGCTAAGGTTCTCTTATTTGGAAGCAACTGGGCTCACCAGTGCTTCCAAGTAGTCAGATTGCTTATCCGTACCGGTCTTACGTGTTTTACCACTAACTAGCGTGTTACCTTATGAAGTCTCGCTACTCTTTACAATTTCTTTATCTCCTTGAAATTTCTTTCTCCAATATTTTTGACATTTTTGAATGTCTTTGAAATGAGTAAACATTGCTTAATTGTCATTCGGTCATCATGAAGATCTGTAATACGGTATTGATTTTTGCAAAATCATTGAGAGTTGAAATCAATCATTAACGATATATCTTTCAATATTTGAAATCTTAAATACAATGATAATGTGAGATTCGTTGTGAATCAATAAGTAATACATGGATATATGGTTCCTCGATTGTTATTTAATAGTATTAGCACCTTATCATACTTCAAGTTTTCATTAGAATCGGAGAAGGGTTCTCTTTTTATTAATTTTTTCTTCTTCAGGAGAAGATTATAAATATCTAATGAATAATTCAATTTCTTTTTCTTAAGAAAAATGCATGTTAAAGCAATCGAACTGGTGCAGTGGGATTTTAGACATGCTGTATGCCTTTTTTATAGAATGAAGGATAATTCTAACAATACAGAAAGCATGGGTTTCTAAATGTGGTATGGAAGAAATAGGAATTGCTCTAAATGGTCAACACAATGCCAGGTGTTATGAATGGTAGTTTCTGTTTGGGTGTTGTGTCATGTGTGTGTATAAAACCTATCAGCAGAAATATTATATAATTTCGCTAAAAAGGACACTTGTCCAAGGCTTACGTGTTCCCTTCATAAGCGTTGACTATTGAGTGGTCCCCGACATCAGAAATTAAGCCTCTCAGGCTTGACCACGTGTCAACTCACACAAGGCAGCTACTTCGAGTCCTCAATAAAATAAATATACACTTTTTTCTTTTGGTTTTATGAAATAGCAACAAACGTTTTGTAATAAGATTTTTTACTTCTTTGTCAATAATAATTAAAAAATAATTATGAACCCAAATCCGAGAGTTTCACAGTTTGTTATTAATATGAAATGTTAAATTATACGCTCTTTTCTGAGTAGAGTGTAAATATTGTAATTTGGTCGATTTTATCTCAAGTAAGTTACTTTAATTTTACTTTGTTAATAAGAAGTTAATAACCAAAAATTTAAAACCTACCTAAAAATTAAGGCTGTTAAAATGGATCGAGGTCAAATATGTCATAAGTGTATTTAAAATACTATCGAAATAATTTGAATTAAATCGTTAAATTTAGTTAGATAATTATGTTAATAGTATTCTCATAATTTTGCATAATAACTTTACTTAATTATAATCATCTAAATCCAATCGAGAAAAGGTAATGGGATAAACACAACCGGATTCAGTCAATTTTCAATCATATTAGGAAATTAATAACTCATGTCGATATATAATATGAATCTGTCCAACTTGAATGTTTTATAACTATTATATTTTAGTTATTATTTAATTTGATACGTACATATGTGGAGGCATGCATTCCGTGCGATATGAGTTTCTGGATTGCATGCAAATTTTATATTAATCAAATCTTAGTTGACATCTGCTTTGTGGCTTAAAACAAGAGTACTTCAATAATTGATTTGTTTTAGTTGAAGGAACAATGTTTTATGATGAAAGTGAACCGCCGGATCCAATCGTTCACATTAACGTTTGGCCATCCAAGGTGAAAAGTACTGTTCAAGTAATTACAACCCGAATTTTATTTCCTCCAGAATCAGTCTACGATAGAAGAATGAGTTACTTTCATTAAGCGACGGTTTATATAGAGGACTTAAACAAAACTATTGGTTTTAATGAATGAAGATAAAACATGTTTTCTATGATGGGTTCTATAAAAAAAAGTCCCGCTCAGAAATTCCAAAAAGTAATGTGAACGATAAGATAAATAGAAAGGAGAAGGAATTGGAGATTGACAAAAATGTGAAATTGGTGCCTTAATTAAACGATGCGAATATGTGTCAAAATAATAACCAAATGAACATTCTTCTTTGTTAACTTTCAGAACTTTTTGTTGATATAGGCCATAGGTTTCAAAATCTTTATCAGATAATTTGAAATTTACCATCGCTTGGAAATAGTTGTATGTCTCATCGTTAGGCCTTGCTTCCAAGTTCCAACTGATAATTTTCTTGTGGAATCATCTTTACTTTTACTTTGATTCCATATGTCTACAAATTTCACAACGTATGAATAATTTTTAGTCTACAATGAAGTTAAGAGATGTTCTAATTAGAAACCACGTAATCTAGCTAGTTATTTGTTTTATTTTATTGCATTCAAACCTCGTAATGTATATAAATTGTGGTCTCAATATGGGTATCAAAGGTATATTAAAGTCGACACGTTGAGGTATAGTGATGAAATTCAAACGTCAAATAAATCGTGACTTCTCTCCTTTCCATAAACGAATTCAAAACGTATTTTATGTGGGAAGCAAGAAGAAGAAACCACGGAAACATTTCATCACAACTGGTAGAGGATATAACAACCTTACCCACCATAAAATCATCATTTTTAAAGGTCAAACGTAAACAAAAAGTCAATTTCAGCAATCGCTCGACATTTGTCATCGACGTCCAATCATACTTTACCTTCCTTTTCGTACATCCCCGTTCAGTCACACTATCTCCAGCTTTTAGCCATTTTTCAACTTTTAACCCTATTACAAACAAAGAGATAGAGAGAGGTTGACTGTAGTAACAGGCCGGCGCCAAATCATATTGACTTCGTAACTATTTGCAACATGAGTCCGCTTCATCTATATATATGGGAGAAGTCATCTTCCCTTATGGACCTACAAGTTTCACTTTTCTTTAGCTTAATCCTCAATCTTTCTATTCAACACGTCTCTGTCTCTTTATCTCTATCTGTCTCTTTATCTCTATCTGTCTCTTAATTTTCTCAACCAAGATCATCTAGAAGCTAACTGTGAACAGCAAGCAATGGGACGATCACCATGTTGCGATAAAAATGGACTCAAGAAAGGTCCATGGACACAAGAGGAGGATCTCAAACTCATGGAATATATTCAACTTCATGGACCTGGCAATTGGCGAACCCTTCCCAAGAACGCCGGTAAGTGTTTGCATGCACATCGTATATACTTATTTCTTTATTTGGATGAACGAATGTAGATTTCTTTTAACTAAAGAAGAAACTCAAATTTTATTTACACAGGACTTCAACGATGTGGAAAAAGTTGTCGTCTACGATGGACAAATTACTTGAGGCCTGATATCAAAAGAGGAAGATTCTCATTTGAAGAAGAAGAAACCATCATTCAACTGCACAGTATGCTGGGGAATAAGTAAGTTTACCTTTCAAGTATTCATCACTGTAGAAGAATAATTTCATCCTTTTCGATTGATTCTTGATCATAAAGAAGATATCCAATTCAATAGTGATGGATAGGAACAAGTTTTGATGATTTTATTATTATTTATTATTGGAACCTCAAGTTCTGATAAATTTGGGTCATAAAATTCATGGAAATTCGTTTACTTTTTGATGGTTATAGAAGAATATATAATATTCAAGCTGTGTCACACTAGTTATAAACAAATATCATTTGAACTTTTGTCATGCACTTGCAACAGTAATCTTTATGAAGTTATATACGTATTCGTATCTCATATTTCCGTTAATTATATAGGTGGTCAGCTATCGCTGCTCGCTTGCCTGGAAGAACCGACAATGAAATCAAGAACTACTGGAACACCCACATTCGCAAAAGGCTAATCAGGAATGGAATTGATCCAGTGACTCATAGTCCTCGCCTCGAACTCATGGATCTTTCTTCCATACTCAGCTCAGCTCAGCTCAATCTCTCAAACCTTTTGAACCTCCAAACACTTGTAAACCCCGACGTCCTAAGGCTTGCCACTCTATTAGCAACGTCGTCAAATCAAGAGAACCAAGAGTTGTTTTATAACAACCAAATGAATCATATGAACCAAACTCTTCATCACCAGCTTCCAAACTGCCCTTCCATCCAAACAAATCTTCCAACAATAAGTCAGCCTTTGAATCAAGAGAGTCATAGTCAGTATATTTCACCAAACTTGGTTAACGTGAATGGCCAAATTCTTGACGGTAATTTTATGCCCCCATGCATATCGGATAATCATGTTACCCTACCAAACCAAACTCAAAGTGATCAATATAAGGCACAGACATCAGATAACTCGAGTTTGGAGCCATCAAGTATAGAAAATAAATACAACCCTACAATCCAGAATTTCAACTTTGATTCGGTTTTATCAACGCCTATGTCAAGTCCTACGCCACTTAACTCATCATCAACTTTGGTCAACAGCACCACCACCGAGGATGAGAGAGAAACTTACTGCAGCATGTTTAAGTTTGAGATTCCAGAAAGCTTCGAGTTTGAAGATTTCATGTTATAATAGCTAGTGCATATACAATGTGAATGGAATCATGTGGTTGTTTTTGGCGATGGTCCATTCGAGCTGTTAGTATGTGGTGTTCTTTTGCTGGAAGTTTTATCATCTTGTGAATAATACAACTTTGTATTATTGAGTTAGTTTTATATAAATAATGATTTTTTCGATGTTTATATTAGCTTTTCTTTTCTTCCATGACTCTAGAACAAGCATGCTACATATAGATTCTGCTCCTTATATAGCTTGCATATCCCCATTAAAGTAAATAGAAGATAATTTTTAAAACTAAGACAATGGATCCGATCAAAAAATGATGGAGTGCAGCCACGTAATTTTAGCTCTAAACTATAGGAAAAAGGAGGATAAATGCATATAGGAAAACAAAGTATAAACAGCTTATTCTGTGACTTGAACATTAAAACAGAGATCACCAAGTTGCTTCTCTTGAGCAGGCCATTAAGTTGTCATGAATTGTATCCTCTATTTTATACATTGTCTTGACATGTACATGATACTTTTTTATACCATGTGTATTGTTATCTAAACTGTGGAGTCTTATTTGAGGCAAATGTTCACTTTTTCGGTCATAGTTGTTATTTGAATGGAGGAGATGGAACACATGATTAGTACCTCAATCGCAAGGTAATTAAATATGGTCGATCTTCTCGAGATTAATGAGCAAAAAACACTGGACCTGTTGAAATTTGGCTTATAGAGGTATCATTATTTCGTATTCCTTATGTCGGTTGCACTTCTAGAAAGGAAGCCCGTTACCGACGAAATATTGCGTCAAAAACCATCGGCAAACCGACTTACCGACGAAAAAATGCATGTCGGAAAAACCCTTGTGGGTAATCTCTACCAACGGAAAGCGACGCTTTTTTCCTACACAATACCGACGCATGTTGTTTCCGACAAAATACTCGCACGCACCGATTGACCATATTTGACCAATTTACCCACACCTTTTGGTGACACAATACTGCAACGATACATTACTGAAAGCCAGTGTCTAACCACAGTTGACCATGATACCTACACAATACTCACGCATCTTATTGACACATTACTGTCGCATCTTATTGACACACACACACACACACACATACACATACATACATACATACATACATACATACATACATACATACATACATACATACATACATACATACATACATACATACATACATACATACATATATATATATATATATATATATATATATATATATATATATATATATATATATATATATACACACACACACTCACACACAGACACACCCATATTATAATGTATATAAAAGTTACAACATTTTTAATGTATTAAAGTCATAAAAACTAAGAAAGTACAAGACTCTTCTAATGCTTTTAATCTTTTAGGAGGCATTTGATATGTTCAAAATAATCGCACTTGTAGACTTTCTTCGAGTCTTCGTTTACTCCTGATCCCCAATGCAACGTTTCCTTCTCGCACCCTTTAAATCCACACCTTCTGTGTAGATATCCCAATCTTCCATGTCAAGCAATGCGACAAACCCTAAACCTCTCTCTCTCTCTATGGCAGCAAACATACAAAAATTATCTAAGACAAGTAACTTTTACTAAAGCCTACAAGGATCCTACCAATTTGCTTGAAGAATCTTTGATGTAGATCAAATCCAAGCCAAGGAAGGTAGTACTCAAAAGAGAGTACCTCTAATGGTTCACACCTAATAAGTCCAAATTATTAGGTTAATTTGTTAATTAAGAAAGTTTGTCATAAATCCTAGAGAATGATTATAGATTCTGCTGAGAGAGGTGAAAATTCCAGGTATCTAGGAGCTCCAAAATGGGGGGTATATTATGAGTGTTAGGGAGGTGTATTTATAGCCGCAAATGATACTTAGATATAAACCTGATTTGAATTTAAACCAGATAAGGATAATTGATTAAAGAATCCAACTTATCTCAAATTCAAATCCCTAGTCCATATCCTTAAGTGTTGGACGACTATTGAACAATTAATATTTAGTCCCTGCACTGTTAATTAATCCCAAATTAATTTAAACTAATTCCAAATTAACTCTAATTAATTCTAAAATAGTTTCTAATCAATTTATCATCACTTGAAAAATTAATAAACTATTTATCTCTCTCTCTCTCCCTCTTAATTAACTCTAATATCATTTGGACTATTAAGGGCAACCAAAAAACGACCTTGTTATTAATGGAAATTTCTTACAAATTAGTTATAACCTTGGACATTATTCCAACACATCATTCTCACTTAGACTCACAACACAAACACGTACACACACAATCAATTTTTATGTGTATGCGTGTGTGTGTGTGTTTTCCTTCCCGATTTTTCCTTTCTCCTTCCTTCTTCTTGATTTCTCCATTTCACTCTTTCTTTCTCCTATTTTTTTCTATTTGCCAAATATTTTTCCTGATTTCAAATCATCATAACTTCTTCATATGACATCTGAATTTTCCAAACTGTATATATTTAAAAGTGTAGGAATAAGCTTAAGAATTTCTCTTTATTGACTTAAGTCTAATTCTATCCAGAATTTCTATTATAGACCCTTAAACATGACCATTTGGTCATTGTGTCACTTTTTTTTTTGCCATTTTCAAACATTCATAACTTCTTCGTTACAACTTCAAATGACCCAAATCTTTTTTCTATATTTTTGTTACTTAAAATATTACAAAAGTCCCCTTGATGAATTTTCCCAGTTCTTTTTAGATCTGGAGATATTGATTATCAAAATTGCTCAATAATCACTTTACATTTTGTCCCCAAATTCCCATTTTACCCTTGTGTCTTCAATACTAAGTTCTAAATGAAGTAATATCTCATAATGAGTTAATAGAAGGTCTTAACCCATAAATTTCCATATATTCACCTTATTTGACCATTTCACCCTTCATAATACATTTAATTTATTTAAGCATCAAACTCTTCTACATCAAATACTTGTGTCTAATTCTTATCTTATATACCTAATTTTCTAGGTTGTCACAAATATTTACCCCTTAAATACTTGTGCCTTAATAGTATGCCACTTACCAGTAGTGACCAGCAGTTGATAATATGTATATGTAGAAATTAACGTTCATAATAACTTCATGATCTCAAGAAGTCCATGAGAAGAAGTGTTTTAACTTCATTTCTAGACATGTTAATGTTAGTTCTATATGCCCAAGGATGATCATAAAATGATATTACTAATAATACATGATCCTATAGGGTCACACCAACAACAAGTTTGACACCAATTGATCATTTAGAACGTTAAATTTGATTTAACATCAAATGATACTAAACTTGCAATTTAATCTTGTAGGTTATTATTATTTGAGGTAAATAATAATAACTACAAAATTAAAGGTTGATTAATAATTCATATGTGATGAATTAATTAAGTGTAACAATTAAATTGTTTAAATTGTTAAAACGATTTAATTGATTTATAAGTAAGCCTTTTATTTAATTTAATTGGTAAATTAAATAAAATATATATATATTGTTTTATATATATATATATATATATATATATATATATATATATATATATATATATATATATATATATATATATATATATATAATTATACAATTAAGATTGTATATTTAGATGGTTTATTTATGTATATGATTATGGGTTAAATGTTATCCCATTTAAGAAATAAGAAGATGTATTATTTATAAGCTTTTATTATCTAAGTTTTATAAATAATAACAACCCACTAGCACTTCATTTGTCATCATAAAATCAGCCATATTGGAAGGAAAAGAATGCATTAAGAACTTAAAAGAAAAGGAAGATGCTTTGTGTCTTCTAGCTTTTGATTATAGAAATCAAATGAGGCTTTCTTTTGAGCTAGTTGCATGTGCTTTTCTTTCTCTTTTATGGGTGATATAGTGGACGAATTTGAGGTGTGTTTGGGTGATCATTCTTGCTTCAAAAATCAGCCAAAGAAACTCTCTAAAAGCTCTCTTGATAGTTAGAAAAAATTGGTTTTTGGTTTCACAAGAAAATGAGTTCTAACTTGCAAGTTGTGGAACTAGCATTCAAGGGTGTTCAAGCTTGTGGTGGATCAACTATAGAGGGATTCTAATTTGATTCCTAGCTATCAAAATCATCCAAACCAAACCCAAGAACAAAGGTTATGATCTTGAACTTAAACTATGTTTGTTCATCATCTTATCTCTACATGCATGTAGCATGATCCTCTTGAAAATGGAATTTGTGTTCATGATTTTATGCTTCCGTTGCAAACTCTTGTTTTTGAAACTAATTACATGAACCTTGATTTCCAACAATTGGTATCAGAGCCATGGCTATATTGCATGTTTAGATAATAAGTTTATTTGGATAAACTTGGTTTTTGGAAGCCATGAATGTTCATCTTCTTAAATGAAAGTTTCATGCATGGCTTCTTTGGCAACATGCAAGTATATTATCTATGATTTTATGTAACCAACTATATCTTATGTATGCATGCTTTTGGTTACATAAATTGTTTTCTTAGAAAAACAAAGTGTTGGTTTTCTTATGATTTTATGTGATAAAATGGTGCATAAACAAGCCAAGGACCATATGATGCATGTTTTGTGTTTATATTCGATATGGTTGTAATCTATTCATTTATTCAAATGGTTTGTAATAATAATTAGTTATTTCCTTCTTAATATTCCTTTTGTAAATTTTAGAATAGTTGTATTTTATTTATTTCACAAAATGTAACAAGAGAAGGAACTAAAAGACCAAGAAAAGATTGCACCCAACAGCAGCACTTTCTGAAGAGCTGTTGTCCAGATTTCGAAATTTTTTAGAAAGGTTTTAAAAATTCATATCTTGGTCATTTGGTGATATAATTGTTGGTAACTTTAATATCTAGTATATACATTAAGTTTCAACAAGTATTAGCATCAATATGGCCAAGAATGAATTGAAAAATGCAACAAAAACCACAATTTTTTCTTCCTGCTGCCCCTGCTGGTCGCAACTTTTGAGGGTCCAGAAGAAAATTCATAACTCACTTCATGAAGTCAATAAATGGTGGTTCAAGTGTCATTTGGTGATATAAGAAGCTTGGCAAAATTTTAGCCAAATCGAAGATCATTTGGTTGAGTTTTTGTCACCCTTTTGTCCCTAGGTTTGGACTTGATATTTCATGTATGGCTCACATGAAATATCAACTTAGTTGGCTTGTGTTTATGCACCCATGCATGCTTGTGATGTTTGAATGTTTTATTATGTTATGTTGTGGATGAAAATAAGATTTTGCATGCTAGACAACCTAGATAATTAAACATAATCATCAAGGAGTTTGTATATTTTCAAAAGTTGACAATTAAAACATAAGATGTGATAAAATTGGTTTTATTAAAATGGGTTTTGTTATAAAACCTATTAAGACAAGTTTTGAAAATGATTGAAACAAGAAATAAAATGGAGAGTTTATGAACTCTTACAAACTCCAACCCTAAGTAATAATGGTAATTATTTAGGATTATAAATTGGTTCTAATATATGTGATCAAACTCAAACTTAATATTGGATATTAATTGTAATCTTGACCACAAACAAAGAATCAATAATATGGAGATTTTATGATTAAGGAACCAATTAACAAAATAAGATTTAATGGTACCATGTTCATTGGATGCATGCAATCTACATGATACCATATGTTTTTCAAAATTAGAATTGTAAAATATTCAAATCCCTTATGAAATACGAATCAATGCCGTCCCTCTTAAAGACACTCATGTATCACTTGTATTTCCTTATGGGATAAAGGATACCTAACCACTTGGAGTCTTCTTGTGATACAAGAAGTAGTTTTGCAATATTGATGGGATAAAGGACACCTAACCATCAATAGTTGACAAAACTACACGTCCGTTTAAGTAGGATGATTCGTTTGGAAATCTCTTGTGATAAAGGTCACCTAAGCATTAGAAATCCAAGGCATAGATGGGATCAAACATGCCAAACTTATAAATGTTATAATGGGATCCCATAACTCTAGAAATTATATTTGGATATAATTGGTAAACCGTTACCTACCTTGTTGATTCGAATAGGCGGGATAAAGGATACCTAACCACTTATTCGTGATGCAACTTGGATTCTAGACCTTAATTAATTAAAGTTTATGAAACAAGAAAGGGTATTAATTATTAAGGACTTAATATCATAATTTACTAAATAGAACCATGTTAAAATTTTGTAGATGGCACCAAACAACACACACTCGGCTCCTAACAAAACCTCACTACGGTCTCTCCTTGAAGGAGAAAAACTTAACCATACCAACTTCTTGGATTGGCACCGTAGTGTGAGAATTGTTCTCAAACAAGAAAAGAATGAATATGTTCTCAATGAACCACTTCCAGAAGAGCCCCCTGCCATTCCTAAGCCCGCACACGATGCATGGCTTAAAAAGATGGATGATTCCATCGATGCATCATGCCTCATGTTGGCAACCATGATTCCTGACCTTCAGAAGGATTTGGAGAATCATTTAGCCTATGACATGATTCATCAACTAAAGGAAATGTTCCAACAACTTGCAAGAACGGAAAGGTTCGAAACTGTTCGGGCTTTCCATGCTTGCAAGATGGAGGATGGGCAGTCGGTAAGCTCTTATGTGCTCAAAATGAAGAGTCACATTGATCATTTGGCACGTCTTGGAGTTGTGATGCCCGAAGAGCTAGCAACGGATATGATCCTTAACTCCTTGACAAAGTCCTTTGATCCTTTTGTCATGAATTTTAACATGAATGGTTTAAACAAGACTATCCTGGAATTACATGGGATGCTAATCACCGCGGAAAAGAATCTGCCTAAGAAAACCACTCAAGTTCTCATGATTAAGGAAGGTGGAACAAAGAGAACTAGACCCGAACACCCCACCAACTCCAAGGGCAAAGGGAAAGCAAAAGCTTTCAAAGGTAAGGGCAAGAAAGTTGTCCAACCTTCCCATCCGCCCAAGAAGAAGGCAAAGGTTGCCAAAGAAGACACATGTTTTGAATGTGGCAAAGCTGGGCATTGGAAGAGAAATTGCCCTACTTATCTTGCGGAGTTGAAGAAAAAGAAGGCCGGTGAAGGCACTTCAGGGGTTCAAAAGGAGTAGGCAACTGAAGGCAAATGAGGTAGTACTTCGGGTTGGAAACAATGCAAGGGTTGCGGTGGATTCAATTGGAAGTTTTAATTTATTACTACCTAATGGCTTGTGTGTGACATTGTTGAATGTTTACTATGTTCCTAGCTTGACTAGGAATATTATTTCGGTTGCTAAATTAAGACAATGTGGATTTGATCTTTCCTTTAATAATGATGATATTTGTGTTTACAAAAATAATGTATTCTATTTTGAGGCTAGGCCTTTAAATGGAATTTATGAAGTAAACCTTGATGAAAAGACTAACAATGGCTCTTTATACCACACTTTCACCAAGAAACCCAAATTTGATTTGAGTCAAACCTATCTATGGCATTGTCGCCTTGGGCATATAAACAAGAATCGCATATCCCAACTTCAAAAGAGTGGACTTTTGAAGGCAAATGAGAATGACTCATTTGATATATGTGAATCTTGTTTACATGGCAAGATGACTAAAGCTCCTTTCTCCAGAATCAATGAGAGAGCAAAGGACTTGTTAGGAATCATACATACGGATGTATGTGGTCCTTTCAAGCCAATGACTAGATATGGTGAAAGATATTTCATCACCTTCACTGACGACTTTAGTCGTTTTGGATATGTTTATTTGATTAAACATAAACATGAGGCGTTTGAAATGTTCAAAACGTTTCAAAGTGAAGTGGAAAATCAACTCAACAAAACAATTAAAGTTCTTCGTTCTGATAGAGGAGGTGAGTACTTAAGTACAAACTTTATGGATCATTGTAAGACTTGTGGAATTGTTTCACAACTTACTCCACCTGGAACACCACAACATAATGGTGTGTCTGAGAGGCGGAACCGAACACTATTGGATATGGTTCGATCCATGATGAGTAGAAGTACTCTACCTTTATCTTTTTGGGGTTATGCTTTACAAACAGCTGCTCGTCTCCTAAACATGGCACCTACTAAGAAGGTAGATAAAACGCCTTATGAGATATGGCATGGAAGGGTTCCATCTTTATCCTATCTCAAGGTATGGGGTTGTGAAGCTTATGTTAGACAAGAAGCTTCAAACAAATTAGAACCCCGTTCAACTAAATGTATCTTTGTAGGGTATCCGAAAGATTGTCTTGGATACTATTTCTACAATCCCATCGAGAATAAGATATTTATTTCTCGAAAAGCTGAATTCCTAGAAAACAAGTTTCTGACGGAAGAGGCTAGTGGGAGGTTTGTGGAACTTGAGGAACTTCAGGAACCACAACCTGATACACAAGAAGTTGAATCTAGCATTCAACAAGAAATTGTTGAACCTGAACAAACGGTTGATCAGGAACAAATTGTAACACAAGGTGTTCGCAAATCTGGTAGGATTCGAATTGAACCAGAAAGGTATGGTTACCTTTTGATGGAAGAGGAATGTTATACGATAGATTCTGATGAACCCGTCAACTATCAGAGTGCAATATCAGATCCTGAATCTGATAAATGGCTTGAGGCCATGAACACTGAGATGCAATCCATGCACGATAATCAAGTTTGGAACTTGGTTAATCTTCCCACCAATGGTAAGACTGTTGGGAACAAATGGGTTTTCAAGAAGAAAATCGACGTGGATGGAAATGTTCACACTTTTAAGGCTAGACTTGTCGCTAAAGGATACTCACAGACTCATGGTATTGACTATGATGAGACCTTTTCTCCAGTGGCAATGATCAAGTCGATTAGGATACTTTTTGCCATAGCCGCGTACTATGATTATGAGATATGGCAAATGGATGTCAAGACCGCTTTCCTTAATGGATACTTATTGGAAGATGTCTATATGGATCAACCAGAAGGTTTAAAAGATATATCTATGGATTAAAGCAAGCGTCTCGAACATGGAACATCCGTTTTGATGAAAAGATTACGAGTTTTGGATTCATAAAAATTGAGGATGACTCCTGTGTTTACAAGAAAGCTAGTGGGAGCATTGTCATAATCCTAGTATTGTATGTAGATGACATACTTTTATTTGGAAATGACATCCCAACCTTAAAAGGTGTCAAAGCGTTCCTTGAGAGTTGTTTCTCAATGAAGGATCTAGGGGAAGCTGCTTATGTATTAGGCATAAAGATCTATAGAGATAGATCTAAGAGACTTATTGGTCTTAGCCAAAGTGTATATATTGATAAAATCTTGAAAAGGTTCAAGATGCAAGACTCCAAAAGAGGATTCTTGCCAATGCCTCATGGCACCATCCTAAGCAAGTCTCAGTGCCCAAACTCTAGGACTGAACTTGAAAGGATGAAACATGTCCCATATGCTTCGGCAATTGGGTCCATCATGTATGCCATGTTATGCACTAGGCCTGACGTCTCATGTGCCTTAAGTATGACTAGTAGGTATCAACAGAACCCAGGTGAAGCCCACTGGACTGCTGTAAAGAACATTCTTAAGTACTTGAGAAGAACTAAAGATATGTTCTTAGTTTACGGCGGTTTGGAAGAAAGCTTAAAGGTAAAGAGTTACACTGACGCAAGCTTCCAAACAGATAGGGATGATTCGAAATCTCAATCTGGGTATGTCTTTATTTTAAATGGAGGAGCCGTGTCTTGGAAGAGTTCCAAACAAGAAGTGATTGCACAATCCACTATAGAATCAAAATATGTTGCTGCTTCAGAAGCTGCTCAAGAAGCTGTCTGGATGAGAAAGTTCATAGAAGATTTAGGGGTTGTTCCTTCCATTCGGGACCCTATAGAAATCTTCTGTGACAATCTAGGTGCTATAGCTCAAGCAAAGGAACCTAGATTGCATCAAAAAACCAAACACATTCACCGAAGGTATAACTACATTAGACATGAAGTTAAGAATGGTGAAATAAGTATTCATAAGGTTCATACAGATCAAAATTTGGCAGACCCGTTCACGAAACCTCTACCCCAAACTAAGCATGAAAGTCATGCTAAGGGTATAGGACTCCGTTTTTCTAATGAATGGATTTGATTTGTGTTTAATGTTTTATGAATATGAACTTATGTAAACGACAAGAATTATGTAATATATGTGACGTGATGTTTCATTCATAATTATTGTGTTTTATTAGCATGTTTAATCCTTGAATAATTTAGTTATTCTAAACGTCCATAGTCGATCATAGTTGTGGGAGCAATTATGAAGTAAGACTAATATGAATTGGATTGGTTGACTTTTATGGGTAAAAGTAGCAAAAGGTTGCAACCAAATTCATAGGTACTTGTCAGTGAACAAGTATTGGACTTGACCCGTTTCAAGATCACTCCATGGATCATCATCATAAGTTATTCTTGAATAAAGGTATTATCATTGTATCCTTTGACCTGAGATACATATTTGGGACTCAAGTGTAGAGTGTACTATGCTTTGATATGGTTTACTGTTGTTCTTGAAATACAGACAACCATAAAGGCCATACTCATGTATAGTACTAACTATATGAGGGGCGTATGTAGTCAAGACGGGATTTGTTCCTCTTATGTGTTGAGAGTTAGACATCTAAGGCGCCTGTTTGAAAGTTGAACATAAAATGAGAATGATTAAGATCCATGTCTCATGTTCAACATGATGTCTGTGACAAAGGGATAATTGATAGATAACCTTATACATCAATTAGAGCCTCGTGTTTTCTGAAGAATTGAATGTTGTTGAATGGCACAATGTCATGTGTTATTGGGGGCAGTGAAATGTTGCTACACGTTTACCACTGTCGATATCATTCTATGATACAACCTTGTGCAAGTGGGAGATTGTTAGTTCTATATGCCCAAGGATGATCATAAAATGATATTACTAATAATACATGATCCTATAGGGTCACACCAACAACAAGTTTGACACCAATTGATCATTTAGAACGTTAAATTTGATTTAACATCAAATGATACTAAACTTGCAATTTAATCTTGTAGGTTATTATTATTTGAGGTAAATAATAATAACTACAAAATTAAAGGTTGATTAATAATTCATATGTGATGAATTAATTAAGTGTAACAATTAAATTGTTTAAATTGTTAAAACGATTTAATTGATTTATAAGTAAGCCTTTTATTTAATTTAATTGGTAAATTAAATAAAATATATATATATTGTTATATATATATATATATATATATATATATATATATATATATATATATATATATATATATATATATATATATATATATATATATATATATATATATATATATATATATATGTATAATTATACAATTAAGATTGTATATTTAGATGGTTTATTTATGTATATGATTATGGGTTAAATGTTATCCCATTTAAGAAATAAGAAGATGTATTATTTATAAGCTTTTATTATCTAAGTTTTATAAATAATAACAACCCACTAGCACTTCATTTGTCATCATAAAATCAGCCATATTGGAAGGAAAAGAATACATTAAGAACTTAAAAGAAAAGGAAGATGCTTTGTGTCTTCTAGCTTTTGATTATAGAAATCAAATGAGGCTTTCTTTTGAGCTAGTTGCATGTGCTTTTCTTTCTCTTTTGTGGGTGATATAGTGGACGAATTTGAGGTGTGTTTGGGTGATCATTCTTGCTTCAAAAATCAGCCAAAGAAACTCTCTAAAAGCTCTCTTGATAGTTAGCAAAAATTGGTTTTTGGTTTCACAAGAAAAGGAGTTCTAACTTGCAAGTTGTGGAACTAGCATTCAAGGGTGTTCAAGCTTGTGGTGGATCAACTATAGAGGGATTCTAATTTGATTCCTAGCTATCAAAATCATCCAAACCAAACCCAAGAACAAAGTTTATGATCTTGAACTTAAACTATGTTTGTTCTTCATCTTATCTCTACATGCATGTAGCATGATCCTCTTGAAAATGGAATTTGTGTTCATGATTTTATGCTTCCGTTGCAAACTCTTGTTTTTGATACTAATTACATGAACCTTGATTTCCAACAGTTAATACATCGAATTCATCTTGAATCTAGCTTCTTGTAACGAAAAGTCCCTTGGAAATAGCCAAGAAGCTTCAAAAATTGCCACACCCATACTTATAACTTAGTACAAATACAAACAACGCATCATTATCAATCAACATCGCATCACGTCTACCCTAGCGTAGTACCCTCTCTTATTTTTAGTATCTCGTCTATGGAGAATCCTTTCAAATATTACATGTGCTTAATCATGGCGTGATGATCTCTACATAGATACGTCGTGACACTATCATGTTGCAATCCTTGTACGATCATGTTGGATTAGGTGTCTAAGCCATGACTTTATATTTATATTTATCTTGTTAATTGAAGCAAAGTCCATTTGGGTTGCCCTCATAGCTGGAGGTCAGGATAGAGTTCAGTAGAGTAAAAGGTTGATTTATTAATTGTGTAATAAATCAATAGAATTAATTAAATGGTTTATTAATATATTTAAGTGTTAATATATTAATTAGAAACCATAATAATTAATTGAGATTTAATCTAGAATTAATTGGATTTAATTTAGTGATTAAATTAATTAATTAAAAGTGTGAGGACTAGTTTGTATTTATTCAATAGTTGAATAACTGGCAAAGAGAAGTCCAGGGGCCAAAAGTGGCGCCACCCTTGGAGGCTTCTCTAGGGTTGGCGAAAACCCTAATTAGGGTTTAGGGATCTGGTCCAAGTTGTCAACAGGCTTGCCCACTTGGAGGCTCCTTAGGGTTTCATGTGTAACCCTAGGAGGCTATAAAAGGAACCCTCTGGCTCCCCATTATTCACGCCAACTTCAACCAAGATTACTCTGCTGGACTGTCTTCTCCATTGTTGTGGGTATGACTTGCATCTGAGGCAGGATACTTTTGCTGCTAGCTTCAAGAACAAGATTCAAAGGTTGGTTCTTCTGATTTAAACTTTAGAAATCATTGTTGGCCTTTAGGTTTTAGTTTATTATCTTCATAGAAGAAAACATATATCTTTATAGGGTGCATGTGAACCATAAGCAATTATTGTGTTCATTGTTTGCTAGAAAACCCTTCAGTGGTATCAGAGCATAGGCTGTTTTCTTATGAATTGATATAAACTGCTTGGATGATTATTGCCTTGAGTGTTTTTGCCAAAAACCCTCTTGGAATAGCCTCAATTTCGTGGCCTAGGCTAGGGTTTCCTAACCCTAGCCGCCACCCCTTTATTTCCCCTTGATTTGCTTGATTTACTTGCCTTTTATAAGTAGGTTGTTATTTTTGGTAATTGTATCTATTAAATAACTAGAACTCTTATTTTTGGCTTGTAATTTTCGAAATTTGTGGGGCCTTAAATAGATAAAATTAATTTGATTAATTTATAATATCTATCTTAGATTAATTAGTTTAATTAATTGTTAATTAAAAGATCAATTAAATCAGCTTTAGGAATTAATTTAAATTTTCAAAAATTGTTTAAAAATTTGCGAAAATTATAATTAAATTAATTCTAAATTATTTTAATAAGATTAAAATATATATCTTATATATTTATGATTAAAAGTTAATTATTTATATATAAGAAAATTGGTTAGTCTTACCGCAAGTAGGCCTCATTCACAAAACTGTCCTATAAAGAGGGTATAAGGCGACTGACTATAAAATGTTAGTCTAATGGGTATCTACTCTTACCCACCGCTCTCTTGGTCAGTCGAGTGTCGTTAGCCTAACGGGTTTGATAGAACCGCTAAGCCTCTTAAAAGTATAATGCTATAATTGAAAGTACTAGAACCTTGAACAAAACCCAATCTAGTTACTTTAGGTTAAAAAAATGTGAATTGGTGTTAATCCATGGAATTGCACATTGCACTTTGTGAAACGTTGGTGGAGCGTGTGTGGTTTACCGGCACACCAACTGGGGTCCACAAAGACTTGCAATGGGTTTCTCGATTTTGTCATTATTAATGGAGTGTGTGTGGTTAACCGGCACGTTAATTAGAGATGGCAATCGACTTCGAGAGTACCAAGCTAATTTGCATGGTTATTCACACCCGGTTTGTGATCCTCGGCATCCCAGTCACAAACAGTGGGGCACATCCGAGACTAAACATGCCATTGAACAGTTCAATGTGTCTCAACAGATCTAGGAATTTCATAAGATGAAATTGATAAGTGCATTATCTACCTTAATGACCATTATGTTGTGATTACGGCATCCCTCTTCACACCATAGTTGGGGTATTTTGGGTCCTAGCCTTAATAAATAATATATTGGGTAATTATTTAAAAGGATAAATGAAACTAATAAAATTCTGGTTATTATAGATGTCTGAATCAAATGTCTATTCTCCTCCCTCTCCTCCTTCACCCATTTCTGAGAGCATCAGAAAGCACCTGCTTAATATGGAAAGGCTGACTGGCCTTAACTGTAAGGAATGGCTTCGCAATTGGAGACTGGCTCTCGGCATTGCGGGCAAGCTTCATCTCACCGAGTATCCAATACCGGTTCCACCGGAACAAGTCATCATAAAGAGCCTTTATGATAAGCATGACTTATTAGTTGATGAATCCGAAAAGATTCATGACCTCATGCTATTGACCATTGACCCCGAGTTCCACAAGGATTTTGATTCCTTGGGGCCATATGAGTTAATGCAATTGGTTGAGGAAATGTTCCGAAAACCGGTCGAAGAGGAACGAGCTAGGATCTTCAAAAGACTTGTAGAGTGTAAGGTAAAAGAAGGAAGTAGCATCGATTCGCATGTTCTTCAGATTGAAGCGTACATAGGCGAATTGTACAAACTTGGTTATTCCATGAGTCAGGAGTCGAGTGTTAACACTCTACTCGCTTCACTGACTAGTAAGTACGATCTGTTCATACAGACGTATAGAAAGGAAGACCAGAAAAAGACCTTAATGGAAATGCGTCCACTGTTTACTTTATACGAGTCACTCTTGGACAGGCATAGCTCCAATGGTTCAGCTACTTCTGGAATAAGTCCAGTGGAAAGACACAGCAAAAAACGATCCAGATCGTCTGGATATGTCTTAAGATGGGAATCCACATAATCGGATACAGTCGCGGAAAGATTGAAAGACGCTCAAAAGTCAAAATCTTTTGAAAGCTCAGGTATATCTAAAACCTCAAAACTCCTGTTCCATAATTTCTTGATGCATAATGTGATAGTCACATTTTGGTTTGTATGCAGGGAATCAGTAGGGTACGGGACATTGGCGCATAAGAGCACATTTGGATTGGATTCCCGGCTCATGCGGTTTTGAAGTTTAGTTAGATATTGAAATATTGTTATTAGCTTTTAGATGCGTATGACATTGTCTATCATATAGTACATTGTGCAAGGATTTTTGTTTTAATAAAATTATCAATTTTCTTTTAACACGTGTTGTTTGAGATATCCTTGAAATGTTGTATGATTGTGTTAAATGCATAATTGTTAATAACTTGAATGTTGAATGCATCCAAAGTGTTTGGATTTAAGAATTGTGTCCCTTATGATTGTTAAGATAAATGTTGTAAGAATCAATTCAACCAAAGGTCCACTTGGACAGGACTTTGGAATCATTTGACTTAGAGTCTCATGATGAATTGAGTTCTTAATGTGTAAAGAAATGAATCAACCAAAGATCCAGTTGGACAGGACTTTGGAATCATTTGACTTAGAGTCGAATGATGATTAAGTTCTTTATAAAGCACATGTGGCAAGAAATGAATCACCCAAAGATCCAAAGGATAGGATTTTGGAATCAGTTGACTTAGAGCCAACTGAAGATTACAATTCTTGAACAGAATTAACAAAGTCATAAGTTTACATAGAAATGTAAAAGAGATTGAGATTAGGAGCAACGAACACATCAGTTGCTGTGTATTGCTCGAATCTCCAAATAGAACACAATTGTTTGTATTTCACAATATTTGTCATTCGGTATGACGGATATGACTTCGCTCATCGGAATAAGCGATTGAATTGAAACCTTGAACAGTTCAAGGACTTCAAAGGAAGTACGAGATCCACAGAACCTGAGTGACAACTTAAACTGGGAAAATGTTTCATAGTTATTCTCTTCCAAGAACATTAATAGTTATAATGTGTCCTAGGGAAGATAATGGAGCATCGGTCGAAATAGTTCGATCATCGATGTATGATATACATTGCCAATTAGTTTCCCATAAATTAAACACTAAGCCAGTCAGACCATATAAACCATATTCCAACCACATCTTCGACTAAGTAGGTTTTGCAGACACTATCTGAAATGTAAAGCTGGGATTGTCCCACTTGTACATTAAAGGTCCAGGGTCTTGTAGTGTTCGTCCGAATCTCATGACTAGCCCGAACCTAATCAGAAATGTCGTTTCACTGGCTGTCCCGCTGTATCTGGAAGAGAAAGAGCTCTTTTAGAAAGAACTCATGTTCTAGGAAATAGTGGGAGTTGGGACAGTCCTGAATGAGTTCAGGATTAGCCAAGTGAAAGAACCTTTAGTCATCACTAGGCTTAGAGCAGAAATCAGATTCCTGTTTTAATACTGACATAACCTTCTCTTGACCAGTAGTACTGATCACCGTCATAAGTAGTTATGATCGGGGTGACATACCGAATAGTGGTAAAACACTATAGTTGGTACGGATTTTCAATCCGACTACTTAGAAGCATTGGTGAGCCCAGTTGCTGCCAATTAAGAGAACTTTAGGACGAGATACAGTCTATGTGACAGTTTGATTGATTTTGCAACTGGTCTTAAAACCAGTGGGAGTAATCATCAAAAGAAACCAACATGGACAGAAACGTACCTTCAGAGCATCTGGTTGAGTGAGACTATACTCAGAGTCATGTAATTGACTCCGAGAGAAGCACTGTCAATAGAAGATGAAATCTGAAAAGATACTGCATATTGTAAGTCGTTAGTGGAGCGCGTGTGGATTACCGGCACACTAATGGGGACTCACAAAGAATATGCCAGTATAAAGGTACATGGGCCCGGGATTTCCCCACGGGCATCTCGTAAGAAAGGATATTCAAATTCTCGAAATATGCCAAAGGATTGGGTTTTGAGAATGGGTGGAAAGATTTCCATTAAGATGTCAGAAAGGTTTGGATTCTCAAAATGTGCCATAAGCTTTGGATTTTGTGAATAGTCCATAACTGTGTCAAAGCCAGTGGGAGTATTGCTGTTGTCTATCTCAATATGTGTGTTACATACTGTTTCTAGGAAACGTCTCTTTTCATTACAAAGTGTAATGATTTGGTGTTAAGAGACAGATCGCTATGAAATACTTAATAAAGATACGGCATGCTCGGGTGGTTATAAACGTCTATGAGATAGATCGAAACTCTGCCAAGATGATCTTGATGAGACTCAAGATGCATAGCTCAGGAAAAGAGTTTCCTATCATTGCAAATTGTAATGATTTGGCATACAAAGAAGGTGCAGCATACTCACATAATCCATAGACATCTATTAGATAGATGTTGTCATCAGTATAGACCTGGCCATAGTAAGCATGACCTTGATAAGATTCAAGATGCATGGAAAAGAGTCTCCGAAAGGAAATAGTTATTGAAAATCATGACACAAGGATTATAAGTAATCCTAAGATTCCAAAAGGGTTTGGAATAGGACTAGATCGAATCCAACAAGTTTCTTGGATCGATCAGAAGTGTCATGAACATGTCTTTATGACTTAATGCTTAGAGCATACTGAGTCAGATTCAGGATATGACCTGGCTGGGAATACTTAATGGATTTTGTACATACATGAGAAATCATTGGAAAATGATTAGGGGAGAATGTTGATAACAATTTGAAAAAAGTTTTTCAAATAAGGACTTAATGGTTAAAGAATTTCGTTGGCATTCCGATGGAGCGCGTGTGGCTCACCGGCACATCGTAACACCTCGAAATAGTCTTAGGATGCAGTCATGTGGACTAAAGATCCCGAGAACCATGGAAAGTCACAGTACATAGAATGGAGTTGTTAGTGAGAATGACGGTATGACCAAAATTGAAATATCATCGGAAAGATATCCGATCGAATAAAATGTATAACATTTGAATACATAGAAAGAGTGAAAGGTCAAGTAGACATAGATACATAACACGAATTAAATAGTTTAAAATAAATCTAGAAACCGATAATAGTTTATGTAAAATCCGACTTGGTGATTACCTCGTGGAGACTTGGTAATTAGGCAATAGTAGCCACCAGTCAGATTTTAAGTTTCAATTTTGCATGTTTCACTTCCCGAATAATTTTGATTATTCAAAAGGTCCACAGTCGCTCATACTTTTCGGGAGTAAGTATGAACGAAGACTGTCGTGAATTGGTTTGTAGATTGTCTAAGGAGTTAGACATTGCAGTAAGACTGCTACAACGTTCATGAGTACTTAGAAATAGAGATTTGAGTATTGGATAAACCCGCGCTCAACAGATTGCTTCATGGATTACATCACGAGCAATGTTGAGACGATAATATCGTATGATCTTGAAGCGGAGACATATGAGTTGAAATTTACGAGTCGGTTGTGCATTGATAATGCGAAACGCATCGGTAACTCGATGTTACAAACGCATTGTTGTGTACGATTTGATAAGTAAAAGACACAACCATATGAGTCAAAGATTATTCGTTCCTTGACCCTGATGGGAAACAGATATCTGTAGGCCGCTCGATGATTTTGAAGTTGACTAAAGTGCTGGCCAGCCGGGACTAAATTGATGTGTTCAATTAGAAGTCTGAAAGTCATAAGCAGAATCGGAAATCGGGAAACAGAGTATCGGACAGAGATTGATCTCAATCCATGTCTCGTGTCTGAAAATATCTTGTTGGACGAAGGATCATATGATCACTTATCTTTGGACAGAACTGACTGGGTCAGAGTTCGGCAGCAGTTTCTAGGAAGCTGTAGGTTGTTTATTAATCAGAAGATAAATTAAAGTCATAGACTTATCCAAGTGGGAGACTGTTGGATTAGGTGTCTAACCATTGACTTTATATTTATATTTATCTTGTTAATTGAAGCAAAGTCCATTTGGGTTGCCCTCATAGCTGGAGGTCAGGATAGAGTTCAGTAGAGTAAAAGGTTGATTTATTAATTGTGTAATAAATCAATAGAATTAATTAAATGGTTTATTAATATATTTAAGTGTTAATATATTAATTAGAAACCATAATAATTAATTGAGATTTAATCTAGAATTAATTGGATTTAATTTAGTGATTAAATTAATTAATTAAAAGTGTGAGGACTAGTTTGTATTTATTCAATAGTTGAATAACTGGCAAAGAGAAGTCCAGGGGCCAAAAGTGGCGCCACCCTTGGAGGCTTCTCTAGGGTTGACGAAAACCCTAATTAGGGTTTAGGGATCTGGTCCAAGTTGTCAATAGGCTTGCCCACTTGGAGGCTCCTTAGGGTTTCAGGTGTAACCCTAGGAGGCTATAAAAGGAACCCTCTGGCTCCCCATTATTCACACCAACTTCAACCAAGATTACTCTGCTGGACTGTCTTCTCCATTGCTGTGGGTATGACTTGCATCTGAGGCAGGATACTTTTGCTGCTAGCTTCAAGAACAAGATTCAAAGGTTGGTTCTTCTGATTTAAACTTTAGAAATCATTGTTGGCCTTTAGGTTTTAGTTTATTATCTTCATAGAAGAAAACATAGATCTTTATAGGGTGCATGTGAACCATAAGAAATTTTTGTGTTCATTGTTTGCTAGAAAACCCTTCAGATCACGTCAGGTAAATAAGGCATAATGTTCCTTCCTAGCTTAAATATTCTATCTCCTCAATCACGATACTTTAAGTTGCCTAACTTTAACACCATGCTTAAATATGTCATGACATACACATTCATTCGAAACGTGAAATCTTCAGTACACTTACACATAGCTTAAGCTTACACATACACCGAAGTTATAATAAGGCATAATACTTGAGATTTCTTGGCGTTGTTACTTTTCTACTTTCATTCCTTTCCCTTTTTGGGGATTTTATTTCGTCATTTCACTTGTTAAAGCAGCGTGCTCATTATTTTATCATGTCTTTTGATCCTATTCTTTCGCTCGTCATACAAATTAGCTTTTGGAAGTCGTAACTTCCCATTTCTTAAGATATTGCTCTTTCTCATATTTAGCTTATATTATTATATTGGGTTATTTTCCTTGATTAGGCATTTTACTTCCATTTTCTAGTCACCCGCATAATCATAACTTCCATCAACTATACTTAAATCCCCTGGTTATCCTTTTAGGGACATACCATGTTCCTAACTTATGTCTTTCTTCTTCACATGTTTCATATAACCATAGGGTTTGTCTCCAAATAACAAAACGTGAGTTATTACCGTTTACATTTTGGACTAAATATTTTGCAATTCCCAATTGGATGGCATATACTCATAATATTCCCTTAAATGTTCTCATTCATACTTCACATTGTTCTAATAAGCATACTCGATAGTGGTAAGCAATTTATATGAGGCATAGTAGTTATCATACTTGTCGATTTTAAGTTTCCCAACCACGTGGTATGTACCCATTACATTTCCCTCATCATTCCATCATACTTTGTTTCATTCCAACATGCATATTCTATAGATGATGGCAAACATTTTTCAGAAGGCATAATAGTTAGCATGCCTTAGAATATATACTTTACATTTGCCCATTATTTTTTTTGATTTCACATAGTCATAACTCCTACATTTAACATCTGAATTTTGCAAACTTTATATCTTTAAAAGTGTAGCAATGAGCTTAACAATTTCTCTTTACTGGCTTAAGTCTAATTCTCTCCATAATTTTTGTTACAGACCTTCAAACATGACCATTTTTTCATTTTTGTCACCTTTTGGCCATTTTCAAACAATCATAACTTCTTCGTTGTAACTCCAAATGACCCGAATCATTTTCTTATATTTTTGTTACTTCAATATACAAAAGTCACCTTGATGACTTTTTCCTAATTCTTTTTAGATTTGGAGATATTTATTATCAAATATTGATAAATGATCACTTCATTTTTTGTCCCCAAATTCCTATTTTGCCCTTGTGTCTTCAAGACTAAATTCTAAATAAAGTAATATCTCATAATGACTTAATAGAAGGTTTTCAGCCATACATTTCCATATATTCACCTTATTTGACCATTTTACCCTTAATAATACATGTAATTTATTTAAGCATCAAACTCTTCTACAACAAATACTTGTATCTAATTCTTATCTTATATACCAAATTTCTAGGTTGTTACACAGTCACACTACAAACTTAATCGTGAATTGATCATTGGTGATTTTCTCGTAGCCTCGAATGGTTGTAGTTTCATTATACCCAAACTTCACATTTCTCGCACCAAAAATTTTGAATTTCTTGGAATCACTGATATGTTCCTTCTTCCCTGTCATATGGCTTGAATAGCCACTATCGATATATCATTGATTATCAAATTATTCGTCACTTAGACATTAAATGACTAGTGATTTTTAGGTATCGAAACTTTTTTGGGTCCATTATTATTAACAGAGGTTGTAATCTTTGAAACTGGACAAGAATGAGGGACAAAATATCGACTCCAAATAGTCTTTTAAACATTGTTCGAAGCTGGAATATTGTTAGCCTTAGAAGTTTTCTTCGATATTGGTTTGAAGTGTCCTTTTGGTCTATACTCAAAAAATAGGTTTAGTCTTCACACTGGAAGCCTTCTTTTCAACCATAGCGGTTTTCAAAGTTGGTTTCAATTTCGGATCAATAGTGGATTACTTATTTAGTAATACAGATAATTTCATTTTTCAAGGACGAGGTGATTTTGTATTATGTTTTATTGTTCATGATATTGATAAGATCTTTGTTTTGGCTATTTGTAAACATTTAAAAGAAGATGTTGTCTCTTTGACTCAATTTTCAAATTGGAAAATTTTAAGAATTTTTCGAATAGTCACGCTAAATCGCTCTTACTCACCATCTTCGATTCTATGTCTCCTAATTTGCTATAAAACCAGGTTGTGGTATCCTTATAGGTACTACCTACTTTGAAGGTCGAATGGTGAGTACAACTCTTTGTCTTTGAAATTGATCTTTTGATAGAAATTAGGGCCTAGAGTATTACATTTATCTTTCTGTCTAAGTCTGAACCTAGCTCTCCTGCTAAGATTTATCTTCTTAGGACTACTAATTTCAACTGCTTGTTTTCCTTTCAACACTACATGGATTTGTGAGATCAAAGCAGTGTTTAGTTTTAGTTTATCAGATAGGGAAAGATCAAAATATTTTGTTCTATTATTTTTGATTTCTTTGATAACCCAAGTTTTTCTAGCAACAACAATTCGATCAATTCCAATATAGGAGTTACACATCACGTTTTCATCATTAAGTTTTTCATTATCTTTTTGAAATGTTGTGTCCAATTCAGAAAAAACCTTATTAGCATAACAAGTTTTCATAATAACACGATTAGGAACATTTGTAACATTAGGATACACACCAGACTTAAGTTTTAACATTTTTCACCCTTGGTTTTTAAAATCGTTTCAAATTCTGGTTTATTATGAAGCATAGACATGGAACACTTAGCATAATGGGTTGAAACTGATAAAACCAGAGAGGCATATTCAGATAACGATTTGTCATTTGCATTTTCAAATTTAGAACAATCTACTTCCTCATCAGGTTTAATATCATTGAAATCACTAGCAATGTCACCAATATATTATTTTTTTCAAAATCATCATTTGACAAAAATAAGTTTACAAGTCTCGAGATTTAAAGAGTCGCAATTAGAATTAGGATCGCAAACGATTTTCTTTTGTTCATCTTTTGAAAAGGTTTTGTCCACAATGTTAGCTAAAAGCTTTGGATCCAAATATTTATCAAGGTTTCCCATACCATAGGTATAGGTGATATTTGGTACCAAATCTGAAGACACAACATATTTACAGTCATAGACAGTTTTATATATATCTACATCTTTCAGTTCAATATATGACATCTTAAAATGTAAATCATCAAATATAGAATAGTTGTGATAAAAAAGTGACAGCTGATGTAACGTCACTATTCCATTTCAGGTAAATCTCAAACTAGTTTACTTGGTTAATGTATCTAAATGTTAAGTACATTAGGATGAGGGGTTAAAAGGGTAAAGTTGGTGAAAATACTATGATTCAGAAGTATGATGATGTTTGATCCATTTGAATGTGTTGACACTCATACTTATGATGTTGGGAATTATATATGGAAAATTGGACAAATAATAGTCTGTTAAGCATGAAATTCTAGAAAAAGGCTTGTTCAGGCGAGTTAGCTGCGTTATGTCGTTTACGTAGAGGCGCTATGTCTAAGTAGATTTCCCTAATTGGCTTAAAATGGAAAGTGTGTTGCTATGTAGTTAGCGACACCGGTAGTTAATCTTGGAGACATAAGTTAGCCTAAGCGACGCTAACATTAAACCAACCTAAAACGATTAAGGGCTTATTGGAGGTCATTTTGTGGGAAAAAGTTCTCAAAAAACATATACGAAACAGGGGTACGATCTAGGAGCAAAAGGGGGCAAGCTAAGACGTGTTTTTGAAGAAATTCAAGATCAAAAAGAACTAGAAGCTTTGAAAGGTATAAAAAATATACTCTCTACGGATTAAATCATAGAATTCCTTAGTATTATAGTTAAACCATGATTGCTTAAAGATAAATCTATTATTGATAAGTGTAGAGGTATGTTTCTTGAGAAAATAATGAACAAAAGGGTTTAAGTTCAAAACCCTAATGTTATAAAGGACTTAAACTCGTCCTTGTGGTAGAGAGTCACTTAATTCTAAGTGAAAGTGGGTAATTGAGGACCTGGATTGCATTTACAGGCCTTTGATACGGAATAACACATGTTCTTCATTAGCGGCGCTATGTTCTATATATAGCGATGTTAAGCATCGCTAAAGGCAGACCAGGGTCGTGAACACTTAATGTTAGCGACGCTATATCAAGGGTATAGCGGTGCTAATTTCAAACAGAAGGTCTAATTTTTTATTCATTCACTGGATCTCAATGAAATTGGTTAGGAACAATCCTAAGGGATATCTAAACTTGCCTCGGGTCAGTCTATCATGAATGGAACGCTTATATTCCCGTAATTTTCATTTCAGCATGGTTTATGTGGCTTTTGGGACGACTACACATACGGGGCATCATACAGGTGTTTCCATAGCGTTCCTTAGTCTTTATAACAGGTGAGTAACTAATATTCTCACTGTTAAATTTACATGGTGATTTATATGTGGTATATGGCCTTTGTGGCCTTCTTTATAGCCTTTGTGGCTTGTGATGGTCTTAGCCTTCGTGGCTAGCGATATTATATTGCGAGGGGTGTGGTGAGCTGTATGCTCGAGACCACGGTGGTCGAGGATGGGACGGGAATGGTGGCTATAATATATATAGATATGAAGAATTGTGGATGTGGATTTATGTTGTGATTGTTTATTCGTATGTAGTATATGTATTATGGTTACTATTTTCCCTGTGTATTGTGTTGAATATAGTTATTCACTGAGCTCATGTAGCTCAATTTATGGTGTTATTAACTTTGTAGGACACAGGGACCCCGGTAAGGGGAAATAGGTGGTGGACCCTTATTATGCTAGCTGCAGATACTTTTGGATTTTGTAGACATTATATTGTAGTAATACCGGACGTGGGAACTTATCTTGTACTTGTATTCCCTTTTGATACGATCTTGTCACTGTATTTTGGATCCAGTACACCGTATGCGTATCTTTTAGGCCCTATATGTACGCTGTTTTGTCACATTTGTTTGGTGTACGTGGTTTGAAATCTTAGGTGTTACAGCTGAGCATAAAGGCATTTACCAAGATTAGAAAATATATTTCTTTGCTTTGTCACAAGTTTCACATTTTAATCTAAATCAATTCTCGAATCATTAATATAAGTCACTATCCTCTCTAAATCCTCGATAACTTTTGACTTATGCCCCAACACTCCTAACATAATGATGTTGTCATTTACTTGTTAGAAACCTTGGTAGCTAAAATTACGGCTTGACATAAGATTGTACAGGAACTTTGAATTTCGTTAATAACAAGTTTATTTATAGAAGCAGGAATATTATGCTGAATAAGAAAATAACGTACATTATTGTCGATGATGGACCACTTTGGTTGCATCGCCTTTACGCATATCCCAGTTGAAGTGGTCGTTGTACTCGAAACCACTGATCCCTCATGGGTCACCATCATGCAGCCGTATCAGTTTGCACATTTCTTCCATCACTCATTTTCCTGGTGACACCACTAGCGCAGTACCAGATGCTCTCTCCTTCTATTTAGCCTCTCTCTGTTTGTCTGCATAATAAACAGAATCTTTAACAACGGTACCTTTCTCGTTATTCTTTCTCAACATACAATTTAGAGCCAGCTGATTCTTGATAGAACAGTCATTATAGTCACACCCATTATCTCTAATTGCTTGCACCTCCAGCTTTGTGTATTCAACTTTCTTCTTATGACTCAAAATTTGGTTGGCTTAGATTGACCACCATATTATGGTTTCTTATAAAAAAATTTGTTCAATCTTTAGTTAATAACTAATGCCACGTCCTCATTGGAGTCATCACTCTCACTATTGTCATCCATGTCATATAATTAGTATGAGTAAAAATTTTCATGGTAATCTCTTGGTTCGACTTGGCAATATTATGTCATTTAAGTTTGTTAACTACTTTGTTGTATCTTTGAAATGTGATATCAAGATTCTCAGGCAATTTTTCTTAAAATCACAGAACTGGATTAAAACATTTTTATAATGTTTTTCTTTTTCTTTTTGTTTCATTCATAGAGATGTTAAAGCATATCCCAGATTTCCTTTGTAGAAATACAGTCCTGGATATGATCAAAGACAACAGGAGGTAAACCATACATCAGTTCACACTTAGCATTTGCATTGTTATTCATTTTCTTAGCTTCTGCAGATCGAAGAACACCACCCCCATCAACAATGTTCAGTGTCAAATCCATCACAGACATATTCTCAGCAGATGTTGGATCATAAGGACCCTGGGTGATTGATCTCCACAAGCCTAGGTCCAGTCCGGTCAAATAATCCTCCATCTTGAGCTTCCACTGACCAAATTATTATGGATCGAGTATAGGAATTGAATTGCTACCCCCTACATAGTTGGCTATGTAGTAAGCACTCTGATTATGATTAGACCTATCGAGAAAACAAATTTTCTTGAATGACAGGCACAAAAACAGTTAAAGAAGCCATGTAAAGAACATATTTACGAAATAAAGTAAATCTAGAAAACATGAGACTGATTTTATTAAAGGTCATTCAATCAATACACTTTGTGTATTATAACTATATATATTTTCTATTATAAAGGAAGTCATTCAAATCAATGTGTTTCAAAATACATAATTTATCTTTTACCACATCAATTTTAGGTTTTTTTCTTTATCCCACATTGTTTCACATACATATATGACCTTTTCTATATATATCTCTTATATAATACAATTGATTTGCTTGCATTATCCACCAAATAGCATACTATTAATTTAAATTAAATATTCAAAATTAAAACACGACCAAATACGCAATCTTTAAACTGATTTTAAAATAGATAAAAGTAAATTAAATTTGAAATTATACAAAAATATTATCCATGCACAACCTGTTAGTAGATTATTAAAATCATGTGGTTTGAGATAACTCTTTATCTTAAACTATATTAATTTGATTTTTATTTGATGCATTGTATTTATTCATTAAAATTGTTGAAATTCGTTGTCTTCCAAATTTATGACATATGTATATACTATCATATAGTTAACAATAATGAATAGATTTTTCTATAATTTTTTTTATTTTGGTATAAGAATAACATGCATTTGTTTATGTTCTAACTAATAATTTCTTTTCATGCGCATCGCGCGGGCATTTACCTAGTTTGTACATAAAACAAACATAAATGATTTATATACATGTATTTATAAAATACTTTAAAATTTCAAAATGATGCAATACATAATATTATAACTTAGTTATGTTTTTATCTAATAATCGTTTTTAAACATGTTGTTAGATCATTACATGCGTCAACAAGAATATTGAACATGTTATTAGTCCTACCTGACTTTACAGATTTAAAACACAAATAATATATTTTTTGATAGGAAACTTTTATAAAAACCACTGGTAAATGTCATAAAAGCCCTTACATTTGTCACAAATGTTTGGATTTATCATTTAATGTAATTTTTGTTCATTAAAGCCTAGCATTTGGGTTAATTTGTATATTTATGGCATTTACCAGGTCAATAGGTTACTAGCAGGTTACCCTCTTCCCCACATTCATCAACATACACGTTAATACCCTTGCAGTTGTCTTGAAAGTTTAGCTGAGATTCCCGAAGCCCTCTCCATCATCATGTGTCACCAAGATGATCAGATAAATGGCAAACTAAAAAATTAACATCAAACAAATTGTTCAAAATCTCCAATTTCATAAGAACCAGAAGAACATGGTGGTTGGTTAAAGGTTGAAATCGTTACCTTGTTGGCTTGATGTTGAATTCGTCAAGCGGGGTGAAAGTGAAGTGACGGTGAATAGGGATGTACCGATCAACAAGAAAGGGGATCGATTGATGATCAAGGAAGATCGATCGACGAGCAGGGAAGTCGTGATGAAGAGGGTTGCAACAATCGACGAGCTGGGGCTGTGAGGAGAGGTGGAGATAGTGCGATTCGGGTTTGGTACAGGTCGATTCTTATTTGACCGAGGTGAAGGAGAGGAATACGAAAATGATGAACATGCCTTGGGAAAGAACCTGCACCAAAAAATACGAAAATAATGAACGTACCGCTTCATTGCCGACCCAGAGCTTGATTCAGAAGGGTTAAAACAGAGCTTGATCATATGGACATTCTTCTCCACATCAAGAAATCAAGGCGATTAAACACATACACACACACACACACACAGTGTTTGAACTCCACTTCCACCAACAACAAAAACCCTCGATTTCATGGGCTGTGATTCGGTTTAGAAAGAATGGATTTCATGGGCCTTTAAAAGTGTTGCATTAGGTGTCTAAGCCATGACTTATAATTGTATTTATCTTATGAATAAAAGCAAAGTGCATTTGGGTTGCCCTCGTAGCTGGAGAATTGATGTACAGTTCACTAGAGAGAAAGGTTGATTTATTAAGGGTTTAATAAATCAATAAAATATATATAGATGGCTTATTAATATATTTAAGTGTTAATATATTAATTAGAAACTATATTAATTAATTGAGATTTAATCCAAAATTAATTGGATTTAATTTAGTGATTAAATTAATTAATTAAAGTGCAGGGGCTGACTTGTAATTATTCAATAGTTGAATAACTGGCAAGGGATAAGCCAGGGGCCAAAAGTGGCGCCACCCTGGAGTCCTCTCTAGGGTTTGGCGAAAACCCTTCTAGGGTTTTAGAAGCCTGGTCTAAGTGACTTGCAGGCTTGCCCACTTAGGAGGCTCCTTAGGGTTTCAGGTGTAGCCTGTGGAGGCTATATAAGGAACCCCCTGGCACCACCATATTCACGCCATCTCTCTCTCTCTCCTTTACTCTGCTGGATTGTCTTCTCCTTGCTTGGGTGTGACTTGCATTTGAGGCAGGATCTCTTTGCTGCTTGCTTGAAGGATCATAAGATCAAAGGTTGGTTTTCTTAATTCATCTTTAGAATTGAATTGTATCCTTTAGGGTTTTTAGTTCTAATCTTCATAGAAGAAAACATAGATCATATTAGGGTTGCATGTGAACCATAGGAATTTTTGTGTTCATTGTTTGCATAGAAATCCTTCAGTGGTATCAAAGCTAGCTTGTTTTCTTGTGATTTGATTTGAACTGTTTTGTGCCAAAGGGTTTTTGGCGAAAATTAAACCCTTGGAGATGGCCATTGTCGATTTCAAGGCTAGGGTTTCCGAACCCTAGCCGCCATCCCTTTTGGTCCCCCTTGATTGCTTAATTTGCTTACCATAATAGTATGTTGTTATTTTTGGTAATAAGATTAATTAAATAACTTGAACCTTCTTGCTTGGCTTGTAAATTTCGAGAATCACAAGGAAAATTGGTTAGTCTATAGTTAGTGGGCCTCATTCACAAAACTGTCCTCTAAAGAGGGTATAAGGCGACTGACTATAAAATGTTAGTCTAATGGGTATCTACTCTTACCCACCGCTCTCCTAGTCAGTCGAGTGTCGTTAGCCGAACAGGTATGATAGAACCGCTAAAGCCTCATAAAAGTATAATGCTATAATTGAAAGTACTAGAACCTTAAAACAAACCCCAATCTAGTTACTTTAGGTTAAAAATGTGAATTGGTGCTAATCCATGAAATTACACATTGCACTTTGTGGAATGTTGGTGGAGCGTGTGTGATTTACTGGCACGCCAACTGGGGTCCGCAAAGAGTCGCAATGGGTTTCATGATTTTGTCATTATTAACGGAGCGTGTGTGGATAACCGGCACGTTAATTAGAGATGACAATTGACTTCAAGAGTACCAAGCAATTTGCATGGTTATTCACACCCGGTTTGTGATCCTCGGTATCCCAGTCACAAACAGCGGGGCATTCCCGAGATTTAAACATGATATCGAACAGTTAGGTAAATCTCAATGAAACTAGGAATTCCATTATAATAAGATTATGTTTCCGCGGTGGAATTGGCTGAATCGTCATTCACCTACCTTATAAAATTTACAATATAGATTACGACATCCCTTTTCGGTATTGTAGATTGTTATTGTAGGATCCTAGCCTTATATTTATTCTTGGGTGAATATAAGGATTATTATTATTATTATATCTAATTAAAACTACCTTCTTCGTGTTCAGATGTCTTCTGACCAATCCGTTCCCCACTCAAATCCCGGTAATGTCACCGCGATTCTGTCATTATGCTGAAAGGTGACGTTGGACGGCACTAACTATAATGACTGGATCCGCAACATCAAAATGGCTCTAAGGTTTGAACACAAAGAGTATGTTCTGGAAACCGAGCTCGTTGATGTGGACACTGAAACCACTACTCCCGAGGAAATCGTTGCCTACACTAAACACTCTGATGATGCAACCAAAGTGGCTTGCATCATGATCGCTACTATGAACCTTGAACTGTAGCATATCTATGAGGACTATTGGCCTTACGAGATGCACAAAGAGCTCGCGGAAAAGTTCCGCAAGCAGGAGCGTATCGAAAGGCGTGAGGTTGTAAAAGCCTTCACTAACGGCAAGCCCAAGGAGGGCGAGTCCATCTGTGCACATGTGCAAAGGATGCATGGTTACGTGGAGAGGCTTAGGAAGCTAGAAATGCCTGTGCATGAGGATTTAGCAGTTGACATAGTGTTGAACTCCTTGCCTAGTTCTTATGACCAATTCACACTAGCGTATCATTTGAACAACAACCAGGCAACCCTAGTTGAATTACACATCATGCTTCGAACGGCTGAGGACGGGATGAAGGGAAAAGGTGTGCTCCCTGTCAACCCGTCTGTCCTGGCTGTTGGCTCTGGAAAAGGAAAGAAACGGAAAGGCCCCTCTAAGCAAAACTGGAGGGAAAAGACTCATGTCGGGTCGTCTAGCAGTGCCCCGAAAGGCAAGTCTTCCGGTATTCCACATGTTCAGAACCCCAAAGAGGCCGACTGCTTTTACTGCGAGCAAAAGGGTCATTGGAAGAGGAGCTGCCCAACGAATCTGCAGGATATCAAGGACGGTAAAGTGAAACCGTCACAAGCAGGTACATATTCTATATCTAATAACTCGTCTTTTTCCCGTTCTTGGGTCCTTGATACAGGATGTGGTTTTCATATCTGTTCTGATTTGCAGGGCCTAGAGGAAAGTAGGGAGCTGGAGCATGGCAGACTGAACCTGGTCATGGGCAATAGGCAAACGTCACATGTTACCAAGATCGGTGTTTATGGACTGATGCTGGGTAGTGGAGTTAGATTAGATTTACATAATTGTTGCTATGCGCCTGATATGGCTAAGAACATAATTTCTTTTCATGCATTGTTTAAACAAGGTTTTTATTATGAGTTTAATAAATTGAATGGTTCAATTTCTGTTTTCAAAAATGATGTTTTTATATTCAATGCTATGCCTTGTGATGGAGTGTATGAATCTATTATGTATGTTGATAATTATGGTAAAAATGTTTTAACTATTAATTCTTCAAGCGGTGTAGAAAAGGCATGTCTATGGCATTGTCGCCTTGGCCATATAAACAAGAAACGCATCGCCCAACTCTAAAAGGATGGAGTGTTGGAATCATTCGACCTCGGGTCGGATGATGTATGCGAATCTTGCTTACTTGGCAAGATGACAAAATCACCATTCAAAGGTTCCTTTGAAAGAGGTGAATGTCTATTGGAAATCATACACACAGATGTGTGTGGTCCCTTCAGAACAACCACTAAAGATGGCACGTGGTTCTATGTGACCTTTACCGACGATTTTAGCAGATATGGGTATATCTACTTAATCAAGAATAAATCAGACACCTTTGAAAAGTTCAAAGAGTTTAAGAATGAAGCAGAAAATCAATTGGGCAGAAAGATAAAGATGCTCAGATCCGACAGAGGCGGTGAGTATCTTAGTATCGAGTTTCTCGATTACCTCAAGGAATGTGGAATTGTTTCACAGTTATCGCCTCCAAGAACACCTCAGTTGAATGGTATTGCTGAAAGGCGAAACCGAACCCTGTTGGACATGGTTCGTTCCATGATGAGTCGAGCTTCGCTTCCGATCCATTTCTGGGGGTATGCCTTAGAGACTGCCGCCCATATCCTAAATCTTGTCCCAACCAAGAAGGTTGCGAAAACACCGCACGAGATGTGGACGGGGAAAGTTCCCTCGTTGGCACACATCAAATGCTGGGGCTGTGAGGCTTACGTTAGACGTGAAACTCATGACAAGCTGACAACGCCTAGTGATATTACATATTTTAGTCGTTGTTGAGCCTATTCTTAGTAAAATTATATCATATATCTCGTGGTATTCTCACGTTTCATGCCAGTACTTGTTTGGAAGAAAATAATGAAAACAGGGACCAAAAGCGTACGAATTGGAGAAAGTTTGGAGAAGAAGATAAAATCAGAAAAACACGTACGCACGCCACGGAATCAATAAGGCGCGACGCGGCTTCAAGGCGGTGAACCAAATTCAAAGGCCGAGAAAACGGGAGAAGATATGTACGCGTGCCGCAGTTCACTTAAATGCGCGGCACGGCTGTGGGAAATTTCAACTATAAATAGAGGCATTTACAGCCGAAACCCTGAGCAAAACCCTGGTGAAAAATCGACCGTAGAGGCTCTTTGACTCCAAGAATTTGTTTTCAGCAACTACCTTTTGGCATTTCAGGTTTTTATGTTTAATTTCTTTTAGTTAAATAGTTAGCATTAGTGGCTAAGGTTTGTGGGAGTGACAACCACTGACCTTGAGCATTCTAGTTACTGTTTTTGGATCTTTGTTACTGTATTGGATGATTGGAATTCAGTTTTAGTTTATAATAATCATTTGGTTACAAGTAACATTGGTTTTTCGGTGTTTGATGTTTGTTATTGGTTTTGAATGCTTGGATTGTGTTTGAATGATTGTTTGGATGATTTTTTTTAGACCTTGTTGGACTGACTTCCCTTGTTGATTTCAGTGACCAACTAGGTTAGCTTTTAGGTTTGAACTTTAGCCAGTGACTGTCCCGTTGGATCTTAGTTATTGGTGTGGTTTATACCTTGATTTGGTTTATGTTTGAATTGTTTAATGCCTTTGTTTACTTCTGAATTAGAGATGCACTTCTGATTTCAGAAAGTAACTTGGTTTGGGTTAAAGCTCAGCTTAGTCTATGCTTGTTTTGGGATTGCCCAGTGTAGGTTTTCTGAGCTTTAGTGGCAAGGGTTTGGAAACTAAAGTCCTCCAACTATAGCGTGACACTATAGTTGGTAACTGTCATCTAGACTGACCACGTAGCTCCTGCGGATCGACCCTGACTACCACTGTGCTAGTGTGTGTGTGTTAGGTTTTTCTTATTTTTGACCGCATGACGACCTAGGCGTGTCAAATTTTGGCGCCGTTGCCGGGGAGCTGTGAGCTTAGTTTAGGTGATTAGTAGGAATTTTAGTTTCTTGATTTTCTTGATTTTCTTTGAGTTTCATTTGGTTAGTTTTTGGTTTTTGATTTTCTGGGCGTGTTGCATTAGTGCATGCGTACCCGCAGGGGTGAGCAATTATCCCCTTTGCAATTTGATCCTGAGATTGAGCGAACTACGCGCAAAATCCGTGCCCGTAGGCATTCCAATATCATGAGTTTTAGTCAAGTTAGTAGTAGTACAGTAAGTGTTGCCCAGGAACCATCAGGTGAAGCAACGGGGATGTCTTTTATTCCCCCAGTTTCGGAGTTTCAATTCGGGAGCACGAGTGCTTTTGGTGGTGCAGTTTCAGCCCCTGCACCTATACCATCATGCACTCCACCAATCCATTCACCTCTACAATCCACCAATATCACAACCACAATCCACCAATCCATTCACCTCTACAATGTCTTGGGGAGAGCCGACCCGTGATGGCACCCTAGTTTCTAGACAGCAGACACCAACCTCTCAACCATTTTCTCAACCACCACCAGTATTTTTCAAACCTCAACCTACTCAACCACAACAATACCAGCCACCTCTTCAGCAACAGTACCAGTATCCAGAGGAAGAAGAGAGATATGATGAGGAAGATGAAGGATGGGTGCCACCATCACCTCAGCAACCAAGGAACCGAGGTCGAGGACCTCTGAGAAGAGCACCATAGTATCAACCACCACAAGGTCAGCAGGGATATAATGATCATCTTTACGGTAATCCTTCCCAACCTTTATATTTTGCACAACCGAGAAGGCAATCGGTTGCATCACATTTCCAGCCAAGGGAATATGATGATTCGTCGCCAATTTATATTCCTGACAATATTGAATCTCAAGTAGAAATAAGACCTCAGCTGTTAGGGATATTACCAGAGTTTAGGGGGTACAAGCAGGATGACACGTACAATCACTTATATGAATTTATAGCGATTGCCAATGCTAATACCCCTAGGAATGTTAATAGGAACATCTTTAGGCTTAGGTTATTCCCATTCACTCTTAAAGACAAAGCCAAATATTGGTTTATGTCTTTACCATCAAACAGCATCACCATATGGGACCAGCTCAAGGCCAAGTTCCTATAAGAATTCTATCCGGCAAGCAAAACAACTGAGATCAGGAGGGTCATTCAGGACTTCCAGCAAAAACCAGGAGAAGCTTTCCACGAAGCTTTTGATAGGTTGAAGGAATTGTTACGATCCTGCCCGCATCATGAGATTCCTAAATGGCAGTTAGTGAAGTTGTTCTTCGAAGGAGTCAGTGAAACACATCAGGCTATGATAAATGCTTCGTCAAGCGGGACATTTATGTGGCAAAATCCAGAGGAAGCTTGGCAGTTCTTGGAGCAGTTCAGCAATGGCTCCAAAGCAAACTTTTCAACGAGAAAGACTGTAGGCACAACAGCAGCAGTGGGAGCTGATGCTGATTGGAAGAAGGAGGTAAAAAAAAGGAGATAAGTGAATTAAACAAGAAGTTTGACAGGCTTATGTCAACATTGCAGAATGGACCTCAGGGTCAATCATAAGGGGGTCAAGAAGGACCAAAAGTTCAGGAGGCAAACCAAGTTCATGGCCAGGGTCAAGGTCAGTACAACAATGGACGACTCTACAGACCATATAATCAAGGGCAGCAGTAGAACTTCAACAACCAGAGGCAGAATAATTACCAAGGTCAATCATCTAATCAGCCTAGGTCATACCAGCCCGCGAACAATAATGGAAATGCGAGTGGGAGTGGTAGCAACAATAATAGGGGGCCCAACAATGCTGTCAACAATGCCCCAGGAACTCAAGAAGAGATGATTGCAAAATGTATGAGATGTTCAGTGCTACTCAGCAGCAGTCCTAGGCCAATGCAAAAGCTATCGCAAACATGGAAAGGAAAATTGGACAAATGGCTGAGGATCAGCAAAAAAAGGGACAATGGAAAGTTTCCAGGTACTACGGAGGTTAATCCGACCCATAATCAGCGAGCCAAGAAAGAGCACGTAAATATTGTTGAAGCAGAATGGAGAAAAGTTACTTTAGAGGACTTATTAGATTCAGGAAGTAAGGCAGAGCTTGAGAAAGGAGAAACAGTCCAGGAGAAGGAGGAGACTAAGGAGATTAAAGAGGAAGGTAAGGAAAAAAGAAAATCCTGTTGAGGAGGGAACTCAACCAGAGGAGGACACGGAGGTTCAGGAAGAAGAGCAGTCGACGGTAGCAGGAATCAAGCAAAAGAAGAAAGATAAGAAAGGAAAGAAGAAACAAGAAGCACCCAAACCAATAGGGCCTTTGATAAACCAACATCTGTGGAATGAACTTAAGGATGCCCTTGAGGATACAAGAATTCTTCAGGAAATGTGTGAAAGTAATGAGAAAAGTAAAATTCCCACACCAGACACCGTTAGATTGACAATCAAGGCAAGTGAGGCACTGCTGGGGACACTGCCCAAAAAGGAGAAGGATCCTGGATCACCACTGATTACTACTACGGTAGGAGATGTGGTCATTCAGAACACTTTGCTTGACTTGGGAGCAAGTGTAAATGTGCTACCGGGGTACTTATATGATAAGTATAAGAATGAAGAACTAGAGCCAGCAAAAGTTGTAGTGCAGCTGGCTGACCAGTCAACAAAGGTATCCCGGGGAAAATTGACTAATGTCATAGTCAAGGTTGGGGATTTCTTCTATCCTGTAGATTTCCTAGTAATGGAGTATTAAAGCTTGGATGACGCGCCGACACTCATTTTAGGACGCCCATTTTTAGCTACGACTGGCGCGGTGATTGACTGCAAGACGGGGGATGTGGATATCTCCTTTGGGACGCGAAAAAGAAGGTTGAATGTGTTCGGAAATCCTGTATCCTTACCTTCAGAGAATGGTGACAAGCAACTGGACAAAAGTGTGTTAATGGAGCCAGGGATTAGGAGCAAAGAGAAAATCTGGACGCGAACAGGGGAAGGAGGAAAGGAAGAGATTTTGAAGGAAACAAGGAACCACCCGCTGGCCACTATTGATAAGGAGCAGTTGCTGGATATGATGGAAATGCTAGAAGCGAGACACCAGCAATATGAGAAAGAGTCAAGAGAAAGGGAAGCAAAAGTCTTCAAGCTTCTAGAATCACAACATCAATGGATTAGTGGAGTAAGCGATAGGATGACCCAACTCACATCCCTAATGTCGATGATGGCCCATAATTTCATACCTCGGTTCAAGCAGATGTCTTCAGAAGTTCGAGCAGAGGAGGAATAGAAGGAGGAGTACCACGTCTGGCTGAAGACGTTAAACTTAGCGCTTGTTGGGAGGCAACCCATCGTGTCATAGGTTAGGTTCTGTATTTCTTAGGAATAAATAGGAAAAATCTCATCATTAATTGCAGGTACCAGTGGTCCAAGGCAAGTGTGGGGTCGTGTGAAGAGTTTTTGAAATTTTACTGACCGCGCCGCAGTTTTCTTATCTGCGCGACGCGGGTTCGTAAACCAACCCGATGCGCAGGGGTTGTTTTGGTGACACGCGCTACGCGGGTTTTGCAATTGCACGACGCGGGAATCGATCGGTTGGTTTTCTCCTTTATTAAGGTAAGCCGCGACACTATTCACACACACCACGATTCGGAGCTCTGATCACCAAAAATTCTCGCGTTTTTTCTTGCTCATTTCCATCCCACTACTACGGTATGTCATTCTAACTAGCTATTACTCGTTTAAACTAGCGATTAGGTAGTTAATTTGAGCGATTTGTTCAAAAAGTTCAAAACTTAGAAATCGTCAATGCTGACTCATAGGGTGTTTATTTCGCCAAATAGAGACCCTAGATGAGTTAGTCGGCACTTAGGCTACCTTGTGGTGTATTTGGATTGAGTTTAAACAGGTTAAAACTTGATTTGGGGTTGGTTCTTGGAAACAGCCGCTCGCCGCGCCGCGCCCTTACTCTTGGGCCGCGCCGCGGTGCGGTGGAGAAGATAAGGACTTATTTTGCAAAAAAATTTCGTTTGTGCAGATCATGTTCAGACTAAACCATGACTTCCTTCAGTTTCCAGAGGGGCCAGAGGCCTCTGTTGAGTACAGATCGCGGAGAGACGCGTTGACGAGTCGCCGGGTTCTTGAGGCGACCGTTCTTGATAGGGCCATCCTCGGGGAGGCCGGGTTATGGGCAGAGATAGAGTCGTTTCTACACCGCACCTGGACCCATGGGGACGCTTCCTTCACTTGTCGGGGCTTGGACAGGATTATGGCCACCGACAAGGATGTCGTGTACACGGAGCTCCTCCTGGAGTTCCTTTCTACCATTGAGTATGCGCCGAGGGCGACAGACCCGCGGGCGAGGTTGATTAGATTCAGGTTGGGAGGCGTGCACAGGGAGTGTAGCCTTCGGGAGTTCGCCAGACGCACGGGGATATATGTGGAGGCGGATTTCGAGCACCGCCATTTTCCCCAGTTCTTCGAGGCATGTATTCAGGGGCAGCCGGAGCGGGCTGCCAATATGGAGGTTTGGGCACCGTTGTCCAATGTCATGTACGAGGCAGGGACCTCCCAGGAGAGCCACCTCCACGACCCACTCCACCTCCTCATGCACTGCATCGTCTCCACCTCCATCATGCAGCGGGAAGGGGGCGAGAAGGTGTCCGGGGAGGACATGACGTTTCTCTGGGTTCTCCTCGACCCCTCCAGGTTCATCCACCTTCCCTTTGCCCTAGCAGTCGCCCTATCCACCCGTGCGACTGGTGCCTCCGCCAGCAGTCCTCTGGGCCAGGGATACTTCATCACCCGCCTGGCCCGATCATACCGGATCCTCATTGCCAGGACTGTTGCCACCTTGACCGCTTTACCTCCATCTCGCACTACGGCGCGAGCTCTGGAGAAGATGGGGCTGATCGAGCAGCAGCGCCCGGGACAGTTTATCAGGGCACCGACAGAGCCACCCCAGGCACCCCAGCCAGCATACGCTCAACCTGGCAGGAGACGCCGGAGACCAGCAGCACCAGAGCCAGCGCCAGCAGAGCCACAGCCGCAGGAGGACTCAGCGGCCATCCACCGACTAGAGGTCAGAGTCACGAGGATTGAGGATCAGCTTGAGTGGATTGGGGAGATACTTTTACAGATCGCATCAGCGCAGGGTCAGTGTCCCCGACCATTCCCAGCCAGAGCTCACGATCATGAGGCTGGATCCTCCAGGCCACCAGGTGGCAGTTGATATATTCTTTTTCTTTTTATATTTTTGGGATATATGTACTGAATCTATGACACAACTTTATATTTTGTCTGTTTATATTTTATTTGTATGTTGCTTTTAATGCTTTGTTGAGTAATGCATGATATACCAATTGGGGAGGAGTTGTCTCAGACAAGTGTGGGGTCACCGTGCCCCGTCCACTTTTCTTGACCACCGAAATGTTCACTGTTGCGCCACAACTCCAGATGTGAAATCAAGAATTCTGTTTGCTCGAATTTGTACCTGTGATACCAAGTACCAACCAAGCAGTCTACCGTCCAAAGGGGTAACTCTTTCTCCCTTGTTCTAAATATTTTTTGTATAACGGGGACGTTGTATGGTTTTAAGTGTGGGTGTGGACGGTCGAAAGAGTAGTTTTTTGAAATTTTTGCAGAAAATACCAATTTTCAAATTTTTAGCAATTTTTTCAAAATTTTTACTAAATTGTAATTTTGAAACGAATGGTTTGTGATTGTGATAGCATTAGTATTTTTCAAGAAATACTGTTTATTTGTGATCATGCTATTAGTTAGTCAAACAAGTTGAGTTCTAAGAGTTAGACGATTGGATTGTTTTAGGATTGGAATTTAGGAAGGAAATGTCAATCTGTGGCCTTTGTTGTTCGAGCCGGTAGGTCCAAAAAGGGTGGCCTCAAAGAGGCATTTATGCACCTTACCAACTAAGATCGTCTGGTCTGGGATGGTATTTTCGAAAGCTCGTTACACAGACAACATCGAAAGTCATGGACAGTTCCTTAATGGCCTTTAGAATCTGAATGAGTAAGTACACTTCATTGTGGACAGAAAATTTGTAATCAAGGGTTCTCTAGAAAGCCATGAATTCCAAAGAACAATCTAATTAGGTTCTCGCGAACTATTTCACTCCAACTCTTGGGGCAATAAGCTTTGAAACTAAACACAGTCAAAAATTGTTTGAGTCTTAATTAGAATTTATTAAAACTCTCTTGCTTGGGGACAAGCAAGGCACAAGTGTGGGGTGTTTGACAACGCCTAATGATATTACATATTTTAGTCGTTGTTGAGCCCTATTCTTAGTGAAATTATATCATATATCTCGTGGAATTCTCATTTTTCGTGCCAGTACTTGTTTGGAAGAAAATAATGAAAACAGGGACCAAAAGCGTGCAAATTGCAGAAAGTTTGGAGAAGAAGATAAAATCAGAAAAAACACGTACGCGCGCCGCGGAATCAATAAGGCACGACACAGCTTCAAGGCGGTGAACCAAATTCAAAGGCCGAGAAAATGGGAGAAGAAAAGTACGCACGCCGCGGTTCACTTAAATGCGCAGCACGGCTGCGGAAAATTTCAACTATAAATAGAGGCATTTACAGCCGAAACCCTGAGCAATACCCTGGTGAAAAATCGACCGTAGAGGCTCTTTGACTCCAAGAATTTGTTTTCAGCAACTACCTTTTGGCATTTCAGGTTTTTATGTTTAATTTCTTTTAGTTAAATAGTTAGCATTATTGGCTAAAGTCTTTGGGAGTGACAACCACTGACCTTGAGCATTCTAGTTACTGTTTTTGGATCTTTGTTACTATATTGGATGATTGGAATTCATTTTGAGTTTATAATAATCATTTGGTTACAAGTAACATTGGTTTTTCGGTGTTTGATGTTTGTTACTGGTTTTGAATGCTTGGATTGTGTTTGAATGATTGTTTGGATGATTTTTTTGACCTTGTTGGACTGACTTCCCTTGCTAATTTCAGTGACCAACTAGGTTAGCTTTTAGGTTTGAACTTTAGCCAGTGACTGTCCCGTTGGATCTTAGTTATTGGTGTTGTTTATACCTTGATTTGGTTTATGTTTGAATTGTTTAATGCCTTTGTTTACTTCTGAATTTGAGATGCACTTCTGATTTAAGAAAGTAACTTGGTTTGGGTTAAAGCTCAGCTTAGTCTATGCTTGTTTTGGGATTGCCCAGTATAGGTTTTCTGAGTTTTAGTGACAAGGGTTTGGAAACTAAAGTCCTCCGACTATAGCGTGACACTATAGTTGGTAATCTGTCATCTAGACTGACCACGTAGCTCCTGCGGATCGACCCTAACTACCACTGTGCTGGTGTGTGTGTTAGGTTTTTCTTATTTTTGACCGCATGACGACCTAGGAGTGTCACAAGCTCGCGGAAAGAAGTGAAAGGTGTTATTTCATCGGATACCCGAAACAGTCTTTTGGATACTTGTTCTACAGACCAAACGCGGACGTGGTCTTTGTAGCAAGACGGGGGTTCTTTCGAGAGAAAGAGCTCATTTCCAAAGAGGACAGTGGGAGTACTTGTCACACCCCGATCCTTGGCGGAATCGATCAAGGCGTGATATATTGTTCAAAGTCTCATGACAACTATGTTATAATATGATTAGATTCAGTTAAGTACTAAGTAGGCAAACAAGATCCACAACATACAATTACAAATTCAAATACAAACAACATTTATTACATCAAATTTAAATAGTCTTGTGGGTTTCTAAGGTATACCCTACTTTTCATCAACTTCATTCTTCAAATCTGCATCATGGGTAAAAACAGGTCAACTACGAGAGTTGGTGAGTAATCTAGTTTTATTAAAGAAAATTGTGAGTTTGAAATATTTATAATTTGAAACTTGTTTTCTTTGGAAGTCGACAAGCAAGTATTATTGAGATAACGGTTTATAAATCAAAAATTGATTAACAAATGATAACAACAACAATAAGTCCTCACCCTATATATACTTATATATGTATATATATAGGATGGAGCATCTAATCATCATACACACTCAACCACGTGCAATCAATCACCTTAGCGTCCCAAGGCGGGGTGGTCAACCCAATAGCGCTATTATTGTCCATAACGTACCTCAAGAATACGAGCATAGTCATGGAGATTAGACTAAAATTGGTAATGCACTACAAGTACATGTAGCGTAAACAAACAATAATTATACAAATACCGATTCACGTATAAATGTCCCAACAATGTCTCAATGGTGAAAAAATAATAAAATGAAGTTGGAACATATTAAAAACACATTATACATCCCAAAAGTATTGAAAATTATAAAATATGGGGTAGATTACTCACATTAGTACAAACGGAATACGCGTGTTGTACGATAGACGGCTCGGGTCAAAACGACATGGAACCTATTATAATTAATAGTTTTGGTTTAGGAACTACTAAACGGGAATGGAGTATTAATAAAAATAATTAGACACATATTCTTATATTAGATGAATTAACAATAATCAAATTTTGTTTTGAATATTAATGTATTCATAGGTTAGATGAATTTTAAATTGAATTAATTACTTTGCTTAATTAATTTATATTTTCACTTTAGGCAAGATTTTAATAATTTCTTATTAAAATAATAACTTGTCAAATTATAAGTATTTACAGATTTTATATATTATAAACAATTATTTATATGAAATAATCATTAAAAAGGCATTTTTACATGCTTAGATATTTAGGAAAATGGTTTTAAATACTAAACAGTAATGAAACATTCTGAAATTATCAGAAAATCATTATTTCATAAAACAGTAATTACTGTAAAATTTTCATATTTTTCTTAACTGCTTTAGTATTTATTTAGTATTTTAATAATTAAACCACAACAAATTTCGGGGAAAATAATAAATGATTCCCAAAAATTCTGGAAAATTAACCATAGTTTTCTAACATTATATTGAGCCTACTGTAAATATTTTGGATATTTTGGACTATGGGAAGTATTTCTTATGTTTTTCATTATTAACTAACCAATAAAATCATAAATAATAGGAAAATATTAAGAGAAATTAATTAGACTTTTTATTTGTGATTAACATGTTATATATGAATATGATATTCTGATAAGGTTTTATGATTTTTGGACATGTGTAGTTATTTATTATCAATTTAAACCATTAAATAATCATTAAATCAGGAATAATAAGCAAACATTCTTACAAAAATCTGTAAATTTTGTCATGGAGTCTTTAAAATGTTAATAAGGTGCGACAAATATAAAATCTAGTTTTTAACATACATAACTATATTTTGCAATTTATTTATCTACAAAAACATAAAATACAAAATAAGCATCAAACAGTAATATAAATGCATTAAACTTTATAAATCCACTTTACTCAATATATGGGTTGTTCCAAAATTTTCCCAGAATTTATTGACTGCAAAAAGTAGTTTATGTGAATTATTGCCCTATTTTATTGCAATAATTATAGTAATTCAATAAAAATAAGTTATTTTTTGAAATTTTCCAGAACTTCTTATTTTATTGATGGGATCCTGAGAAAAATCAGGTTTATACATAAAATGAGTTTTAGATAGTTTGGTGGATTTAATTTGTTTCATTCATTAATTTGAGACTTTTAACAACATACATTGATGAATGCTTCAAGAGGGATGGAGATTTGAGTATGAGAGATTGTTCTTGGCTGGAAAATTGATATTTCTTGGAAGAATTTCGAGATTGAGAGTGAGAGAAAGAATAGAGAGGGTTTGAGTGGTGATGAGAATAATGTGTTGGGAGAAAAATGAAAGGAAAGATGATGGGAGGTGTGAGTGGGAGACCATAGGAATAACTTTTGGCTTTTGGTGGTTTTCATAATTTCCCACTAGCACAAGCGTCTCTATGTAATACACTAACTAATATAAAAATTTTATAAAATTTAATGTAGAGTTTATAAAAATAGAGTTTTATAAAAAATAGGTTATTATTTGATTATAACAATCTACTTTGATTTGAAGTTTAATTATAGCATTCAAGTTTGATTCTTTTAATTTAATTCGAGCATCATACTTTGATTTGATTTTAATATGGTATCATAATTTAATTTGATTATAGTTATAACGTTATAATATGCTATATTGCTATTAACGTCAATTTATATCGTATTTGTATGGGTTTTGATCCTATTAGCGTCAAGTAAGTTCGAGTAGGGTTTATTAAATTTTCAATTGGGTTGGGTTGACCCAAATCAATTTTAGGCGGATGTCACAGTCTCCCCTACTTTAGGAAATTTCGTCCCGAAATTTAAGAAGAGAGTACCTTAAGAGAAAAGCTGCGGGTATTTGGTACGCATATGATCCTCACGCTCCCATGTATACTCGGGTCCACGTGCCAACTGCCACCTGACCGTGAAAAGGGGAATGCGACTTCTTTTGAGTTGGATTTCCTTCCGGTCGGCAATTTCCAAGGGTTTCTCGATAAATTGCATTGTCTCGTCGATTTCGATATCCTCGAGAGGAACATGAAGGTTCTCATCTGCTAAACACTTCTTGAGATTGGCTATATGAAATACTGGGTGAACATTCTTAAGCTCTGTTGGTAGATCCAACTCGTAGGCTACTGGTCCGATCCTTTTCAGGATCTTAAACGGGCCTACGTAGCGTGGTGCTAATTTACCCTTGCGTCCAAATCGAACCACACCTTTCCATGGGGACACTTTTAACATGACCATGTCATCCACGGTAAATTCAAGCGGTTTGCTTCGCTTGTCTGCGTAACTCTTTTGTCGGCTACGAGCTGTGAGAAGGTTATTGCAAATCTGAGAGATTTTGTCGGTTGTTTCCTGGATAAGCTCAGGACCAACGATTGGAGAATCCACTGTTGCGCGAATTACATGGGACTCGCCAATTTCATGCCAGCAAATAGGAGATCGGCATTTACGGCCATATAATGCCTCAAATGGTGGCATCCCAATGCTAGAATGATAAATGTTATTATAGGAGAATTCCACCAACGGTAAATAAGAGTCCCAGTTTCCTCTGAAATCTAAGACACACGCCCTCAACATATCATCGAGTGTTTGAATTGTCCTCTCAGATTGACCATCGGTCTGAGGATGATAGGCGGTACTGAGATCGAGGCGGGTTCCCATGGCTTCTTGAAGTGATTGCCAGAACCGAGAGAGAAATCTCCCATCACGATCTGAAATGATGCTGAGAGGGATGCCATGCCGACTAACTATCTCGTCGATGTAAATCCGAGCAAGTTGTTCGACCTTGAAATGTTCACGGATGGGAAGGAAGTGAGCAGATTTAGTCAAACGGTCAATGATTACCCAAATGCTGTCATGTCCCTTTGTGGTACGGGGAAGTTTGGTTACGAAATCCATGGTGATCGCTTCCCATTTCCACTCGGGGATTACCGGTTGGACCAATAGTCCAGAGGGTCGTTGATGTTCTGCTTTGACCCTGGAACATGTAAGACATTTGGCTACGAATAAAGCAATATCATTTTTCATTCCCGACCACCAATAATTGGTTCTCAAGCCATGATAAATCTTGTCAGCACCAGGATGAATGGAATATCGACTTTTATGGATTTCTTCCATCAGGAATGTACGAAGATTGTCGCGATCTGGGATCCAGATGCGATCTTGATAATAGAAAATACCATCAGATTTAGATTCCAACTCCCCATCAATTCCCATGGGCATGTCATTTTCGGTAATTGCCGAGTGTTGGGCTCCTCGAATTCGGTCACTGAGATTGGACAAGATAGGATAACATATTAAATGAAATGCTTTGGCATGTTCTTTTCGGCTTAACGCATCGGCTACGACGTTCGCCTTGCCCGGATGATAGCGTATTTCACACTCGTAATCATTTAGGAGTTCGACCCATCGTGTTTGCCTCATATTGAGTTCCTTTTGATTTAGAATATGTTGCAAGCTCTTATGGTCGGTGAAAATTACGCATTTAGTGCCGTAAAGGTAATGCCTCCAAATTTTAAGAGCAAAAACCACGGCACCGAGCTCCAAATCATGAGTCGTATAATTCCTTTCGTGGATTTTGAGTTGTCGCGATGCGTAAGCTATAACCTTTCCCTTTTGCATCAAAACACAACCTAGACCGAGATTGGAGGCATCGCAGTATACCACGAAATCTTCGGATCCTTCAGGGAGTGTAAGAATCAGAGCGTCACACAATCTTTGTTTAAGGGTTTGGAAAGCGTCTTCCTGCTTGGGTCCCCAATCAAATGGCGTACCCTTGCAAGTAAGAAAAGTAAGCGGTAAAGCGATCTTTGAGAAATTTGAAATGAAATGCCGGTAATAGCCGGCTAAACCGAGGAATGACCGAATTTCCTTGGGGGTACGTGGGGCTTTCCAATTCTTGACTGCTTCAACTTTTGCGTGATCGACTAAAATACCCTTGTCACTTACAATATGACTGAGGAATTGTACATCATTTAACCAAAACTCGCATTTCGAAAATTTGGCATATAGCTGATTTCCTTACAATGCTTGGAGAGTTAGACGAAGAGAACCGGGGCTCCCCAGGGTGAAGTACTAGGGCGGATAAATCCCTTATCGGTTAATTCTTGGAGCTGACTTGCCAATTCTTGCATCTCGGTGGGAGCCAACCGATATGGAGACTTGGCTATGGGAGCAGCCTCAGGAACGAGATCGATGCGGAACTCTAGTTCACGTACCGGAGGAAGTCCAGATATGTCATCGGGAAAGATGTCGGGAGAGTCTCGTACAATCGGAATATCTTCGATCTTCTTTTCTTTGGCCTTTGTTTCCACCACATGGGCTAAGAAAGCCATGTATTCTTTACGTAGATATATTGTTCAAAGCCTCATGACAACTATGTTATAATATGATTAGATTCAATTAAGTACTAAGTAGGCAAACAAGATCCACAACATACAATTACAAATTCAAATACAAACAACATTTATTACATCAAATTTAAATAGTCTTGTGGGTTTCTAAGGTATACCCTACTTTTCATCAACTTCATTCTTCAAATTTGCATCATGGGTAAAAACAGGTCAACTACGAGAGTTGGTGAGTAATCTAGTTTTATTAAAGAAAATTGTGAGTTTGAAATATTTATAATTTGAAACTTGTTTTCTTTGGAAGTCGACAAGCAAGTATTATTGAGATAACGGTTTATAAATCAAAAATTGATTAACAAATGATAACAGCAACAATAAGTCCTCACCCTATATATACATATATATGTATATATATAGGATGGAGCATCTAATCATCATACACACTCAACCACGTGCAATCAATCACCTTAGCATCCCAAGGCGGGGTGGTCAACCCAATAGCGCTATTATTGTCCATAAGGTACCTCAAGAATACGGGCATAGTCATGGAGATTAGACTAAAATTGGTAATGTACTACAAGTACATGTAGCGTAAACAAACAATAATTATACAAATACTGATTCACGTATAAATGTCCCAACAATGTCTCAATGGTGAAAAAATAATAAAATGAAGTTGGAACATATTAAAACCACATGATACACCCCAAAAGTATTGAAAATTATAAAATATGGGGTAGATTACTCACATTAGTCCAAACGGAATACGCGTGTTGTACGATAGACGGCTCGGGTCAAAACGACGTGGAACCTATTATAATTAATAGTTTTGGTTTAGGAACTACTAAACGGGAATGGATTATTAATAAAAATAATTAGACACATATTCTTATATTAGATGAATTAACAATAATCAAATTTTGTTTTGAATATTAATGTATTCATAGGTTAGATGAATTTTAAATTGAATTAATTACTTTGCTTAATTAATTTATATTTTCACTTTAGGCAAGATTTTAATAATTTCTTATTAAAATAATAACTTGTCAAATTATAAGTATTTACAGATTTTATATATTATAAACAATTATTTATATGAAATAATCATTAAAAAGGCATTTTTACATGCTTAGATATTTAGAAAAATGGTTTTAAATACTAAACAGTAATGAAACATTATGAAATTATCAAACAATCATTATTTCATACAATAGTAATTACTGTAAAATTTTCATATTTTTCTTAACTGCTTTAGTATTTATTTAGTATTTTAATAATTAAACCACAACAAATTTCGGGAAAACTAATAAATGATTCCCAAAATTCTGGAAAATTAACCATAGTTTTCTAACATTATATTGAGCCTACTGTAAATATTTTGGATATTTTTGACTATGGGAAGTATTTCTTATGTTTTTCATTATTAACTAATCAATAAAATCATAAATAATAGGAACATATTAAGCAAAATTCATTAGACTTTTTATTTATGATTAACACGTTATATATGATATTCTGATAAGGTTTTATAATTTTTGGACATGTGTAGCTATTTATTATCAATTTAAACCATTAAATAATCATTAAATCAGGAACAATAAGCAAACATTCTTACAAAAATCTGTATGTTTTGTCATGGAGTCTTTAAAATGTTAATAAGGTTCAAAAAATATAAAATCTAGTTTTTAACATACATAACTATATTTTGCAATTTATTTATCTACAACAAAATAAAATACAAAATAAGCATCAAACAGTAATATAAATGCATGAAACTTTATAAATCCACTTTACTCAATATATGGGTTGTTCCAAAATTTTCCCAGAATTTATTGACTGCAAAAAGTATTTTATGTGAATTATTGCCTTTTTTATTGCAATAATTATAGTAATTCAATAAAAATAAGTTATTTTTTGAACATTTCCAGAACTTCTTATTTTATTGATGGGATCCTGAGAAAATTAGGTTTATGCATAAAATGAGTTTTAGATAGTTTGGTGGATTTAATTTGTTTCATTCATGAATTTGAGACTTTTAACAACATACATTGATGAATGCTTCAAGAGGGATGGAGATTTGAGTATGAGAGATTGTTCTTGTCTGGAAAATTGATATTTCTTGGAAGAATTTCGAGATTGAGAGTGAGAGAAAGAATAGAGAGGGTTTGAGTGGTGATGAGAATAATGTGTTGGGAGAAAAATGAAAGGAAAGATGATGGAAGGTGTGAGTGGGAGACCATGGGAATAACTTTTGGCTTTTGGTGGTCTTCATAATTTCCCACTAGCACAAGCATCTCTATGTAATACACTAACTAATATAAAAATTTTATAAAATTTAATGTAGAGTTTATAAAAATAGAGTTTTATAAAAAAAATAGGTTATTATTTGATTATAACAATCTACTTTGATTTGAAGTTTAATTATAGCATTCAAGTTTGATTCTTTTAATTTAATTAGAGCATCATACTTTGATTTGATTTTAATATGGTATCATAATTTAATTTGATTATAGTTATAACGTTATACTATGCTATATTGCTATTAACGTCAATTTATATCGTATTTGTATGGGTTTTGATCCTATTAGCGTCAAGTAAGTTCGAGTAGGGTTTATTAAATTTCCAATTGGGTTGGGTTGACCCGAATCCATTTTAGGCGGATGTCACAGTACTGTCGATCTCGAAGAAATTCGGGAGACGACCGATGAACCAACCTTAGAAGAAACTAGCCACCAACATGAGGAAGAGGTTCCTGTTGGACCCACCGACATATCGTTGCCCCTTAGGCGTTCAGGTAGAGTTAGCATGCCGCCCGAGTTCTATGGTTTCCATATTACTTCGGACGGTGATACGTTAGTCAGTGATCGTATATTGACTAATTTGGATGAGCCAGCTAACTACCGTGATGCAGTGGCAGGCCTCGAGTCTTCAAAATGGAAAGAGGCAATGGAAAGCGAGATAAAGTCCATGTATGACAATCAAGTATGGAACTTGGTTGACAATGTACCGGGTTGAAAGACAGTCGGATGCAAGTGGATCTTCAAAAAGAAGACCGACATGGATGGAAAAGTGCATACTTATAAAGCTCGACTGGTGGCAAAGGGATTCACTCAAACCCTAGGGGTTGACTATGATGAAACCTTCTCACCAGTAGCCAAAATTAAGTCAATCAGGATAATGCTTGCCATAGCTGCGTTTCATGACTATGAAATCTGGCAGATGGATGTCAAAACTGCTTTCCTTAATGGGAAACTGACTGAGGATGTTTACATGAGTCAGCCAGAAGGTTTTGTAGACACAAAGCACCCTGATAAAGTATGTAAGCTTGAAAGATCAATCTACGGATTGAAACAAGCGTCTCGCAGCTGGAATCTCTGCTTCCATGAGAAAGTCAAAGAGTTTGGTTTCTCTAGGAGTGAAGATGAATCCTGTGTATATGTCAAGGCTAGTGGGAGTATAGTCACTTTCCTAGTGCTGTATGTTGACGACATACTGCTCATGGGAAACGACATTCCGACCTTGCAAAATGTTAAGGCTTGGCTCGGGAAGTGTTTCGCCATGAAAGACCTAGGGGAAGCTGCTTATATTCTCGGGATAAGAATACTTAGAGATAGAAAGAGAAAATTGATAGGTCTAAGCCAGTGTACATATTTGGAAAAGGTGTTAAAGAGATTTAACATGGAAAATTCCAAAAAGGGAGAGTTACCAATCCAAAGTAATACTAAATTGAGTAAGACTCAAAGTCCGAGTACCGATGAGGAAATAGCTGAAATGAGTCGGGTACCTTATGCTTCGGCAGTAGGGCCGATCATGTATGTTATGACATGTACTCGTCCCGACGTATCCTATGCACTGAGCATGGTTAGTCGATTCCAGGGTAATCCTGGAAAAGCACATTGGATTGCAGTCAAGAACATACTCAAGTATCTGCGAAGGACAAAGAATATGGTATTGGTCCTTGGTGGCAGTAATGACTTGAAAGTGACTGGATATACAGATGCCAGCTTCCAGACAGATAGGGACAGTGGACGGTCCCAGTCGGGCTAGGTGTTTCTTTTGAACGGTGGAGCGGTCACTTGGAAAAGTTCCAAGTAGGAAACGATGGCTGATTCAACGTGCGAATCAGAGTACATTGCAGCAAGTGAAGCGTCTAAGGAAGAGGCTTGGCTGAAGAATTTCATCGGGGACCTTGGAGTTGTCCCGAGCATTCAGGAGCCGGTGGAACTTTTCTGCGATAATGAAGGAGCGGTCGCCTTGACAAAAGAACCGCGAGACCATGGAAAGTCCAGGCATATCGAAAGAAAGTACCACTACATTCGACATCAAGTAGAAGAAGGGCACTTACTGGTTAAGCGGGTATCATCAGAAGAAAATCCTGCAGATCCTTTAACTAAGGCTCTGAGCAGGATCAAGCACAACCAGCATGCTCGGAGCATTGGACTGAAGGATGATATTAGTTTTAGTAATTAGATAGATTTGAAACTTGTAAACAGCGTAAATGTAATTGACTCGGTGATTTTATAATTGAGATTTATAAATGAGTATTGTTACTGCCTTTGTCAATTGTTTATTTCTATGTTTCTATATTTGCATGTTTAACTTCCTTAATAATTAGATTATTTAAATTTCCACAGTCGATCACACTGTTAGGGAGTAAGTGTGAACAAAGACTGTCATGAATCGGTTGCAGACTGTCTGATGAGTTAGACATTGCAGTAAGACCGCTGCAACGTTCATGAGTACTTAGAAAATAGAGATTTGAGTATTGGATAAACTCGCGCTTAACAGATTGCTTCATGGACTATATCACGAGCAATGTTAAGACGATAATATCCGGTGATCTTTAAGTGGAGAGATATGATCTGTTACTTGCGATACAAGTGCTTATTGACAACGCGAAAATGCGCCAGTAACTCGGTGTTATAAAACACGTTGTTGTATGTATTTGGACCCGCAAAAGGTATAGACATATAAGTCGAAACTTATCCGTCCCCTGACCCGATGGGAAACAGATATCTGTAGGCCTCTCGATGATTTAGAAGTTGACTGAAAGTGTTGGCCAACCGGGACTAAATTGATGTGTTCAATTAGTAGTCTCAAAAGTCATATGCAAATCAGAAATCGGGAAACAGAGTATCAGACCAAGACTGATGTTAATCCATGTCTTGAGTCTGAAAATATCTTGTTGGACGGAGGATCATCAGATCACTTGTCTTTGGACAGAACTGACTGGGTCAGAGTTCAGACAATTAAAGTCATAGACTTATCCAAGTGGGAGACTGTTGGATTAGGTGTCTAAGCCATGACTTATAATTGTATTTATCTTATGAATAAAAGAAAAGCCAATTTGGGTTGCCCTCATAGCTGGAGAATTGATGTACAGTTCAGTAGAGAGAAAGGTTGATTTATTAAGGGTTTAATAAATCAATAGAATATATATAGATGGCTTATTAATATATTTAAGTGTTAATATATTAATTAGAAACTATATTAATTAATTGAGATTTAATCCAGAATTAATTGGATTTAATTTAGTGATTAAATTAATTAATTAAAGTGCAGGGGCTGACTTGTAATTATTCAATAGTTGAATAACTGGCAAGGGATAAGCTAGGGGCCAAAAGTGGCGCCACCCTGGAGTCCTCTCTAGGGTTTGGCGAAAACCCTTCTAGGGTTTTAGAAGCCTGGTCCAAGTGACTTGCAGGCTTGCCCACTTAGGAGGCTCCTTAGGGTTTCAGGTGTAGCCTATGGAGGCTATATAAGGAACCCCCTGGCACCACCATATTCACGCCATCTCTCTCTCTCCTTTACTCTGCTAGATTGTCTTCTCCTTGCTTGGGTGTGACTTGCATTTGAGGCAGGATCTCTTTGCTGCTTGCTTGAAGGATCATAAGATCAAAGGTTGGTTTTCTTAATTCATCTTTAGAATTGAATTGTATCCTTTAGGGTTTTTAGTTCTAATCTTCATAGAAGAAAACATAGATCATATTAGGGTTGCATGTAAACCATAGGAATTTTTGTGTTCATTGTTTGCATAGAAATCCTTCAAAAAGATCATATGTAACAATGAAGATGAATGTGGGGAGGATGGTTTCATATTGATGGCGTTTCATGAGGACCGGGTCTCCGATTTGCTGGTCAAATTCTTTAGGGAAAAGAAACATGACCTATAAGGGTAACCAAGTTTCATTTCTGTTTAAAAAAGACCATTGATGTTTTGTTTGTTCAAAAAACACCAGTGAAATATTAGGTTTGTTCATGTAATACCATCAAAATTAATATGATGTTCAAAAAAGACCATGTGATTACCGGCTCCAATAGGTTAACCCGTTCACCTTTCTGAACACACATACACACACATCACACACACTCATCTCTCACACACAAACACAACACACACTAATCACACACCCATATGACCCAATGCCGCCACCCAACACAGTGGCCACAGGCCACCATCTCGTTCTTGTGGGAGGAAGCACCTAGAAAACCGCCATAGGCTACCATCCCGTTCCATTTTGGGTTCGTCAAAAAATGTGGTGGTTAAGAGGAGGCTGTAATATGCTGTAGAGCACCCAAGGAATAGTAGGTGCAATAAAAACCAACATTAAAAGTACCTTGTTCAGACATTTCTTGTTTGAATCACAATAATATTGATCGATTATGATTGAATTTAATACATTTTCCATCCACACATCCTCAAATTTTACATTTTTGACAAAACCAGTACCTCCCTGATTCATATTTAAAACAAAGTTAACATCATATGATCATTAAGAATTAGGATTGAATTGCAGATACAACTAGTACCTGCCATGTTTTGATCCTAACTCCATTTTCAGTGTTGGACAGAATTGCTCCTCGAACATTCACATCAGAAACTTGATCAAAGGAGCCTGAGTTTCCTAAGCTCCCAGATAAAAGAAAGAAAGATGTTGAAATACGGAGGTTATATATATATATATATATATATATATATATATATATATATATATATATATATATATATATATATATATATATATATATATATATATATATACTTTTTTTGGGTCGGTTTTGCAAGAGCTATCCCACCATTTTTGCCCCATTCCGTCGATGATTCCTCCACCTTCTGTTGTGAGGTGATCCACGCCATGGAAGTATAGCCATTTATGAGTGTTGTTACCGTCCCAGACATTAGGGTGACTCGGAGCAACAATGGAACCGAAGATCTATGAAGATTGGAAATAGTAATTTAATTGAAAAGATGGTGATGAGATAGATGGAAGAATATCATATTGATCGATTAATGTTTCTCATACCGTTAAAGTCGTTTTCGAGAGGCAAGGACCAACAAGATTAATGGGTCAAATGAGATAGGAACTTCAATCAAGAATTATGATTTTGGTTTTTACATTTGAAGAACATGCCATGTCCCAAGCATCTGCAAAAGCGTGAAGTACGAGCTCTCATTTAGTAAGAAATAGACTAATAATCTACGTTCTTCGTGAGACCTTATGAATCCAGAAAACCCTTATGAATCCAGATTACATCTGATTCCAATACTAAGATCGCAAAAGTAACAAGGAAGAACAGCTTCAGTTTCGACAATGGTACCGGTTGCCTGTGTGTTTTGCAGTGCGTGTATGTGTGTGTAGTGTGTGTGTGTGTGTGTGTGTGTGTGTGTTTGGGTCCTCTATGTGTTTGTAGTACGTGTATGTGTATGTGCAGTGTGTCCAAATGTGTATGTCCAGTGTGTTTGGGTCCTTGTGGTTGACATGTGCAGGCATGCAGCGTGTGTGTATGTGTGTGTGTCTAAATGTAAAAGTAACCAGGGATATCAAGGTTAACCTGCTAGAGCCGGTGACCCGACTGGTGAATTGTGAACGTCAATTTAATTTTGATGAGATAACGTGTACTTATGTATTACTTTACTAGTGTTTTTTGAACAATCGAAACTCCAATGGTCTTTTTTGAACAAAAACGAAACTTGGTTACCCTTGTAGGTCATTTTCCCAATTCTTTAATGTAGTTTTTTGTTCATTAAAACATACGCAACTAGGGTGATGTGGGTAACCGGTTAACTGGTTGTTTACCTCTTAAATGTCATAAATACACAAATTAACCCAAATGCTAGGCTTTAATGAACAAAAATTACATTAAAGGGTAAATTCGAACATTTGTGACAAATGTAAGGGTTTTTATGATATTTACCCTTTTTTTCTATTTAACCATCGAAAGATTTTTTTTTCTATTTTAAGCACTAAGAGTTTTTGCTTTTTTATTGCCACGCAAAACTTTAAATTGTATAAAAAAAACATTATGGTTTGGAGTTTGTTTGGTTTTATTAAACAATTGAATAAATATATAAAAAAGCCACTAGCAATGAGCTAGCAAAAAAAACAATTACGTCAAAATTGCCAGAATAGGATTCTACAACCAAGTAACCCAACTAATTTTTTTTGAAACACAAACCAATTAAATAAGAAAAGAAATATTTTTCAAGCATGCTTCATTTTTTAAACTTCACAAGATCAAACACGAGCTGGTTTCGAGCCCAGCAAAACACTCGTAAAGTTGTGTCGACCACATGCAACTTCCATCACCTTTTTTCAAAACTGATATCTTTCGTGTATCCACCCATCTAATCAAATCCACAACCCGATCAGACTTTGGAATATCCATCTCCACGAAACGAGCAATTTTAACTCAAATTTGAGTGGCAACTTCACAATAAAAAAAAGACATGTGAAACATTGTCGATATGATTCCCACAAGAGTCACATAAAGCTAAGGGTATGTCAATACCACGATCCATTAAGTTATCTTTTGTTGGAATACACATTTTCATAGGCATATGAAATGTTTACTTTCCTAGAAATATATCTATATCATCTTGTGGTACCACTTCCTTGTAGAAGAATAATGCCATCAATATAACATCTTTCACTAACCGTGAACACGTTACCCACACCTGGTTCCCAAACCCACTTATCTTCAAAATCATCAAAACCATGACCCTCGACTTGTTGCCAAATGTTTTCTATATTTACACCACACTCTTCACTCTTGGTTATTTTAATCAAGAGCAAATATTGTAGGATATCTTTGCATAAATGTATATTCCCCATGCATCTTTCCAAAATCTCATCATTGAACCATCTCCCGCCTTCTTTTTTTCTAGCTAGTATTTAAGTGAATTATACCTTTGTCAAGATTATTGATCAAACACGCTATCTTAGACCACACCCCCTTGCTTTACGACTTCACTTAATCTATTGAATCCTGCATTTGGATCGTGAATAACCTTCAGAACTAAAACCCACAAAGCATCTTTATCAATGCTCAATCTCCACCTCTATTTTTGAAGCAAAGATTGATTAAAAGCGTCAATACTTATAACATACAACCCTCTTATTCTCATTTATGTCAGAACCCCAAAAAAATGATCTCTTAAGTTTTCCAACAAGTTGCCAATAGTCATAGGAACTTTAAATACATGCATATAATAGATACTTGGACATACGAAACAGATTTCAACAAAGTTAATCAACCACCAATCGGGAGCATTTTTTATTTCCACATAGACAACTTTTTCTTAAGACATGCTACAATTGATCAAACTGAGCACCATCAAAATGCTAAAATTTGTCTTTAAAAATTTTGAAAAATCATATTTTACTTAACTCGGATTATATAACTAGTATATGTTGACCATATTCCCTTGAACCATAAGTTGATATCGTTTTTCTTCTAATCATGGTGTGGTAAAACTTAAAGTTTCCTTCCTATTTCATACTCCATTTTATTTTTCCTTTTGAGTCAACTATATAATTTTCAAATTCATGGATCTTTTTTAATAAACTAAGTCTCTCATCATTCACTTGAGAGGCTCATGTGTCACTATCCATCTTTGGATGGAAAAAGTGGGTCTTTCCTAACCTTCCTAACCCACGATCTCATATTAGTTTTTTCTCTACTCTCACTTTCATCTTTCTCGACTCACAACACAAACCCACCACAATGTATAAATAATATTGTACAAGCCAAGCTTCCTGGGTTGACTGGGTTCATGAACCCGCACCGCATCTATCAATCACAAACACACAGCCGAAGGAGCCGTGAACCGACGGTACTGTTAGTGAGCCCACACCATCTATCGTAAACCAAAACTCCACTCCATCCACCTTTTAGCATCAGTTTGGGATAACTTACCCAAGCAATCCTTTTATAACCGATCTTTCTTTATTTTGTAAGCTTCATACCATTGTTTATTTATCTTTTCTTACAAAACCTTCATTTATTCTTTAAAGACAATAAATCGGTTCCACTCCATACTACTTCCAATCTCGGTCCTACTTTCACAAACAAAAGTATCAAATCTATCGACTTTTATTATTCTTTAAAGACAATAACCTTCATTTATCCTTTCCGAGCCTTTATTAGATGGTTACTTCAAAGATGAATCGGCGTCGGTGGTTAATAATTGACGATTGCCAAAGCCGTTTTAGAGTTTGTTTTTCTTTTGAAATTTATTTGGTTAAACCATTCGGAAAAATATTTAATCAATAACTCTTAATTTAAAAAAAGATCATCTTTAACCTAAAAAATAATCTTTCGTTTGTCTTTTGCAATCCATTACTAGAAAAACCTTAGAATATTCTTTTTTGAAAAGTAATTTTTCTTTTAAAAAATAAAGACAAACTCTTGGTAGTTTTTTGCAAAACCATTAACCGAAAAACCTTAGAATTATTTTTCTTTTGAAAAATAAAACAAACCTTAGAGTATGGATATGTTTCAAAAGTGATGTTATATCACCGTAACATTATCTTCATTTCACTATCACACTACCAATGAAATATCTACCACCCCACATCACATAAATTATTAGCTTTTTGATTAATTTAAATAGAAAATTTAATAAATTCAAATTACATTAAGTTTTTTAAAGTTCATTTAACCTAATTTAAAAATAAAAATGACATAAACTAAAAATTAAAAATTACATACCTAAAAAATAAAAATTACATAAAGTTGAAATTAAAAATTACATAACTAAAAATTATAAATTATGTAATTATAAATTAGAAGCTAGTCATTGTCGTCGTTATCGTTTTGATTTTCGTATAGATACTCCGTCAAATCGTGGCAAATATTGTCGTACGTTTCAGCGTTATGTATTCCATAACTCATGCGAAGTATTGGGAACTACCTGGTAGAAATTGTTCGTGCGGATGTGCCACATCGTACGGATTATACATGTAAATTGTCTGACCTATTTCGTCTATTATTATATCATGTAATGTGATACAAACGTACATAATGTTGGCTATTTTATCCGTATTTCATGCACATGCGGGATATTTCACTATATGAAATCTTTTCTTTAGAACATCAAAAGCCATTCGACATCCTTCCTTGCCGATTCTTATGTTAACGTTGTTTTAAAAAAAAATCGTTTTTCAATAATCGGGAATGCAACCGCTCGATCTCTATTTATAACATTTCTATTCCTTCGAACAGGAACTGCGTCTTGCCTTCATCGACGGAAAAATCAAGCTATCGAGTCATGATCGTAGAAAAAAACGTTTCATCATCAGATGACGATGAAGAATATTGTTCCGTATTTTCAAAATCCGACATTTTTTTGAAAGTGACATATGGTGTTAAAAATGTTTGTTTTTTGGTATATATATAGTTATAGTTGGTAAATTAGAAAAATTAATTTTGTTTTATTTTAATGTTCATGCTCCAACGGTCACAAACCCGTCAAATTTTAGCCATTGGCTCTCGTCTCTTGTGGCAACTGTCAAATTAGGTCAACGAAAGTCAACGCAAGTCAACCGAAGCGTATGTAGGTCAGTATGTTGAAATGTAAATTTCATAACCTCTACGATATAATATTAATTATTATAGTACTACTTGCGCTAATTCAAAATTAATTATACTAACAAACGCAATTAAGTTAGATTTTTTTTGTATAAATGAAAAAAAATACGTCGTGAATAGTGTCCGACATGAACAGTAATTCGACGTGAATAGTGTTCAGTAAAAAAATAAAAAAAAAAAAAAACAACAAAATTTCAAAATCTTCTTCAAAAAGGGTGGGAAGACTTTGAAATTTGTATTTTTTATTTTTTTTATAATTATATTAAAGTGGGTCCCACTTAATTATTTATTCATATTTATATATTTTAGCCTCAAAGAATTCGTATTTTCATTTTGAACCCTACGTATTCAATACGTATTGTTAAGTTTATCAAAAATATTATGATTGTTTATAAAACGAAAAATTTACCGTCAAAACCGTATCGTCGATACGAACAACCTGACGTCAAAATTTAATATTATTGATATCAGTTTTATATTTAATATTTTTTTTTTCTTTAAAATGAAATTGTATTTACATTTAAACCCTATATTTTCATTAAACATACAATTAATACCCTTTCGTTAATTCGTTAAAGCTTTTTAGTTAAAAAGTTTATATTATTAAACTACGATTTTTGTAGATTATAGTTTTATAAACAAAAATCATTCTTTTTATATAAAAACTATTAATCTATTTAAAGAGTATTTTAAGGGTATGTTTTGTCATAAACAATTTCTAAAAGCTATAAAAGTCAAATATCTGTATCTTGAGGGCAAATCTACTATAAATAGGACTCAAATTCTTATAATCAAACCACATCAATACAAGCTATATACACATATCGAGAGAGTTGTAGATATATAGCTTGAAAATATAGTAGAAATATAGAAAAAGAGGGTTCGAGTTAGAAGCAGGAAGAGTCGGGTGATCTAACAACAATTGATGATAAGATCATCATCGACATTAAGGTGAGTTTATACCCCTTCTTTTTATTTTTATTCAAGTTTTTAAGGGGGAGAATACAAGTTATACTATAAAAATAGTTATTTATACTCATTTGTAACAATAGTAAACGAAATGCGAGTTTTGTAAACATCATTATTACAACAATTCTATTATAATTCCAAAAATAATATCGAATGATCTACTTACGAGGGCGGTGTCTAGGCCGATCTTTTGGGCTAGGTTGTTGGATTTCCGAAAGGCTTTTACGCTGAAAGGGTCCTGCCTCCCCATTTGATCTACTACCTGGCCGTTCTTTATTTGATAGTCATGAAATATTATATTGGAATTAATAAAGGGTATACTCAAGTTATTACAGCAATATTGTGGAAAATATCTTAAAAGATGTTGTTTATAACCATCTAAATAAGTTATTTCACGTATATTCGTAAATATATGCTTTTTACGATGGAATACTAAAAATAGACTATTATAGGAATAGTTTATGAACACAAGGTTATTATGACATTTTGAACAAGACAAAATAATTATATAAAAATATATAATTATTATACATTACTATATTATCATGGAAAAAGTGATAATGGGCAAATACAAGGGTTTTTCATATACAAACTTTAACAAGTTGATTGATACATATATTTTTGTGAGACGGGTCTTCACAGTGCTTATTTAATTACATACTATAAGTCCTGAAATTTATAACCAGAGTCTCAGTAAGAGAGCGTGATATTTGTGTATAGATCTATACGGGATTGACAACCCCGCACCTGAGTTGTTAGCTACAGCTAGACCGGCAGGTCTGAGGTGACAAATGTCTAACAGTCCGACGCCTGAAGAACGTCGAAGCAGGCATACATGGTCTCAGTATGGTTATATGGTGTCTCACATGGGAAAATCAACTATATAAATTGTTTACGTGGAAATATACACTTTTACTGGCTTTATACTACAAACTGCGTACACATTTTAGTCTTTGGGTTTTAAAACTACAATAACGTTAAAGAAAATACCGTTTTTCTTGGTACATATACTATTGATTTTCACAAAGGAATTATTAAATTTCTCACTACAAAAAATCTTATGAACTCACCAACGTAATGTTGACACTTGCAAAATTACTTGTATTCTCAGGTAACAAATAGTTAGGTCTGACTACCTCTTTTGGGATGGGACGCGATGACGTCTCTTTTATTTATTTCGTTATTAGTTTTTAATCGGGATGAAACAATATCATTTGAATAATGTAACTTTCCAATTTCAATGTAAGATGGTTGTTTATTTACTTATGTTTCAATGTATGCGATGGTTGTGATACTATGTTCCGTTCCACCCTCAGACGTTTTCGCCATCGAGGTTTTGGGGTGTGACAGATTGGTATCAGAGCATTGTTTATAGTGAACTAAGTATATCAATCCATTGAAGATATACAACTATAAATACAATGGGACTAAAACTCTCTAAAACATTTCGTACAAAGGATACTTTTAAAATACAATGATATTTTTATAAAGTATAAGTGCGAGTACATACATACTAGAATAGTGTCATAACCAGAACCAAATAAGAGTAAGAAGATGAGTTGACCACTACGGGTAAACCTAGGTAGTTATTTAATCATACCTAGGATAGATAGAGCCTGATCAACTGTATTGGTCCAAGGTGTGACTAATAGGTACTTAGCGATAGTCGTAGTGAACAACAAGTCTAAAACTTACCAAGAACCCTATACAAAGAAACTCTAAAACAGAATATAAAGCTAAAAATACTATAGGAATATTTTTTTACTACTAGACACTTTATGTACCTCTTAGACCCCTATCCTTGCCTAGTCGACCTGACATTTTGATAAGGCCTGACCAATAACTATTATCGAAAACCTACCCTCATTCAATCTTGAATCCCTATGGCAGAAATATGCCACCCAGAACAAGAAACAGTAGACGCACCGGGACAGAAACTCCAGAAGCACCATTAATAGATTCCGCCACCTTCCAGGCCGCTGTGACTGCAGCCGTAGCAGCTGCCGTTGCTCAAATAAATCCAAACGGTACCAATAGAAGCGGAAGCAGGAACGGTACAAATGATTCAACAAACGGAGAAACACCGAACCACCAACGAATATGTACTTACAAGGATTTCCAAGACTGTAAACCCATAGCTTTTAGTGGGGACGGCGGGGTTATCACCCTGACTAGGTGGTTCGAAAAGACAGAATCGGTGTTCGACATCTCTGCTTGTCCCGAAGAATTTAAAGTTAAGTACGCTGCCTGTACTTTCTCAAACAGGGCCTTATCATGGTGGACAGACCACGTAAAAACAAAGACGCTCACTGTAGCCAACTCCATGAGTTGGGAAGAGTTGAAGACAATGCTGCTGAAGGAGTATTGTCCTAGGAGTAAGGTTCAAAAGCTGGAGCAGGAACTATGGAATCTCACAATGAAAGATTCAGATATAACCACCTACACCGACAGGTTTAACGGCCTTGCAGTTCTATGTCCGTCGATGGTCACACCGGAGTACAAGAAAGTGGAACGATACATATGGGGACTATCACCCCAAATCCAGGGGCATGTCAAAGCTGCAGAGCCCACTACGTATGACAGAGCCAAGCGGTTGGCACAGAGATTGGTCGATAATGGTGTCCGCCAAGGCACTATGACGCTTAAAACAGAGCAACCAAGGGGAGGAGACCACAAAAGAAAGCCCTAGAACAGGGGAAGAAGCCAACTAAACCAAGAAAGTGCCAAAAGACAACATATTGGGGCGGTCCATGCCGCCACTATCCCTGCTGCCCCAGCATCAACAAAGCAATATGTTGGGACCTTACCCAAATGTAACAAGTGCAACTTCCATCATCATGGGGCTTGTAAGGAAATACAATGTACAAGTTGTGGCAAGAAAGGGCGGAGAAGTTGTATGCAAAGTTTTCAAAATGCGAATTTTGGATTCGGAAGGTGGACTTTCTAGGCCACGTAGTCAGCAAGGAAGGAATACATGTGGAACCCTCCAAAATCAAAGCCATTGAAAACTGGGAAGCACCAAGAACACCGACAGAAATCCGCTAATTTTTGGGCCTTGCTGGCTATTATTGAAGATTCATACAGAACTTTTCTAAGATCGCAAAGCCACTTACTGCCCTGACACAGAAAGGTGTAACATTCAATTGGGAAGAAGAACAAGACGCCGCCTTCCATACTCTAAAGAAAGCTTTATGCAGAGCTCCTATTCTGTCCCTTCCAGAAGGAACAGAAGACTTTGTGGTCTACTGCGATGCATCGAATCAGGGTCTGGGTTGCGTGCTCATGCAAAGAGGAAAAGTCATTGCCTACGCTTCGAGACAACTTAAAACCCACGAGGTCAACTACACCACGCATGACCTCGAGTTGGGGGCAGTAGTATTTGCATTAAAGATCTGGAGACACTACCTTTACGGCACAAAATGTACGATCTTCACTGACCATAAGAGTCTTCAGCATATTCTCAACCAAAAAGAGCTCAACATGAGACAGCGACGGTGGGTAGAGTTGTTAAGTAATTACGAATGTGAAATTTGTTATCACCCAGGAAAGGCCAACGTAGTGGCAGATGCCCTTAGTCGAAAGGAGTACTCGGGTCGTCGAGTAAAGTCAATGACAATAACAATCCATTCCCATTTATCCACTCAGATCAAGGAGGCGCAGCTAGAAGCCTTAAAACCTGAGAACATCGCAAGTGAAGCCTTGCGAGGTATGGATAAAAACCTGGAAGTCAAGGATGACGGAGCACGTTATCTCATGAATCGAATCTGGACACCAAGATTCGGCGGATATAGAGACCTTATCATGAACGAGGCTCACAAAACCAGGTACTCCGTTCATCCTAGGTCTGATAAGATGTATCAGGATCTCAAGAAATTATATTGGTGGCCAAATATGAAAGCAGAAATTGCTACTTATGTGAGCAAGTGTTTGACTTGCGCCAAGGTCAAGGTGGAATATCAAAAGCCCTCGGGTTTATTACAACAACCAAAGATACCCGCGTGGAAGTGGGAGCGGATAACTATGGACTTCATAACCAAGTTACCCAAGACAACTGGTGGGCTAGACACCATATGGGTAATCGTTGATAGGTTAACTAAGTCCGCTCACTTCCTGCCAATCAAGGAAACCGACGATATGACGAAACTTACAAGGACATACATCAAAGAAATAGTACGATTGCATGGCGCGCCAGTTTCTATTATCTCAGACAGGGATAGTCGGTTTACTTCACGATTTTGGCAATCATTGCAAGAAGCCTTGGGAACCAGACTCAACATGAGTACAGCGTACCATCCACAGACGGACGGGCAAAGTGAAAGAACTATTCAGACGTTGGAAGACATGTTGAGGGCTTGTGTGATAGACTTTGGTAGGGCGTGGGACACTCACTTACCACTTGTTGAATTTTCATACAACAATAGTTATCAAAAGAGCATTAAAGCTGCTCCATTTGAAGCCCTCTATGGGCGCAAGTGCAGATCCCCTTTATGCTGGGCTGAGGTGGGTGATACTCAGTTAGCTAGAGGACAAGTGCCTAGCAGCACTCTCACCGGTCCTGAGATCATACGGGAAACGACAGAGAAAATCGTTCAGATTCGTGAACGACTAAAAGCATCTCGAGACCGACAAAAGAGCTATGCAGATAAACGAAGCAAGCCCTTGGAATTTTAGGTTGGCGAACGCGTATTGTTGAAGGTCTCACCATGGAAGGGAATGATACGTTTTGGAAAACGTGGGAAACTAAATCCAAGGTACATTGGGCCCTTTGAGATCCTTGCCAGGATCGGCCCGGTAGCTTACAAACTTCAGTTACCACAGGAACTCAGCAACGTGCACCCCACTTTCCACGTGTCCAACCTAAAGAAGTTCTGTCTGATGAGACTCTTGTCATTCCACTTGACGAGTTTGAGGTGGACAAGAACCTCCATTTCGTTGAAGAACCCTTGGAGATCATGGACAGAGAAATCAAAAGAACAAAACAAAGCCGCATACCGATAGTGAAGGTTCGCTGGAGCGCCAAGCGTGGACCTGAATTTACCTGGGAACGTGAAGACCAGATGAAACAAAAATAACCACATCTATTCCCAAACCCTTGAGAATCTACTCAAAGTGCTAAATTTCGGGACGAAATTCCTTCTAACGGGTAGATGATGTGGCAACTGTCAAATTAGGTCAACGAAAGTCAACGCAAGTCAACCGAAGCGTATGTAGGTCAGTATGTTGAAATGTAAATTTCATAACCTCTACGATATAATATTAATTATTATAGTACTACTTGCGCTAATTCAAAATTAATTATACTAACAAACGCAATTAAGTTAGATTTTTTTGGTATAAATGAAAAAAAAAACGTCGTGAATAGTGTCCGACATGAACAGTAATTCGACGTGAATAGTGTTTAGTAAAAAAAAATAAAACAACAAAATTTCAAAATCTTCTTCAAAAAGGGTGGGAAGACTTTGAAATTTGTATTTTTCATTTTTTTTATAATTTTATTAAAGTTGGTCCCACTTAATTATTTATTCATATTTATATATTTTAGCCTCAAAGAATTCGTATTTTCATTTCGAACCCTACATATTCAATACGTATTGTTAAGTTTATCAAAAATATTATGATTGTTTATAAAACGAAAAATTTACCGTCAAAACCGTATCGTCGATACGAACAACCTAACATCAAAATTTAATATTATTGATATCAGTTTTATATTTAATATTTTCTTTTTCTTTAAAATGAAATTGTATTTACATTTAAACCCTATATTTTCATTAAACATACAATTAATACCCTTTCGTTAATTCGTTAAAGCTTTTTAGTTAAAGAGTTGATATTATTAAACTACAATTTTTGTAGATTATAGTTTTATAAACAAAAATCATTCTTTTTATATAAAAACTATTAATCTATTTAAAGAGTATTTTAAGGGTTTGTTTTGTCATAAACAATTTCTAAAAGCTATAAAAGTCAAATATCTGTATCTTGAGGGCCGCTATACGAAAATAAATCTACTAGAAATAGGACTCAAATTCTTATAATCAAACCACACCAATACAAGCTATATACACATATCGAGAGAGTTGTAGATATATAGCTTGAAAATATAGTAGAAATATAGAAAAAGAGGGTTCGAGTTAGAAGCAGGAAGAGTCGGGTGATCTAACAACAATTGGTGATAAGATCATCATCGACATTAAGGTGAGTTCATACCCCTTCTTTTTATTTTTATTCAAGTTTTTAAGGGGGAGAATACAAGTTATACTATAAAAATAGTTATTTATACTCATTTGTAACAATAGTAAACGAAATGCGAGTTTTGTAAACATCATTATTACAACAACTCTATTATAATTCCAAAAATAATATCGAATGATCTACTTACGAGGGCGGTGTCTAGGCCGATCTTTTGGGCTAGGTTGTTGGATTTCCGAAAGGCTTTTACGCTGAAAGGGTCCTGCCTCCCCATTTGATCTACTTCCTGGCCGTTCTTTATTTGATAGTCATGAAATATTATATTAGAATTAATAAAGGGTATACTTAAGTTATTACAGCACTATTGTGGAAAATATCTTAAAAGATGTTGTTTATAACCATCTAAATAAGTTATTTCACATATATTCGTAAATATATGCTTTTTACGATGGAATACTAAAAATAGATTATTATAGGAATAGTTTTTGAACACAAGGTTATTATGACATTTTGAACAAGACAACATAATTATATAAAAATATATAATTATTATACATTACTATATTATCATGGGAAAAGTGATAATGGGCAAATACAATGGTTTTTCATATACAAACTTTAACAAGTTGATTGATACATATATTTTTGTGAGACGGGTCTTCACTGTGCTTATTTAAGTACATAGTATAAGTCCTGAAATTTATAACCAAAGTCTTAGTAAGAGAGCGTGATATTTGTGTATAGATCTATACGGGATTGACAACCCCGCACCTGAGCTGTTAGCTACATACAGCTAGACCGGCAGGTCTGAGGTGACAAATGTCTAACAGTCCGACGCCTGAAGAACGTCGAAGCAGGCATACATGGTCTCAGTATGGTTATATGGTGTCTCACATGGGAAAATCAACTATATAATTTGTTTACGTGGAAATATACACTTTTACTGGCTTTATACTACAAACTGTGTACACATTTTAGTCTTTGGGTTTTAAAACTACAATAACGTTAAAGAAAATACCGTTTTTCTTGGTACATATACTATTGATTTTCACAAAAGAATTATTAAATTTCTCACTACAAAAAATCTTATGAACTCACCAACGTAATGTTGACACTTGTAAAATTACTTGAATTCTCAGGTAACAAATAGTCAGGTCTGACTACCTCTTTTGGGATGGGACGCGATGACGTCTCTTTTATTTATTTCGTTATTAGTTTGTAATCGGGATGAAACAATATCATTTGAATAATGTAACTTTCTAATTTCAATGTAAGATGGTTGTTTATTTACTTATGTTTCAATGTATGCGATGGTTGTGATACTATGTTCCGTTCCACCTTCAGACGTTTCCGCTATCGAGGTTTGAGGGTGTGACATCTCTGCACCCACAACACACCATGGCGGCGTGGTCCACGCTTGGGCGTGCGATGTTCCACACTATTGCCACCCTCCAGCTCATTCCCACGCCTGTGGCGTTGGGTGTACACTGCATAGTCTTATCATTGGTATACCTATCACACAACATCATCATTTCTAAATAAAATAATGAATAATGAAATAAAAATACTAATTTTGCATTAAAATAGAAGACGTTAAATTGATTTAAAATAAAAAGGACCTAAAATAAAAAAAAGTAAAAACTAACATCGAAAAAAATATTGAACATTGAAAAACTAAACTAATTCATATTCTTATATATAGCTCGGACACTTTCTCTCATCGCAAAAAAAAATCTCTAAATCTCCGTACACGTAGTCACCGGGTTTCATTTTCAAAACCTGCAAATCGACATTCATTTGTAAGGAATATTGCATTTCTATGATTTCTTGTTCCACCCGATTCATTATCTCAGCCTTCTCCAATTTTAGTTGGACATATCGATTAAATTTTTCGCCAATATGATCCATGACGCTAGACTCCAAATATTTTGATCTCGAATCGGAAGTCGCTTTATTCATTTTATTTCTTTCCGATCGATCGCCATAGAGGTTGCTCATCGTCAAGGTCTACCAGCTCATCGTTGATGTTGATGTGTGTGCGTCCGTCTGTCTGATTGTTGTGATTGAATTTTTAACGGATCATTCTCGGACGCTTGAAACCGGAAGAATTTGATTCCTCAATAAGTTGCCATTTTCGACACTCCTATAACTCTAACCAAGGTTTGACATACGAAAATGTTTTGCGGGTAGGTATAGTTTTGAAGACGTGAAAGTCGTTCGCCCTACTTTTGTGCAAGTTAGTGAGGTTGTTATAAATTTTGTTAAATTGGGCAATTTTCAACCTCATTTCGCGCCATCTCGAAGTAATTTGGTCGGCGTTCCGACATTCTTTTCCCATTAAAATCATGGAAGACGGCTTGAACTTTTACCCAAAATGTCTCTCCCGTTTGAGAATCTCTGACGATGAGGTCTACGGAAGCCGAAATCCACTCCTTTTGCTAAATTCAATTTTTCGTCTTTCGTCTAAGGCACCTTTCAATAGATTTACGGTTTTTTGCCTTTCTTCTTCGACAATCGTGGTTGCTTTAGTACTTGTGTTTCCTCAACTATTTCGGGAATAAAAGTTTAGTTTGCCGATAAAAAAAACTATTTCTAGAAACATCAGTGTGTTTCGTGGTTGTGAAAGTTGTGATTGTGAAGGTTGTGGTTATGAAGATTGTAAAGGTTGTTGGAATACGAAAGCAGGTTGGAAGGGATGTTGATATGTATTAAAATGTGAGATTGGTTGTTAGAAAAATGTTTGTTGTGGGATATGGGAGCTGGTTTTGAGTAAGTTTAGGAAACCACCTTGTGGTGATTCTAGGTTCGGCAATTGACAATGTGTTGTGCTTAAACTGAATTGATCAAAATCACGAAAATCACGATTTTGATTTAATAGTGGAATATTTTAATTTTGATCCATAACATGTGTGTATGTATATGTAAATGGAATAGTAAAATGGTGTGTTAAGTGAGGTACAATATGTTAATTTTTATAGGTAAAAATTGATAAATCTAAAAAATAATTTTTTAAGGAATATAGTCGTTGAACGGCTAGAAAAACGTTATTTGTCGTCGTGTGTTGTGAGCTAGAGCACCGATGATCAGAATTTTGTCTATCATGGTACATCTGAAATGCTGTGTACGATCGTGGTGGGTGTCATATAGGCAAGGACGAATCTACATTGGATTTAAGGGTGTCCATAGACACCCTTGGTTTTAGATTTTTTATAATAGATTATATAGAAATTTTTCGGTGGCCACCTGTGCTTAACAAATAATTTATAGGTGGACACCCGTGCTTAACGGAAAAATTCTAACAATTTTGATTTTTTTATAGATCAGTATGCAGTTATTTAGGAGATTTTAAACAACCAAAATCTATTCTATAGATATCATGTTATCACAAGCAGTTTTTGATCCTATAAATTTATAAAATATAAAAATAAAACTTGTAAGATGGAAAGAATTGAATATTTAAAGAAGGCAGAAAAAGAACCCTAAACATTAAACATTTAACGATATGTTTTGGCCACCAGACGCCGCAGTCGTCCACCTCTCTATGCCATTGTCTAATTCTTTGTCGTTGGTTGTGAACAACTGGACATCAGTTTTCTACTCTGATTTTTCTCACTTTGACATTTTTTTTGGCGATCCTCCCATTAGTAAAGCTTCAAAAGACCTTAGTTGTATTATTCTCCGACTCTCTCTGTTGTCGCCACCGCCGTCGGTCCGTCTCCGGCGACCGAAGACCGCATGCTTCTCTACAAGATCTGACCGGGTTTTTTTCCTTGCTGCTGTGTGCCGACCGTCAGATTATCTCTTTCCTTTAACGTTTGTTTTAGTATTTTGAAAAATAGATATGGAACAAAACTGGTTTCAAAGTAAAACGGCTTTAGTATTCTTTTTACACTTTACGGCACATGGTTTTAAACTTTGCAAATCAATAAAGTATCCTTGATTTTTCTTTTTCTAAATTACGTTTGTATTAATTTGTATTTGATATTAAAGCTAATACTCTATTTTACTTGGATTATTTTATTGATAAACCGATAACCGCAATCGGTATACCGGTCGGTCTAATACTTTTCATATATGATGGAAGGCTTAGTTGAATAACGACATCTTTTTTATTTAAGGGGCAGACATTATATGTTTTCACATGGTACTCGACATTGACAACACAATCCTTTTGCCATTTTGGTTTTTATAGTTTCCGAAAAGGGACCATCGTACGGCAAACCAAACCACCCACCGGTCGATATTATGATGAATTAGCAATTTATTGGCGACCAATAACGACAACAAACTACTTTGATCACCTCAGCTCAATACTCACTCTTTTCGTAAAACTGACAAAAAATAATAATTTGCCTAGATGAACTTTTACCATTTTCACTTTCTAACTCTTGGTTTCTCAACAGATCCAAAAGTTAATCATACTTCAAAAAATAACACATTTGTTAACAGTTAACGGTATATATGACATTTCTGTTTACAATATTATTAGCTCACTCTCGCTTTCTAATCGAAGAGGAAAATTAAATATGGATTTAATATATTAATACAAGTGAACTATATAACCTTTAGACCAAAACAACAAAAACATACACAAACATCGGAACATATCATTATCTTCCCTACCCTTTTATACATAACTACAAAGAAAAAAAATGTTGGGACCAAAAGTTACAAGACACTCCTTGCACACACAAAGTTACGCATTTATCACTAGAATCGTCTTTATTGTATCGGTTAATTAATAGAGAAATCACAAAAGACCACCAAAATGAATGGACTCTCAATAAAATGACCATTTTTTACTATGTCAACAAAATAGCTAGAGACGTCTTTGGTAACGTCCAAAACAACCACATTTTGAGTTCCACCACAAAAATATATATATTAAAAAAAACTTTTTCATCAACCTTTTCATTTTCTTTAAGATTTATGTGGTATGGACGATTCAAAAAGACATTTGCAAAATATATGCTTTAAAAGTCAAAAAATAGTTTGTCATATTATTAAAAGTCCACTCATTTTGCTCAATTTTGTGATGTCTACTTACAAATAAGATCTTAAAATGATACCTTCAAGATAGCTACATGCTCTTAGTTTGCGAACCACCACTCGAGGGATTACTTTGAGCTTGTGAAGTCTGACTCGATGATGACTCGGTAAAGAAAACATTTTTTTCTTTTTAGTAACAAAGTAATTAATAGACTTAGAGACCTGATACATAGTAGTGGGATCCCAATTGGAATCAAAGCTACCCTTGACAACTTGAGCTAAATCAGCTTCAAAGTACAAGGAGCGACTGCAACTTAAATCCTCATTCTTTGCCGTCAAACACATATCATTTTTCTTTACCATTTCTTAATCCAATGAAGCATCATCGGCTTCCAAATTTTCTTCTTCAGCTAATAGAACTTTTGAACCCATATTTTGCCTTTTTATAAAGATGCAACATGTCTCTTCAATTTTTCCTTATATGAGTCCTTTTTGTGATCTGCTTTCCTTTCATTGCAATCCTTGGAAAAATGTCTAGCTTCTCCACACTTGAAACATTTTTCGATTGAAGTTGACTTTGACTTTTATTTGTTAGCTCGAGACTTAGTGCCAACGTCAAACTTTGTTGGCCCAACTTCTATTGTTCTTGGTCTAATTCTAAATTGTCTTTTGGAGTTCTTTGAGGTTGTTGTATTGCTTCACTATAGAGTAGCATGAGATGCCAGCTCAGAAAATTTAGATACTTCCTCATCATCAATTTCTTCATATGTGTCAACTTGACCTTCATTACTAACGTGTTCTTCAAATTGTTTCTTAAGAACATGGGATTTGATTGAGACTTATGACCCTCTTTCATGTATTTGATGTTATTAACCCTTTGAGCCTTGGTTTGATCATAGTTCCTTATATTGAAAGGCATACTTTGGAGATCCATTGTTTTATTTTTTGAGATAATCAACATGATTTTCCCATCTTTTATCAAGCTTAAGAAACTTAATACCAAAAGAGAGTTAGTATTCTCAGTGTTGAACTTTCTCATATCATTAACCAAGTAATTTGATCTATTGGATTATGAGTTAATGTTTTATTCTTTTAAGCGAAAATGTATACATACCTTCGGTTATGGCTATTTTCTTGATTAGCCCTAACATCTTCAGATCGATCATATGTCCCCTTCAGCGTGTTCAACATCTCCTGGCATATTTGTAGTTTTCAACCATATGATACAAACCATATGGCAACACATTGCAAATTGCATACCTAGCCTTTACATCAAGATTCACTTTTCGTTTGTCATCTCCTATCAATGATAATAATGGGGTTGTTACATTCATGGTGGGAACTCCAACTTCTATGATTTGAATCATTGGAATATACTGGCCTTTAATGACGATTTCACGAATGTTGTAATCTATGGTTTCGACACGCCTAGGTCGTCGTGCGGTCAAAAATAGTAAAATACCTCACTCTCACTAGTACAATGGTAGTCAGAGTCGATCCACAGGAGTTACGTGGTCAAGGTAGGCAACAGATTACCAATTGTAGTGTCACGCTACAATCAGAGGATCTAGTTTCCAACTTTTACCAAAACAGTCCAAAAGCATAAAATCCAACAATTCCCAATTCAATCATAAACTCAAACTAAAATTAAAACCAAAACTTAATCTAATTACTTACTAAAATCAGAAATGCAATTCAGAAACAGAAGCAATAAAGATCAAGCCAAAACAATCAAACATCCAAATTCATTCAAAGCATTAAAAATGTAAAAAGAACAATTAAACATAACCGAATGATTAACTTGCATATAAATCAGATCCAACTTGTTCAAAACAGTAAACATAAAATTCAGAAACTTAAAACCTAATGCTAATGGTTGTCACGCCCAATAACACCAAGCCAAGCTACTAAAACTACTAAACTAAATAGAAATTAAATTGAGAAAACAATAATACCACGAATGGTGACTGAAAACCAAATCTTGGAGTCAAAGAAGTATTGTATCCACCTTGTGGGTCGTCTCTTTGCTACTGATTTCGACCTAGAAGCCTCTATTTATAGTTTTGGAAAATAAGCGGTCGCGTCGCACGCGTATAGAATCCGCGGTGCGCGTATGGGTTTATCCCCGTTTGTTCGGCATTTGAATTCTTCTCATCGCCTCATTTGTGACTTAACGCGTCGCGCCCATGTGAGATCCCGCGGCGCGTGTGCTTATTCGACTCTTTTTGTCTTTATCTCCAAACTTCTTCTATTTTGTATGAATTTAGCCCCTGTTTACATCTTTTCTTTCCAAACAAGCACTGACACAAAAAGTGAAAATACCACTGCATATATGATATAAAATCACCAAGAATAGGGCTCAACAACGACTAAAATACTTTATATTACTAGGCGTTGTCAAACACCCCACACTTGTTCCTTGCTTGTCCCCAAGCAAGAGAATTTTTTAATAGATTTTAACTAAGACTCAAACAATTTTTGGACGTGTTCAATTTCAAAGCTTATTGCCCCAGGAGTTAGAGTGAAATAGTTTGTAAAAACATAACCAGAATATCCGTTGGAATTTATGACTTTCTAAAGAACCCTTGGTTACAAATTTTCTGTCCACAGTGAAGTGTACGTACTCATTCAGATTCTAAAGGCCATAAAAGAACTATCCATGACTTTCGATGTTGTCCGTGTAACGAGCTTTCAGAAATACCATCCCAAACCAGATGATCTTAGGTGGTAAGGTGCATAAATGCCTCTTCGAGGCCACCCTTTTCGGACCTACCGGCTCGAACAACAAAGGACACTGATTGACAGTCCCTTCCTAAATTCCAACCCTAAAATATCTCAATCTTCTAACTCCTAAAACTCAACTTATTTGACTAAACAGATAGCATGTTAACAACTAAAAAGTATTTCTCGAAAAATACCAATGCTATAACATTCAATACTATTCGTTTCAAAATTATAATCTCTTAAAAGTTTTGAAAAATTGCTAAAAATTTTAAAATCAATCATTTCCTGCAAAAAATTCAAAAATACTCTTTCGACCGTCCACACCCCACACTTAAAACCGTACAACGTCCCTGTTGTACACAAAAATATTTTAGAATAAGGGAGAAAGAGTTACCCCTTAGACGGTAGACTGTTTGATGGTACTTGATTGTCACAGGTACAAAAAACACGAACATTTCCACGATTCAGAATTCAGGAGTTGTAGCGCAACAGTAAAATACGCCGGTGATCAAGGCAAGTGGCCGGGGCACGGTGACCCTACACTTGCCTGAAACAACTCCTCCACGAACTCTCCATTTGGGTATTACATGCAGCACTCATAAAAACATTAAATGCAAACAAAACAAACATATATAACAAGCAAACAAAAAATAGTGTCATAGGTACAGTACATATATCCTAAAAAACAGAAAATTGCATCAATCGCCCCTGGATGGCCTGGAAGGACCTGCCTCATGATCGTGAGCTCGGGTCGGGAATGTTCGGGGGCACTGTCCCTGGTGTGAAGCTATCTGCAAAAGTACCTCCCCGATCCACTCCAGCTGATCCTCAATCCTAGCCACCCTGTCCTCCAATCGGCGGATAGCTGGACACCTTCTCACCTCCTTCCTTCTGCGTAACAGAAGTGGAGATGATGCGGTGCATAAGGCGGTGAAGCGGGTTGCGGAGCTGGCTCTCCCTGACCGACCCCGCCTCGAAATGGATATTGGACAACGTGGCCCAAATGACTGCATTGGCATCCCGTGCGGGCTGCCCCTGGACACACGCCCTAAAAAACGGCGTGAAATGACGGCTCTGGAGATCCTCCTCCGTGTATATCTCCTTGCGTCTCCCAAACTCCCGGAGACTGCACTCCCTGCGGAAACCTCCCAATCGAAAACTGACCAGCCTGGACCGTGGATTCCGCGAGGCTGGTGCATAGTGGACCGTGGATAGGAACTCCAAAAGAAGCTCCGTGTAAACGACATCGTCCTGGTTGGCCATAAGCCTATCCCAACCATGACATGTAAACGTAAACTCTCCATGAGACCAAGTGCGGTGGAGAAATGGCTCAATCTTGGCCTAGAGCCTGGCATCCCTAAGAATATCTCGGTCCAAAATCATCGCCTCGAGAACCCGGCGACCGAACAATGCGTCCCTCTGCTGCGTGTACTCAATTGAACTCTCCAGAGCATCAGGAAACTGGAGAAATGGATGGTTGCGCCTGAAAGCCATCTGCACAAACAGACCACACAAAACAAAAAAAATTTGTAAAATAAGTCATTGTCTTCCCCACCGAACCGCGGCGCGGCCCAAGAACTAGGGCGCGACATAGCGAGCGGCTGTTTCGAAATCCAAACCCCAACTCCTTGATTTTCACCTATTAACTCAATCCAAAACCACTACAAGGTAGCCTAGGCACCGACTAGCCCTTCTAGGGTGATCATTTGGCAAACAAAACACCTTACGAGCCAGCATTGCCGATTTCTAAGTTTTTTTTTAGTTTTTGAAGAAATCAATCAATCTTATGGCCTAATTGCTTGTTCTAACAAGTAGAAACAAGTTAGAATGACATACCTCAATCGTAGGAATAGAATAGACAAGAAAAACTCGAGAAAAACATCGGTTGATCGGAGCTCTAAAGCGCGGCGTGGGTTTTATGTGTGTGCGATAAGTGAAAACGACGTGCCTTAAAAAGGGAGTCGGTCCGATCATTTCCCGTAGCGCGGATAAGAGGTAACCGCGGCGTGCGTGTTCCCAAATCAAACCCTGCGCATCGGGTTGTTCTACGATCCCGCGGCGTGCAAAATGCCATATCGCGACGCGGTCTTCAATTTTTCCAAATTCCTTCATATGACCCCACACTTGCCTCAAACCAATCACACCTGCAACGATGATGATAATATTTTCATAATTACTCCTAAGGAGTACAGTACCTAACCTATAACGATGAGTTGCCTCCCAACAAGCGCTAAGTTTAACGTCTTCAGCCAGACGGACTGTTCCTTATTCTTCCCACTCTTCCTGGGGCATCATTTTCTTCATCTCCGGCGTAATATTATGAACTATCGTCGCGAGTAGTGATGTCAATTGTCTCATCCTATCACTAACATGGCTAATCCACTGCTGTTGTGCATCCAGGAGTTGGAAGACCTTGGCCTCCCTGCACCGTGCGTCCTTTTCGTATTGTTCGTGCCTCAACTCCATTAGTTCCATCATGATGAGCCGCTGCACTTTGTCGATGGTTGACAAAGGATGTTGTTTTGCTTCCCATAAAATCTCTTCCTTTGCACCTTCACCTACTCGTGTCTATTGTTTACCTCTGTCCTTCATTCCTGGTGCCATAAGAGGATTGTTACTTAGGTATCTATCATTATGCCTCGATGACACTGATATCGGACATCCGAACATATTTAGCCTGCGCTTCCTTGTTCCAAAGGAGATATCCAAGTCTCTTGTCTTGCAGTCCATAACAGCCCCAGCTGTAGCTAAGAATGGACGTCCTAAAATTAATGTCGGCGCATCCTCTAAACTTTCATATTCTATTACTAAGAAGTCCACGGGATAGAAAAAATCACCAACTTTGACGATTACATTGGTTAATTTGCCTCGTGAGACCTTGGTTGACTGATCGGCCAGTTGTAATACTGTCTTAACAGGCTCTATTTCCTCGTTCTTGTACTTGTCATACAGGTACCCTGGTAACACATTAACACTTGCTCCCAATTCAAGCAACGTGTTCTTGATGACAACATCCCCTACCGTGACAGTAATCAATGGTGAATCGGGGTCCCTTTCCTTCTTGGGCAATGTACCTAACAATGCCTCACTAGCTTTAACTGTCAACCTCACCGTCTCAGGTGTAGGTGCTTTACTTTCCTTATTTGTTTTGCACATTTCCTAAAGAATCTTAGTATCTTCAGGAGCATCTTTCAACTCATCCCACAATGGTTGATTGATTGAGGGTCCAGTCGACTTGTTTGACACCTCCTGCCTTTTCTTCTCCTTTTTATCCTTTTCCTTTGTTTAATGCCAGCCACCATTGGCTGATCCTCCTCTTGGACATCCTTGTCCTCCTTTAATTGAGGTTCCTTCTCAAATTGACTCTTTGCTTTATCTTCCTCTTTCTTTTCACTTTCAACTTCGACCTTAATTTCTTCTTTATCCTTACTTTCACCTTCAACCTTAACTTTCTCCTCTTCATATCCTGATAAATCTTCTAAAGTTACCTTCCTCCACTCTGCTTCAACGGCGTTCATGTGTTCCTTTCCTGCCCGTTGAGTGTGGTTTGGATTGATCTCCGTAGTGCTAGGCAACTTACCATTATCCCTCTTTCTTTAATCCTTAGCCATCTGAGCAATCTGCCTCTCCATATTGGCGATGGCTTTGGCATTAGCCTGAGACTACTGCTGAGTAGTGTTGAACATTTCGTACATCTTTGCGGTCAAGTCCTCCTAAGTTCCTGGGGCATTATGGGTGTTGGAATTATTTGGCCCCCTATTGTTATTGTTGCTGCTCCTGCTTGCATTGTTGTTATTTGCGGGTTGGTACTACCTAAGCTGATTGGATGACTGTCCCTGATAGTTATTCTGCCTTTTATTGTTGAAATTCTGCGGACCCTGGTTGTAAGGTCTATATGATCGTCCATTGTTATACTGCCCTTGACCCTGACCGAAAACCTGATTCGCCTCCTGCGTCCTCTGTCATCCTTGATGTTGATTCTGAGGCCCGTTCTGTAAAGTAGACATTAGCCTATCAAACTTTTTATTCAGTTCACTAATCTTCTTTTTGACATCCTTTTTCCAATTGGCATCGGCTCCTACGGCTGCAGCTGTACTCACCGTCTTCCTAGTAGAAAAATTTGCCTTAGACCCGTTGCTCAACTGCTCTAAAAATTACCAAGCCTCATCAGGATCTTGCATCATGATGGTGCCACTGGACGATGCATTAATCATCGCCTGATTCGTCTCACTTGCCCCTTCAAAGAAAAGCTTAACCAATTGCCACTTCGGAATATCATGATGAGGGCATGACCTCATCAACTCCTTCAGACGATCCCAAGCTTCATGAAATGCTTCTCTAGGCTTCTGTTGAAAACCCTAGATGGCTCTCCTAATCTCTGTCGTCTTACTCGTCGGGTAGAACTCTTGCAAGAATTTAGCCTTAAGCTGGTCCCATGTAGTGATACTATTGGACTGAAGAGACGTAAACCAGTATTTGGCTTTGTCTTTTAGAGTGAATGGGAACAACCTTAACCTAAAGATATTCCTATTCGTGTTCCTAGGGGTATTGGCATTTGCTATTGCTATGAACTCATACAAATGGTTGTATGGATCATCCTATTTGTATCCCCTAAATTTAGGAAATATTCCTAAAAGTTGTGGTCTAATTTCTACCTGAGCATCTACGTTTTCCGAAATATAAATGGGCGATGAATCGTCATACTCCCGTGGTTGGAAGTGCGACGCAACCGATTTCCCTCTCGATTGTGCAAAGTATAAAGGTCTATTGAAGTTACCGTCATAATGATGATCATTGTTGTACCCTTGCTGACCTTGCGGTTGTTGCTGCTGTGGTGCTCTTCGTGGAGGTCCCCGACCTCGGTTCCATTGTTGCTGTGGTTGCTGCTGCTGTGGAACCCATCCTTCTTCCTCATCCTCGTATCCATGATCAACCTCCTGATACTGGTACTGCTGAGGTGGAGGTTGTGGTTGATATTGTTGTTGTGGTATGGTTTGAAAAGTGGCTTGTGGTTTAAAGAATGGTGGTTGTAATGGTTGTGATTGTTGTGGTTGAGAAATGGTGGTTTGCTGTCTATACGGTGGGGTGCCATCACGGGTCGGCGCTCCCCAAGACATAGCAGATGTAAAATAGTTTGTATATTGTGGTTGAAATGGTGGAACAGAAGGCGGAGTGCATGATGGTATTGATGCAGGGGCTGAAACTACACCACCAGTAGTACTCGTGCTCCCAAAAAGGAATTTTGACACTGGGGGTATAAATGGAATCCCCCCGTTATCTCACCCAAAGGTTCCTGAGTAACATCCTCTAAACTAATACTAACATTAATAAAACTCATCTTATCTAAACGCCTACGTGCACGGTTCTTGCGCGCGGTTCGTTCGATCTCTGAGTCAAAAACCAAGGGTGATAACTGCCCCCTCTGACGGGTACGCATGCACTAATGCAACACGCCCATCAAAACCAAAATGAAAATACTAACCAACTAAAAATCTCAAAACTAAAACTCAAAAATCAGAAACTAAAACCATACAGATCGCCTACTCTTAAGCTCGCAACTCCCCGGCAACGACGCCAAAATTTGACACGCCTAGGTCGTCGTGCGGTCAAAAATAGTAAAATAGCTCACTCTCACTAGTACAGTGGTAGTAAGGGTCGATCCACATGAGTTACGTGGTCAATGTATGAAACATATTACCAATTGTAGTGTCACGCTACAACCAGAGGATCTAGTTTCCAACTTTTACCAAAACAGTCCAAAAGCATAAAATCCAACAATTCCCAATTCAAGCATAAACTCAAACTAAAATTAAAACCAAAACTTAATCTAATTACTTACTAAAATCAGAAATGCAATTCAGAAACAGAAGCAATAAAGATCAAGCCAAAACAATCAAACATCCAAATTCATTCAAAGCATTAAAAAGGTAAAAAGAACAATTAAACATAACCGAATAATTAACTTGCATATAAATCAGATCCAACTTGTTCAAAACAGTAAACATAAAATTCAGAAACTTAAAACCTAATGCTAATGGTTGTCACACCCAATAACACCAAGCCAAGATACTAAAACTACTAAACTAAATGGAAATTAAATTGAGAAAAGAATAATAGCACGAATGGTGACTGAAAACCGAATCTTGGAGTCAAAGAAGCCTTGTATCCACCTTGTGGGTCGTCTCTTTGCTACTGATTTCGACCTACAAGCCTCTATTTATAGTTTTGGGAAATAAGTGGCCGCGTCGCGCGCGTATAGAATCCGCATCGCGCGTATGGGTTTATCCCCGTTTGTTCGGCATTTGAATTCTTCTTACCGCCTCATTTGTGACTCAGCGCGTCGTGCCCATGTGAGATCCTGCGGCGTGCGTGCTTATTTGACTCTTTTTGTCTTTATCTCCAAACTTCTTCTATTTTGTATGCATTTAGCCCCTGTTTACATCTTTTCTTTCCAAACAAGCACTGACACAAAAAGTGAGATACCACAACATATATGATATAAAATCACCAAGAATAGGGCTCAACAATGACTAAAATACTTGATATTACTAGGCGTTGTCAGGTTTCAAGAACCATGAGAGTTTATTTGAGCCACATTGTGAAGTTCTGGTTGCCAAATGGTGGACATTTGTTCACCGAGATTGATTGAAAGTTGTTTGAGAAGAAGAGGTTATTGATGATTGCAAAATAGGTCAGTTTAATATAAAGTGTTCTGATACTAGTTGTTATTCCATAACTATGCAATTAAAAAACTATGAATGTAAAGAACATAGAATCAACACAGGAAACTGCACTTTTATTAAAAAAACAATTTCTTAGAAAAGAAAATTAATCAAAAAATTTTTTTGATCAAACAAAATCTTTCAATCCCACATATTTTTAGAGAAAGATATGCTACACTCTTATAGAAGACGTATGAAATAAACCCTAGCATTGCATAAATACTTGTTCCAGCCATTAACGCATTCAAGAATTCGAGAGCCTTTTGTAAATTAGGAAACTTATATTGACTTGAAATATGAACCAATCCATAACACAAAGCTTCAAGGATTGGTTACTTAATTGATAATTTCTTTAAAGTCATACTGCAAATCTTTATTAAATATATTAACATGATCAACTTTGACACATGTCAATGCAGTTAGCTCGCTACACTTAGCAGCTACCAGATAGCCGTTTTAACTTCATCAAATCACCAGGTTTGACCTAACACAATTCCATGGCCAAAAGTTGAGCCTAAACTTGTTGAAAGCTTCTACTTAGGTGTAACGAGAAAAACCATCACCAAAGCATGTAAGTTGTTTCATACTTACTTATGAAGGAGTGATGATAAAGGAGAGAGATAAGTAGTCGATGTGAATTCGATTTTAATAAGTGGTGAAATTTTGCTTGAGATAATGGTGAAATATTAGAGGAGATACTGTTGAAATATTTCTCGAGATATGATATGGTAATGAAATATTGTCGGAGATGGGGGTGGCATTTCATCAGAGGGGTTCTTCGGGGAATGGGATATTGGTAAAAGATAGGAGATAAATATGGTGGGTTAGGGGTAGGTGGGATGGGGCGGGGTGAGTGGTTGGAGTGGTTTGGGTCCCTTACTATTATAAGATAATAGTTTTTAAATTTTTAGGTAATAAAATAAAGATAAACTAAATTATAATAGGGTGATATAGTAATTTTACATAGACATCAGACAAACACACATAAGAAATTGAAACCATATGATGCGACCTATCAACATTTTGAAACTGAAATTATCAATTTATCCAAGCCATAGAGACCATATCTTTAATTTACTTGAAATGGTATTTATTCAATACACATCAAATTGTTGTTTGTGTGTGACCATATAGTTTCATATATATAACTGACAGTATAGTTAAAAACTTGTTATTTGTACATAAATCAAACATCAACATTTTATATACTAATGTTCATACATTTGTATTTATATCTATATCTATATCTATATAACTCTTATAATAGAGGTCATCCAAATAAATGTGGTTAAAGATATGCCTCTAACTTGCAACATATTCATTTGAAACTCTCACCTTTTCAACTTCTTCTAATTAATTGTTTATTTAAACATAATTTTTCATATTAATTAAATGCCTCTAGATGCATTTTCTTTTCTCTTTTTCTATTGTTGTTATCTAAAATGTATGAAGATGGAAATTAAGATGCAAGAGATCAATAGGTATCTAATCTCTAAAAGAAATATTTTAATGGATAAATATATTGGGGAGAACTAAGGCAAGTATGAATATCAAGGTTTTGAAAGTCTATAAACTATTTGAGTTATTTTTCTAATTCAATTTACATTCATCTATTTTTCCTTCCATTTTATTTAGATTTCAAGAAAATGTTTATGGTTGTACATTTAGATTCAAGAAAAAATATTTCAATTTATTTGTTAAATATGTTAAAGATGTTTGTTCTTAGTTTGTAATATTCTATATGATTGTTTGATTGAGTTTCGTCGTAGGGTATGTATATAATACAATACAATTATGTTATTGGGGAATATTTTACGCAAGTATATACGATTGTAATAATGTGACAACATGACAATGTGTCAAATTTCAATATAGCATAAAATTATCGAAAAGAAATGAAATTAGATTCTAATTATTAATTCATCATTATTAGTTTGTATTTTTTTTCGATTACATTTTAAGCATTTGTTGATAATGAATGTATCTCATACATTCAAATGTTAATGGTGATTTTTATATAGACAATGGAATAGGAGGTTTGACTACAATGTCAAAAACAATATAACAACAAAACACAAATACACGAGCTTAATCTTAAAAAAAATAATGTGCAAGAAAATAAAAAAAAATAAACGTATACGTAGAAGAGTTTACAATCATGAAATTATAACAACTAAAGAAGAACTTATGTGCATTTCTCAAGTATTTTGATTCATAAATAAATGCAAAATCTCTATGGATATATTAATATAAAGCAATAAAAAAACAAATAGACATATATAAGTATTATTGTAAAAATTTTAATAATGGATTTTTAGGTTTTAACATAATATATTAGTTCCTTTCTTTTTTAAAATGATATAATATTTTTAAATGGATTATTTATAATACTAATGAATAAAATATACACACATTTATACAATGAAATACATTAAACACCTACCAATTTCCTATTATCGAATAACTTTTCACCCACTAATTTGATAGTCATATTCTAGAAAACACAAAGACCATATGGTTTGAAAATTTATTTTGAAAGAAATATACAAAAATAAGTTATAACATAAAAATTTAAAAAGATACAAATAATATATTATTAAATTTATTAATGTTAGAAAGATTCTACTAAAATATAAGACTACGTATTACATGTTATTATTTATTTAATTAACTAAAAATAATTTAAATATTTCAAACATAAATAATTAAGTATCATAAGTATCAATTAAATACCAAAACTAGAAATAACTTCTTCAATTGTAGTAGTCTAATGCTAAAAAATCGTTAGTTGGAATTTGAAGAATTTTAATATTAGATAAAACATCAATGCAATTAAGTAACTATTTTTTTGAATATGTATATTATTAGTTTGCAATATTCACAATCGGTTCATTAATGTAATATGATTGCAAATAAAATAAAACTTTCTACCTAGACTTTAATATTTTATACTCCTTAATAATAATAATAATAATAATAATAATAATAATAATAAGTGTTTTTTCAAAGTCTTCTATAACTCCTTAATAACAACAACTGATTTTTTAATTTAGTTGACAATAATAATAATAATGTATTGTAGTATAAGAATATAAATTACATTACATTACTTTAAAAAATTGTTGTTATTATAAATAATAATTATGATCAAAATTAAAAGATGGTTAATTAATCAAAGTTTAAATTAACTAATCAACTCAATAGTTAAAAATAACTCTAAGACGAGAATTATATTTGGTTGTTTTCAAGAACAAGCCGCGAGTAGCGGCCATCGAGTAATAATATTGTAATAGATATTTATCTTATCATATTGTTCAAAATGGTTACAATTTTATACATCAATGTAGTATAAAAATTATTATTTCATAGTTAATGTCAATGACAAAGATTTATCTACTTAATTTAATCTATGCAACGCATGAGACATCGCCTACTATATCTTATAAAAGAAGCAAAAATACTTCAACCAAATTAATTTGAAACTCTCATGACTTTTAAATTTCATTCTAATAAATATTATAAAATAATTAATTAATGTTAAATAATTGTAACAAAGTTTTTCTACCTTTAAATAAAATTATTGCTTTCAAAATTAGTTAACAATAATATTGAATATAATAAGTGGTTTTATAATAAACATATTAAACGATATTAAAACTTTATGCATGGATACTCTTTTATAACTTTTTAATAATCATAAATTATCATAAAAGTAATTAATAATAATAACTAATATATATATATATATATATATATATATATATATATATATATATATATATATATATATATATATATATATATATATATATATATACACACACACACACACACATAAATATATATATATATATATATATATATATATATATATATATATATATATATATATATAAATTCTACCTTTAAATAAAATTATAACTTTCACAATTAGTAAACAATAATAATTAATATAATAAGTGGTTTTATAATAAACATGTTAAACAGTATTAAAAATTTCAGCATGGATAGTCTCATTTGAGATAGAACCCCGAAAATCGAGCCCTTAAGTTTTCCAACAAGCTGCCAACTACATAGGAACTTTAAATACAGGAATATAATAAATACTGGACTTCCCAAAACAGACTTCAACAAAGATAATCAACCAATTAGGAGCATTTTCTATTTCCATGAAGACCATTTTTCTTAAAACTTCAATCATCCAATCTATATATCTATTATAAAATAAGCAAATTTGCTTGCACTGTATGCACTTAAAACTCCTATGACTAAATTTTAAATTAATCAAGATAACATTAAATCGAAAATTACATTTGTTTTGTTCACTACCAAATCGCAGGTAGAAATCATTGAGTGATGTGACTTTAATATATATATATATATATATATATATATATATATATATATATATATATATATATATATATATATATATATATATATATATATATATATATATATAATCACATCGTTCAAAAATAATTATAATTTTATATATAAATTTATTGTAATAGTTTTTATTTTATAGTTAATGTGAATGATAATTTCAAATAACATATATTCGTAAAAATTCAATTATGTATTTTTAATTAATACAACACGTAAGCAATCACCTTGTCTTAACATATTAATATCAACGAGTAGACCAAGGTAATTGAAATTGATTCATTGAATGCAACTATATCGTCCTTAAGAATACTCTAATATATTTTCAATAAAAGAAAACTAGAACCCTTTAGGCCCTCCGGAGTGGGGTGCGGCGTTGTGTGCGAGCCTCACCAAAAGTGAGGTGAACACCGCCCTCTTAGTGAGAGCACCTTGCACTTTTAAGCCCGTACAAGGTTGTGAGGTTGTGCGAGCAAAAGGAACAGGTTGGTGTGGCTTGTATACTAAAAAGACTAAAATGTCCTTTTTTATTTCTTTTTTCTTTTTCTTTAAATTTTTTATTTATTTTATTAATAAAAAAAGAAGATACCACACCCACCCCCACCCCCACGTCTCTCTCTCACTCATTTTTCACAGGAATTCAACAATCAATGTGCAAGCACCATTGCTATAAACCCAGAAAATGAAAACCGTAAACTGGCATTTCGTTTAACCAAAAACAATCGTCTTTAAAGATTAACTCTACAACAATGGAAGAAACGTAGGAGGAGCTACACTATCAAAGTAATATGAGTAAAAAATCATATCAGGCCTTGATTAACAGTTGATTAATTGGCCCATTTTGTCTTTGATTTGCAACTCTACCTCATTGTTATTATTATATACATCATAGATTCAAAGTAGAAAGACGCTAAGAAAATATTTACCTAAAAACTAGAAAAATAAAAGGACCGGTTAATCTTCCTAAATCTTGCCAAGAAAATAAGCAAAGATCGGAGGTTGGGAGTCGAAAAACAACAAATTATATAACAAACCCTATTTCTTCATCGATCTAGTACTAGTCAAACGTTGACCCGACCTCCTTCCTCACCATTCACTTGTTGTACACACGATTGCTTCGTACTTGCTTCGAATCTCTCCGGTGGCCGGAATCCAAGCTTGGATTACGGTCTCAAAGGTGCAGCAATCGCCATGGCTTCATACTGTTCGGAGCTCCAATTTCTCACCAATCCGATCACAAACCACGTTGAAAGCGCCGAACAACATAACCAAGACGTCAACTCTTTGGGCTTGATTTCAGCAAGAAAGACAGCATAATCAGTCGATGAACAGTTACTTATAGGGATGAAATTACATCAGACTTGATGATCAAATAGAGTTTACGTCAAGATTTGGTTTCCGTCGGTCAAGAACACCATCGAGTGTTCTTCCCCAAATTCCAGAAAAATCATCATCGATATGCATCCAAATGATATCATACTACCTCAACAATCATTTACAAATTCAATTTCGATTCATAATCAGGTAACAAGTGTCGGATAAGAAAAATCAAAGTCAATTGTTGTACGTATCATTGTTCCTGATTGACCCATATTAGCGCACCATTGGTTTTTTTTTCCGATAATCGACTTGATTAATCCAATGTTCAAATATATATATATATATATATATATATATATATATATATATATATATATATATATATATATATATATATATATATATTATATATATATATATATATATATATATATATATATATATATATATATATATATATATATATATATATATATATATATATATATATATATATATATATAGATACTAGTTGTAAAACCCGTGTATTACACGGGATGATTAAAAATAAATAATATAAATTATGAATATGTAAACGTTTAATGTTCATAAAAAATATTTCCATAAGAAAATAATTGAAAGTAGTAAACTTTACATGAGGTAGAGAAAAAAATGAGAGTACAATGTTATAATTCGGCAAAATATTCAATGTTGCAGCGACACAATAAAATAGTGCCACTATATACTTTTAGTCGTGGCGTTTTTGGTGGCACTTTCTTGGTATTTAGTGGCATCTTTTCTGTGTCACTAAATGTCATTTTGTTTGTAGTGATACCACGGTCGATGTGTAAATTCCATATTGTTTAAAAAAATGTAATATTACAAAGAGCATGCAACTTATATGCAAAATGTTTCTTTTGGTAAGTAGTTTCTTTTAAAGTTTAGGTTTAGGTTTTCTGATTTACAATTTACGGAATTTATTTAATGTTCATAGCAATGAATCGTTAATGGTTTCCTTTCAGCAAATAGTTTTATGCCGGCTAATAGTTTGGTTTCTATGACTAATATTTTTTTTTTCAAAAACATGTCATGTTTCTTACAAAATTCAATGTATCTGCAGATCAATTTTATCTTAATTGGTTGGCAAATTTAAAAAATTATATATTAAGAAAACCATTTTATTTTAAATATATGACGTTATTAATGAATTTTTTTACAAAGTTCAATGCTATTTCTTTCATTGACATTAACTTAGATTGGTTAATCCTATTTTAAAATAACTAAAAAACTCGAAACCCTTATTTACTCTTTCTCAAATCAATCAAATTTTTTCTCCCACACTTAATTGATTATTCATAATATGCCATTATAGTCATTAATTATCCACACTTAATTGAGGAGTTACAAGATAATTAAGGAGTTTAGAGTAACTGACAAACAAATTTTTATTTTAAGAAAATCAGAAATTCTATAAAAATGACATGTGTACAAGAGGGCTTAGAAGATGACATGTGGCACTTTGAGTTACTTATTTATTAGGATAGAATATCTTCCTATTCTAATAAAACACTATTACGAATGCCACGTGGCACTCTCTTGTTAACTCTCTAGCTTATCTTCCCGCTTAAAAGCTCCACTATGGTAATTGATAAAGCTTAGCGTATTGACGATTCCTTATTTTTTGCTTGATTTCAATTAGAATCGGTTATTTTAAGCAACATGGCAATCATCCATTTATTCTACAATAAATGGCGGCAATTAAACCCAAGAAATCAGTTACAGTTTCATCTTTTCAAACTCGTATTGTAAGATATGAGGTCCACATCCCTTTCACCTTTTCACCTTTTAAAGAGACGTAAACAATCGAGAGAGAGAGATATCAGATTCTGCTAAATTCATTTCCTCTAATCGTGTTTGCTTTCTCTTTTACGACCTTCTGTATTCGTTTCTTCAGGTTTAACAAATGGATGCTGCATTGCTGTCTTTGATTTGCCACTGGAAAGATTTTGAAACTACATATATGGAAAATAAACAATACATCTGGGAAGCAACAACTAATAGTAGTTCATATGTAATTAAAGAAGAAACTGATCCTGAAAAACAAATTCGCCGTGGGACAGAAATCACACTTTTTGATGGTTGTTTAAATGTTCTTAATCCTTTTTTTTATATTATTTTATTTATTTCAAACTGAATTAATGTTTTATTTATTGTTTTGTAAAGGACGATGACAAATATGAGTTCACCCAGCCAAGTAGGTTTTAGGGATTGGTGAAAAACAACTCACAATTTCTTTCCTTTCCCATTTTCACATGGCAAGAAAAATCAATAACAGTTGACGTAACTTCTTTTTGTTCTTTTTTTTTTTTGTGAAAATGAAAATGAATTTGTGGTACTACGTTCATCGTATCTCATATATTAAATTCTAATTGGCAAGGTTTGTGAATAATGTTGACATTGGGGCTAACTGTCTTTCATTGGATTATTGTAGGACTAAAAGTGCTAATTTCAAAACTGAAGAGTCAAGAGTTGGATTGAAGAATCATTTTCTATCATCTAAGTTTGTTGTGTCTGTATGTATATTTGTTTGTGTATTTGTATGTGTCTATACATGTGGCAGTATGTTTGTGTATCTGTATGTGCAGTTATGCTTACATGTCTCTGTATGTGTGTGACTTGTATTGTCAAATAGAAAGCCCATATAAGGACCAAAGTTCCAAGAATTAAAACCGGAGGAAAGTTTCAAAATAGGGGCTAAAAGGTTAGAAAAATTCAAAATAAGAACAAAAATTGAAACTTAATGTAATCTTTTAATTGGGACCAAAACCACAAAAAAGTGTTCATTTGGGGACCAAAATGTCATTTACTTAAAAAAAATAATCTTGATAGTGGTGCTTTTTAGCATCCTACTTTCACTAAATTGTTCATTATAGATACTTTCATTTAGTTGTTTTTATAGAAACTTACTTTCAGTTAAATGTTTGTTGTAGCATCTTACTTTCAATGATAGGAGGGTGGCTGCAAAATGGGACAAATTATGGCATATTCATGCCAAATTTATAGTTTATTGTGGTTTTAAAAAGTCCTTGTACAAAATGATTCAAATATGTTGACTTTAGATGCAATAGAATGTCCATTACCAAAAGCATCATTAGATACTTCATTTTTCTGTCGGGGGTTAACCATTAAAGTTGTTTGAATTGCTATTCCTGATATTACTCCCGTTAAGGTTTGCAACATTTTGGTTTGCATGTGTTTATATATTTCAAGTATTTTTATTTTTTGTCCTTTATTTTTTATGTACATTACCAAGCTTTTGTCAAAGAAAAAAAGGCAGATTTGCTGTAGGATAAGTGAGAAATTTTTTAAAAAATCGCCTACATGACATGTATTCTACACATTGGTTTGGTAGAGTTTTTTCTCATTGAGACGTTTCTGTGAAACTCAAGAAGTATAGGATGATTGTATAAGGTTATATTGAAACTTTATATATATCTAAACAATAAATGCAATTATAATAGTGGTACATGGAATTTGGTTGTTAAACAACCATTATTTTCTAAACCTAAAAAGGAAATATGGCTTCTATAAATAAGTCAACTAAAATAGCCGAAAATGTAAATGTAAGTCTTATTTTTTTATACATCGATGTTTAATATTATTAAATATAAAAGCCTATTATAAAAATAAATTGCTAAAATATAATATATTCATTGTAAAAATACTGAATGAAGTTTTGAGGTTTAAATTCACATTGGTTTTCTTGAAATTACAATCAAACAATATTGAGATTTTCACTCTAATTTGCAAGAACAATATTGAATGTTAAATCCGGCAAAAGTTGGGAATAAATAAAACAACTTTCGGGAATGAGAATATCATATTAATTTGCAAGAATAATATCGAGATTTTCTTGAAATTGCAATAAAAAGTTTGTGGTTTAACAACCTACTCTTATTTTTACCATCCGTGTTTAACACGGGCTTATAACCTAGTATATATATATATATATATATATATATATATATATATATATATATATATATATATATATATATATATATATATATATATATATATATATATATATATATATATATATAGAGAGAGAGAGAGAGAGAGAGAGAGAGACGTGGGGGTTGGGTATTTTTTTATTAATAAAATAAATAACAAATTTAAAGAAAAAGAAAAAAGAAGTAAAAAAGGGCATTTTAGTCTTTTTATATGCCCCAAGGCTCTATGTGGTAATTTTCGCAAACCTTAGTGATCTTCAATGTTGAAAATGGAAAGTTAGGACCTATGTGGTATTTTTTACCAACCACAGGGACCAAAACTGTAATTTACTCTAATTATTTTTTAAAATCATATTTTACTTGACTCTGATTAAATAACCAATCCATGTTGACCATAATCCATTTAACCGTAAGTTGATGTTGTTTTTCTTTTAATCATAATTTATTAAAACGTAAAGTTTCCTTCCTCTTCCATGCTCCATTTTAATTTTCCTTTCGAGTCAAGTGTATAATTTCCAAAATTTCAAATTCTTGTATTGTTTTTAATAAATTAAGTCTGTAATGATTCACTTTAGAGGTTCATGTGTCACTATCCACCTTAGAGTGGTGTGACAATTCACAACAATGTAAAAATAATAAAACAATGTACAAGTTTTTCTCTCTCATTTTACTTCAATCTTTCACAATTCACAACAATGTACAAATAATAAAACATAATGTACAAGTTGAGTTTCTTGGGTTGAGTGGGCTCACGAACCCGCGCCCCATCTACCTATTGTGAACCCACAATCGGAGTAGCCGTGAACCGGTGGTACCACTGGCAAGCCCGCACCATCTATCGCGATGGGGGAGGTGCCCCCAACATATATATTTTTTTTCATAAAATTAATATTTAATTTAAATTTAAAAATATATTTTCAATAGGAAAATTTTTGTGCCCCAATGGGGCGAGGCACCTAAAACCGCCACTGAGCTTCCTAATTCCTACAACTGTTTTTTTTTCTTTCAAAACCTTCATTTAGTCTTTGAAGACAATAATTCAATCCCTCTGAATTATCAATTTGGAACGTGTAGGAACGAAGAACACGAGACGCGGTTGGAGGACAGTGTTCATGGGACGTTCCAACCGCGTCCTACCTGCCACCTCAGCAAAACACTGGGCATGCCACATAGCTTTCATATATGATGGAAGGCTTAGTTGAAGGACGACATCTTTTTCATTTAAGGGGGAGACATTATATGTTTTCACATGGTACTCGACCTTGACAACACAATCATTTTGCCATTTTGGTTTTTATAGTTTCCGAAAAAGGACCATCGTACGGCAAACCAAACCACCCACCGGTCGATATTATGATGAATTAGCAATTTATTGGCGACCAATAACGACAACAAACTACTTTCATCACGTCGGCTCAATACTCACTCTTTTTCTAAAACTAAAATTGCCTATGATGAACTTTTACCATTTTCACTTTTTAACTCTTGGTTTCTTAAAAGATCCAAAAGTTAATCATACTTATAAAAATAACACTTTTGTTAACACTTATATGTGTATGTGGCATTTCTGTTTACAAGATTATTAGCTCAATCTCGCTTCCTGATCGAAGAGAAAAATTAAATATGGATTAAATATAATATAAGTGAAACATATAACTTCTACCAAAACAACAAAAACATACACTAACATTGGAACATATCATTATCTTCTTACCCTTTTATACATGACTACAAATAAAAAATGGAGGTACAAACCATGAAATCGACTGACCAAAACTTATAAAAACACTCATTTTATTGAATCGGTTAATTAATAGAGAAAATCACAAAAACCCACCAAAATGAGTGGATCCTCTTAATAAAATAACCAATTTTTTTTTACTCTTTCAACAAAATAGCACATGTTTCGTAACGTCCAAAACAACCACTTTTTGAGTCCCACCACAAAATATATATGTTGAAAAAAACTTTTTCATGATTAAAAAGTTTGAAAACTTTTTGATTTTCTTTTAGATTTATGTGGTAGGTACAATTCAAAAAGACATTTCTAAGGTTTAAAAGTCAAAAAGTTTGTCATTTTATTAAAAGTCCACTCATTTTGCTCAATTTTATGATGTCCACTTACAAATACGATCTTACAATACACCTTCAAGATATTTAAATGCTCTTAGTTTGTGAACCACCACTCGATAGATTACTTTGAGCTTGTGAAGTTTGACTCGAAGATGACTCGGTAAAGAAAACGATATCGTTTCCATTATCAACAAACAATTGTAAAGATCGTGGCATAGGAGGCATATTAACATCCAAAACCCCTTCAAGAATTTGTTCAACTTGACTCATTGTAGGCCGACTTTCTTCATCATCTTGAACACACCAACAAGCAACTTTACATAATTTCATAACTTCTTCAACATTAGCTTCACCATTCAACCTAGGATCCAACAAACCAAGAACATCATCATGACCCGAAACAAGAAAATTCGCGACCCGCACCGGGAAAAACCCGTTCTTCCCGTTTCTAGATTGTTCCGAATTCCGTGCCCCACTTATGAACTCAAAAACCATCATTCCAAAACTATACACGTCAGCTTTCATGGTGATCGCCACCCCTGACAACCACTCTGGCGCTAGGTACCCGCGTGTCCCCCTCATTGTTGTCAACACCCGACTAAAATCCCGACCCACGAGCTTTGCGAGACCAAAATCCGCAACTTTTGGACATAAATCGTTGTCGAGAAGAATATTTTCGGGTTTTATGTCACAATGAATTATACAATCGCGACATTTTTCATGAAGGTATACCAACCCACGTGCTGTTCCTAGAACAATTTGGTACCTTGTTTTCCAATCAAGAAACTTGTCTTCTTTGAAAAGATGTGCATCTAATGATCCATTTTGCATGTAATCATATACCAATAATTTATAATTTCCTTCTGAACAAAATCCACGTAGACGTACGAGGTTTACATGTTGTATGGTTCCAATTGTGCTCACTTCGGTTCGAAATTGCTTCTCTCCTTGACTTACGCTTTCGAGTTTCTTGACTGCCACGTCACTATTATCGGGTAACGTACCTTTGAAAACCGACCCGAACCCGCCGCCGCCTAATTTTTCGGAGAAATTTTTGGTTGCCGTTTGTAAATCTCGATAAACAAATGAAATTAAAGACCCTTCAACCGATGTTTTTCCGACGTATTTTCTTTTGTTTCTGCATATTAAAAACAAAATCAAACCCAAGATTAAGATGACAACTACAACGGAACCAACAACAGCTCCGATTACGACGGCGTCGTTTTTCTTGTTACTTGGAAGATCTCTTGAAGCGACTTTGACATTTATCGTGAGCTCATTGCTGTTATCTTCTGTAAGATCCAAGAGTTCTGTATCCCAAATCGAACACGCGTTTGTTAAATAAGAGTACGCGTTACAAGAACAATTATCCAGACATGTTTTCTTGCATTCGCCGGAGCTAGAAAGAGGTAAAACGGTTGAATTCGGTGGCTTTCGGGCGGCGGAAGCCGAAATTGGAAGAAACCCGTATTTTATCGATGTCCGGTCGCATGGTCCGCCGGTTTTTCTGACACACCCGCCGGAGAAATCGCTGAGATTCCAATCGGATTGTGACCGGGGATTGAAACCGGTTAAGCAATTGCAAAATGGTAAGACGCTTTCTCTGCATGAACCAAAAGCACCGCAAAAGTTGTAAACTTCGCATTGTTTTCGTGGTTGAGACCAAAAGAGATTCCATTGTTGGGAAGTGTCTAGCCATGATAATTGACGAATTTGACCGGAAACGCCCATTATGAATCGTGATATGATTGAAGGATCATACAAAGAATAAGTGAAATAGCTTTCGTTTACGTTTGAAACGTAGCTGAAATTGTAGATATAGTTCAATCTCATTTCAGGAACACCGCTAAAGATGTGGCCGTCCCATGGTCCACTAGTCCAATATTGTGTAGTTCTGTTCCATTTAATTATATACTGTTTTTCAAATGGATCAAGCTCTAAAGAAAACAGTCCTTCTGATGGATCTTCGTCGCTTTTCCATGAAGTAAGAAGCTGTTTTCTTCCAGTTATGTTATTGTAAGCAATTCTACCACCAGGTAACCAAGTATGAGCAGGAAAATCGAAACTTTGCCAAATGGGATCAATTGAATTTGACCCACTTCGCAATACTAAGTTACCACCATCAAGAAGAACAGCAATTACAGAATTTGAATTGGAGGAATTGACTCCCGTTGACCAAATTGGGGATTTTGACTCGTTTAACAAAACTAAGTTACCGTCAATGATTTTCAATTCAGATGTGAATCTATCGGAAACAGGTGTTTCTCTGTTTGCTACCCAGGCGATGGTTCGAGGGTTTGTGTTAACCTTTTTATACCACATACCTATGTAATAGTTTGAAGAATTACCTGCTTTGAAGAACCCCAATTCAAAATTTCCATCTTTAGAGCTGATTGTTTGATCGCCGGAAATAGATTGGTTTGCAGTGATGGTGTCGGCTCCAGATGACAGAGAAACGATGAGTGAGAAAGACAGTAATAGCAGAAACGCCATTAATGAAGTGTTTGTGAAGCACATGGATTGAGGATTTGAAGGAGATGAGGATTCGAGAAATATGAAAGCATCTAAGCGAATTGTGGGTTTATACAAAAATTGAAGTTTGGAACGTGTTCATAAGGACTTTTTCGAGCCTATGTATCAAATATTATTAAAATAATATATATAACCAAAACCTCGAAATTCAATAATTCAAGTGAAGTTAATTATTATACCAATTTAAAATTATAGATATATCAAAATTTAGGTTAACATTTAATATGTATATAAGAATTGACAAGAGTATATCATAAATGTATAATATTGTAAATTACAAGAAGGGTCTTTGTGTTTCCACTTTTTGCAAATTATGGGACCTAAACTTCTAATTTTGCACATTTGGTCCTAATAGGGTCTTATTCATCAATTTTTGGACCATTTTTAAACGGTGATACACTGCACCCACTAAGTTATCCATTTATGTTGAATACAAAGGTATTTTTTTTTCTTTTTCTTATTGCATTTATCCCTTTTTAACACACACCCGTGATGGTGTCTAAAGCTTTGTCTGGCCCAATATTAATTCCATTCTAACATTTGAAAGTTGATTTGTAGTTAATTGATGATCATCCTCGAGTTACATTTTAAACGAACTGGATGGAATATTCTAAATACTAAACTTTTGTTGTTCTGCATGCGTTTTTTATGAGATGTTTTTGCGTGCTATAGATTAAAATGGGTTAATGTTCTATGCAAAATTGTTCATTTTGGTGACATATCATTGAAAGCACTATTTTTGGCATCTTTGGTGGATATTTGTATTATGTTAACATAGAATTAAGATTATAATACTATTCAAACTACTATTACATATACCAAACTAACAATGACATGAAGGTAAGCATAATATCCCATTGTCATTTCACAATATAGAGGCTAATATCTATGTTTATGAAAATTAAGCTTACTATCTTAGATAGTTTGACAATCTATTACCTACAAATGTACTTTATAAACTTACTGTAGACGCTTTTAGTGTCTGATGGTTATAATGGAAGCACGGTTGTGTGTAATGTTAATTCTCAAACAAGCCAAGTATTAATGATTTATAAATTATAATAGAGCCGACAAAAAACAATCAAATATGCTAACTCAATCTGAACACGACGCAAAATTAGTGGGCTGGGTTCGGCCAAAATTGTCGATATTCTTTCAACATGTCCACTCATATAAAGTTAGTGCATATTTAATTTATTTTTATTTAAATAACATTATTTGATATTTTAATTATTATCGTATATTATTTTTATGTTTGAAAAACGTAATTCTATTTCCCATTTCTAACCTAATTTGTGAGTTGTGTGAATTTCATTTATATCCTTATAAACATTTATAATTACGTATATATTCTTATAAAATTTTAAATTATATATATATATATATATATATATATATATATATATATATATATATATATATATATATATATATATATATATATCATTACAAATCCTTGGAACTCACATATATACGCAAAAAATTAACTAAATGATAATAAATCTTTTTAAAATTGTAAGACCTATTTACATTATAACTAATTTATCAAAATACTCTTATTCAATCTTTCCATAATCGACTCATTTACGATATACCAAAGTGATCGCCCTTTGTTCAATGGATTATCAGCGTACGGATTTTGGATTTGATACGTGAGCTTAGGATCGATGACAGCTTCAGTATCGATATGTTTGATATGTCTGACAATTTGAAAGACGAGCAACATAATCATGCTTTATTTATTTACTTTTGTAATCATTAAAAATCAATTTAACAACATTTTTTTAATTAATACTAAATGAAAAATGAGATTTATGGGACAAGTCTGGATAAGTGATGTGATTTTAAACATTGCTTTCTGGATTATGGTGTTTAAATGATGCATGGAATGCTAGTCACCTGTCTTTGGAAAATACATGACTACTTATGGAGAAGTGGTTTGATGATAGTATTGCATGGCGAACTGAAGCATGCATAATGCTGGAAAATAACAATTTGTTCAGTGTTAGCAGATTACCAAAGGTTGTCTGCATTATCGAAATCGAAATCATAAAGTATGTGGTCTCTACATTCTTAAATGCTGACAATGTTGACAATGTTAGTGAACTCCTACTTAGTGAACTCGTTAATGCTAGCGTTAATGTTAGGGAACATGCAACAGTTTTCTGAATACTTCCTATACCTGTTTTGGTGAATATTATAATTTTTGGCCAACTGCAAAATCTATAGGAGACTGTCACTCTCTACCTCTCTGTATCTTTCTCTCATCTTCATCATTTGTCCAATGAAGGAGTTCTATGACAAAAGGAGCATTTTCGACATGAAAATTCAAGAGCCAAAAGAGATAAAAACCCAACTCTAATATAATCCTTTCGTTTGAAACCCTAATTTTTCCTCAACCGTCATCCTTTTTCATCCAAGAACCCTAAAAAGTTCATCTCATTTCCTTTGTTCATTATTTTTTTTCAATCCAGAAAATCCGAAAACACACCAAAAAATTAAAAAAAATCATTTTGTTCTTTTCTTTCGAACTTGGGAAAATCTGAAAAACTCAAATTTGTTCTTGATTTCATTTAAAACCACCTAGAAAACCTTGGAAATCCAAAAATATATTGTGTTTCAGTTCATTTATGAAGATTTCGAGTTGCTGATATTGTAAGAACCCGCAAAAGTTGTAAAAAGGGTAAGATGGTCTTTTATCATAGTATAGACCATATTGTAAAATAATATGTGGTTTGTTAAATAAGAATGTAAGAAATGAAAGTTTGTGTAAATTTGGAGTTTTACCACGTGAATAGTGAAATTTGGCCGAAAAGGGTAAATTGGTCATTTGACATGAAAATGACCATTATGTTAAGAAATTGTATTAAGGAGCTAAGTTGGTAACAAATGGAACTTAAATTGTAAGATTATGAGCTTAAGACCATTTTTGTGAAGAAGTTGGAAAGCTAGGGACCTAAGTGTAACTATTTAATAAAAATTAAATATAAATGAGAGTTATCTCTCATTCTCCAGAAGTTCATAGAAGAGTCCAGAGAGAACGAGAGTGAGCACGGGAAGATCAAGAGCTTGGGAATTTCTGCAAAGAAAATCAAAGGAAACACTTGGAATTGGTGATTCCGAGCCTTGAGAGGTAAGCATACTATGATCTAAGCTCAAAATCTTGAACGGGAATCATACTTTTGATTTCTGATTTTCTAGAAATCATGATTCCAATGAGATCATCAAACTCATCTTGCTCAAAATCATCAATTTAACATGTTCTAGTAGTTGAATATGTTGAAAAATCAAGAAAAGATGATTTTGCTCAAGAACCCTAATTCACGGGTTTGTATGATCAAGGCTAGTTTTTATGGTTTTGTTAAGTCCAAAGGATCACTTAAGATGTATTAAGACACTCTTAAGTGGTTAATTTCAAAAACTTGGATTTTTAGTGAAAAGATCAAAAAACCGGTTTTTATGAAATTAAAGTTGGAATCAGTGATTCCATGGGTTAAAACCTGATGTAAACTGAAGGTTTTAGTCATGGAATTCTAGCAAAAAGATTAAGTTAAGTATTAAGTGCTTAATAGGTGAAAATAGAGGTCTGCAGCTCAAAAATCGGACTGAAAATCGGACCTGCAGCACAGGCACGAGTCGTGCCTATTTTGCCTTGGCTAAGCACGAGTCGTGCTCCACTGTAGAGCCAAGAAATAGCATTGTACTATTGGCACGAGTCGTTCTTCCCTAAGCACAAAAAGAGCACGAGTCGTGCTCCAGGTCTGATGAGTTTCTGTCCAATTTTGAGATTTGAACTTGATGCTAGACATGTCCGTTTGGTCTATAATTCATACCATAGGCTTAAAATGGTATGAAACCACATGGAAAATTATTAAATTCAGAATACGACCCCTCGGGGGTACTGTAGTAGAATGCGTGTATATTGAAGAGTGTACAATTCACGGAAAGATGGTTGTTAGTAGTCATATACTTGTTACGACTTAAAGTTGTATCATATGAGACCCTAGGACTGTTGAGTCAGATGTAGTATGTATTTATAAAGTTTTTATACGTGCTACTTATGTAGGTGGTGCTTCGAATATTGTTGAGCACGAAAAAGGGAAAGGAGTACGCGAAGCTTAATGAACCATAGCAAAACCAATGTGAGTTTTATGAGGATTTCTCTAGTACATAGCAAAATGATATTTTCAGAAAAGAGAGATTTCCAAATACTTTTGAATACTAAAGTTGGAAACAGTTTTTAAAGTAGCTCTATACAAGGGCTAATTGTTTTAAGCAGATTTTAAAGAAATATAGCTTGTAAAGTAATTTGAAAGTAGCTCCATATGTGAGCTAAAGCTATTGAAGTTAGTTTTAAAAGTATTTTTGATTAAGAGTTAAAAAGTTTATGAGTTTGAGTTTATTATAAATTGTGTCCCTTTTTGACCAATTTGAGATGTAATGAAGAAAGTAATGAGATAAGAACTAAAGCAAAGAAAGTAATAAGAGATAGTTGTCCGGACTATGATCACCCACACAATCGGAAGATCTGATGACACTACTGGGGTGGTACCTCCCGTCGCGAATTAGTTGTCTAGCTTAGCATAACCTTGTGATTGGATCTGTTCCAAGTCATGAAGGGGAGACAGAGATAGCATAACCTTGCGGGCAGATCTGTTCTGTCCCGCGAAGGGGAGTTAGTAAAATGAATTAAACTAAACTAATTCACGAGTTTCAGTTGGTCACAAGTAAATGAGAAAGAAAGTAGTTAAAGAAATAAAGCAGTTTTAAAGAAAGAAATTAGTTTTAAGAAAGAAAACAGTTTTGAGAAAAGAAGCAGTTTTTGCGAAAGAAAGTATTTTAGAAGTTTGAAAATAGAGAAGAAAAGATATTTATTATAAAAATAAGTTTTAAGCAGTTTACTTGTTTATATCTCAAGTTGAGCAGAAACGTTTTGGGTCTAAAACCCATATTACTCACGAGACTTTATGTCTCACGTATTATTTTTAAATGCTATGTACTTAGGTGAAAGGAGCAGGAGTTGAAGTTGGGACCAGTGTAAGATACAGATAAGTTTAAATTATGGTTTCTGTATTCAGTCTGTAATACCCCTTGAGAATAAATTTGTAAAAAAAAAAATTTAAGTGACTTTTTGATAGTCACGAGTTGTAAGATATTTTGTAATATAAACTATACTAAACTACGGTTTGAGAAAGGGGTGTTACAGATATGATGACAAATTCTTAATTTCATGACAAAATTGTAACATTGTGAACCATAGCGAAGATTCAATACTCTTTGCTTGTTTTGATGTTCATATGATGTAACATTCGGTATTCCTAGTACTCTTACGAACGTGGATATACAAATACTGAAGGTAGACTCACTAGTCTGAAGGTCACTCAATTTATTACCCAGCGGTTAAGCTTTTATCCAAAGGATTACGAATTCACTTGATTTTTTCAATTCAAAAGTCATGCATATTAAAGGGTTACGAATATTTGTTAGACTTTGGTAACTTTTTTCCATTTCAGTACCGAATTTGAAATTGACATATCCACTTCCAAAATCTAAAGATGTGAGTTTCTCAACTACAATATTTGGAAGATGGATGTTTGGCTTAAAATTTGACTGGGTATTCATTGATTACATTTCTCGGTTGCCTGACGATTATTTATAGATCTTATGTATTTTGAAGATCAATGTTAATGCCTTTTGAAAGTGGTCATGTTGAGCTTCAAGATTTCCAAATCCTGTCCTACACTTACTGAAGAATCAAGGGGGAGTTTATGACTTAGATCTTTTGTTGATTAAATATATTTTCTATTTTCTTCTCTTCCCTTGAAGACCCTAAGCACTTACACATTTTATGGGGAGAATATCACAGGTGAAAATTGTGTTTCTCATTAGTTCCGATATTTAGGGGGCGGATATTGAGTTTGAAATATCGGAATTGATAACATGATAATTTAGTTATAGTGGTTAGTCTTTTAATGATTATATTATGATATATTTACCACTATAATAGACTTAGATTGCTTAATTATCTTTTAAGGTTCCCGAAATACATAATAATTTGTATCGACATCATATTAGTTGAGCTATTGCAAAATTCACAACGTGGTCGAAGAGCTGCATTTACAAAGACAAAATTCTCATGTACATAACTTTATGTATCATTTTCACTTCAATGAAGTTCCAATATTTGCTTCAAATGTTCCAATATTTGCTTCAAATGTCAATATTGAACTTTTCACTTAAAAAATAATCCTTAATTTTATAAAATAAAACGAATAGTGGTCACTATGAAATTATTTGAAAGTATCAGTGGTTTTATAGAACAAATAAAAATATAATGGTTAAACCGGAATTTTGGTCAAACTACAATGACTTTTATGTTATTAACCCTTAATAATATAGATAAACTTTGACCTATTACTTGTGTTTTACTGTTTAATACATGATCATGATCCTATATTCCGCATGTTGTTTTTCGTTTGTGGTCTAACACCCTCGTGGTCTAACACCCTCGTGTGTAGCATGTTGGCATGTTGAAGGGTGTAGTTTAGCATCGTTTCAAACGGACCCAACATTTTAAGGAAAATGCCAATTACGACTAAAATTGTAAATTTGCAAATTTAGCTTCAAAGAATTACAAGGACCATTCTAGTAGTTTGCTCAAAGTAATATAAAATTTTAGTGCGTTGAAATGCCAGCCACTCCTTGAAATAAAATATATAATAGGGTCGGACCCACAGAGGTTTTAAAACTCAAAGTCAGTAAAAGAAAGTTGGATCGAGTCGTTGACGAGTTGCACGAATTGGTAAAACAATCTAGATTATCTACGATTGGTGAGAATACCACTAAAACCAAATCAAACTTTCTTCTATAAGAAATCTAATATGTTTTAAAAAGTAAACATATGAGTTGCCCGAATCGGTAAAACTATCTAGATATCCACGATTGGTGGGAATACAAGTAATGCCAAGAAAAATTTCTATAAGTAAATCAAATATGTTTAAAAATGTGTGTGTATATATATATATATATATATATATATATATATATATATATATATATATATATATATATATATATATATATATATATATATATATATATATATATATATATATATATATATATATATATATATATATATATATATATATATATATATATATATATATATAGGGGCAGGATTAACATAGAACCACTTTTTATCCATAGAACCATAGAACCACTATGTTCAGTCCTGAACATACATATGTTCAGTACCGAACATACATATGTTCAGAGCTGAACATACGTATATGTTCATTAGTGAACATATATAATATATGTTCACCAATGAACATATATGTATGTTCAGCTCTGAACATAGTGGTTCTATGGTTCTATGTCTAATTTTGGTTCTATGTTGATCCCACCCCTATATATATATATATATATATATATATATATATATATATATATATATATATATATATATATATATATATATATATATATATATATATATATATATATATATATATATATATATATATAAGTATGTTCCATTAAGAATGAAAATTATGTTGAGAATACGAGAATGAATCTCAACCACATATTTTTTTTCTTGCCGCTCTAATGCTTTGGTACCGTCGGAGCGTTGACGCTCTAACGACGAGATATATTATTATTCACAAATGATTTTCACCACCACTTCCACCAGCACCACCTTCGTTACCACCACCACCGTCGTCGCCGCCACCACCACCGCTGCCGCCGCCATCTCTACCACCACCGTCGCCGCCGCAACCTCCCCCAACGCCACCGCTACCAACCACCACCACCGCTACTGCCAACACCGCTACCTCCCCCACCACCGCCACTACCACCTTTACCACCATCGCTACCACCACCCACCGCCACCACTACCACCTCCATCACCGCCGCCACCACCACCACCTTCGTCACCACCCACCTCCACCAACCCCACCACCCCACGAACATCGTCGCCACCATCACCACCAACATCGCCACCCTCTATCGCCATCACCATCATCATCGCCACCTTCTACCACCATTCCAACCACCACAACCATATATGTATATTTATATATGTTTATTCATATATGATTATATGAATATTCATATAATCATATATGATTATTCATATATGATTATATGAATAATCATATATGAATATACCCATTCATATATGAATAAATCATATATGAAAAAAAACCTAGCTCGTCGTCGTAGAGCGGCGCGCGTCAGCGCTGGCGCATCTAATGGCCCAGATTCATTCTCACGTTCTCAACATTATTTTCATTATCAATTGAACCCTCCCCTATATATATATATATATATATATATATATATATATATATATATATATATATATATATATATATATATATATATATATATATATAATATTATATATATATATATATATATATATATATATATATATATATATATATATATATATATATATATATATATATATATATATATATATATATATATATATATATATATATATACATATTAGGATTGGCTGATAACTCAAAAATTGGAGAAAACTGCGAGAACAATTTTTAGTTGTTGGATTGAAAAAAATAATTGGATGAGATTTAATCTTATTTATTGTCAAAATATCGTGAGATGATATTACACTTTCGTAATTGTTGTGAGATTTTAATAAATTTCCCCGAATGTTAATTATTTGGAGGGTTAAAATGTAAAAGGAAATAAGAAAAAAATAGAAAAATCAGAAAATTCCATCATTTACACGCCTCTCCCTCCCATCTACAAAATGAGCACAATTATGAAAATTTGAAAAAAAAATTATATTTTTAATTTTTTATTTCTATAAAAATAACCCACAAAAAAGTATTTTCAAAAAATTATGAAAATTTGAAGGTATATTGCTACTCTCTATACTAGTGACTTTTGTAAAAAGTTTTTTCATAAATAAGTTTTTGAACTGTTCATATTTTAATTTTAACAAATATTTTTTTATGAAACACAATGAAATTTTTTATCCAAATTCAAAAAAGAAAATAAGATGATTCAAAATATATATAATTTAAAAAAATTATGATTCAACATTTTATGATCTTTAATTTGTTATGATCTAAAAATATTTTAATTCAAAAATTTTATGATTCTTAATTATATCTTTTATGATTCAAAATATATAATGATCAAAAATTTGTTATGAACAAAGATTTTATCTAATTAATATATTGTTGATCGAAAATCATGTGATTAAAAATTAATATTATCCTAAATTCTATGATTCAAAATGTTTATGATCCGAAAATGAAACGATCCAAAAGTAGTATAAGCTTAAAATATTATGTTGCTTAATTTTTTTATAATTCAAAACTTTTTTAATTGTTAAACATTAAAAATTCGAACCTATATTTAGTTTAAAAACATAAAAAGGTAAAAAAATGAAAAAAACCAAAAAATAAAAAAAAAACCAAAATAACACTAGTAACTTCAAATATGTAGTAAAATATTAGAAAACAAAAAATAAAATAAAACCAAAAATAAAATAAAAAAATCGAAAAATCAAAAAAAAACAAAAAAATAAAAAAATGAAAAAAAGAATAAAAAGGTGAAAACTGAATACATATGTATTTAAAATATTTTAAAATTTAAAAAATTTAAAAAAATTAATTAAAAATTAAAAAATAATAAAATTTTAGACAAAATTACAGTTTTGGTCTCTGATGTATGCTGGAAATGTGAAGTTGGGACAAACTATATGAAAATCACAGTTTAGGTCACTAAAGTTTGCAAATGGTTTCAAATCAGTCCATGTGGCATATAAAAAGACTGAAATACCCTTTCTATTTCTTTTTCATTTTTCTTTTAATATATTATTCATTAAATCAATTTTTTTTTAAAAATAAAGAAAAAATAAACCCACCCATCCCCACCCCACTACCCGCTCCCCCTCCCCCTCCCCATTAACAGTATCGCCGAAAAAAGTTAAGACGAAGTAACAAGCTATACATTATATAAACAGACTAGATGGTTCTCTAATCTTTATATATATATTTGTTGCCGATGTGCTTTCCGGAAACCAACTCCGGCGAACCAGAACCAGCTTCAAGATCGACATCCCGTTCTCTGTGTCCAACTGACCAACTATTCACACGTTTCCAGCTTTGATGTCTCGGTGGAGCGCAGTTTGCAAATAGATTAATCCCTTTGATACATTGTTTAAGCTCCTTTAAGGTACTGATTCAAGTTCATTGAAACTAACATTAAGCTCCTTTAAATTTATCAATGAAGAAATCGTAGTTGGTAATCTTCCAATGTTGTCATATCAAACAGAAAGAATTTCTGAGGACTCAAGTTTTCCTACAGCTTCTGGTAAAGCTTTAAGCTTTTTGTAATCTACAAGAAGCTCTTTGAGTGACACATAGTGACCAATAAATATGTGGGATTTCTTCAATATCATTTGTCTCGATGTTTAGCTTTTGGAGACTGATAAGTGAACCGATTGATTCGGGAAGAACTGAGAGATTTTTTGAGCTTAAATCGAGTGTGATTAAAGTGGATATCTTCTGTAACGACCCAAAAATCTTGAATTTATATTCGAGAAAATAAATAAGAGGAAGGTTTAAATATATTGAAGGTCTTAAAATAATTTATTAGGAATTGTAGTAAATTCCCAAGAGTTTGGAGAAAAATGGTGATTTAGGGTAATTTGGTCATTTTACCATAAGAAGGGTAAAATGGTCTTTTGATCCATTAATAAGACCATAATGTAAGATAATACGTATTTGTGAAACAATAATGTAAGAAATAAAAGTTTATTTGAAATTTGGAGTTTTACCGTATGAATAGTGAAATTTGACCAAAAAGGGCAAAATTGTCATTTGACATGAAAATGACCAAAAATGTTAAGAAAATGACAAGTTTGAAGCTAATGGAACATTGTTGCAAGATTATGGGTCTTAGGACCATTTTTGCAGAAAAGCTAGAAACCAAGGGACTAAAATGCAAAAAAAAATTATAATCAATAAACATAAATATGAGAAGATATTACACTTCTCATTTACTGGAAACTTGGAGCAGCTTCTAGAGCTCTGGAGAAGGATACGGGAGAAGAAGAAAGCCAAGATTAGTTGCAAGAGAATCAAGAAACACAAGAGGAATTGGTAATTCCAAGACTCAAAAGGTAAGAAATTCCATGTTTTCAAGCTTGTTCTACCCAAATTCTTGAACGGGAATGGTGAACTTGATTTCTGAATTTCCAGAAATCATGAGTTTAATGTCATCATCTTGCTCAAAATCATGAATTTCACATGTTCTAGTAGTTGAACATGTTGGAAATCAAGAAATGACAATTTTGCTCAAGAACCCTAATTCATGGGTTGCAAGATCAAAGCTAGTTTTTATGGTTTTTCTAAGTCCAAATGATCACTTAGGAGGTATTAAGACACTCCTAAGTGATTAATTTCAGAAATTTGGATTTTTGGACCAAAAATGTCAAAAACGGGTTTTGATGGAATTAGAGGTTCCATGGTTAAAAGACTTGTTTTAAAGATGGGTTTTGGTCATGAAATGAGTCTAAAACAATTAAGTAAGTTATAAAGAACTTAATATGTGAAACTAGTGAAATATTGGACAAAAATCGGACTGCTACAGTGCAAAGCCGAAGCAAGAAAAGTCTGCCCAGAAAGAGCACGGGTCGTGCTCTTTTAGCACGGGTCGTGCTTGACTGTAGATGGAAGTATGATGCTATACAGACATGCACGAGTCGTGCTTTCCATAGAAGGAAAAGAGCACGAGTCGTGCCAAGCCCCTGAGAAGTTTCTGTCCGTTTTTGAGTTTTGAACTTGGTGCTAGACTTGTCCGATTGGTCTAATATTTATACCACAAGTCTAAAATGGTGTGAAAACACATGAAAAATTGTTAAACCGGGAATACGACCTCCCGAGGGTACTGTAGTAAAATACGTGTATTTCGAGAAGTATATAAATTCATGTAAAGTTAGTTTATTGAAGGTTGTACACTTGTATCGACCCATAGTCTCATGGTTTACAGTCAAAGGACTTTAAAAGAAAGAAAGTCAATTTTAGTAGTTGTTAATGTATTATATGTTGATAGTAGGTACAAAATAAATGATCGTCGAATCATGAAAGAGTGTGAAGGCGAGGAATGTTTAGACAAACTACTACCAACTCATGAGGTGAGTACATGCAGTATTTTTACCCATTCTGGGGTACATGGCAAGTAAGTATTTTTAAGATTTCTTATAAAATCTTATATGTGAAATTATATGCAAGAGTTTTTATCTCTAACTTGTTTGTGAAAGTATAATGTTATAATATTGAAGCTATGTTTTGGTTTATGAGCCAATTATGTGAAAGTATGTTGTGGTCTATGAACCAATCATATAAAGGTATATATTTTGAATACAAGCTATACATGTTTGAAAGTATGGATAGGCATATAGCCACAATATAATTAAGAATTATGTTTTGATTACAATTGTATAAGTTTTCTAGCATGAAAGGGCATATAGCCACAAGATATTTGGAAAGTATTATTTAGCATTAAGACTAAAATGTTATATAGACATGTTTTAAATATATGGTTTATGTGAAATGAAAGTTATAAATTTGGCATCTAGCCATAAAGTTAGAAAGTAATGAAGTTTGGCGCTTAGCCATAAGTTATATGTATGCAAGTAATGTTCAAGCAAGCAGAAAATGTTTTGTATGACTGGTAATTGTAGTAAGCAGCGTTAGTAAGGGAACTATGTTCCAACCTTCCCGGGTTAGGTAAGGGGTCTACTGGGGACAAGCCCCATCGCGAAGTAGATCGCCTCAGCACTTCTATGGTGAGGATTGATCCGTTCTTTCTAGCCATAGAGACTTGGGGTATCACTTATAGTGATTAAAGCCCTAAGTATAAAAATCCAGCAAGCTTATAAAACCAGTTAAAGAAAGTAAGAACAATGTTATTTTTGTAAAGTATGTTAAAGAATGATTTTCTTGAAAAGTTAAGAGTTGTACTATGATTCTATTATAAAGTTTTGAAAGAATGTAATTATACAAAGGATGATGAGAAATGGTTTGAAAGGAATTAAGAAATAGTGGTATGGTAATATCTTGAAACTTTGAAAGATGTTATTTTTATAAAGAATGTTATGAAATGATTTCGAGAAGTAAAAAGCATAGTATGATATTTATATAAAGATTTGACAGAAGTTTATGGTATAAGTTTTATATAAATTGGTAAAGAAGTTAAAGGTTTGAGTCTAAAACTCATGTAACTCACGAGACATTATTGTCTTACGTATTTTATTTTTTATGCCATGTATTCCAGGTCAAATACTATGCTATAATTGGATGAAGTTTAGCTGGAGTGGAGCCCACATAGCTCTTATCTTGGACTCAAGGTTTAATCCTTTCTTGCTTACTATGGTTAGATTTGATATAGATTTGTACACCCAAAAATTTTTAAATTTGTAATAATCGGTTTTTGATAAACCGTATTTTTGTATTCATGAAATTTTATGAAAAACCATAGTATTTGCAAACAGTAGAAATGGGGTGTCACAAGTTGGTATCAGAGCCATAGTTTAAGCGAATTAGGATTGGCTTGTTCCACTCCTAGGCTTAAACTCATGCTATAGAAATGTTAATTTATGAAAAGTATGTTATATGATGTTTTAAATGATAAAGACATTATATAATGTTTTAAGCATGTAGATATATAACACTAACAAGTGTTAAGTTAACGTTTAAAGTGAACAAAGATTTGACCGTGAGGAAAATTATAAGATATTTTCCGTAACTGTCTATATTTACTAAAGGCTATGTTATAAAGTAGAAGATTTCTATTAGTGATCACATGTATTTATAGGGTGTTTTATGTCAAAGGAACCAGTGTCCCGTGAAACCTTGTGGTAACAGCAGAATCAATATGTATAGGTGATTATGGTAATATGGGCCCGTATTATCATAATCACAGGATATGTATTGAGACTGGTGGAATCACAAAGGAATAATGGGATTCTGGTGGGTAAAGTTTTAAAGAGAATGATAAGTAAAACATAGGAATTATATACCTATGTAATAACAACCAGTAAGGTTATGAGTATTAAGAGTTAGTACAGTGGATACATACCACTTGGTATGGTAAAGTAAAAGAAATAATGTGATAATTACTATAAAAAAAACGATATGGAGAAGAAACATGGGTACTGATTACCCATATGAGAGTTGTAAGACTCTTAAATAAAGAATGTAAATTTCCAGCAGAATGTATACATTAATTTCTATAAAAAAAATGTCCAAATTTTGGACAAGTGAACAAGTAGTAAATTTAGTGGTGGGTCATGTAATGTGACAAGCAGCAAGATAAGTGAAGAGTAAATGAAGATGAAGAATGAGGAGCGATTGGTATAGAAGTCCAATAGCTTCGTTGTGCATAGTTGAAAAGAAAGAAACTCAAGTAAAGCAAGGATATTATGTCTTATTTTTTTACATCATAAGAATGTGAAAACCATATTGAGGTGGTAAGTCGAATGCTATATTTACAAATAGACTTGGAAGTTGTTGGCGTGGATCGGCCTGTAAAAGGAGAGGTATTTAAATAAAGATGCATGCATATGATGTACCCGAATAAAAGTAACGTCACAATAAGTAAAGGTGGATTAATATCCACAAAGAATATTACTTAATATAAATCAGCGGCAGATTGCAACCAATTGTAGGTTACGCAAGGTATCACAACATGAAAGGTGATTATGAAGATTTTTGGTGGTCTTCAAGGAACTTCTTTATAACAAAAGTTAGAATTTGGTCAAAGACAAAAGTTAATAAAACTAAAGCTTGAAAGTAGAGCATGCTTACTCAACAAGCATGGAAAAGCAGTTTAAATTGTAAAAATTGATAATTTATTCTTAAAAGAAGAATATTAAAGTTGTCCCAGGACAAATAAAATATTAAGGTAAGAGGTACCAGATTTAGTACCTGCAGATAAGAATAAAAAAAAATTTCGAAGTATGAAGTATTATGAAATTGAGTGTGGAAATATGAAATATTAGATGGCTAAAAATCTCCAAAGATTTTGAGAAATGGTCAGTACATGACTAGTAAACATGAAATACAAAGAATTGTAAACCTGTTTATACGTGCTTATAAATATAAAAGCATGAGACAGATATGAGATGTATGTATAAAATAATGTGTAGAAAGTATAAAGGTGTTTATGAAATAAGTATTCTAATTATGATAATTCAAGATAGGAAGAAAAAGAGTAAAATAAGGTATTGGGCTTATTGCCTCGAAATCCAAAAGAATGAAAAATGATGAGAAAATAAATGGCAATGGTGTATCGCCTAGAGATACATAAGAAGGAAGTTTTAAAAGAAATATGAAATATATAATGTTGAAAAGAACTATATAGTGAAAAGAAATTGAGTATAAATGAAAGAACAACATTATGTGTTAGGCATGTAGCCTTATAACACATGACAGAAATGGTAAAAGATAAAAAAAAAATTTAAATTATTGTTTTAACACTAGCTATAAAAAGTAAAGAGTAATAAGAAGTAATAGTAATTGAAGGCTATGACAAGAAATTGTCATGGAACGAAAATGATTAAAGTGTTAATTTGAATTCTTATACCAAAAGAGCAACAAGTATATAGAACATACATTAAGAACTTATAAGTATGTATTAAGAAGGTATTTGAGACAATGGGTTATATCATAATGTCAAATTGGAATCATGTTATGACTAAAAGTATACAAGGTTAGTAAATGACATTTTTGACAGCTTTGACTTTTATAAGAGTCAAGCAGAGAATATATGTATAAAAAAAAAATTGGAGCATGTATGAATTATATGGAAATTGAAATTAGAATAATGAAATACTAGAAGGAATGAATTGGAAACACCAAAGAATCCGCATGGTAAGGTCGAGAAGCTAAGTAGTAATCAAGAGATAGTATTTATTTATAAAAGTCTAAGGTGGGACAAGAAACTGAAAGTTTAAACTTGAAATCAAGAAATTAACAGATATGATTTTTAAACCTAATTGCACCACAGGATGGTAATATCATGAAAAGAAAAATAAGTATGGAACGATACGAGGTATGTAAAGAAAGTAGTACATGTAATGTACAAGAAGTGATTAAGAAGAATGTGAAATTGTAAATTTATAATTTAAATCATTGGCAAATAATATGATGAGAAGGTAAAAAGATTCAAGACATGTATGAATATATACATATAAAATATAGAGTAGAAAATAATGACAGTAATAATTGATTGTAAATGTATGAAAGTTAATAAGGATGTGAAATAAAACAAAAAGGAATGTATTCCTTATGTGTGTGACAAGTCGAGAATTTTAATAGATGTAAAGAATAATAAAGTGAAGTTTAAAAGATCTAAAGAACAATTATGTAAAGATAAGAAGTTGTAAACTTCTAAGAAGAAAGAAGAAGTTATGATCGAGTAAAATGTCCATTCAGGGACAAAATTTATACAAGAAAAAGATCTTTGATGTATTTATAAATTTATAAAAATACGAGACATATATATTCATGTTTAATGGTATTAGAATTTTCATAAGTAAAGAATGTTGTGAGTATAATCTCACATGTTTTAATAAAGATATGAGGAGAATTATAAAGTAGATTGCTATTAATGAAAAAGTGTTGACGTATGAAACTATTTTGTAAAATAAATTTACAAAAGATTGTGTATAAATGAAATGAGGTGAAATATGAATGGATGACTAAAAGGTTGAGAAATCAGATAAAATGACCAAAATGATATTTTGGTCAACTGTGATGATACAAAGTTTTAAAGAAATTATGTTAATTCTTTACAAAGGATTAAAAGCAAGAACTGTTAAGAATTTATTACAGAATCAAAAACAACTAAAGAAGAAAAGATTAAAAGGTAAAATGATGAATTATATGATTATAGGTTGGTAAAAAAAAATGTACGGAGAACATTTGAAAAGGAGGGAAAATGATTTCCTTTTTAGTAGTTGTGCGATGATTCCGAGGACGGAATCCCAATAAGGGGGAGGTAGTTGTAACGACCCAAAAATCTTGAATTTATATTCGAGAAAATAAATAAGAGGAATGTTTAAATATATTGAAGGTCTTAAAATAATTTATTAGGAATTGTAGTAAATTCCCAAGAGTTTGGAGAAAAATGGTGATTAAGGGTAATTTGGTCATTTTACCATAAGAAGGGTAAAATGGTCTTTTGATCCATTAATAAGACCATAATGTAAGATAATACGTATTTGTGAAACAATAATGTAAGAAATAAAAGTTTATTTGAAATTTGGAGTTTTACCGTGTGAATAGTGAAATTTGACCAAAAAGGACAAAATGGTCATTTGACATGAAAATGACCAAAAATGTTAAGAAAATGACAAGTTTGAAGCTAATGGAACATTGTTGCAAGATTATGGGTCTTAGGACCATTTTTGCAGAAAAGCTAGAAACCAAGGGACTAAAATGCAAAAAAAATTTATAATCAATAAACATAAATATGAGAAGATATTACACTTCTCATTTACTGGAAACTTGGAGCAGCTTCTAGAGCTCTGGAGAAGGATACGGGAGAAGAAGAAAGCCAAGATTAGTTGCAAGAGAATCAAGAAACACAAGAGGAATTGGTAATTCCAAGACTCAAAAGGTAAGAAATTCCATGTTTTCAAGCTTGTTCTACCCAAATTCTTGAACGGGAATGGTGAACTTGATTTCTGAATTTCCAGAAATCATGAGTTTAATGTCATCATCTTGCTCAAAATCATGAATTTCACATGTTCTAGTAGTTGAACATGTTGGAAATCAAGAAATGACAATTTTGCTCAAGAACCCTAATTCATGGGTTGCAAGATCAAAGCTAGTTTTTATGGTTTTTCTAAGTCCAAATGATCACTTAGGAGGTATTAAGACACTCCTAAGTGATTAATTTCAGAAATTTGGATTTTTGGACCAAAAATGTCAAAAACGGGTTTTGATGGAATTAGAGGTTCCATGGTTAAAAGACTTGTTTTAAAGATGGGTTTTGGTCATGAAATGAGTCTAAAACAATTAAGTAAGTTATAAAGAACTTAATATGTGAAACTAGTGAAATATTGGACAAAAATCGGACTGCTACAGTGCAAAGCCGAAGCAAGAAAAGTCTGCCCAGAAAGAGCACGGGTCGTGCTCTTTTAGCACGGGTCGTGCTTGACTGTAGATGGAAGTATGATGCTATACAGACATGCACGAGTCGTGCTTTCCATAGAAGGAAAAGAGCACGAGTCGTGCCAAGCCCCTGAGAAGTTTCTGTCCGTTTTTGAGTTTTGAACTTGGTGCTAGACTTGTCCGATTGGTCTAATATTTATACCACAAGTCTAAAATGGTGTGAAAACACATGAAAAATTGTTAAACCGGGAATACGACCTCCCGAGGGTACTGTAGTAAAATACGTGTATTTCGAGAAGTATATAAATTCATGTAAAGTTAGTTTATTGAAGGTTGTACACTTGTATCGACCCATAGTCTCATGGTTTACAGTCAAAGGACTTTAAAAGAAAGAAAGTCAATTTTAGTAGTTGTTAATGTATTATATGTTGATAGTAGGTACAAAATAAATGATCGTCGAATCATGAAAGAGTGTGAAGGCGAGGAATGTTTAGACAAACTACTACCAACTCATGAGGTGAGTACATGCAGTATTTTTACCCATTCTGGGGTACATGGCAAGTAAGTATTTTTAAGATTTCTTATAAAATCTTATATGTGAAATTATATGCAAGAGTTTTTATCTCTAACTTGTTTGTGAAAGTATAATGTTATAATATTAAAGCTATGTTTTGGTTTATGAGCCAATTATGTGAAAGTATGTTGTGGTCTATGAACCAATCATATAAAGGTATATATTTTGAATACAAGCTATACATGTTTGAAAGTATGGATAGGCATATAGCCACAATATAATTAAGAATTATGTTTTGATTACAATTGTATAAGTTTTCTAGCATGAAAGGGCATATAGCCACAAGATATTTGGAAAGTATTATTTAGCATTAAGACTAAAATGTTATATAGACATGTTTTAAATATATGGTTTATGTGAAATGAAAGTTATAAATTTGGCATCTAGCCATAAAGTTAGAAAGTAATGAAGTTTGGCGCTTAGCCATAAGTTATATGTATGCAAGTAATGTTCAAGCAAGCAGAAAATGTTTTGTATGACTGGTAATTGTAGTAAGCAGCGTTAGTAAGGGAACTATGTTCCAACCTTCCCGGGTTAGGTAAGGGGTCTACTGGGGACAAGCCCCATCGCGAAGTAGATCGCCTCAGCACTTCTATGGTGAGGATTGATCCGTTCTTTCTAGCCATAGAGACTTGGGGTATCACTTATAGTGATTAAAGCCCTAAGTATAAAAATCCAGCAAGCTTATAAAACCAGTTAAAGAAAGTAAGAACAATGTTATTTTTGTAAAGTATGTTAAAGAATGATTTTCTTGAAAAGTTAAGAGTTGTACTATGATTCTATTATAAAGTTTTGAAAGAATGTAATTATACAAAGGATGATGAGAAATGGTTTGAAAGGAATTAAGAAATAGTGGTATGGTAATATCTTGAAACTTTGAAAGATGTTATTTTTATAAAGAATGTTATGAAATGATTTCGAGAAGTAAAAAGCATAGTATGATATTTATATAAAGATTTGACAGAAGTTTATGGTATAAGTTTTATATAAATTGGTAAAGAAGTTAAAGGTTTGAGTCTAAAACTCATGTAACTCACGAGACATTATTGTCTTACGTATTTTATTTTTTATGCCATGTATTCCAGGTCAAATACTATGCTATAATTGGATGAAGTTTAGCTGGAGTGGAGCCCACATAGCTCTTATCTTGGACTCAAGGTTTAATCCTTTCTTGCTTACTATGGTTAGATTTGATATAGATTTGTACACCCAAAAATTTTAAATTTGTAATAATCGGTTTTTGATAAACCGTATTTTTGTATTCATGAAATTTTATGAAAAACCATAGTATTTGCAAACAGTAGAAATGGGGTGTCACATCTTCCCTATTGAATCTGGAAGCCATTCGATTTGATCTGTTAATTTGTTGCGAAGATTGAGATCTTTTGTTCCTTTCATTGAAGATACTTCGATTGGACTAGCAAGCTTCATGAGATTCGATCTTGTTTCATTTTGGCCTGCAATATAAATGCATTTATCGTTTTAAGCTTATTGAATCATTGATATTTAAGAAAGATGAGAAGATTAAGAAGAAAGGATGATACAAGAAACCAAATCAATACTTACCGGAAGTAGTTGCAGGTTTTAGAGTGGAATCCAGAATCTGGGGCCTGAACACATCACTTGATTGAAGCCCTGATCTTATCGCGTCGCCATTGAAGATTGACTTGGACTTTGGCACGTAGCTATCATCTCTAGTCAACAACTCAGAAGTTTTGACAGGCTTTTTGTCGTAGAAGCTAGAAATCGGTTTTGTAGTTACAAGAAATGTCACTAGGACTGAACTTTTGACAGGCTTTTTGGCGTAACAGGTGGAGAAGGAAAGAGACGAGGAGGAGGGGGAGGAGGAGGGGGTAGTGGGGTTGGGGGGGGTTTATTATTATTATTTTTAAAATTGATTTAAAAAATAATATACTAAAAGAAAAATGAAAAATGAAATAGAAAGGGTATTTCAGTCTTTTTATATGTCACTAGGACTGATTTGATACAATTTGCAAACTTTAGTGACCAAAACCGTGATTTTCATATAGTTTGTCGCAACTTGAAATTTCCAGCATACATCAGGGACCAAAACTGTAATTTTGTCAAAATTTTATAATTAAAAAACGAAAATAAACAAAACACCCACTTAAATGATGTTCCATGGACGTTCGTCGCATGTGATTAAATAATTGAGTCCGTATTACGTTCCACGGACATGCGTCGAATGCGAAAGCGTCACGTCAAAATATTGAGTTTGACGTTTGTACACTTTACGTAATGTGTGGTGGAGAATTGTCCTCGCAGGTACTCACCATTTTTTGAGTTCTCACCGGATCCACACCTATATATATATATATATATATATATATATATATATATATATATATATATATATATATATATATATATATATATATATATATATATATATATATATATATATATATATATATATATATATATATATATATATATACATATTATTTTTCAATTTTTTTTTGACAAAAAGTCTTAAATATAAGCGACTAGGTGTATTATGTCTTTTTTTTTTTTTTTGAAAAAAAATTTCAACCAAAAGGTTCTTAGATTCCTTGGAAAATAATGGTTATCATTTGATCCGGACTATATATATATATATATACATGTATATATATATATATATATATATATATATATATATATATATATATATATATATATATATATATATATATATATATATATATATATATATATATATATATATATGTCAAATGGGAACCATTTTATTCCTAGGAACCTAGGTACCTTTTGACTGAAAAAAACTTTTTTCAAAAAAAAAAAAGACATAATACACCTAATCGCTTATATTTAAGACCTTTTGTAAAAAAAAATTGAAAAAAAAAATATGTATACATGAAATGTGCACATAAGCACGGAACGTGATCATATACACATTTGTGAAAAAAAATGCATATGAGCACATTTTGTGTATACATATTATTTTTCAAATTTTTTTTGACAAAAAGTCTTAAATATAAGCGACTAGGTGTATTATGTCATTTTTTTTGAAAAAAAATTTTCAGTCCAAAGGTTCCTAGGTTCCTAGGAAAATAATGGTTCTCTTTTGAAACGGACTATATATATATATATATATATATATATATATATATATATATATATATATATATATATATATATATATATATATATATATATATATATATATATATATATATATATTATATATATACACACACACACACACACACTAGTTGTGAGACCCGTGTATTCGAGAAAAAAAAATATTAATTAAGAATATTTAAACATTAATAATTTTACATAAGAAATTTATTTGTGTATCGTGACATCTTGCTTTTGATTTTTACTATTACGACTTTTTATTTTGATAAATATAATTGATTATGATAATTTCACCGGTACTAAAATCAAATTCATTATTATGACTGGAATCGTTCTTAAAAAAATTATGACAATTAATTTTGAAATTGAATGATAATTAAATCGATCATTAATGAGTTAGAAACGTTTCAAACCAATTAGTTTTTTTAAGAAATTTAAAATTATGAGAAAATAACATGTGGCAAATTCAATGAGAAGATGACATGTGGCTTTTAGTTACTAATTTATTAGGATATATATATATATATATATATATATATATATATATATATATATATATATATATATATATATATATATATATATATATATATATATATATATATATATATATATATATATATATATATATATATATATATATATATATATAGGGTCAGGATCAAATGAGAACCAGAGAACTCTTTCTGATTGGTTGAATCATAAAAGGGTATGATAGTCATTTAACAAATCTCATTTAATAATGATTTTTTTGGCAATAACATTAACCATCTCTTAAAATTTAGCCTATTAGATTTGAATATTCAAATTTCAAAAAAAAAAAAAAAAAATCAAATTTTCGTTTTTAGAAATCAAATTTTCGTTTTCAGATTTTCAAATTTTCACAGGTGCATATATGCATGTTTTCGCAGGTGCATATATACATATTCGCAGGTGCATATATATGCACATAAATTTATTTATTTACAGGTGCATATATACATATTCACAGGTGCATATATGCATATTTTCGAAATTCATATATACATATTTTTGTCTTTAATTATGAATGCAAATAACAAAAAATCAATTTATTAAAAATAATAATATACAACTGTTTTGAACGATACATACAAATTTATTAGAAATAATGAACAATACATACAAAAAATATATAAAAAAACAAAATGTCATGATATCTTCTTTTTTTAGTTTGTCACTTTTCAATTCTTCAATTTGATTGATAAATTATTCAAAATCTGCAAAAACATTAATAAAAATTAATATAAATGTATATTAAAGAACATTAAAATAAATACATACATGCATATACACATATGAACAAATGCACATGTATTTATGCATATATACAAATACGCACATGTGTATATATGAACAAATTGATATACATATGCATATCATACGATTTATGAATAGACATATGCACTATTACGTACATGCATATACACATATGAACAAATGCACATCTAATTATCCATATGTATTTGCATTTTAACGAACATATACGCATATGCACATACACACATATATCTATGCACATATATATTTCTGCATATATGCATGTATGCACATATACACATCTGAATACATGTATATATGCATTTTACATATGTGCAGATACTTTTATGCAAATATGTATTTATGCATATATGCATTTTATATGCAACTGTTCATATGCATATATATATATATATATATATATATATATATATATATATATATATATATATATATATATATATATATATATATATATACATTACATACATGTGCTCATATGCATATATGCATTATATACATGTGCTCATTTGCATATATACGTGCACATACCCATATATACATTATATACATGTGCTCATATGCATACATACTTTTATGAGTAGTAGAAGTCACAATGTCACAGAAATCAAAGGGGCTTGCACATTCCTACAGATTAACAACCACAAGATGTTTTAGAAGGATAAAACAGTTGAAAGGGTGAGTTTAAATCACAATTAGAAGAGGTGTTTTTGATAATCACTTGAGCAAACACCCATCCAATGAGCCAATATATGTCACTTTTATGATTAGCTATCACAAGAGCATGTTCCATGCCTGTAAAGAAGACTCGGGTAAGCCAAAATTAATGTACAACAATAATACACCATATTACAAAATCAATGTCCAACTTACAAATCATTTGGACATGTAGCGAGAAAGAAAGAGTAAACAATTCATAAATAAATATATATTAAATACAATAATGAAAAACAATTATTAAAATCATTATCCAAGTAAACAATTGAGTATAAGTTAGGCAAGTCTCAAACAAAATTGGACCTATAGCTTCTATGATTCCTTCACCTTGCAAGCCCTCAAGGTAATTATAATCTGCAGCAATATTTTGCAAGTGTATTGCATAGAAAAGGCATGGAAGTCGATCATATACACACGCCGATTTCGACCCATTACCTAGGAATGGGTCGATTAGAGTTATGTCTTGTCTCGAACAGGTCAAAACAGTCAAATAAAAAAAGGATCAAATGGGTTTAACAGATACACGGATAGGATTTCATCCGAAATGTTTACTACCTCCGACATATAGATTGCAGACGACTTATCTTTGGGATTAAATTAAGAAGCAGAAGACTTATCTTTGGGATTCCAAGATTAAATTATTTGAACTGCAGTGAACTCGGTGTGGAATTAAGATTGCAGACGACATCGATGGTGGAGGGGTAGTTTCGATTACGATTGTCACCATGGACCGAGAGAAAAAGGTGCAATTACGATTGTCATCATCACGTTAACCACGAATTGCAGTGTAGGCAACCACCGATAGGAGACCATCTCCGAACGTCCTCCACCACAGACTCCTCCCCGACCACTTCATCCTGACCATCCTCCACCGCCGTCCTCCGCCTCTCCTCCTCTCTCTCCGTCGCTGACGCAATCCTCATTCTATCAATCAACGACAACCAAAATCATATATATCTATCAAATAGCAAAGAGCGAAGTACCAAACTGCTTACTAATTGATCGAGTAGGGATAGAGAAAAGAAGAATCAAATTAGGGATGGAGAAAAAAGCTAGAGTGGGAGGCGAGAGAATAGGGACGAGATATAGAGAGATAGAAGATTAATGCTGATTTGTTGGGGTTGCTTAATTTGATCAATTTTTAGTCCCTGATTTAGTGATTTATCCTTGAATTCATTTTAAAAAAACCTAACATGTCCTTAAACTTGATTACAATTACAATTATGCCACTATTGATTTAGACCATCAAAAGTTATGATCTAAAGGTTCAGATTTGGTTCTCAGGTTCTCACGATTTTTTTGGTTCTTATTTAATCTTTACTATATATATATATATATATATATATATATATATATATATATATATATATATATATATATATATATATATATATATATATATATATATATATATATATATATATATATATATATATACTAGTTGTGAGACCCGTGTATTACACGGGATGATACAAAAAAATATTAATTAATAATATCTAAACATTAATAAATTTACATAAGAAATTTGTTTGTGTATCGTGACATCTTGCTTTTGATTTTTACTATTACGACTTTGTATTTTGATAAATATAATTGATTATGAGAATATCACCGGTACTAAAATTAAATTCACTATTATGATTGGAATCATTCTTCAAAATATTATGACGTCAATTGTCTCTCTATTGTCTCTCAAATCATTCAACACATTAAAAAATAATATGACATAAAAAACAATTAATTTTGTAATTAAATCATAACAATTAATTTTGAAATTGAATAATAATTAAACCGATCATTAAGGAGTTAGAAACGTTTCAAAGCAATTAGTTTTTTAAGAAATTTAAAATTATGAGAAGATGACATGTGGCATTGAGTTACTTATTTATTAGGATATATATATATATATATATATATATATATATATATATATATATATATATATATATATATATATATATATATATATATATATATATATATATATATATATACATATGTATGTGTGTATATATATGTATATATATATATATATATATATATATATATACATACATATGTATATATATATATATATATATATATATATATATATATATATATATATATATATATATATATATATATATATATATATATATATATATATATATATATATATATATATACATATACACACACACACAGAGAGGAAATGGTTCAAATGAGAACCACTAAAATGTTAACAACCGTGAGAACCAATATTCATACATTAAGAAACATGTTTTTTTTTTGTTTTTTCAAACTTGTTTATTATGTGAAAATATATTAAAGTTAATAAATTTCATTATTTTTTAATACGTTTTACACTATTCACAACATAAAAAAATTTCTAGTTATTAAATTGTAAATATTAAAACGGAAATTTTTTTTCTTTAAAACGCATCAATGTTTATATCTAGTAGCAAATGAATGATAATTATATATATTTATGTGTTTGGTAATTGTATTTTGATAAAAAAACAAGTGTTAAAAATGAAGAATACAACGTTATTAAACTATGAATTAGTGGTTCTCACGGTTCTCAACCTTTTATTGGTTCTCATTTGAACCATATATATATATATATATATATATATATATATATATATATATATATATATATATATATATATATATATATATATATATATATATATATATATATATATATATATATATATATATATATATATATATATATATATATATATATATATATATATATATATATATATATGACCGTTAGATTACAATTATCAAGATTAATCTTGTGGTCACCATAAATCACTAATAAAAAATCAAAAGGGTATTTCTGAAATTTTAACATAATAATTAATTTCGTAATTAAAATTGAATCTCCATAATTATGATAATAACCAACTTCCTTGTTTTATGGATTTTAGAATTCGAATTAATTTGAATCATTTTTCAATAATCAGATTTTTGAAATATTTTTGCTAATCCGAATTTTTATTTTCTTATAATAATATTTTAATGAAATTCATTATTTCGGTTTTTAAATATTACTGGTCAGTTTTAATTTAAAAAATTATTAATTTTATAAAATTTATTATTTCATTTTTTTCACTATTAATAAAAAAAGTAATACAAAAAAGCGCAGAATATTATATAAAGAACAAGGTATATTCTTAAATGAATATTTATATAATGTTTGGCACGCTACAGTGTAAGACCCGTATCCTGATTATAACATATACTTAAAATAAGAGTGTTAGGAATTATATGATCATTGGTAGTTATAAAGCTAAGAAAAACTTTAGTTACAATTTCATATGAAAATCAGCATTTTGTGTCGTTTTTAGAAAAATCATAATTAATTCTAGAAAAATCATTTGGACCTCAAACCAGTGCACAAAGTTTACAAATTAAGTCTAGTACAATTACCAAAAATAATAGTAAGCTTGAAAATGACATTATCTATGGTAAAAAATGCAATCTTTACTGATTAGTTCGGAATTGACAGATTAGATAGTCTGTTTTCAAAAATTCATAATAAATCATAGAAAAATCGTATAAATACGTAAAATACATCCCTGAAAAGGTATTGAGATTAATTTTCTGAATATCAAATAAAAACGTGAATTTAATGGGTTTAAGATCGGCTAAACCAGTCTTGAACAAACTGATTCTAGAAGGCCTTTAATTTCAACAAAATTATATTATTAAAATCATTTGTCAAAAGTGTCATGCCATTTTTTATTCAAGAATTCAAGTATAAATACCCCCCAAAACATCTCATAAACCACATCAACAAATCTCAATCCAATATATAGAGGTTTCTAAGCACTAGAGTGTAAGAAGTGAGTGGAAGGAAGCTCAAAAGCCTAGCGAAGAAGTTATAGGTTCCGACGACTGGTCATAAGGTAACTACAAACTTTTCTATAGCTTAATTAGGTATTGTAAAATAGTTTTTGTGTTAAGAAGTAGAATATTTAATAAGTATAACATATGTTATATTATACTCATTTCTAACAATAGTAAACAAAAACCTTAAAATGTCGTTATTATAACAATTCATAATTCCGAAAATAATACCGATTGATTTACTTACGAGGACGGTGACTAGGCCGATTACTTGGGATCTGGTTGTTGGATTTTCCGAAAGGCTAAAATGCTGAAAGGATCCTGCCACCCGATCTAATCTTCTACCTGGCTGTTCTTTACTTGATAAATCATGGAGTATCATATTGGAATTACTGAAGGGTTTAATGATACGACTACAATATAGTTAAGGATTAAGAAATGATAGATTTCTTATTATGTTAACAGTTAAAGTTGAAGGAAATACAAAGCCGAGAAAGATAAACGAAATAGTCAACTATAATCAGGTGAGTCTTCTCACTATACTATAGGTGATATTGCATGTGTAGGAAGGAAGATATGTTAGACTAAGGTGATCTTACCTGTTATGATAATTGTATGAATTATTGCTATGATAATGATTGTTTGTGGACGGAGCGGGATAGCCTGCGAGCCAATAGGTGGAACGGGAATAGCCTGCGAGTCATTAGACGGAACGGGATAGCCCGCGAGCCAATAGGCGGAACGGGAATAGCCTGCGAGTCATTAGACGGAACGGGAAAAGCCTGCGAGCAATAAGACAGAACGGGAACTGCCTGTGAGTCTTCAGCGGAACAGGGATAGCCCGCGAGTCTCACAGACATATGAATGGTTATGATGTGTTGTATGTTATGTGATGGATCGTATGGTATTTTGAGGAACTCACTAAGCTCCGTGCTTACCCTTTCCCTATATAAACTACTGTTTCAGGTACATCAGGTACCATGGATGGCAAGGCGTGACGTGTATACACTGTGCTGCTTCATTGGAGGACTGTTTTTGAATTAATATTCCGCTATATTGTGTTTTCGTTAACTTCTGTTAATCCTGGGGTGTTTTCATTAAACTTATAATTTATGGAATTTTATGAAAATTAATTAAGTGGCTTTTCTTATATTGAAGTGTTCGTTTAAATTTTTTTTTTAATTTTACCCTAAAATTTTGGGATGTTACAAGTTGGTATCAGAGCACAGCTTGAGAGAATCAGGATCACTTAGTGAGTTCTGGACTCAAGTTGAGGCTTAAGAGTTTTCTTAAAACATTTTTACGAAAGAAATATGTTTTATAATGGGTGAACTGAAGACACAGTGTGTACCGCCAGCCGACACCAGTATGAGAAAAGGGTTAAGTATTTAATATTATGGATGTTAAAAAAAACATATGGTATATGTTTGCTGAAATGCCTGGTAGAGATCACACATTGTTGTATTATTATCTGCTATTTGCTAATAGAACTGTATGCTAGTGCCGATAGGTTGCTTAGAGATTTCCACTAAGTTGTATACAATATGGACTGAATAGTCATAAAATGTGTGAGTTGACCTTATTGCATGTTCCTTGTTTGGTTGTTGCCTTAGGGAAGATTCTCTTATTTGAAAGACTGTTTAGTTCGATATTGTATACAACTACGTTCGCGAAACAACCTGTCATCACTGGAGGAAGTTCCGTCTTAGTTAGAATAGCAGGGTGGGGGTGGGATTCCAAGTATTCCTAGAAGGGTTGACATATGCCTTATAAGGGCATATGTGTTAAAATTATCGGTGAGAAGCGAATTGGATATTTCGATACGGGTCTTGGAACGGATATAGATAGGTGTGGAAGGTAGTAGTAGAGCTCCTACTATCGAAAGCACAGGATCCGCGTTCGAGTCGGGAGTTCGTCACGAAGGATCCAAGGAGCTGAGTATGTGAGTGTCTAGCATAGTTGACTTAAATGCTAGTGTAACGTGGTAAACCTTTATACATTCGATTGTTGAATGTTGATTGTGAGGTTCAGTAGAAACAATTAAGATGTAATCATACCAGTTTGGTTGGACCGATCATGCTTAAGTTGATTACTGAGCTTAAAGACTGTTGAAAGGGAGAGTGTCAAAGTGCTATTGTGGTAGCTATTTTTCATGCAACTAATGGGCACACAAGTTCAGACAGGGACTAGAGGATGCAAGGGTGAGTTTTCCAACTCACGGTCAAAGAGGTGCAAGCGGCGCCTGAGATGATAGCGGGTATTTTTGAGTCATGCTGTGTAATAGTGGGGCTACCTACCCTTGTATTGATCTTGCTTGAGTGATTGATCAGGTCGTGTGGGTTGAGAGTCTGGATCACTCGCTCGTGATTGAGATAACTGACGATAGAGGTGTTGACTAGGGTCGCAACCGGATGAGTAACATATGGTGGTTGATGTAAACGTCTTTACATTATCGAAACATGTTTATTGAGATGGTGTTTGCCCCTGATGCAAGTTGTTGGCTGAGCAGAGTGGGCTTGGTTTTTGTTCGAGAGTAAGGGTTCGTAAAAAAAAAATTATAAATCGAATAAACAGACTTGGACTTTAGTCCAAGTGGGGGAGGAATACAAAATTAAGGGAACAACAAGAATATTATATGGAATCGATGAAATTATTAAAATTATAGTAACACGTCTATATATTTAATTCATTACTACAACTTATTATTAATACATTAAGAAAAGTTTACAGAACTAGTAACCTACAAAGCCTCAAAAATTCTCCTCACTCGAAGACTCGAGTAAACCAGGGTTAATACTACTCATACCAGAATTAGATGGCGGAGATTTCTGTTGTGTATGACTTCTTGATGAAGTTTCCCCCTTTTCCTGAATTTTTCTTTTCCTAAATACAACCTTATGAGCAGCTTGTATTAGCTTCTTTGTGCCGTCTGTTAGACCCGATTGTGACCCTTCAATTATCGCTTCTTTTTCTCTTTTTAGGTTGGGTATTAAATCTCCCGATAATTCTGTTGCCTCAATAAATTCATTACCAAATTCCTGTGGCACAAATAACTTTAGTAATTTCAACCTTATGATATAAAGGAATTAAAAAAAATGTAGTTCTTTACCTCAGCACGATCAATAAGGGTTTGCAAACTCGTAAGTTGTCGTTGGGGCCAATGATTGATACCTAATTCTCTACAGCGTTTTTTAATTGTGTCGTTCCAATGTTGAGTTCCTTCGCAGCTTTCTCAATTGGTTCGCTGAAGTGTTCAGCTATTATTTCCCTACTTAATAAGTGCCTGAAACCTCTTCCACTGCCACCTGCTACGTTTTCTGAACTAGAAGGTTCAAATCTAATTGTATTGTTATCATTCTGGATCATTTGAACATGATCCTGATTTTCTGACCCAAAGATGGACATTGATTCATTAAAGCCAGTGGTTTCTATCGGTAATAATTGTTGGTTTTCAACTAAAATACCAGGATTTTGAAATCCTTCTAGGTTCCTTTGAATCACCTGAAGGTGATTTTGGTATTGAAAACCAACCCCAAACTCGGGATTCATATCAATATTGATGTTATCAATCGTCTGTAATTGATTGTCATTTTGAATGTCAGCCATGAATCCTTGATTCATGGGGATGATCTCACTGCTCATTGAGGGTACGTCGATGAATCGATTGTACTCAGTTAGACCATCCACAAATGGGTCTACAAATAACACATGTCAAATGATAAAACAAAATAGAATACTTATAAATGGATCATTCAAAAGAATTTAACCTGGTAGAAGGCATGGAGTCTGATCAAGTGCAAAGTCAAGTGCAAAGTCAGATGCATGCACCAGATCATCTGAGTTAATGTTCAACTCGGGAAAAATTTCCGGCTCATCGTGGAGTTGTTCTATTGGTAGTATATCTGGAAGACTGTACCATAATTCAAACTCAAACAAAACATTAGAAAGGTAATCGAAGTATGGATGATAGATGTCTAGAATGTTAGAGTCACCGAACTCTATTAAGAATGCTTGGTTTGAAGTACCCTCTCCTTGCGGAAAACCAGGTCCAGGGTTCGACAGATCGCCCATTGAAGATCTGTTTTCCATGACTCGACTTTAAATATGAGTTCGTTTACGAACAAACTAGTGATAAGAGAGGATGAGACTGAAAATGAATGATACTACATACCTGTATATATAGTTTCTTGCAGCTGGAACCTAAAGGACACACGGAACTGAAAGGACACCTCACGAAATTCAAACTAACTACAGTAGATGCGACTTTTCACTACCCCAAGTGACATTTTTTCAAAATTCCCTGCTTGACTCTGGTGAGAACGAGATAATAAAGAGACTTTTGAAATAAAACAAAATTTTATGTCTCCATATAATGGAAATAGTTTAAAGAGTGTTCAGTACTCCAAAAAAAAAAAAAACTTACAAAAGATGATGTAAATTTTATATTTCGGTGAAACCCAAAAATTTGGAGATTCTACAAAAATAGACTTATTTAGCCAAAAAGTATTTAAAAGAAATGTTGAATTGAGGCAAATGTGTGTTGAAATATGACGAATTCATATAAATACGAAATAGTGTTAAAAATTAGGTGTTGCAAGTTAACTAGGTTAACTATGTATATAGGTAGATTAGAAAGTACTAAATATGTACTGTAGATAGTAGCCGGTCAAGTCGATGTGTGGGACTGTGAGAAACAGTTATAGCTTTTTTTTTGTACATCTAGAGTAATTAGAAGAAAAGAAGTATGGAGTGAATGAGAATAATAGGACCTTAAGCATTATTACAGATGTATGTGAATGTTGAAAGGGTAAGATAATTAAATCTTGTAAAGTGTCGGCAATAAGATGAGGAGGGTTTTTGAAGGACACAAGGACTCGATGGGAAATACATAGAGGCGTTCGAGAATGCGGATTTCGGGATGAAATCCAAATAAGTGGGGGAGACTTGTAAGACCCGTATCCTGATTATAACATATACTTAAAATAAGAGTGTTAGGAATTATATGATCATTGGTAGTTATAAAGCTAAGAAAAACTTTAGTTACAATTTCATATGAAAATCAGCATTTTGTGTCGTTTTTAGAAAAATCATAATTAATTCTAGAAAAATCATTTGGACCTCAAACCAGTGCACAAAGTTTACAAATTGAGTCTAGTACAATTACCAAAAATAATAGTAAGCTTGAAAATGACATTATCTATGGTAAAAAATGCAATCTTTACTGATTAGTTCGGAATTGACAGATTAGATAGTCTGTTTTCAAAAATTCATAATAAATCATAGAAAAATCGTATAAATACGTAAAATACATCCCTGAAAAGGTATTGAGATGAATTTTCGGAATATCAAATAAAAACGTGAATTTAATGGGTTTAAGATCTGCTAAACCAGTCTTGAACAGACTGATTCTAGAAGGCCTTTAATTTCAACAAAATTATATTATTAAAATCTTTTGTCAAAAGTGTCATGCCATTTTTTATTCAAGAATTCAAGTATAAATACCCCCCAAAACATCTCATAAACCACACCAACAAATCTCAATCCAATATATAGAGGTTTCTAAGCACTAGAGTGTAAGAAGTGAGTGGAAGGAAGCTCAAAAGCCTAGCGAAGAAGTTATAGGTTCCGACGACTGGTCATAAGGTAACTACAAACTTTTCTATAGCTTAATTAGGTATTGTAAAATAGTTTTTGTGTTAAGAAGTAGAATATTTAATAAGTATAACATATGTTATATTATACTCATTTCTAACAATAGTAAACAAAAACCTTAAAATGTCGTTATTATAACAATTCATAATTCCGAAAATAATACCGATTGATTTACTTACGAGGACGGTGACTAGGCCGATTACTTGGGATCTGGTTGTTGGATTTTCCGAAAGGCTAAAATGCTGAAAGGATCCTGCCACCCCATCTAATCTTCTACCTGGCTGTTCTTTACTTGATAAATCATGGAGTATCATATTGGAATTACTGAAGGGTTTAATGATACGACTACAATATAGTTAAGGATTAAGAAATGATAGATTTCTTATTATGTTAACAGTTAAAGTTGAAGGAAATACAAAGCCGAGAAAGATAAACGAAATAGTCAACTATAATCAGGTGAGTCTTCTCACTATACTATAGGTGATATTGCATGTGTAGGAAGGAAGATATGTTAGACTAAGGTGATCTTACCTGTTATGATAATTGTATGAATTATTGCTATGATAATGATTGTTTGTGGACGGAACGGGATAGCCCGCGAGCCAATAGGCAGAACGGGAATAGCCTGCGAGTCATTAGACGGAACGGGATAGCCCGCGAGCCAATAGGCGGAACGGGAATAGCCTGCGAGTCATTAGACGGAACGGGAAAAGCCTGCGAGCAATAAGACAGAACGGGAACTGCCTGTGAGTCTTCAGCGGAACAGGGATAGCCCGCGAGTCTCACAGACATATGAATGGTTATGATGTGTTGTATGTTATGTGATGGATCGTATGGTATTTTGAGGAACTCACTAAGCTCTGTGCTTACCCTTTCCCTATATAAACTACTGTTTCAGGTACATCAGGTACCATGTATGGCAAGGCGTGACGTGTATACACTGTGCTGCTTCATTGGAGGACTGTTTTTGAATTAATATTCCGCTATATTGTGTTTTCGTTAACTTCTGTTAATCCTGGGGTGTTTTCATTAAACTTATAATTTATGGAATTTTATGAAAATTAATTAAGTGGCTTTTCTTATATTGTAGTGTTCGTTTAAATTTGTTTTTAATTTTACCCTAAAATTTTGGGATGTTACATACAGCCAGCGTATAAACTAGCATTTATTTCGGGCTTTTTTAATTTAACATGTTTGGGAGACCAAAATCCAACTTATTAGTTAGCTGGTAAGCTAGGATTTTAGTACGCTACTCTTAGTAACGTCTGAGGATCGCTTGTCAATTTATTTCCATTTTACCCTTGAAGATAATGGAAGAGATCGGATATACAGAAACCGCTGTACCCTTCAATCTTCACGATTTATCCAAAATTCCCTCCAAAATCGCTGCAAGTTGGGTTTATCTTGTAAACAAACTCCCTCCAATTCGTGATTGCAATCGACTCCATAGTCGAATATATAAAGGCGGCGACGTACATGAACTCGATTCCCTCCAATTCGTTGATTATCGAACAACTTCTACACCAGCAAACATAAATCAGGCTAACGTCGGTTTCTATGTCAATTGTTGAGTATTGATTTTTGTGTTTGAATCTATCGATTTCCATACCTGAACAAGAAAGAAACACGCAAACATTTGTGAAATTGAAACCGTAATCATCTGTGTGCATCGATTTCTGTGTTTGCGATTTACCTTTAGCATTATCACTGATTGTAGTCGATTTCCCTGTTTGCGATTTTAGGTTTGACATTAGCATTGATTCTTGTCGATTTCTTTGTTTGCGATTTTAGCTTTAACATTAGCTGAATCAATTGAATTTTCTATTTGAATATATCGATTTCCATACCTGAACAAGAAACAAACACGTAAATAAGAATGCATTTTGTTGATATTCCATAGTTTTGTATATCGATTTCCATATCGATTTCTATTTGCATCTCATAGATGTATCTGAATGCATTCTGAATTTTATGTTTGAATCTATCGATTTCTGTTTGCATAACACAGATGTATCTGAATGCATTCTGTTGATATTCAATGATTTTGCATCTCACAGATGTATCTGAACGCATTTTGTTAAACCTGTAACCATTACAGTCCAAGAAAATGCATTCCTTTAGGACATTGTAAACGCATTCCTTTGGGACATTGTATTAAATATTTTCGAGCATCTGTTAAGTTGAGCACTTTGAGTATGTGTGAGCTACATGATTGAGTAGTAGCTGTAAGTTGTCATGTGGATAATTAGATTTTAGAACATAACCATGAACTATTTTTGCTTCTTTGACCAACCTTTTTCATGAACATTCTTGGAGGATGTCACCCAATTTTTGGACATGAATTTGTTGGCAGTAACTTGGGTTGATGGCAACAGTATTGCTTTTGGATTAACTGTCTTTGTAGGTTTATATTAAGCAACCTGTAATATTGACTTCAACTGATTATAAGCAACATGTATTCATTCGTAGCTTTTACAAGAAATATGGCTCTAGGAAAGATTCCGAAGATGGGGTAACTTGGAGCTACGAAATACTATAAGCTTGTGTGAAGTTTGTATCAGGTATATAACGAAGAATGGACGTGGTCAACTCATTAGACGGCGAGACATAGAAGACATGTTTGCAGAAAAGGTTGGTAAACTATGTCCCTTTAAAATCTTGAAGAACAAGCATGATAGCATGAAGAAAGATTGGCGTCTTTGGAAATTTTTGAAAACAGGGGAAACCGGATTAGGTTGGAACCCAACAACGGGAAAGCTAGATTGTTCGTATGAATGGTGGGAAAGACAGCTAAAGGTAATAGTTACTATTTACTAGTTGCATTATTGAAAAACATCTACTTACATAGGGCATTACATATTTATTTTAGGAGAAACCCGATGCGAAAAAATACCGACATAAGGGAGTGTGTCCTCAAGTTGAAGAAAAATAGGATCAACTGTTCGGTGATGCTGTGGCAACAGGAGCAGGTTGTGTAGCTCCTTCAGCAAATCCAAAATTTGTGGATAAACCAGTTAATGACATAGAGGAGAATGAAAATGTCAATGGTTTAGCTGAAGAGGCTTTTCGTGAATACTCACAATATTCTGGAGCAAATAACCTAGATGATCAAGAAGGTTCTTTTTGGCATACTTTTGCTAAAGAGGTTACCAGTAAGCCTACAAACTCCGATGTTCCTAAAAATAATAACAAAAGTTTGAAGCGTAGAAAAAGAGTGTCCGGGGGTACTTTTTTAATGAGGGAACATATAGAAAAGGTTCATGACATCCATCATGAAATTGTGGATTTGATCAAGCAAGGTATGAATAACAAAAAGGACGACGTAGGAACTAGTATTCGTACGGTCATTGATATTATGAATCGAATAGCTGCAAATGACGATCTTGTAGTTGGTGGCGAAATTTGGTGCCATGCGATGCATATGTTTCGGGATCGAGATAATTGAGATATATTCTTCGAGCAACCAAGTGATGATGCTAGATTGGCCTGGTTGAAGTTTTATCAATCAAGAAACATAACTTGAAGAATTTATTTTGATTGAAATATTTTATTAGTACATAGGTTTTTATTCAAAGTTATCGATGTTTAGACTTAGTAGAATATTTGTCTTTTAATTGGATGATAATATGTTTTATTTGCAAGACTTCATGTTTTACTCGAGTGTAATCTTTGATGTTGGAATTTATTTACTTATTTGATATGTAATGTTTCTAATAAATGTAGCGTGAAATGGATGACACTCAAAGGAATCGACTTATTTTACTTTTAACATTGAGCAGTATGGAAGAACATGTAGCCGTAATTAATTATTACTACAATCATATTTACAAGGAGTCGTGAGATGACGTCACAGCAAACAGGAGAAGCGTGGATGAATGAGGTGTTGAATGGTCACCCAATACGATGTGTTAATGCTTTTCAAATGAGTGCTAGTTGCTTTACAAAACTTTGTGAAGACTTAGAAAAAAATTATGGTTTAAAGTCAAGTGATAGAATATCCGTAGAAGAAAAGGTTGAGATATTCTTGTATACACTTGCACTAGGTCTTTCAAACAGAGATGTTGCTGAGAGGTTTCAACATTCTGGAGAAACAATTAACTGAGCTTTTCATGATGTGTTGGAATCCATATGTGGATGGAATAAAGGGTTGATGGGTCTTGCACGTGAGTATATTAGACCTGAAGATGCAACATTTCAATGTATACCACCTCATATTGATAATGACAGTTGATATATGCCTTATTTCAAGGTAATGATTGTGATATTTTATTTTCATACATTTTATATTTTAATTAAAACATTTAATTAACAGGATTGCATTGGGTGCATAGATGGTATGGATATAGATGCTTGTATCCCAGCTGTCGAACAACTAAGATATAGGGGAAGAAAAGGAGTCCCTACTTTCAATGTAATGGTTGTATATGACTTTGACATGTGTTTTACATTCATATCCGTTGGATTGGAAGGATCAGCGCATGATACCCGAGTGTTTCTTCACGCAATTGGGACACCTTCTATTTGAATTTTCCTGTGCCTCCAGAGGGTAAACTAGTTTCATATTTGTTTACAATTTTTGCACTAACAATCTTTTGAATATAACTTTTACTTAGCTTTTTTCATATAGGAAAATATTATGTAGTAGACAAAGGATCCCATGATCGAAAAGGATATATGACACCATATCCGCATCTCATATATCATGAATCACAGTTTGAAAATGCACTCCCAACCAATGCTCACGAGGCCTTTAATCGTGTACATTCATCTCTTCGAAGTTGCATCGAACGTTCCTTTGGAGTGTTGAAAAAGAGGTGGAAAATATTGCACATAATTACAAAATATAGTGAGAAAATGCAAATAGATGTGATAATGGCACTATTTACCCTTCATAACAATATTCGAAGGAATGACTCGACAGATATGATTTTCAACATCGTTGAACAACATTTTGATTACATACCTTAAGAAGAACAAAACAACCATTCAATATCTAATCATGCGAACAATCGAGTGTCACGTCACGAGATGCGAGAACTTCGTGATAATATTGCGAATTTGATATGGGCTGCAGGAAATTTATTTTAAAATTTGAAATCTTTTATTTAGTATTTACTTTAATTTAATTTAATGTATTATGTTTTTTCTTATAATATTGGATTAATTTTGTGCATGTCCATTTATGTCATTTTACGATTTCTAGCTAGTTTTATCAGTTAGTTTTTACCAAACGTGTTTTATTATCAGCTAGTTTTTCAGCTCAACTAATTTTTCAGTTAGTCGCTAGTTTTGTAGCTACCCGCTACTTTTTCAGCAAGCAGGTAGTTTTTCAGTTAGTCTGCAAACATAGCCTTATATTCAATTATGAAGTATTTATAAAAAGAATTATTCCAATATGAACATGATACATTCAAAGATGAATATGGTATATTCTACAATGATTTAAAAATATTCTATCATTACACGATATATTATAATTTGAAAATATTCTATTCTAAAAACATAAAAATTTCAACAAATGGATTCTTTTGATATTCTTGATGATTGATACTTCACCATGCTACTATCATCCATCATCAATTCTGCAGTCACCTCTTTAGCTTTATGTGCTTCCAATCTTGCAACAAACACAAACATCATTAAAAAAATCAAAAAACAACTATAAATACAAAAATAAAAACCATATTGTGTGAATAAGTTATACTAGCATAAAGTTGAAAAAGATACAAATTCACAGATGTAACCAAATTCATAAACGAAACAGATACAAAGTTAATCATGTTCATAATAGCAACCAATAATATTTGCAACCAAGAATATAGTGATTCATAAACACCAGAAAAAAGATGTTTTCTCATAACTAACAACACACACAACACAATAGCAACCAAGAATACAAATTCACAATAGCAATCAAGAATATAAAGTTAATCACGCACAACACAATAGCAACCAAGAATACAAATTTAATCATGTTCACAATAGCAACAAAGAATACAAATTCACAGATGAAACCAACTTCATAAACAAAACAAATACAAATTTAATCATGTTCAAAATAGCAACCAAGAATATTTGCAACCAAGAATAAACACCAGAAAAAGTATTACATAATTTAACAGTCACTTTAACCTTTTTAATGAAGCCGTCTTTTGTGTTCACACCTCGAACTTCTACCCATGCCATCTGTTTTCTTAAAGTACAATACAGTCATAAGGAAAATTTAGAAACTACATTGCTATTTCTTGCATTTTGTACTTATCTATATTAATGGTTTAAAATATTGTGAATAAACCATCAAAAAAGAGAGAAGTAATGAAAAAGGATTTAATTAAGTTACCTTCGGTTAAGTACTTTATTAAAGGCTTAATGTAACCAGCTTCAGCCATATGAAGGGCGTTTTGGGTATTGCTTTTTGAATTTTGCTCCTTTCTTTAGCTAACTGTCCTTCAATTGCTAGTCTAGTATCGTTTTTCTAATAAAAATTCAAAACAAAAACACATTAAAAGAACTAGTTGTATACATGAATGCTTTTGTAACAGAAAAAGTATATAACAGAACAAAATTAGAAGATGAACAAAAGTACATTGATCTTGAGTGCAACTATTTGGTCGTGCAAATGTCTAGTGGATAAGGCTTAGGACTCTTTCTCTTCCCCCATAAAGAGGTTCCAAGTTCTAATCCCACTCCCTCCCTTTCCCCATAGGGAGTGTTAGGTTTCAATCAGGGATGGCCACTGGCCACCTCTCTACCCCCGTAGGTGATTGACCCGGACCACCCTACTGCCAGGTGTGCGTGGGCCCCGAGGTTGCTTCATCAGGGTCATCCAAAGGATGGGTCGGGTGGGGTCCTCGGTTACCAAAAAAAAAAAAAAGGCCAAATTGGAGACAGAGGGAAGATTATAGGCTTGATTCCATAGAGATAAATAAATTGAGAGAAGAAGATATGTTAGATGCAAGAGACTCAAACATATGTACCTTACCAGCATAAGTTAGCTTTCTCCAGAAGTACTGTGAATTTCAAATTCGTAAAACCTGGTCGATGCTCCTAGTGATAACTTAAGAATATGGTAAAATTCAGCGTAACAATCAATACAGAGGAATATCTCATAGGTTTACGGATGCCCAAGTTGGATTCCTTGCGTTACAACCAAAACACATATGATACAAACATGCGCTGGAAATTACTGTTTTAAATTTGACGAAATTCCAATCCTCTCGATAGAGGGCTGCAGTTAAGCAGATGTAAATTGCAATCCTCTCGATTCGACTTCCAAATGAAAAATCCAATCAACATCAAGAAAAATGTGAACAACTTAAAGAATTACAACCTAACAAAAAAGTTCAGAATTTTGAGATGGGTTACCTGTAAACCAATGAACCTATCAATTTGTTGATTTTGATTTTGTATATACGATGCAACAGATTGAAAATGCACCGTTATCGGTTTATTAAACCCAGATAAAAAAAATCTTGATTCTTGGTTGGTGGATGACGCGATTGCAGAAGCACCGAATATAATCGATAAATAGAAGCACCGACGATTTAAAACCGAATACAATCGATAAATGGAAGCACCAACTGTTCTTATAATCGAGAACAATGAGGAAGACGATAGATGAGATGCATATGGCGAGGGAGACGGGTTAGGAGGGATCGAGAGTTAGATGGATGACAGAGATGAATTTTTCGGGATATAATTACTTCTTAACCGATAATTGCCTAATAAAACTTAATAACCATGTAACTTCCTAATAAAACTCAATATTCTTTTACCAAATTACCCTTAACATTAACTGAATCCGAATTTAATTTATTAAAAAACAGAAAATCTCATCTTAATCACAGCTGATTAAATTTGATCAAAGGCTATATTTAGTTCACAAGTTCACACATATTATTTAGTTTACACAAGATCTTATATATAGACTAAATATCAAATGGGAACCAATATTTTCCTAGGAACCGTAGGAACTTTTTTACTGAAAATTGTTTTTCAAAAAAATGACATAATACACCTAATCGCTTATATTTAAGACATTTTTTTAAAAAAATTGAAAAAATAATATATACACACGAAATGTGCACATATGCACGAAACGTGATCATATACACATGTGCGAAAAAAATGCATATAT